>JAZFAV010000003.1:23205000-25605000 GCA_037954035.1 Rosalia funebris | reverse complement strand
GATCGCAAAGCTTCCATCCGAAGCCAATTCAGGTTTACTACATTCAGCATATGAAGACGTTGACTAACTGACTCAGGTGTTTCACTCATCAACCTTGTAAAGGATCAATTGGTGATCAGAAGGCTTCCAACCGAAGCCAGTTCAAGTTTACTACATTTTGACATACGAAGACGTTGACTAACTGACGCAGGTGTTTCACCCTTGGACTGTTGGGCTCGGTCACCATCTACCGTCTCCTGCTTCCATCATTTTCGAGGTTCAATCAGAGCGAATTGAGGAGACTCGCCACTTCACGGTCAAAAACGAATTTCACGACCAACATCTGAATAAAATTAAGTCGATGTTTTTTTTTTTCTAGAAACCAATTACGCCAAGCCACCGCGTTAGAAACAAAGAGCCCTATTAAAACGAGAAACCTGCGTACCTCGGCTGTAATATGGATAGCCGTTTTACATAACTACCTGCTTTGTGACTGGTAGTTATTGGAAAAGTTAATTACTTATTTAAATTGTATGTAAGCATAAAATTAAATATCGATATTAAACACAATGTTTACGGGTAGAACCAATTTCTTGGCAACGGTTTCTCTGGCTGGTGTGCGTTGTTTCTTTCTCTCTTTATTTTATTTTGTTTTTTTTTTGTGAGCTGGTAATTAAATTACGCGAGTAGAGGTCGAATTCGTACGCCGTCGGTTATTAGCTGATCAAGACGACAGTGGCTTCGGGTAAATTTAATTATTTTGTGGTCGGTGGGCCAGCGCAGATTTTTGAAATTTTTCTCTCTCGATGACCTACTTCTTTTGATGGATACCTTGCGTGGTGCGCCGAAAAAAAATGTTGGTCTGATCGCGGGTGCCGTCGGGCTCGTTAAGCCAGTCGAAAAACGACGATAAAAACCCTGCCTTTCGGCTCGTGTACACGATTTTTTGTGCTGCGACAACATGCGAAAAAAAAGTAGTCGAACAAAAAATGTTTGGACTGTGAAAAATAGATCAAAACAGCCGTGAGCTTGAACTTTTTTATTGTTTTATTTATTGTCATATTTTTTTCCCCCGATCTGAATCGTACAGGGTGTCCTGGAACTGGTGTCCCTTTAATATTTCGGAATTGCTTTCAAAAATTATTTACAAAAAGTTTCTTGTCCTGATAGAACTATTTCAGTGTCACCTAGGGCCAGAATAAAGTGTAAAATGGTTTATTGCCCTTGATGAATGGCCAAAAAGCAGGAATTTTCATACTTTTTCGCACAATTACTTTGACATGAGGATTTAATTATTTTTTTATAATTGGAATTGTGGAAATATTCGTTAATTTCCCAATAATTATTTAAAACGCAGTAGGCTGTGACCTGTGATCACGTTTTCGGTATAATATAATCATATTCTCATCTCGGTGTTTTAATTTTATATAAAAGGATTTGTATAAAAAAATTTAGTGGTCACAAATCTGGATAGCGAGTGGACCACTAGATTACTTTTATGCGCCAAGTTCAAGAAATATTTAGCCCAGTTAATTGTGCAGGTGAGATAGTAGGTACACGGTGAATGGAAAAAATATGTAACGCGCCGAATTTGCGCATGGTTTTTCGCAAAATACTACAACGATTGCGTTTTTATGTTTCTTTTATTATTGGGTTTAATT
The DNA here is from genome assembly GCA_037954035.1 of Rosalia funebris. Taxonomy (NCBI): domain Eukaryota; kingdom Metazoa; phylum Arthropoda; class Insecta; order Coleoptera; family Cerambycidae; genus Rosalia; species Rosalia funebris. Next base: position 25,603,360 of record JAZFAV010000003.1, on the reverse strand, counting down.
TTTACTACATAAAGGATCTACATAAAAAATCTGATGGTCTCAAGTCTGGGGATCTAGCCGACCATTAGATTGCTCCTCATAGTCCAGCTCAGGAAATATATAATCCAGGTAATCGTATACATTAAGGGCAGTGTTGACGAACACAGTTAGGGGATGAGCAATTTTTCGAAATACAAATAACTAATTTACGCATCGCTTTTCGGGTGTATACTAGTGCAACGATTGGCTATTTGCTTATCGACATATTTGCTCAAGATTTAAGAGACTATTTTTATTACTGGTTTTAGTTTTTTGTTACATAAATGGCCTATAGGAGAAAATCCAATGGTTACAAATCTGGAATTCGAGCCGGCTATTAGATTACTCCCTTGGGTACAGCTCAAGAAATATATAACCCATGTAATCATGATATTTAGGGCAAAGCGGTGACGAAGAACACAGTTGGAGAGATAAGCGAATTTTCGAAAAAAAAAATTGAATACACGCCGAATTCGCGCTGTCTTTTTCAGATGATAGTGTATAATATCACATCGATTATCGCTAAATTATTTGAACGTCTTCACGCGACTTTTACAAGCCGACAATCGCCGTTAAAGATGGAGATAAAGTCTGAAATTTATATTCGCCAGATTTGAAACGATTGACGGCCAATTTCTCAATGTCTATCTGCGCCGAGCGAGCAAGAGGGAAACGAAAACAGACTCTTTATCGTGTTGATGTTCTTAATCTAACGAGCCTTTGCGTCTGTTCGCGCTGGATACTTCTTAAATTCCAAGAAAATCCACATATGGCCTGCACGTAGCGGACCAGCTAATTCCTTACCATATTTTCACTGTACCCCGTTCGTTCGCGTTTCTTTAAAGTCTGGTTAAAGGAAGCGATATTTAAATATCGCGGTCGGTGGATTTTTGTGAATACGTACAATTTTCTTAATCCCTACCGTAGATTTTCAGTTGAATTCAATTCAATTACTACAAATTTTCGTAATATAATATAAAATATAAACAATTTTAAAACCTTAAAACGGACTTTTCCGCGCGTAGAACATCTCTATCTCGAAATTGAGTGACCGAGAAAAAATAAACCATCACATAAATGCAGAATATCTGTTTTATGCGACAGTTTTACTTTTTCCAAATAGTCCACCCTCGTGCTTTCTCATGACCACTGAATAGGGTGGGGTGTGTCCTATCCACCTCAAAATCAATAGATGTCGTCCGGTAGATGTCCCTAATCAGAATCAGTTGAAACCCGATCGATCCGACACGATTTAATTGAGTGATCGTGCTAACAAAAAAAATTCTCAAATAGTCCACCGTCGTGCTTTCTCATGACCCATGGACAGGGTGGGGTGTGTCCTATTCACCTCTAAATCAATAGGTGTCATCTGGGAGACGTCCCCGATCAGGATCAGTCAAAACCCGATCGATCCGACACGATTTAGTTGAGTTATTGTGCTAACAAGAAATTTTAATGCCGACGACGACGACGATGACACACACAGCAAAATTTTTTTAAAAACCATTTTTTTGGTTTTTAGGCCGAAAAACGAAAAATAAACCCAAAAACAATTTTTTGGGTTTTTTCACTTTTTCTTTATACGATTACATTACTTTTCCGCTAGTATAGTGGAGTGCGAAAACAAAAATGTTTATAATAGCAATAATACGAAAAATCTTACGCCATAAGTTTCTGTGTTTATGACTCATCATCAGTTTAGGTATCACAACTTGTTTTATACAATTCCCATGCCTAGACTTGTTTTCACCGAATACTACAATGTACCCTCATATAGAATGTCAAAAAAATCTTTACATTTTCTGTTATTCATAGAGTAACCCTTTAGAGAATATTTTTTTAAGCCCGCGAACTATTTTGGTCGTTGAATCTTGGCCCAAATTTAGCCGTTTTCGACAATATCATTTCCATATGCGAAGAACGAAATTGCTTCCCTATATGAATGGAAAAGCTCCCTAAAGCTGTTTAGCTACTGAAATACAGGCTGGCTTTACATACATAGCTTTGCTTTTGGTTGTTTATAGGTGGGACAGAGTTACCCATCACAGTTCATTTGTGTTAAAACATTTATTATTGAATACTAAACAATTTTGATTCATACAAGAGGTTTATACAACATATTCAACAACAATTCATACAAGCGATAAAGACATGAAATAAAGAATAGCGCATGGTCGAGTAGCTTTTAACAAAAAGAAAGCACTTTTATTCTCGGGGGTAATAAACTTAGAAACAAGGAAGAGATTTTTGAAAACGTATGTATGGAGCACGGCACTATACGGCTGCGAAACCTGGACGATAGGGGAAGCAAGTAGGAAGAAATTAGAAGCTTTTGAGATGTGGTGTTACCGAAGAATGATGAAAATACCGTGGACTGATAGGGTTAAAAACGAAGAAGTATTGGAGAAAGTCGGCGAGAAAAGAAGTATGTGGAAAAACATAAAGAAGAGAAGAGATAGAATGGTAGGCCACTTGCTGAGACATGGGGGAATAGTCCGCGATATTTTGGAGGCAGAAATAGGAGTGAAGAAAGGCAGGGGTAGGCCTAGATTAGACTACTGCTCGCAAATAGTAAGGGATGTAGGTTGTAGCACAATTAGCGAAATGCGTAGGTTAGCACAAGATAGGAGAAGCTGGAGGTTAGCGTCCAACCAGTCTTAGGATTGATGACCTCATGATGATGACAAGAGGTTGCCACTTTAGGCAAAGAAGTTGCTTGTCACAGATCTGTAGCGCTCGCCGTTGACGGTTATGGCAATGCTAATTTCGTTTTGGAAGAAGTAAGGAGCAATGATTCCGCCAGACCAAAATCCGCACCAAACAGTGACTTTCTCGAGATGCATTTGGTGCTGGTGTATCTCGTGTGAATAGGAATCGTCCCAAATCCGACAATTTTGTTTGTTCACATATTCACATATTCCATTCATCCAAAAAATGAGCCTAGTCGCTAAAGATAATTTTTTTTGCCGAAATTTGGCGCAAAATTCGCTAAATTAAAGTCGCAGAAAGGCCAAGTTCTTGTGAACAACAAGAAATTGACTGCCTCGGATTTTCCCGTACACTCTGACGCATATCAGCGATGTCTTCAGCAGACCTTGCGTTTCGGTAACGTACGGGTGTTGGCTGATTATTTACCAAACCGGTTTCCTCTAATTTGGCCACCAAACGTCGAATAGTCGACTCGGCGGGACGGTTGTGATAAGGAAAAAAATTACGTAGTGCGCGGAACATTTCTCGAACGGAGCACTGATTTTGAAAATAAAATTTGTTGATTTTCACACGTTGTTAAACGCTATAACCTTCCATGGTGATTTGCCATACACTACTGAACAGTTCACAACAAAATTGACAGATGTTGCTTTAACAACGTGGCCGCTACAACCTAACAAATTTCAAGCGTCCCTATTGAAAGACCCCGTGGAAACAATCTCCTCTCGTAACCGTTTTGTTAGGCCTCTGTTAGTTTCGCCAAAGACGTTAGCGCTAATCTTTTCTACGCGTTGACACGATGTTTGTTTCCTGTCTTGCCAAAAATGTATCAAATTCGACGGCTCGAGTCAAATCGGAGGTTTTTTTTTTTAAATCTAAAACAGTCTTACAACGCGGCAAGAAACCGAGGAATTTATATCAAACTGTTAATCTCTCATTTTCAACGCCACCGCGCGCGATGAGGCATGACGAAGTCATTATAAACAATATCGAGCGACCGTTGATGAAAAAATGGCGGCCACAATATTCAATTCCAGCTCATTTGACTGGAGAAACGAGATTGGATTCGTATTTTTCAAAGTGGTAGTACGTACGCCATATAATATGTCGTAAACAGCGATAATTCGTTTAGAAAAAACTTTAAACGGCATGGCTCCATGAACACACCAACTACCATAGTTTATTTATGATAAATGTACATTATTAATGAAAATCGATAGTGCAGCAATACGGTCGCCAGGTTTCTCCTTAGATTCCTTTGTCGCCGTTTAACAAAATAAATTGGAACCTTGAGAAATATATTGTTTATGTACATATTTGAGTTACGTCGTTTCCATCCCTTATAGGGTGCGATAGGCGAAATTAGACTATGATTTATTCCGCCCTCATTGTGGGTTGGTTACACTATTAGAGAGCGTCAGGCATGTGGACGCCATCTATCTGTTGTCCGTACGTTGATTTTATTTCACCTGGAAGACGACACCAACTCGGAACGGTTCTGCCAGGACTGTCATCGATACGACAACAGTCCTCTGTTATTATCGATGCAACAAAGACATCAGGATACAGGTACAGGTATAACCCACTCAGATATTTCGAGAGCAATTCCAATTTGTCGTCATATAGGAACATGAGTACTGACTTCCCCAAGGATCTGTTCTCGGGCCACTATTTTCATTGTCTACGTTAACGACAACAGTTCAGAGCTCCACTATTAATTACTGTTGTATGTTGATGATGCGAGAATATTTTACGATATTAATGACACTTCAGATTGTAATCTATGCACAACGGAAATTAGTAAAACAACTACTAAGTTTTATACTACAATATTTTCACTGAAACGTGACAGCAGTTTCGACAACTTTTATGTCATTCTTCTGTTTCTTTAATTTTTTAGTTGAATCATCTTTTGAAAATGACATAAAAATTGTCGAAACTGCAGTTACGCTTCTGTGAAAATATAGTGGTATAAAACTTAGTAGTTGTTTTACTCATTTCCGTTGTGAATTATGAACTACCACAGAGTAACGGATTCCTCGATTAATTTCTTGTAATCTATACTCATCATCATGAGGCCATCAGTCCTAAGACTGGTTGGACGCTAACCTCCAGCTTCTCCTATCGTGTGCTAACCCACGCATTTCGCTAATTGTGCTACAACCTACATCCCTTACTATTTGCGAGCAGTAGTCTAATCTAGGCCTACCTCTGCCTTTCTTCACTCCTATTTCTGCCTCCAAAATATCGCGGACTATTCCCCCATGTCTCAGCAAGTGGCCTACCATTCTATCTCTTCTCTTCTTTAAGTTTTTCCACATACTTCTTTTCTCGCCGACTTTCTCCAATACTTCTTCGCTTCTAACCCTATTAGTCCACGGTATTTTCATCATTCTTCGGTAACACCACATCTCAAAAGCTTCTAATATCTTCCTACTTGCTTCCCCTACCGTCCAAGTTTCGCAACCGTATAGTGCCGTGCTCCATACATACGTTTTCAAAAATCTCTTCCTTGTTTCTAAGTTTACTACCCCCGAGCATAAAAGTGCTTTATTCTTGTTAAAAGCTACTCGACCCTGCGCTATTCTTTGTTTTATATTTTTATCGCTTCTTCCATCCCAATTTATTTTACTTCCTAAATAAGTGAAGCCTTTAACTTCCTCCAATCTTTCATTATTAATTTGTACTTTCGTTTTTGCTCTGCTCTCGCACCCTCTGCACACTGACATTTTAGTTTTGTTTTTATTCACCCTCATTCCGTATTCCTCTGTCAACACTGCCTCTATTTCGTTCAACGCTAATTCTAATTCCTCCTTACTAGATCCTAATACTGCTATATCATCCGCGAATCTCAACATTTTCCCTGTACGTTAATCCCGAAATCCACTCTACCTTTTACCACATTAATCGCCTCTTCGATGTACAGATTAAAAATTATTGGTAATAGCGTACATCCTTGTCTTACTCCTTTCCTAATACCTACTTCCCTTCTTTCTTCTTCTACTTCTATAACAGCAGTTTGCTCCTTGTATAGATTGTGTACTACTCTCCTATCTCTATACTTCATTCCCGCGCTCTTTAGTATCTCGAACATTTTTTCCCATCTTACATTGTCAAAAGCTTTTTCTAAATCTACAAATCCTATATAAGCGTTCTTTCCTTTTTCTATTGTTTTCTCTAACATTACTCTTAGCGCCAGAATAGCTTCGCGAGTTCCCCTATTTCGCCTAAACCCGAATTGGTCTTCTCCTAGTATTTCCTTCGCTCTATTTTTCATTCTCTTCTGCACTATTCTGGTTAAGATTTTTGACGCGTGGGAAGTTAGGCTAATCGTTTTAAAGTTCTCGCATTTGTCGGCTCCTCTCTTTCTCGGTATAGTAACGATAATGTTCCTACTATAATCCTCCGGCATCTCGCCCGTTTCGTATATGTATTTTACCAGTTCAAACATCCTATTTACTACTTTCTGTCCCGCACATTTCAAAATTTCCGCCTGTATTTTATCTACACCCGGCGCTTTATTGCTCGTTAGCCCCCTTAGTGCTATTTCAAATTCCTGTCTCAACATAGGTTTTCCTACATCTTCCCTATCGATGTTAGATTTTTCCTCTAATCTATACTATGATATGGGTATTTATTACATCCTTTTCCCACCGAATGCTGCCTCAATCTTTCTTCTACTACTTATCAAGAATAGGAAAAAGTGTGAGATTCTCTATGTTGCGTAGAGGAAAGAGTGAGGCAGCATTCGAAGAGAAAAGGATGCACTTTACGCGCAGCCATATCAAACTCTGTAAATTTTAAAGAATACGCAACAAAAATTAAATTTGACGGGTCCGAAACTTTTCCGCAAAAGCTATTCCTTGAATTTTTAACGTTATTAATTACTTTACGAACGCGCTGTATATTATTTTCAATTTTGTTTGTATTATTTAATTTTTATTCTACCCTAGAAACAGAAAAATGTTTGGTTGGATTTGCAAAATAAAATAACGCACACACACGATAGTCACCGATATGATATACCGTTAGTTGTTCGTTAGAAAAATAAAAAACGCGACCCTCGGCGAGTTTTTTTCCGAAACGAAAAAAAATCAACGGCCACACATATATGATCTGTCTGCCAGATAACAAAAAAATCACGCTCCCCTAGTATGCAAATTGAAGACAATCCGGGGCAAAGCAAAAAATCAACCCTTTAATGTTTTTCTTGTTTCCTACATCCGCGGCCTGTTCTAGGGGGTTGCTTTGTTACCTTACCTGTACATCGTATCGCAATATAGCAGCATCATCCGACCGTCATTTGTCTAGTTTCTAATGGACGTGCATTTGTCACATCAACGTTACTCGTTCGGGTCATAGACGACTAGATGAAACGTATTTATTCGCGGTTATTCTACAGGGTCTTTCAATAGGGGAGCTCGACATTTGTTAGGTTATAGCGGCCATGTTGTTAAAGCAACATCTGTCAAATTTATTGTGAATTATTTAGGAGTGTATGTTAAACTACTGTGGTAGATTATAGCGTTCAACAACGTGTGCAAATGTGTTTCGTGCATTACGTGATTTTTATCCTCACCACAACCGTCCCTCCGAGTCGACTATTCGACGTCTAACATCGCTGTTGTGCGTGAGAATGTACGGGAAAATCCGAGACAGTCAATTTCTCGTCGTTCACAACAACTTGGCATTTCTGCGACTTTAACTTGGTGAACTTTGCGTCGGGACTTGGATCTACGCCCGTATAAAGTCTAACTGACCCAGAAACTTAAGGTAAACGACCACAGACAACACCCTGTGTTGGTTGATTGTGCTCTGGAGCAGCTGGAAGTTGACCTAAGTTTCGCCAAAAATATCATCTTTAGCGACGAGGCCCATTTTTGTATGGACGGATATGCGAACAAGCAAAATTGGATAGGATCTGGGACGATACCAATCCATACGAGATACCCCAGCACCAAATCCATCCCGAGAAAGTCACCGTTTGGTCCGGATCTTGATCTAACGGAATCATCGGTCCGTCCTTCTTCCAAAACAAAACTGGCATTGCCATAATCGTCAACGGCGAGCGTGATAGATTGATGAAACAACTTTTGTGGCCTAAACTGGATGATATGGATACCGACGTCACGTTGTTCCAACAGGACGGCGCTGCGTCCACACAGCGCATGCCACGATGGATATTCTGCACGAGATATTTGAAGGCATGGTTGTCTCGCGCGGCGGCCACGTGAACTGAAATTGAGTGGATATCTCACACACAACTTGTTCTATTTACATTTAAAAATCGAGTTTCCTTATCGAAAGACCCTTTAGAAATGACCGCCCTGTACGCGTCCACTTTCGAAACCCACCTCTGTGTTATTCGGGCAATGCGTGTAATTATCATAATATAAGGTATTATGTAGGCTACGTAATAAAACTAAATACTACAATCAAGTATGATTATTTGAAGAACGTCAAGCGATTCTTGCAAATTGCACTTTTATCGAGTCATTTCCCTTCAATTAGGGCTGATTAGAATGTTATGCTTTGCACATAGTAGTTCAAAGAAATGAATCCACCGGGTGAGATCGTTTACACGGTACTATGTAAATTATGAAATGAGTGATCTGACGAGTCGCGATTTGAGCGAAACCGCGTGCGCAAATTAAAAACGAAAAAGTACACCGATACCGAAATTAATATACTGGATGTCCCAGATCGTCTAATACAGTCAATATATCTCTCACTTAAAATCAAAATTAGTTTAAATTGTTTGAAATAATTGTATCAACGACCTCTATGAAACCTCCCCCGATTTTATCTTTCAAATTGCACCCATGCTTTTTTGTGTTGAAAATTAAAACCCTGAATGTTTTTCAATGCAAAAAAGTAGGGGCGCAATTTGGATAAAATTGTAAGCCTTTTATTAAGTGCAAAAAAGGACAGGAAGGTTTGAAGAGGTAACGCCACTGTAATAAGCTAAAAATGGGTTTTTTGACAACTTTTTTGGGTGGAGGAAAAGATAATAGGATAATAATATTTAAACAAGTTATGAGGCATATATTTAAGTATAATACAAAAAATTATTATCACAAAATATTCAAAAATGGCGAAATGGAATCATTCTTGCGAGACATGTCGAATTTAAGGCGCTCTGCAGCACGCAGTGTAACTGGTGAATCTGGAAAAAAATCACTCAATCTACATGTTTATAGCCAGTGAAATACGTAGAGGATTTTGAAAATATTGATTTTTGTGTTATTAGCGAGTATCTAAATAAATAACGTTAAATTTTCGACAAAAAGAAGCAATAATTTGTTAATAAATAATGTTTAAATGAACTTATCGAAAATTCGGCACGTATTTCACTTCAAAATGTTATTTTAAAGATATTCTTAAAAATTCGCATGAAAATTGTTGGAGTTATGCTGCGTGCCGTTTTGAAAAATCATGTTTCGAGAAAAACGCGTTTAAAGTTTTGAAATGTGTTATAGACATGAAAAAAATAAATAGAAATCCGACTATTCCGGGACCATAAAGCTGCCCTTCCATATTTAAATGTTCTTTCGCATTCTCTATCCTCGAATATTTTATGTTAGAGGTTGCCTCTATCGCAGCGTCTGTCAAAGACATTTTGGCGTGCTTGATTCGCTTAGCATCGGCTTCTAGACAAAAATTGTATGATTGAACGTCAATGTCCATCTCCAAATAAAGCAAATTTCCAAATAGTAGCATTGAAACTTTCATTATTATTTTGCGTGTAGCCTCCCAATCAACGGTTTAGCAACTCGTCTAGGCTCAAGTCCTCATATATCGGTTTAATGGCTTTAAAAACTTCCTTAGGAAGCACCGACTTCTAATGGAAGTTGTCCAAGGAATTCTCTGCTAATGCCTCCTTCCACCAAGTCACACCAAGACTCTGAGCACTTCTCGTGCTGCATATCTTTCCTGCCCTGGTACACTTTTCCGTCACTCATTCTAACTTACATATACATATAACCACTCTGAGCTCACAAATGCAAAACTGTTAAAAATCAGTACTACACAGAAAAACCGCGATTTCAATAGAAGAAATTGTCTTTTTGTACATACAGTGGCGTTATACTAACGTACTTTTGTTTCTAAATGCTTCTGACTAAACATGAACATGTTTTAAAGACATCTGTTGTGTATTAAAGATGCTAGAAATCATAAGGTAAAACATTAGGCTGTATCTTCTCAATAGCTATTTATTCGACGCAGGTGTCGTTTCGGAGCAGTCCGACACGCTCAGGAAAGAGGGCGAAATTTCCAGGGAAGACATTGTTTTAGAAAAAAAATGTTCTGCCCGATATTCCAAAAGGTTCAAAGAATGTTTTAAGCTAATAGAAAATCGATTTTTTGAAAAATTTGCTATGGATACCTGGGCATAATGGCATTAAGGGAAATCTAATTGCAGATGACCTTGCCAGACTAGGGACCAGGGAAAACCTCTATGGACCAGAACCTGCAGTGGTAATAAGTCGGAATCTGATCAGAGACCGCATCAATGGCTGGGCAAGAGACCAGCACAATAAAAGATGGAGAGGAGTAACGGGTTGTCGAATAACCAAACTCCTCATCGAATACTCAGAGATTGAGAAATGGGCCCAAGAATTCATTAAATTGAACAGGCACAAAGCCAGAACTCTGGTAGGAATCATAACGGGCCACCATAGTAGCCTGAATGCATATAAACACAAGCTGAGGCTGACTGATATCCCGGCCTGCAGATACTGTAAAGAAGACGAGGAAACCTCGATTCATCTTCTTTACACCTGCCCCGCACTGGAGGAGAAGAGGTATCTTATATTAGGGACCCCTGTTATTCTAGAGGAGGCGAGGCTTAAGGCGGGGGACGTGCCTAAATTGCTCCTTTTATGGGATAGCATTTTTGGATAATGACCCGGATAAGAGGGGATCGCCAAGGGACTACCCATGCGATCAGTGGCTGATGAGGCCCAAACCTATATAATATAATAATAATATGTTTTAAGCTAATAGAAAATCGATTTTTTAAAAAATTTACAGTGGTGTTAAATTCACAGCTTATTTCCTTAGCTTGTTTCCTTTTTTTTAAAAAGGCTTTTTCATCTTTATATCTCTTGAAATAACGGTGACTGTAAAAACAACCTGCGACGCCCAGTATAGTGATGAGTTTAAGAACGGCGATTTTTCTCAGGCTCTGATAATTAATTCATTCGAACCGTGCTTTATTAATTCTTCTCCACCGAAAATCCTCATTCAAAGAGATCTCCGGTAATAAATAAACGAGAAGCAGGCGATTTGCATACCGGTAGAACACAGGAAACAATCGCAGCATCCTCGAGCGACGACTTAAACAAAAAAAAAAAAAACGGCTACCCTCTAATTCCCTTTTATCTTCGCGCGACCCTTAATTTTTTCTCCGCAGTCCGCCGTTGATCGTACCTGTTTTCTCACGAAGCCACCGACTGAATCATCATCTATCTTGCGTTTGTCTAATCGTTAATACGCATTTTTGTCACGTCGCTCGGGATTTGCATCCCAACCCCATCTCGAGCGTATGTAAATCGCCGCAGTTTTGCGTGGTTCGCCCTTAGTTTTTACTATTATCTCTGATACAATAGCCGGTTTTTGATTCGGAGTGGTTAATTTTGCATACGCGTCTCACGACTATTTTTTAGGCTTAGCGGAAAAATTACCCCCGGGCCTCAGGGTTTTGAGTCCTCAACTGTAATAATACGCGGGGTCGACGGATTTCGTTTTATTCCAATCTCTGCCAGTCGCACGGGAGTGCCGCAAGGATCCGTGTTGAGTCCGCCTTTGCTTTTACTACACGTTAATGATCTGCCTTGCGTAGCAATCACTTTCTGCTCTAATAAAGGATGTTAATAAGCAACCCAAAAGTGCAACAAAAATATATTTGTAGAAATTGAACTAGGATAGACGATAATGTAGTTTAATTTACTCTAATATTACTTAAATGTATCATTTTTACTTTTCCGCACTCAAGTATACTAGCGGAAAAGTAATGTAATCGTTCGTGTAAAGAAAAATGAAAAAAAAAATGGTTTTCGTTTATTTTTCGTTTTTCGGCCTAAAAACCAAAAAAAACTTTAAAAAATTTTGTCTGTGTATGTGTCGTTCTCATCGGCATTAAAATTTCTTGTTAGCACGATAACTCAACTAAATCGTGTCGGATCGATCGGGTTTTGACTGATTCTGATCGGGGACGTCTCCCAGATGACACCTATTGATTTTGAGGTGGATAGAACACACTCTACCATGTTCATGGGCCATGAGAAAGCACAATGGTGGACTATTTGAGATTTTTTTTTGTTAGCACGATCACTCAATTAAATCGTGTCGGATCGATCGGGTTTCGACTGATTCTGATTAAGGACGTCTACCAGACGACACCTATTGATTTTGAGGTGGATAGGACATACCCCACCCTGTCCATGGATTATGAGAGAGCACGAGGGTGGACTATTTGGAAAAAGTAAAACTGTCGCATAAACAGATATTCTGCATTTATGTGTTGGTTTATTTCTTCCCGGCCACTCAATTTCGAGAGAGAGAGATGTTCTACGTGCGGAAAAGTCCGTTTTATGGTTTTAAAACTTTTTATTTTTTAATCAAAAACTAGCTTGATTGATCCCAACACTGTATGGCCACGAACGAACTTCTAGTAAAGAAATAAGTCTATATCGTTACTAAAGGGTGATCATATCCGGTGATTTCTCGTGACAAGAGCGTATCTCTAGATCGTTGAGCATCTCATACTTAGATCGCCAAGATATGAGATACTTCAATCTATAAAATTACGATCCTTCTACGATTTTCGATCTAGCGATAACGATGCGCTTTCAAACTATTGGTGATATGTGAAAATACTGCTTGGCTTGAGCAATGATTTGCTACTTATACTATTTAATAACGTTTTTTGTAAAATCTCAGTTAAATTAACACACAAACGATATAGCAATGTATAAAATTAATGAACAAGTAGAAGATTGGTGGAATATCGTTAGTATAGTACACAGACAATGCTGGTCATAGTATTGATCCTTGAGGTGCACCTGTTTCATTCAACAGTCTTCTTCCGAAAAATGTTTGTATATTTGACATGTAAATCACAGAACAGTGAAGAGAGTTGATACGCAAATACACCAGTAACGTTTATTTGTGAGAATTTTCTTTATTAGACCTAAACTCATGGACAAAATTAACGAAACAGTGAGACTTCGCATTATTACTTTTATCTTTTGGAAGATTTAAATCATAGTACCTAAGTGATATTACAATTAAATGAATTCAACTAATGTTTACCAAATTAGAATGATCCTATCGGGCAAGAACATTAACAAATAACAGCAAATGCAATGAAAACGGTGTTAATGGAAAAATTGGGGGTGAAATTATATCGTAAGAGTTCAGTAGCTAGCTCTTTTCACTGCTTCCATTCGTCTGGATGTGCAATTGATCCGGTGGCATTGATCACTTGATGACATTGCATTTAACAGAAATCACTAGCGTAACTGAATTTATCGCCTTTTACAAATAACTTTAAACAGTGTTAACTTTATTATTAACAAACAATTATAAAATATCACTTTACATCTGTCAAACAATTGCAATTGTTTATCAGTAGTGACAGAGGATATCCTAGGCCACCTACATAAAAGTTTAAGGGTTTAAAACTTGGAAAAAATATAAGAAATAATGAAAAGTTTTGCTGACGCGTTAGTTTTGTCGTTTGTCTTATTTCCCTTCTCATCGGAAGTAAACTATTCTTTTAGCGTATTTGCCGCAATAAATTTGCTGGTATGCCATAAAAACGCGCAGCACTTTACATATTTCCAGACCATCTTCCGACTAAATTAAACATATAAACGGGTCGCTGCGAAGGGGTGAAAGTAGTAGTACCTCGTCCGTATGCAAATCACCGTTTATTAACGATTTAGACAAATAAGAAGATAGATGATGTCGAGCTCATTTGCATCGTGAGAAAAAGGAACAGGTAAGAGAATGGCGTAGACAAAAAGCGAGCGAAAGACTATGGGGAATCGCTGGCAGATACGAAAAAAATTAGAGGGTCGGTTTTTTGTCTAAAATCCACGAATGGTCGCACAGGCAAGGGGTACATGCAAATGGTTTTTTTTGTTCAGGTGAACTGCGAACGTATTCAACTGTTTTCGCGACGGACGGGGTAGGTTTTTTAATTTGGAGTCGTGATTTCGCAAATATGGTCGACGGATTTTGCAAAATGTAAAACTAATACGAGTAAAACCGGGTGGTAAGAAACGAAACCCCATTTCAACAGCAGCTTTCCAGGGTGATTAGGACATTCGCGTCCATAACCTATCTTTCTAAATGCTTAAATCAGATATTTTAATAAGTTTTGTATAGTAGAATTATTTTATGAAGAGCAAGTCGGCAATAAACCGTGCGACAAAGAGCAATGTATAGCTTACCTTCTCCCACGCGAATGCAGTAAAAGAGCGGCGCGCGCAAATTATTTATAGGCAGGTCTCTGTGTCTCTTATTCAGATTGGATTGGTACGGAAGAAAGTCAGACATGCATCTGTCTTTGTCGCCCGATTTATTGCCGACTTGGTCTTCATAAAATAATTCTACTATAAATCGTTATCACTAGGCATCATTTTCAAATTGCAAAAACTCTTATCTAAGGGGCGTTACAATAAAAGCGCAAGATTTGAATTGCGCGCCATATCGTCGGTCACGATTTGATTGGTCAATAATTGTGACAGCTCGATAGCAGACAGATAGGAGTTAGTAAACGTCGAGTGCAGCACGATACAACAATACGCCCTTATTGTTAAACATTACTATGAAAATGGTGACAGTTTGGTTGCTACAATTCGTAAAATGCGTCCAATGTTCGGTAGAAATAATGCTTCAAATTTATCAACTGATAAAAGGATAATCGAAAAATTCGATAGTACCTACTGGTTCATTTGTTGATGTGAAACACACGACACGAGCTCGTAGTGGTCGTTCGGAACAAAACATCACGACAGTTCGCGAGAGTGTGGCCAAGGGTCCAGGTATCTCGATTCGTCATCGTGCACAAGAATTGACATTTCAACAGCTACTCTTCACCGTTTTATCACTGAAGATTTGCATCTCCATGCTTACAAACTCCAATTGGCTCAACAACTTCTGCCAGCAGACCCATGCATAGCGAAGAGAGTTCACCATTTGGATCATTGAACAACAAGAAGTGAATGCCGATTTGAGAACAAAATCATCTTCAGCGACAAGGCCATTGCAATTCACATTGATGGCTTAGTTAATAGACAAAATGCCGCGTTTGAGGCTCAGAAAATCCACGAATGTTTCATGAGAAAGAAATACATCTTCAACGTGTCACTGTTTGGTGTGCATTGTGGTCTGAAGGAATCATTGAAACATTTTTATTTGAGGACGAGGCAAAATAATCCATTAACGGTAAATGGCGAACATTATCGTGACCGATGACTCAGTTCTTTGTGCCTAAATTGGAAGATATTGCTCTTGAAGCATATGGTTTCGGCAGGACGGTGCCACTTGCCATACCATCCTTGAAGCATTGACGGTCTTGCACAAGTCTTTTCCTGGTCGTGTCATCTCGCGTTTTCGTGACCGCAATTGGCCACCACACTCTTACGATTTAGCACCTATGGACTTTTTCCTGTGAGATTTTCTGAAGTCTCAGGTTTACGCCAACAAGCCCACGACTATCCAAGCACTGAAGGCCCAAATTGAACGCTGTATCAACAAAATACCGCCACGTTTATGCAAAACCGTTATCTAAAATTTCGTCAGAAGAGCACGAGTACTCTTCTGTGTCGTTCCATACATAATTTCCAAACATTTACATTATAAATCAACAAAAATTTCAATACTTTGTCACAGAAAACCATGTTTTATTTAAAATTGACATCTTTCGCTCTTATTGTAACAACTTTTTACAATGAAGTGAATGGTCCTGGAATTTGTAATTTTACGACATCGTCCAACAACCCTGTATACACTTAATGGTATACTGTCCCAAATTTTCGGAAAGGAAAACCTATTTTCCTGTTCCATTTGGAGTTGATGTTATTTTGAAGTTTTCGATCTGCCAGAATTTGCATCTGTCTTAATTGTGAAACATCCTGTATGATAATAAATATCTTAGGCGTATCCGAAGCAGACATTCTTCGAAATTATCCGAGCCAAACCGGGATATTTTTGCCTATTTTTTTGTTTGTTTAATAAAACGCGTAACGGCTGCGGAAAAACGTGTTTACATACTTCCACCCTTTGGAAAAAAAACGCAATTAATTCAACGCAGATAATTACGTTTATTTTTAATAATCTCTAATTAATAACTATTTGCTTTTACGTTAATTAGTTTACTACCGCTTATTGTTAATTACATAATATAAAAAATATAGTGATTAGCCACAATTACGTTCCATGTCGGAAAGCCATTTGATAACGGGTTTAAAAGCAACCAGCGTAGGAAACAACAACGATAGATATACAGTGCGCTTGAAAATTAACACAAATTCGACACAAATCCGATTTTCTTTAAACGCTTGGGCGTGATAACTTGTTCTATTCAAAACGTCGGCTTCTTATGTTTCCAAAATATTTAGGCGTTTTTCTTGAGAATAAATACGATAATAATTTAAAAGTACAATACTAACGAGCCCAGACTCCTAATAGTTCGGCCAGGCATAATTTTACAACTCATCATCATGGGGGTCATCAGTCCTAAGACTGGTTGGACGCTAACCTCTAGCTTCTCCTATCTTGTGCTAACCTACGCATTTCTCTAATTGTGCTACAACCTACATCCCTTACTATTTGCGAGAAATAGTCTAATCTGGGCCTACCTCTGCCTTTTTTCACTCCTATTTCTGCCTCCAAAATATCGCGGACTATTCCCCCATGTCTCAGCAAGTGGCCTACCATTCTATCTCTTCTCTTCTTTATGTTTTCCACATACTTCTTTTCTCGCCGACTTTCTCTAATATTTCTTCGTTTCTAACCCTATCAGTCCACGGTACTTTCATCATTCTTCGGTAATAGCACATCTCAAAAGCTTCTAATTTCTTCGTACCTGCTTCCCCTATCGTCCAGGTTTCGCAACCGTATAGTGCCGTGCTCCATACATACGTTTTCAAAAATCTCTTCCTTGTTTCTAAGTTTATTACCCCCGAGCATAAAAGTGCTTTCTGTTTGTTAAAAGCTACTCGGCCCTGCGCTATTATTTGTTTTATATCTTTATCGCTTCTTCCATCCCAATTTATTTTACTTCCTAAATAAGTGAAGCATTTAACTTCCTCCAATCTTTCATTATTAATTTGTACTTTCGTTTTTGCTCTGCTCTCGCACCCTCTGCACACTGACACTTTAGTTTTGTTTTTATTCACCCTCATTCCGTATTCTTCTGTCGACACTGCCTCCATTTCGTTCAACGCTGATTCTAATTCCTCCTTACTAGATGCTAATACTGCTATATCATCCGCGAATCTCAGCATTTTTACTTTTAACACCAAGATCCGCTCTATCTTTTACCACATTAATCGCCTCTTCGATGTACAGATTAAAAATTAGTGGTGATAGCGTACATTCTTGTCTTACTCCTTTCCTAATACCTACTTCCCTTCTTTCCCCCTCTACTTCTATAACAGATTTTTGCATATCGTCACTTAATGCCACGCCATGTGCCGTTTTTTAAAAAATTTAGCAGACTCGTCCAAAACACAACAACTTTGACAACAGTTGAGATTCTATTTTGTTTTAAAACGCTACAATCGTTTAGTCTACTATGCATTTCAGCAACTCGCCGAACTATTCTGAATCTGAACCGTGAGTCTTAATGTTTTTTATTGACAAATTTGTCTCTGACAGATCATAACATAGTAATATTTCATCGTATTTAAGTTAAAAGTTAATACTTCGTTTGTGTTACCAATATTTTTCTTTAATAAAATAGTTTTGAGAGTGAAAATTATGCCTGGCCGAACTATTATAACCTTGGGCCCGTATGATAAGTAAACATTTTTATTAATTTCTGCTTTACCCTAACGACAAAATCGGACGTCTGGTGTCCACCACACTCTCCTGATCCGACCCATCCACGGACTCTCGCATCTCACTCTAATTCCGAACAAAATTACCGGGCGAGAGCACTCTTTCCGACTGCGCAACTTGACAGAGGGAATCTCCGACATCCGCCGGCCAAATTCACATCTCATCCGCACCCTTCAAGGGCCCTGAAGTGCCGTGAAGGCATCCGAGCGCACTTCGCATAGATAATTACGGGATTTAACCCCGTACCCCGTGAGGAAATCCCCGAAATAAAAGACGGATTACGTAAGGGATGCTCATTAAGTACTCGGAGACGTGAGATACGCCGTCTCGTATGCAAAGGACGCTTTGCGTGTGTGAAAAAACCCGAAATCTGTTCCCCCACCACCGCCGAATACTAAACAAAGCCGAGCGTAATGTAATTATGCTCGGGGTTCGATTGTTCCTTGGCGCTGCCATCCTGCCCGAAGGAAAAAAATAGTCGTTATACGTTTTTTGCCCCGTAGGATACACCCCGTCTGTAATTTTTTTTTAGGAGGTGGTAAAAAATCTGGGGCATTTGCATACGTATTGTTTTTTATGTTGTTGTTCGTTACCCAGCTAGTTGGAAATTTAATAAAAAAACGGTGTAGTTTTATTAGTTGATATGAATCGCGAAGGGGTTGTTCCGAAAGGCTGGTCTTCTACTATGAGACTATTATTTCGGCCATGGTCTATACAATTCCTAGGTACGATATTGTCAGTTATTATTCGGTTGCCGCCAACAAAAGCGGGTGTCCCCCAAGGAATAACATCGCGGCCGCTCATATTTTCATAATTAAAGACAAAATACTCTTTTCTGTCGCTTTCTTAAATGTGCCATAAGCCTTTGACAAGGTATGGCACCGAGGCTTATGATTTAAATTGAAATCAAACCTACCTTCACACTATTTACCTAGTGTTATGACTTATCTAGGTAAACGCTAGGTAAAGATAAGTAGGTCTAACAAGTAGACACTTCGCCGTTAGCTACAACGAAGAAATAACCCGCATACATCCTATCCAATCAGAAGTACCAGTGTACTAGTGCCTGTCCTCTATCAAATCTTCACTGGTGATACAGTGATTTGCCTACTACCCTAGAGACATTGACAGCTACCTTTGCAGATGATACACCAGTTATGACAGTCAGTAGTATCTCAGGGTGGCGTACTAGGGCCTGTCCTCTATCAAATTTTCACTGCTGGCTTGTCTACCACCCCAGGAATATTCACAGCTACCTTTGTAGACGACACATCTGTTATAGCAGTCAGGAGTACCTCAAGGTGGCGTACTAGTGTCTGTCCTCTATCAAATTTTCACTGCTGACTTGCCTACCACCCCAGGAACATTCACAGGTACTTTTTCACACGACACATCAGTTATAGCAGTGAATAGTACCTCAGGGTGGCGTACTAGAGCCTATCCTCTATCAAATTTTCACTGCTGACTTGCCTACCACCCCAGGAACATTCACAGCTACTTCTGCAGACGACACATCAGTTATAGCAACAAGTATCCAAATACGCATCCAATAAACTTCTTTCAAAAGAAGGTCTTGCTAATATGGTCGAAAAAATGGCGAATAAGAGTGAGCGAATCTAAATTATAGTACATAACGTCTATTCTGCTGTCCGAGTGTTGCTCTTAATGGACACCAAGTTGGCACCATCTGGATATGATCCAAGTGTTAATGATCTCCCGATGATGCCAACTCGGCTGGCGAAACGCGCGTTGAGAAACGTGTAATCGAAATTTCGGTGTTCTGGCCGAAATCTAGCCTCCGGTTTCCGCTTTTTTTCTCTGAGTGTACAATTAAATTAAGTGTCTAAAACTGTACATAATATACTATACGCGTGATCTGCATTTTGGTTTTATGTTCGTTCATGTGAATATATTAGGGTAATGCGTACTTGCATTTTTTGTAGTAGTAAATTACATACATGTTACAGGTATTCTTATCCATTTTGACGCAATAATGGAAAAAGAAATTAATTTAAAATACATTGCCTTGGCGTTGCCGAAATATAATTTTGAAAAAAATATATACTTGATTACGTTTTTTCTTTTTTATATCATTTATTTGTTATAAATGAAATTCATTGAAGATAAACAATTTGTTCTCTCAGTGTATAATGAAGGTAAAATGGGTGGCTTGGTGAATATTGGTCTTCAAAATATATATGGTGTGTCATTTCAGTATTTGGAATATGGTTGTGATCAAATGTAGACAAGAAACTAACTGTACGTTAATACTTTTGACATACAGTGGGTCTTTTCGTAAAATAATGAATAAATTAGTTGAAAATTCAAAGAATAACTTTTGGAAAGAACTCTTGGATCCGTCAAATTTTATTTTTAAAATATACTTAATACATACAGAGTGATACGTGTAGGAGGTATGACAGAAAGTCATCGGTGTTTTTTTAATGGCAACCCTTTTCTTATCACGGAATGCGAGGGAGCACATTTTTTACATTCGCTACGGTAATAATTTAGAAGTATAGGTTAGATAGAATCCTAAAAGCAATTGTGCAATTTCAAAATACTAAATTAAATGCTCAAATTATCCACCGTTGGCTGCCTGCCAGACCCTTAGCGACCGAAAGTGTTTTTACTGCTGTCAGATAAAGACTTGATATCGTTCTTCGTTCAATAGTTTTTTTGGTCCTTAAATAATACATTTATTATTCTTTGTTTGGCAAAATCAGTGTGTTTTAAGTATTTGTGAAGTGATATGCTTAAATTAACAGAATGAGTAAGAATTGAAATTGTTTGAGTGATCGGATTTGGAGACGGGATGTGCATCCAAAGGGAAGTAATTGAATCGTTGGGGCAAAATCAGTGCGTTTTAAGTGTTTGTGAAGTGAAATGGTTAAATTAACTGAACGAAGAAGAATCGAAATTCTTTGAGTGATCGGATTTGGAGACAGGATGTGCATCCAAAGGGAAGTAGTTGGATTGTTCAAATCGGCTCATCCTAATCGACAACCCATTAGCCAAAGCATGGTAAGTGATGTTGAATTTAAATAAATAAATTTGTGCGCGTCTGTGATCTTTCTAAATGTGGTCGATCCTCGCCATCAGAAGGCGATCGGGTTAATGTTTTGTTAGCGATGCAAGAAACTCGTCACTTAACACTTAACCGATTGGCTACTGATTTCAATATGGCCAACGTCTACAGTCTAAAAAATTCTGAAAAAATGCGAAGCACCATCCTCATACAGTAATAATCGGTAACTTTAACTGACATTAAAAAAAATATATATCGATAGCGTCATCCCTCGTACACAAATCGCCCTGTATGTATTAATTATATTTTAAAAGATACGCAACTAGAAATTTGATGGATCCAAGAATTTTCCCCAAAAGTTATTCCTCGATTTTTTTTACGAATTTTTTCATGACTTCACGACTTATTATTGATTCTACTATTTGTATCTGATCAAATTCGTTTTAAACTCAATCTTGTCTGCGGTATGTTTGATATGCATTTTAATCGTACTAACATCACTGACCTTTTCGCCCATCTGACGCTTAGCTTGGATGTAACGTGGACCATCGCATTTCAGCACTGCAGCAAGTAACGCGGGAGTCCAATAATTTCGGTCGCCTTCAAGGCCGATTTGAAATAAAAAAGTTGATGGTAGCGTTTAAAGTAAATAATGTATGTTTGCAGTCGATTTAAAATAATTAAAAATTGAATAAACCGATTGAACTTTTAAATAACACTAATTTCCCAATTTTTTAAGGGATGCGACGTCATCACTCGCATCCATGTACGCTACGCCCCTGTTGCAGATGTCAATTGCTGCCAACCTCAAGATGGGCACCGAATTTTAATGTCTGTTGATTAAAAACGAATGAAATTTCTAAGTGTAGTGGTGATGAATTACGTCACATGATGACATGCATTGCTTTTTGTTGTTACGTACAGTTGACAATTTGCGGATAGGTATTATAGTTTGGAGACAGTAAAATAGAACACCCTATATACAAGTCTTCTCTATCTATTTTATTTTACGTTATTGTTCACGTCGATTTTTCAAATCCACATTTCGAAATTTGAACTCTACCGGTCGATTGTTCGAATCAGAAAATCGTAGACGTTTCCACACGACCCCCGTCAACCCCGATAAACGGCAGCAAAGACATCGTCACAACAGAAAGATAATCTCCCGACGTAACCTCACCGATAATAGAGGACTATAAAACAATCCCTCACACTCGAACGGGTACCAAAAGCCGATGGAACATTATTTAAAAAACCAAAACACATCCGAATACGATAATGGACCGATTATGCATATCGGCAACCCTTTATTTCGTCTCTTCCGGCGTCCCGTCGAGAGGGTGAGCCCCGCAGACAAGGAAGACGGGGTTAAATACCTTCGCAGATCCAGCTACTTGAGCTAATCGCCTCGATTTTGCATAAGATTCCGATTTTTTTTAATGAGTGCGATTTTTTTCCCGGCGACGATTTGAATATCGGGGTAGGTTTTTTTTCTGGAGAGCTTTGGGAACCGTCTAACGACATTGACGAGACAGTCGTCTGCACAAAAAAAGGATTTTGCATATTTACGTTAGTGACAATCGTGGAGTGACGTAACAGAAAATAATAATAATAATAATAATACACTAGGCACAAAAATTAAGGTAGTATTTAAAAAAATTCTAAATTTTCAGGTGACCTTCAATGGGCTATAATTTGGGGCAAAAATAGTCGCAGAGCAATTTTATAAAAAGCAAATTAGATCTCCAAGTTTCTAGTTTTCAGATATTGAGTTAAAATTGTCTTACCATCAACAGTTTTTGAGTAATTGTAAGAAAATCATCGGATTTTTTTTTCCAAATTTTTGCTTGGCTCTCAAAAGGTTCACGGACTTCAATAAATTTTTTTCAGTGATATCATCATAAAGGTTTTATAGATGGTTTTATCCTATTTAATTTGAGCGGTCTAAAAGCCTTGTACGATGAATTTTCGCTTAAGTTATCGTCGTTCAAAGCAAAAACGTCAGTTTTGACTCATTATTTTTCTTACAATAGTTAACATTTTTAATTAAAAAAATATGGATTATTGCTAAAAAAAAAAACTCAGAAAATAATAAGAAGAATAAAAATTTCAAGAAAATTTCAACCTCAAAAAATTAATCAAAAATTAAAAATTCATCCTTAAATTGATTTTTAGCAAAAACGACAAATCAATCATTCCGATCACAATGAAAAAAATCGCAGCGTTTTGAAATTTTCAGGGTTTCTTTGGGATATTTTGAAGTTGTAAAGAAACAGTCAACATTCTTAGTCTATCCGTTTTTTGCAAAGTTATGCCAAGTTAAGTGAATATCCCTATATACGCAATATTTTACCTCTTTTTCAATCAACATTCTCGCACGGAAAACAATTTTTTTATCAAGAACCAATAACTACAATTTATAAAGAATACTTTGACGTTTTTAAAACCCTACTTCAATTTTCTGTACGATCATTCTTTCCCGACTAATTAATTACCAAAGTCAAAACTGACTTTTTTGTTTTGAACGACGATAACTCAGCGAAAAGTCATCGAAAAAGGATTTTAGACCGCTCAAATTAAAAAGAACAGAATTATCTAAAAAAAATTTATGAAAAATTCCCCCGAAAAAAAAATTAGTAGACCGTAGACCGTAGACAAAAGTCCGTAGACCTTTGGAAAAACAAGCAAAAATTTGAATTTTTTTTCCAATGGTTTTCTTATGATTACTGAAAAACTGCTGATGGTAATAAATTTTGAACTCAAAATCTGAAAACTAGAAACTTCGAGCTTCAATTTGCTTTTTCTAAAATTGCTCTTCGACTATTTTTTTCCAAGTTACAGCCCATTGAAAATCGCCTAAAAATTTGAGATTTTATACATCCTTTAATTTTTGTGTCTAGTTTAATACTCTCGTACTTTTCCCTGATGACAGTGGATGTTGAAAGGACTTTTCATTGCGTAAACTACTGCTAAGTGATACGCGTCGAGATTTTACTGCAAAAAACTTGTGTTTTTTGCAGTAAAGATATTGAGTGAGATATGTGTTGTTAGTAAGTTTGTTTATTTATACATTTTTTTATTCTCATTTTTATGACGTATTTTTTGTGAATTATCTTTGTGCGATAATAGCGACGTGCTGATTGATGGTAAACTGCTGATGGTAAAAACTTTTGAACTCAAGATCTGAAACCTAGAAACTTAGAGCTTTAATTTCCTTTTATTAAAATTTCTCTGCGACTATTTTCCCTCTAAGTTACATTCCTTTGAAGATCACATAAAAATTTAGGAATTCTTTTACGCCCCTTAATTTTTGTGTCTAGTGTAACACTTTAAAGTGAATAACGTTTTTGGTTCTAAGTGGGCTATGATGGGACATGTTATAGTTATACATAGCTTTAAACACGACGTATTATATCGCGCGAATGCGCAGAAAAAAGTGTTGCAACAATCGAAAACATGAATTATCTTTTCGGCCCGCTAGATTAAAATCCAATTATTTGATTAAACTATTATGGCAAAGGTAATTCTGTAACGCTTCCGCATCGCGCAAAAACCGGCGGCCAGCAAAAACTTCGATAATTTTGATTTATCCGCATTATAAAGTAAAAATTGTTTCGATGCCGGGCGATAAGTGATTAATTTTTTCGGGCAACGTAGTCAGAGGTGAAAAAATGAAAACGATTCGATTTATTTGCTGGGATAAAAACGAATGAAGTTATTTGTTAGCACGTGTTGCCGTTTGGACGTGGCCGGACGTAACAAGGGATCAAAATAATAAGAGTATATATTTTTTTCGATGGGGATTAAATCGGGTGACCTAGGTGGGTGTAGGTTTAGGGCAGAGGGATCGCAGTATTTGAAGTATAATTGATAAGGAACAGCAGTAGATACTTTCGCTAACTTCTCCTGAAATACGGACTGTGTTTAATTAATTTTAGATTTAATTATTTTCGTTATATCAAAATGTTTGCGCCTTCTGAAAAAAAGGCGTAAAAGGAAGGAAGACAATATGGAAAGTGTCTCATTACATTCTTTCATAATGATACAAGGTGGAAGATGAATTTTTTATTTTTTATTAATTTTTTGAGGTTGAAAATGATTAAAAATGTTATTTATTGTAAGAAAGAGACAATAAAAAAAACACATTTCCCGAATAATTAATTACCAAAGTCTATACTGACTTTTTTGGTTTGGAGGACGATAACTCAACGAAAAATCATCATACAAGGCTTTTAGACCGTCCAAATTAAAAAGGATAAAAATATCTAAAATCAAATCACTAAAAATATAAATCAAATCATAAAAATATCACTGAAAAAAAATTATTGAAGTCCGTGGACCTTTTGAGAGGCGAGCAAAAAAATTGGAAATTTTCTTCCCATGGTTTTCTTATAATTACTCAAAAACAGCTGATGCTAAAAAAAAATTTAACTCAAGATTTGAAAACTAGAAACTTGGAGCTTCAATTTGCTTTTTATAAAATTGCTCTGCGACTATTTTCCTCGAAGTTATAGCCCTTTGAAAATCACCTACAAATTTAGGATTTATTTACATCCCTTAATTTTTGTGCCTAGTGTATATAGATATTATTACGAGATTTTAATTTAACATCAATCAACGATGTGAATCATTGTAATAATAATTGGCAACAATTCAGTTGTGCTTCAAGGACAAGGAGAAGGCTTAAAGCTCGACAATTTAGTTCAAGGTCACTCCGAATTTTCTTGCACTGTATAATGCGACCAAAGTAGCCGCCGGATTTCTTCGGGCCTTGTGCCTATTTTGCGAATTACCTGCCCCAGCCCAGTCGTGTCGGCGGCCTAAATTCTCGACGACGAATTGCGGCTCATCCTGCGCCGAGGATTCCTCGTCCCTTCTGCAAAAGTCCTCTCTTCCAAGAAATCCGCCGCCGCCCACCCGCCCCCCATCCCCCATCGGCTGGTCATCGCAGACGGCTGGTAAACTGCGAAGAAGAGGACGAGCCCAAATCGATGTCCTGCCGAAGGATGTTCTACGTAACTCAGGTCAGGTATGGCAGGACTAGACGAGAAGGAGACGAAGGACCCGAACATGCCGGCCGCCGAAAATCAATAGCGGCAGACGCGTAGGGGGCGAAGGAGGTTCCGCCGCCGCCGACGACGACGGCTTTTTTTCCACGACGCCTGCGCCGTTTTTATGCGAACGAAAAAAAAGATTATTTTTTCTTGCTTTTTTTCCGTGGGTTTTTTAGCCAGCGAGACCGTGAACGCCGCGCCTGGCGGAGCGGGAGGGGTGCGACGGAGAACACTCGGAGGCAGAAGTAGCGCTCCGGCACTAGGCTCAGTTCGGGACCTGTCCCGGTTTAGTGTGGATCGCAACCAAACCAATATACGATTATAAAATAATTACTCTTATAATGATTCTTACAATTATACTAGGTACAAAAATTAAGGGATGTAAAAGATATCCAAAATTTTTAGTCAATTTTAATGCAAAAGAAACAATTTCAATCTCAAAAACTGAATAAAATCTGAAAAATTCATCCTTAAATTGATTATTTTTTTTTTAAACGAATACGACAAATTCAATCACTCCAAACAAAATAAAAAAAAATCGCAGCGCTTTGCAATATTCAGGGTTTCTTTGGGATACTTTGAGATTGATAAAAAATAGTCAACATCCTTAGTCTATCCACTATTTGCAAAGTTATGCGAAGTTAAACGAATATCCCTAAATATGCCTAAAATTTTGTGCCTCCTTATATATTTAATTTTTATATTTTTTATAAGTATTTTTTTTACCAAAAACCAATAACTACGACTTGTAAAGAATACTCTGCAGTTTTTAAAATCCTATTTGAATTTTCTGTACGATTATTATTTCCCGAGTAATTAATTACCAAAGTCAAATCTGACTTTTTTGCTTTTAATGATGATAACTCAGCGAAAAATGATCGTACAAGGGCTTTTATACCACTCAAATTAAAAAGGATAAAATTATCGAAAAAGTCTTTACGATGAAATACCTGAAAAGAATGTATTGAAGTTCGTGAACCTTTTGAAAGGTAAGCAAAAATTTGGCAATTTTTTTCCAATGGTTTTCTTATGGTTACTCAAAAACTGCTGATGGTAAAAAATTTTTAACTCAACTTCTAAAATCTGAAAACTAGAAACTTAGGGCTTCGATTTGTTTTTTTTTTAATTGCTCTACGATTATTTTTCTCCAAGTTACAGCCCTTTGAAAATAATCTAAAAATTTAGGATTTTTACATCCCTTAATTTTTGTGCCTAGTGTATTACGAAGCTGCAGGATTTATTAAACCCAAACAAACGAATGTATTAGACACAAATATTAAACTATTTAAAATAAACGCACACTATTGTCATTCAAATAAAAATCGTACAGAACACATTCATTCCTCTTTAATTCACTTGGAGAAACGAGGGAAAAAACGTGACATTTTTAATTAATTCGTTATTTAATTCAATTATCAAGAAAGTGCTATCTGATTTTTTACGACCATAAGAAATACTTATCTTGTTTCTTCAGCTTCTTTGATATCTCTACCAAGCTATGTATGTGTGATTATATACACAGTTTATAATGTATACTAAATATTTGATTTTCACTTTTTAGAAAACTGTTTTCAGTATAAAAAATAATTAGCAATTTTTAATATAGTAAATGACTACGAAACTTTAATCTTCGTTGTTCATAAGAAGTCGATTTTAAACACAAATAAATGAGTTTAATAGAACCAATTGAACATATATTTAAAACGAATCAAATCGTAGTGTAAAAATAAGAACATCAAAATTTCGAGCCTGTCGTTTTGATAAGACGAAACGAAATGTTGAACTGAATTGAATTACTATTTATTTCATCGCTATTTGCCAAATAAAAAACCCTCTCGTCTTGCTGATAAACGGAACAGTCTACCTGAGCCTAGCCATAAAAATAAACCACGGTATGTTTTGAGATTTCTATTTGGCAAATAGCGACGAAATAAACTATAAATGTTATTTTAAACAAATATTTTTGCGTGTAATTGTAATAAAATGTTTGGCTTTGATCTATCTTTAATAACCGTTTATATTAATATATTAAAAACCGTTTATTAGAATTAAATAACTGATTAATATTTTGCAGAAAACTTTTTTGCATAAACCGGTTTTACTTGTTTTATTTTTTCAAAAATAACAATTCTTTCTTTAAATTGAAAATAATTAATATTGATAATTGACAAAGGATCTTTTATTTAAGGTAAAATATTTTTTAATATACCCTTTAAAATATCAGCCACGTCGAATGTAGTATTAGAAAAAAATCTTATCTCGTTAAACTTATGAGCTTTTTTGTTTGGGCAAGAAAAAGTGCCTAAAAAAATTGTATACGATTCTCTATAATTAAAAGTTGCTAATTGGTAATCGCGTAGCAATTATTGCAATTTCATTTAATTTTGCGTTAGGTAATTGGTTTAAAAAATATTGAATTCTATAGACTCACATGTTTTTCAATTAAAAGTATATAAATAGTTTATGAACTGTACTTCTTTCAGGATATTTAACTCGATAATTATATTCGCTGTTAGTTTAATAAGTGTGTTAATAATTAATTCATATTTAAATGACAACAAATAGATTATTAATTACATTCGTACAACTATCTGACATTCGACTAAATGGGTATGCGAAGTAGGTTGCTAGGGACATAATTTTTGGCTACGACTTTACATGGACATCGATATCGCAAGCGCTGCGGTTTATATATGTATATATATTTGGCATAGCCGTTCAAGCTCTCTTCTTTGTTTGGCTAACGATTTTTTTCGTAGAAGCAGATGCGTGTATACATTTCATAAAAATCGTAATAACCCGGGACTCGCAACTACTCTGTTTACTGTCAAAATTGGATCGGGCTCTTTATCGTCTCGTTGATCCGCGAATGTAAAAAAACGACGTGACTAATCGCCGTCAAATTTTGTCGCATCGAAAGAGCGAACGAGGGGGAATAAAACCGGCCTCTTTCACTTTCTTTTTTGTATCCGCGGTCATCCCCAAATGGCGTATACGCTCTGTATATGTAAGGTTCACGCAAACGCCGCCAAAGACGTCGCGGTTTTTTTAAATGCTACGAGGAGCAACGAAAGAGATCGAAAGATGTACAGGCCTATCTCCTAGTAGATGTCCGCGCGCTGTATACCACATCGTAGGATTCCATTGCCATTATGGAAACTTCTACGGTTATTTTTAGAATTATCGTTTAAAAAGCGATCGGGCGCATAATCGAAGCACTTTGTCACGTCACAACATGCGACATAGCGACAAGAATCTAGCGGATTATGCGAAATTAGAGATTATCCAAATTTAAGTGTCAATTGAAGACGACTAACTCGTTTTTCCTGATAGTCCTCCCGATTTGCACTTTTTTTATGTTCACTTTAGGACCTGTAAAGGTGGTCTCTGTCGTGTGGCTTATGACATTTGAGAAATATGCGGTATATTGTAAAAAATCGGTATAGCGGGTTCTGAATATCGCACAAGATAAGAACAACCGGCAGGATATTAATACTAAGATATATCAGTTTCAGGTTTTAGGTTGTCTTTTTATTAGGAATGTCTGTTTTTATTTGAAATAATCGAGAATTTATAAGTTTTCCAGGCGTACGCATTCATTTGTGAATATCGACAAAAGCGGTTACTTAAGAAAGTATTTGATAGCATATTAACCGAAGCAAACAAATAAACGTCGATAGGTCATTTCCCTTAAATGGAGTGTTTTTTTATCGCTATCTTATCCTACATCAAATTATTCATAATTTTACGTATGCGTTCTCAGGATATCATTAACTGCAGACCGGTTTCGACATTATCTTAGGTCTCTTCAGTGCAGTGTAAACGAGTATACTTTTGACAGATGAAGCTGATATCTAGTAGACGTTGCTACGTTTCATCGCAGTGGAACGTACCAAACTACCAAGAGATGGCGTTTGGTACGTTCTATAACTATCTGTACGTAACTGCATGTCATATTATAATGCACAGTATTTTAAAAATGTATTACACTTGCACAGAATTCTAACGACCGTGAGCTACAAAAAACAAACTAATACTCTGGCCCATTGTGCTGAAAACACCATACTATATTTATATATTGTCTTAAATTGCACAGTACTTATAAAGTTGTAAGATATCATAGTACTGTAACTGTAGGTGTTGCGTTATATTGCACAGTATTATAAAGGCTGTCTGTAAAATATACAGTATCTGATGGTGCAGTGTTACATTGCACAGTATTTTAAAGGTTCTGAGCAAAATTAAATCATACTTAACTGCATGTCATGCTACAGTGCACAGTATTTTAAATACTGTGGGTTATAAAAACACAGCGCCGTAATTGTGGGTGTGGATGCACCCAGTACCAAAACCAGTACCGTAACTATGTGTAGTGTTTTACATTGCACAGTATTCTAACGATCGTGGGCTATGAAATCAAACACTATACTGTAACGGCGTGTTTAAAATACCATATTGTAATTATGT
This sequence comes from Rosalia funebris, assembly GCA_037954035.1. Classification (NCBI taxonomy): domain Eukaryota; kingdom Metazoa; phylum Arthropoda; class Insecta; order Coleoptera; family Cerambycidae; genus Rosalia; species Rosalia funebris. The sequence goes on along the minus strand of JAZFAV010000003.1, from coordinate 25,573,006 downwards.
ATTGTCTTAAATTGCGCAGTACTTAAAAGATTGCGAGTTAGCACCTTAACTGTGGTGCTGTGTTACATTGCGCAGTATTTTAAAGCCTGTCGGTTAAAAAGAGTGTAGGTGTTGGTGTTGTGTTATATTGCACGGTATCTTAAAGACTCTGGGTAAAAGAAAATCATTATACTGGAATTATATGTCATGTCACAGTGCACAGTATGACTGGATTTAAAGGCTACGAGTTTAAAAAATACTGCAACATTATTTAGTTACATTACAATCCACGAAATTTTAATGTGGATTAATCTGGACCATGCGCTATAAAAAAAATGCAAAACTTTCAAGACTGCGGTTTAAAGAACCCACAGCACGGTAATTATGGGTGACGTGCTCCGTTCCAATCCAGGTACTGTGGGTTTAAAAAAATCAAAGTCGAGTTGGCCTATTTGAAATCGAAGGCAGAATGTTGTTATCTAATGGAGTTTGATTGGATTGGATCTAATGGAGACTGATTCTGATCGAGGACATCTCCCAGATGACACCTATTGATTTTGAGGTGAATAGGACCCTGTCCATGGGTCATGAGAAAGCACGATGGTGGACTATTTGTATTTTTTTTTTGTTAGCACGATAACTCAACTAAATGATGTCGGATCAATTGGGTTTTGACTGATTCAGATCGGGGACATCTCCCAGACGACACCTATTGACTGTGAGGTGGATAGGACACACTCGACCCTGTCCATGGGTCATGAGAAAGCACCATGGTGGACTATTTGAAAAAAGTAAAACTGTCGCATAAAACACATTCTGCATTTATGTATTGGTTTATTTCTTCTCGGCGACTTAATTTCGAGATAGAGGTGTTCTACGTACGGAGAAGTCCGTTTTAAGGTTTTAAAACTGTTTATTTATAATTTATTTATGTACAATCAAGATCATACCATAATCGAGACAATGAAGACCATTCGATAGATAGTATAGTCTTGATTTTCTTGACACAATATAGGTATATTTGAAGTGACATCACCTCGTCGAACTGCCCCCCGTATATCGAGGTTGTTCCTCGGCGCTTCTCCCTTTGTCAGTCGGTCTCATTGTCACCCTCCACGTGCCCGTTGGTGCCTTCCCCGAGCCGTGAATTATAAATCACCCATCAATCTCCCCAGACAGTCGAGCAACAAGTACCCATATAGCTGTCGCGTTAAGTAATCCAATATCTGGGAACAATGGTCGCGTCCTAACTAACTAACTAACGGTGCCCGTCCGTCAGGGGTGGCGTCGTGACGCATAGCGTCTCGCTTTAATGCGGCACGTCGAATTTTGAATAATTCGATATACCTATATTATAAATTTCTATACATATTTTTCCCAGGTTGAAAAGAAAGGCCCGCCGCCGACGGGTGGGGGTAAGTGTTGTCTCGTTGCCCCGGCGACGGCAAGGTCGCGCCCCCACCTCTCCAAACGGACGGTTTTTAGACGCCTTCTTCGTTATTATTGATAACATGAATTTTTTAAGTTCGGGGCCTAATTAGAAATAGCTCGGCTCGGGCCTCGATGAAAATGGGAATTCTCTGGGAGGGATGGATGACATTGTACACGTAAAAAAACGGACGCTGGCGCGTAGAGGGTATCCCGGGTAATCGTTATCAGACTTATCGGCGATAGCGATACCGTTGACTAGTCACAGGGTGTTTAATTTTTTCTAACGTTAGTAAATACAACTGGTGCCAATTTTGAAATACCCTATAGTTTGCTTATTATAAATATGGGGTTTTTCAATAGGGCCGCTCGAAATTTGTTAAGTTATAACGGCCTTGTTGTTAAAGCAACGTCTGTCAAATTTATTGTGAATTGTTCAGTAGTGTATAGCAAATCACCATGGAAAGCTATTGCACGAGAGTGTACGGGAAATCACGAGGCAGTCAATTTCTCGACGTTCGCAACAACTTGGCCTTTCTGCGACTTCAGCTTGGCGAATTTTGCGTCGGGACTTGGGTCTGCACCCGTATAAAATCCATCTGACTCAGGATCATAAGGTGAACGACCATAGACACCGCCGTGTGTTCGCCGATTGGGCTCTGAAGCAGTTGGAAGTTGACCCAAGTTTCGCCGAAGAAACCATCTTTAGCGACGAGGCCCATTTTTGGATGAATGGATATGTGAACAAGCAAAATTGTCGGATTTGGGACGATACTAATCCACACGAGATACACTAGCACTAAATGCATCCCGAGAAAGTGACTGTTTAATGCGGATTTTGTTCTGGCGGAATCATCGGTTCGCACTTCTTCCAAAACAAAATTGACATTGCCATAACCGTCAACGGCGAGCACTACAGATCGATGATAAGCAACTTCTTGTGGCCTAAACTGGATGATATGGATACCGACGACATGTGGTTCTATCAGAACGGGGCTACGTGCCACACAGCGCATGTCACGAAGGACATTCTGCACGAGCGATTTGAGGGCATAGTTATCTGGCGCAGCGGCGACGTGAACTGCTCACCGAGATCGTGCGATTTAACCACTTTAGACTTCTTCTTTTGGGGCTATCTTAAATCTCAGGTCTATACGAATAAACCGCAAACAATTGATGCCCACAGAGTCAACATAACGAACGCAATGCAGCAAATCCAGCAGTTTAAAGATCGAGCGTCTTTATATAAAGATCCTATATATATGCCAATGACAATGGTTTTCATCAAGTAGAACAGGTTAAAAGAAGATCGCTGCAGGTACTTTACAGGCAGCATTAGTTCTGAAGAATATAAAAAATGTTTCGAACAGTAGAAAAACCGTTGGGACAAGTGCGTATCATCCAAGGACAGTATTTTGAAGATGTTATCTTAAATTAAAAAAATTAAACAAACAATTCTCGTTTTCATTGGGGTACCTCTCGTATATTTAAAATAATTTTTAAAACGCTATCTTTGATAATTATATAACTATCTATTAATTTTTTACGCGTTAATGTACGTATGCCAATTTTCGTTCCTTTTTTAACTCTGTGTTAGACGCATCCTGTATTTTTTGTAGAACAACTACAAAAAAATATATACAACACCGCGTATGTGTCTAAAGTCGTTCCTAAAATGTACACAATTCTCGATCGGTATTCAGCAATTAAGTATTATTTCATTAAAAAAAAATTGTAGCAGCGAAATTACATTTTAAAAAACTTTCTTTGTTTCAGCAATGTGGTCAACACGGAAAAGACGACTACCCGAATTGGACAAGGAACACCATGGGAATCAACAAGCAGGGATACGAGTCGAAGATGAACGAGCACAATCAGATGCAGAAAGGTAAGTTGTGCCGCAAGATCCAGATCTAACCCCTTCGCAGATACAAGGGTCTAACGGGCGTTGTTTCGTTATAAATCGAAATTTAATCTAGCAACTACGTTTATCATAATGCTGATGAAGCTCTAGATATATTTTTTAACCCTTTATTAGACAACGTTCCTGGGAGAACACGAGCCAGAATTTTCTTGTACCGACAAACACAATTTTTTTGGCAATTTTAAGCTGGTATCGGGCCCTTAATTTTCCACCCCCCTGGGCCTCGCGGTGTCAGCTAGCCCGTACTCGTATATCTCCCGATTTATACTGTCGAGGTTTATCCACAAACATGGGAGCGTTAAGGAAGAGGTAGTGCCTCGTCTTTATGGGGATAGTTAAAGCATAAATATTCTTTATTGCTGAGAGAGATAAAATAAACTTGGATTTATGTGCGGCATGAAATGACGTTTTACGAGAATTCGGCCTTTTTATATTCGGCGACGCTAATTGGGCCGGGTTAAATTATTGTCGAGCTAGGAGAGCAGAGGGTGGCGGTTTCAAAATTCGCCGGGACGGGTCTGAATAATTGTTTCTGAAGGAGACGATGAGGTGTCACGAAAGGGTGATAATTATGAAGGGTTTTTATATTGCGCCGGTGGTAATAGGACGGGTGGCGGCGGGCCATCGCCAACGTGACATTGATATTAAGAAAATCGTAGTTGGTTCTAATTTTTAATTATAGAAAAATGAGTTGTGTTAGTGTTTCAAAGATACAGTGCTGTGAAAAATATAGACGCGCCCTTAATTTGGATTACGCCATGAGTACAACTCAAAACTGAAAATAATTTTAGTATATATTGGCGCTGTATGTTACGTGAAGTCAGTGTTTTATACACTAGGCACAAAAATTAAGGGATGTAAAAAAATCCTAAATTTTTAGGTGATTTTCAAAGGGTTCTAACTTGGAGAAAAATAGTCTAAGAGCAATTTTAAGAAACGCTAATTGAAGCTCCAAATTTTTTTACAGTTATTTCATCATAAAGCTTTTGTAGATAATTGTATCCTCTTTAATTTGAGCTGTCTAAAAACTTTGTACGATGATTTTTTGCTGAGTTATCATCAGTTTTGCAAGAAAGTCAGTTTTGACTTTGGTAATTAATTACTCGGGAAATAATGACCGTGGAGAAAATTCAAGTAGGGTTTTAAAAACTGCAAAATATTTTTTAGAATTCGCAATTACTGGATTTTGATTAAAAAAAAATCGGTTCGAAAATGTTGATTAAGAAAGAGGTAAAAAATACGTATTTCGAAATATTCGCTTAACTTGGCATAACTTTACAAATAATGGATAGACTAAGGACGTTGATTTTGTCTTTTCATCCTCAAAGTATCCCAAAGAAACCCTGAAAGTTTCAAAGCGCTTCGATTTTTTTTTTTTTGTTGTGTTGGGAATGATTGGATTTGTCGTTTTTATTAATAATGAATGAATTTTTCATGTTATTAATTTTTTTAGGTTGAAAATGTTTTTTAACAGTAATCCATACTTTTTTATCAAGAAATGTTAATTATTTAAAAAAAACAGTTTTTACGAAAAAGCCAAAACTGACTTTTTTGTAAAAAATAAGCTTTGTGATTAAATTATTGAAAAAAAATTATTGAAGTCCGTGAACCTTAATCTATTTTCTGATGGTTTTTTTTATGATAACCAAAAACTGCTTATGGAAAAAAAGGTGGAAGATCAAAAGTTACAGACAGCCCTCTGAAAATCACCTAAAAATTAAGGATTTTTTACATCCCCTAATTTTTGCGCCCAGTGTATTACCAGTTTTTAGGATCTCATGTATTGACGAATGACAGAGACAGAGACGAAAGAACGGGTCTGTGTAGTTTGTGAAAAATTATAATAAACTCACTGATGTTTTTATATTTTACCTGGACTAATACTAGGTCCATTTACCCTTATTTTTTATTACATTATTAAGCGTATGCTCACACTATTTATAAAATTATTTAATTACATTAAATTTCACGTCTTTATTTTTTCACAGCATTGTATAGACAGAGGGCGTTATTTTTGCGCAAAAAAAAACAACAGAGCAAATACGAATTTATTTTTGACAAAAAAGTTGTCCAAAATGGGAATTTAAATAATATTGCTTTTATCGCCAATTCAACTCTTCATAAGCAACATATTTATTGACGGTGCGCATTTTTCTGTAATTAGCGACTGTTTGAGGAAAATTTTACACGTGGGACCGGAACCGAACGGACACGCGCATGCTAATTCTATCAGTAAAGCACCAACGAAGGTTTCCAACGTATTACTTTTATACTTTCTCAACAGTACGATATCAGATTACCCGATCTACGTTAAATATCGGATAGGATTTAGAACTAAATTTCTTGAATTCGATGGACCAGCGTGACGGGCACCCTAACTTTTTTCTTCGTGCGTAGCCAACGGTGTTCCTTCCGAGAGCCGCAGCTATAAATCTAGTGTGCCGCTCGCTGCAGACCGTCGCCTCGGACTACTACAAACATTATATAAGAATGACGTCACGACTCGAATTTTGCAGCCTTTTTTTCTTTGTTGTCGAGCTTGGCCCACAGGTGATCTCCGGTCGAGGATTTAAAAGTTGTCTATGTGGGTTTTGGCGTATATCAATTCGGTGCATGTCAATAATAATTATGTATATGGCCGAGCGGTAATCAGCGATGTGTGTTGAATACGGAATCGAGTTACATTTCATTCCGTTTGTTTGGACCGTCGCCGCCGCCGCCACGGGGGCGGAAACGAGGAAATTAGCTATGTAGTACCTCTGGGAGATCGTGTATGAGTGTATGATGCACGGCCAATTGGTCCGTATTGGAAGTTACCCAATTTTCTAGGTGTTGCTTTTGTGGGGGAAGACGAATTGACTTACGTACTGTGTTACTTTCTGCGGACCCTCTCGTTTCCTCCGTATTATAAGCAGTAGTTAATGTAGTAAATTCATTACTTACAATAATTAATGTACGTAATCTTAAATTATGTTTATAGACACTTTATTATCTCTGATTTCTGTCTATAATTGTGGCAACTTGGCCCAATTTGATCTGTTCCAACTTTATCATTTCTGAGCGGCAAAAAAATTAAAATAGTTAACTAGACATATTCCACATTATTTTCTTATCGATATCTTAATTTTTCTCTCCCTGAGTAACGGATGTGATATATTTTTCTTACGTAATTGTGACAACCGGGCTAATGTTACCCATTAGGCCAGGCCTATCTGCCATTTCTAAGTGGCCAAAAAATTAAAATAGATAGATGAGATATTCCACATTATTTCCTTGTCGATAGTTTAATTTTTCTGTCCCTGGGTAGTAGGTATAATTTTTTTCTTACAAAATTGTGACAACCTGGCCTAATCTAAGTCGTCCCAGCTCTATCTGCCATTTCTGAGTGGCAGAAAAATTAAGATAGTTAACTAGATAGTAGAGGAGATATTCTGCATTGTTCTATTATCGATATTTTAATATTTCTGTCCCTGAGTAATAGATGTGATATTTTTTTCTTACGTACTCGTGACAACCTGGCCTAATCTGAGCCGTCCCAGCTCTATCTGCCATTTCTGAGTGGCCAAGAAATTAATATAGTTAATTAGATAATAGTTCAGATATTCCCCATTATTTCTTTATCGATATTTTAATGTTTCTTACCCCTGAGTAATAGATGTAATTTTTTTTCTTACGTAATTGTGACAACCTGGCCTATCTAATCCGTCCCAGCCCTATCTGCCATTTCTGAGTGGCCAAAAACTTTAAATAGTTAGATAGATAGTAGATGAGATATTCCACATTATTTCCTTGTCGATAGTTTAATTTTTCTGTCCCTGGGTAGTAGGTATAATTTTTTTCTTACAAAATTATGACAACCTGGCCTAATCTAAGTCGTCCCAGCTCTATCTGCCATTTCTGAGTGGCAGAAAAATTAAGATAGTTAACTAGATAGTAGAGGAGATATTCTGCATTGTTCTATTATCGATATTTTAATATTTCTGTCCCTGAGTAATAGATGTGATATTTTTTTCTTACGTACTCGTGACAACCTGGCCTAATCTGAGCCGTCCCAGCTCTATCTGCCATTTCTGAGTGGCCAAGAAATTAATATAGTTAATTAGATAATAGATCAGATATTTCCCATTATTTCTTTGTCGATATTTTAATTTTTCTACCCCTGAGTAATAGATGTAATTTTTTTTCTTACGTACTTGTGACAACCTGGCCTACCTAATCCGTCCCAGCCCTATCTGCCATTTCTGAGTGGCCAAAAACTTTAAATAGTTAGATAGATAGTAGATGAGATATTCCACATTATTTCCTTGTCGATAGTTTTATTTTTCTGTTCCTCGGTAGTAGATATAATTTTTTTCTTACAAAATTGTGACAACCTGGCCTAATCTAAGTCGTCCCAGCTCTATCTGTCATTTCTGAGTGGAGAAAAAATTAAAATAGTTAACTAGATAGTAGAGGAGATATCCTGCATTGTTTTATTATCGATATTTTAATATTTCTGTCCCTGAGTAATAGATGTGATAATTGTGACAACCTGGCCTAATCTGATCCGACCCAGCCCTATCTGCCATTTCTGAGCGGTGAAAAGAAATTAAATAGTTAAATAGATAGAGATATTCCACATTATTTCCTTGTCGATATTTTGATTTTTCCAACCCTGAGTAGTACATGTAATTTTTTTCTTACATTATTATGACAACTTGGCCTAATCTGACCCTATCTGCCATTTCTCAGTGGCGAAAAAATTAAACTAGTTAATTAGATAGTAAACGAGATATTCTACATTATTTTCTTATCGATATTTAAATTTTTCTATCCTTCTGTAATAAATAATTTTTTAAATAATTGTAGAACCTTCTCTGATCTGACGGGTCCTAACTTTGTCTGGCATTTCTGCTTCACGATATGAATAAAATAGTTAACTAGATAGTGTTTCTTTTTAACCGTGAGCAACAGATCATATCTCGATAGCAATAATTTGTAATAATGCCGAGAAATTATGTGTAATTGACGAATATTCAATCAGAAGGAACCTTTTTTCATATATACGACGAATTATTGTTTTTTATCCCTCAGATTTTAAAATACAATTAACTGTTTTTGCTAATAAATTTTATTAAGTTTTCCACCCTCTACCAATTTTTTATATCGCCCAAGTTCTCGAACTACAGGACGATGAGCGGCAGATAGACAACGGAAACGACAAAACACATAAATAAATAAAATAAAAAAAAAAACCGTCCGCACATAAATGGACAGCCAGAAACGAATTCGACTACAGGACTACATTTCAGAATAATAAATCAGATAGATACACACATACTAGTCGATCGCGTTGGCCTTGATAGCTGTTACATGCCCCCGGGCGCGACATTCGATAGAAAAAAAACCATCTTGCAGTATTTTGGCCGGCCAAAAAAAGAAGAAAAATTTGCACGTAAAGATTTCCTGCTCGACGGGTTGTTAATTTCGTTAGGAGGCGGCCTTCGGGACACCGTTACCGGCCCCGCGTGCCACACGACGAATCGCCGTTAAATTAAAAATTAAGATTCGACGTATTTAGGGAATAGACCATCCGACTAGTCGAGAAAAAAGTAAGTACGGCGAGCGTTACGCTAGGAAATTCATGTAAAGGGCGATGTTCATCGTCGGCCCGTAAGTTGTAGCGAAGGTGTCTTGTGTAATATTTATATCGTCTTTTAAAGTAGCGAGTAAGGCTAATGTGGGACTGGCTTTTTTGCCTCATACTAATATCAGATAAAAGTGTTAGTTTCTAACTTTAAAATTCTTTACAACAGATTTTACTGGTGGTGGGCATTTTTTTTTAAATACAATTATTTTTATTGCTTATTTACAAGCAATATTAATTGTAAAACATACAGATAGAGTGACACTTACTATGTACTACACTAGGCACAAAAATTAAGGGATGTAAAAGGATCCTATATTTTTAGGCGATTTTCAAAGGACTGTAACTTGGAGAAAAATAGTGGCAAAGCAATTTAAAGAAAAGCAAATTTAAGCTCCAAGTTTCTAGCTTTTAGATCTCGAGTTCAAAATTTTTTTATCATTATCAGTTTTTGAGTAACCATAAGAAAACCATCGAATTTTTTTTTCAAATTTCTGCTTGCCTTTCAAGCGGTCCATGAACTTCAATAACATTTTTTCAGTGATTTTATCATAAAGGTTTTTTAGATGCTTTTATCCTCTTTAATTTGAGTGGTTTAAAAGCCTTATACGATGATTTTTCGCGGGTTTCTGGTCGATTAAAGCAATAAAGTCAGTTAAGACTTTAAAAAAAAAAATTTAAATTAAAAAAGTCTGACTTTTTTAATTTTTTTCCTTACAATAATTAACATTTTTTGATAAAAGAATATGGATTAGTGTTAAAAATAATTTTCAACCTCACTAAATTAATAAAAAATGAAAAATTCATCCTTAAATCGATTTGTAGCAAAAACGACAAATTCAATAATTCCGAACACAATGAAGAAAAAAATCGCAGCGCTTTGAAATTTTCAGGGTTTCTTTGGGATACTTTGAGGTTGAAAAGAGACAGTCAACATCCTTAGTCTATCCATTATTTGAAAAATTATGACAAGTTAAGAGAATATCCCTAAATAGGCAATTTTATACCTCTTTTTCAATCAACATTCGCCCGCCAAAAATTTTGTTTTATCAAAAACCAATAACCACGACTTGTAAAGACAATATTGGAGTTTTTAACACGCTACTTCAATTTTCTGTAAGATCATTATTTCCCGAGTAATCAGTTACCAAAGTCAAAACTGACTTTTTTGTTTTGAGCCACGATAACTTAGCAAAAAATATTCGTACAAGGCTCTTAGACCACTCAAATTAAAGAAAATAAAATCATCTAAGAAAGCTTTATGATGAAATCACTGAAAAAAAATTATTTGAAGTCCGTAGACCTTTTGCAAGGCAATCAAGAATTTGGAAAAACAAATTTCCTGTGGTTTTATTACGAGTACTCAAAAATTGCTGATGATAAAAAATTTTGAACTCAATATCTGAAAACTAGAAGCTTGGAGCTTCAATTTGCTTTTCTCTAAATTGCTCTGCGACTATTTTTCTCCAAGTTACAGCCCTTTGAAAATAACCTACAAATTTTGCATTTTTTTTACGTCCCTTAATTTTTGTGCCTAGTGTATCTGACGTAGTTTCTATGAAACAAAACTTGGGAAAAAATACGATTTAAATGCGGGACGCGCCGTATGAAGCTAATCGCATTCAAGAAACTCCATACCCACACACTGGCAATTTTTTTAAGACGCAACGTCCCCAACTGCGAATAACCCAGCCGACATACATACTTTTCACACATGTTTCGTGTCACCCGACACTCCGCAAATGTGCACTTTACATAATAATAATAATAAAAAGGCTCCTAAAACGATTTTAATTTCCATCGGCTGCGTCTATTCCGCAAATTTCCCACTTTAATAAACGTATTAGAACCGGCGCGTTCGCATCCAGCGAATACGCGGCATTCAGCCAATTACCCAGCGCCTATTTATAGTTATAATTATGTCACGTTAATCGCCGAATTAATTCTCCTAATGGTTAAGGTCAGGTGAGCGTCCCGGCTGGTCCGTCGTTTCGCGAATCCGAATTCGACGGTTCTGGAAAGACAAACCTAGTGACGCCCGAGTAGCCTTTTCGGTGGAGATAATTTGAGATTGGGCGTTTGTATAGAGGTCTATTTGTGTCTGGTCCCTTTATTAAAAAAAAAAAAATAAATAAATTTTTAATGAACTCTACTAACTTTGTTATATTTTTTCTCAATAGATTGTTGTCACTTGAAAGCAACAAAATATATTTTGAAGTAAAACGAAATATAAAAAAAATCATCATACAGGGTCTTTCAATAGGGACGTTCGAAATTTGTTAGGTTATAGCGGTCATGTTGTTGAAGCAATATGTGCCAAATTTGTTGTGAATTGTTCAGTAATGTATGGCTAATCACTATGGAAGGTTATAGCGTTCGTCAACGTTTGCAAATCATGAAATTTTATTTTCATAATCAGTGCTCCTTTCGAGAAGTCAACCGGTCTGATAAATAATCAACCAACACCCGTACGTCACCTAAACGCAAGGTCTGCTTAAAACATCGCTGCTGTGCGTGAGAGTGTACGGGAAAATCCGTGACAGTCAGTTTCTCGTCGTTCACAAGAACTTGGCCTTTCTGCGGCTTCAACTTGGCGAATTTTGCGTCTGGATTTGGGTGTGCCACCGGTATAATATCCAACTGACCCTGGAACTTAAGGTAAACGTTCACAGACAACGCCGTGTATTCGCCGATTGGGCTCTGGAGTAGTTGGAGGTTGACCCAAATTTCGCCAAAAAAATTATCTTTAGCGACGAGGCCCATTTTTGGATGGACGTATATGCGAACAAGCAAAATTGTCGGATTTGTGACGATACCAATCCACACGAGATACCCCAGCACCAAATGCATCCCGAGAAAGTCACCGTTTGGTCCGGATTTTGGTCTAGCTAAATCCCGTTTAATTTTTCTTGTGAGGTTATTTAGAATCGCAGACCTGTTTTAAAAAACCAAATAATACGAACAATCTAAAGCAATGAATTCGATTCGAAATGGAAAATATCGGTCGATTGTGCGAACAAAAACAGGAGACGCGAAAGTCCCCAAAGTATACAACTGAAATGTGCGCCATCGACCTTAAGACCAAACATAAGCCCGTTAGATTTTTGTACTTGTATTTGTCTTAAGTGCTGGTTATTATACAGGGTGATAATCGCTTATTTTTATGTTATTTTAGAGATTTATGTGAAACCGTCGGAAAGATCGACTCCATAAAAAAAGTAGATCTTCTAGACAACATTTCAAATATACAGAGTGACTGTAAATGCAATACAAGGGAGACGTATGTATACAAAAAATGTTCTCGCGTAGTCGTATAGCTGATGATCTTTTTTTTCTAGGGTATTTTCCCATTTGGCGTAAATTTTATCTGGGATTATCTTGAACATTTGACAAAATATCTATTTTTGTATCGCATTGCCACGAAATCAGGTTCTCTTTCGAACCGTTTATCATGCTAGACCGCCTGAGCTGTGCAGGAATTTTAGGCACACGGTCTTATGTGTGATATTGAGAAACTCAGGCGAGTCAGCAGTCTTCTAAAAGGATATTTTGCGTTATTACATACAGTCAACTCTTATCTATTAAATAACTGGCCCTGTGCGGCAATATACAGAGTGTTCTATAAAAAATATCTCTCTTGTAGACGATTGAAGCATTTATTTTTGAAGCTGTATGTTTGAAATTTCGTGCCCTTTAGACAAAAAAAAAGGCGCGTTGTTCTGGTATCAATCCTGTGTACATTTCCAGTAGGAATTGTCATCACGATCAATTGAACGTATAGATAGATGGGATTTTTTTTGCAGGTCTCTATGCGGGCATGGAAGACCACCACCACATGACGGGGACGCCGGGCCTGTACGCGTCGGGTAGGTCGACGTCCAGCAGTTCTAGTCCGGGGGTCGCGGGTTCGAGCCCCGCGCTCTTAGTCGTACCCCAGCCCATCAACGCCACCAAGATGGGCGGCATGCAGAACGGCGGCCCCCAGCCGAGGAAGTACCAGTGCAAGATGTGCCCTCAGGTGAGTTATACGTTAGTAGGGTTCGGGTCTGGGAGGTGAGGCGGACGAGTTTTTTTTTTTTTTAATTCTTAAAGGTATGTAGTTCGGTTTCGGGGTCCGTCTCGTCTTCTACGTCCGATAGTTTATGTTTTCTAGGTGCGGACTGTCGTTATTTTGGTTCAAAAGCGGTATTGTATTAATAAGAAATTGTTTGTTCTACGTGAATTTTACTGTGAATTGATATTTTTGATATAAAAAATCTGTTTGGTTTGATATGATGTACCGGGTGTCTAAGAATTTCATTTCTAGGACAGACTTTAAAAGAAATTTTCTGTTTTAATCACTGACGTTAGTTTAGATACACCCTGTACAAATCACAGAAAATAACGTACTGTCGATGAACCTGTACATATGTAACAACAGATTTTGATTTATTTTCTTACGATGAAACTTCTGGAGGAAAGTCGAGTTGTTGAGAAAAGAAATAATTTCGGCTACAAGGTCAATTTGAGGGAGAAAAATATGACGTGAGATTTCCAAAAAAGTTTAGGGTAGTTTGTTAGGGGTTGCAATCACCAACAAGGTGTAAAAGTGCAATATGAAAGTGCTCTCCATGCCACGCAAATTGGTTTTCATCCCATCGCGTCTGTCGATCTGTTGAGATAACCGAAACATCGCTTGACGCGCCCTGTATATGGATGTTAATTTTTTTTTTCGTAAAAATGTTAAAATGCTTTAAGGTAGACATAAATAAGTTGATTAACATTTCGTGTCAGCAAATATTCGTTTGATATTCGAAAGAGTGCACGTCACTCGTTGCGCGTTTCGCCGATCAAGTTGGCATCGTCAGGAGCTGATTATAACTGTTTTCATCGAAATTTCATCATGTTTTTTTTTAATGAAGTCTTAATATGAAAATTGTGGCTAAAATTGAGGGTTACATTAGGCACAAGAATTAAGGGATTTAACAAATTTTTAGCTGATTCTCAAAGGGCTGTAACTTGGAGAAAAATAGTCGCAGAACAATTTAAAAAAAAGCAAATTAAAGCTGTAAGATCCTAGTTCTCTTATCTTGAGTTAAAATTGTCTTACCATCAGCAGTTCTTGAGTAATTATAAGAAAACGATCGATCTTTTTTTTAATTTTGCTTGCCTTGCAAGAGGTCCACGGACTCGGATAGTTTTTTTTTTTTCAGCGATTTCATCATGAAGCTCTTTTAGGTAATTTTATCCTCTTTAATTTGAGCGGTTTAAAAGCCTTGTGCGATGATTTTTCGCTGAGTTATCGTCGTTCAAAGCAAAACAGTCAGTGGACCTTTTGAAAGACAAGCAAAAATTTGGAAAAAAAAAGTTCCGATACTTTTCTTATGATTAACTGAAAAACTGGTAATGATAAAAAATTTGAATTCAATATTTGGAAACTAGAGATTTGGAGCTTTAATTTGATTTATTGTAGTTTACTCTGCGACTATTTTTCTCCAAGTTACAGCCCTTTGAAAATCACCTAAAATTTAGGAATTTTTTACATCCCTAAATTTTTGTGCCTAGTGTATTATAACGTAATGTTTGTGAAAAACGAAATCATTACGCTTTCGCGTTCATTTACTTGTAGATACAATATACGTTTGTTAATCTGTATTTCAAACTTTATTACACTGAGTAAAACTAGGAGTTTATCTCCACTTAATTAAATATCATTTTAAAATTCAATAAATATTATATTTTAAACATATCACACGTTTACTTGATATACAAAAATTATGCAGACGCGACGAACACTACGTTAGTATATCGGGAGCAAATTTACTTAAAACTGAATACTTATAAACTCTATACATTTGTCTCAAATTTATACTTTACATAAAAAAATAGTCTGAGTCTAATAAATAATTTTCTTTTAATCTTAGCCTCTATTGTATTATCTACGGCTATTTAATTGTTTTTAACTACGTATATATCCTTCTTAGACCAACCGTACATTTATTTTTAGGTATTTAACTCGATTCTTCTATTTCTAAACCTTCGCGACACCTCTCGCGTTCACAACGTCGCGTTCGGCCGTCCTCTTAGACACTTCCTGTTAATTTACGCCTAATTTTACGTTCGCTTTTCGATTTTCCGGCACTTATGGATGGGCGCGCCGCCCAACTTCCCTGGGAACACGGCGAAAGTAACAAGAGTAACTATTTTTCTATTTCCCCCGGTCCGCACAATTAAGTCGCGCTTCCGTCGCCGCTTCCTGTTTAAAAAGAGGGTGCAAAATCGAGGTATTTTTTTTTTTTGGGTGAAACGGGATATTTTCAAGATCGCTCTCGGCGCCCCCGCCTCGTCGCAGATCGCCGCGTCAGATTCGATGTAGAATGCTATGGGAAAATGCAGCGGCTGGGAGACGGGCCCCAGCCACCCTAGAAAGGCATACACCTGTTCCCGAGATCACCTTGAACGGATCTCGATAGCATGGGCGCGAGTAGGAGGGCCGCTGAGACGTTGCAGTGCTCGAAATACGAGCTACTATATCTAATTGGAATAGTGCAGTGGATAAAAATTACTTTAATTAACGTTTAATCTAACAGTGACGAGTCGCGCCTACCCTGTCTACTACTGATAAACTACTGTTGTTTTTTTTATTACAATTAATTTCTCTGGTTTTGCGCAACATACGTTTGGTTTGAAATATTTTTTTTTATGTCTAGCTAATAATTTTTCTTTCCGAAATTACAGACTATCTCGTCGTCTCCAAAAGCATTACGAGCCTCCGAGAACGTTGTTTTCCTCAAGGGGGAGGCTTCCCCTTTTGGAAATTGTATTGCGAGCATAATTCAAGATTTGTTTGAATTCATAGTTCGAGAAGTCGGTGATAGACTTCTCGAATTTCGAAATTTATATATATATATATATATATATATATATATATATATATATATATATATATATATATATATATATATATATATATATATATATATATATATATATATATATATAAATTTCGAAATTCGAGAAGTCTATCTTCGACTTCTCGATATGTACATAGACTGAACAGGGGCATGTTGATTTTTGAAAACTATTATGTAGACGTCGACATCACACTGTATTATATATAGGTACACTTACCTTGTAGATGCTTGTACTTACCTTGCAATTGCTTTTTAGAATAACATTTGAGGTTAGCTTTCTAGGGCTTTCAGTGTTCACTGGTAGCAAGATATTTTGTTATTATTTATTTATCTCAATATTTCTTGTCCTAATCACTTAGCAGTTAGCAGTATTGCACATTGTTTTTCAGATAGGTATGCTGTATATGATTAAGTAAGTAAAACAGGCTTATTGTACATAGTTAGGATAAGAACGTATTAATATTGTATAATAATACATTACTTTTTATAATACTTCTGCTTCTAAAAATATACGCAGGTAATATTAAATGGTGTTTTATTTCACAAGGCTTCTTAAAGCCGCGACACACTGTGACTATGGGAATGATTCCGATAGATGGCGATACTTACATGTCACCGATACATATCATTTGAAAGAAGTTATGTTAACGTCTTCGGATTGGATAACTATGGTAGGATTCATGGTGACATATGGAGCGCCATCTGTCGGAATATTCCGGAACTACCGACAAGTACGTTTCTCGAAATGTCCGACAGATGGCGCCACATATATCTTACCGACACTAGTCGACCGAAACTCTCAAATTGTCTACTTCTGTTCAAAATACCATTACTATCTTAACAAAAGAAACCAAGAAATATCTCTTCTTAACACGAAGAATCGTTTCTTTAAGAATCCCGTCTGAGATGAGTCGCTTAAGGACCCCAGCCCCATCCCCACCCTTGTGGGTACCGTACCTTTATTAAGCCATGGCATGACAGTATCTGCGACATGTATAGCGCCATCTATCGGTAAATATTGGAACTACTGAAAAATTCGTTTCTCGAGATGCAGGTAGGTGGCGCCACTTATATCTCACCGACACATATCGGCCGGAAAACTTTCGTCTTACCTGCGATGTTTGTTACTATCTTAACAAAAGAAACCAAGAAATATCTCTTCTTAACACGAAGAATCGTTTCTTTAAGAATCCCGTCTGAGATGAGTCGCTTAAGGACCCCAGCCCCATCCCCACCCCTGTGGGTACCTTACCTTTATTAAACCATGACATGACAATATCTGCGACATATATAGCGCCATCTATCGGTAAATATTGGAACTACTGAAAAATTCGTTTCTCGAGATGCCGGTAGATGGCGCCACTTATATCTCACCGACACATATCGGCCGGAAAACTTTCGTCTTACCTGCGATGTTTGTTACTATCTTAACAAAAGAAACCAAGAAATATCTCTTCTTAACACGAAGAATCGTTTCTTTAAGAATCCCGTCTGAGATGAGTCGCTTAAGGACCCCAACCCCATCCCCACCCTTGTGGGTACCGTACCTTTATTAAGCCATGGCATGACAGTATCTGCGACATGTATAGCGCCATCTATCGGTAAATATTGGAACTACTGAAAAATTCGTTTCTCGAGATGCCGGTAGATGGCGCCACTTATATCTCACCGACACATATCGGCCGGAAAACTTTCGTCTTACCTGCGATGTTTGTTACTATCTTAACAAAAGGAACCAAGAAATATCTCTTCTTAACACGAAGAATCGTTTCTTTAAGAATCCCGTCTGAGATGAGTCGCTTAAGGACCCCAACCCCATCCCCACCCTTGTGGGTACCGTACCTTTATTAAACCATGACATGACAATATCTGCGACATATATAGCGCCATCTATCGGTAAATATTGGAACTACTGAAAAATTCGTTTCTCGAGATGCCGGTAGATGGCGCCACTTATATCTCACCGACACATATCGGCCGGAAAACTTTCGTCTTACCTGCGATGTTTGTTACTATCTTAACAAAAGAAACCAAGAAATATCTCTTCTTAACACGAAGAATCGTTTCTTTAAGAATCCCGTCTGAGATGAGTCGCTTAAGGACCCCAGCCCCATCCCCACCCTTGTGGGTACCGTACCTTTATTAAGCCATGGCATGACAGTATCTGCGACATGTATAGCGCCATCTATCGGTAAATATTGGAACTACTGAAAAATTCGTTTCTCGAGATGCCGGTAGATGGCGCCACTTATATCTCACCGACACATATCGGCCGGAAAACTTTCGTCTTACCTGCGATGTTTGTTACTATCTTAACAAAAGAAACCAAGAAATATCTCTTCTTAACACGAAGAATCGTTTCTTTAAGAATCCCGTCTGAGATGAGTCGCTTAAGGACCCCAGCCCCATCCCCACCCTTGTGGGTACCGTACCTTTATTAAGCCATGGCATGACAGTATCTGCGACATGTATAGCGCCATCTATCGGTAAATATTGGAACTACTGAAAAATTCGTTTCTCGAGATGCAGGTAGGTGGCGCCACTTATATCTCACCGACACATATCGGCCGGAAAACTTTCGTCTTACCTGCGATGTTTGTTACTATCTTAACAAAAGAAACCAAGAAATATCTCTTCTTAACACGAAGAATCGTTTCTTTAAGAATCCCGTCTGAGATGAGTCGCTTAAGGACCCCAGCCCCATCCCCACCCCTGTGGGTACCGTACCTTTATTAAACCATGACATGACAATATCTGCGACATGTATAGCGCCATCTATCGGTAAATATTGGAACTACTGAAAAATTCGTTTCTCGAGATGCCGGTAGATGGCGCCACTTATATCTCACCGACACATATCGGCCGGAAAACTTTCGTCTTACCTGCGATGTTTGTTACTATCTTAACAAAAGG
The DNA here is from genome assembly GCA_037954035.1 of Rosalia funebris. Classification (NCBI taxonomy): domain Eukaryota; kingdom Metazoa; phylum Arthropoda; class Insecta; order Coleoptera; family Cerambycidae; genus Rosalia; species Rosalia funebris. The sequence continues at coordinate 25,554,243 of JAZFAV010000003.1, read as the reverse complement.
AACCAAGAAATATCTCTTGTTAACACGAAGAATCGTTTCTTTAAGAATCCCGTCTGAGATGAGTCGCTTAAGGACCCCAACCCCATCCCCACCCTTGTGGGTACCGTACCTTTATTAAACCATGACATGACAATATCTGCGACATATATAGCGCCATCTATCGGTAAATATTGGAACTACTGAAAAATTCGTTTCTCGAGATGCCGGTAGATGGCGCCACTTATATCTCACCGACACATATCGGCCGGAAAACTTTCGTCTTACCTGCGATGTTTGTTACTATCTTAACAAAAGGAACCAAGAAATATCTCTTGTTAACACGAAGAATCGTTTCTTTAAGAATCCCGTCTGAGATGAGTCGCTTAAGGACCCCAACCCCATCCCCACCCTTGTGGGTACCGTACCTTTATTAAACCATGACATGACAATATCTGCGACATATATAGCGCCATCTATCGGTAAATATTGGAACTACTGAAAAATTCGTTTCTCGAGATGCCGGTAGATGGCGCCACTTATATCTCACCGACACATATCGGCCGGAAAACTTTCGTCTTACCTGCGATGTTTGTTACTATCTTAACAAAAGAAACCAAGAAATATCTCTTGTTAACACGAAGAATCGTTTCTTTAAGAATCCCGTCTGAGATGAGTCGCTTAAGGACCCCAACCCCATCCCCACCCTTGTGGGTACCGTACCTTTATTAAGCCATGGCATGACAGTATCTGCGACATGTATAGCGCCATCTATCGGTAAATATTGGAACTACTGAAAAATTCGTTTCTCGAGATGCCGGTAGATGGCGCCACTTATATCTCACCGACACATATCGGCCGGAAAACTTTCGTCTTACCTGCGATGTTTGTTACTATCTTAACAAAAGAAACCAAGAAATATCTCTTCTTAACACGAAGAATCGTTTCTTTAAGAATCCCGTCTGAGATGAGTCGCTTAAGGACCCCAGCCCCATCCCCACCCTTGTGGGTACCGTACCTTTATTAAGCCATGGCATGACAGTATCTGCGACATGTATAGCGCCATCTATCGGTAAATATTGGAACTACTGAAAAATTCGTTTCTCGAGATGCCGGTAGATGGCGCCACTTATATCTCACCGACACATATCGGCCGGAAAACTTTCGTCTTACCTGCGATGTTTGTTACTATCTTAACAAAAGAAACCAAGAAATATCTCTTCTTAACACGAAGAATCGTTTCTTTAAGAATCCCGTCTGAGATGAGTCGCTTAAGGACCCCAGCCCCATCCCCACCCTTGTGGGTACCGTACCTTTATTAAGCCATGGCATGACAGTATCTGCGACATGTATAGCGCCATCTATCGGTAAATATTGGAACTACTGAAAAATTCGTTTCTCGAGATGCCGGTAGATGGCGCCACTTATATCTCACCGACACATATCGGCCGGAAAACTTTCGTCTTACCTGCGATGTTTGTTACTATCTTAACAAAAGAAACCAAGAAATATCTCTTCTTAACACGAAGAATCGTTTCTTTAAGAATCCCGTCTGAGATGAGTCGCTTAAGGACCCCAGCCCCATCCCCACCCTTGTGGGTACCGTACCTTTATTAAGCCATGGCATGACAGTATCTGCGACATGTATAGCGCCATCTATCGGTAAATATTGGAACTACTGAAAAATTCGTTTCTCGAGATGCCGGTAGATGGCGCCACTTATATCTCACCGACACATATCGGCCGGAAAACTTTCGTCTTACCTGCGATGTTTGTTACTATCTTAACAAAAGAAACCAAGAAATATCTCTTCTTAACACGAAGAATCGTTTCTTTAAGAATCCCGTCTGAGATGAGTCGCTTAAGGACCCCAACCCCATCCCCACCCTTGTGGGTACCGTACCTTTATTAAGCCATGGCATGACAGTATCTGCGACATGTATAGCGCCATCTATCGGTAAATATTGGAACTACTGAAAAATTCGTTTCTCGAGATGCCGGTAGATGGCGCCACTTATATCTCACCGACACATATCGGCCGGAAAACTTTCGTCTTACCTGCGATGTTTGTTACTATCTTAACAAAAGAAACCAAGAAATATCTCTTCTTAACACGAAGAATCGTTTCTTTAAGAATCCCGTCTGAGATGAGTCGCTTAAGGACCCCAGCCCCATCCCCACCCCTGTGGGTACCTTACCTTTATTAAGCCATGGCATGACAGTATCTGCGACATGTATAGCGCCATCTATCGGTAAATATTGGAACTACTGAAAAATTCGTTTCTCGAGATGCCGGTAGATGGCGCCACTTATATCTCACCGACACATATCGGCCGGAAAACTTTCGTCTTACCTGCGATGTTTGTTACTATCTTAACAAAAGAAACCAAGAAATATCTCTTCTTAACACGAAGAATCGTTTCTTTAAGAATCCCGTCTGAGATGAGTCGCTTAAGGACCCCAACCCCATCCCCACCCTTGTGGGTACCTTACCTTTATTAAGCCATGGCATGACAGTATCTGCGACATGTATAGCGCCATCTATCGGTAAATATTGGAACTACTGAAAAATTCGTTTCTCGAGATGCCGGTAGATGGCGCCACTTATATCTCACCGACACATATCGGCCGGAAAACTTTCGTCTTACCTGCGATGTTTGTTACTATCTTAACAAAAGAAACCAAGAAATATCTCTTCTTAACACGAAGAATCGTTTCTTTAAGAATCCCGTCTGAGATGAGTCGCTTAAGGACCCCAACCCCATCCCCACCCTTGTGGGTACCTTACCTTTATTAAGCCATGGCATGACAATATCTGCGACATGTATAGCGCCATCTATCGGTAAATATTGGAACTACTGAAAAATTCGTTTCTCGAGATGCCGGTAGATGGCGCCACGACCCCAGCCCCATCCCCACCCTTGTGGGTACCTTACCTTTATTAAGCCATGGCATGACAATATCTGCGACATGTATAGCGCCATCTATCGGTAAATATTGGAACTACTGAAAAATTCGTTTCTCGAGATGCCGGTAGATGGCGCCACTTATATCTCACCGACACATATCGGCCGGAAAACTTTCGTCTTACCTGCGATGTTTGTTACTATCTTAACAAAAGAAACCAAGAAATATCTCTTCTTAACACGAAGAATCGTTTCTTTAAGAATCCCGTCTGAGATGAGTCGCTTAAGGACCCCAACCCCATCCCCACCCTTGTGGGTACCGTACCTTTATTAAGCCATGGCATGACAGTATCTGCGACATGTATAGCGCCATCTATCGGTAAATATTGGAACTACTGAAAAATTCGTTTCTCGAGATGCCGGTAGATGGCGCCACTTATATCTCACCGACACATATCGGCCGGAAAACTTTCGTCTTACCTGCGATGTTTGTTACTATCTTAACAAAAGAAACCAAGAAATATCTCTTCTTAACACGAAGAATCGTTTCTTTAAGAATCCCGTCTGAGATGAGTCGCTTAAGGACCCCAGCCCCATCCCCACCCCTGTGGGTACCTTACCTTTATTAAGCCATGGCATGACAGTATCTGCGACATGTATAGCGCCATCTATCGGTAAATATTGGAACTACTGAAAAATTCGTTTCTCGAGATGCCGGTAGATGGCGCCACTTATATCTCACCGACACATATCGGCCGGAAAACTTTCGTCTTACCTGCGATGTTTGTTACTATCTTAACAAAAGAAACCAAGAAATATCTCTTCTTAACACGAAGAATCGTTTCTTTAAGAATCCCGTCTGAGATGAGTCGCTTAAGGACCCCAACCCCATCCCCACCCTTGTGGGTACCTTACCTTTATTAAGCCATGGCATGACAGTATCTGCGACATGTATAGCGCCATCTATCGGTAAATATTGGAACTACTGAAAAATTCGTTTCTCGAGATGCCGGTAGATGGCGCCACTTATATCTCACCGACACATATCGGCCGGAAAACTTTCGTCTTACCTGCGATGTTTGTTACTATCTTAACAAAAGAAACCAAGAAATATCTCTTCTTAACACGAAGAATCGTTTCTTTAAGAATCCCGTCTGAGATGAGTCGCTTAAGGACCCCAACCCCATCCCCACCCTTGTGGGTACCTTACCTTTATTAAGCCATGGCATGACAATATCTGCGACATGTATAGCGCCATCTATCGGTAAATATTGGAACTACTGAAAAATTCGTTTCTCGAGATGCCGGTAGATGGCGCCACGACCCCAGCCCCATCCCCACCCTTGTGGGTACCTTACCTTTATTAAGCCATGGCATGACAATATCTGCGACATGTATAGCGCCATCTATCGGTAAATATTGGAACTACTGAAAAATTCGTTTCTCGAGATGCCGGTAGATGGCGCCACTTATATCTCACCGACACATATCGGCCGGAAAACTTTCGTCTTACCTGCGATGTTTGTTACTATCTTAACAAAAGAAACCAAGAAATATCTCTTCTTAACACGAAGAATCGTTTCTTTAAGAATCCCGTCTGAGATGAGTCGCTTAAGGACCCCAGCCCCATCCCCACCCTTGTGGGTACCGTACCTTTATTAAGCCATGACATGACAATATCTGCGACATGTATAGCGCCATCTATCGGTAAATATTGGAACTACTGAAAAATTCGTTTCTCGAGATGCCGGTAGATGGCGCCACTTATATCTCACCGACACATATCGGCCGGAAAACTTTCGTCTTACCTGCGATGTTTGTTACTATCTTAACAAAAGAAACCAAGAAATATCTCTTCTTAACACGAAGAATCGTTTCTTTAAGAATCCCGTCTGAGATGAGTCGCTTAAGGACCCCAACCCCATCCCCACCCTTGTGGGTACCTTACCTTTATTAAGCCATGGCATGACAATATCTGCGACATGTATAGCGCCATCTATCGGTAAATATTGGAACTACTGAAAAATTCGTTTCTCGAGATGCCGGTAGATGGCGCCACGACCCCAGCCCCATCCCCACCCTTGTGGGTACCTTACCTTTATTAAGCCATGGCATGACAATATCTGCGACATGTATAGCGCCATCTATCGGTAAATATTGGAACTACTGAAAAATTCGTTTCTCGAGATGCCGGTAGATGGCGCCACTTATATCTCACCGACACATATCGGCCGGAAAACTTTCGTCTTACCTGCGATGTTTGTTACTATCTTAACAAAAGAAACCAAGAAATATCTCTTCTTAACACGAAGAATCGTTTCTTTAAGAATCCCGTCTGAGATGAGTCGCTTAAGGACCCCAGCCCCATCCCCACCCTTGTGGGTACCGTACCTTTATTAAGCCATGACATGACAATATCTGCGACATGTATAGCGCCATCTATCGGTAAATATTGGAACTACTGAAAAATTCTTTTTTTTTTTTATAATGTCCACCAGATAGCGTCACTTATATGTCACCGACACATGTCGACTGAAATTTTCAAATTGTCCACTTCTGTTTAAAGTACTATTCTCAGACTACATACTTTTCACAACACCAAGAACCTCTCTTGACGTGAAATTGTATTTTCTTTAAGATCCTTATCTGGCTGTGTTCGCGTATGATATCGGGTGGGAATATAGGAAAATTAAATAGTTAGGAGTAATATTTATTTGTTTTTATTAAGCTGTGTATAATGTATTACAATGTGTATAAATAATTACAATACGTTATCATCACCATGTAAATTAGGCCAGAAGTGATCTTTCGTGATGCCGTCGTAAGTTCCCTCAGCGGATTCTTCTGTTGGAGCAGTGGTGTCACCATTACAACTGAAAAATAGAAGAAATATTAGATATCTTAACAATCAGAAGAAAAAAAATTATAATTGGTCTTACGTGATTGTACCACACGGTGTTTCAACGCATTTCGATGTCGTTTCCAACCCATCGGACTCGGTCTCCAGCTTCTAGGACAAGCAAGGAATAAGGGACTCGTCTATTGGGACCCAGAAGAAGGTTTTTGTAATCTGTAACAATACGATCAGTGTTTTTTTTTCTCAATTTGTATCATATGACGGTAAAAAAATTCACAGCAAAATAGAAAAATGATGTATATGTAGTACGCCAGCAAATTTCGCAAAAATAATTGGGAGAGAAAACCAAAATATTTGGTCTTGGAACTTGTGTTGGTGTTATTGTATTAAAGTGGGATAGTGTCGGCGACTTGTAGAACGCCATCTATCGGTAAATTACCTAACTACCGAAGAATGCTGGAGTAGGTCGGAACCTTTGGTGTGACGATAACACTGACTTAGTTTTCCACAAAATACTATATACTACACTCGATGCGCGTTCCGCCAATAAAGTTGGCATCATCTGGAGATGATTAAACTTCCAGTTTTAATCATAATCCAGATGATGCCAACTTTGGTGTTTTGTGGAAAGCTAAGTCAGTGTCACCGAAAAATTCTTTTCCCGAAACTCATCTCAAAATATTTGTTTTTTTTTTTTTAACAAATATTGCATAATTAATTTCGGGAAATATTAATATTTTTCGACGATTTTAATGTAACCGGTGATAAAGGTAATTATTCGCGGGAGAGATACAACCGCGCCAAGGAAAGAAGAGAACGGGCATTAATTCTGTATTTATGAAAAGCGCACACGCCCTCCCTGTCGAGGGTCTCGTATCGGGGCCGAAAATGGATTCGTGTAGACATTAACGGCATTATGTTTTCGATACGTTCTCTATCCCCGTTTAAATTGTTTTTAAATAATGGCCATATAAATGTGCTTTCATTGTGTGCACGCGTTGATTTATCAGGTTTTATTTAACCGCACACGAAAATCCGATAATCGACGATATGCGATGCGAATTTATGAAAACGCTTCACTTTCACTCGCGAATTAATCACCAGCGAAAATATTGACACGTTTCCACCGGCCCTTTATAGACTTCATCCCAATAAGCAATCGTTTATGGTAATCTTTTAATCGAAAAAAAAAACGTCGATTATTAACGAAATGAATCAGTGGGTAAATAAGGATGCTATTAGATGTAAACCGCGTCTATCGGGACTATTAGGGTAAACTCATTATCGCATAATATTGACAGTCTTACTTTTTATTTCATCGTATCGACTGCTGGTTGTGCGACCTATAAATCGTGTACTCGGATTATCCATAAGGCCATTAGGTCTTTAAATCCCGGACTAATGATGCCGACACCCTTTGAAAGAACCCACCGCGCACCACCACAAAAGAAGCGCACATGCTCCCGTTGCGGCCTTATGCTAAACGGCCGCCATTTATCGACTCACAATATTTATCGGTTATCAATATTAATGATCTTGTAACGCCGACAAATAAATCTTTTAAACGCGGGTACGGCGGATTTGCATGAAAAAACGACAACTGTCAACGCGCGTTCCGAGGTCGAAACCGATCGAGGACCGCGGGACCGAAAGGGCGCAAATAGTTCGGGGTTGCTACAAGCAAAATCGCTATAGACCACTTATCGACACCATAAAAAATGGGCGAGCTCTCTCAGTCAGGTGGGTTGCCCCACAATAATAGGTCCGGGGTTGAAACTCTCTACTCGACGAGCTCTAATCTGCCCCGCATCTATATTATCGCATTATTTCGTGTGACAGTTTTTCGTGGGTACGCCGCAATTCGAGTTATGTTTGTTTGTTTGTTGTGTCGATCACTTGGCGTAACAACAACGACAAGGTGTTGCGACGTTAACCCAAAAAAATATACGTACATGCATACCAACATTCATCTTCACATCAAAGGCAATTTTGCAGATCTAAAGATTATAATAATCGAGATATCTATAAGGGATAGAGATGCAGAAACGATGCCCTTTTGGCATAATAGCCGAGAATTCTTCAATCCAGGCGACATCGTAAATCTTATACCCCTTACAAATACACAATGAACAACAATGAACTGTTGATGGTCGAGTTATATAATCGAGAATCAGAATTAAACTTTTTTGTAAACAATCCCTAATGATAAATAATTGAGAGAAAAAGAAAACATTTTAACCCAAAGGACAAAGGATTTTTTTCCTCCCTACAAAAAACTCCCATTCACAATACATTTCCATTGAGCAAGGAAAGACATATTTTGCATGCAATCTGTCGATCGATGTCGTGCCTTAAGGTAGTTTCTCCGGGAACCCACTTTTCTATAGAAATTCATCAAATTTCGGGTACACACAAAACATAAACTTCCCAAGGAAAATTGCTTAAATGAAAAATATTTGCCCGTATAATAAAGAAAATATTCATCATCAAAGTTGGAATTCTTTGTATAGTTTGAACGTACCAGTTGGCTAAAAGTTACACATTTTACATCATAACTTGAAAACTTTTCTATACATTGTTTACAAAAACAACTCATCTATCTATACATCAGTTTATTATGAATATTTTGAATTAAAAAAAAAACAGTTGTTGCCCGATTTGTGCCCGAAGAGATTAACATTTTTAAAATGTGCCAGTTTAAGCTTTGCTCGGTAAGTCGAGTACTTGTCAATTAGCGTCTGGCAACGCAGCGGCATGCATTTTACCAGTCGATACTTATGTTATTACTGCACATTCGTCAGAAACAATACCTAAAATTGAATTTAGTCCTAAACGACTTTCCTTTTTATTTTGTCAAGTGAGAGAACATTTTTACATTCTTGAATTTTTGCCAAGCTGGCTCAATTCAACAATACGTCGTCCAATGCGTAGGTCTTTCTGTTTACTTTTCACAAGATTCATTTTTGCAACACAATTTAACGTTTCTGCATTACTTTTCGCGTTGCAAATTTTCCTTTATTGTCCCGCAACTGATCGTGACAAAAATTCATTTTTAATTTTTCTATAAATTTTTTTCACGCGCCAAAAAGCTTTACAAAGTCGGGTTAAGTATAAGACAATCAATCACAACATATACGACACAACGCAACGTTGCCACGTCTTTAGTTTCAGCTAATAAACATGTAGTTATGTGTATACATATACTCGTACATGCAGTCAGTGTCTGAGTATAGAGTACAGTCTCTGAACAAAAATAATGAACACTAGACTACTGATATTCAAAATATTTTACGTTTACCCGCGCATTTATTTTTGGAGCGGACGGTACCGGAGAAATTACCTTAAATATTAAAAAAAAAACGTTTACATTTACGTCTTTTCTAGCAGTTTATAAGAGATATCCTCTGTATACCGAAGGATAAATCAGACACTCTGTAATTGTAAAATGTCAGGTCACTACTTTGCCAAATTATCCAATCGACGTATCATTTTTTTGAATTTTTACAATAATTTCTTTTCCGCAGTTACTTTTACGACAATTTTTATAATTACGCTGTCACCGAAATATTCAAATAACATTTTATACTATTTAAACACTTACCTATATTTTCGTTATACCCGGATCGTTTCGGATATTTTTAAATCGTAAATAATTCGTGACAGATTATCGCGCGACCCTCGTATACCGCGAGAATTCACACTCGCTCTTTCCTGCATCGTGTTGCAAAAACGACTCCGATGTATGTGTTATTAATACCAAACCCGTTTCCTGAAATCGCACTATCTTCACAGAAAAAAACCCATCAGCATATATTCCGCCTAAATTAAAATGTTAATTAAAATACATTTATATGAAAATATGAGTCTTCGCGCCGTTGCATATATTTCTATGTATATAACGAACCGTCTTCGCGCGCCAATTATCAACATCCACCATTTATTATTATTCCACTTATAAATAGACCTTTAATATTGCCCAACAAAAACTTTTGTCTGTGGCAAAGTAAACAAACTAGGAACGCAGTCGTGTGCCGCTTTTTTGCGCCCCCGGCCTCGACGGCAAAAAATCGCGCAAATACCGAAGCGTTAAGTAGGCAGTTAGCACTTTTTTTTTTGCGCCGGCGTTATTAGTATTATTATTACACGTAGCGCTATTTTATTAATACTTTTTTCCGATCGCGTCCGCTCGTAAAAAGTCACACAGCCGCCGGTTATCGACCATAATAAAACCCGATGAATATCGCCGCTTCCAGCTCGATAGTGTTTGATACCAAAAGAAAAAAAACGGCTACGGGAAACGTCCTCCCATCGCTTAGACAAGGAAATAAGGTGCCTGCCGTCTCGTACGAATTAGCGACAGCTATTGTTCGTTGCCGTTCAGACGATCCACCGAATAGTAACTCGTTGCGTAATTTTTTGGTCCTTCGGGCCGGATTTACGTGTAACTATCTCAAAATTCGGTTAACCGACGACAGCACGTTAACCTTCCGTCGGACGCAGCCCTCAATCCAAACACATTCGGGCGCAATGCATCTGAGAGATCCCATATCAAAACTTACACAATTTAGATTTTAATGAGGTGGGCAGGCAATTAAATGCTTATTTTAATTAATACCATACAGTAATAAATAATTTACACTAGTTGTTAATCGCAATAACTAAATTGACATAAAGAAACTCAAACTGCCTATTTTAAGTGTAAAGAATTATAAATCCTCTTCTTCATTTTAGCATGTTCCAAACAAAAATAAACCTCAGATTTTTCGTAATGACATTTAACATAAACCAATAATTCAACAGCCAAATGCATTAATTTTGAATAATAATATCATAAAGAGCGAGAATAAGTAAGTGTAGAGATCCCAAAAAAATATTATTAATTTAAATAATAAAATAAATCTAACAAAATATAAAAATGAAAATAATTACGTAATCGGGCGCAATGCATCTGACAGATCCAGGTAGCCCATACTAGGCCAGGGAATGCACACAACAAAATCGACACCATATCGAGAAGAGTGATTTGGAGCTAGGAAGCTATGAAGAAGTTCAAGTTAATATTCGTAATACACACGAAAGGCCAAAGAAAAAAAAGTGACTGCCGGATCTCACAGATCGGATGCGCCCGACGAAGGGTTAAATATGTGGATTATTCTCTTCATGGGCGTATGCGTCGCAAATGAATTGGTGTAGATAAACTAGGCAAGTCCCACTCGACCCGGCGCCGGCGGACGAAAAAAAATTATAATTTATTAGAAATAGTTTAATATTCCATGGGACTGAAACACAAAATAGTGGAAAGTACCTCGCGCGCGCAGCGGGGACTAGTCTCGTAATTTGCTAATTAATTTTGCGGAAAAAAAATAATTATATTAACCGGAGTTAATTAAGTTTATGTATTTTGACGGGTTCGCTATCTGCGTTAACATGAAACTGAGGAATGCTGGAGATTACGCGAATAATACTCGACCGTTCTCTATCTGTCTGTATAAAATTTACCATACAGGACGTACTTAAATCACGTGTTGAATGTGGACAATATCAAGCCTGACCTCAACGAAAAATATTATCCTAATAAATATGAATTATTATATTATTGTACATTTTGCGATATCAATACAGTATTACCTAAAAAAATCCTACAATATACGAGTAGTTACACTTACCATAGATGCAAAATAAAAGTGAACGGAAATATCGTTTACATTTCTTGTCTTATTCTTTTTATACACCTTATCGGTCCCAATAGTAACAAAAAAACTATTCTAAACTATAAATCGTTGCCAAATTATCGCTATGATTACAGCATTGCCAGAATACGCTTTGTTCTACAAGACAAAGTGTCGCCTAAAATATTTCAACAAAAAAAAGCCGCCTAAATGCAAAACTGCCTAAAACAATATTTTTACAGATGTCGATTTTTGTAATAAATTAATATATTTTTATAAAAGAAAATAAAAAAAAACACCACTTCCGCAGTAGGTCTTAATTAATATCACCCCTTACGCAATATTGGTCACAAAGGTTTAGTAGAGTACGTACTGAGTTACCCTAAGGTATAACATTTTTTTTTACTAAAAATAATACGATACGTTTGGTGAAGAAGATCGAAAAACAAATCACTTCTTCCACAGTAGATCTCAGACTACCCCGATATTCAGTAAAAACACTCGTAGAGTATCTGATAAATAATTCCATGGTCAAAATTGATTGAATACTTTTTTACGAACTCTACAACTTTAGAACGATTAGTCTAAGTTCCCACGCGTCAAAAATCTTAACCAGAATAGTGCAGAAGAGGATGGAAAATAGAGCGGAGGAAATACTAGGAGAAGACCAATTCGGGTTTAGGCGAAATAGGGGAACTCGCGAAGCTATTCTGGCGCTAAGAGTAATGTTAGAGAAAACAATAGAAAAAGGAAAGAACGCTTATATAGGATTTGTAGATTTAGAAAAAGCTTTTGATAACGTAAGATGGGAAAAAGTGTTCGAGATACTAAAGAGCGCGGGAATGAAGTATAGAGATAGGAGAGTAGTACACAATCTATACATAGAGCAAACTGCTGTTATAGAAGTAGAAGGGGAGAAAAGGGAAGTATGTATTAGGAAAGGAGTAAGACAAGGATGTACGCTATCACCACTAATTTTTAATCTGTACATCGAAGAGGCGATTAATGTGGTAAAAGATTAAAGTACAGGGACAGAAACTAAAAATGCTGAGATTCGCGGATGATATAGCAGTATTAGCATCTAGTAAAGAGGAATTGGAATCAGCGTTGAACGAAATGGAGGCAGTGTTGACAGAGGAATACGGAATGAGGGTGAATAAAAACAAAACTAAAGTGTTAGGGTGCAGAGGGCGCGAGAGCAGAGCAAAAACGAAAGTACAAATTAATAATGAAAGATTGGAGGAAGTTAAAGACTTCACTTATTTAGGAAGTAAAATAAATTGGGATGGAAGAAACGATAAAGATATAAAACAAAGAATAGCGCAGGGTCGAGTAGCTTTTAACAAAAAGAAAGCGCTTTTATGCTCGGGGGTAATAACCTTAGAAACAAGGAAGAGATTTTTGAAAACGTATGTATGGAGCACGGCACTATACGGTTGCGAAACCTGGACGGTAGGGGAAGCAAGTAGGAAGAAATTAGAAGCTTTTGAGATGTGGTTACCGAAGAATGATGAAAATACCGTGGACTGATAGGGTTAAACGAAGAAGTATTAGAGAAAGTCGGCGAGAAAAGAAGTATGTGGAAAAACATAAAAAAGAGAAGAGATAGAATGGTAGGTCACTTGCTGAGACATGGGGGAATAGTCCGCGATATTTTGGAGGCAGAAATAGGAGTGAAGAAAGGCAGAGGTAGGCCCAGATTAGACTACTGCTCGCAAATAGTAAGGGATGTAGGTTGTAGCACAATTAGCGAAATGCGTAGGTTAGCACAAGATAGGAGAAGCTGGAGGTCAGCGTCCAACCAGTCTTAGGACTGATGACCTCATGATGATGACAACTTTTTACTAATGAAGTAATTTTTTTACAGATCAGAATTAAAAAAAATATATTACAACTCCAATAGACCTAACGCTATGTCAGCGTTCACCACAGATGTCCTTAGCGCCTTTACTAAGGTACAATAAAGGCAGAACTACCCAAACATTTATTTTACGAATACTACGAATTTTTTAATGAAAATAGTAATAAATTGTTAGAAAAGCTATAAAAAAATCACCACTCCATACATCCTTTGTATTTTGAACTAAAAGACTAGCACAAACAGCCTAAATATATTTTTTTACTGACATCACAATTTTTTTTATTAGAAAATACAATATTTTACATGAAAATAATTAAAAAAAAATCCCTATTCCCTCAGTAGACTTTATTTTACCTCAATATTCACCACAGACATTCCCTGGAGTCTCTACTAAGACAGTCCAAAGGCAAAATAAGCCAAGCATTTTCTTTATACACACTACTGATTTTGTCATAAAAATAGAACGAAGTTCTTAAATAAAAATACTAGAAAAATCACCACTCCCCCAATAAGCTTTACTCTACCTCAATATTAGCCACAGACATCCTTTGTACTATGAACTAAAAGTCTGTAACACGAAACAGCCTAAATATATTTTCTTACTGACGTTACAATTTTTTTACTAAAAAAGTACAAGATTTTTAACGACATTTTTAAAAGAAATCACCACTCCCTCAATAGGCTTTATGCTAGCTCGATATTCACCACAAACATTATTTAGAGTATCTAATAAGTAATTATAAAATCGAAAGCGCCTAAATAGTTTGACAGATGCTATTTTTTTTTTTATTACACAAGTACAAAAAACGTTTTTGAAGACAATTACATACATGCTCCAGAGCCTCTAATAAAACGATGTAACGCAAAATACCCTAATATTTCTTTTACAGGAGTTAGGAATTATTTGTCAAAAAAAAAAAGTACAAACTTATTAAAAGACAAAAAAAAAACACCGTTTCTCCATTAATCCATACACTACTTCGATTCTATTTACCACAAACGATCCCTATTTAATATTCTGTAGGCTGTCTGTGTAAGTGACTTCATGCCAAGCCAAATGAGTGTTTCATAAGTATGATGCGACGGTATTCATAGTGAGTCACCCACAGGGGTCGTAATTATTAATTACATGAGCGTGGACTTGGCTGTTTGGAACTGTTTTCAGAAATTTTCCTTCGGCAGATGTATCATGAAAACTAAATTAACATGCCTGGTTCCCTGGTTTTTTTAATTTAAAGCAACTGCCTCAAAACCATGTTTAAGTATAAAAATGATCTCGTAATCAAAGCCTTTTTCTTGTGGAACAGATTGTATTCCTAGACTTTGATGCAAACGTAAAATATCTCTACACTTTCGGTCCTACTTTTTTAATGTATACCCTCACATACACATTCCCTTTCATCTGCCTCTTTTTATATATGTTGACCCACATTTGGTCAAATAAAAAAGTACGGACCGCCACGTAAAAAACAAACGAAAGCCTGTATCGTCGCATTAAACATGACGTTTAAAAAAATCTTTTATTTCCATACGAGAAAAAACCTCGAACATCTTGTAGATGTTCAGTACTTAGACTCCATTAATTTTTTTCTTCGCCCGTCCCGTACAATCGTATATTCAAATGCGCTGGCATTAAAAAAATACTCATCAGCTTGCAACCCCACGTAATTACCCCGCGAGAAATAATAAACACAATCGCCCCGTTCGTAGACCGGGGAGAGACAAAAAAAAAATCAAAACCTACCACCTGTAGCCCGAAAAAAGCGTCTATCCTCGATAGGAATCACTTTTACTTTTATAAATCACAATACTAACACATGTTACCCTCATAGCCACCCCCGATAAATCTCGAGTGTGTTTACACACACTATTTTTTAAGCGCCCACATGCTTTACAGTCGCCCAAACAAAGCGTGACCCTTATGCACCGCGCTTACCGAGAGGCGAAAGTAAAGGGAAACCGTCGAGACGTCGTATGCTCCCACAAAAAAAAAAACGAATTAATTGAAAATTGTTAATACAATCAAGCTGGCCCCGGTCCGAGGCGGGCCGATCACCGGTCAGCGGTGCGTATATAAAACAAATGACTATCTGGTCGATCGCAGCCTCCTAGACCGTGTGAACTGGCCTAGGGATGCTAGATTCGGCCTCGGTAAGGGTCATGTGTTACACGCCATACGGCTTTTGGGGTGGAATAACGACGAGGGGGAAGAGAAACGGGCTTTGATCGCGTCTCTCTCGCTCGTACGCCACCAGAAATAAATCAGGACCGGTCGAAAGTGAAATTATTTACATACTGAAGTCAGGTAAATACAGGTGATGATTACTTGGCCCAGATTTTTTTTTTCGGCCGTTTTTATCGGATTTTTTTGATCGGACGAACGAAAGGGATAGTTTTTTGTGCGTGCGCGAGTGCGTTGGGCGACTTTGAGAAAAAATAACAGATGCTCGCGACTGGTTCGCCTCGTTTTGTAGAGCCAATGGGAGATTTTGATTGACAGTATGGTAATTGGCGGTAATACAACCTCGAAGATCGACTGTAAAGCATTTTAATTAGACCATAAAGAACATCTAATTTTCCGCGAAATAAACTATTTAAATTCCGTAAAAAGTAAAAAATGATTGCGTATAAAATGATAATGTTTTTCATTTGTAACCGTATAGTTTCCATTTTATGTTGAAGAATAAAAAAATCTCACATATGAAAAGCAATCAAACCGGAATTTGTCCAACGATGGCCTAGCTGTTAATGCAATTACCGTCATACCGCGTCATTGGCGTCATTTTCTTGTTTTGCCATCTAATAAAGGTCTTTATCTCACAACAATGCAAGTTTCATACCACAACATCGTTTTTAATAGCGTTGAACACATCGAATTTTCTGCCTAGAAACTACGATTTGCAGACAGCATTGATTTTCTGTTACCATCTGAAGAAAACTCCCTGCAGAATTGCATGGGATGCTTATCGAAGCCTATGGTGAGCATGTTCTTTATAAATCACACACACTTTGAGTGGCTTAAAAAAATCAAAAGTGGCAATTTTGATGTGAGAAACGAAAAACATGGAAGACCACCGAAAAATTTTAAGATAGCGAATTGCAAGCATTGTTGGATGAGAATGACGCTCAAACGCAACAAGAACTCGTGGATCGATTAAGTGTGACACGAGAAGCCATCTCGATACGTTTGAAAGTCATCGTAAAGATCCAGAAGATGGGAAAATGGGTTCCACGTGAACTGAATGAACGACAGCAGGAAAACCGAAAAACCATTTGCGAAATGCTGCTCGCCGGGGAAAAAGAAAGTCATTTCTCCATCGAATTGTGATTGGCGATGAAAAGTAGATATATTTCGAGAATCCTAAGCGTAAAAGATTATGGGTAATTCCAGGCGAACCATCGACATCGACTGCAAGGCCAAATTGCTATGGTCAGAAGACAATGGCTCTATGTTTGGTGGGATCAGAAGGATGTGATCTATTATGAGCTGCTAAAACCTGGCCAATCCATTAATATCGACAACAAATAATCGATTTCAATCAAGCTTTGCGCGAAAAACGACCAGAATATCAAAAAAGGCAACACAAAGTGGTTTTGCTTCATGATAATGCGCCATCACACACAGCAAAACCGGTCAAGGAAACGATTGAAGCGTTTAATTTGGAAATATTTTCGCGTGCGGCTTATTCACCAGACTTGGCTCCGTCCGATTACTACTTATTTGCATTGATGGGATACGCATTTGCTGAGCAGGGCTTCACTTCTTACGAAGATGTACGAAAATGGCTTGCTAACTGGTTTGCCTCAGAAGAGCAAGAACTCTTTTGGCATGGAATCCACAAATTGTTAGAGAGATGGGAAAAATATATAGCTAGCAAAGGGCAATAATTCGAATAAAATACTTTTTATCATTTGTTATTTTTTGTATTTTAAGCAAAAAAACGAACATTTCTATTAAACTGAGCTACTTTCGCCTAAATTAAATTAAGCGCGAGCCCTCTCGGCACTCTCAGGCGTATAAAAATCCTAGGCGACCCCTGCACCCACCACCCGCCCGCCGAAATCGTCGGCTCCGCACTGAGAAACCCCCCTTCCCCGTTCTAAAAACGAAAGCGCCCAAAACGAGATCGGAATCTGCCTGTATTCATCAGAGTGCCCCCGACGACGAACTGATTGCCTCCCAAGGTCGGCCGCCGGAATCACCCTATTTTCCGTCCCTGTCTGGCCCGCCGCCGCGGCCACCTACGATACGTGAGCGGGACGCGGGTTTCCCACAGCCTCTCCCGCGTCTGGAGCGGCGCGGAGGAGACGCTTAAAAAGCTATAACTCAACCCGAAAAATTGCCCGCGGCAGGTGAGCCAGCCGCTTCCAGACGTCTGTCGTTGCCGGTTTTACAAGGGATTACCCGGGTAATGTTATGAGCGCCATTACGTCTGTTAGTGGGTTAATTAATTAATTTCACGGAGTGGAGGCGAATCTACGGGGAGGGCTTATTCGAAGATACCAGGAAGTGTGGTCGTTCGTTGACATTTTCGCTACCATGAGGCACCAAAACTATCGTTTCTGTTCAGACCTTTAATTACACAGGCCAACAAAGATTTTGTGATCGGACTTTTTTTGACCTTCTGGCTTAGTTACATGCCATGAACTACAGAAACACTGTTTTTTTTTTTGTTTCCATCAGGCAACAATATTTGTAAATGTACATTGTGCAATAATTTGTATTTTTTAAAACCGAGGTTCTGTAAAACTAAATTTTGCCTCAATCTTTGCGGCGCCCCTGTGTTTAATCGACTTGAAACGTACACACAAGTGTGGGAGATTTACCGAAAGAGAGTTGTCCGGTGGGGATATTCCGGTTTTATACTGTTCGGGTATTTACATAGTCGCTGTAGTACGTTTTCAATGTGTGCACGTTTACTCGTAACATCGTGCTTGCGTCGTGTGTTTTTATTTTGTTTTAAAAATGCCTAGAAGTTGTAAAAATACACCAAATATATTTTGTTATAAACTTAACACCTGATTCAAAGAAACGTTCTTTACGCAAATTTGGTTGATTCACAAAAAATTCTTTTGCCGCTACTTCATATTCAATTAGAATCAATGAAGCAATATGTAAGAGCAATAGATAAAAATGGGAATTGTTTTAAGTATTTATGTGTCAAATTTCCAGCTCTTTCTGAAGCAAAATTAAAGGAAGAAAATTTCGTAGGACCACAAATAAGAAAATTAATACAGGATAAACAGTTTGAAGAAACGAGACAGAAATTGAAAAAGAATCTTGCATATGCTATAAAAATGTAACAGAAAAAATTTTAGGAAATTATAAATATTCGCAGTATGAGGAAATTGTCAACAAAATGCTGGATAAGTTTAAGCAACTTGGTTGTAATATGAGCATAAAAATTTATTTTCTGCATGCTCATCATGGGACTACTTCCCAGAAAATATTGGTGCTGTTAGTGAGGAGCAAGGTGAAAAGTCCCATCAAGACATAAAGGAGATCGAAAGGAGGTACCAGGGTCGATGGGATGTGGCAATTAGATTACTGCTAAATGCTGAAAATAGAACATCCAACGAATGATTACACAATAGAAACTACAAAACGAAGTTTTTTTTCTTAAAATAGGAGAGATTTTCAAAGAAAAAAGAAATTAGAGACTAAAAATTATGTGTTGTTGCTTTTACTATGTTTTTTAATGTTTATTAAATATAATGTTTATTAAAATATAATTTTTCCTTTGGTTTTTAATTTATTCTGATTAAGTATTCATTCCTAAATTTTTAGGTTATTTTCAAAAGGCTGTCAACATGGATAAAAGTACTCGCAGAGCAATTTTAACAAAAGCAAATCGAAGGTCCAAGTTTCTAGTTTTCAGTCTTGAGTTCAATATTTTTTACCGTCAACAGAATTTGAGTAATCATAAGGAAACCATCGAAAAGGAATTTTTCCAAAATTGTAAAAAAAATTGTTAAAAAAAGTCAAAACTGACTTTTGATTTGAGCGACGATAACTCAGCGAAAAATTATCGTACAAGGCTTTTAGACCACTCACATTAAAGAAGATGAAATTGTCTAAAAAAACTTTATGATGAAAACACTGAAAAAAATTTATTGATGTCTGTTGAGCCTTTGAAAAGCAAGCGAAAATTTAAAATTTTTCCCCAATGGTCGTGTTATGATTACTAAAAAACTGATGATAAAAAGTTTTTTGCTTAAGATCTAAAAACTAGAAACTTGTAGCTTCAATATGATTTTTATTAAATTGCTCTACGACTATTTTTCTCCAAGTTACAGCCCTTTGAAAATCACCTAAAAATTTCGGATATTTTTACGTCCCTTAATTTTTGTGCCTAGTGTATCACGATTGTGACTACTAGTCATTTTGCGCAACACAAATTCCAGTACACCAAAATGGATAATGTTATACTTCGTAACGTACGCTACGAGTCTCTTTCACCATCTCGAGGGGAAAAATCTGGTAGCCGCGACAAGATATTCGACCAAAAATTAAAACACGGATTTCCACGTAATAAAAGGAATTTCTTCAAAGGAAGAGTTGGGGCCTACCGGTGATTAAGGTCCATCGAGGAGGCCCCGCGGCCACACAAAAAAAATGTCCACAGCTTACTTCCTCTAATACATCTTCAATCACTGTGACGGCGTATCTTGGGAATCTCATTTCATAGCGATTAGCCCTCCGTCCTGCTCCGGCCCCGCAAGGCCGTCGCGAGAGCGAGCGAGACGGGCGACGTGTGTTTGTGATCGGACGTTTTATTGAATACGGACTCAATTATTAGTCGAGATCAGGTAGAGAGAGGGTCTTTTTATCCCCCGGACGCAGGTAGAAAAAATAGAAGTTCATTTTAAAAAAGTCGACCTCGCCGGGGTAACGAAACGCGAGTGCACCGACGATTTTTTATGGGACGCGATGAAATTTATCACGTCGTAAGTAGCAGGAATCGAAAATTATTGGATTTTTCCCTTTGTGATTCCTGAATTACGAGCCCATCGTATCGTGCCTTGCTATACTTAATTGAGAGGGGCCGGGTGTCTATTAAACAGTCGTAACTATCTATCGGCTTACATAAACATACCGCAATAAAAAAAGGTTGTAAACAGAATATCCCAACGCTTTAAATTGTTTTTCTTTTTCGAATATTGAACAAAAATTTTTTTTATTTTATTACACTTGTCTTAAAATAGCGTTTATTACTGTCAAAAATACGTAATACATCTCGGAAGCATATATAAAATACAATAACCGATACCGATATATTTTAAATTAGATATACTTTTAATAGAAAATATATTTAAATTAAATAGGTAATTAGTGACAGATACACACCCCCAGACAAAATTAACGCATCAAGCAAAACTTTTCATTATTTCTTCAAGTTTTAAATCCTTAAATATTTTAAGCAGGTGGCCAAGGATTTCCTTCGTCACTATTGGTAAACAATTGCAATTGTTTGACAGATGTAAAGTAACGTTTTGTAATCGTTTTTTAATAATATTTTTAACGCTGTTAAAATAATTTGTAAAAGTTCCTTTACACTAGCGTCTATGTCCAGTACATTTATTGTTAGAATGTTGAGTAGAAGAAATGAATCGTCGACGATGTTAAGAGAAGATGAAGCAGTGAAAATGGTAACTCTAGTTAACGAGGATTAAATTTGTTAGGAGTTAAACAATCGACAATTAGTCGAACAGTTAAACGTTCCAATGAACTTGGAAGTTACTGTAGAACCCCAAGACAAGGTCATAAGTAGTCTGCAGATGCAAATTATGCAAGTCGTCTCAATAAACAGACATTCTACCAGTTTAGAGCTGAGCAGACCCCTAGAATCAACTGGAAACGTAGCAACTTCTGGACGAACGTTCAGGGGAAGTCTTAATGGAGGAGGATTGGACAGTGGAAGACCAGCTGTTGCACCACTGATTACAAAAGAACATAGAGTTATTAGACTGCATTCTGCAAGAGAACACGTAAATTGGAACGTTGACTACTGGAAGCCAGACTCGTTGACGTCTATCTGGTGAATTAAGACTTACTCTCGCTTCGTCTAAAAACAAGTCTGGCTTAGGTCAGGAGAAAAGTCTGCTGTCTGCAATATCTCTCTCCGAAGATCCTATTTTTTGGATCAAAAATGTTGTGGGAAGGAATTTGTTTCGACAGTAGCATGGTCTTGGTTCCTATACGAGGGAGATCCATGAATGCACATTTCTACGTAGAAAACATCGTAGAACAACATGTGATGCCATTTGCCCTGTCTATCGGGGACAGTTTCATTTTTATGCAGGATAAGGCTCGGCACCGCGTTGCTAGAGAGGTATTGGATTGCCTTCGATGTGTAGATATTCCAACTATGGACTGGCCACCAAGAAGTCTAGATATGAACCCCATAGAGCATCCATGGGATGCCTTAAAACGATCAATTAGATGCCGCATATCTGCCCCTATGACTCTTAGGGAACTGGAACAAGTCATTCTTATCGAATGGGAGATAGTTCCTCAGGAAATCGTTCACCAGTTGATTAATAGCATGCCCAAACAAATGAAAGCAGTGCTAATATATAGAGGAGGATCTGCATGCTACTAAATTCACATTTTTACGATCTAATTTCATCTTCAATTTGTTTTCTAAATATTTTCATTAACACCGTTTTCATTCATTTCAATAGCCTTTTCGTTTTTAAATTCCGAATATATTAAATTCAAACAAGCGTCTATTTGCCTGTAATAACTACCGCTATTGCCGTAATTCATGGTCAAGTCCGCTTCAAGGACCTCCTCTATCGAATCGCTCCAAATTGACATGTCAAATCTATCGACCTGCGTGCCAATAATAATAATAATCTATGCAAAACGGCTCTCGACACTAATCCCGAATATAAAAAGTCTCACCCCACACAAGTCAATAATATAAACCGCCTAATAGGGCCCTAAATACATGCCTAATTCCTCGTCGGCCGCAAGTGATCTATACCAAAGAAACCCGATACACTAATAATTCCATCAACGTAACGAGAAAGAAAGGGTTGCGAATACGAATACCCACCCCTGTGCTACCCCGACTAACAATTCGATTATTTTCGATACAATGCGGTGCGCGGGGATGCGCGCCACGTTCGAAAAACGGGCGAGGGGTGGCCGGCGTCCCCGCAAACAAATAATAAAGGGGTGGCAGGTAAATAATTCGGCCGATATTTAATTCCGGTGCCGGGGAACGTCGAGATCTGATCTATATTTGCGGATAATGGGCCATTGTATCGGTTTTGTTCGCTGTTGATTTTTAGGCTAAATAATTTCGCGTGCCCCACTCGTGGGGCATTGTCGGATCCTTCGCCCGACACCCCGAAAGGGTTCCGGCGGATGTTCGGGTGTTATTAGGCCGCTAATAATCGATTAGGTGGAACTCGATATATGGGCAATCGGGGCGGGAGCTACGCCGCGCCGGCTGAAACTTCACCTACAGACTTGGGTTTCTCAATTTACGCCTCTTCGCCCCTACATTTCTCTACTAATATTCCTTTAGAATAATCTACAATCTCGCGATTTTGAATTTTCATAGTTGTAGCCTTTTGTGACTGTTCGAAATTTATTTAAAAAATATTAAAGACACCGACAGGTTGTTAATCTTATAGTACGGTGTCGAAATAATTTGAAGTGATTCGTCGGTAACGTATGGATGGGTATCCATACCCAAATGCGTGGGGAATGTTATATCATAGGCATATACTGCCAGAGATTGTGTCCTGGCGTTCCAGAACCAATTCTGACAATATAGATGGAGAACATGATTAAAACAGCGTTATTAGCAAAATTTTCACAAAATAGTCCTGAATTTTATATTCCGATGTTGCAAGAATTGGCAGCCATTAGAGAATGTCAGATGAAATTTCAAAATCTTTAAGTTAAAGCAAATTTAGGAACCATTCAAAATAATTACGTAGTATTAGGGAATGCCTTAAATTACAAAATACTTACAAATACTTACAAAATACTTACAAATACTTTAAATGAAGAGAGATGTATTTGTGTTAGATACATAAATAACAGTTTATTAAGGAAAGTCCAGATTAAACAAATGTATAACAATGCTCACACAATTTTAGCTAGCTCTAGCGATCATAGTCTAGAGATCTAGTGATCATAGTGGTATGCGAGCCCAGGTTCATGGTAGTTCGGCCAGGTATGTGCCTAATAACACTCTCAAAGCTATTTTATTCAAGAAAAATATTGGGAACAGAAACTTTTAGCTTAAATCACCTGTGTGTTACATCACCTTTATTAACAATAACAGCTCTAATTTTGGCAGGAATTGAATCTAACAGCTTAGCGCACTCTTCAGGAAGCGTGCTGTCCCAAATTTCTTCTTGCAATTTGGTGCGTAGATCGTTAACTGAACGGGCTGGATGTTCCAATGGGCACCATTCTACTGGAAAAGGTACTGCGCGTCAGTGCCTGACGCCAGACATATTGGTATTGACGGCAATAAACTGTCTGCCAAAATTTGTTGATATTTTTCTGCTCTCACAGTACCATCTATGAAATGCAATTTTCCTAGGCCATACCACTCGTACACCCCCAGATCATAAGAGACGCAGGGAACTTGACTTTCCTAACAAAATAGTCAGGATGATAGGTTTCGTGTGGGGTTCTTAGCACACGTTTTCTGGTATCACCCAAACATATTTAAAATTTAGATTCGCCACTCCAAATTACCTGGTGCCATTGTTCTCTGTTCAGTGCCTATGTTCTCTGGCCCATCGTAACCGATTGATTTTCTGTCGTTTAGTTAATAACAGTTTTTTCTTTGCCTGTATTCTATTTTCTTTATTGAGCATTTAGTTGTGGACACAGAAATATTTTTTCCAATGGCTTGCC
The DNA here is from genome assembly GCA_037954035.1 of Rosalia funebris. Classification (NCBI taxonomy): domain Eukaryota; kingdom Metazoa; phylum Arthropoda; class Insecta; order Coleoptera; family Cerambycidae; genus Rosalia; species Rosalia funebris. The sequence goes on along the minus strand of JAZFAV010000003.1, from coordinate 25,530,083 downwards.
CCCATAATACCATAATTTCTGTTGCGCTTTTTCTTTTCTCTTTCCTTTTGATCGTCGCTGTGTTGTTACAATCTTCTTCGGAGCATGTTGGTTTAATGGTTTAAGTGTGAAATTTGGGATGGTCGACCAGTTTTCTTCTTTTGGGAAGTTGATAATGCCTTGCACTGTAGATCTAAGGCAACGAATACGTAGCAGATATTTTCCGAGCCGAAATTCCCTGTTTTTTTTTTCGCAAATCGTCACTTAATGCCATGTGCCATTTTTTTTTTTTTTTTGAAAATTTTAACAGATATGTCTAAAGCACACATTATAATATCCGTTTCATTTTAACGGAAATTGACATTCTATTTTGTTTTAAAAGGTCTATTATGCATTTCAGCAACTGGCCGAACTATTCTGAACCGCGAATCTTAATTTTTTTTTATTAACAAACTTGTCTCTGACACATCATAACATAGTAATATTTAATCGTATTTAATGAGAGTGTAAAATCTGGACGAACTATTACGATCCTGGGCTCGTGTATAGTATATAATAAATAGAAAATTATTTTCTTAAACAAATTAGAGCATTTTATTTCTACCCTTTGTGGCATACTGTATTTATAGAAAAGCAGAAGGGGTTTGTCTCTGTTCAAACATCAGTTACGTAATGCACGATCTTGCTTTTCTTATACATTTTTTAAGCTCGATTCCGAAACTATTAATCTCGGAACAGCCTACCGATGGATCTTACATCCAAATAACGACCCAGCTTTCCTTTCAATAGAGAGCTCCCGAGCCAATTACTTACGCGAGTACTTTGCCATCCTTTTTTTTTTCGGTTGGAAAAGGTTTGCGGAGGCTTTTGAAACGACCGAATGAAACAGTGTGGGGCGTCGCGCGATTTTTTTCTTTCGCGCACTCATACAGGGTACGCCGAATTGACAGATCGAGCAACGCGACCTATAGGTTTACTACTTTCATTTGTCCCTTGGAATTAATTTAATAAAATCGCCATAAAATTCGAAGTGCTGGAGCCTCGGCAGTTATTTAATCGAAATTATGGAGGTGCGTTTCTGCCTCCAGTCCTGATGGCAGTCCGCGCTAGTTACGTCGTCCTTAATTCGATTCTTTTTTTGATCCGCCCAGCGACGATTTATCATTGCATGTCAGAATATTATTAGCTGCTTCTATTTGAGCTAAGAACAAATCTCGTTGTTCTTATTCGATCCCTTAATTATAATGTTTAAGATTCTCGGAAATTTCGAGCCGCCGGAACACGCTACGGGAGTTTTAAATGTTCGAAGAGAAGCCGTTTCGCTTCTTCGGTATGCGGCGAGGCCACCGAAATTCGTAATTTTCGTTCGAACGTACGGGCAGTGCCGTTTGACCTGCGCTTCGCCACGTAACGTCGTCTTGTCGCCTTTTACCAATTGGTGCGATTAATGGCGAGAGCGTTTCCTTCTTTGGAGTCGTCTGTCACTTTGACAGGGGAGTAGCGAGACTTTTTTTATGTTAGAAAAAAGACGAACTACTGATAAACACATGGAAAGGAATAACAGACGTGATATTGACAAACAATAATGGTTAACAAGTCATTAATATCATGAATTATTCATTAGTAAATTGTACCCAATTCACAATAACTACCGTAAACCGAGGTTACATTGACTTTGCGGGTAACTTTGATAGTCTTTAGGGCTACATTGATACAGAACGTTTTTGTGTGTTTGGCCTTCAATTTCGCGCAAGACACAGGGAAGGCGAAAGGGGCGGTAGCCTCTCACTTTGCTCCCGAAGTCATAAAAGTTGCACTAGCTAATAACATTTATTTCACAACTCTTGCACCAAATTCAACTCATATGCTACAGCCCTTATGTGTCGGGGTATTCGCTCTCATGAAGAAACGATGGCGTAAAGTTCTTGATAAATGGAGGCAAGAATCTAGAAGAAAGTGGTCGATACCAAGAGCAGTTTCCATTGTTATTGAAAAAGTTAATAGATGTTATTACTTGCAAATTAAAAAACTATTTGCAAAGCTCCTTCAGATCTTGCGAGCGTTATCCATTGGATCCCCAAGCTGTGCTGCGAAAGATTCCGTCGGAGCAGACACAAGAATCAGGAAAAAATTCTCGACAATAGCTTACTCGAATTCCTCAAAGAAACGAGGGGCTACAATTCAGAGAGATTGCGCCACAGAAGAGGTAAATAAATCCTCCACAGACCAGGAACTCAATTGATTAATGTTGAAGCACAGTCTTGTAAGGCAACACAAGCTGAAGCGTCTATTGGGCAAGATTCAAGAGGGAGCAGTTTCTGAGCAAAATGAGAACGAATCCATTTCGTCCATTTTCCATCGCAGAGCGAAGAGGAAGTTATTATTGAGCAAAATAAAGAGAATATTCCAACAACTGCATCAACTTCTATTCTAGACTATCCCAAAGACCTGCTAGATCTGTACCCAATTCAAAGAAAAAAGTAAGATACAAGACGAAAAAACTTTAAGACAGCTCTCGTTCATCTGAAGATGAAAAGATCCCACTTAGTGAGATGAAGAAAAATAAAGACGAGGCTAACCTGTGCACAATTTGCAAATGTGATTACAATCACTATAATTCAACAGTCTTAAAAATTTACTTAGGAGTGTGAGCAATGTGAAGATTCAAGCTAATTTTCTACTTTTTATTTTTGTAAACGTTGATTAACTTTATATGTTTCTAAGAGATTGTTAATAATAATAATAAGACTGTTAATTATTTGTAATGGCTGATTTTGACAGAAAACTGATTATAAGATTGTAACCAAAGTCCTATTAATGAGTAAGAAATCGTTTAAATAAATATCTTATTTTTCTTATTATTCTTATTCAAAAAACTGGGTGTGCAAGGGGCGCCGTTTCTCACAGATTTTAAAGCCAAAGGTTCTATCGGTTTCATAAGCTATAATGAGCTCGAATTAAGGTCTTAATTTTTTGTAAAACCAAGAAAAACCTCTCAAACTATGTCTAAGAAGCCCCGGTTTACGGTATGTATTTAATCATTGGGTCATGGCTTCCTTTGACCAATATAATTTTCGATATCTCAGTACAACGTTTTATACGTTTTTTATCATCAACAGAAATTCATACTTACAATTCCTAAAGGAAACCACAGCACGAGACTTATCGGGGGCTAGCCCTAGTAGTATTTTGTGCTCTGATAAAAAATATATTTGAGAATCCGATTGAGAAAACATTCATAAAATGTATCGATTTATGAATTTTGTTAAACAAAATTGTGTGTGGAATAAGAGCGAGTCGAAAATTAATTTGAATCAGCGGCGTGGATGTGGAAAATTCCTATTACGTCTGCAGCAATAAATTCGTCAACGTTGGGTGTATATAAAACGACTGCAGCCTAATACGCGTTTGTCATCGAATTAACTGCAACATTATTTTAATTAGAAGAACTGGCTTTGCCGAAAGATGGGCATCGTTCGGGTTCTCCAGGACCACGTTAAATCGTATTTTTTTTACGAATCGGGAGTGTCGAACCCGCACCTACATACCGCAGCCGATTTTGCGTCAAACCGACTTTTTCTACTGCCGATATTTATATTCAAATTAAGTTAGACGCCTGCATAACCTGGCCTGACGTACCAATAAATTTTGGCGCACTAAAAATATATACGCAGACATAAATACGTATCTAGCCATTGCCGGTGCAGATGTGTCGTAATTTTTTTTTATGCAAATCGATTTTTTCTCCGTCGAGGACTGTTCGTATGGTTTCTTGCGGCAGGTTCTAGCTAGCTAGCTTAAGACACAAGGCGGTCGTTAATAGGTTTTTGAATTCGGTTTTGTGCCGGTTAGCAACAGAATTTTTTTTATAGAGCTGTTGCAGAATATTCACCGTAACGGATTCATATTTATGTATACCGCGCTTTTCTCTCGATTCTGGATTATAAGAAATAGACAATTCGTTGTTCAGTACGATAAGTCTTGCTTTTCTACGATTCATTAAAAATATAACACCGGTACTTCTTTAACATCCGTGATTCATTAGAGTCTAGTGACCCATGACCCTAAACTAGACGTTAAGAGTTATAGGTAACACCCCAGTAATAAAGAAGTGTTACAATACTTTGTTTCTTTTATAAAAATATAATTAACACTCGTATTAGATTATTCAAATTTAATCTATCTGACTGTGAGATGTATACGTCAACGCAAATGCCAGTTGAATCCTGATTCCACTTCTGAATTATATGTTTCTGCTTGCTTATTAAATTATGTTACAAAAATTACATAAAACGCGTATATTTCGTACCATAAAATTCGTAAAAAAGTTCAAGAATTATGGGCCCAGGCTCATAATAGTTAGGCCAGGTCAGACATGATTTTACAACTTTTATTTAAATAAAAATAATAACACTCTCAAAACTATTTTATTAAAGAAAAATATTGTAACAGAAAAAATATAAACTTTTAACTTAAGTACGATGAAATATTACTACGTTATGATGCGTCAGTGACAAGTTTGTAGATAAGAAACAATAGGATTCGCGGTTCAGAATAGTTCGGCCGCTTCATCAAAACTGGATGCACAGCCCAAAGGAAGAAAACTGATCGATCATCCCGAATTTTACGCTTAAATCAACATGCTTTGAAGAGGAGTGTATTTTATTATTATTATATTATATAGGTTTGGGCCTCATCGGCCACTGATCGCATGGGTAGTCCCTTGGCGATCCCCTCTTATCCGGGTCATTATCCAAAGATGCTATGCCATAAAAGGAGCAATTTAGGCACGTCCCCCGCCTTAAGCCTCGCCTCCTTTAGGATAACAGGGGTCCCTAATATAAGATACCTCTTCTCTCTACACTCAGAAGAGGAGTGTAACAACAAACCGATGATCCAGTGCAAAAGAAATTATGGCACTATAGAGGCAAGCTATTGGAAAAAATATTTCTGTATCCACAACTCAATAAAGAAAATATGAATATAAATTCTACAAGGTAAAGTTCGATTCTTTACATTGTACTTTTGAACTTACCGGTTTCTCCTTCAGGCAAAAGAAAAGCCGTTATTAACTAAATGACAGAAAATCAATCGGTTACGGTGGGCCAGAGAACATAGGTATTGGACTTTACAACAATAGGACCAGGTAATTTGGAGTGACGAATCCAAGTTTGAAATCTGTTTGGGTGCTACCAGAAAACGTGTGCTAAGAACCCCACAGGAAACTTCAAGTTTCCTGTGGGAAAGTGAAGTTCCCTGCGCCTCTTATGATCGGAGAGTATATGAGTGGTATGGGCGTAGGAAAATTGCAATTCTGTGACAGCAGAAAAATATAAACAAATTTCGACAGACAGTTTATTGCCGTCAACACCAATATGCCAAGGCAGTGACGCGCAGTACATTTTCCAGCAGGATGGTGCTGCGTGTCACACAGCAAAAACTGTCAAAGCTTGCAGAACATAATGTCCTTGTTATGGAATGGCCCTCTAGCAGTCCAGACTTCTCGCCAATAGAAACATTGTGGCATAAAATGAAAAAACAGTTACGCAAACATCCAGTTCGTTCAGTTAACGATCTACGCACCAAATTGCAAGAAACACTTCTTGAAGAGTGCGTTGAGCTGGTAGATAGAATGCCTGCTAGAATTAAAGCTGTTATTGTTAATAAAAGTGATATAACACTGTTTGGATGAAGCGGACAAACTATTCTGAACCACGAATTATTAACAAACGTCTTTTATTAACAAACTTGTAATTGACACATCATAACGTAGTAATATTTCATCGTATTTAAATTAAAAGTTTGTATTTTGTTTCTGTTACCAATATTTTTCTTTAATAAAATAGTTTTTGGGAGTGTTATTACTTTTATTTAAATATATTGGTTGTAAATTTATGCATGGCCGAATTATTATGAGCCTGGGCTCGTATTATGATGTATATCCTATGAATAGTAACCTGAGTTCGACTCTGTTGGCGCTCGCAGGAATAGACGCTTTATTGATAACAATACTACAAATATTTTTCCCATCTGCGTATTGTAATGGCAAAAATCGAGGTAATTATTACACTTCGCCCAATATATAGAAAATGCCAAAACGGACCCCACCGAATAGAATGAAACAACCTTCATTTCGAGATGAACTCGCGCCACACTCGCCAAGAGTTATTAAAAACGAATAAGCCTTATCATTCCTCCGAGGCAGTACGTTTTCGAGTACCTCTACACGGTTTCTAATCTCGCCGGTAATTACGCCTCTATATTGGAAGCAATTTAAAAAAGAAATTGTGTCGGCCCACATTAAAAATCGTTAAATAACTTCATATATAACGAGATCACAGAGGAAGAATCCGAAAAATCGAGTGCCGCCCCACCGCGCCGTTAGATCGCCCGAAAAATGTACACGTACGGACGGATCCCCGTAGGTCGTTGTTACCGGGCGTTGTGTACTCTCCTCGCCAGGTGGATCGAGTATACGAACGGCCGCGGGCGACGTGGAATAAAAAAAAATACAAAAAAGACCAAACGCATACACTCGGCTACACATTAATGAAGCTGGGGCTACCATAGAGGAAATGGGCCGGCGTTTATTACGGCATTCTTCATTACCATCTTGCATGTGTCTTTACAATCTTCACGGAATAGACGGGATGAATTAAAGGAGCGTACAAGGCCGCCCGCGGGGGACGGGCACGGCGCCAAGGGGCAAAGGGGGGTACGAAAGAGAACATTAAGATATACCCAAACATTTGTTGGATGATTTCATCTGCAAATAGAAGAAAAAACCATCACGTTTATTATAAAATTATACATAATCCTCTGCTAACAATTATTATCTATACATTCGTCGAAGCCTGCTCTTGCGTACATACAGGGACTGCCATAAAGTGTGCACCGAAAGCAATAAATATTTTAAGTTTTTTGTTTTTTTTTTCTTCGTAAGTATATATTACTTTTAGGCATTTATTTTTTATTACACAGACCATTGTGATCGGACTTTTTTTTTACTTTTTGGCTTAATTACATGCCATGAACTACAGAAACACTGTTGTTTTCTTGTTTAATGTACATTGTACAATAATTTGTAGTTTTTAAAACCGAGGTTCTATAAAATTAAATTTTGCGTCAATCTTTGCGACGCCCCTGTATTTAATCGGCTCGAAACGTACTGCTAGGACCCATGTATTTAATAATAGCTTTAATTGAAATCAAGTTACTCATATCGCGTTTATTTTAATTAAAACTATTATTAAATATGTGGGTCTTAGCAGTAAAATAATGAAATACAAAATGGACTCGCATGCGATTTAGCAAGCGAGTGGACTAGCATGTATAAACACTAATGTCTTGCGAGTGAATGCGCGCGCAATTTTCTCAGCCGAGTTGACTAGCATATATAAATGAGCTTTTGAACAATTACACCTTTAACGAGATTATCATTATTTTGCAGCTTTCAAACATTATTTATAGACATGAAGTTTTTCTTTAGACGTATTTCAAAACAGTTGCATGGAGTACTGGGCAAACACCTCTTAATATGTCTATTTTCACACCTTCTACGAAATTAAGTTTTCATTTTAACTGTTCAACATGTTTAAGTCTCATGCATTGTGTGCATTTGGTTAGCGATCGGAGAGGCAACACCACAAATTCCTCATGGACAGATAGTAGAACGTAGGCGCACTTTAATCGGCACTATGGGTTTTGATGCATACTAGCGCAATTTGCCACAGAATCATGTTTTGATTTGAAGCAATGACCTTTAGTGTCCAGACGTTAGCCCTCTGGATTCTGGTCTTTATCTTTTTTGTACGCATTTATGCATGGAATCTACATGTTTAACAGGTTGAAATGGTATCTATAGTAAACATATCAGCAGGTCAAATGTTATTTGTAGTCTGGGGCTTTTAGCGAACCAAGTGTTGTCGTGATCGACTCCTAGTGCCACCGGGACCACTTCTGCTTCGATTCTAATATTTCCAAGCGGTCATAGTCGAATTCGAGCGAGTAACAGTGAGTCAGAACGTGCCGATTCTTCGGGCATAATTACAAGCGAACTAGTTACGTCATATCACAAATAAACTTAAGTTCAGTGACGTTTTTCAACCGGTTTAATCGAGAGCTAAAAGGCACATCGGGTGCCGACGCAATCGATTTACCTTTTAACTCGCGAGATCGGTGCGAACTTAAACTCCAATGCCTCTCCGGATGGATGATATGATGATGGTATGTTAAGCGCGGAGAAGACCTTGCCCCTGCACCGGGCCGAGGTACACCTTCGTAGCGGGGACATTGGGGACCCCCTTGTTGAACTTGAAAATTTGAATTTCACAATATTTACCATAAAAAAATATATCGCGAGGAGAAGCACACGGAATTTAATACGTTTGTCGTTGATGTAGGTTAGTCCAAGTAAATTTATGGCGTTTTTTTTTCCTCGCCTGCCGGAGGAAAAAAACAGACGGTGGATAGTTTAGCGGCCGTAACACGTAATATTTATGTAACTAACGCGAGAACCTGTTTCATTATGTATTGTAAGATAATTAATAACGTTTCGCCAAATGTCAAATGTGAGAATTATTTCAGACGTTGCGACTGTATCTAGTGAATAAGTATAGCAGGTTTTTTCGCGCGGATTTTATTTTGTTCCCGTGACGCGGGTATACTAATATACAGCGCGTCTATTAACTATTACATATTATTTATGTACGATTCAACTACGATTACCAGATTAACGAACAATTTAGAAATTCTAAATAATAAATAGACCAAAACCAAATTTCGAGCGAACAGCATGCACAATAGTACTCGATCTATTGTTTGAATTAACTACTTTATTTGTATCGTTAAGTAGAAAAGGCAGATCGAGTATGGAATGGCCAGGTTCCCATAGTTACATACAAAATTGCATCTATTACCCAGGGCCAGAAAAATTTAAATATCGACAAAGAAATAATGTGGAATACCTCACTGACAATCTAGATAACGATTTTAATTTTTTCACCACTCAGAAATGACAAATTAGGCCAGGTTGCCACAATTACGGAAAAGAATCTCACATCTACTACTTAGGAACAGAAAATATCGATAAGAAAATAATGTGGAATATCTCTTCTACTATCTAATTAACTATCTTAATTTCTTTGTCACTCAGAAATGGCAGATCGAGTTGGGACGGGACAGAAAGACCAAGTTGCCACAATTACGTAGGAAAAAATATCACATTTACTACTTAGGGGTAGAAAAATTTAAATATCATAAGAAAATTAGACAGAATGCTTCTTCTACTGTCTAATTAACTGTTTTATTTGTATAGTTAAGTAGAAATGTTAGATCGAGTTGGGGGGTAACGAAGTTAGAAACTTATCATCCGTATGTACGTTAAAAGTCCACTATAGAGTAAATCTAATGACTTTAAACGGTACTTTTCACCTAAGGCCTACTACAAAAAAATGGGAAAATATTAAATCAGTTTTTAAATTCGTATTCTTCCTTATTTCTCTAGAAATAAACGTTTTCGCTTCTTTAAAACCTGCCATTATCCGCTCAAATTGCCACATAAAACCAAGGGTGAAAATACCGCAACTTAACAATACCCCGTAATTGGTAAACAAGAAAAAAAAATAGATCCCATACGGCTCGTGCCGCAGATCCCACCGACGACAACAAAAAAAGTACGTTAAAAATTCCTTTTTAACCCCCCGAAAAATACATAACGGAAAAAATCGTCGCACAAAAAGGAATTAAAAACCCTTGTCCCTTTTTGACCCCTGGTCACGGCGCGTCGTTAGACTGTGACGCTCCCCCGGGCCCTAAAACGAACAAAACACATTCTGCGCGGCCCTCTCGCCGAAATGAATCGGGCCCTATTCAAAAAATCTGACCAAACTCGTATGCGGCCGCACAATTCTTCGCCGCCGCCGACTGGGAATCACCTCGAAATTCGCCTGGGCGATTTTATTTAAATAAGGGGGAATTCGAACCACCTTAAGATGTCAGCACGGCATCAATGGGAGCGCGCATACAACGCGATCGTGGTAGGCGCTGAACGGGAAGATTTGCATAGCTTCGTGAGAAAAAAAGCAGGCTGTGCGTAGCTGTCAACTGTTTAATATTCAAATATAGCCTACTAGATCGACTGGGTCGTTAGCCGGGCGCTCTAGGACTAATCAGTCATGAAACAACTCGTTTTTTCGGATCGAACATTAAAATAAAAAATCGATTAGGGGGTAGGCCCCGGGGACGTTGTTCACAATCGACGTGGCGTTTTTTCCAAGACGTAATTTGTCAAATTAGTTTTGTGCTATGAGAAAATAATTTGACGTGTAAAAATGCGACGGCATTTGTCAGTTTTGCAGGTCGGTCCTTTGTTGCGAGCTAAATTAGAACGGTATGAAAAACCAAGGCGCTCATTATGGAAATCGTATGTGTGAACGAAAGTTCCAGGCGAGCAAAACGATGCATTTTCTAAACGACAATTTATCTCGTACATAGCAACGGCCTGATCTTAAAAAAATAGCATGAGCCATAACAGTGCAATTAACTAAGAGCCACATTACCTAAGTTAAATTAAGAAGTTAATTCCTGCCTGCGTATATGCAAATAAAATATCTAAACATCAGAAAAATTGTCCTTATCATCAATAACATAAACAGACGCACACCGAACCAGACACAATTGTATATCCGCTCCGTTACTCCAAAGCTTTCACATAGAACACACAAAAATAAAATTATGTAGTACATACATATGGCAAATATACGAATGTAAATATCCATAACTCATGTAATTTCTCTGAAGATGGTTATTAAAGCCGAAACGTAAGAGAACGGATTTATTTCTAGGAAATAAAACAAATGGAATATAACAAAACTGAAAAATTATTTAGTACTACAACAAAATGAGTCTATGTAATTTTTGGTCGTGAATGCGACCTCATAGGCAACCTGATTTCAATCCACTGAGTGTCTCTCCCTTGAAAATACATCAAGTATTCAATTCTAAATTAATCATAAGATATTTAAGAATTAATTGATAAGAAGACCGATCAAAAATACACGTAAGAATTAATATAAATAAGCAACAACTAAGCTACATTTTTTTATTACAATCAATTTTAACGAAAAAACTATTGCGTTTATTTTACAAATAAATACAAAAGAATTTTAAATATAATGGGAATTTTGACGTGTGGAAAAAACCCGTTCGTTAATTTAAATTAGAAAAAAAAAAAAGGAATATTAATCTAAGTGTTCGAATTGTTCATTTATTATTTGATAATAGCAGGCTAGGCAAAAACTAATTTATATTCAAATGTTCCTGTATACTCTATGAAACCCCTAATAAAAGTCGAGAAGGCGGTAAAATCGTATTTTAATCGTTAGCAATAGAAATCTAGTGATATTTGACTATAACATTTTTTTGCTGTTCTCTTTTAAGGAATTGTTTACTTATTTAATGTTTATAATGGAATAATTTGTATGATATTATGAGGGAACATATTTATTTAATTTCCAATAAGGATTTTTTAAAGAAATGATTCCTTTAATACAAAAATTATATTTTATTTTCCAAGTCAACGGTACGTCACTGAATTGAGTAATTTATTAAATAAAATCTGTATTTTACAATTAATGGAAAATCACACGATACCATTCTGGCGTTAAAGTAAAAAAAAATACGTCAACTTAAATGTAATAGACAGGTTAGCTGGAAGTAGATCCTATTGAGTGGTCACCTACGTCACCTGATTTAATATCCTCAGGATTTCTTAAGTATTTATTTAAAGCATGCTTAAATGGACGAAACGGCCTTGAAACCCGAATACGGTCGGAAATCAGCCGGATTTATCCAGGAATATTTCAAAATGTCAGATATCTACGTAGCACTTGTTGATAGTCTATTAAATTGGTACGAAAATAAATGAACAGCGGCGTAGATAACGGAGAGGGCACGACCTCTATCAGATCCAGAGCTTCTGACCCCTAACAGATCCAGATAATTGCAAATCATACCATCAAAAAAGTCAAAATAACTCGACGTTGCTCGGTTTTCGAATGAAATGCGACATATTTAGAAATCCAGAGCATTGGAAACGAACTAAACTTGGTGTAAATTCCAGCCACTGGTCGATATATTTACAATTAATACATTTATAGCTACCCTTCTACAGTTTTGATAAAACTTTGTACAGGAGAACATAAAAACCCCTAAAATAACCCCTAAAATAAAATAAAGAGTTGAAACTGCGGCTTTTTCAGAAAAAGGAGCTTTCTGAAAAGAACAAACTCAATACATTGTAGCTATAGCACTACAATGTATTTTCAAAAATATACCTCTATGAAAATTTAAATGTATTACTAAAAATCATAAACAAAAGTATCATGTTTGTAAGTTTTTGCGGATGACATGTTTAACCGCAATGAAATAAAAATAATCACTATCAGTATGTAATGTTTTAAAATACATCTAAGTAACTTGTTGTCAGATTCAATTTTATTCGAACGCGTTCATGTCTGGACACTTTTGCCCAAAGTTTCTTCCCGCTATACCCAAGTCGCATGTTCTCGAAATGTTCCAGAGCGAGAAAAATTATCTCGTAGAAAATATCATCACTAACAATTAATGTTCAAACTAAATAACAGCAAAAAGTTCCCCTTCACCCGTTCCCCTATCTTCTTACATGCACAACTTCTGAAAACTATTGTTGAGGGACGAAATTTGCATGACATTGGATATTATTTCGTGTAGAAACTGTGCGGTAAACGAGTGGGACATGGTACTTTTATAAAAATCGTTTCTTGGAAAAAATCTAAAAAGAGGTAGATTACATTTTTTTCAAGAGTAGAAGAAAAATGTACTTCAACGGTCAAGGAGATGAAAAAGGGGTGACAAATTGTCTCCCCTACCTTGTCTCAAAAGAGATATGTTTATTTGTCCGTTCCATTAGTCCAGTAGAATTTCATAGAACCCCTCATTCTCGATCCTCTTTTTTCGAAGGAAATTCAATGGGAGAAATTGCCGATGCTGTTGCTGAGAAAGTAGTGATCATAAAACCGAAGGCTAATCAAGACAGTAAAAAGACTAAAGAAGCTACACAGAAAAGTTTGAAACCAGCGAACTTGGAAGTCGGAATAAAAGAGCTAAAGAATATTAAACAAGGAGGAGTTATAATGAAATGTAAACCCCATAAAGAAAAAGAAATTATAAAAAAGCTGCAGAAAATAAACTCCATAAAAATTATGAAATCAAAACTCCCGATTAAAAAAACCTTGAATTAAAGTCGTAGACATAGAGAAAAATATGGTGATGAATTACTTAACTTAAGAAGGCAAAATACTTCAATTTTACATGATGAATGTGGACTATAAGTAAAAGTTATAAAAAAAATGAAAACTAAATTTATGGCTATCATTCAGTGTAATCCTGAAACATTTAAGAAATTATATAACAAAAATCTCTTTTTATTGACTGAACTAAGTGTAGACTCTTCGAATATGTAGACTTTTTCGGGTGTTTCAAATGTGGTACTTTTGACCATGACACTGATAATTGTGCAAATCCAAGTAAATCCATTGGACCATTCTACCGAATCCTGCGTAGATAATAATTTTAAATGTTTAAATTGTATTGAGGCTAAACAAAAACTAAAAATAGATGTCGACGTAAATAATTTTATATATGACGATAAATATCCAGTTTATTTAAAGAAAATTGAGAACCAGAAAAAGAAAATTAAGTATAGTATCATCTGATCCTTAGTACTCCATTATTACCTCATTATTTATTTGTTTAAAGTTATTTAGAGTTACTTTTTGTTTTTAGTTATATATATATATATATATATATATATATATATATATATATATATATATATATATATATATATATATATATATATATATATATATATATATATATACATATTTATTTTTATAAATATGTTTATATTTAGTTATTTATTATTTAATTATAGTTCTACATGTATTCCGCACTTTGTCCTGCAAATGGATTCTTCTGTTCTGAGCAATAAAACATTATTATTATTATTATTATTATTATTATTATTACAATTGAACAATAAAGATATTTAAAGATATTTTGAAGGCATTTCATTGTATCTACTCAAAAAATGCTTTAGAAATGTACAAATTACCGATATCTTAAACTATCGAAAACTTAAAAAAAAAAGAAAGCAAACTTTGGTCTAAGGCTGGAAAACGGAAAGAGAAGTTTTCACCATTGGGTGTCCCCTATAAAAAAAGGGATGGGGGAGAATGGGGGGTTCACTTTTCCATACCTCCTATAGTTAACGTGATTCTAGAAAAAAATCGATCGGTACTCCCTTTGTGCGAGATATAATCGTCGATTATACGACAAACTTACTTACTTTGTACTTTTCCTCAAACACTCGATGCACTTTCGTACGTTATTAGACGAAGAAACCACTACACACCGCCTGATCGTCGAAATAATTTACCTCCCAACGTGTACATGTACTTGAAAATTGCCCATAAAACTCGCAATACTGCATGTCCCGAAATCGGTCCAATTTAAAACCGGCAAAGCTCTAATTCGGTTATAACATAACCAGTTTTCGCCACCCCTCTATTCCCAACTCGCAATAATTATTATTAAACATGCATCCATTCGTACAGGTCGACTGGTACCTAGCTATATCGATAATTAATTTAAAAAAAAGTCCCGAACGCGCGCCTCCAAAAAAACAGAGCCCGTGAACGCTTTGATTGCGTTCGAATCCACTAGATTGTTTTCTTCAAAACCGCTGCGCCAGCGGAATATTAGTTTTTTTTTTCTACTCCAAATTCAAGTAGCTCATCAGAAATGCTATAATGGACACGATGATTTTGCATAAAATCCGTCGAGATTGTTACACGCAGCCCAACTTCCGCTTAATTTGTAACAGTACAGGTACGACGGTCTCGATTAGAAAGAATTGATCGGGACGTTCGGCAATCTCGGGGATTCGAGGTCATAAGAAGCGGCTTGCCGAAATAATGGAAATCAAGTTTAAAACGGACTTGGGAGAGCGGTGCGCGGCGGCGGCGGCGGAGTCGATGATATTCCACTAGATACGACTGGAGCAATAACTAACAATAACTAGAACTTGTAAAGAATACTTTGCAGTTTTTAAGACCCTACTTGAATTTTCTGTACGATCATTATTTCCCGAGTAATTAATTGCCGAAGTCAAAACTGACTTTCTTGCTTTGAACGACGATAACTCAGCGAAAAATCATCGCACAAGGCTTTTCGGTTACTCAAATTAAAAAGGATAAAATTATCTGAAAAAGCTTTATGATGAAATCACTGAAAACAATTTATTGAAGTTCGTAGACCTTTTGAAAGGCAAGCAAATATTTAGAAATTTGTTTTCCGATGGTTTTCTTATGATTACTAAAAAAAACTGCTGATAGTAAAAAAATTTGCAGTCAAGATCTGGAAACTAGAAACTTGGAGCTTCGATTTCCTTTTTCATTTTTTAAATTGTCTACGGCTATTTTTCTCCAAGTTACACCCCAAGTTAAAAATCACTTAAAAGTTTAGGTTTTTTACATCCCTTAATTTTTGTGCCTAATGTACTTTTGAGTACGATTAGCAATAAACAAAAAACTATTTCCAATCTAATTTACCCGTCAAATATTCTGAAATGTTGTTTGTGCATCTGGTGTTGAAAAACAAAAAATTCGTAAAATTCAATTTGGCCTCTCAGATGTCCATATTTAACACCGCTCAACTTATTACAGCGTTACCTCAAAAACGAGACCTGTAAGCGACTAACATCCAGGAGAAAATTTCATAAAAATGCTGTTTCAGTAATAATTGTTTGGGAAAGAAAATATATTACACAACTAAATGCTCTAATTTAGGTAAATATTTGTTTCTTCTTTATTCCTTCATTGTTACGG
The DNA here is from genome assembly GCA_037954035.1 of Rosalia funebris. Taxonomy (NCBI): domain Eukaryota; kingdom Metazoa; phylum Arthropoda; class Insecta; order Coleoptera; family Cerambycidae; genus Rosalia; species Rosalia funebris. Next base: position 25,514,175 of record JAZFAV010000003.1, on the reverse strand, counting down.
ATAGGATTTAGCTTCAAGCAAACAAACAATATCAGAGCATACACACAGCCGACTGACGTGGGAATCGAACCCGCTCTATCCGAGATAACACATTTATAATGTTCTTAAATAAAACTTAATATATTAAGATATTTTGTGACTTTATGGCAAGAATATTTAACGGCTTTTGTTTATTTCACGTTTTTGTGACGTAATTATGATTCTAATAAGTGAGTTATTTGAAAATACAATAAACCCCGAAAATTCCTCGAACTTTCCTCAAAGAACGGGGTATTTCCATTAAAAAATGCTCCCTTTCTGATCTCTTGCCTGTCAGAATATGTATTTTAAAATGCTACGTAAAATCACGTACATCCGATAACTTAAAAATAAAAAAGGGAAAAGCGAGTGAGGTAGGTAGACAGTAGATACACATAAAAAAGGAGTTCTTTGAATCTACAATCTCTTTCGTGGAATTCTATATCGTTCAATAAAAATAATATTCTTTATTCGAATAAAAATGGTTTTGTTGTATGAAAGAAACACGCGCTTTAAAGAAATATTTTTTAATCGATATTTTATTACCAACAAAAAAATAAATCATAAATTACCAAATATAGAATTGATGTTTTATATAATGTATTTTTTTATTCGAACAATTGGTTTTTTAAACACGTTCAATATATTAACATACACATACACACAGAAAAGGGTTCTTTAGGTCAGACAAGTAGTCCTTGCTTTAAAGAAACGTGTGTTAAAATAAACTGTTTTCTCGGAAATGTCAAAGAAATGGTTGTTTTAATTTTTCTTGAATCAAATATATACTCTCGTATATATTTGATTCGTATACTCTGTATGTAGTAATAACTAAAAATATATTTCCTAGAATCAAAGAATTCTGAATTCAATTTGTATTGGATTAACTAATTTTTTTCTAATAAAATGTAAAATTTAAACAAACTGAAAATAATCAGATAATCAAAGAACCTCTTTCCAGTTTTTGCATATTTCGTTGACTCTATTGAAATAAGGAATGTCTAATGTCTTTGAAGCAAAAATATTTCTGAAACAAAGTCCATTTTCTCTATGTAACTAGAATCCCAACGTATTGTATTTTCACACACACAGTTCTAATTTGCAAGGGAAACCGAGACGTATCGGCCCACGTAGCCGAATTTTCTCCTTACAAAACTTCGAGCGGGGTCTATTCGGATGTCTGTGAAAAAAATATATACGCCCCGTGAAAAGCCCCAAATCGCGAATCGATGCCGGGGCAATACGACCCGTGTCCTATACATATTTCACCGACAATCGATAAGTTCTGCCGCTGCCGTCGGGCCCTACCTCACTCAATTTTGTATTTTCGGAGACCGGCTCGAAGAAACATCGATATTCCGATAAATTATTTCGTACCATAACTTGCGTCACCCTCGCGACGGGGCCGGGGGGACAAGGGGTGGCGCGGCGGCGGCCGCCGCGATAGCCGTCGCGTCCTCCCCGATTTTCTTTAAGTGTTTATTACAATAATTTACACCGATCGGTGAATATTTCAGCGCCGCGTGCGGGAAGGAGGGAGGGTGGCGGGATTGAGGGGGTGAGAGGCGGGCGCGGTGTTGCGATATTAATCATACCTGTCGATACGAAAAAGTCTAATTCATTCCGGAGTAGCTTCCGAGTGGAGTAAATCGGGTAAAACGAGGCAGTTTATCATGAAAACATATAAATACATGTTTGAATGCCTAAAGTAATATAATTTTTTAACCACGTTCATTTCTTATACACACTAGCCGATTTTTTAGACGTATGAGTACCTAATCAACCCCTCAAGGGATGGGATACCCCATTTGAAATGGTTTTAAATCTCTATTAATCACTGTGACGTATTTTTTTAATTTTGTGTATTCTTTATTAAGAAAATAAGTTTGAGGATCTTAAAATGTACAGGGTCTTTCAATAGGGACGCTCGAAATTTGTTAGGTTATAGCGGCCGTGTTGTTAAAGCAACATCTGTCAAAATTATTGTAAAAGTAATTCCAGTAAAAGGACGGCGCTACGTACCACACAGCGCATGCCACGATGGACATTCTGCACGAGCGATTGAGGGCATGGTTATCTGCGCAACGGCGACGTGAACTGACCACCGAGATCGTGCGATTTAACGCCTTTAAACCTCTTCCTTTGGGGCTATCTTAAATCGTAGGTCTATGCGAAGAAACTGCAAACAATCGATGCCCTCAAAGTCAACATAGCGAACACCATTCAGCAAATTCAGCCATACTTATGCGACAAAATCATAGAAAATTGGACCCCACGAATACGTGCCACCAAGCAAAGCCGCGATGGACATTTGAACAAGGTTATATTCCATACCTAATGCCATAAAATATTCTTTCAAATAAAAAAAAAAATTGAGTGGATATCTCACACACAACTTGTTTTATTTACGTTTAAAAATCGAGCGTCCTTATTGAAAGATCCTTTATTTGTATAAAATCAAGTACGTTCTGGAAGTAAGTTGTTTTTGCCATTTGGAAATAATAAAATAAATTTAAACAAGCATTACATCCATTACTAGTAGCAAAATTTCAAAATTTAATCTCCACTGTGTCATCCAATATTACTCGGAAAAATTGCTTCAAAAAATAATTTATAGGGAGATTTTAACCCCTTCCGCGATTTAGACGCGTACTGTATACGCATTTCGGTCAAATCGGCCTGTCAAGGAGCCGGGGAGCTTGCCGATTGGGGAAATTAAATAGCGGGGAACCTTGAATTCGTCATAAATTTCAAAATCGGAGACAGGTACTTTCGAAATCGAATTTTTGTTGGTCGATTTGATAAGTCAAGTGACCCGTGGCACCGGAATTAATAGCTGAACAGATCGATTTGATGCAACAACGCATTGCCGGCGGTTTTTTTTCCTCCAGAATTTTTGATCCAAGACGAGTGATAAATCCTTGTCCGTTAAGAAAGTTTATGAGTTATCGCTAGTAGTTGTGAAGAAAAATTTAGTGAAATTTTTTTATATAACACATACAATTAACGACCTATAACACATATTATATAGGGGATTTTACGCGCAAAAGCAGGCATAATGGGGGTTCTTAAGACCAAGATGATTTTCCTGCGGTACTAGTCCATTACCACAATTTTACAATAACTCGGTCCCGAAATAAAAATAAACAACATGGATTTGATTCGGCATTTGTCCTGGACAGGCGCCGGCGTACCACGTACGGCACTGATGAGAACTAAAAAGTTCGAAACAGCTGTCTGTCGTTCGGTTCACATCCGGGACAGATCTTGAATCCTGAATGTTTTCTTTCCTGAAACCTTGCTGATCGTGCAGTAACACGAGAAAGGAGTCGAGGATCGCTATTAGGTATAATTCAATGCCTGTCGGGGCTTTAGCCCGAAGGGTAGTTGTTTCTTATAGCGATTATGTACTAGCCTTGCTATTCGGGAACTACTTGATAACCGCTTTGCGGTTTGGTGTGGACTTATAAGTTACCAAAAATAAACAAGGCAACTACAAGCAATAAAATAAAGTCGCTGACATTTTAGTAAATTATTTCGTGAATAATCATTTTACGCTCACTAAATAGTGCGATATATTCAACAAAAACTCATCGAATAGAAATTTTTATGTGGTGGGTTTCGGGGGTATGTCTAAGTCAATCAGAAGTTGGAAACGTTTATCAGAAGCGTCCTGAGTTACCCACTATAAGTGGCTGACATTCACACGTGGTTCAGATGACTTTAACATTTAACATGTTAAAACAGGAAAAAGAAAATCTCAGTTTGAAGAACGCTATATGGAAATAGATTATTTTTTTTAATATTCAAGATAATCTAACATCAACTTCGCCCCAAATTGCATATAAAACGTCGGACATGTACCTGTTTTGAAATGTTTCCATAAAGAAGAACCTCGTCCCCATAATATGACACTAGTCCAGCAGCTGACACACAGGAATCTAGATCATCTAGGTCAATTCGGCCAAACTGGACATAAGTAAATGAGGTAGCACTTGAGTCTGTTCTTTTTCCAGACCAATCAACTTAAATGGGTCGGATGAACAAGTGTTATTGAGTGGCCACCTAGATCTCCTAACTTTACGCCAGTTTACACCGTTTCTATTCTATACGGGGTTACCTCAAGAGTAAAGTACGAGTGGGTACCGAAAACGACGTAGACGAGTGAGTTGGCATGGCTACCCTCTTCCGCTAGGTAGCTTTAGGTGCCCTTTCGTCTACGCAACAGACCCACATAACACTGATGATCTCAAATAGAGGATACAAACAAAAATAACTACTACAGTAAATAATTTTACTATAGATTATGCTATTTCCAGCAAGCAAATTGAAAGTAAATCACACGAGTTAAAAGACGCTGAATGCAGACAATCAAAAATAAATTAATCATATAGAAATATGCAAGTTACATTAAAAAAATTGTCTCCTGTACGAATCACGCTGTCTATTTAAAATGTTATCAATAAAACTACCTTTTTAAATTAAAAATCTACCCGTTCTAACGCTCCTCATTGATCTCTGAACTAACGCGAAAAATACGAGGGTGAATCAAATATAAACGAGACTTTTGGTCCTGGACATGCAATAGTAACGTGTGAGGGTTCCCGCTTCGTGGGGTGTTGGGTAGGGATGTCAGGAGGGGGGAGAGCAGGTGGACGACCCCGCTCGTTTCTTTCAGTACCCATCGTGACGATGTCTGGGCAGGAGGCGCCTTCGTCAATTGTGCAGCGTGTTATCATCAAGTTTTTTGTCACGGAAGGTATAAAACCAGCTGAAATCCTGACGAGATTGACTGCGTAGTTCAAGGAAGAGACACTGTCTCGAGCTAGAGTATTTGCATGACATAAACAGTTTGTGGAGGGTCGTGAGAAAGTTGAAAATGAGAGCCATGACCGCCGACCTCGCGCCAGAGTCAACATCGTCCGCGTTCAACAACTTCTTGAGGGTGACAGGCGTCTGACCATCAATGAGATTGCATCTAAGGTTGGAATAAGTTATGGAAGCACTTTTTCGATCATCACAGAGGAGCTAGGGTTTCGTAAGGTGTGCGCAAGGTGGGTCCCTCGCCTTCTGACAACTGAACAGAAATGGCACCGTTTTCAGGTGTGTGAACGTCTCCTAGCGAAATTTCGGGAAGAGGGAGACTCGTTTCTCATTCACGTTATCACCTACGATGAAACGTGGAGGCAAGACTATACCCCTGAGTCGAAACGAGCGAGTAAGGAGTGAAGACGTCAAGGGGAGTCTGGGCCAGTGAAAGCCAAGTCAAGGTTGTCAGCAGGCAAGGTTTTGGCTATAGTTTTTTTTTGACCAGCGTGGCTTGTTGCACCTCGATTTTTTGTATGATCGCAAGACTATTAATGCGGCGTACTACAGTGACATTTTAAGCGAGGTTAGACTTGCACATCGCCGCAAACGACGTGACCTACCGATGAGAGAAGTGAAACTTCTCCATGACGATGCTCGTCCCCATACAACAAACTCTGACCAGATAAAAATTGGAGGAATTGGGCTGGAAGACACTTTAACACCCTCCCTATAGCCCCTACCTATCGCCCTGCGACTTTCACCTCTTTGGTCCTCTCAAGCTATGGGAGAGCAAAGATTCAATAACGATTAGGACGTTGAGGCCTACTTGCGCAATTGGCTGGAAACACAACCAACTTCATTCTACGAGCCAGGCATTACAAAATTGCCTACACGCTAGGAAAAATGTGTTTCCAGATCAGGAGATTATGTAGAAAAATTAGCTGTTACTCTTTTTTTTCCAAGTTCAAATAAAAAAATTAAATAAGTCTCGTTTATATTTGATTCACTCTGGTAATTTTGTTCCGCAAGTGATTACCACCCCGTACACAATCTCTACGCCGAGGACCACCCGCGCGGGACCGAATCTCGCCCGACAGAGTTCATTGACACATTTTTTGTAACCCATTTTTTATGCATAACGCAAACACCCCGATTTACTGCCCCCGTATCGGTTAAGAGCAAAGGGTTAGAACGAATTTCCGAAAATCCATCGAGTACCGTTATGCGAGTCGATGCGATGTCCGGCCCTCGACAGCCGACAAAAGTTTTACGACCCGTACTAAATACGCCCAGAAGTCAGATAGGCCATAAAGGGCCTTTTCACTAAAAAAAAAAAAACTTCCGCGTTTATGGGATATCGCCGTAAATATTTGGGAATTGAACAGGCCGAACAAGACATGATTCGGTAAATAAATATAGATGTTACGTAAACAAAAAAGAGAAAAAAAAAAGGGTTGGCAGTTTACCGGCCCCGACGGCGTAAGCGTTTAGAAATCTAATTACGGCATGATTGGGGGGTTGTTAGGAAGGGTTGAGCGCTGTAAATTACTGCTTTGATTATTTTATTTAAATATTAGGGTGTTTTTAATGGGAAAAGGCAATTGGGCAATCCGAAATTGTGCAAGTCGGTTGTGTGTAAAAGATTTTAATGTAAAAAAAATATTTATATTGCCTCTCTTCGTATCTTTAGTAAACCAATAAATTATTTAACTACAATAAATGGTGGACCTTTTGAAGGTCCTATTCAACATTCACGATCCTATGAGAATATGAAAATTACACTATTAATTTAAAAAAGCTTAATTCAATGACGAAAAACAATTACCACTTACTTGATATCTTAAATATCTCTCAAAAAAGAACAACAAGGCAGCGATAATTTTCAAGAAAACTTTAAAAATTGTCAATCAACTAGAGCTTATTCTTATAATTCCGCAATCCTTTCAATATAAGATTATAAAAAATATACTACAAACGATTATAATACAACTCTAACAAATCTAATAATCTTATTTCGACTTTTCTGAAAACTAAAATTCATCTTGACAAATCACCAACCTTATACGCTAGGCACAAAAATTAAGGGATGTAAAAGAAATCCTAAGTTTTTAGGTGATTTTCAAGGGGCTGCAACTTGGAGAAAAATAGTCGCGAAGTAATTTTAAGAAAATCAAATTGAAGCTCCAAGTTACTAATTTTCAGATCTTGAGTTCAAAGTTCTTTACCATTAGTAGATAGTTTTTGAGTAATCATAAGAAAATCATCTGAAAAAAATGGTACGAATTTCTGCTTGCCTTTCAAATGGTCCACGGACTTCAATAATTGTTTTCCACTGATTTCATCATAAAGCTCTTTAATTTGAGCGGTCTAAAAGCCGTTTACGATTATTTTTCGCTGAGTTATCGTCGTCCAAAGCAAAAAAGTCAGTTTTGATTTTTGGTAATTAATTGCTCGGGAAATAATGATCGTACAGAAAATTTAAGTAGGGTTTTTAAAACTGCAAAGTATTCTTTACAAATTGTAGTTATTGGTTTTTGATAAAAAAAAAAAAGATCAGTGCGGGAATGTTCATTAAAAAAGAAGTAAAAAATTGCGTATTTAGGGATATCCGCTAAACTTGGCATAACTTTGCAAATAATGGATAAACTAAGGATGTTGACTGTTTATTTTCAATCTCAAAGTATCTCAAAGAAACCCTGAAAATTGCAAAGCGCTGCGATTTTTTTTTTTTTCATCGCGTTCGGAAAGATTAAATTTGTCGTTGCTAAAAATCAATTGAAGGATCAATTTTTCATCTTCTATTGATTTTTTGAGGTTGAAAGTGTCTTTTTTTTTGCAATAATCCATATTTCCTTATCAAAAAATGTTAATTATTGTAAGAAAAAATGAAAAATGAAAAAATTAAAAGTCGTGGACCTTTTGAAAGGCAAGCAAAAATTTTAAAACCTTTTTCCTATATTTTTCCTATGACTACTCAAAAATCGCTGATGATAAAAAATTCTTGAACTCAAGATATGAAAACTAGAAACTTGGAGCTGCAATTTGCTTTTTGTAAAATCGTTCTGCGACTATTTTTCTCCAAGTTTGAAAATCACCTCAAAATTTAGAATTTTTTACATCTCCTAATTTTTGTGTCTAGTGTATTACCCGGAAACATAATTTACAATAAAGCTAATAGACACGAAGGAATTAAAAATAAATTGTATTAAAATGTTTTTATAAAAAGAATAAAATAGATTAAATCTTCAAACAGAAACATTCTAACACTAAATTTGTCTATTTCTGGATTTATTTCAACTGAAAAGCTGACCAAAATTAAATAAACGACTATAATACTAAAACGTCCAAAGCCCGCTATGCCGTTCAGCCCCCTAACAGTCTAAATACAGAAGCAGATAACTATTTATTGTTCCTCATTTTTGAGAAAAACTCGTGTTCGTATCTCAAAAACCAAAAACAAACGCAAAATTATTTTTAAATCATCGAAAATGTATCACAAAAAAGTCCATGTTGAATGTTGCTACATATTTAAACCAGTTTACAAAATATGGTGGGGAGAAGTTTTTCAAAAAGGAAGAAACGCTCTGTAGCTTGAAGACGACGAGAGATAGAGCGGTGCCCTGTGTGCCATTCTTATTTTCAGGAGACACTTTTATTTTTAGAAAGCGTTTCACGTGTTTCATGAATTTTCTCTGTTAATTTTCAACCGCACTGTACATTATTTACAGTGATATTGACGGTCCGATAAACAGTGACGTAAAAAATATAATTGGGTTTAGATCGAACAGTACTACTGCTCCTTACCTGTGTTTTCGTTGGGATACCTGGATCGCCTCATTTAGGGGTAACCCCGACGTTTCGCTTCCTTACGAAAATACGCCGTTTGTACTGTGGAAGCGATGACAAATAGCGGAAAAAATGTGGAAAAAAAAACAAATGAACATCGCGTGAATTTCGACTGCCAATCGTTCTTTTTACAATTAAAACATTTATATTGAAATTCTTCTTGTATAAACTACATACATTGTATTCAACCTTAAATAAAATTATTTTCGCCTAGTTTATTTGCTACTAATTTTCAATACACCCCGTAGACAAATTCTGTCGGTAAAGTATTTTATTGTTGGGCTCGTTTCATGTAGAAATAAATACGTTTTTCTTATTTCTTCCGATGCAACGTGAATCAATTAATTTAAAAAACGCGAATTTTTGATTTGAAGAATATTATATTTTACGCAACATATAACAGTTTGTATAATACATAAATGCTTTTTGTAAAAAGGCTTCGATTATTCCACCTTTTTTCTTGGAATCGTCAATCAATTAAATTGATAAAAAAGGTCTCTGTTCCTACGTTTCGGATTTCTATAACCATCGTCGGTAATATTCGTTAGTGGGTTACACGAGTATGTATAAATATTTTTACATTTTTCCTCTTCTTATTTTACCTTAACTGAAACCTTTAGAGTTAATATAAAAATATAACAAACCGAAAATGTAAAAATAGTCATATCCGTGTAACCTACAGACGAGTGTCCCTGATGATGGTCATATGAAGCCGAAACGTAATAACAGAATACATTTTTATTTAACCAATTATTTTAACAAAAAAAAAAAATGAAATATAATCATTTCGTAATCAAAAAGTACTACATTTAATATTATATTTTAATCATACAATCTGATGGTTTTAAGTCACGTTTAATACTCCCCAGAAATTTGGGGTCGAAATATCTAAATTGATTTAGTTATAACGGTACTTTAATTATACTTTTGGCTACGTTCTATACTACCCCACTTAAGTTCAGAACCGTAGACAAGTAATTTTCAATCGCCCTGTATGTTACTGTCTAGCGTTAAACCGACAAAAATGTCGAGTAGCCGTCGAACATATTTTTTGTTTTTGTATAACTTTTTTATAACGATTTAATTGCTCGTCATATTCTCCTGCGTAACATATCTGCGAGTGAGCACCCAGACATATAAATAAAACTTCTGCTCATCATAAACAATCGTAAAAGAAAAACGACGGGCCATAATCGTCGCTTAATTGTCCGCGGGAAATATCGGGAAAAAAAAAATAAAGCGCACGACCCGCCGTCAATTAACCTATTATCATCCCCCCCGTATAAACCCACAAATCCCAATAAATAACAAAAAAGTGCAAAAACTAAACACAGAAGCCGATAAAAAATACTTTTTTGTATCGTAAGCGTGTCGATCTCGCACAAAAAACTAGTCCGGCCTCAACGCAAAACCCCGAGAGAAGACGAAACGAACGAGAGAGGAGAGAGAAAAAAAAGCTCAACAGGACATTCCGAGTCCCTCTCGAAGTCCAGCGCTTTTGCCCCCACCAGGCGCCCGTCTAAGTTGAATAGGCAGACGACGTTCACTTGTTATATTGTGTTACGTAATAGTTACCCCCTCCTAAAAATTACCCCCACTTAGGCACGTCTGCTGGATGATGCTGCTTGAGCCGGCGTTTTTATACCATGTTGTTAGTGTACTTTTTACTATCCATCAGAGCGTTGCTTTTTTGAGGCGTTTTTGTTTTGTTTTTTGCCGCACACACCACCGCGACTCGAACTCGCCAACGATTAGACAGTTATTTAGTGCAAGTTTTATTATTGATAATATATTTTTTTTATTATTATTATTTAAGTGCATGGAAAACAGTGCGTCGCGTCCGATATTTAAATAGGAGAAAAAATCGCTCTCTTATGCGTCTTAAGTTTTATTTTTTTTGAGCGCCTTCACGAACCGCTAAACTGGAGTCCAGGCTGGATTACCGCTCGGGGGGGTTGGACTTTCACAGTCCTCCGATGCTGCTGGAAAACAACACCAACTACAGCCACCTCCAGCGGTCCATCGACACGCTGCGCTCCCTGGGGGACCGACTGGGGGATCGCAACCTGGACCTCCGGCTGGACAGGGGCTACGACAGGAACACCCAGATGGGCAACGGCCTCGAGCTGAACCTCAGCCTAAACTCGGACAGGATCCTGCAGGAGCGGATGCAACAGGAGCGAAATCTGGAGCGTCTGCTGAACGAGAGGAACATGCAGGAACAGCGGATGAATCTGGACCACAGTCTGAGCATAGAGAGGCTGAACCTGGAGCGCAGCCTGACGCAGAACCTCGACAGGAACCTCAACCTCGACAGGAACCTGAATCTGGACAGGAATCTGAACCTGCCCAATCAGGACAGGAACTACATGAACGACAGGGCTCTGATGGACAGGAATTTGAACTCGGAGAGGAACCTCATCGACAGGAACCTGAACAACATGGACAGGATGAACATGGATAGGGGGTACGGCAACGACAGGCTGGCCGAACGCCTGAGGATGGACGGCGGTGATATGAGACATAGTGATAGTAGAGACTTGAATAGGGACATTAACGACTTGAAGTACAGGGAGTACAAGGCGCACCTGGAGAACCTGCGGTCGGAAGGTTCAAGGACGACGCTGGAGCGGGGCAACGACGAGGACAGGGGGGCCACCCCGACGACGCCGCCGACCCCCATTTCTGTGGGGGAAAACTTTCAAGAAGAAAAGGTAAATGTCTAAGTTATGTGTGTGACGTAGTTTCTAAGGTCGCGGTGGGAGACGGTATACGGGGGGCGTCGAATGCGGCGACGGTTTAAAGTTCTTCAGGCCAGCAGTTATTTAGGAAAATACATTATTTAATTTAAATAATGCGGCCTGCACAACATTATATTCAATTCCATGTTCACATACAGGTTGAACTTGTTGCACAGTCCGAAATAATTAAAATCGTCTTTAAATTTATATGTTGAACATTATTTCGTTGAACATTACTGGAATTAAGTTTTATTTTAAAAAATAGCATAACTCTGAAATAAAATTGTGTTTATGAATGCATCCATCCTGTTATATGGAGGTTGCCGTTACAATAATTGCCGTTAATTTATTTTATTCTTTACAAAAGAAAAAACCTATATAGGTCAATTTGTAAACAATTTGAAGTCGCAATTTGACAAATAACTTAATGTGTAGAAAAAAAACCTACATACCTAATATATTATCGAGAAATAAATCATGTATCGTCAAGAAAGAATATAATGGGAAACTTTCGAAACATTATCCTGAAATGTAGGCAATAATTGTTTTTGTGAGTATTTAGTTCATTATTCCCGCGGTCTTAAAGTCACGGTCACTCCCTCTGTCGACCAAAAGTATAATTAACTCAAAAATTAATTAAAAACTGCCTGTATTACACGGGGGACGTATCGAAAGTGTCTCCTTGATGGTATATATGTGAGGGAGAGTTTGAGAGTAAAAGAAAAATAGTGAGACCCACAGGAATCTTCTTTCATCGGTTGGATTAATTAATATATTTTGGTTACGTCTACGTAACAGATCGCAAAATAGCGCAAATCTTTTGTGGAGTTCAATCATTTCGTTATCTCCTCAATCCTTGGTTACATTTATTCCATAACATGTTTAACACTGATGAATTTTATCAAGAGTAAATAAAATAAATTACAAAAGACACATGAATTAACCGATTATCAGAATTAAGATGAATATTTAAGAGGCTAAACAAATATATCTTTCAAAATGTTTAAAATAAAGTTAGACACATGTTTTATTTGTTTTTAATATTGCAATGTATCAAAGAACAGCTTTTCTCAAAAGCGGGGAATTCGAAGAATTCATCAGAATTTTTTCCATCTGCAAGAGTCTAGTAATAAATGTTTCTAGAATTTAATAAAATTTAAGGGAACATCATTATTTAGGAGATATTTGTACAAAATCATCTGAGAGATAATTTTTGTACAAAATTATCTCTCAGACAATTTTGTACAAATATCCCCTAAATAATGATTTTCCCTTAAATTTTATTAAATCTTCTCTCTCTCTCTCTAGTTCTCTCAGAATGTCGAATTCGTTAATTTTGGTGACAGTTTTTCATAAAAAGTCTCGCAAAAAGTCAAAGCACGAAAGAAATACACTTACATAATTGTAGGTAATTAAAATAATAATATTATTTTATATTTATATACTAGAACGACTAGTAATTATTAATTAAAAATTCATATAATACAAAAAATTTTGCTCGAGTAGTTTTAAATATTTTTATAACCATTTTCCACGTGAGAAATAATAAATAATACAAAAACCTATGTTAGTGAAAAACGAAGGACTGCAGCTACTACTTGCCGGAAAATTGTAGAGAAAACTTCGAAATTTTGGAAAATTGAAGAGAGCTGTGATATATAGGGTGTTACATAATTTCAGGACCACAGAGATGATGACAGATCAAGTTATAAGACGCTACCCTACCAGTTTCATTGCGATACTCTGTCAGGATAAAACATTGTAAAATTATATCGACTTTTAAGTATTCTTAAATAAAGTTCCCGCCAAAATTTGAAGATAAAATTTTCCGACTTTTCCAGGTTTTGTACTAGTCGTAAGGACGAAATTTTGTTAATGATCGGGGTGGATTTATGATATATTATGTTTTTTATTTGAGCTACGGAAACGAATTCGACTAAACCAACAGAAATAAATTAAGTAGAACTTAAGATAAGAACACAATACTTTACCAGGAGTTTCAATGACGAAGAAAATTTTCCATTGTAGGAAAACTAATTAAACACATTATATACAAAATGTTTTATAATATATGGGACAAATCTCAGAAGATGATTGGAGGATTTAAACAAAAACATAGAATAGGTCCTGTAAACATATGCCCAAAACAGTTTTATTTTCGTAATCAATATCGATTTTTTTATCTTCCACTCAAATTAAGTAAACCAAATTTAGTACGTAATACAGGACGTATTATATTCCAAAGACTGGCCGTCACATTTTGTGAAAACATCATGCCTCGCAAACAACCAGTGACGGAGTTAGGGGGTATCGTGGTATAATGGAATTAAATAAAAAAATTAGTACGGACACATTAAACAATATTTTTTCCAAAATATTTACGGAAATTGGTGCTCCATAATACTTTAAATCTGACCTGCAATCCAATTGGTGTAAAATACACTATAATTTTTAAATATGCCAACACTTACAATCTAATGGATCTAAATCTGGCAAATGTGACGCCCGGTCATCAGCTTTAAAAAAACTATCAGGCTAAAATCCGGCCATATGCGACGCCGCACATATTGCCAAGGCTGAGACAATTCACCATTGTCCAGGGAGTAATTGCAGAGAACTGTTGAACCTTGATCACATACGCACAATTAATTAATATTATTAATTGCATAGACTTTGCGTAAGACTGACAATAACGCGTATTATGTAAATAAAAAATACCATCTCTCGCACAATCAGCGCGATCAGTAAATGAACAGATGGCAGAAAACTAGAATTTTGAAAAGCCACGTTTAAGAATCAAACGAGAAATTCTATCATGGAAGAGAATCGTGTTTATCTTAAGTATTTTCTTGAGCAACTATACATCCAGTATTGATGCCTGGATTGACCTCAGTATATTTCAAAATTTCCTCTAGTTCTAATAGTACTTGGTCTAATATCCGATGATAGTTTTTTTTTTTTTTGAAAATACCTGTATTTCTTTCAATCGTTCATCTGTCTGGAATATTTTTTTTATTCTGCAGGTGCCGATCAGAAACAGGATTAGCATACAGATGTCTCGCCTCCGTTGCATTACTTTGCAGCAAATTGAGCACGAAAGAAATTTAACAACAACAGTTTTTGTCGATAAAATATTCCGCCACATTTCTAGCAGTAATTTAAAATACTGTTTTCTGAGTCTATTTAAGGGATATAAAAAAATCTTTTCCTTACTCTAGTTTTTAAGTAATCATAAGAAAACCATCGGAACAATGTTTTCCAAATTTTTTTTTGCATTTCAAAAGGTCCACGGACTTCAATACATCTTTTTCTGTGATTTCATCATTAAGCTTTTTTAGATATTTTTATCCTCTGTAATTTGAACGGTCTAAAAGCTTTGTAGGATAACGTTTCGCTGAGTTATCGTCGTTCAAAGCAAAAAAGTCAGTGTTGACTTTTTATTTTGATTTTCTTTTCTTACAATAATTAACATTCTTTGATAAAAAAGTATGGATTATTGCTAAAAAACATTTTCAACCTCAAGAAATGAATAAAAAATGAAAAATTCATCCTTAAATTGATTTTTAGCAAAAACGACAAATCAATCATTCCGAACACAATGAAAAAAATTGTAGCCCTTCGAAATTCTCAGGGTTTCTTTGGGATACTTTGAGACAGTCAATATCCTTAGTTACGCCAAGTTAAGCGAATATCCCTAGGTACGAAATTTTTTACCTTCTTTTCAATCAACATTCTCGCACCGATTTTTTTTTTTTTATCAAAAACCAATAACTACGATTTGTAAAGAGTACTTTGCAGTTTTTAGAACCCTACTCGAATTTTCTGTACGATCATTATTTCCCGAGCAATTAATTGCCAAAGTCAAAACTGACTTTTTTGCTTTGAACGACGATAACTCAGCGAAAAATCATCGCACAAGACTTTTATTATCGCTCAAATTAAAGAGGATAAAATTATCTAAAAGCTTTAGTAATGAAATCACTGAAAAAAAATTATTTTAAGTCCGTGGACCTTTTGAAACAAGCAAAAATTTGGATTTTTTTCCCGATGGTTTTTTATGATTACTCAAAAACTGCTGATGGGAAAAGATTTGGAACTCAATAACTGAAAACTAGAAGCTTGTAGATTCAATTTGCTTTTTTTGAAATTGCTCTGCGACTATTTTTCTCCAAGTTACAACCCTTTGAAAATCACCTAACAATTTAGGATTTTTTACATCCCTCAATTTTTGCGCCTAGTGTAATTCAATGATACCCTTCCAACTCCGCCGCTGGTTGCTTGCGAACCCTGATATTTTCACAAAATGCCACAACCTGCAAAAGGTTATTGAATTTGGTTAATCTATATTAATTTAATGTGGACATCCTGTATACACCATCGATCCCGTCCCGTATGCACCGTGAATTCCGCACACTCGTTTTCGCATTTTCACGGTTCAAGAGAACCCCACGACACCCATTGAGAAGATCGGCGGAGTTTGTAAACATTTTTTATAGGCTATGACATAAATAAAGCGGAGCCGATAAGCCGAAACGAGCCGTGGCTGTTTACGAATCTCCCTCTTTTTTTTTCTTCTTTTTTCCTCGCTCTCCTAATAGCTATCAATCTAATTAAAAATATCAAACACACGGACGTCGATATCGCGGCGCAAGACGGCAGCAAAAAAAAAATTGCGTATGACTACGGCGTTATCTCTCGAGCCTTCCATCCCGCTATCACTTGGACATGAATGATTTGCACATACGTATTGGTGGCATAGTAACTTTTCGCAATAATAATATACATACTTTTATCTTTAATAGCGTGTATAGTATTACATGTATGTATATTTTTATCTGTCGACTCGGAATTGTTGTGAGGATTATTTGTTTAAGAACGTCCGCATTCGATATATACTCAAGATATTCTGGTATATAAATATTTGGGATTTGGATGAGATAAAGAAAAAAATTAACAAGGACGCCCGTTGTTGTGAGTGGCGAGGGTGGGACCAACGACCAGTTGTCTAAAAGGCAGGCGGTTCGATTGTGTATATACAACGATTTTTAACAATTATTTTTTTCTCTGGATTGCATCGCCAACAGCTGAGACTGCGCACGAACTAACCGTTAAGCCGATCAGTATGAACATATCGAAGCAACTTTGAAGAATGGAAAAATACATAGGCTTATTATTTGCCGTTAATTAATCGCGAAAGTGATAATTTAACCGTTTTTTATTTTTAAAAAATTTTGAGGTCTTGCTAACTTCACACATGAGTGACATGAGGTTTCTTTGAAAAATATGACAACGTATTTAGATATTCAGAAATATTGGGACGTAAACTCATTTATCTGTTTTAAATTTGTTGATATTGCGAGAATGAGTAAGGAACAAAAAACTGTTAGTTAGGATACGAGACATTCTCCAAAATGTATGAGAAATTTTGAAGAATGTGGCGGATCTGTCGGGCAAATTAAGATTAGAAGATCTGAGAAAGTCTGATAAGCGTATCTAATAAAGACGTGGCTCCCCTAATTTCCCCTCTAAAATTTCATAGTGGACATTCACAAATTCAAATAATAATGCACAAATTTTAATAAATAATTGCGAAAATGCCATCAAATTAGCACTAGTTTTACTGTTTTAATACATACATGATTAAATTTCGTCAAAAAGAACTATACACGAACAGCAAAATTCTAGAGGAAATTCGCGGAAATTCTTCGAGAGACTAAAACGTTGTATGGCAAAAATTGGCGGTCCGTCGATAAATTAAAGTTCATCGTAATCCTTATGTAGGACCTTGGCCAAGACTGTTTAATCGTTTATATGGATGTTCGATTCATTAGGTGGAAATAAAAAAAAAATGGCAATAACAAACACTGACAGGTCATGTCTTTATGAAAAGAATAAATGTGAACGTTTATTCGAGAGGAATAGTGATCGTACGTTTAAAACTAATTATTAATTATACCAGAGTTTAAGTTAATAGTAATTGCTTAGGATACTGTCGGAATAAATTGTTGCTAACAAATATAATGATATATTTAATAAATGTTTACAACTCTTTGCTTTTCCTCGGTTCTAATTATTGCTGACTGTTTTTTTAACTGTTTATTTTCCTTTTTCTTTTTACACATTAGAAAAATGTTTTTAATTATCCTAACTTTAATTTTTATTCCATTGTCTGATTTAGTTCGAGTTAAACAAAAACAATATTTTTCTCTTCATAAAACAATATTTTAAATATGCTGTTATTGAATTTAATATAATTTAACCAAATGAATATTATCACATTATGTTCGATACCTGTCTGAAGAACTCGCTTTAAAAAACTTTATCTTAATTTTTAGTATGTTTTAAATGGGTATCAAATACTTTAAAACGTTTTTTAAAGGTAATAAAACGTTCAAAGTCATGTCTAAAATGGATAGCATTGTAAATAATCCAAAATATGTCCATTTTGAAATTAATTTCCATATTTAATTAAGAAAAAAATATAAAGTTATTTAAATGAAAAAAATGTGCAAGTTTTAGTAAAGTGTGGAAAACAATTTTAAACCACTTTTCTTTCTGAAACACATATTTCTTGGACTGCATTTTAAGAAATTGATTTTGTTTTTGTTTTATAAACGTGTGTAAGGCTTTTACAAAAATGCATTCATATTGTCTTTAAACACTAGACACAAAAATTAAAATAATTGTTAGGTGGTTTTCAAAGGGCTCTAACTTGGAGAAAAATAGCCGCAAAGCAATTTAAAAAAAAAGCAAATTGAAGCTCCAAGTTTCTAGTTTTCAGATGTTGGGTTCAATATTTCTTACCATCAGCAGTTTTTAAGTAATCAGGAAGACCATCGGAAAAAAAAATGTACAAATTTTTGCTTACCTTTCAAAAAGTCCACTGATTACAATAATTTTTTTCCAGTGATTTCATCATAAAGCTATTTTAGTTAATTTTACCCCCTTTAATTTGAGCAGTCTAAAAACCTTCTAGGATGATTTTTCGCTGAGTTATCGTCATTCAAAGCAAAAAAGTCAGTTTTTATATATTTTTTCATATTTTGTTTATAATTTTTTGAGAAAAAAAAAATGGATTATTACTAAAAAAAACATTTTCAACCTCAAAAAATGAATAAAAAATGAAAAATTCATCCTTAAATTGCTTTTTAGCAAAAACGACAAATTCAATCAATCCGAACACAATGAAAAAAGAATCGCAGCTTTTACAATCTTGTAATAAAAAAAATATGGGTTATTGCTAAAAAAAAACATTTGCAACCTCAAAAAATGAATAAAAAATGAATCATTCATCCTTACATTGCTTTTTAGCGAAGACGACAAATTCAATCATTCCGAACACAATGAAAAAAAATCACAGTACTTTCAAATTCTCAGGGTTTCTTTGGGATACTTTGAGGTTGAAAATAAAGTCATCATCCATAGTCTATCCATTATCTGCAAAGTTATGCCAAGTTTATCGAATATCCCTAAATACACAATTTTTCACTTCTTTTTCAATCAACATTCTCGCACCTAATTTTTTTTTATCAAAAACCAATAACTACCACTTGTAAAGAATACTTTTCAGTTTTTAAAACCCTACTTGAATTTTCTGTATGATCATTATTTCCCTAGTAATTAATTACCAAAGTCAAAACTGACTTTTTTGCTTTGAACGATGATAACTCAGCGAAAAATCAACATACAAGACTTTTATACCGTTCAAATTAAAGAGGATTAAACTATCTAAAAATGCTTTATGATGAAATTACTGAAAAAATAATTTACTGGAGTCAATGGACCCTTTTTAAAGGCAAGCAAAAATTTTGAATTTTGAACTCAAGATCTCTGAACTTGGAGCTTCAATCTTTCCGCAACTACTCGCACTTTGAAAATCACCTAAAAATTGAGGGTTTTTTTACATCCCTTAATTTCTGTGCCTAGTGTATGTATAATTCCGCAAATAATCTCAGGAATTAAAATTAGCAGGAATGTAAAATTAAGCAGGAATTAAATTTCAATATGCTACGAAAAAACATTATCTTCTGTTTTTGTTTAAAACGTTTCTTTCCTTAAAAACAATTTCCTTATAAATTACAATTACTTTATTGTATACTTTCGATTGTATACAGGTAGTTATCATTCGAAGTAATTTTATCATTATAAAAGTAACAATAACATTCCATTAACATGTTTTAAGCTTTCGGTGCGAAAAATACAGATAACGCGTATAAGTAATTTCGAGATAAAACAAAGTACCAAATACTATTGTGCGATATCCTCCCTTAAAATAACTATATATATTTTTTAAATATCACGTGAATCCATTATTTATCGTATATGGTAGAATTTTCTTTTATTATACAATTTTTGTAAACCATGAACCGACCTGTTGTTTTTAATTTAAAGGCAGTAAACATAGTGTAATAGCATACCGAGTGGCCTCGAAAATGATCTACAATACAATCTTCTACCCACGGGACAATCATTGACGTAAAGTTCACCTTCTCAGTCTTTGAGCTGAACTATCTGGTCATTATGAGCCTGAGGAATGTTGTACAGCTTGCTGGTTTCTCCTTAAGAGATTATTTCAGCAATTTTGAAAATCGTCCTAGGATATGCGATTTCAGAGTATGTACCATTGAGAAAGAAAGTAATGAGCAATTTTCGATACATGACGTACAGATTAGACAAGCAAATAATGAATTAATCATCAAGATGATCGCGCCTTATTTTGACCAAGAGCATAATTAACTTCAATATTCTTCATATCAAATTAAATTCACGCCAAAATTAATTTATTGTTGTTTATATTTTAGACAGATGTTATCGAAGTAAGCGGAAACTTCCATGTTTCTATCTAACGCAGTACAATTGGCGTATTGACACAGATAGTTTTTCCTGAATATTCAGTTTGATAATCTGGACGAAACTTTAGCTTCGACGTCTTATAGTATATTTCTTTTCCGTGTGCTTTGCGACCAAAAACGGCTCAACATCGGAGCGGTAAGCAATTGTAACTTTATCAATTTATTAATGATTGCTCGTGTCCCGGAGTGACACCCCAAAGTTGGTAATCAATACCGGAATATCCAGACTTGGGACGAACTGTTTTTTTATATAGGCGAGGTTTACTTGAAATGTTTCTGTTGAATAAGTTAGACGCCAGCTGGGACTGTCGTGTCGGTTGAGGAATTTTAGCATTTCTGCCGGATGAGTGACAATACGCTGCAGAACGTCGTTTGGAAGTGTTCAGACCGAAAGTAAACTCAGATAGTTCAACGAGGTGTTGAGTTGATGGTTTTCGAACTTGCCCTTTTCACGGGCCGTTTGTGATCGATCCAAGATGATTTTCGGCAGTGTTCTGAGGGATTATGGTCTTCGAATCGATTAGGAGTGGATAATTTGTGGAAGATGTTAACGGATTTTTCCATATCGCCTGAAAATTTCGATGTTTTTATAGGTTTCCTTCAATTAACACAAATTTAGACTTCTACAGAGGGTGTCTCTTATCTAAAAATCGTGTACTTATTTTATTAACAAAATCGTAGCGTCTGTAAAAAAATATTAAGGCGGTTTTATCTTTAGAGTGCCTTAGTAGAACCTCTAATGGTTGTTTGTTGTAAATAATGAGGTTGTAGAGAGCCTACAGAGGATATGGCGAATATTTTTTTGGATTTTGTTCCCTAAAAATCGTGTACTTTTTTCTTTAAAAAATTCGTAGCGTCTGTAAAAGAAATATTGAGACAGTTTTGACTTTACAGTGTCTTAGTAGAGTCCTTAAGAGTTGTCTGTCGTGAATAACGAAGTTGAAGAAAGCCTGCAGAGGGTGTGGGCGATTTTTTTTTTTTTTTGAATTTGGTGCCCAAAAAATCATTAGACATTAATTTATATACAGACTTACGACCCATGGCGAAGGAACTAGGACGATGTGTCATAGAGTGTATTAATTCTGTTTCTAATATTCTCCTGTATATAACGCATTTAGTAACGTTTCCGCACTTAATATTGGTATTGGTACTTGTCATGCTGCTGGTAACCTTGGCGGGTGCGATCTGACCAACAAATTTAGGCGTTTTCCGGCACGTTTCAACCCCCCTCTCGGGAGCGGGAAAATTCCAGAAATTCCGGTGGTCGTGCTTCGGTCGCGCAAGAAACCGTTTCCACGAGTTCTCCCGGGGCCCCGCACAAAGAACGATTCTTTTACAGATAAATTCCTCAAGGCCTCCACCACGTAAAAATATGAAACAATCTAATCTCGAGATCTCCTTTTAAATTAATACATGACTTGCCCGATCACTTTAAAAATTGCTTGGTAATTTCTGGGGCCCAGAACCCGAACGTAGAGATAGAGATACATACATACGCACAGCATGTCCATGGGATGGGCGATCGCCTCCGGCGGCGTTTTAAAAAATTTTAGCTGTCTATCAAGCTGTCTATGAACGAGGTTACTTCGATCTGAGCGGACATCAACTGTTATATAAAGGATTTGCATACGGCTGTCGGACCGGGTGTACGCCGTGGGTTCCCGCTGGTAAGCTAGGCGCAAAAATTTAGGGACCTCTGCCTTTCCGCGTCGTGCACGAAAGATGATCGATCGCCCGAAGACACTCTAGAGCGAGTAAAAATATTCGTAAACTTAAAATGCCGTAGCTCCGGAATAAGTTACCCCGTCCTAACGATCGGTTATTTTATTGGAAATCTGACGATTCGGATACCCGTCTACCTACAGCTCGTCAAGAATAGGAACAAGTCTCAAAACTGCAATATGAGACCGCCCACGAGGTGCGCAGTAAATATCCTGGTCTTTACTCAGTCGCATTGAGACCTTCGCAGAGTGAATATCGATGAATATATATTGAATGTGAATGTACACAGAGTTTGATTTGGCCGTACGTAAAGTGCATTTCCCCCCCCCCCCCCCGAATGCTGCTTCACCCTTTCTTCTACGCATACGCTTCTTCCTATTATTGACGAACAATATATAGCGTCGATGAGCTGCGCATTATTTATTACGCTAAAACGTTAAGCAATATAAGCAATATCACGAATTGGTTCTGTGACTTTTTGACTTGCTTTTCATCAGGGTATAATTAAAAAAAAATAAACCTCATTCGATGATACAAAAACGGTTTGGTTTAGATGTGATTCGTTTTCGAAGAAACCTTATATTTTAATCATGAATTAATGTCCCAAATAGCTTGCCCCATCCGACCACAATTGGGCAACAATAAAAGAAATGATGGGGCGAAGGTCTTAAAAGTTATTTTTTCTTTAATTGCACCCTAAAGAAAGTTGATCCAAAGTAAGAAATCCAAAGAAACATTTTGTGACATTGGCCT
Organism: Rosalia funebris; assembly: GCA_037954035.1. NCBI lineage: Eukaryota > Metazoa > Arthropoda > Insecta > Coleoptera > Cerambycidae > Rosalia > Rosalia funebris. The sequence goes on along the minus strand of JAZFAV010000003.1, from coordinate 25,491,434 downwards.
AACGACTTGAAATATAAAACTACATACAGTACAGTAATACACATGAATTCGAATTTTTATTTTCGTCACTAAAGACGTCACGAAATGATCCTGGAAAGGGGTAGGAACCTTCGATGAAAAATGAACAGGAAACCGATTTTCTATAAACATTTTAAAGGTTACACGTTTCTCGACGCTCGTTTCTCCAACCAAGCATCATCGGAAGCTGATTAAAACTGGAACTAAACAGTTTTATTCATCTCCTGATCATGCCAACTTGGTTCACGAAATGCACGAGGATTCACGATTCACACGAGGAACGTGTGATCTTTAGGCATTAGAAAACTGGTGCCTTATTTTTATTGTCTCTAAATGACGTTGTGAACAAACAGAGCCGTAGGTACTAGGTAACTGGTAAATTGGACTGGGCCTACATTCAATATCCACAAAATTTAAAATATGAGAACTTTAAGAGTACTTGATAGGAGACTCTTGTTTCGATTTGTTCCTTGACGAGTTGGACCCAACACATATCGTTTTATTTCTTAATTTTAATAACCTACATGTCTCAGCGAATAACGTCTAGTTTCAACAAAAAGAAATATTGAGCAATATGTAAAAGGAGCTTTTCTTGGTCAGAGACGACATCTAGAATGGCCTCTTAGATCGCCATATTTAACTCTATTGGATTTATTCCTTTGAAGAAGGCTTCAGCCGTGAAGTTTATTCTACGAAACCGATAAAGGCGCGTATACATCTGAGCACGAACGGGAACGAGGCAAAGTGAGGCCAGGCTTCGTTCAGGCGCATATACATCGGACCACGAACGGGAACGAGACAAGGCGAAGCCGAAAGAGCATGCAAGTGTGTACGTGCATACGAGGCGCATTCGTCTCGCCTCGCTTTGCCTCGTTCTCGTTCGTGCTCAGATGTATACTCGCCTTAAACCTGAATGAACTGAAGGAATGAATAAGCTACCACAGAAGAGGAGTAAATCTGAATGTTTTAAATAATTTGTAGATGTGTTATTTGTATTTAAATAAATCATCGACGAAATTATGATCGAAATTTGAACGACGAAATGTGTCCGACGAAAAATAGAATCGACGCATCCGAAGATGTTGCTCGAAAATGGGCGGCGCTATTAAAAGCAGCGAATTAATGCCAGGTTTTTCTAACGCAACGCATAAAAGACACCTTTAGCATCGTCAACTCTTCAGCAAAACAAAAATCAGTCAACTGTTTAGCAACGAGCTTAGAAGTTGCGACACCTTAAATACAGGTAGTCTCGTACAGCTCAACAAGAATAGGAACAAGTCTCAAAACTGCGATATCGAACCACCCACGAGGTGCGCAGTAAATAGCCTGGTCTTTACCCAGTCGCATTGAGACCTTTGCAGTTTGAGACCAGTGAATATCGATGAATATATGTATATGTACACAGAGTTCGATCTGGCGTAAAGTCCATCCTTTTCCCTCCGAATACTACCTCGCTATTTTTTTACGCATACCTAGAGAATATCACACTTTTTGCTATTCCTGACGAGGAGTAGATTATAAAAAGAAAACTCGTAATATTTAGACTATGGCAGTGGCGGCGCTAGCATTATTTTGCTGTTGGACGAGAATAGCTAGGGTGGGCGAGGGCGTTAAATATATTATTTTATGTGCGAGTGTGATATAGTGGTGGTATAAGAGGTTGGATGAAAAGGATTTTGCCTGGGCGCTCGCCCACCCGTACCCACTCCTGGCGCCGCCACTGGATTATGGACATTTTTCGTGCCGATTCTGTAGAATACTCTTTCCATTGCCTTCAGATCGACACGGTTTCGTGGCGCGTATGTTTGATATTTCTTTAAAGTAAGACTCCACTTAGAGCCATAAGCATCCTTCCTATGTTACTTGACGCAAAATAAAAACGAGTGTATGAAAAATGAAGTCTCGTATATTTTTCCCGGCACCGATCTTCGAAGTCCGGAGGGAAAAAATGTCGCAAGCAACATTCGGGTTAATTAAGACCGCTGCTGGAAACGTGCGGCCCGAGACAAAAACCGATTTTTTTCGGGGCGACCGACCGCACTCTCTATCGGGCAGCGCGCGGCGCTCCACCCGCGAAGAGAAATTAAGGTGAAAATAATGGAAATAGCTCGGTTGTCGCGCGACAAAAAATCTGTCCGGACCGCTGAGCGCGAACACATTCGAATTTTTAATTGAAAAAGGTAAAAGTCGGTAAGCAAATCATGCGAGGCGAGACGTGATTTCATATTCGTTGCTAGCGGTGAGATTTCGGCAAGGCGCATACTTGCTTGCCGCTAATGGTGACCGCTTGGATTTTTATAAAGGCGACACGTCGAAGAATTTTTTAATTCGGATAGGTTGCCGTTGCTCAACGCACCGCAACTTACAATACATGGCGTTTCGAAAACGGCGGTCGATTGTACGTTTCCGTCGATTTTGTCCGTCTCTTAGGACATGTCGTTTCGTTACCTCGTATAGTACGAATCTGCCTTTTTTTCCACCTTTCGCAATGTGACTCACTTTCTTATTGTCAAATTTTGTCGAGTAATTCTGGTGTGCAAGTTTTCATCTTGTGGTTCCATCTCTTGGTACGTCAGTTCGCACCTGCGCGAGATAACCATGCCCTCAAATCGCTCATGCGTCCGTCGTGGCATACGCTGTGTGGCACGTAGCCCCGTCCTGTTGAAATCACATGTCGTCGGTATCCATATCATCCAGTTTAGGCCACAAGAAGTAGCTTATCATCGATCTGTAGCGCTCGCCGTTGACGCTTATGGCAATGCCAGTCTCGTTTTGGAAGAAGTACGGACCGACGATTCCGCCAGACCAAAATCCGTTCGGGATGCGTTTGGTGTCGGTGTATCTCGTGTGGATTGGTATCGTCCCAAATCCGACAATTTTCCTTCTTCGCATTTCCATTCATCCAAAAATGGGCCTTGTCGCTAAAGTCGATTTTTTTGGCGAAATTTGCCAGAACCCAATGAGCGAACACACGGCGTTATCCATGGCCGTTTACCTTATGTTCTTGAGTCAGTTGGACTTTATACAAGTCCTGACGCAAAATTCGCCAAGTTGAAGTCGCAGAAAACCCAGGTTCTTGTGAACTACGAGAAATTGACTGCGACGGGTTTTCCCGTACGCCCTCACGCACAGCAGCAATGTTTTCAGGAGGCCTTGCATTTCGATGACGTGCGGATGTTAGCTGATTATTTATCAAACCGATTGACTCGAATTTGGCCACCAAACGTCGAATAGTCGACTCGGGGGGACGGTTGTGGCGAGGATAAAAATCACGCAATGCGCGAAATATTTCTCGAACGGAGCACTGATTTTGAAAATAGAATTTAATGATTTGTACAGTATAACCTTCCATGGTGATTTGCCATACATTACTGAACAATTCACAACAAATTTGACAGATGTTGCTTTAACAACATGACCGCTATAACCTAACAAATTTCGAGCGTCCCTATTGAAAGGCCCTATACAAGTTCAGATACACAAGTTGAGTTGCCGTCAAGGTCTCCTTATTTAACTATTTTCTGTTCCCTTGCTTTAGAAATAGGATTATCAAAACTCCTTTGGCTAATTTGCTAAAACTGGTACAAGAGATGGTCACAGAGTGGGCCATCATAACGTCGCAACGGGAATGCCGCAAAGTGCTTTCGAAAGCGCGAGGAGGATCACAAACTGGCGTCAATAAGCCACGTAATTTCATTTCAAAAGAACCGTATAAGCCTAGACGTTTTGTATTCCACGAGACCATCTTTGTCCAAAATATTTTGTTTCCACATCCTGCCACGAAGATTACTACTAAACATTTTCATAATCACCTTATCCTGTCGCTTTGTAGTTGTTAGATCCGTTCTGCCCAATTTTTGTCTCGTCAAACCCTCTCCTCTTTGTCAGTTGTAAACCTAGTTGTATTCGATATACTTTTCCATGACGTTTCGCGACACTCTTGGTCCTTTCGGATACCCATAAAAGTACACGGGTTTATACTGAGCAGGTTCCTGGTTCACGGACCGTAAACATGTTCGATTTATCGCCAGAGATCGTCGTCTCCAAGGTTAACATACGCGCTCGGGTGACACCATCTTCTGTGTCAGTCAATTCCCATCGCCGTAGGACGTCTAGAATCTTCCACCGGTTGGAAATGTGAATTAATATTAGTTCTCGAGGATCTTTAATGCCTCAATTACCACCACGAGCCAATCTATAAACGTATTACCTTGATTTTCTGTAATAGCCATCGAGTTGCGTAACCGTTACGCTTCAAGCGTCGTCTTCAAGAGCGCCGGGAAGCCGCAGCATTCCTATCCTGGTTTTGGGTGTCCGGGGTGAAATTTATTCGATTGATCGCACCTGGGTGCCGTCGCCAACCGGTAAACTTTCGGGCGCGTTCATACCGAAACCGCTTCGAATTGTTATCCCACACAGCCCTCTTCCGGGGCCGCTGCGGCGCCCCGCGACGCCCCGTTCGCGTGCCCACTTTTCCAATTCCATCTCGTATGCGTTTAATCTGGTGGATCTACAACGTGCCCCGTGCATGTCGGCCTGCAGAAAGTACCCAAGGCCTCGTGTTCCGACAATTTTTTACAATAGATTTTATTTTTTATGTCACGGAAGATTGCATTTCCTATGACTATTATGAATTGGTGTAGCAAACTTTTTTAATGCGTCAGGTAGGCGTAGGTATGAATAAAGCCAGAGAGAGAGAGAGAGAGGTAGACATTGAACATGACCCTGGTATTGAAATTTCAGAAGGTCAGGCCGGCCGAGAGAGGAGAAGTCTTTGTTAGGAGTTTCGTCGGAGATATGACGCGCAGTTACCCGGTGAATTGTGTGTTCCCACCCGTGTTCTTGGACGGGAATAATTAGATTCATAATTGAGATTAATAGTAGACGTACGGGGCGGACGAAAAAAAAAACAATCCAGGGGACATCGCCGCGCCGGTTCGAATTTCGCTTTCGGGGGACGAAAAGCGACCGCTCGGAAGACGCGACCGTTCGTCCGTCCTACCCGGCGAAAACGGCGGATCGACATACGGGGGGCGGGCGAAAAGTCCGTGGGCGCTGGCGACCGACGGTCGGTTCCTTTTCGGGATCACGTTGTAAGCGCACGTGGAATTTTTAGCTAGAACCGAGTACAAGGCCACCGCCGAAATTACCGAGAAACGAACGGTGTAGCCTAAGGATAATTATTTAGTTACTTGCACGGCAATTGTTTATTTTAATTTTTGAGGCGGGGATTTCGCCTTACGTATCGATATCCACCTGGTTATATAAGCGCAATAAGAGAGCCTGCGATATTCGCGAAAATAATTTAAATTTAAACGATATCTTTAATATCTGCTGGAGATCTTACAGTCGATACTCGATTTTTTTTTTTTTGTTTAATATCGCCCGGAAAATCTTATTAACGGGCGCAAAACGTCGCGACCTTTACGTCGAATGATCAATTAAACAATTAGGAGAACCGAAATCGAGATTAGTTTGTAATTCGTCCAACAAGGTCACCAGACTTCAAACTACCGGATCTTTTTCAGAAATTAAATCGGGCAACATCAGTCGGTTCGGTTAGTTGCGTATCTCGTAGGTTGCTACTTTTACAAATTTATTTATTTTAATTTAACGGTATTTATTTAAATCCTTATTATGTTTAGCGTGGTTTTCAGGTTTTAAGACGTTGTTTGCACTGTAGATTTATATGCGATATAAAAATTTATAACACTGCAAAAATTGTATTTTTTATAGTGTTTCGCGTGTTTCACTAATGCTACGAAACGTAGCAGTTAATTTAAACATTTTAATAATCCCCAAAAATTAAAGTATATTTAAACAAATGCTTTTAACTAGTAAATGAAAGAAAACACTTGGTAGGTTTCACAAAAATTTCAAACAATATTTCTAACAATTGTTTCGACTTTTATGCCATTCTGGAAGAGTAACAAACTTTTACTCTGGCATAAAATCCGAAACAATTGTTAGAAATTAGTTTAAAATTTTTGTGAAACCTACCAAGTGTTTTCTTTCATTTACTAGTCAAATATTTCACCAAGTGCCCAGCGACCTCTCCATTTGTACAAATGGTTTTGTGTCAAAATCGTAGTATGCTTTGCACGTCCTCTCATTTGACTTTCTTCGAAAATTTAGCGGACAAAATACAATCTAGCGAAAGAAACCGATTACATAAAACAAGTAAACAACAAACGTGTAAACATCAATGGTTATTGATATAAGTATTACGTCATGTATTTCACTACATTTATTTGTGTGCGTTCCTTTCTTTCTATGGCGTTTAGCGAAAAAACAATAGCAAGAGAAAAATTAAAAAAAAAAACACCCAAAATAATAATATAATCTAAAAAATACAATCTAGCGAAAAAAAATCGTTTGCATAAAAACAAACGAAGTGTAATACTTATACATTGTTATTGATTTAAAAATTATATATTTCACTACGTCGTTTATTTGAGCAACTCCTTTTCTTGTGTGGCGTTGTGGCGTCTAGCGAAAAAAAAAACTAAAAGACCGTAGGGAAAATAAGAAATCGACATTTGTTACGAAAATATGCAAGTCAAATATACATTTATTCTTGGGGGCCAGCGGACAAATCGCATTCTAGCGACAAAAAAATCGAAAACAAAATTCATTACTCTTTTATGTCTAGACTATCTCAAGATATTGAATTTTGCTGGCTTCCTCTATTTTATTTATCTTTCTTGATGTATAGCGAAAAAAGGTCTGAACATAATTGTTTCCAGTTCATTTTCTCTTATTGGTCTTATACTATGTGACGTAAAAAGCTAGCGAAGAAAAAAATAGCCCAATTATCGATTTAGCGGAGACTAGACTAAAAAATATACAATGCAGTGGCGGATCTACGGGGGGGGGGGTTCGGGTTCAAACCCCCCCCCCCCCGTGAGGATCGTGGTACTGTTCTTACTTATTCTTGGAAAAGGCACAAGGTAATAGTAACAATTTGTATAATTGTTACCAAAATAATTATTAGAACATTAAAATATGTATTTAGTAGAGTATTATTATTTTTTTACATTAGTGAACAACAATATTTTTTCATAATGTCTAAATATGTTGGTGAAGGTGTATAATTTCTTATATTGAACATACAAATTTTCTATGAAAATCTATTTTGACATGAAATATGAATAAATGTTATTAATTTCATGAAGAGTTCTTTCTCACCAACTATTTCTCTATAATCTTCTTGGTTTTTTGAAAAATTCTCCTAGTATTTCATCCGCAGACAACGAAATATAAAACTAATATAAAAAACGAAATATAAAAAAAAACTATATAACAAAATAGATTTTAACATTGTACATGTAATAAAAAATAATTTTCAACAATATTTTATTATTTTTGACACCATAAAATGATAATAGCGATATTCTAAAAAAAAGTAACCGAATTTCAAAATCCAAAACCCCCCCCCCCCCATGGTAAAATTCTAGATCCGCCACTGATACAATGATAATACTCTTTTTGGTCGTCATTTGGTAAAAAAAAATTAAAAAACTATCTACATTAAATCAGTTTAGCGAAGAAACTAAGATGCGGTTATGTAGAAACGATAGTATTTAAAATACATTTGTTTACTGATTACTTCTCATATCTAGCGGAAAAAATAGGTTTGCGCAAAGAAATATTTGTACTAATGAAAAAAACTAGATGCTAAAACATTGTGTATAACGTTAATTTTTGTATTATAGCGACGTCACTTAGCGAAAACACAAACAATTCCGAAAAATAGCGAGAAATATATCTCGCTAGTTTTTCACAAATTGTTTTTAATAAGTCTACTCGATCCTCGGCTCGACTACTTCACGCCCCATGTCGCGAAATATACCAGACGAGGTGGTGACAGAAATTAGGCCATTTCCGACATCCCGCCGCCGAAACATTGTAACCAGCACCCCTGTAATTAAAAATCAGAAAGGGTCCTAAGCCGCATTCAAATCTAATTTAATATAGTGCCCTCGGCGAGGGGTTGAAATAATAGAGACCACCCGAAAACGAAAAGACGTTACAGAAGAAAAAAAAAGGAAAATTCTTCTAATCGTCGTTGGCTGACGTCGAGCTACACGGGCGTTCGATAAAAATAAATGCAAATCATAGTCGCGAGTTAAATGGAGCGCTCCGCTGCCGGTACGACAATAAACGGCCACCTTTTGTGTACGCAAAATTGTCTGGTGAATAGGTTTTTTGTTTCGCGACAGCCACTGTGTGAAAAGCAACAATTTGCCATCGCAAATCGCTTGGCGCTACCTCCCAAAACGCGGATGTAAACGATTCGCGAGCTGGCTGTGACGCCGCAAGGCCATCGCGCCAGCAAAATAATACCAACGACGCGTTATTATGCCACTAAGATTCCCAATAGAGGCGACTATTAAATGTTCATTCGCGGGTGAATTAGACGAAGACGATGAGATACAACGGCCATCTAGATCGCCGGATTTTACGCCGGCAGATTTTTTTAAGATCTTCAAAAAGCGAGCATATGTGAATAGACTCGGTAATTGTGAGGGCGTCCAAAGAAATAATCACAGCTGATATTGTAAAAATACGTCAAAATATGTTTAATAACGTTGTGAATGTGTTTGTTTGATAACATACATTATCTTCACATTAATTAGTATAAAAATCTTAATTGAAATTAAGTTAAAATGTCACCGCCTTTTTTTAACACGCTGTATATCTAACGATCGGACAAAAACTAATTAATTATACGAAATGGAAAAAAATAGTGTTTAGTATATATTTTTCTAAACGTATGTTTTTTTTTTATTTGTAGGTAAACATCAGAAAATATAGAGAGATTTAACATCAACGAAATTTAAGACTTTTAATTTAAAGTCATTTACGATTATTAATTAACATTGCAAAACCTAAAACTCATTTTACTAATTACTAATATTGAAAACTTTGAACTGGACTTTGTATATTTCGAAAAGGATAATTAATTAAAGCACACTACAGTATAATATAAATATTTAATTAAGAATCTACATAATTAGATATAGATTTTATACCTAATAACAATTTTCTGAAAAGAAAATAGGTTTAATAAATACTGAATTCGTTTCTATATTTTTCACCTCATTTCATTTAATGGGCATATTCTTGAACTTGAGCCCATAACACCAAACATACGAGAGGTGCCAAAAAAAAACGAGAATTGTTTTCTATAGACAAGTGGGTTGGTAGTGCTGCCCTCTACCGCTAGGTACGTTTAGTAGATTTTCCTGTTGAGTTGGCCAAATATCATTCATGTCAAACTATTGCAGCGGACAGGGTGATTTTTTCTTCCGTTCCAATGCTCTTTGCGATGACAAACATCAAGGAGCGACGCGCCAATATAAAATTGTATTTACTGTTAAAGAAAACGGCTGCAATACAGTTTCAATGCTTCGGGAAGCTTATGGGAAAGAAGCCGTGAGCCAGGCAAGAATTTACGTGTGGTTTTCCTGGTTCAGAAGTGGCTAAATGTCACTTGAAGATGAACGCCGTTCGGGTCGCTCCTCAACGTACAGAACAGATGGCGATGCCATCATGTTTGATCGCAGCATAACTATCGACCAATTAGAGAAAATAATATTTGGAATTTCTTGGAGTATACTAAAGAACCCTAACTGAAGATTTGAACATAAGACGCATCGCGGCAAAGTTTGTTCCACGGCTGCTTTCCGATGACCACAGAGACAACTGTCTGAGTATGTGCCATTGAAAAGAATTCAAAAAACAGGCACAGACTGACCCTGATTTTTTGTCAGGGTCATCACAGGAGATGAATCTTGATGTTACGGTTATGATCCCGAAACACCAGCAGTTCAGCCAGTGAAAAGACACCTTCATGGCCCAGACCAAAAAAAAAACGGCACATGAAAACAAATGTGAAGTCCATGACGGTTTCTTTTTTCGACATCAAATGAGTCGTTCACGTTGAATTTGAACAGTGAACCCAAATTACTATTTGGAAGTGCTAAAGCGATTGCCTGAGACAGTGAGAAGAAGCGATCTGAATTGTGAAGATCGGAAAACTGTTTTTGTCATCATGACAACGCGCCTGCCCACACAGCATTGAAAATCAACCAGTGTTTTTGACAAAAACGGCACGACAACCGTTTCGCACCCCCCTCACTTACTCGACCTAGCCCCTTGCGACTTTTTCTTATTCCCAAGAATAAACAAAAATCCAAAGGGAGAGCGTTTTCGACACATAAAATAGGTTGAGAAGGAATCGCTTAACAGCATTTAAGACACAACAGCATTAGTTCAGAAGATTATAAAAAATATTTAAAACAGTGGAAAGCACATCATCTAATGGACAGTATTTTGAAGGAAATTGATGTCTTAAATTAAATAACAATATTTTTTTGACATCCCCTCGTATTGGCGAACCGTTCAGTTCCGAACTCCTCCAATTCCGAGCCGAATAGAACGAAACGTACGCGACCCGACGAGGCATCGCCGCGTTTCACCACCTTTTATTTCTTCCGATAAACGACACCTTTCGGGTCAAACGTCAGAGGTCGCATTTTTTCACCATTATCTCCCATGCGCGGTAAAACGAGACGCGCAAATTTTCAGCAATTAAACCCGCAAATAAACATTAGAAATGCATCTGCTAGAAGGGGCCAATTTGAATTTTTAATTGCCCGCTATCTCTTCACATCTCATTATGCTAAGTGATGGCGGCGTTAAAAATATTTTAGACAATAATTAAAACATAAATTTTATGCAAATTAAATGTACATTTTAATACGGCGAAGGTTGCGTAATTGTATGGAGTCGATTTTTTTTTTTTATTATTATTATGGTAACTAACTGCAAACAAACAGTACGGCGAAAAAAATAAACGCTAGTACGATATATACAGTAAGCTTCAGGGCATTCTACGCGTATAGCGCAATATTCATGAGGCGGTTTGGCGAACACGATTTTTTTTTTTTTTTTTTTTTTGGGCTAGTCGAGCCTGACAGCTCAGTTAGGTGACAGTACCATATCCTGCTATTGTGCAGGTTCGGTTCAAAGGCGGACGTTCTCGAATCTTTATTACTTATTAGTTGCGTTATTATAATGTTCTATAGAAATGGGAAATGCAACACGACTGGATACACGCCCGTTTTCCGTCCTACGAATTTTTTTCAACCCGCGAGATTCTATTTATTCGAGACGGAACTTGAATTATTGTAGTATCGCGAATTTTTCTACTCGATGTGTGTTCATTTTCGCGCTTTATTTTAGGACGCGTCACCTTTTGAACTCGATATCTTATCGGGGCTTCAGCGACTAGTAATAATTCTAATATGTTTTTTTTTATTTTTATAATATCCGATAATTTTCTAATAACTATACGTCAGTGTTTTCCTAAATTTACTGAACGTTTTAAATACGTCGTGCCTATCTACGTCATAGCTACAGTAAAACGTTTTTCTTTATACAATTACACTAGGCACAAAAATTAAGGGATGTAAAAAAAATAAAAAATTTTAGGTGATTTTCGAAGGGCTGTAACTTGGAAAAAAATAGTCGCAGAGCGATTAAAAAAAAAGCAAATTGAGGCTCCAAGTTTCTAGTTTTCACAACTTGACAACTTTTCTTCCAAATTAATGCTTGCCTTTCAAAAGGTCCACGGATTTAAAAAACTTTGTTTCAGTGTTTCGATCATAAAGCTTTTTTGGATAGTTTTATCCTCTTTAATTTGGGCGGTTTAAAAGCTTTGTACGATAATTTTTCGCTGAGTTATCGTCGTTCAAAGCAAGAAAGTCAATTTTTTTTTGTAATTTTTTTTAGTTGTTGTAAGTTGTGCCAAGTTAAGCGAATTTCCCTAAATACGCAATTTTTCACCTCTTCCTGAATCAACAGTCTTGCACCGATTTTTTTTTTTTTATCAAAAACCAATAACTACGACTTGTAAAGAATACTTTGCAGTTTTTAAAACCCTACTTGAATTTTCTGTACGATCATTATTTCCCTAGTAATTAATTACCGAAGTCAAAACTGACTTTTTTGCTTTGAACGACAATAACTCATCATCGTGCAACAGCTTTTAGACCACTGAAATTGAAGAGGATAAAATTATCTAAAAAATCACAAAAAAAAATTGGTTGGGGACCGTGAAACCTTTGAAAGGCAAGCAAAAATTAGGTTTTTTTCCGATTATATTATTATATCCCTTAATTTTTGCGCCTAGTGTAGTTCCAATTAAAAATATAAATTTTTTTAAACAGCGCAAAATATGTTTTACCTAAAGATCTACCAGTGGACGCCCGTTACAAGAACACTCTGTACATACTTTACTCTTCAGATTTGTTTGTCATTGCTAATAGTTATTTGGGAAAGTATGATAAATTGCCGCGACTATTTCGGGGGCGTTAATCGACATTAGAGGGCAAAACGCGCGCTCAGTTTCTTAGTGTTCAAGGTATTCTCTGACGTCGCCGTAGACCAATATCCACATTTTCGCGACAGAGCCTCCTCGATGTAAATAGACTCCGTGTCGTATTCTGCGTTTGTTGGTGCGTTGAACGGCAATAAAAAAAAAAAAGATCGGTTACTTCAAAGAATCGGATAAACAAAGATCCCGGATATTCGCCGTCTACAGAAGTGCGGAGTACTGTTTTCGATAGGACGTCGCGCACAAAAGAAACATTCCGCGAGCTCCCGAGCTAGATACCGAACCGAAAAACCGCATTTCAACTAATCCGTCCAAAAAAATTAAAAAAAGTCGATTCGGTTGACCAATACCAACGCGTAAACTAATTAAATGTAACAAAACCCGGGTCCCCGCGCTACAGTACGTTTTGAAAAGCTCATTCCGTTTCGATTTTTTTTTACCTACATAAATTTGTTTCGCACGTATAACTATGACACAATTCCTCGCGAACCGCAAGAAATAAAGCTAAATAACTATAGAAAAACGATGTAATTATTGGGTAAGGTCACTCTGGTCATTTTACACTTGGCTTAACAGCTTCTTGGATACCCGATTGTACCGAAATAGCTCGATCCAGCGAGCTCTAGGAAAAAACCTGGTACTTTTCGAATTTCATTTGTCGGATACCGTTAGACGGTCTACTAGATCGCCGGCGTTAATTAATATCGTCAAGCCAAACTGGTATCTATACACTATACACGGCCCTACGTACAGGAAACGGATGCATCTCCAGCACGAAAGAGAGAGATGCGCGACGATTTTCGCAGCTGACCTTGAGCCTGTCGCTCGAAAGAAGTCCAGCAAGCGACCTAGGCGGGAGATTGGCGGATCTCGCTCCCGTTCAAATCTAATTATTTCGCCGTTTTCGAACGTCGCCTAAAAATGACGCGCAAGCTGCTTTTAGGCCGTACACGGCGGCCCAAACAAACACGGTCCTATCACCCGGTACACATTTCCATAACAACTACTCTAAACACATTCCTGAACTCATTAATAAAAAATAAGTATCATATACACCACCTATTTTACATTATACACCCCGGCAGGGGCCCGCGCTTTAATGCCTGACGAACACCGTCACATACCAACACTATGAATTACCATGTTGTCTAATTACTATCACCGAATAAGAAATTGCTTGTACCTACATCGACTCAATCGCGGCGGAATATCGGCTGCCGTAGGGTTATGGACTCTAACACCGCCGACGGCAGTCAGCTTTATTTATACAACCCCCAAACAAGTTGATTGGTTCACACGACTGATGATTCCTCTTCGTTTCAGGTATTCGGGTCCAAGGCGGAGCTGCAGCTACACACGCAGGCGCACATGCGGGAGGCGAAGCCCTACAAGTGTTCGCAGTGTTGCAAGGCCTTCGCGAACAGTTCTTATCTTTCACAGCACACCAGGATACACTTAGGTATTAAGCCTTACAGATGCGAGATTTGCCAAAGGAAGTTCACCCAGCTGAGTCATCTGCAACAGCACATCCGCACGCATACGGGGGACAAACCATATAAGTAAGTACGATGGCGCCCCGCGGGGGGCAAAACGTTTCCCGCATCATACAAACTGGACGATACAAACTGGGCGCGAGCTCTAAAAATTTACTAAATAATCGGCCCATTAGTTCATACACACTATAGCGAGAGCCTGCGAACTTGGCGCTTGATGTGGGGCAAAGTTTTCCTACTATTTTCCTACCAAATTGTAAATGGAGAACCGCGTGAATATTTATTTTTAATGTCTGATTGATCTACATCCCTCCAAAGCACTGGATAAATCGCCCAAAGCACTGACGGTGGCGCTCGACGAGGGCCAAAATTGCTCTCGCTTGTTTCTGTTTAATTTTAAACATAGCTAAGTAAATATATCGCATATTAATGAATAAGTCTTGCTCTTACGGCGTGGATTAGATCCAAATGATAAGATATGGTGAAATAAATATCCATGTCGAAGCACACTGTTTCACATGATGTATCTAGTTCTAGCGATGGCGCCCAATCAGGGGCAAGTCTTCGAACAAAATTTGTATCCCATTCAAGACGCAATTTCTAAGTTGCCTATAAGCCTAATACCAGACATAACATCACATGTGATCGCTGTACATCCTAAATATAAACAAAGGATATTCATTCACATATCGTAGAGCGATGTTTGTATAATATAAGGCCGTGCATTAAATACAAGTTCATAGCGACCTCTGACCCGTCTACATGCAAGCCATTACAATTACAAATGCCGGCGTAAAATGCAACATTACCCGAGTACACTCTATCTAAATTTCAAATTTGCCCCCCTTTTTTTTTTAATGTTACGGATAATAGCGGTGAATAATATTTACAAATTAATACGCAATTCTAATTATAATAGAATAGATTTTCCCTGCCTTTTAATTTAAATATGTATTAGAAGTGGTTTACATTTTTTATTGCCAAGGTCAATTCAGCAATAATCTCGACTGTTAGACTGTAAAAAACTTTCGCTTTTGCAATTATTTATAACGTTTTATTCTTTAAAATATATCATATTATTGCGAATAACTTACTCACTTTAATGGTATGCGATCTTTCATAGTTGGAAATTGCTGTTATACAACTTGGATTGTAAAACTATTTGTGTAATTGTTTTTTTATTTTATTAACAACAAATGGTATCGGCGCCTTTGGAACGCTATCTCTAGCCTTACAAACTGGCCCCCTCCGCCTGACGTCATTGTTGTTGGTATTTTCGTTTGTACGTGCATGACTCAGTCTCTCGCAAACGTACCCAGTGTCCTCTAATACACGTTTATTTGTACCCTTCCCCCTTCATTAGAACTGGTTATACGTCCGCTTTGTTTCCATAATAAAAAAAATCGCACGAACCCAGATCCGCAGCATAAGGCGGCCAACACGTCCCGATGGAATCGTTATCGTACAATACTACAACTAAACGTTTATTTTGCAGATGTAGGCATCCGGGATGCCAGAAGGCCTTCTCCCAGCTCAGCAACCTGCAGTCGCACTCGAGATGCCACCAAACGGACAAGCCGTACAAGTGCAACTCCTGCTACAAGTGTTTCAGCGACGAACCGTCCTTGCTGGAGCACATCCCCAAACATAAAGAGAGCAAACACCTCAAGACCCACATCTGCCAATACTGCGGCAAGAGCTACACCCAGGAGACCTACTTGAGCAAACACATGCAGAAACATGCCGAAAGGACCGACAAAAGGCCGCCTATAGGGCCCGGATTAGGTGAGTAACGTTGAGAGTTACAGAATTAAATTCAAATATAGAAAAGTATTAATGATGGTTGTTTTTGTACTTACAAAGTTATCTTTTGCACGTCCTCAACAAAATGAGGTTTTTCAAGATACTATAACGCTAAACATTAACAACGCCCTTAGAACGGCGATCTGGGACCCTCCGGTCTCGTAACAGCGAGACAGGGGACCCAGATTGCCGCACTCCTCGAGACGTGCGACCTACATCGACGTGTCCTGTTGCAGGGTTGAACCACAGAGGTCTGGAGCACCCGTACTGGCCCAAAGTGAGCCCCGACAGCGCGGAGAACATGCACGAATACCCCAACGACATTCCCCGACAGATCCTCGAGCAGAACGAGGACCTGGTGATCATCAGGCAGCAGCTGAGCCAGAACCCGCCGGCGCCGCCCGGCACCCCCAACGCCAATCTGGGAAACGCGTACGACACCTCGATCTCCAAGTCGAATAGCAGTTCAGCGTTCACGCCCATCAACTCCATGTCAGGCCACCTGAACCTCAACCACCACCAGCTAGCGCCCAACAGGCCGTACATATACGACGCGATAAGCTTCCAGAAGCAGAACAGCCTGGACATCCCCAAGTCGCAGCCTTCGAACGGCTTCCCCAACCAGCTGATCAGCCTGCACCAGATCAGGAATTACGCTCACCAGCCCAACTCGTCTCTAATGGAACATTCCATCCTAGGCTTAGGCAAGGATAAATAGATGGTCGGTTGTGTAGGTCGGTTTTTTTTACGGACGTTACGATTCGGCGGCCGGCTCGTGATCTCTTCGTACTATTTTTATTTTTTAAGGTTCTCAGGTCGGGATCAGCCCCATTCGACTCGGACGTTGGCCCCGCAATTCGGCGGGTAAGTATTTGACGCCGATCTTCGGGCCGAATAGCGATCCCGATGTTTGTTAATTCGGGTCGGGGCGTCGAGATAATTATAATGTCCGTAAAAAAAATACATGTTGGATCTTTCGGGGCGACACCCCAGCGAGGAGACTAACTTCCTAGGCTGTCGTCCCGGCGTTGTGAATAGGCAAATGATATAAAGACATTGTGAATAAAAAAAAAAAATTAAATAACTAAATAGGTTGTACAGAAATAAATTAGTTTAATTTTTGAAAACTTTTGCGGACCAGAATTCAATGACTATTAAAGAGGCGTTTTTCTTTTTTATTATTATATTATTTTAATTTAAATGTTTACGTACACATCAATTTCCTTGCTTGAATTTTCGTCCACAAAACCAGAATAGCTCAATATATATTATTTATAAAACGTACTTTATTTAATATATATACATATATATATATTTTTTTTTTTTGGTCGGTTTTGTTGAAGAAACCGGCCAGGCAATTTATTAAGTTTTTCAATGAATCTCTTCTACTCTTTTATTTTTTGTTTGTTTGGGAAGCAGCTCAGAATTTTTTTAAATTTTGACAATTTTATTATTAAGTTCTTGGTGCAAATATAGTTTAAAAGGTATAGTATTAAAGCGAATTGTGGCAAAAATCGCACTGGATCAGGTCTGGAAAACGGGGCGTCCAAAACGTTCGTGGCAATTTTAGCTTGAAATGTGATACGCTAGAATGCTAGCACAGAACCGTGGGTTGTTTTAGAATCAAATTCGAGTCCGAAGGGGATTCCGTGGGATTTTTGGCATGATTCGCGAAAATGATAGTATTAGAAAAGGAAAGAAAGTAATTGTTTGATTTTTGCTCATATCCATTGTGTATACGTTAAAGTTGTATACGGATTAATTAGAATTCTCCGTTTATTTTTTCCCTCTTGTAAATACCTTGTTGCATCTTGCGTTATGTTAACGTTTTACGCAACACTTGTTAATTTAAGTTTAAAAGACAAGCTTTAAAATACTACTTAGGGTTGATTTTTTTCGTCGTTTGTTGACATATTCATATATATGTTGAGTTTTGTACAATATTCCTTCATTTATTTAAGCTTTTTTAGCTTGTGATTTATATAGATGTATTTATGAAAAATTTAAAAGGTTTTTTGTTACATACTTTATTAATAAAAATTACTATCATTTCTATTATTTTCTTTTGTTTCATTTATTCGCGTTTTTTCCTTTTTTTCTTTTTATTTCTTTTAAGGGAAACCACGAGGAACAATGATATACATTTATAATGCAGGAAGTATTAAAAAAACATTTTCTAAAAATCATTCCAAGAAGCACGAATGAGGGAAATGACTTAACAACGTTTGGAGCTTCATCAGATTTTTAGAAAATTACAGAAACATTACACGTAAAACAAAAAAATATAATTGGTGGTTTCTCATTTTTTCACTGACTAGAAAAGTATACCTTTTAATATCGTAATTCTAAGAAAGTAATACCATACAGAAGAGTATACTTTTCTCTGTCCTCCAATTTTGTCCATCGTCTTTCAGTTAGCATTTCTTTTGTACACAAATATTTATAACTGTGATATTTTTTCGTACTGAGAGGTAAAAAGAATTATAATAGTCAATTTGTATATAGCGATACGGATGTTCAGCGTTGGCGAAAAGGTGATAGAGCGAAAGAAAGAGTTAGTCCGATCCCAAATTAGTAATACCTAACTTGAAAAAGAAAACAAATGATGAAACTGTTTAAAATTAATCAGTGTTTAATAATAAAACATAAAATGTAAGATATATACATATTAACGTTAATGTGGTAAGATTTAAGACACGTTTTGCTCTTTTTGAATTTTTACCAAACACAACGAAGTCCTTTTTTTGAAACCTTTCATTTGTTCACTCATATTAGTAATGTTAGACCTTTCAGCACACGTTAGAGTAACTTTTTCGAGTTGTCGGTGTCCTTAAAATTTAATGTTATAGTCTGTTCATTAAATGTATAAATAAATTATTTAAATCACAATGTGCTTTTTTTTTTCTATATTGAATTCTAACTTTGGCCACTGTTAAAACACAGTGTTCTATACTTTGTCGTGCAGTGTATTCGCACCGCCACGATTATCTACGACATAATAGCCGATTGGTAATTTATAACTAATTTAACGGCATTGCCTACAGAACAAGATAACTGAGGTAACAGATCTACTAAAAATGTAATATAACAGTGTTTATTAAATATTTAAATTCATTTTTTGACCCACAACATGCTATATTCAGCTACCTAAGTTTATTTCACGTTAAAAACTCAAAGAAACTACAATAGTAACTTGATCATGGCGAGGAAAAATTACATACGAGTATTCTAAACTTTGTACCCTAGTGTATTTGCAGCTTTCACACCCGCCATCTATGTAGCAATCGTTGGATTAAACATCCACAGCACTCTTGAGCTTTGTAACTCTCGCACAGAGGTTTAATTGACTAGACTGTCGCTAGGGCTGTCAAAACAATCAATAAACATAACCTAAGTATTCGTTTTGAATGCTTTTTTTGTAAACAACTACGAAATAATGACCCCAAAATGACGAGAAAGTTCTGTTTATATGAATACGACAAAGAATTGGCGGCCGCCTTCAAAGGCGACTGCGAGGACTTCCTGGAGAAGTTCGACAAGCTGAAATCGGTGCGTTACGAGGACTTTGCAGAGTTGTGGCAAATGAAAAAGTTCACGTACGTATATGCGTAAGTCCCCTGTAATATCGTCCCTAATATTTCTTTGTGAATGTGTATTTTTTTCCAGAGACCAGACTTATGCTTTAATCTTGAAAGAGCTGTGCGAGAGTTACTTTTATATCGTAAAAAAATTTATAATGTTTTCGACTAGTATATTCACGCAATTAGGGGCTTTCTACATGCTGTACGGTCTCTATTACAAACAGCCACTAAGGTACTCTCTAAATCGCGCGTCATTAAAATCATTGATTTAAATTTTTATTAACAGAAACTGGGTGAAAATCCGCCTGACCTTAGACGAGTACAAAAAAATAACTGAACTTATAGAAACGATAAAAACTCACCGTCAATACGACGCAGTGTACATTTTCGCCAAGATGAAGACGGACCAGGCCTTCATCTACACGGCTCTCCTGAAACCCCTCGGGCCGGAGGACCGCTTTGTCAAACGTTACCAATTGTACTACGACGACACGTTCAGCTCTTCCAAAACCGAGTCGGCCCTATCCAAGTTCCTCCATTTTGTGCCCAACAGCGATCTCGTTTCTGACCTGGAAAAGACGAACAAAGAATATCAGGAACGGATGAAGAAATATTCCGGTATTCAGGCATATTTATTTGTTCCAATGTTTAGTATATAACTTGTTATTTCTAGAGACTTGTCCCAGCCTCACGCCTTTTGCATCAACGATTGCCGAGGACCTACGGCAGGCGTACACTAAAATTGTGCAGGGACCGTCAAAGGAGGAGCTGCATAACGATGTTAGAAGTATAAAAGAGCAAATTAAGGCAAAAGCGATGGCGAATAAAAATGCCATGTATAGGGGCTCACGGAGAGTCAAGATGCCAACCGATGATAACTTTTCTGACGATGTGATGGATGTTGATAAATGAGCGATTTCGATACATTTCAATGATAAGAGTTATTTATGATTTTTCGGTAATAAAATGTTTTGTCAGTAAAGCCATTTTGTATTACTATATATTAAACTACCGTAAATGAACCATATTGGAATATTGAAAAAAGTAACACAGTTACCTATTCATAAAAATGTGAAGTACAATTTTCAAATTAAAAGTATGAAATCTTGTCATTTTGTATGTATAAACAAGTCTCAGAATTTTCAGCTTACCTAATTCCATTTATAAATATCACGATAGTAATATTCCGTGTATTTATTTAAGTTTTATTAGCTTACAATAACATACAAATTCAACAATAAATTACGACAAAATGTCACCGGCATTAAATGTTTTTCCACGGCTCACTTTGAGTACCTGAACATTGAAAAAATTTAACATAATGCCACGACATGGAAATTAATGTCCATATAAATTAACTTTGGTTAGTTGAAAAGTTCTTTTATATGTGATTCAGACGAAAAACCGTAACGATTTCTCCGCAACATTTAAGTAATGTTTACAACATATAAACTACATAAAAATGCAATATAATTGTTTTGGAAACAGGCGGATCATTATAAATCAAAATTGGTAGAGGTGTTAACTGTATTTCTAAAACAACATTTAATTTGAAATCGTAAACCCCCGAATCATTTTTAAACAACCAAAATATTCTTACGTACCCAGGGATGCCACAACACACGCAACGGATAGCACCATGTTGTATCACCATAGAGATAGTTTTAACTGAATACAACGTAGATATACGAAAATTGAGAGACGTATTTCTTTATAATTCTATGATAAACTTATATGCTTTACGTAAAACGATAGAAACACAAGAAACTTACAAGTGGAGGAATGACATTCCCACGATGTTGTGACAGAGCAGGAATAGGAATTATATAAAAGAATATACGAATTATAACATAAATGAATTACAAACATATACATTTGAACTTGCAACATTTGAACTATTCGCGGGCACGTCGTTTCTTTTCTTTGGCAATTCCGGCTCATAACAAAGCAATGACGTTTCGCCTATCATGACGTCATTTTAAAATATGGCGTTGAATTGAGGAGTCAGAACGTCAACAATCCTTAATTTTGTGTTCTCTTAGTTATTTGTGTTTATATTTCTTTAATTATATTTCAGTTATCGCCAGTTCCATTGCAGTAGCTTAGCCGTAAGTATATGACATTTTATCGAAACGACGGCGCCGATATTCTCCGCCTGTTGCGGTGGGTTTTTTGTGTGTATTCGTTATCTCTATCGAGGCGTCTTGTTATCACTTAATATTTGTATTATAAACAAGCCGGGACGGTTCAGTAGACATATGTCGGAAGACGATGGCGAGTAACACCTATTATTTCCCAGACTTCACCATGGACAATCAAACCCCGAGCGCGAGTCGCCCCTCCAAACTGGAGCAGGCCCAGCAACAGGTGAACGAGGTGGTGGGCATCATGAGGGTGAACGTGGAGAAGGTGCTGGAGAGGGATCAGAAGCTGTCGGAGCTGGACAGCCGAGCCGATGCGCTCCAGGAGGGAGGCAAACGGTTCGAGCAGCAGGCGCAGAAACTGAAGAGGAAATATTGGTGGAAGAACATCAAGATGATGATTATATTGGGGACGATCGGTGTTGTGGTTCTAATCATTATTATAGGTAAGATTGGTAGCGTGACGTGATGGCATTGTATATTATTAACGAGTAGTGGTAGGAATAATTCAGGCTGTTATCAGACGTGTTATCTGATAACATTGACGTCTAATTGTATTTAATGATAATGGGTGATATTAAAATATTGAAACAGTAATTAAGAAGATATCTAATTGGAATATCTTCCATCCTTTGAACATTTTCTTAATTAAAAACAGGTTAAGTAAGTTATGTGCAAGAATAGAAATAGTTGTAGATTTGTTACTATTTTATTTGCATCTATTAAAAATTTCTTGTCATTGCCTATACACACAATAGTTATAGAATATTTTTAGACACCTTGAGTTATTCATTCACTAGATCTCATAAAAGCAGGATGTTTAACAAGTGATAAACTATTTAATTTTAGCTGCTATGCATCAGCACTTTTTTTACCTTTTAGCCAATATATTGTGTGTGAATATCTCACAATTATACAGTAACTTTGGGGTGAAAAATTTGTTTACGCGTTAAGTTACAAGGGATGTCGATATCATGTGATTGAACCTTTCAACAAACATTTAAAAAAGCAATAATTTCTCAATGCTCGAGGTAAAATTTCAAGGTCGAATATTGACTAATTCTGAATAATTGTTTTGTGAGAAATTTGCTGCCTGATTAAGTGGTCTGTGTTGGAAATCAGACAATGGAGCAATTCATCTGTTTATCTAAAACAATATCAGGAATGTAGATAACATTTTAGGTATTGGTGTCGTAAAATATATTAACCGAGTTCAATTAACTCCTAAAATAAAATGCCTCATTTGGGTGAAATAATGTGTACAATTTATTGCAAGAAAGCAGTTTATTTACTGATGTGTAGTTATTGCATTTTTATCGTTGTTTTGCACTTTGACTTAATTTAATGATCGTTTATAGTCTTTTAAAGTTTGGTACAGTTTTATACTGTTAACTATGTGTCAGAATTCGTTTAATCTTGATTAAATAGAAAACCGACACCAGTTTTCAATAAAACACCGAATTATGTGAAACTTCATTCACCCGCATTGCTTCAATAATCAGGAGATTAGAGGTTTTTTTTCGGTTTTATGTTATTTATTTATATGTAAGTTGGAAAAATTAATCTATATACTTTCAGTGTCCATAGCAAATTGGATGAATGACGATGATGACAAAAAGAGCGTGGAATCGGCACCGGGCCCAGCCCCACCCTCCTAATCAACCGCCAGCACCTTACAATGGTACATAAACTTGATCGAAGAGCCCACTAATTCCCACAAACGGTCCATGTCGTTGTTTGATATGAAATTACTTCGGAGTTTATGTACCGTACTTATTTTTTATATTTGTATATGTTACACGTAATTAGATCATAACTAATCTCAGTGTAATCAGGAAAATATGCCTTAAAACAGTGCCTTGCTAGGACCAGACGCACAAGAAGTATCTTTACATCACTAGTATTAAAAATTGCGTGGCAATCTTTTTTTGTCTAAAAAAAATATATATTAACAAGGAAATTGAGGTTAAACGTTAGATTAAGTTTATATTATAGAGGATTTCTTGTGATTATGTTCTATACCCAAATATATATATTTATTTGATTAGTTTGGCTTGTTTATTACGTATGAACGATCTAAGAAAACCATGTTCTGTTACTACCCCCTTCTAATTCACTCAAAGCGGTAAAAATGAAAGTTTTAATTCACAAACCGGCTACAATTTTATTTAAATAAATAAATTGTGATATTTAAAATTTGTAGACAAAACTTGCCTAACCACACTTTATTCGCCCACTAAAATGTAATGTTCATTTCATTGGAGTTAAACTTATAAAAATAAGAGTTATTAATACTATTTTCTTAAATCCGTTTCCAACTTTGGATTTTTAAATAATACAAATGGGAAAAACTTTTTTACGAGAATTTTTAAATTATCAAGCACGTTCTAATTGAGTTGACGTTCTGATCTGACCCCCATCAGAACAGACAGTCAAAGTTCTTAACACCGCACGCAAAATGTGTTCAGGATTAAAATATAACATTAAACATGATGCAAAAGAAATAAAATGCAACTTAAATATTAATAAAAGCTAATTTACTAAGTAAATAATAACTAAAGATACGTTTTAAAGTATTATCAATGAAAATTGATTAATATAAACATTCGTTTGAACGTAGTACAGGTTAGAATATATTATACAAACTGGCAATGTCCCAAAAGAATTTAAACGATCGAAAATAATCGCCATACTAAAACCAGGCAAACCAGCCGATAGCCCCAAGAGTTACAGACCAATAACTATGCTGTCTGCGACCTATAAGCTACTAGAACGGCTTATTTATAACAGAATTAGCATAAGAATACTTGAAGCGATTCCGGTCGAACAAGCAGGTTTTCGGCCTAAACGAAGCTGTGCAGATCGAGTCTTATCACTCACCACCCACATTGAGGCAGGATTTCAAAGAAAACTCAAAACCTCAGCTGTATTTATCGACTTGTCGGCGGCCTACGACACAGTGTGGAGAGAAGGCATGATATACAAGCCCCTACGTGTAATCCCTTGCAAACTAACAGCCCGACTGTTAGACAGCATGCTAAACGACCAAGCGTTTCAAATAGCTATGGGATCCGACATCAGCTCCCCAAGGAAACTAAAGAACGGACTACCACAGGGACCAGTCATTGCTTCTCTCCTCTTTAGCCTGTATATTGCCGACATGCCAGAAACAAGATCAAGAAAGTTTGGTTACGCTGATGACTGGGTACTTACAACAAGGTGCAGTTCTATTGAACAGTCAGACGAGACCCTAACGACAGATCTAGAAGTAGTGGGAAAATATTTTCGCAAGTGGAGGCTCCAACCTAATGCCACCAAAACAGAAGTTACTGCTTTTACCTAAATAATAAACTCGCCAGAAGACAACTCAACATACAATTTGAAAACACCCTACTTACCCACAATAAAACACCTAGATACCTAGGCATAACCCTTGATAGAACAGTATATTTTAGAGAGCACCTATCGAGAACTGTTGAAAAATTAAAAACAAGAAACAACATAATCCAACCCACACGTACATAAAATAGATGCGCAGCTAAATAACACCATGAGAATGGTTGCTGGTGTCATCAAACCAACTCCCACGCAATGGCTTCCAGTCCTAAGCCACATCCCACTCCCTCAACTGCGACGAATAAATGTTCTTACGAACGAGTATAAACAGATCATGGACAAGAGAAATTTACCCATCCATCAGGATATCGAAGATGCCAACCCTAACCGACTCCGGTCTAGACGACCGCCAATAAAAACGGCAAGGGTGGCTGTGGAAGATGAGCTCAATCTTACCAACGCATGGACTCAAGAATGGACTACACAACAAACTAATAACATGCCGTGCATCACCCACAAGCCACCGGGTTTCGATTTACCACGCAAAACATGGTCCACGCTTAACAGGATCAGAACCCAACACGGCAGATGTGCATACTCTTTACACAAATGGGGCAAGCAATCTTCTCCTCTCTGTGACCGCGGAGAAATCTAAACCATCAAACATATCACAGAAGAATGTACCATACGATCATATAATGGTAGACCAGAAGACTTCCTGATAGCAACCCTAGAGTCGATAGATTACATAAATAGACTAGATGTTCGTCTGTACCCTTTTCTAGTGTTGATTAATTTTTAGTAGTTATCTAGTTTAGTATTAATTAAACCGTTTTCTAGTTTTACTTGTAAATACCACACCCTGCACTGTGATCTCTGCTATCTTTAGTCGCGCGCAAACAGATGGCACGCGCCTTGTCTCCCTTGTTTGCCTATTATAGCAGGCAGACAAAGAGCGAATTACTTACTGCCTACAATGTTGAAACCAGAGTGTAGTTATTTTTAAATTTTCTGCAAACAATAAATACATCAATCATACATTTTTTAATATAGATATGCGATGAACCTCTTGGAACAGAATTTTAAAATTGTCAAGTTCGTTCCAATCGAGTTCTGATCTGACCCGCATCGGAACAGTCGAAGTTATTTTTAATACAGTACGCGAGAACTTTCAAGGTTAAAAATATAAGCATAAATAAATAAGTGCAGCTTAGGTGTTTTTACAATTATAAATAATGAAAAAATGTTTTATTAAAATGAATAATATTCGTTTTAATCTGACACACGTCGTGATCTCTTCAGTTCGGATCTACTCCGAATAGCCTATTTTATTTCGTTTTTATGTGATTTAGAGCGCATTTTAGTAGCAATATTTCTTGTAAATACCAAATTTATTGATCAATGATCATATTTATTATATGCGAGATAATAGAGGTAGCAATGTATATAAAAATCGCTTGCGTTGACAAATTAAATTCATTCCAATATAATAAACGGTAATTGTATACAAGAAGTGTTCCTGGGCAAATGCTGACGAAACTTTTCCAACCCCCCTATTTTCGAGGGTGCTGGAGACGAATCTGGCTTCAGTTTTATCCGCTCGGACACGGTTTTCGAGAAAATGAATTTTCCACTTTTCCGCATGAGGCCATTTTTTCTATCAAATAACTTTCACTTCACACTACATAGAGAGTTCATATTAATACCAATAGATGCTATTACACTTCCTTTACACATATCATATATTAAACCGTCATAAAACTTATTAGAAACTTTCGATGTTTAGTTACTTCAAATGTATACAATGACTTGCAGTTGGCGTCGTCCATTGCAATCATACGCCCTCCGTGTCGTTCGATGAAACTACATACATATAGAGAGGCTCCAAAAGCTAACTTTGAATATTAACAACTAAATATGCTGTTATTTTGAAGGATACTAACCTAACCATAATAAGTAGACAGTCAGGTTAGGTTAGTATCCTTCAAAATAACAGCGTATTTAGTTGTTAATATTCAAAGTAGCTTTTGGAGCCTCTCTGTATGTTGTAGTTTCATCGAACGACACGGAGGGCGTATGATTGCAATGGACGACGCCAACTGCAAGTCATTGTATACATTTGAAGTAACTAAACATCGAAAGTTTCCAATAGGTTTTATGACGGTTTAATATATGATATGTGTAAAGGAAGTGTTGTAGCATCTATTGGTATTAATGTTAGCTATCTATGTAGTGTGAAGTGAAAGTTATTTGATAGAAGAAATGGCCTCATGCGGAAAAGTGGAAAATTCATTTTCTCGAAAACCGTGTCCGAGCGGATGAAACTGAAGCCAGATTCGTCTCCAGCACCCTCGAAAATAGGGGGTAGGAAAAGTTTCGTAAACATTTGCCCAGGAACACTTCTTGTATACAATTACCAAATAAACATTGTAATCAAATAAATTCAATATCGATTCAAAATTATTATCCAAGTTATTTTATGATATAGTTTTAGTTGGTTTACAAGACAATAAACTGATTTTATTAATAAAAAAATGTTTTTTGTTACAGAATTTATTCAATGTTTAACAGTAAAAGGGGAGAACCTTTATTAAAGACATTTTGCCACTTACCACCTGCGACTTTTATAATGAAAGCCGGCCTGTATGGCGCCAGATAAATAAAACGCAACTCATGGCGTAATTTTACTTAATAAAAATAATTTACATAACACTTTATCACCAAAATACGGAATTTTATATGAGGTATAGAGCTCTTAATCAACAAGCGAAAATTTTTCATAAAAAACCACCGTGATACTATCGAAGCGGCTGCCACACAATTTTTGCTCCTCTCCGGACTAACTAAACTGTAGACAAGTTCACTTTAACCTTAAAATATGCAGGTTAACGCAACGTTCCTGGAAGAAATTAAATAAAAGGGACAAACGAATAAATAATTTATGAAATTGAAATTAAACTGATCGATTTTTTTTTAGGTTATGTTAGCGCTATGCCGCGCTCTTCTCTAAGCTGCTCTCAGCAGAAGAATTTTCTCTGTTCTCCAACTGTTGTCGCCACATATTCGCGTAAATCCCCTCCTGCCCGATCAAATGGTCATGCCTAAAAATAATAACGATAGAATACGTCACGTTTTACAGCGCCTTTGAAGAAAAAAGCATTGCCACCCTATTACCTTCCCCTTTCCACTATTTCACCCTCTTGCAAGACCAGAATCTCGTCGGCGTGTATTACAGTTGACAGCCT
This sequence comes from Rosalia funebris, assembly GCA_037954035.1. NCBI lineage: Eukaryota > Metazoa > Arthropoda > Insecta > Coleoptera > Cerambycidae > Rosalia > Rosalia funebris. The sequence continues at coordinate 25,463,414 of JAZFAV010000003.1, read as the reverse complement.
GTGGGCTACGATTATAGTCGTCCTATTGGCGCTCATTCTAGTCAAAGAATCCTAAAAATTAAACAACGTAACCTGCCTGCAAGTCATCGAACACCTCCCTCACCTGTATATTCCTTTCTGTCTGGGTGTCCAACGCACTAGTTGCCTCGTCTAAAAGTATTATAGCGGGGGCCTTCAGCAGCGTTCTGGCTATAGCCACACGCTGTTTCTCCCCGCCGCTCAGGCGTAAGCCACGTTCACCCACCTGTCGAGTAATGTTAGAGTCACAAAAGAATTTGATTTTAGAACATTTGAGGGCGTACCTGAGTATCGTACCCATCAGGGAACTGTAATATCTTATCGTGGATCTCGGCGCCTCTGGCGGCCTCTATGACGTCGGCGTCGGTAGCCGACAAACGTCCGTATTTTATGTTGTATCTGAAAACCGCGACGACTTACAACAAAAAGTTTTAAATAGAGGTTAATTGAATAGGAATGTTATCAATTTCCTTCAGGTTCGATAACGGGAAACATAACCTTCAATTTGCGTTACACTGTTGCCAAACACGCACGTCATTTAAATTCAATATGGCGGTTATGGGCACATGTTTTTGTGCAGTGGAATAAGAACTAGACATCTTGTGTTGTTTTGTAAGAAAATATGTAAGAAAGACACGTTTTTAACTTTGAATAAATAAATCTCTATAAAATTTTGTACAAAGGATAACATTAAAATTAAAATCTACGTTTGTCCTGTTATATAAAAATGTAGATTTTTACTACTTTAATTTTCTATACGATACATTTACTCTTATTAAAATTACCGAAGTAAAATATTTATCCAAAGATATTACTATAGCAAATAAAAGTATAAATAGCCATTTCTTTTTTTTTTTTTGCTTACATGTTTATACGTATATTTGGGTGATTCCCATTTTTATTTTAATGGGTATTAAATTTTGTTAGCAAAATATCAATCTAATAATATGTCATCAAATGCAAACAGTTGCAGCAAGTATTTCACTATTTTCCGTCTAAGCCACCTTGATCTTTGAAAAAAGAAATTAATAAGTTGCAAAGCAGAGTTCTTTTTAAAAGAAAGTACAATTAAAGTAACAAAAAAACAGTGTACTATCAAGAGAGAAAGTAATTAGACATTTTCCATAAGTTCCCCTCAGGTACTGGCAATAATGAATTAATTTTAGTGTTAATTACGATCTTTGTGAATAGAGGGCGCCAGCAGCTTGAACCAAGAGCTTAATTTCCTCTAAAATTAATTCTTTATTAGGGGAAGCATATCAGAAGCGTTTCATTACTTTCCTTCTCAATGGTACATTTAAAAATTTAATGTAATTCTCATTTAAAAATAATTTGATGAGAGCATAACCGGGCACTCACTTGATGGTATTGTTGAAAAGCACGGTATCCTGGGGAACCACGCCTATAGACCTCCTCAGAGATTCCTGAGTCACGGTCTTTATGTTCTGCCCATCTATGATTATAGACCCCGTCTCCACGTCGTAAAACCTAAACAGCAGCCTTATTATCGTGCTTTTGCCGCTGCCGGTTGGACCAACCTGCAATAATTCCGTCAAGTTTTATGGTACGCTCGTCATTAAACACCCAGATCTTACCAGTGCCACAGTTTTCCCGGCCGGCACGGAGAAGGTAACGTTCTTAAGTATCAACCTTTCCGGAAGGTATCCGAAAGTGACGTTGTTAAACTCGACGGCGCCCCGTTTGACCGATATGGGCCCCGCGCCTGGAGCGTCGATTATCTCCTGCTCCTCTCTGAGCAAGTCGAACATGTTTTCCATGTCCACGAAATTCTTCTGGATGGACCTAGGATGGGACTAGTACGTTTATAAGGAAAATTCGCTTACGCCACGCTATAAATACCTGTAGTAAGTACCGAACCAGTTGAGGGGTACGTACAACTGTACTATGTAAGTGGCGAACAGCACGTAATCGCCCGCTTTCAACGTGTGCTGGTCGACGACCATGTGCACGCACAGTAAACTGCCGGCTAGCAAACCGCTGCAGATAATGATGTTTTGTATCGTGTTCAAAATATTCAGCGTCAACGTAGACTTGAACTCCTCTTTCTGAAATACACAAGATTATAAGCAAGGTGATATTATTGGGCGTACAATACGATCCCCAACCTGGTACTTTAATACAGCTTCCCGGAACGCCTCCACCTCGTACTGCTCGGCACCGTAATACTTCACCGTTTCGAAATTCAAGAGAGAGTCCACGCTCCTCGCCCTAGTCTCGTTGTCGGCCAAATTCATACGTCTCTGATACTTGGTACGCCATTCAGTAATAACGATAGTCAAAACTGAAAGTAACACGGTCAGAAACGACACAATTTACGCCTATCACTGCTTACCAATATATAATATCATGGTAATGAATACTATCAGCCCGAACCAGGCGTTGAACGCCGCTATGAAATACACCACGGCCACCATAATGTCAACTATGGTGGGTAAAATTGAGAATATAATGTAGTTAAGTAAATTATTAATACTGTCGGTTCCCCTGTCCATAACCCGCAGCACTTCGCCCGTCTTTCTCCCCAAGTGCCACCTCAACGATAAGCTGTGTAAATGTCTGAATAATTCCACCTGAAATAAAATTGTACACCGCTTGCACCTGTCGCGAATATCCACCCAAATATTACTCACCTCTACTTCCCTTGTCGTATACTGCTGGATCCTAATCCACAGAAACGACCTTAAATTATTCAACAAACCCATACCCCCCGTGCCGCCACCTTGCAAGAACTTAAAAGCTACGTAAATCAAGATCCAGTCCCACCTAAACACCATTTCCTCAACGGTGTCCTTCTTGTCCACCTCCATACTGTCAACTGCAAGAAAAACGATTAGATACGCGTCTCAATTTCAATTCCGTATTCCTACCTATTAGTTTCTGATAAATGGGGACGTATAAATTGACTACCCTCCCGCCTGCGATCAACAGAAAGCAGAATATCACCCTGAATTGCAATATAATGTCCTTCTTGGGCCAGAGGAACGGCGACAGGATCCTCATCTTCTTCCAAAAGTTGTTCCACGTCGACCGGTTCTCCCTGCTCCTCTCCTGCGAACGATCAGGCTTTAAATCACGTACGTGCCCGTCAAAATTTTATAGACAGGTTAAAACTGCCTGTCAATACCTTGAATTTAACATTAACTGAAATATTTTTGAAAGACACTCTGAATTTCTGCTTCCTATCGGGGCCTTTTTCCGCATCTGTGCTGATCGACATTGCATCGATGCTATTTCAACAATACCAGAGGAATTTATTCGCCACACAAAGAGCTAAAAAGGAACTAACCAAATTTTTTATTCACATTTCAGATATGACATGTGAATTGCTTTTCTGTTCAGATCTAGATAAGATACCGAATTACTTTAAAAGACGTTAAATATTTGTTTAGAAGTAATTTGGAGGAGAGGGACCTCGAGTAATTTGCAGAAAGTGGTCATTTCGTTGGTGTGGCCTATTACAGGGGAAGGAAATGCATCGTTTTCGATAATTGTTTCCAATACTGATGGAGTGATAAGGAAAAGTGTTTTCCTATCACCCATTTATTACCAGTTATCAGTTTTCCTTATTGCCCACAAAGGAAACTTGTGGGCAATAATTATGGATGTAATGGTATTAGTAATCCAACCTTTATGATATAAAAAGATCTGGCTGAATAAAAGAAAAAAAGATGAGACCCTATTGTATAAACAGTCATGTAAGTAATATTACTTTCTATTTTATCCCTGAGACATTAATCTAATAAAATTTAAACACCTATTATAATGGATGGAATTGCATTTATATCTGCAAGAAAAAAGCGCCTGGTGTTAGTAATCTGGAATTTACTATTACTTAATAAAAAAAAAAAAAAAAAGAAGATTCTAAAGGTAAACATTTGTTAAGTAATACGCAACAAACATAAATAATCCTTGCTCTTGTTTACAATCAGCACTTCAATTAACCATAAAACAGCTCGTTAAATGATAAAAATCTAACAATACGGTTAACGAGAAACCGCGAAAGCTACACTAGTTCCCCCAGAAAGGATACTTACCGAATCGTTGAGGTTCCTTTGCGGGTCGTTCAAGCTGAAATAGTTAACATTCTGCATGATCCCGGGCGCCTTCAGGCCCAGTAAGAAGATCATCAGGCACGATATGTACCGCAACACGAACAGGGCCATCTCTAACTGATCAGTCAGGCTGAAAGTATGTAGTTTAATATACGGTCAATTAGAATCAAACGGTACTTACTCGTTGAGCCTGAACCACCAGTGCCTTTGTCCCAAGTTGATGAACGACAAGTTTTCCGAGATGAAAACTAGAGTCCAAAATATGAGCAGGACGATGCCGTGTCCTCTTGTTGGCACAGACGGTAGAAGGTAATGTCGTTCCACTTTCACTATCCATAGCGAGAACGGAAATGTCACTAAGGTTAACACTAACGATACAATCTAAAAACGATAACGTTAAACATGGAAAAGTAAGATAAATAAAAGGCTTACCATATACCCATAAACGGCTTTGCCATTGTAAACTGTAGCTTGAAGTATGAACCTAATTATTTCTAAAATAGGCAACGCCAATGTGAAAAATATCTGAACGTAATATAACTTGGATCTGGATAGGTGGTTGGGCGAGACCTCGGTACCGTACTTGCTGTACATACACAGCTGGATCGTTCCGGCTATGAGGATGAACCCCGCCAACACGGAGGATGATAGGGTGTCCATGAAGCACTGCGAGGTGCCATGGTCCACCCACACGTCCCATATCTTTATGCCCGGCGGGCAATAGGACATGTTCAAAACCATTTTGCTTCCCTAAACAATAAAATTATGCCTGGGCGTGCGACACTCGACCTTTTCTAAACAAAGGCGGCGAATTTATAGCGAGGGCCACTAATCATGTTTTTATCTTAATATGAAAAACCTTGATTATTAATAATTTTAAAAAGTAAAAAACCAACATTATTTATATAAAGATTTACATTTGTATTTGCAAAGCGATAACGATGTTTATCTCATATTAAACAAAAACAAGCATGATATGCGTTCCACTAAATTTTGTCGCCGTTCTCCCTACAGCTAATTATAAACGTCCGTGAGGCCGACGTAAATAACGCTTTAAGATCCTGGGAGACCCGCAATCACTTTTACTTACCTCTTAACTTAATCCTGAACACTAGAAATTATGCATCACTATTAGAATAACTTAAAACTCGTTTTGCAAACAACGACCGCGTAATAACTAATAATATACAGCACTAATGTTTAGTCATTCCGATTTCTGTCATTCCGTCACTAAAGTCATTTTTAGGTTAGAGTAGATTTGTTCGCCAATCGTTTGAGGCACTTAGATCTGAAAATCTTAAAACTCAGAAATCTGTAATTCAAGTCATGATCGTCAATCCTTTTCTAACCTGGGAAAGCTTATTATTCCATCTCTTTCTGATCGATTTCGCTCCGCCAGCGCCATCTGATATTAGTTGACCGAAGCTATCACGCGACAAGTGAACTACTAGAGCAGGGATACGCAAAGTTCAGGGCAGATAAAAACCGGAAAAACAAAGTAAATCTTTGTTTATATATAATATAGATAATAGGCAACCAATTGTATAAGAGTGACAATATTTATTCGCCTATTTAGATCCATGGTTATCGAATGTTTATAGAAATAAATATTTTCAGTAATAATAAATAAACAATTTATGGCAAACACGTTTTAGAATATTTATTTATAGTTACATATTTTTTTACATTTATACTTAGTTAAGTTCGTTCAAGAGCTGCATGTTAGAAATATGTTTGTCTAATATTTTTAAAATCTATGCAAAACTACGAATTATTGATGCATATAGAAAAAAAAAACAAAAACCGAGCGATATAATTACGAAATAAAGCCCACACAATGTTTATTATAGGCAAAATGTATTTATTTTTTTTTTAAATTACTTCTAAGACTTACCAAACTAACGAATTAAAAATGCAAAAAAACTATTCGCCTGTCAGCGGAACAATAATATAAAATGTACTATTAAAATATTTATACCCCCGTCAAAGGCGTAGGTTAATGATAATGAATTTTAAAATTTCAAGAACGTTTTGCGTGTTGCCTAAAAGTTGGCGTCAAATATAGTGTCTACATCTGCACGATGTTCCATGAAAGTTTCAGCAAAACCGTTACCGTTTTCGTTAATCCCAGGCGGCCGAGTGAGTATAAATCGTGTAGGAGAGAGATCGAAAAAACTGTAGTACGATAGTGTAAATCAAGTAAGTAGTGAATGTGAAATTGAAATAGTTGACGTTCAATGTTTGTTAGGTGCGTGACGATCTGTCAAAATAGTAAAAAAATCGCAGATTTCACGCATTTCTCGCGATTTTTTTAGTGAAACGACCACGGCCGACGACGATGTGATGTGCCAGTGATATTTTTACGAGAGTGCCACCGCTTTTTTTCGGTATCTGTACGAGTTCTCCGCGATTTTACCATTGAAAGGTGTGTATGTGTGTAATTTCTTGCATTTGAAACGTTTGTTTATTGTCGCACCCCTGGGTTTCGCGGCCTGCCTTCGACGTAACGCCACCTCCTCGGCTCGCCCTGCCTTTTTATTGATCCCTTAAGGCTCAACCTAACCTCTACTTGAGCAGGTCCAGTCTCTTGGGCGAGGGTTTGGCGAAAATCTTCGGTTCAGACCCTCGTTTTCTGTTCCTGTACGCACTGCAGAAGGCTCCCAAGTCCTTGGCCATGATAAAGTACTTGGTGGAGAGGTACCCTGTTTACTTTTTTAATCAGTATCAGTAAATACGTAGGTCAGCAACCCCCTTTTGCTATTATTAGTTTTTCATCCGTAGCAATGTAAAGTCATTCTGTAATGCGTGTGGAATGTTTGATTAACCCCTTGTAGATGGCAATAAAATAGGGCCTTAGGGGGACCGCCTAAGACGACCCGGGTAGCTTGTATTGTTTAGCATTGCTGTAGAGGAATTTGGATGATGACGTGATTAAATATATTGTTTGTTTAATAAAATGTAAATATATATCTTCATTCACACCAGTGTGGTAAAAGTCCTATTATAAAAACATTACGTAAATAAACATAATAACGTACATCTTGTTTTATATATAAACATTAGGATATTTATTAGACAGTGTTGTATTCTTGTGTGAAGTTTATATTTTACCCCAACACCGTCCGCGTATAGGTCAAGGTTTTAGAAAATACCGCAAAAATAATTCAAATCTTTAAGGATATTATGTTATTTGGCCATCAGTAGCATGTGTTCATTTTCAATGATTCATTTCGCGTTTTGCATTTAAAATACCCGTCGCCAGTAAGCCAAGGATTTTATATGTGTGTTTTTTTTTCTACGATGATTGCGTATAATCAATAACTTTGACAAAAAAACATTAGAAAAATTACATGTAACGACATTAGAAATTCCCTTGTATGTTGTTGGACTTATTTTAAAGAATCTGCAGAAGACCTATTAACGCAAAAAGGTAGAAATAAGGTCAGAACTCACTACCAGTGGCGTGTACCATAATACGGTTAATTTTTTTAATATTTCCGTATTTTTTTCGTTTTCCTCAGAGCATAAAATCACTGTAGCTATAATTATTTCCTTATAAACAGACTTGTATAGGCGGTACTTGACCGATTATTCGTTGTAGCTCTAGTAATTTCACCAACCTGTGTATAAAACGCCGAATTCCTCTTACCATGTAATTAATTTTGACCAAAAAAACTTTTATTCGCCTTATATAAGCATTCAGATTAATAGAAAATAATTAAAGACAGTGATTAAAACGATAAACCAAGATGAAACTGAATGAACAGCTTGTCAAGAATAGGAAAAAGTGTGAGATTCTCTGTGTTGCGTAGAAGAGAGAATGAGGCGGCATTCGGAGGGAAAAGGATCGAACTCTATGTATAGTTTATTTCATCGCTATTTGCCAAATAAAAAATCTCAAAACATACCGTGGCTTGTTTTTATGGCTAGGCTCAGGTAGACTGCTCCGTTTATCGGCAAGATAAGAGTTTTTTATTTGGCAAATAGCGATGAAATGAATAGTACGTTCACATTCAATATATATTCATTGATATTCACTCTGCCAAAGTCTCAATGCGACTGAATAAAGACCAGGCCGTTTACTGCGCACCTCGTGGGCGGTCCGATATCGAATCGTTTTGAGATTTGTTCTTATTCTTGACGAACTGTATACCTTCCGAAATATTAGAAAAAAATCCACTGAAATCTGACTAATGTTTTGCCTTGAACTTCTAGATAGACTACATGAATTATATAAGACCAAAAATTTATTGCACCGGATATGATCTTCGCGCTTTTTTAAACTTTTTTAAACAGGTCAACACAAAGAGGATCAGTTATACAGATAGTATTTTTATTTATTATAAAACTACTAAATTCTTTGTCGCAAAATATATCTGCCGTACCTTAAGCAATAAAAATAGAAAAAATTGTTATAATAGGTACACATTGGAGACGCTAAAAAATGACAGCGCTACGCAGCATCATTTGTCAAACGTCAAACCAAAACAACAGCCAGTGGACGTCGTTTCTGCATTTCCGCAGGAATTCCAGTGTCACTCGCCTCCTTAATTGTAATAGGTATGCATAGCTTGGCGGTGATATTTTCCTAAGTGTCTATTATACACGCGAATTCACGATATATTGCCAAGTTTTCACGGGTCGTTTCTAAATATAGGGCCTAGGCCGATCCCATTGTCGTATCCCGATAAAAATATACTCATACGGTGTATTTATAACGATTAATCTCTTGTTTGTATTGGGACAAGATACGACCTTGTTTATTTTACAAATATAGACTGTTATGAGGTGTCTTCTCATCACTGGCTAGGTCACTGACCAAAAAGCGTTTTAATGAGTCTCCGTGATCGACTGGAAGACCATCATCCACCCCGACACGTGGCCAATGTGCAAAAAAATCCCTCGCAATTCCTAGCAATTAATGAGGAAGTCTTGAAAAGCTCTAAAAAAATTTTTAGGAATAAAAATGAGTGAAAAACGTAAGCGAAAAAGTGTCTTATTAGGAAAATTGATACGGGCGTATATACGGGGTGAACTTTTCTTTTCCTATGCTATATATTATTGAGAAAAACGTAGAAATAGACGAGTTTGTCGTTAAATATAACTTATAACCCTAAGCAAAGAGACACGGGTGGAATATATAAAATAGAAATGTACAGTTTTAAATTACACACCCTGTATGATACATAACTTAGAAAGAGAGCTATTAACTAGTTTGCTTTTACGCTAACAATACCAGTTTCTCACCGAATTCGACATTTAGATTTATGAGATATATACAGGCAGCGGCAGGCTACTAGGTGGATTAACGACTTAAGGGGTAATCACCGTAATACATAAATTTCATTAATTTCGATATAACGATGCAGCATAATACCCAAGGATTAGCCTAATGGCCTGTCGCTTTCTGTACATCACAGCCGGCGATACTGTTTTGCAATAAATCGATTGTTATCTGTTATCAATCACGGGGAATCAGAACCATTCGCTTATTAGCGATTTCGATTAATAAACTTCCATAAATAGACAACCTATTAAAACCGACATCAAAGCAGTGCATTCATTATAAAACGGCTCTGCCATTGTTTCAATTATCTGATTTTTTTATACAGATAAGTGGGCCTTGAATCCGTTGTTTCGACAATAAAAACAAAGCATGGAGCGTCGGCGCATCATTATTCATTTGTCACAAGGATACGTGGTTGGATTTTATTGAGTCTGTTACCTGTAAACACGGGAAAAAAATCATTATCAGGATTCCGGAATGTTTATCTGCGACCTTCGATTTCAGTTACATGTGGACGATAAATGTTGGTGGTATGGTTTTTTTGCGAGAGGATTAGCATTTTCGATAAGGCTTCCCGGTAAATTGATTTGCTTGCCTCCAGGGGCGAAATACGTTGAAAGATATCGCCAGATTGTGGATCATACAACTGACACGTTTCATAGTTTTTTTATTTACATACATTCTCGTACATATAAGAATTTATTTTATCATACTTCGTACAAAGTAAATGTATTTTTTTAAATTGCTCGTAGTTTTCAAAAAATAAAACCCGCCACAGGTAGGGTTCGACATTTGTCCCGGATCGGAACCGAACGACATACAGCTGTTTCGAACTTGTTAGTTCTCATCAGTGCCGTACACGGTACGCCGATTCAGGACAAATGCCGAATGAACTTTATGGCGTATACATCTTTATCGATACGATCTCTGTCAGTAACATATAAGTCGGAAATCGAGAAAGGAACCACCAAGCCGCCAAGCGGTTATCAAAGTAATTCCCGAATAGCAAAGCTATTACATAATCGCTCTAGGAAACAACTAAGCCCCGCCAGGCATTGAATTATACCCATGTTCCTTTCTCGATTTCCGACTTATATGTTACTGACAGAGATCGTATCGATAAAGATGTATATAAAGAAATATTCAATCGCTAAACAATTTACTTGCTACTTTTGGCAGACTATCTTGACGATATACAAGAGAATGCATTATTAATAAACAATAACTCATTCTTGGAATGTTATCTAGGTATGGGAGTGATAATAAATTTAACAGAAAAACAACTGCGATAAGCGGCACAGGTGACGAAGCAAATTAAAAAAATCAACATTCGTTATTATTTTACGCGTTAGCGATATTATCGATTCTCTTGGAAATGGGACAACTGAAAAAATCAGAAAATTCCGGCGGAACGTCTTCGAACGAAACTCTCAAGGAATCGCCTTTTATCCGAAAAAACAAAGGTGTAACGGTACAGAGCAATCACCGTAAATGTGTCTGAGTCAAGGTGTTACTATTTCACGGTGGTATCTCGGCTGTCGGCCACACTTTTACTTTTTAAAGCCGCATTTTTGAGCAGTTAGATCGTCGTGTTGTTTGCTGGCAGTTCTCTTAACCGAACTGTTCATTCCAGTGTCAACATGACCGAGATCTGATCGGTTCTGAAAATCGGATACCGCTCTCAATTGGACCCCCAAGGTTACCTTCGATTGAAACCGATATGATATCCTTAATTTCATTCGATTACTTCGGTCGGATCAAGTGGGGAAGCGTTCATAGTATTGCACACGCCATTATATCGTTTCAAGTGATATTTTCTAAGTTGTTCGGAATGAAGAAAATTTGATAATTTATATGATCACAATTTGGGCTAGTTTAAATCAAATTATCGTCAGTAAGTTCATGTCAATTTTCGAAAATAATTGGTTAAGGCATATACAGGATTTCAGGATACTTTCTGGCTTAACTTTCGCAGGGTAGTGACCCCATTGCTATACACCTAAAACTTAAATTATAAAGCAATTCAACCTCATATTCCTTACGACAGAACGCCACTGCGTCTGAACCAGCGCAAATGACGTTGTTCTTCCGTGCCCTGTCGATTTTCTTCACTAATCGTGCCAGCTTTTTTTTAGTGGAAGTTTTAGCTAGTGTTATTCTAATAGTACTTAATCAGTTGGAGCAACCACATTAGAACGAAGTTACGCACATTTCAGTTGTTTTCGCAGTCCCTTTCACATTTTAAAACAGGCTTGAGACCATCAGCTTCAAATTGCAAATGTTTAAAATTAGTTAAGGGCTTGTATTTTTGACCTCGTTGAACTGTTTTAATCTGAGATTAATTTAGTCGATGTATTTAGAAGATTGTGTTACAATTATGACAAGATAAAGAATAACATAATTCAAACAACGATTAAATCAACCTATGATTAAACCTAGCCCTGGAAATCTTATTGAATTTTCCCATGGTGCAGCTATATGTAGCATCGAGAAAAACAGAAACATGTAGCATCGAGAAAAAACGTTCTGAGATTTTGAATTGCTGAATTTATTTTGTAAGTATTTCGAAATCAAGAACTTATTTAGCTCTAAAAATAATGCATTATTGGCTATATTTCAACGGACCGTACCGAGAGTCTCATCACATTCTTTCTTGTTGGTACGTTCGTGGAATAATTGTACGATTCGACGGTACTTTCACAATATAATTACATAACGAAATATCTAGCCACGCCCATCAATATCGGTACGTGTAATTAATTAATCTACTAATTAGTGTAATACGTCAAGAACCAGTAATTTACAATCTGAAAAAACGATCACGTTTACATAAAATGAATAATAATTACTATCATTAGTAAGGTTACCTTATTTTTTTTATCAAAACACGGAGAAGTCTTTTCTTGTACTTTTCACGATATGATGGCTTTGGTTTTTTTTACATTTTATGTCTTTATTATACCGGTATATCAAAATTTGTCTTACTCAAAAGTGGTAGTGAATTTTATAATAATTGCCAGACATTTTTTGATGGTCAAAATACCTTTTTGTCGCCCAGACCACCCTTCTTGCGTACTGCCAGTGATTTGTTAATAATTTTATGAAATATAATTAGTCCCGTTCAATTATACTAGGCATAAAAATTAAGGGATGTAAAAAATCCAAAATTTTTAGGTGATTTTCGAAGGGCTGTAACTTGGAAAAAAATAGTCGCAGAGCAATTCTGAGAAAAGCAAATTGAAGCTCCAAGTTTCTAGTATTCAGATCTTGAAAGTTAAAAAAAATTACCATTAGCAGTTTTTGAGTATCATAAGAAAACCATCGGGAATAGAAATTCCAAATTTTTGCTTGCCTGTCAAAAGGTCCACGGACTTGTTGCAATAAGTTTTCAGTGATTTCGTTATAAAGGTCTTTTAAATAATTTTATCTTCTTTAATTTGAGCGGTCTAAAAGCTTTGTGCAATAATTTTTCGCTGACTTATCGTCGTTCAAAGCAAAAAAGTCAGTTTTGACTTTGGTAATTAATTAGGTACTTGGGAAATAATGATCGTACGATGATCGAAAATTTGGATTTTTTTCCGATGGTTTTCTTATGATTACTCAAAAACTGCCGATGGTAAAACATTTTGAACTCGAGATATGAAAAATAGAAACTTGAAGCTTCAATTTCCTTTTTTTAAGCAACTATTCTCTCCAAGTTACAGCGCTTTGAAAATCACTTAAAATTTAAGATTTTTTTACATCCCTTAATTTTTGTGCCTAGTGTATATCGTCAACGCAGAGCTGTGCAGAAACACCATTTTGACTGTTTTTAGCCAGACGGCGCAACACCATATAGACATTTATAGCTTTTCTATACTATACTTTAAGTTTTTCCACTTCTGTATTTCAGAAAGACTGTTGTCCGTATAGTCTGTCGTCTATTAGCCCATTACAATGCGAACCTGTCGCCTCAATCTGATATTTATTTACAGAAATACTTCGCTGTCGCAAAATTAGGCAACTCTTGACCTCGTTGAACTATCTTTCCTTGGCGTTCGTTCTATTTTGTCTGCCTACCGCTTTCCCAATCGAATCTAGCCATCACTGCCGAACAAAACACAAACTTATCATAGCCTGCCGCGTTCCTTACAAGGAAAACGTTTTAATCGCGATTGTTTAGCAACTTTCTCTTGCCGGCAGCCGCAGCGGCGTTTTTCTGGCGCTATTATTTCAGGAAACCCATTAACGGTTTCAGATCAGCGGCCAAGAGTCGATTTAAAAACTCAATTATGTCGCAAAGAAACCTTGTATTTCCGTTGCAGCTTTAAGAAACGATCGAAAACATCGGAATGCACGCTGCGTAGTCATAACAGGAGGGAATTATCAACGAATAACTCGTAAACACTCGACAGAGATAGCGTATATAAATAATTATATCGGGTTATCAGGTAAACAAGATTGCGATTTAACTGTACGCACTTGAATCACTCAGTGATTTCAAGCCGAGCGGAAGAATGTGAATATTGTTTCAGAAATTAACCCAATCTCGAAAACTATGAAAATATGGTTTGATCTGATGAGTCTCGACGGAGCGAAACTTTGTCCTGGCCCAATTCGCGTGGTCTAAAAGGTGAACGACGTCAAACAGTCGATAAAAGAAGTGAGGGTACTCAGAGATAAGATATCGAGTGTATTTTTGTTCGTTTCAGATATTCGATCATGTTCAATTTTATAAAGAAGGCCGCGGTGCCAGGTGTGATATCCGACAAGGAGGAGAAGGAGAAGAGGAAGAGGGACAAGAAGGACAGGAAGGAGAAGCAGAAACGTGACAGGGCGAGCATGTCGGCCGATGAGCTTTTACGTTTGGACGAGGTAAGAAACATTTATTTCGATATTGCCGTAGGTATACGAGGCGGTACCCAAAAGAAACCGAAATTATTTTGTCTATGTTTATTTAATTTTTTAACAAAAAAACTTCAATTCCCTTCAAAGTACTGTCCACTGGCACCAGTACACCTGTCTAATGTTTTATTCCATTGTTTAAAACATTTTTGAAATTCGTGTTCTGTGATGCCCGACAGCGCCTCCATCGTTTTTTTTCTTCACCTCAGCGACGTCGGCAAAATGCTTCGGTTCAGGGTCGTGACCGTAGCACTATGATTCGTCACCTGTGATGACCTTGGAAAAAAGTTTGGAGCACTTCGAAATTCTTCTTTCAAGGCACAACATGCTTCCACGCAACCTTGTTTTTGTTCAACAATTAGCAGTCGAAGCACGAATTTGGCAGCCGCCCTTTTCATCCCCAAATCTTCCGTAAAATTCGCTGAACTGAACTCCAAGTCACTTCAGGCAGCTCCGCAACTTCGTCAATTGTCCATCGTCGATGTTCCAAGATGGTTTCGCAAATGTTATCAACATTTTCATCGGTTCGAGCTGTCGAAGGACGACCAGAGCGAGGTTTGTCATCAATTGACATTTCACCTCTTTTGAAACGGGAAAACCACTCAACTACTTGAGTTTTCCTCAATGCCGTGCATACTACCCTTTTGTTATGCTTTTTTTTTTAAACGGCAAAGGGGTTGGCCCTTTGCCGTTTCCCCACTGTCTAAAGATGATGGAGGTTATTACAATCCTATCAGTTCTCGGTAGTAGCAGAAATTAGGTTAAAAATTTGATGCCATATCCTCCAAAATTGATTATATGATAATCCCCAAAAATTAAAACGATTCAAAAAAGCTGGCCAATTTTCTTTAAATCCCGTCAGTCACATCCTCGTTTAGTCCACTTTTTGGCATAGATCTACTCAGTAAATAACGTTTTTTTCAAACACTCCCAGGTTCGACGTTCTCTGAAGATCCGGGGTCGGCGAAAGGACAAGGAGAAACTGCCCTCGGGCATCACGGCCGACTACACCGCCGACTTTCTAGCCAGCCTAGAGAGGACCGACTCCCCCATCTCCACGACCCTACCGGGTTCCCCCTCCCACCCCGGCCACCTCCACCACGACGGATACACGCAATCCGACAGTTCCGAAACTAGTCTCAACTCGCTGAACCCCCCGTACAACCACAAGAACCTACCCCCGCTGCCGCCGAAACCTCCGAAAAGGGGCATCCTCAAGACGCCGAAGGTCAACGTCACCCACGAGAACAATCGAGAATCGACGCACAGCAACGGCTTCGATCGACCCGACGACAATCACGGCAACCTGGCGAGGAACACGCTGCAGAACGAACTCATGTCCTACCAGAACTTGCCCCCGCAGAACGGGTTGAACGGGAGCAGCAAAAACATGGGGTCGCAGCTGCTCGTGATCACGTCCACCTCGCCCAGCGCCGACAGTCTCACGGACACGACGAATTCTTCCTTCGCCACGCCCCCTTTCTCGTTGAGCCCCGTCGGCGAGTCCCAGGGCTTCCACAGGTAAGTCTGTTTGTGTCGGAGCAGAAGCCCGTGGTTGTTAAGACTGTTCCTCGATCGATACCGCCAGATAAATCTGGAAACGTGGCGCAAACGACAATTTGACAACACCGCGCAGAAGCAACATTGCTATTTACTTTATCCGTTTCTACTATACAATTTCCAAATCGTGAAGAAATCGACCAAGAAACTTTTGCACAACATGAACGAACAACGTTTGGTTGAATAACAAGATCTCGAAATACTGGTGGTGTCTCAAAGGGTAAATCACCTAGGAAAAGAGTTTTGCCAGGAAAGGCTACGTAAGATGTTCGCGAACGTTTCTCTGCGCGTGCAAATAAACCTTTACATCAGCTTGTTGCTCAGATAGATAAATAGTATCTACGTAAAGCGGTAAAAAAAGAAAAATACATTTACACCCTTATAAAACTACTTGGGTTTTAGAGTTATTACTTAACTTAAAATTGACAATAACATGTGAGGGTGACTTGTCGACTAGTCAGCAGAACACAAGTCAGCCGGTATGATCTTCACTGCCTCTTCATCTGGTAGTAAATAATGTGATAGCGATTCTAGTATATCTGACACATCGAACAGTACCCACATTTTTGATATGTGACGGAAAAACAGCAGATCATTTAATGCCAAAACGTTTTTCTCTATCCGCTGACCGACTGTATTGCCTAATTGTCGTCTGCGCAACGCGACCCTTGAGCTCACGAGCTTTCGAGCTACCCCTTACCCAAATTGCAACGGTGGACCTGTTTCAGGTGGTCGAGGACGGCCAACTTCGACGACGTGAACCTTCCTCTGCCCGACATAGTACCGCTAGTGCTTCCGAAACCCAGGACGCTGACCATCCAGCGGCAGAAGCCGCCTCGTAATGATTTCGGGTTCTCTTTGCGTCGTGCGATGGTTCTGGAACGCGTTAACGGGGAATCGGGAGTGAGCATGCGCGCCGTGATTTTCGCCGAACCGGGCACCATGGTGCAACACAACAACGAGACGGGGCTGCTTCCGGGCGACAAGCTGCTGGAGGTGAACGTCGTCCCCGTAGAGGGGAAGACCAGGGAGGATATCATCGACATGATCAAGGCCTCGGGAGAGAGCGTCACGCTGAAGGTGAGTGCTACTGTTCTTATTCAACTCGTTTTGTTTGCGTCTTATCAGAGGAATAATATCGGAGAGAGTTACTAGATGTTAAAAGGTCGTCTTTTTGACCTTCGCAAAGAGTGTGCGCTACATGTGATGAGAAATTAAACGCACGTGTCCAGAGGATTGTTTTCTTTTTCCACTGTGTAAAAACGTTAACAATATTTGTCTTGACTTTTTTGCTCACGGTGTATTAATTTTTTATCAATTAATCATAGATTTAGAGTATTTAAATCTGTTGGAAAACATATAAAGCTTTATTATTTAATAAATACTCTCATAATAATTAGTGCTGCCCACATTGAGATGTATTAAAAGTGGCGGCGTCGTATATAAGCAAATGCGTTGGAGGCAATTCAGATTAACTCATTTAAAACCTAAACTAAAATGCGGTGAAATGTGTTTATGATTTAAAGAAAATGACCGTTCGTCATCTAAAGATGTAAACCTTTGCATCTTTTAAAAAGGTGTCTGAAATTACTTAATAGATCCGTCTCAGCACTTACTGTACTATACTGTAAAATGTGTAGCACTATTTGCAAGTCATCTACTACTTGCAACGGTTCAGCCCAGGATGCGAAGTCAGTTTATCAACCTGGATTCCAAAATCGAAACGATTGGATCAACGATACTAAATTGCATTAAAGGAACGTTATTTTTTGCATAACGAATACTTTCTATCCGAGCCGCGAAATTGCGAAGTCTCTCAATGAACCCTGGTGAATCCTGACCGAAAAAAAAAAAAAAACGCAAGAGTACTAGATCAACATTGTTACGGTCTGAAAACCATCAAGCAGGCGGTGGCAGTATTCCATACGAAAACAATGTCTAGTTTGCGCTCTAATTAACTCCACCATTAGCACTTGCATTTGTTAATTTGCAGCCGAGAGGCAGCAATTAGACGAGGCGATGCCCCCGTTACAGGGCGGCCCAAAAAAACCCTCGACAAACCGGCGTCTTTGTTTTTATAATGTTTTTATAATTTAAATCCTCGTTAATGAAACAAGTTTCGTACAAAACAAAGTAAATGATGAACGACCCAGCTCAAGAAGTCGCCAATGTGGTTATGATTTTCTAGTGCACTGTATAATTCAATAGAGTGTGCAAAGTATGTTTTCAAAAGGAAATGTTCATAACTTACGGGTATGGGAAATTAGACCTATTTACGGGAAATACCCATTCTCGATCTCCTTTTTTCATCTTCGAGGGAAATTCAATTGTGGGAATCAATGTAGGCAAACCGTCTTTTGTCTTCGAGTTAAAAAAAACCAACAGAAGTTTTTTTTTTATATCCGATACATGCAGACAAGTTTGCTGTTTGTGAAAGTAGAGGAAAATTATTTGCAGATTGCTCCTACAATTTATCTATTTTTTGACTAGGACAAAAATCATTAACGATATCAATGTAATATAATTGTTACATTTTTAAATTATAATATAAACATTATATACAGGGTATTTCAATAGGGACGCTCGAAATCTGTTAGGTTATAGCGGCCATGTTGTTAAAGCAACAATTGTGACTTGTTCAGTGGTGTATGGCAAATCGCCATGAAAGGTTATCGCTGTTGTATGTGAGAGTGTACGGGAAAACCCGAGGCAGTCAATTCCTTGTCGTTCACAAGAACTTGGCCTTTCTGCGACTTTAACTTGACGAATTATGCATCAGGACTTGGGACTGCACCCGTATAAAATCCAACTGACCCAGGAACTGAAGGTAAACGACCATAGATAACGGATGATTGGGTTCTGGAGCTGTTGGTAGTTGACTTAAATTTCGCCAAAAAAAAAAAAATCTTTAGCGACCAGGCCCATTTTTGGATGAACGGATGTGTGAACAAGCAAAATTGTGGGATTTCATTGGGAAAGTCATTGTTTGGTGCGGATTTTGGTCTGGCGGAATTATCGGTCCGTACTTCTTCCAAAACGAAACTGGCATTGCCATAACCATCAACGGCGAGCGCTACAGATCGATGTAAGGTAACTTCTTGTAACCTAAACTGGATGATATGGATACCGACGACATGTAGTTCCAATAGGACGGCGCTACGTGCCTCATAGCGCATGCCACGTGGGATATTCTGCACGAACGATTTGAGGGTATGGTTATCTCGCGTACGTGAACTGGCCACCAAGATCATGCGATTTAACGCCTTTAGACTCCTTCCTTTGAGGCTTAAATCGCAGGTCTGTGCGAATAAACCGCAAACAATTTATGCCCTCAAAGTCAACATAACGAACGCCATCCAGCATATTCAGCCAGATTTATGCGACAAAGTCATCAAAAATTGGAACTCCCGAATACGTGAACCAAGCAAAGTCGCGGCGGAAATTTGAACGACGTATTCCATACTTAATTTCATAAAATATACATTCAAATAAAAAAAGTTGAGTGGATATCTCACACACAACTTGTTTTATTTACGTTTAAAAATCGAACGTCATTATTGAAAGACCCTGTAGAAAATAAAAAAGGATTTTTCTCTTGAACACACCCAAATTTTAAGGTCAATTTTACTGATTGATGGCTGTTCGTATTTCACTTAAAAATACCCTACGAAAATTACTTTGCCACCCATTTCTTCCGTCGTCCCTGTATGGCAGCGAAACAATTAGTCTGGTAAAAAAAAATGACTCATTGTTTATGTCACGCCGGCGATGATGATGCATTCGAATTTAAAAGGCGAGGGATCCGTCCATATACATATTACAAATATTAACCGGGGTCTCAGCCCGAGCGCCCATATGCCCAATTAAACACTATTTAGCCGATAAATTAGACTGTTGGATGGGGAGCTATTAACTTTTGATGTCTAATTATAGCCCCTTTGTTGTCGGCTCTCTACGGTGTGTTTATATTTTCGTCCGAAATAGGATCTACCATGTAATTTATTCGGCATTCACTGCCGGTTCTCACAGGTCAAGAATATTAGGTCGATTTTCACTTTTCCTTTTTGTCATTAACGTTTGTTTTAATACAGTTCTCAATTTGGAATGCAAATCGTTATTATTATAGATAGGGAATTGGAATGAATGTCGACATTAAATTTGGCAGAAAATTTTAAATACAATTATACAGGGTGTCAGGATAGTTTCTGGCATAACTTGACACATACATTCCTCGGATGCTAAGGAATATAAAAAAAAATACTAAAGCACCTCATGAAGTAAAAAAAAGTTGTAATTAACATTCATAGTAACATACTCAACATCATACACGTTTATTTCGTCAGAATAATTACACATTCTTAATTAACATCGATTAAACATTCCAGTGAGGTCAAAAATACAAGTCCTTAACCGATTTTAAACATACCATAAGTTTGAAGCAGACAGTCACGGACAATTAACTTTGCGAAAATAACTAAAGTGTGTACTTCATTCTAATGTGGCCATTCTGGGTAAGGTAAGTACGATCAAAATAAGACACTAGCTGAACATTCCACTTTTCACATGCCAAAAATATCTGCAGCGATAATTCAGAGATTTGTATAAAGCACGGAATACCAACGACAACTGGGCTAGCCGTGTTCACCCTGAACCTAACAATTTATTGTCTCGACCCAGTGGCTTTCTGTCATAGGGGCAAAGTTTTCTATTTTTATTAGATTACCTTGCAATTTCAATTTTAGGTCTCTGGTAGCAGGATCACTGTCCTGCTAAATGTATGCCAGAAACTCTCCGGAGTGTATACAGGGTGTTATTATTATTATTGTGTTATGTGGGTTTGGGCCTCATCAGTCACTGATCGCATGGGTAGTCCCTTAGCGATGCCTTCTTATACGGGTCATTATCCAAAAATGCTATCCCATAAAAGGAATAATTTAGGCACGTCCCCCGCCCTAAGCCTCACCTCCTCTTGGATAACAGGGGTCCCTAATATAAGGTACATCTCCAGTGCGGGGAAGGTGTAAAGCAGATGAATCGAAGTCTTCTCATCTTCTTTACACTATCTGAGGGCCGGCCTGTCAGTCAGCCTCAGCTTGTGCTTATATGCATTCAGGCTACCATGGTGGCCCGTTATGATTCCCACCAGGGTTCTGCCTTTGTGCCTGTTTAATTTAATGAATTCTTGGGCCCATTCCTCTCCATCTTTTACTGTGCTAGCCTCTTGCCGAGCCATTTATGCGGTCTCTGATCAGATTCCGACGTATTCCCACTGCAGGTTCTGATCCATAGAGGTTCTCCCTGGTCCCTAGTCTGGCAAGGTCATCTGCAATTAGATTTCCCTTAATGCCATTATGCCCAGGTATCCATACGAGTTCCACCGGTCCCTTCCCTGCCAAGTGCTTCAATGCTTCATAGCAATTATAGACCAGCTTCGACTTTGTCGTTGCTGAATTCAAGGCTACCAACGCCTGTTACATTAGGACGATTGCTAGAAAACCCCATAAGAGCCGTCACTGATCTATTAGGATATAGTGATTAGATGTTTAAGGTCGTCAGTGTGAACATTTACTATATTTTCCTTTTTCTCAATATTGATAAATATCATTTTCAATTATTAATAATGATTTAACACCTTAAATAACGATTTTATTTAATATTAAGAAAAGTGCAAGTGACAAACCCACCAAACCCTGGATCATGATCGTTAAAAAGTATCTGTTTGAAAGTGTAAAAATATACAGAGCCGTATATTCAAAAATACTGTCGAAAACTCCCGAAAATTAGAGTAGCTGCTGGAAATCAACGTACGTCACTATATGGAGTAAAACAACTACAAGAACTTTTGTTAAAGGTATCTTTTAACCCAATTTATAGTGTATCCAAGAATCAGGTGTTGCAACACAATTGCCCAACTCTGTATGCACCGCAACATGAAAAACTATTATTGTCATTTTTTCAACATGCACCGTTAGTTAATATCGATAACATCGGATATGAAACAAACAAAAAACATTTATGCAAACAACCCACGTGTCGGACTGGCCGTATCCTAATAGATTTCTTTATGTCCCGCATATAATCTATTCGATTCGATCGCGAGGAAAGCCCCGATCCAGTTACAGAAAAACGCCCGTGGTCGGCCGTCCGGTCGTTTACACGGAACGGGAGTTATTTATAATACAATAGTAAACTAATTACGTCATTAAATGCTGTAACAGTCCCACTGAACTGATACCATTGGGGCCGCTACTTCCTCGTTTTCGATTCGTTCCGGCTTGCCAGCGTCGCCGAACCGAATTCGTCGCCGGGCACCTTTCCGAAAACGCCGTTCGATAAAATGGAATTATGACAGATCATAAATGAGTTCCAGTTTTAAAAAAATTGCAAACCGTAATTTATATAATCGTGTATATACGTATCAGGTGATTTTTTTAAAGGGAAACCACTGGATCTCTGTTAATAGTTGGTTTACGATATAAGTTCATTAGATCTTCCTTTTATTGTCATATAAGCTACTGAAAGGCGAACAGATTACATTACTTCCGGTGTTACCGGTAATAACACAACCTTTCGAATTTTAAGTAGAACACCCTATATATTTTTTGTGTAAGATGTAAGATGTTTAAAAAAGGAGCCGACAAATGCGAGAACTTTAGAACGATTAGCTTAATTTCCCACGCGTCAAAAATCTTAACCAGAATAGTGCAGAAGAGGATGGAAAATAGAGCGGAGGAAATACTAGGAGCAGACCAATTCGGGTTTAGGCGAAATAGGGGAACTCGTGAAGCTATTCTGGCGCTAAGAGTAATGTTAGAGAAAACAATAGAAAAAGGAAAGAACGCTTATATAGGATTTGTAGATTTAGAAAAAGCTTTTGATAATGTAAGATGGGAAAAAATGTTCGAGATACTAAAGAGCGCGGGAATGAAGTATAGAGATGGGAGAGTAGTACACAATCTATACAAAGAGCAAACTGCTGTTATAGAAGGAGAAGGGGAAATAAGGGAAGTAGGTATTAGGAAAGGAGTAAGACAAGGATGTACGCTATCACCACTAATTTTTAATCTGTACATAGAAGAGGCGATTAATGTGGTAAAAGATAGAGTGGATTTCGGGATTAAAGTACAGGGACAGAAACTAAAAATGCTGAGATTCGCGGATGATATAGCAGTATTAGCATCTAGTAAGGAGGAATTAGAATCAGCGTTGAATGAAATGGAGGCAGTGTCGACAGAGGAATACGGAATGAGGGTGAATAAAAACAAAACTAAAGTGTTAGTGTGCAGAGGGCGCGAGAGCAGAGCAAAAACGAAAGCACAAATTAATAATGAAACATTGGAGGAAGTTAAAGACTTCACTTATTTAGGAAGTAAAATAAATTGGGATGGAAGAAGCGATAAAGATATAAAACAAAGAATAGCGCAGGGTCCAGTAGCTTTTAACAGAAAGAAAGCACTTTTATGCTCGGGGGTAATAAACTTAGAAACAAAGAAACGATTTTTGAAAACGTATGTATGGAGCACGGCACTATACGGTTGCGAAACCTGGACGGTAGGGGAAGCAAGTAGGAAGAAATTAGAAGCTTTTGAGATGTGGTGTTACCGAAGAATTATGAAAATACCGTGGACTGATAGGGTTAGAAACGAAGAAGTATTAGAGAAAGTCGACGAGAAATGAAGTATGTGGAAAAACATACAGAAGAGAAGAGATAGAATGGTAGGCCACTTGCTGAGACATGGGGGAATAGTCCGCGATATTTTGGAGGCAGAAATAGGAGTGAAGAAAGGCAGAGGCAGGCCTAGATTAGACTACTGCTCGCAAATAGCAAGGGATGTAGGTTGTAGCATAATTAGCGAAATGCGTGGGTTAGCACAAGATAGGAGAAGCTGGAGGTTAGCGTCCAATCAGTCTTAGGACTGATGGCCTCATGATGATGATTATGATTAAAACTGAGTTGAGTTTTCTCAAAGTTAGCGTCATCTCAAGATGATGCTAACTTTGTTGGCGAAACGCGCGTCGAGTGTAGTGTATAGTGTTTTGGTGTTTTGTGGAAAACTAAGTCAGTGTTGTTTTCATACGAAAACTATTTCCCTACAATACCAGACAAGGTCTTAAAAGTCTTAAAATAAAAAAGTAACTACAGTTACAAAAAAAACTAAAAAATAATTGCTTTAACACCGTGATTTGCTACGCCCAATGATTCATTAAATTTAAAACGTTGAATGGGAATTATAATAGAATACTTTTTTTTTATTTTCCACTATGCAAGTTTTAAATTTAACGATTATGTAATGTTTAAATAAAGTACCGTTTTCTTTGTGTCATTCGTTATGCAAAATAGGTGCCGTGTTTTTATTTAATTGTACGCACATGTTTGGCAAAAAAATCCTACTTCACGGAAGTTGGGAAAAAATACTATTTCTGTACCCAAAATTATAAATTTCTTCAAAGAAGTATATGAACATGATCTATGTAATGCATTATACTTACATTTATTACGTTATAAAACAAACTAAACAGGAAACTAGTCGATAGTGTGTTAAACTAGATTTTTGTAAGCCCGGGTAGCTCAGTCGGTAGAGCATTGGACTTTTAATCCAAGGGTCCAGGGTTCAAGTCCCTGCTCGGGCGGTACTTTTTTTTCCTTGTGTTTTAAGCCTTATTTACACACTGTGGCCTCGACGCATAAATTAATTGCTTACGTAATTATTATTTTTAAATAAAATGTTGAAATACCCATGTGATTTTAAAATGACATTTTACTACAATTTTATTTCACCCTGCCAGCGTATCGGGTATCCCTGTAATATTTTTAAATTAAATGAGAGTGGGTATATCTTATTTAAAAATTGTAAATTACAGTATAATCTACAGTGTATTATATTATAACCTAGATACAGTGATTCTAACGGTCTGTTTGATGTTCTATAGATACATATTTCGTACATGGATTCGATTCACGGTCCTATACCGGGTGAGGCAGGAGACATGGGAACATCCCATATGGTTAATTAAAAATATAGTATTTTGAAATTTGGTACACTTGTATAATGCGTGATTGTCCTTTTTTTTTTTTACTATAAATGAAGGTTTTTTCCCATAATTTCACCACAAGTAACCTTTACTTTGGTATTTTAAAGGGCACCCTGTATATATTTTTATCCTAACCGATTCCCCTTAAATTGCCCTTTTCAACTATGTATAGCAAAACGGCATTCGTTTTTAAAATGACCGCTGAAAACCATTTTATTGTATTAGGTCTAGATGGCTATGGTATGAAATGTGACTGACGGCCATTTAATACCATAGCCATCTAGACTTAATATAATAAAAAAGTTTTCAGCGGCTATTCGAGAAAAATGGCATTTTTCTATACGTAGTTGAAACGAGAAATTTACGGGAAATCAGTTTGGAATCAAATATATACAGAGTGCGCTTTAAAATAACAAAGTAAAAGTCACTTATGGTGACATGGGAAGTGGAAAAACAGTCGTTTTGACAAACAAAAAAAAGTCTACCAAATTCCAAAATAATATATTTTTAAATAACCATCCTACGGGGTGTTATATTTAAATGTTTGGTTAACAGATAATTTATTACAATAAAAATATATTTATAAATAAATAGATAGTCTTGAACGCTCAATTATCCTTAAGTATTTTTACCTTGCAGATAAACTACACATAAACCTTAATTTGAAGCAAAAATTGTCATTATTGAATATGAAACAGCCATTAAGTCTTATCTGCCGATAAATAAGTAATTACTCGTTTTCCTAACATTAACACATATCTCGATGAGTTGCAGTAAAAGCGATAGCCTTTATTAAAACTATTTAGACATGTGTGAATAATGAAATCATCCAGGTATTGCTAACGACGTTTTATGGAGACCCTATTGGTCTTTCGAACCGGATATAATACACAGTAGGATATAGATGCATACAAATGCTAAAAGATGTTATAGATTGCATCTACAGCATTTTAATTCGTTGCGTTTTCATCCCCGATAGAAAACCGAAGACATGTGATACTGGAAGATTTAACTTGGAGAATTTTTAATGTTACTCTATTCCCAGATACATCATCTTTTAGGTCGCTTTGGTCCTTCGAACCGGATATACTTAATACAAAGTGCGATTAGCGTATTTTCATTTCGAATATAAATCTATATAAATATGTACAAGGTTATAAGACTGCATTTGGATCATTTTAATGTTCTGTATTATTTTCCTGGCCAACAACTGATTAAAAGCTACGTTGGTCCTTCGAGCCGGACACAGTACATAACCCGATTTTCCGTACTTTCAACCTTGACGTCCACACACGCATCTGCATACAGATTTGCGTATCCCAATCGTTATTTCACCGCTTACGCCGGATGAAAAACCGAGATAAGCTGGCCGATTGACCGAGTTTTTCAAACGATAACCGGTATCCTTTAACGTCTCGACATCTGCATAGGAAAATTCGCCGGTCCGCGGATGTCCGACAATCGTATGACCTACATTATCCGGAAGGCCGTGTTATATTTACGATTCTCTTTGAAATACGGTGTAGCGGCCGACGGCGCAAATATTTCGTGTTTGTCAGGCTCGAAAGCCGACGAAACGAAACTAACCAATTTCCAAACTGTTTAGTCTAGTTATTATCGATAGAACGTTCTGATAATAACGTATAGGGTGTTAATGTGAATGACGATAATAATATAGAGGGTCTTTCAATAAGGACGCTCGATTTTTAAACGTAAATAAAACAAGTTGAAAGAATATTTTATGGCATTAAGTATGGAATATGACGTCGTTCAAAGGTCCGCCGCGGCTTTGCTTCGTGGCACGTATTCGGGAGGTCCAATTTTCGATGGCTTTGTCGCATAAATCTGGCTGAATTTGCTGGATGGTGTTCGTTATTTTGACTTTGAGGGCATCGATTGTTTGTGGTTTATTCGCATAGACCTGCGATTTAAGATAGCCCTAAAGGAAGAAGGCTAAAAGCGTTAAATCGCACGGTCTCGGTGGCCAGTTTACGTTGCCGCTGCGCGAGTTAACCATGCCCTCAAATCGGTCGTGCAGAATGTCCATCGTGGCATATGCCATGTGGCACGTAGCGCCGTCCTGTTGGAACCACATGTCGTCGGTATCCATATCATCCATATTAGGCCACAAGAAGTTGCTTATCATCGATATGTATCACTCGCCGTTGACGGTTATGGCAATGCCAGTTTCCTTTTGGAAGAAGTACGGACCAGTGATTCCGCCAAACCAAAATCCGCACCAAACAGTGACCTTCTCGGGATGCATTTGGAGCTGGTGTATCTCGTGTGGATTGGTATCGTCCCAAATCCGGCAATCTTGCTTGTTCACATATCTATTCATCCAAAAGTGGGCCTCGTCGCTAAAGATGATTTTTATCTTTTTTTGTCTATGGTCGTTTACCTTAAGTTCCTAGGTCAGTTGGATTTTACATGGGTGCATAACCAAGCCCGACACAAAATTCACCAAATTGAAGTCGCAGAAAGGCCAAGTTCTTGTGAACGACGAGAAATTGGCTCCCTCGGGTTTTCCCCTACACTCTCACGCACAGCAGCGATGTTTTCAGCAGATCTTGCGTTTCGGTGACGTACGGGTGTTAGCTGATTACTTATCAAACCGGTTGACTCGAATTTGGCCACCAAACGTTGAATAGTCGACCCGACAGGACGGTTGTGGCGAGAATAAAATCACGTAATATGCGGAACGTTTCTCGAACGGAGCGCTGATTCTGAGAATAAAATTTGATGATTTGTACACGTTATTTAACGCTATAACCTTCCATGGCAATTTGCCATACACTACTGAACAATTCACAATAAATTTGACAGCTGTTGCTTTAACAACATGGCCGTTATAACCTAACAACTTTCGAGCGTCCCTATTGAAAGACCCTGTAGTATTTCACGTTCCACATGTAATGTACATAACTTCGACTAGAGTATTAAGTATACGCGTACACCGAATATAAAAAAATAGGATATAAATCTGGTCTGCTCAAGGAACGTTTTAAATATTTTGGTATTTTTAATTGAGTTAATTAACATTTCTTACATATTTATTTGTCGCCTTATATTTGAGGCAATTTGACGTGAACTTTGGGTCAACTTCTAGCCATATTGTTTCAGGTCCAACCCGTGGCCGAACTGAGCGAATTAAGTAGAAGGTCGGGGCACGACGGCGGCGAAGTACATTTAGACGACTCCAACATACGAGGCGGTACCCTAAAGAGGTCGGGCAGTCGGCGTTTCAACAAGACTACAACGGTAAGTAACACTTATTAATAACCTATCTTTTTCCAGTTAATTCATAAAAATATTGTATTGCGTCGTCCAGCCGTCCAGTTACGCGCGTTACGAGTATGACGCTCGTTAAGAGTCAAGCTTCGCGGTAAGAGTCAATAAGCAATAATACCAAAGCACTCGATGCTTTGGTACGTTTGGTGTCAGAATAAACCCAGAAAAGAAGTTCCATATCCTTAAAGAGTTGCAAGAATGTAGGTTAAAATTTTTATGCATACAGTGAGCGCGTAAAGGTGGGAACAAATTCGATAAGAACGCAAGGAAGAACAAATGTGCGAATTATGCAATTTGGAAGATGAGACTGCGGAACATATCCTAAAATAGAGTTGTCCCGCAGTCTCTGCAAAATGAGGAGCGATTTTCAGGAATCATTTGATGATCTTTGTCGACTACCACGGGGTGCACTTCTCCAATACATTCACGCAGTGTGATAGCTGAGATAGTGGGGGCGGCATTGATAAATTGGCAGCTCTGATGAAAGTAGCACAATGTGCCCGATATAGCCTGAGTACACGCGGACTCTCTCCCTTATAGAATCCGAATCCTTGTGTTGCATAACTGCAATTGTCTTGGCTGTAGACAAGTGGTGGCTTCTTGAGAATATTCATTACTAATTTTTTGTTTTCGATTTGCTTTTAAATTATGAACATAAATACTTTACTTGTTTTTTCTAGTCAGTTTCCCGAAGGGATTTTTTTTCAAACGACATCTGAGTTTGTCAATAATAAAAACAGTGTTTTCGTGATGGATAAGGGGGCGCAACAACTCCCCCCCATTGATCTTAACGTTATCCTACTCGTTCGAATTCTTAACACACTTGATTTATCGTGACTAATTTCTCAATAAAAATCAACGGAGTAAGACATCATAACGGCCTATTAATAATACTTGTTTTTATCCAATTAATCGATCTACGTAAAATCCCCTTATTACACTATAAGTTCCATCGTTCCATTGTATGGGAAACTGTTATAGTATATTGAGTTCATTGGGGAAACTAATTAATCGAGTATGAGTATAACGTACGCGTGACCATCGCCGTATCCTAACTGTACACAGCCGGGCGGAGGGGGTGTAGCGGCGGTGTTCTAACGGCTTTGCCGTTCGAGGAATTTGATGTGACGGCCTTGCGATGGCTCTGTCGCCTGCTGCTACACCGGAAATTGGTCACGGCGCACTGTGGGACCATATGGAAACGTCTCGACTCGACCGGGGGGAATTTTGACGCGGCGTGCCTTAAGGATCAGATTTTGGGCCGCATATGTCGAGCGAACGGCGTAGATGCTGCAATTTTCGTACAGTTATCCCTTAATCATTTAATAATTGGTGTGTTAGAAGAGTGGTGGTGGAATATACCGGCCGAGATCAATCTCAACAGCCGCAGATACATGAGGGTTGTAATACTACGATGATGTCATCGTCAAGAGACCTAATTAATGCTGTGGTTGTCTCGTCGATCGAACTATTGTGTTCTTCAAAGCTTTCTCCACTTCGGGTTTTCTGTTCAAACTTCTTTGATATGATTCTTTCTTTGGTGACAGTAATTTCGATTCTACACAATCCAACACCACGTTTCAGTTCAGTAATTTCTTCGCCAACTTGAACACTTTCTCTGCTTACGGGTTTTCTGTTGAAGCAGCTCTAACCCCTCTGGTATTAGTGTTTCTTTGATGACAGCATTTTTATTCTACCCAATCCAATACCACGTTTTAGTTCAGTTATTTCTTCACCATCTTCAACTCTTTCTCCATTTATGGTGGCTTTGTTTAAGCAGTTCCAACCCGTTTGGTATGAGTGTTTCTTTGGTGACAATCATTTTGATTCTACACAATCCAGTACCATGTTTTAAATCAGTAACTTCTTCACCATCTTCAACACTTTCTCCACATACGGGTTTTCTGTTCAAACAGTTAAAACCGCTTTGGTATGAGCGTTTCTTTGGTGACAGTAATTTTGATTCTACACATTCCAATACCATGTTTTAGTTCAATAGTTTCTTCACCATCTTCGCCATTTTTTAATGGTTTTGTACGTGAGCCATCGCTGGTGGCGAATACAGAATAACCTTTATTAATATCATGGTTTCCTCATCAGAGCGGTAGGACTTCTATGGTAGGACTAGAATGATTTTACTAATGTAAGTTCTTGTTGGTGTTGTCGTAATTGCTTCATAGGCAACGTCGCACGTCATGACGTTTCGGTATGGCGACTTGATGTACTAAACGATTTGAAACAGTGTTGAATAGAACTGACCACTCAGACCCCGTATATCCAGACGGTATTTGTCGGCAATTAATATAATCTTATAATAACAACTTATCGAGCGGCTAGGCACGTTAATTACTAGTTACGGATTCGACCCGACTTTTGATCCGATCCATAAATCAAGGCTTGGCTGTGCAAGTGGTATTCCACGACGATACAGAGTGGTGGCGCTTCGCTGCTTGTGTGGACGCTATCGCAGCTTTGGTTTTGACGCATTCATTATTTTTTCGATGTACTAAATCGTTAACACGTGATTTAGTGTCTGGATATTTCTTAAATGCGCTGTTTTCGTTTTTTCTAAAGATGACCATGAGAACTGTCGCGTAATATAACCCACAGTTACTAATTTAGAGGTTTTTTTTTTCAGTTTCCGGTGAAAGAATGGTTACTTTTTATTATCTAAAAAATATATACCAAGTAGGCTCTCATAAAATTAAAAGAGATCTGAATAAATTTGAGATGTTTGTGTAAACCGCTTACTTTTCCCGGTTTCCCTTTATTATTAACATATTGAAATTTATTGCCAATTATCACATTATATTTCCTTCTGCTTTATCCAAAGTTATGCCATGAAAATATAGGAATATTGAAAGAAAATGTTATGTAGCCGACTTTAACAATAATCTTGGCAACACCGCGTGTAGTCCGATTCATTTTGTTTCTAATACAAGAGCGATGCGCCTTCCTTAATTTTTTTCGTTACTAAATATATTTTAACTTTGAATACAAGATGAAATGACGAAACGTTTAATTGATACATTTTTTTTTAATTGAATTGAATATTCATATTTCAGCTATATCCTTATCTGTCTTTATTTTATAAATTTTGTCAATAAAAATATAATTGACAATACTTGGTAACATATAAGTCGGAAATCGAGAAAGGAACGACCAAGCCGCCAAGCGGCTATCAAAGTAGTTCCCGAATAGCAAAGCTATTACATAATCGCTCTAGGAAACAACTACTCCTCGGGCTAAAGCCCCACCAAGCATTGAATTATACCCAGAAGCGATCCTCGACCCCTTTCTCGTGTTTCTGCACGATCAGATAAGGTTTCAAAAAATAAAACCCGCCACAGGTAGGATTCGACATTTGTCCCGGATCGGAACCGAACGACATATAGCTGTTTCGAACTTGTTAGTTCTCATCAGTGCCGTACACTGTACGCCGATTCAGGACAAATACCGAATGAACTTTATGGCGTATACATCTTTATCGTTTATTTATTACATAATCGCTCTAGGAAACAACTACTCCTCGTAGTTGTTACAGCGTAGTATTGTTGTTGTCGTAGCGTAGGAAACAACTAGCTCGTAATAGCTTTGCTATTCGGGAACTACTTTGATAGCCGCTTGGCGGCTTGGTCGTTCCTTTCTCGATTTCCGACTTATATGTTACTGACAGAGATCGTATCGATAAAGATGTATACGCCATAAAGTTCATTCGGCATTTGTCCTGAATCGGCGTACCGTGTACGGCACTGATGAGAACTAACAAGTTCGAAACAGCTGTATGTCGTTCGGTTCCGATCCGAGACAAATGTCGAATCCTACCTGTGGCGGGTTTTATTTTTTGAAATTGACAATACTTATTTTAAAATCCACCGGATATTTTGGCCTAGGTTAACGCTCAGAGGCGATATGGGCCTTAAATTGTCGTTACTTTTTGCCACGCTCTCAAGATTGCAAGCAATAAGATCGTAAAAAGCCGAACACCGACAGTACTTACACATTTCGCGGGGCCTCAGAATATATCGTTACGGCCCTGTCGATATTTCGCCTTGCGTCTCGCGAAATGTGCACCGCTGAACTAAAAGCCGACCGGCCCAACGCTCGTGCATAAAAACCCCACAACATTACCTACTAACCTTTAAAGACACCTCTAGAGCGTTTCACGTAATCGGCTCAATATTTACAAGATGAAATAATTTGCCTCGCTGAAACCAGTTCCCCGACCGTAGATTATTTAACTTCCCAGAATGGGCGTATGTACGGGAACAATATTACTGCATTTGTGTACGTAGATACAGGGTGGGTAACCGGAGATTACCGTTTTCAGAAGTAAATTAAACGAAATGAATTGATAAAAAATAGTTACCCTCGTATAAATTCAATACGTGTCGGTAATAACGATAACCTCAACCGGCTCTCATACGACGATAAAAAAAATTAGGTAGAAAAGTAAATTTTTCTGATTTTACGTTTTCGGTGGATCACCCTGTATACACGCGGTCTTATCAGCCTGTATCGATGTCCATAAATAATAAATACAGATATTGTTCGTTGTTAACGGGGAGTGTAAAAATACTGAAGGTGATACGTTTTTTGCTTGACATTCCGTAGTAGGCCTTGACGACTTGCTTGCAGAAACCGTTCCAAATGTTAATATATTTTTTTAATTAATCGATTTCAATATACAGTTAGACAAAAGTATGTAACGTACTCACGATTGGAACTGATATATCGAAACGTCTTGGATAACATCGGATCCATTTGAAATTAGCGCTTGATTAAAATGACGTCTAAAGGTTACTCATACTCACGAGACAAGAAGGAGCGATATGTTGCATAAAATACGACAGATTATGGAGATATGATAATATCGGCACTATCGATACACAATAATGTAGACGTACACAACGGATACCGTTATACGTTGTCAAAGTTTGTAGAGTGGTACTAAATACTATCGCTAAAGGTCTCTACCCACTACACCGTACCATACTAGGATCGTAACCGTATCGACATGCAAACAAATATAATTTGCATCAATGGTCCGGTCATGGCACGCTGCGGTGTTGGCTGGTGGTGGAAAGGTCTAATGGACGTTGTCTGATACAAATTGATGCAAACTATATTTGTTTGCATGTGTCGATACGGTTACTGTCTTGGTATGGTACAGTGCAGTGGGCAGAGACCTTAATACTACAGTTAGTATGATAAAATGTACTCTCCTCTAAACGTTACTGCTGAACAAGTGCTTATCTTTGTGACAGACGCAGCTTTGTACATGAAAAGTGTACTCTTTTCTACTATTTTTATTAGTGATATTGCTGTACTATTACGTTTTGAATGGACTCTAGAGACGCTACTTGAATAATTTTATCTCGAGACCTACGTATTTTAGTTAACTAGACTTCTGTTATAAATTAAGTTCGGTCTTCACTTACACAGAAAATACCTAATGCCTGAAATGCCCCAATATGTATAAAACATGCTCTTATTAAATTGTTCATCCAACGAACAGCGACGCATTCGTAATGCGCGTCCCTAACCGACAGGAAGACGTAATACAAATACCGCTATTTAGTTTTCAGGTATTATAAAAACATAAAACCCTTTATAGACTTCATCAGTATTTGCATTGAAATAATTTGCCAGGCTTTTAGCTCGGGTAAATATCGAACACGTGTTTTGCACAGGGAAGTGGTAAACCTTAGGAATAATCTTTGCCGGTAACCACAAGAGTATTTTTTTCTGTGATTAGATATTAAAAAAATTCCGAAACCGCCTGGTAAAAAACACAAATTAACGAATCATACTACCTACCAGCCGAATTCGGTGTATCGAAAACTTCTCTCGCTCTATCATTATTTTCTCACGTTTCGTTAACTGCGGCAATTAGAGCGAGGTACGACGTACCGTACTACGAAGATAAATTGCCGGCTGTATAAAAATCGCAATTCAAATCGGTCATTACAGGATGTAAATTCACGCGAATAATCTTCGCTTCGACGCGTTGTATACCTTCGTTGCTCGAATATTCTATCCCCGATTATCTCTGGCCGATAGACTCGCATATTCAAAGGCATGTTTTGCATATCGTGACGATATCCGAACGATCCCTAACATTTTATGGCGTGGCAGCTATAGAAAGCATATTTTATCCAATGATATTTAACATTTACTCATGACAAATAAATTAAATTTATCTCCTATTTACTTCAGTTGTTTCAATACAGTCAATCTAGGCGCCTATGTATATCTAGCATTAGCCAACCTTCAATTTGAAGGTTATAGGTACCTT
Organism: Rosalia funebris; assembly: GCA_037954035.1. Classification (NCBI taxonomy): domain Eukaryota; kingdom Metazoa; phylum Arthropoda; class Insecta; order Coleoptera; family Cerambycidae; genus Rosalia; species Rosalia funebris. Next base: position 25,428,970 of record JAZFAV010000003.1, on the reverse strand, counting down.
AAAGTGAGGTTATGTTGGGTATACAGTGTTGCCAAAGTGTCACGTCATCATCAGTCATCACTTTAACTTACATATATATATATATATATATATATATATATATATATATATATATATATATATATATATATATATATAATAAATATCCCTAATAGGGCTCATATTTATTTAAAATGAGGGTATAATGAACGTTGGCAACGTTGCCAAATTGTCACGTTGCGATTTAAATTGCGTTTCTACTTCACTTGTTTCGATATAACCCATAGTTGGCCGGCCGGGTGTGTATATCGGACAGTCTTCGCCGGTGGCAATTTCACTTTTTACGTTTATGTTTGCCCCATATTGAGGTTATGTCGGACGTGGCAGTGTTGCCGAACTTGTCGCGTCGACGCGGCGAGTTTCAATTAATTTATTCACGTTCAGGAACCGTCGATTTCACCGAGTCCGTGTGGCGTCGGAATTGCATTCTCTTTTAAGTTTGTTCAACCCGAATTATCAATTCCATACTATTGGCGTGAGTCATCGTCCCGATAATGCATAATTAATGGTCATTGGTCATGTTTACATAATATCGTTTAATATATTTTTTTTAATCTTTTAGCCTACTATCGCGTATCACATATTATGTATGTATTTTTGTTTGTCGTGTCGTTGATATGCGAATAGCACATCTGCGCGTACATACATACATAAATGTGTAAAAATACATCGATCTGGATACCACATTATTTTCTCCCAATTATATTCATTGCACACATCTTTAATAATGTATTATTTTAATTCAGCACTGTTATGGTTGGTAACTAGATTGCTATCGCTGGAATTAATGCTGGAATAGTAGTAAACATTCTTGGTGGTTTTATAATTTTTCCTGACCTATAGACAACCAGTGTTAAGCTGAGAATGCATTCCCGGTTAGTAAGCGGTAGGGAAGCGGCGCGAGATTGTCAACGTGTATAATTGGTTGCATACGCGGTAGTACCATTCTCTTGTTTTATTCAACTGGCCTTAATTCAGAAGCTCCTAGATGACTAACAGTGTAATCTGTACGAGTATTTTCGCTACCTTCCTGCTTTAATTTTTAGTAAAGTGGGAAGAAAGTAAATGTGGGACTGGTCTGTCGGCACTTCATTTCATGCGGATTTTATTTTATGTGGTAAAATAAGTATAATTTCGTTAAGAATAAATTACGTTAAACATCTGTCGTATTATGCAACTTCAAAGGTTAATTAACATTAAAATAATCATAAACCTAATCGACTTTTAATGGACATTAGGTAATAAATACAATATTAGAACATCTGAAGAACGTAAACGCATAATTTATTAGAAATCTCACTCGATTTAATTTCACTCTCGTTTATTGCTTCCTAATTTGTCCGCTTTAATCGATTGGATGTAATTAGAGAATACCTCGGGGTCATTGCAACATACGGGGTGCCTCAAAAAAAAAAAATAGAATCCGTTTAATATAAAGAATGACCTTCTCGACGACCCGATCTGAATGGTATCCAAACGACGCGGCATTGGATTATTATACTTCCAGGTATCGTAATGGTTTTCACCGTAACACTCATTGGAATCCCAACATGCAGGTGTGGCGTACAATTCTCGGAAAATGCCAGAGCGATTCGAGGAACGCGAAAATCTTCCCACGGCTTAGACATTAAAAACGACAACCTACCGAGTTGCAATCGCATGCGCCGCACTTGCACGTCTCGGAGAATATCAGGGCGCCCGAGGTGCACAGGTGCCTGCAATCACAAACTAAATTGCGATTATTTGTTTACGTTCGATTTAATTGTAATGTTTTCACTAGAGTTTCTTCACAATGTACATTTTAAGAATCATAACCGCGAAAGAACTTGCTGTATGCCGTTCTGAAGATGACGCGCCTCAAGGCACCGCCTCAGGGCCGCTTAGGAATATGATTACCATTAACGACCACAGTAGGTCCTAAATATTGTCGCTATGGGTTTTTCGGTCCAAAATTCGACAAAGAAACGTACTAATACTATTATATATTCTTTTTTGGTTAAGTTTAGATGTTGGAATAAACATTTCGACCACCCCTCGTAACCTTCACGGATTCCTAGATCAAAATCGCGAAACCCGCGAAATTTACGGCATTTTTTGCCGCCGTTACGACCCGAAAACGAGTTTTCGCGGCCTGCAAACCGGGTGATAAATTCGACAGGCCCCTGTTAAGGATGTACATTAACGATAATTTATCGAGAATTTTTATTGGTTGCGTAGAGAGTGACGTCCTGTTTATGATTTAAAGTTGTGGATTTGTGGACGCTGTTATACACATAACCTGTCAACTTTACGATCGTATTATTCAGGGCGAGCGATGAAGGATTGAGCATAGAATACAGGGCGTTTAAAACATTTTTTTGTTATATAATCATCTGGGGCATAATTCCTGAGTTATTCCACACATCAAGCGGCAATACACGAACCTAAGAATATCCTCTTGTAATACTAAAGGAGCATTACGTGCATGTCACTGAGAGCCTACTAAGATATTCGTAAACGATATCCGCATTATTCATTTTGACCGGAAGCGTCCGACGTCTCATTACTACTCAAGTCAGGAACGTTCTACTCACATTCCAAATGCCCGACTTGAACACGTGATAATTTTTCGAGAAGCTATACAAAAATATTTCTGTGTGTGTATAATACCGATAAGAAAAATCGGGAAAACTTACCTTAATATTTCGCCGAAGCCAATGGACCAGTGGCGAATATCGACGGCCCTAGAAAGGAAACAGATTTCATTAGATATTCCATATGACGGCTCGGCAGTTTAGAAAATGGCACTTAATCGTTTTAGCGGTGAATATAAAGTAGGCGAAGCGTTGGCATAAGTGATTATATTGTGTTCCATATAGAGGTGTGAAAAAGACTGGGAATTGTTATTGTTATTATTTCCTGTTTGAACGGATTACATTGTTAAATAAAGTGGTTATTAATAGTTTGAACTATTGCGTAATGGCGCCGTTTCATATATTTTTCGTATTATGCAATTTCAAAGCCCCGAACATTAGAATCGAATCGAATTTGACGACGAATGATTGGAGTTAATTTATGAAATTTACTATGATATATATAGTTCATGCTACCAGGATATAAATATTTGTTCGCTACCCATCACTGCTAAATGATGGCCTGTGATAATCGGGTTCAGGTCGACCAATGCTACTGCTCTTTATCCGTCCAATCGCTGAAGACCTCGATCGCCTTGTTTAAGGAGAGTACCGTTTCTCTCGCGAAAGTCCTCTGGCACCTTCCTTAGCCCATAGGATTGCCGCCAGATGTGGCCTCTTGGGACGCTCTTCTGTCTTCTTATGTTCTTTGTTCGCCAGCTGTGGCTTCTTCGGATGCTGTTCTATTTTGTTATGTTCTTTCTTCGCAGGTTGTGCAACCCCCGGGTGTGTCTCGTTTGTCGCGAGTTCGCGTTCTCTGCGAGGCCTTGATTGTAAATTTTGACAATCACTGGATCCATCATCACTTGGAGTTTGGGTCGTTTATGCAGCCCGCCTCCCTCTGGATCGTAGTCCGTGGCTGAATCTGCGGGTTTGGATGATTTTTCTCTTAAGCGTAGGTTTTCCTGGCTCTCTGCTTGACCCTCTCGATTACCTTAGTATATTGAGGTCCTTCCCGATGTCTGCTCTTCTTACGAACCATGGAGCGATCACGGTTTGTCCTGGCGCTTTATTTTCAACGGCCTATCATGTCCGGAAGTAAACGACTCTTGGCGGCGTATTCCCATTCCGTCCAGGCGCCTTTCAGCTAGGGCTGGAAAATCTGCTTGACCAGTAGCAGCTTCTTTCTCACGTTGGGAGCGTTCTGTCCCTTGAGATAGGGCTTGTTTTGGCCAAGGTGTTCTCGGCTCTTCCGGTCGTTCTCCTGATATGGGCCTGCCTCAGGGACGTGTCCAGAGGGACTCCGAGATATTTCACAGTCAAAGTCCTGTCATTTGGTCCTCTCCCCGTTCATTTCATTTCTACCTGCCCCACAGATCTTTCTCTGGTCTTTCTGAATATAATGGACTTGCTTTTTTATGACTATCGTCCATCGTTCGCACCAGTCCTCCAGTCCCAATCTACTTCTTGGACTCATCACAATGTACGCTGGCCACAACCTCGACATATATGCAACCTTTTCCTTAAAAGTCATTCGAGCATCTGTGATAAAGCTATCAACTGCTATGCTGGTGTTATTCTACAGAACAAATTCTTATTGTATTATTCGGAATATCCGCCTGCTTATTTACCACGTCTCCCACACAAGTTGCGGGAACCTACGACCGCGGAGCGCCATTTTTCCGCATACTGTACTGTACTGGTTTTAGAAACTTCTAGTGCAGTCGCAGACGACAGGTTACTAGGGGACTCGAACTCGTGTAACCGGAACCAGATATTATTCCAAATGACGTACCGACCACTCATGGAATGGCGTAAAAAAGGGACAAAATATAACGTAGTGTACGGGGTGTTAATGGTATACAAGGTGATAAGCTTTAAACAAATTATCAAGTACAGAATTTTGGAAATGATTCTAAAATGACGTGAAATTTCGTTAGAGAAACAAAAACATGGGGGATGTATGTACCTGGTGGTCATCACCAGCCCAATTATTTTGACATTTCATGGCGAGTACCTTCCTATTCGCATATAAAGGACAGAAACCACACATAGTAGGCTTTTACTTAAAAAACGTCTGAATAACGTTATTTTCAACTGCGTAACGCTTCTATAATATGATAATAACAACAGCGGTCATTTATTTATACCTATAATTATAACGCCCCCTGTCCAAACGAAATTCGCTTGGGCGAGATCGCCGCCTACTTAATACAATCGTCGATATATCGCATTATTTTGTTTTTTTTTTTCATTTATTTAACGACCCGGCTTTGCCCGAAAGTTGTGATTCCAATGGTAAGGTCGTTCCCGTACGGGCGGGCGACCCACGTCGTCGAGGAGTGTCGATTACCTCTTCTCCGAAGTAACCGGACGGTGACCAACATTGTTTTATAAATAAACCGCTAAAGCAATTCATGTATCGCTTAAATATATCGAGTAGTGTACAAGATCTGGAGGATTTGAGAAAATATATTTGTTGGTCCTTCGAGCCGGATACCGAATCATTCGAAACGGCGTAGCTTTCATTTGTTTCGTTCGTTGGCGTGCGTCGATGCCTGCGATTAATGTTCGTAGGCACGTATTTAATCACACTGGCGTTGGTTTTCACCTACATGCCTCGCCGCAACCGCTCGATTATTATTACAATTTTATTTGTTGTGCGCTAGAAGGAATTTGCGATACCCTTTGGTTACGAACAACCTTGCAGAGAAAGAATATGAGTTATTTATCGTTGTTTTATTTAAATGAACATTTTAGAGCACAGCATGGACTTCGGTACGTAGGCAGCCCATACTGGTGATTGTTTTTTGTTTTACAGGTAACTGTGTATTGTCCTTAGATTTTATTCAGCAATTATGTAACATCCATATGGCATTAAAAAGTCTCGTTTAGATATAAGTGATATTTAAGTATAGATAACGTCAGTTGCAACATACATTTTTTTTCGTGGTCTCCTATAATGGCAGTTGACATGTTTTATCGTTAGACTATCTTTCAGATCAAGGCCTGGATATTAATTATATTAGTAGTTGATTCATCGACTGTCTAGCAGTCTAGATAAAAAAATATCCACCACCACACAATCGTTTTAATATATAACTCGATTATAAATATTGTAATAAGCGCCAAGGCTTTGCAGAATGTGCGTCGTTTGGCGAAACATGTTGCTTCTGTGTCTGTTTCTTCTTCTCATTAAAATGCATGTCAATGGAAATGTTGGTGGATCTTGTCGATAGCTCGAGATCGCTCCAGATACACACATACATATGTAGCATAATTGAACCCGTTACTAATACAACAGACAATAGAATTCTTAAAACCACAACGTGTATTACTTTTATCAATAGTTATTAGCGGACAGGATTTATTCTCACTAACTGTATAATCATATCTCCAAATACGCTGGAGACGCTGTTATATTCCGCTCGGAATTTTAGTGGTAACGTAACATTGGCCTTGTTTGTCTATTTATTGTGTTAGTATACGATCGTATGCTATAAATGCCTCTTAAAAAAATGAAGCAATCGCAAGGTGATCCCGATAAGTAACGCATTTTTTTCTGCTATCTGCGAGAAACACCAATATTATTGCATAATGAATGAATGCCTATTGCACAAATAAACACCCATTGCCAGTGCTGGCGCTCGGATTCGAACCCAAGTTATGATAGTCAGTGGCTGATATTTTTTGCTATAACGCGCTTTGACCAACTGAGCTACCGTGACGGTTTACACTAAGCAATTTTTAGTATACAGGCACTACGACAAACAAGTATACAGGCACTAATCAGTACTTTATTCTGCAAGAGACGAACGAACTAAAATAAGACAATGGTTTTTGGGCGCACTGAAAACAAAAAATCGACGTTATTCTGCTAGGGTGGCCAGCACAGCCGCCCGACATTAATCTTATCAAAGATATTTGTCAGACATGTTAACCGCGAAAAATAAAAAAAAAATCAAGTAATAGGAATATGTCACAATTTCGTTCTTTAGGCGGTGTCTCAATATCGAGATTTTTAAGCGGGTTTCTATTTTTGTCTGGGCTCCATCTTTTTTTTTTTAATGCGTCATTTAGGTACAAAACGATCGCACGTAAGGAGAATACAAATGCACTACGTGCAGTCAATTTGTCGATGATAATAATATAACGAATTAACTAACAACCTATTTCCGTCTCACTCACCGCCGCGTTGCCGTCACGTGTCCCGATCTCCTTACTCCGTTCATCGCTTCCGTCGGCCCCCTCTGCGTCCGTCCTTCTCCCACGCAACCAGCTCCCGACAGCTCGGTCTCGCTCGCTCGCGCTCGAAACTAACCAACTATTACTACTTACTTCTTCTCCTCGGCCTAGGAGGATTATCACTTAGGTTTAAGTTAGTTTACAAGGTGTCGTTGCTATGACAACACCACCGGAGATGGGTTTTTCGTGTCGCGGCCGCCTGTGATCGTTCGGGCGATCGGCGAAGTGACAGGATAACGGTCGAAAGGGAAAAGGAAGAATCGGCGGAAAGAGTGAGTGAGATGTAGAGGGGTTGCTTTTCGAGGAAGGGTCAGGTGGTTTTTTTTTTTTTGGAATCCTGAATAAGTTTGGATGTACAGGGTGTTTACATTTGAATGTTCTTTATCGTCGAGAGGAGTAGATAAGTAGACGAGAGCGGTACCCAGAAGCTTTCCAAAACATCAAAGAGATGTCTAAAATCATTTTCCCCGTTCATTCTCTATACATTTTATGATAAATTCATTTTAATAAGAAGCTAATATGAAGCTGTTTTTTTTTTAATTGTAGTAAGCGAATTTCAGTAAACATCCCTCAGTTATTATTTGCCTGGCATATCGCTTATTTTTACTTGCCCTGTATATTTTGTACATGCAACCCATCAAATAATTAAATTATTAATAATTTGGAATTGATTGTTTAGGCGAGCCTCTAAATTCAGAACGAACGATGGCGAGTTTATAAAAGAAATTACGTCGTGATTTGAGTATAAGAAAGCTTGTATCGAAAAATTTATGTTTTAGATCTTATATTTATATACAGTGTTACGAGGAAAGGCCGCATCACCCGGGAAAATATGTTATTGATCGATTTAGATACACTCTGCCTTTAACAATTGTTTTTGCTTTAAAACATATGGCAAATCGCTTCCACAGAACCAATAGCGATGAAGCGATTTTCTGTATGTCAAATTTTACATTTTCCCCCAAAAAATTGCCAAAATCAAAGTTTACTTAAATCATTTAATAAAACACGTTCTCGTATGGTGCGACTTTCTTGTGTGACCCTGTATAATTTTTGCGTTCCTTTTAAGTCCGTTTGTTTCAAATATTTAGAGACCATTAAATTGCCAAGATTCTACCCTGTGTTTCATAAATATTTATTTTTTATTGGCATTGGAATGAATTCTTAGATACCCGACAGGAATATCCACAATGTCCAGCGCGCAGTAACATGATCTTACCATGTACAGCTTGTCAAGAATAGGAACAAGTGCTATATCGGACTCTCCTAGTCTTTACTCAGTCGCATTAAGACCTTTGCAGCGTGAATATCGAGTACGTATGAATGTACAGAGTTCGATGTGGTCGCGCGTAAAGTTCATCCTTTTCCCTCCAAATGTTGCCTCACTCTTTCTTCTACGCATGCGCAGAGAATCTCACTTTTTCCTATTCTTGACGAGCTGTATATCCCACGCCTGAATTAAACAACCTTCAAGTATGCTTGGCGTATTTCAGCAATGACTCTGAGAATGCCTTAATGGGATTGAACTATGAGAATTGAACTAATAACTTTACTCCGATCGATAGTGAAATTATGGCATTATCGCCCGTACTATACGAGACCCGACGTCAAAAAGGTCAATACTTGACCCTAATAAACGTAACTACAACTTAATAGGCGGCGTTTCAACTACACACGACTAAATTACTCGATAGTGACGGTCTTTATTATTACCTGTTCTATTACATTAGGTGTGAACTATTGGATAACAACCATCCTACTAATTACTAATTTATTTATACATTTAGGATAAAATTATTTTGGTAATTTAGCGCTTTAAAAAAACGCACGAACTTCACGATTGCTAGAATGGCAGGAACCTGTTCCGAATAAGTTTTATCTAATATCACTGTGACAGCTAATTTCTTTAATCCAAGGACAACGCCTCTAATGCCATTCAAATTGCAAAAGAGCAGAGTGGGCGTAAGAAGGTTGTTAAATTAAGAGAAATATGTCATATCTTAAGTACAACGTGTCATTAGTCAAAAGCCTGAATGAGATATTATCTCGGTGAATATTTTGGTCCGTGGGGCCGCTCAAAATTTTAATTTTGACAGATATCGCAATTAGAAGAAATTTAAAATAGATCGATCGTACTTTCCATTAATTTTTGCGTTTACCTAGCAATTAGCGTACCGTCGTCTGAACTTATTTGTATCTTAATTGAACATGTGTCGCTAATTGCTAAGTCGCACCAAGGTCTTGGCAAATTATGCAATTTTATAGGCGGGTAATATAAGCTCGATTTATTTTCCACCTCGTGGGCTGTTCGAGATTAGAAAACACGTCTTCTACGACCGTCGCGCGTCGTGGTAGACGCCAAGGTTCCCCTTATCTTGTGTCAACTTTTCATCACTCGTGCGCAATCTCGTACGTTGTCCGCCTAACGCGAAATGTGACGTTTCAAAAGATACAGTTGAAAACACCAACAACACTCCCCTTTAATTTCGATATTTCCAAGCAATACACACACTCATTCGATTGGCCTAGCTAATTGTAAGAGCTTCAGATTAACAAAATTTCGTATTCTTTTCACGTAAACCGATGTTGAAAATGCCTTTTACCGGCCGCGTTAGCGTGTACGTAATTTCCTTACAAATTCGGATAGATTTCACCTAACGCAAATATCCATAAAGCTCGCCCACGATTCCTAGACGAAATAGCGATAGTCATGACTTCGTTCCATTGTTTATGAGGACGTAACATTATATAGACAACAAAGGTGTGACAGATATGTCACAAGTCGCGGGATATTTTACGCGGACTGCTTCGAAAGGTCGTCGTAGTACGGGTGATAACGCAAAAAAAAAAATTACAGACGTAAGACGAGTGAAGTTACCCGATGTCGGCAATTTTGGGAGTTAAAAAAATACCACCTGACCTTAAATTAGTTCAACGTCTCATACAATATATCTACATATTAGGATTTCGACCAAAATGCTCCACGTAGCGTCAGCTTTCGAAAATTCCCTGCGTGGACGTGACGCGTCTTCTCCGTCACTGAAGAAGAAGCGCCACACACATTCATCGTGTAAAGGCGCCGTCCACGGAACGGGCAACTACTTCCCGCCACCGGAAAAACCGTCGGACCTAGTGGACGCTAGTCCTTTCCAAAGAACGTCCTCCGCGAGATGGTCGAGGAAGTCTATGACGAAGAAGGCGGACGTCGCCGCGGTCAAGAAAACCAACACCAGCGTCAGCTCGGAGAATTGCAGCGAATCCGATTCCGTCGAGTCCGTCGGGGGAAAGACCAAGAGCTCCGAGACCCCCGACGACGCAAACAAGAAGGGCGAGAGCATTTGCAGTAGGCTCTTTAACAAGGTGACTAAGGCGTCTGAGGCTAAAACCGCCAAGATGAGACACTTGGACATATTTGACGTAGATGAAAACTCCTGGATTGGAGGACTTAGGAAGGAGGACGCGAAGCAACCGACTGAGAACGGCAAGGAAAATTCCTTCAGTAGATCCAGGAATGGTTCAATCAGGAGAACCTCCAACGGCGGCAGCGTTGAAATTAACCAGGATAAAGATAGTGTGGTTTCCCATCCGGAGAACGGTTTCTCCAGGGCTAGAAATGGATCCGTAAGAAAGAGTGGTGGGAAAGGTAGTACTAATAAAGCGTTAGGAAGAAACAGCTTAAGAAAAAGTGCCAACAAAAAACTGTTGGCCAAAGTCAAGACGGTAAACTACGATGAGGTTTTATTCATGAGTAAGAATAAGCAAACCAACGGTTTTTTTAACAACGTGGATAAGAGTAACTGCTTCAAAGATTTGAATGAGATGTTGTCGCAGCAAGCTGACGATCAGGTAAGATTTGGTTGCTTTGCATTAACGTTGATAATTATGTTGTTGTAAGTACAACGATGTATTTGTGCTGCTATTTTTGGATGATACAAATATTGCGATAGCAGTCAATAAATTGGCTGTCGAATTTATTATCCAATTCGTTATGCGGTAGTTGTAACATACCCATGTCGATGGCTAATGTATTATGCCTTGCGGACGTTAACCCGCGAACGTTTTCTTTTTGTAACATTGACATTTTCCCGCGGCATTTAGCGAATTCTGTGCCGCGCATTAATAACTAAAAATATCGACGGCGATATTAAAATTAATATTAGTTACAACATCGGGACATTAATTTGTTTCGGGTATATCAGAACGTTGTTAGAAAGTGTCGATGATATGCGCTGAGATGATTCGGCCCCTCGTTGGGGGCCAGCGTCGCATCAGCGGCATTTTCAACGTACTTAATGTATGTTGCAACGACAGTCCAATGGAAGTGTTCATTTTAAATCATTTTACCAGTAGTGTGTTCCACCGCAATTGCCTGGATATTATAAAACAATTCAAAGTACTCGTCTACATTTTTCTTACATAAAATGTATCTTAAAGTCGCGTAACACGATGTAGAATTATTTTTAGATTACTCAAAACTCAAAATCCTCACGTTTAGCATCTTTATACAAACATTAGACAGCGCTATCTTACAGGCATCCGCGAAAACTAAAACTCTAGTGAATAAAAGATGACACTTTTCAATAATATATTTTATAGTCTCCATATTTACCTTGTTCTCTCCAATGGAAGTAATTGAACTTAATTTTAAACATTTCTTACATCGCGATTAGGTAAATTTACGCAGTATTGGCAAACTTACAAGATTGCACATCAAAAAGCATTATAAAATCGTTTGTACAAAGGTAAAGAGTGCGAATTTACAGACAGCAGCGAAACCTAGTAATTCGGCACTTGTTCTATTGCATAAGAGATGGCGCTTTTCAATACCGCATTTTACAACCCTCATATTGTTTGGTTAACATTTTTTTCTATCGAAGAATGTGTTCGAACGTAATTTTAAACATTTATTTTATCTTGTTTGCTTCAATTTACGCAAGTCACTGAATATTGACAAACTTACAAAGTAACAGCGCAAGATTGTACATCAAACAGCATTATAAAATGCTTTGTACAAAGGTAAACGGTGTCATCTTACAGACAGTAGCGAAACCTAATAATTCGGCACTTGGTCTATCGAATAAGAGATGGCGCTTTTCAATACTATATTTTACAACCCCCATATTGTTTGTTTAACATTTTTCATTTTGAAAAATGTGTCCAAATTTAATTTTAATCATTTATTTTATCGTGTTTATTTCGACTTACGTACGCCATTGGATATTGGCAAATATTCAAACCGTTAGCGCCTCATTTTGCATCCAAAGCACTAGAGAATGCCCGCAATGCAACCACTCGACGCGATTTGATAATTTCGATGTTTTAATGGCATTTAGAAGTATGCGATAAAGGAAGCGATTCTAATATTAGAATAGTTACGAATTCCATGAATATGCTAATCGTCTATTTCGGTAACTCGTTGTCTTAATTCGGAGAATATTTTTAACGGCTCGTTAAGAATATTTATGGGTGTTTATCCGCTCGAGGAAGGCACGCCCCGAACGTCGACATTTTTCGAATATCTTCTCCTCTGTCTTGCAGGCTAAATCTGAGGAACACCTCGCCAAGGAAAAGCTATGGCTGGACGCGGAAAAAGTGTGGCTAATGCACAGGGGCGGATTCGCCGCCGCCAGAAGGGAGGCGGGTCAGGATGCGGAACCCGGCAAGTTGAAGGTACGACTAGAGGCCACGGCAGATGTTCTATGCGTGGACGAAGATGATATAGAAAAGGTAGGTCGATAACTTCGTTCGTCCCCACATTCTTGACTTAATCGATCGATTTTCCAGGCTAATCCTCCTCAATTCGATCGAGCAGAAGATTTAGCGTCTTTGCGACATCTCAACGAATCCAGTGTTTTGCACACGCTACGACAACGATACGCTACGAACCTCATCCACACCTACGCCGGCAACGGCACCCTTTTGGTCATCAATCCGATGGCGCCGCTGGCTATTTATTCGGAAAAGGTAACTAAAATCCATAACGTTGGCCAGATCTCACGCCTAATCCATTGATATTTCTAGGTCGTATCCCTATTTAAGGGCTGCAAATCCGAAGACATGCCTCCACACATTTACTCCATGGCGCAGTCTTCCTACCACGCGATGCTATCGACGCGTCGCGATCAGAGTCTCGTCTTCCTCGGCAGGAGCGGTTCGGGGAAGACGTCCAACTTCCGGCACTGCGTCCATTACCTTGTGACGGCCGCCGGGGCGGCGAACAAGGTGTTGACGCTGGAAAAGCTGACCGCTCTCTGGACCGTCTTGGAGAGCTTTGGAAACTGCAAGACGGTGATGAACTCGAACGCCACCAGGTTCACACAGATCTTCAGCTTGGACTTTGATCAGAGCGGCGTGGTGACGTCGGCCAGCGTCCAGGTGCTCATGTTGGAGAAGACCAGGATAGCGAGGAAAATCGAAAACGAGACCACGTTTCACATAATGCAACGATTGTTATCAGGCGTCGAGAGCAATGCACGCAGAGAGTTGTTCTTAGAGAATCTTTCGGGGAACGAGAGCAACCCGTTCATGAGCCTGCTCCAGAAACACGAGGATAAACAGAGAGCGCAGCTGGAATTCGTCAAGGTCTGCAGCTCGTTGAACGTGTTGGGCGTGACAGAGTACGAGCAGAAGCTGGTCTTTTCCGTGTTGGCGGCCATCTTCCACCTTGGATGCGCAGGCGCGGTAAAAGGTAACGATTTACACGTCGCTTGTATAGTACCGGCATAAGATTTGAACCTTGAGGTTATCCGTTTTCAATTTTAGCCGGTAACAGCAACCGATACCAATTCGCCAATCCACAGAGCGCCCAAAGGGCGGCCGGTCTTTTGGGTACGACAGTGGAAGAGTTGTCGAGGCTGATGTTCGGCTTAGCTTCCGGGGGTATGTGCACCCCTAACACCCCGAGAGCACCGTTTAGGACGCCCTCACCGACCGAGAAGGGACTGGACAGGGAGGCCGTGGGTTTGGAGGCCGTCGAAGGGATTATCATAGGACTGTATGCAGAAGTTTTCAATTGCGTGGTGTCCCTTATTAATAGGTAAGTTTCCTAGTGCAAAAGAAACATCATTTTCTCAGTATATTGAATAACATTCATAATTAAATCTAAAAAGCGTCTCATAGTTGGTTAATAAACGAATATATAAGTGTATCTCACTTTTCACTTATAAATCCCACTTCTGAAATAAAGGCATCAGATATAGTAAATATTGTCAGACCATTTACAATAACTTAATAATTCTGCCATTTCTAAACAGTGTTGTTACACAAATTTTCAGAATTTTTCTTGCTTAAGTATGCCCAACTTGTCACAAATTAAATCGAGCGAGTAAATATAACCTCTGTCTGAACGCGCGCGATCACCCCGATGCTAGACATCGGCCTGTGTAGACGTGAGTTTGGGACTGAGCATGACTACTGATTTCTACTCTCTCATGAATTGTCGTCATTCGGGCTCATCGATTTTAGGTCGATCTCCGCCCCCACGCACACCGTCACCTCCATACTCCTAGTCGACACGCCGGGTTTTCAGAATCCGGCCACGTGCGGCCGTCAAGTCGGCGCCTGCTTCGAGGACCTCTGCCACAACTACCTGCAGGAGAGGCTGCAGCTGCTCTTCCACCACACGAACCTGGTGGCGCCGCGCGACCGCTACCTCCAAGAGAACGTCGACTTCGCCTACGACGAGAACGAAAACGAGAACCTGATCAACCCGATGCCGCTGGTGAACCTCCTGGACAAGACGGCGCAGAACACCATGATCAGGACGTCGCAGACGGACTTGCACGAAGGTAGGTGGTGTAATTCAAGAATGATATATAACCTCCTGACACTCTTTTTCCTCGACAGGTGACAGGAGGGGTTTGCTGTGGTTGCTGGATGAAGAGGCCATCTACCCTGGCTCCTCCGACGACTCCTTCTTAGAAAGGTTATTCACGCACTACGGAGAGCGCGACCACCAGCTATTACTGAGGAAGGCGCCAGGGAACCACCAGTTCATCCTCCAGCACCTGCAGGGCACCAACCCGGTGCTATATTGCGCAAAGGGCTGGCTGAAGCATAGCAGGGAGAATCCTATCGCGAGAGCCGCCGTTACCATTCTTCAAGAGAGTTGCAAGTAAGTTTACATTTGTCAATAATGTAAGACGGATTCGGCGGAGGGTCTAATAGCGTACCTTGTGAAATACCCGTTTATAAAATGACTTTTTCTTATTTATTTGCAGAGAGGATCTCAGTAAGTTGTTTGTGAGCATTAGGGGCTTAGGAGCCTCCAGCTTCAGCGGCTCTCTGGTGGGCATAGAGGGCTCCCAATCCCTGAGGAGGGCCTCTAGTATCAGGAGGACGTTTTCGGCGGGCACCGCGGCTATAAAGAAGAAGAGCGTGTGTCTTCAGGTATATTTTCAGTTTGTAACAATAAATTCATAAAGCGAATGATATATCAGCCCCAAAATAGTACGCTGAGGTACTTTTTCCTCTTGGGCATATTCTTAACAATATTAAATAGGACACAGATACTTTGTGTTTATGTTTGACCACCTCTCTATGACGAAAACTTTGTTCCAGACGAAATTTACTATCGACGGCCTGGTGGAGACCCTGAGAAGGACGAAACTCAGGTTCGTCCATTGTATTTTGCCCCAGCACAATGCTGGGCTCTGCGAGACGAACGCCTCACTATTGGCGGTGAAGACGACGACGGTAGGACAGCCCGAGGACTCGTTGATCAACGTACCGCTTCTCAGATCGCAGGTAAATGCTTTGCGAGTGTCTCAGATTTGGTGCACTCTTCGCTGATCATTTCGTAACAGCTTTTCAATGTTAAAATTGCTCCTCTTTGTCAAGTATTAATTTTTCTGATCCAAATTTTCAATATGTTATTATAATTTTGATCTTCGTCTGTTATTTTTCTGAGACTTTTCTTCTGATGTTTTCTATTAACACTTGATTCCCCAACTGCTAAGCACAACATGTTACGCATATTTTTTTCTTATCGTATGTTGGTTCTGGCATTTCGTACTAAACATTCTTATGTATTGACTCGTATCAGATCAATTGTTCACCAAATTTTTATTTATGATCATTTTTAGTCGGATTATTAAACTTCTCTGGAAGTGTATATAAATATTCTTCATTACAATCTTCTCTAACCCTGCTTTTCTCTGATGTTGCTAACATAAATTCTACTACTAATTAATCTATTTCTTTCTGAGTATTTTTTCTCAGAAATAAATATATTAATGTAATAGAATTTCTTCTTTAAAAGTAATTTTCTCTTATCTTTATGTTTAAACTAAACTGTTTATATTTTGATATATTTTAATTTAACTTACATATTATATATTTATGATCTCAATTTTATTTCTGATCTGACCTTTATTTCTCTGATCTCTACTTCTGATGTATTTATTTATATATTTTTTACACCTCTTCTATTCTTCGTTACATTTCAGCTTTTGCATTGTCTATTAAATATCGTGATTTCTACGAATTTTTATTTCACCACGTCTTTCCCTAATGTAATATTTCTGATATATGGTAATCCAGTTGAGTTAAGGCTTACAATATCTCCTACATAAATATATTTGCAATCTATCATTTATTTATTTCTGATACTTGCTCTATATTTTTTGCACTATTTTTTTCTGAGCGCATTTGTATTAATGTATATTTTCAAACTAATACAACCCTCCTTATTTTTTCTACGTAATCCATATCGATTGTTCGCAAATTTCGTTCTTTTTTTTTCAGATAAGAGGCGGGCAAATACTAGACGCGGTTAGGCTGTACAAGCAAGGTTTCCCGAATTTCCTACCCCTCGGCGAGTTCAGGAGGAGGTTCCGCCTTTTGGCGGGCGACTACAAAGTCTCCAGCCCAGTCCTGGACGAAAGGAAGGCGGTAGAGGATATGCTATTGGCCTTGGATCTAGAGCTGTCCAGTTACAGAGTTGGACTAAGTCAGGTGGGTGTCTTCCGTCAGTTTCTTTTCTTTCCTTTTAGGTCTGTTTTTCTAGAGCGTGCTCTTAAATGTCTTCTCCGTTTGTTACTTTTTGATTTAAGGACTACATAAGAATATTAGAAACTAATTAT
The DNA here is from genome assembly GCA_037954035.1 of Rosalia funebris. NCBI lineage: Eukaryota > Metazoa > Arthropoda > Insecta > Coleoptera > Cerambycidae > Rosalia > Rosalia funebris. The sequence continues at coordinate 25,411,992 of JAZFAV010000003.1, read as the reverse complement.
TTTTTCTTTTATTTGGAAGAAATAATATATTTTAATTATGATTTTAAGAAATTCCTCAACAGGACAGATTTGACACTGCAAAATAAGATGCAAATTTTAAATGTAGGCATACAGAATATAAATACCAGACCAGTACCAGTGGCGTATACAGATTTTTTCACGGAAGGGTTAATGTCTCAGAATATTAAAAATGTCGAAAGAAAAATCCGCAAATCACGATCAAAATTCAAAACTAGACACAGTTAAAGACTTGTAGGTTTTAATATAAATTAGTTCAGGTGATATTGTAGTGTATATATAATTTTCTTAATAGGACTGAGATATGGGCAAGACGAGAGTCATAAACGATAATATTGCAATATTCGCCTATAATTAAGTTTAATTTTGGATGATTTAACTAAAAATCAATAAAGGCTAGACATAACTAAGCTTAAGGGGGACATCTGTGCTTCAAACTCCGCATCAAAAATATTAAGTGTATACCATAAACAAATATTTTGGAATTTGACCAATTTCTACAGAAGAAAAAAAAAGATATAGATGGAAACAAGTAAACGTTAATAAGCAAAAACAAAATGGTCATAAAATCAGTGTGAGAATTATTATTAATATAACCCCTCTTTTGCGTACGTCACTGGGTTCCGAGAGGAAATCGTGTCATGGGCGTTCAAAAAAAGTTTATATAAACATTTGCGCAAATTTAATGTTAACTTATCGTTTTTTTTTTTTTTTATTGATTATTCCGTTTTTATTTGTTCACTATATTTTACAATATCGTAAACAGTTTATTACCGCCGGTTCTAAACAGCGTCGCCATAAAACATTCTCTTATTTATATGCAAATTTGTCGTGTATATAAACGCTAAGTTATCTATCGCCAAGAGCTCCAAAGCCAATACGGCGTGTCCAAAAAAACTACGACGAATTCGTAAATATATGACTTATCAATCTGAATTTCTGTATATATGCATAATAACGTATATAACGCGATATTAGTTTGCATAAATAAATATAAGGTGTCCTAAAAAATGTAAAAAAACCACGCTATCTTAAAATTAACAAAAATGACGAAGTCGCAAAGATAAATAATAATCAACATCGATGAATAGTCATAACAATCACGACAAGTACATAAAGTGATATTAGTTTGCATAAATAAATATAGGGTGTCTAAAAAAATGTTAAAAAAATTACATCTTAAAATTAACAAAAATGGCGAAGTCGCAAAGATAAATAATAATCAACATCGATGAATAGTCATAACAATCACGACAAGTACTTAAAGTGATATTAGTTTGCATAAATAAATATAGGGTGGTTAAAAAAATGTTAAAGAAATTACATCTTAAAATTAACAAAAATGGCGAAGTCGCAAAGATAAATAATAGTCAACATCTATGAATAGTCACAACAATCACGACAAGTACATAAAGTGATATTAGTTTGCATAAATAAATATAGGGTGTCCTAAAAAATGTTCAAACAGTTACGCCATCTTGAAATTAACGAAAATAGCGAAGTCGTAAAGATGAATAATAGATGAATAATAATCGAAATTATGAATAAAATCACGGAATAATTATGATGTAATTAAACAGAAATGTGATTTTTATGATGTAATTTTGGGACACTGTAATTCCCGAGACTTAGGGGTCCGACCGATGCTACGTCTCCCTATACGTGGGAGGACGTTAATTTATGCGTATACATATGTATTCGACTTTCGTATCAGATAGTAATTTGTATCCTCTGTATTTGTTGACCTTTGGACATGTGAGAGGCATGCGAATCTTTCAGTTCGAAGTTTACAATTTACTTTAATTTTGTTACCATTAGTGTTAAGTAGAGATGTACACATCAATAACTTTCTGCAGATAGATACGTGGAATATAACAGGAATTATCGCTTGGATGTGTATGGTGTACGAGGGGGTATCGATATTTAGTTGTCTTAATAGATTTGTGATAAACAAAATGGAACGCGGTTGCTATTACAAAAAATTTGCGTTATGTGGCAAATCGTTTTTGTGATTTTGAAGCTGGGAAAAGACTGAACTATTTTAAAGAGTAAAGAAAATGTCAAGTTGGCTTGCAAAAGAATTGATGACGTGGCCTCTGAATTTATTTATCAGCAGCCCCTTTAGCCACCAGATTCGGGTCCTTTGGACTGTCATCCATTTCCAAGGCGAAGAAATATTTTAAGAGGTGTTTACGTTACATAAAAAACAAAAATGTTTATAGTAATTGCCATTACTTGTTGCTTAGATTAAGAATTGAATTTAGTCAGCAATGATTTTAGACACATGTCGTAAATAAATGACAGGGGTGGCTTATATTAGGGCTGGAGGATCGAGGATCGCTGTTAGGTGTAATTTAATGCCTGGCGGGGCTTTAGCCCGAGAAGTAGTTGTTACCTATAGCGATTATGTAATAGCCTTGCTACTTTGGTAACCGCTTTGCGGTTTGGTGGTTCTTTCCTCCACTTCCGACTTATCAAGTTACTAAATAGATCACCCGAGAAACAAATCTCATAAAGCCGACTCTGCGCTGTCTTAAATATTATCTATCACCTTGTTATTTTCATACGGATCGTCGTAAAAGTTAAAAACAGCCGAAAGCTGTCTGTCACTTTGGTCAAACTTTTCGTAGATATCGGCCTGTTTTAAATATAGACAAAAATACACACAAGGTAAACGTCTATAGATAATCTATTAAGTTACGTAAAAATTTCGTATACTTTACGTCCAACTGTTCTTGTATATATATATTTTTTTTGGGTCCAAGGACATATTTTATTGCATTCGACTGGGACGTTTTCGCAAGACACTCGATAGGATATCCGCGTGGGCTACGATAAGCAACAGTGGCCGAATTGCACGTCGTAAATATCGCCAGACTTACAATCGGCCCCACGAATCACGCCACAGCCCTCGGCAGAAAACGGGTTTACGAATTTTTGTATTCGATTTCGTTATCCGTGCATCGATCTAGACACCTTGTAGCAGGTTTTAAGTAAGGCGTCCCACGCCCTCGAGAGCCAGACCACGTTAATTAACCCAAATTGGTGGTAATGTTGGACAGGAGGCGGTCTTTTAGGTGCCTTTTTAACGTCCCGCGTACGACAGGTGAACTAATGGCAACAAATTATTGCGTTAGGCCCGTTAATCGAAGAAGTTATGAGTGCGATTTAACATGATGGACTGGCAGATGGTGCTCTAATACCTGGTGTCGTTCGCACATTTATGTCGATAGCCATTCACTTTTATGTTGCATCTCGGCCAGTTTAAATATACTCCGGTAATGAAAAAGACTACAGTGTTATAAAGGGTATCAATAAGGAGGCTCTTTTTTTTATTTAAAAGAATATTGTATGACATTAAGTTTGGAATATAACGTCGTTCAAATGTCCGCCGCGGCTTTACTTGGTGGCACGTATTCAGGAGGTCCAATTTTCGATGACTAGGTCGCATAGATCTGGCTGAATTTGCTGGATGGCGTTCGTTATGTCGACTTTGAGGACATAAATTGTTTGCGGTTTATTCGCATAGAATTGCGATTTAAGATAGCCCTAAAGGAAGAAGTCTAAAGGTGTTTAATCACACAATCCCGGTGGCGAGTTCATGTCACCGCTGCGCGAGATAACCATGCCCTCAAATCGCTCGTGCAATGTCCACCGTGGCACGTAGCGCCATTCTGCTGGAACCACGTGTCGTCGGTATTCATCTCATCCAGTTTAGGCCACAAGAAGTTGCTTATCATCGATCTGTAGGGCTCGCCGTTGACGGTTATGGCAATGCCAGTTTCGTTTTGGAAGAAATACGGACCGATGATTTCGCTAGACCAAAATCCGGACCAAACAGTGACTTTCTCGGGATGCATTTGGTGCTGGTGTATCTCGTGTGAATTGGTATCGTCCCAAATATCGTCTCGAATGGAGCACTGATTTTGAAAATAAAATGTATTTGCACACGCTGTTGAACGCTATAACCTTCCATGGTGACTTGCCATACACTACTGAACAATTCACAACAAAGTCGACAGATGTTGCTTTAACAAAATGGCCGCTATAACCTAACAAATTTCGAGCGTTTCTATTGAAAGACTCTGTATAAAGCTTATAAACAGTACAACACATAGATAAAAAAAGAGAGAAAATGGCCTTCTAGTATTTCAGAACCTTCATAGCCGATTCTTACACAATGGTGAACATATTTCATATTATATGCAGTAGTTTCCCCATACCGTCTACCAGGCCACCTGTTTGATGTACCCTGTACTGACTTTCCGATTCATTCGTGGTCAAAATTGGGATGTCCAGCTGACAGAATTCGACGACTCGGACGTTCCCCCTTACTAACACACCCTGTAAATCAGCATCCTCCCTGCTGGGGCCACTCCTTGTCCCCCTGCCGAACCGGTCCTCGCGAAGTAGCCTGCTAACTGTACCGCAGACAGCGAGCGCAAGCGGAGAAAGGTCCAGCGACAGGTAGATCGCTCACAGTATAAAAGAAGAAAAAAAAACGAATTACGGTACTTTGCAGGTGGGCCTCTAAATCGCATTATTCAAACGAGTTGTTTACGACTCGAGCTGTAAAATCGCCCATTCCCATTAATTTTCTAATAAACGTCGCCGAGTCGTCGGTAAGAGTGCGTGCACCACAGATTATGGGAAATTTCTTAAAAAAGTGTTTTATTTGGCCAAACTGTCCGGTTTTGATAAAGCGCTTGCGAATAATAGAGTGAAACCCTATTGTGAGACACTTTTTCCCAGCCTACTCCGATTAAATCGCTTTGTTCGTTTTATTGAATCGAAAATCGAGCCGGGGACTTTCACAGCCACTTGACCAACATCGAAGAAAACAACAAGTTGACGGGTTATTAGATGGTTCAATGAATAAGTCTTTAATTGCTAGGTGTCGGGCCGAGATTTCTACCGCCCATTAATCTTCGACGGCTAATGGGGCTTTCTCCTTTAGCGGATTTGATTATCGACAGACATTGATGGTCCTGCTCGATGGGTTCGGTTTGGCGTTAAAAGGATCATTAACTATCTTGGCTGTAAATTGGTCGTAAAGTTCCACGGTTGTAAATCGGTTATTTTTAATAGAAAAGGGTTCGCGGGGTCGTTGAACTCGAGAGAATCTTTTGATATTATCTTAAAAGACGAAACGATTTTTTCAATACGAAACAACCGGTTGGCATCTAAAGATGTAACATATGTTCAAGTGGTTTCTGAAATTAATTAATGGATGCTTGTTAGTACCATTACTATAAATAAGTCTTAATCTGAGTTATTCCTTATTATATTGTCAAATTTTTTACTCAACGTGCACCAGAGTGGTTTCTTCTTACTTGCATCGGTATACAGTTTCTTCTATACCGCCGACCAATATATGTACGATGTTCCGACAACGATACGATTATAACATAATAGCTGTCCATGAAAATTTAGTCATCAATAATGCATTGGACTTTTATTGCGGAGAAAGGAGTTTTGATCTACCAAAAAAAAAAAAAACTTGCATATATTTATTCTATTGAAACGCTCTTGGTGACATAGTTCGGGATAAGGCAAGTATCCGTCAAAACCGGCCTTGATTTACTTTATAAATATCCTCTTAAAATTTTTTCTTAAAGTACACTTTGAAGACTTGGAATTCAGGTAGTCGATACGGGGAGGTATCGACTGGTTAGAGATACGATATCTAGTTCTTTGCCTCTTTAATTAATTGTTTTAGTTGTGAGATTGTCTAGAACTGTCGTGACAAATCGGATCGAGTAGGGTTAGATATTGATTTAACCGTACTCGCTCCAGTTGTGTGTAGCCACAATTACAGTTTTCAAAATAGAATCCCCTGGTACTATTTGGACTGAATTCGAAATATCGGAACGAACACAATATATCACATCTCTTTGACTCTCTAATGACCTTTTTTACTTCCAAAATCATTCGGAATTCTCATGGACTAAATTGGGTTATGTCAGGTTGCCACAATTACAGCTCGTCAAGAATAGTAACAAGTCTCAAAACTGCGATATCGGACCGCCCACGAGGTGCGCAGTAAATAGCCTGGTCTTTACTCAGTACCACTGAGACCTTTGCAGAGTGAATATCAATGAAAATATATTGAATGTGAATATACACAGAGTGCTATCTGGCCGCGCGTAAAGTGCATCCTTTGCCCTGCGCAACATAGAGAATCTCACACTTTTTCCTATTATTGACGAGCTGTACACAAAAGTAGCGAACCGAGCTACCATCCTCCTTATTCGCCAGATTTGGCCCCTTTGGACTATATCATGTTTCTAAATCTGAAGGAATATTTTAAAGGGACATCCAAGCGTAATAGCAATTTACGGGAAGAGAGGTTTACAGGCTACTACATGAAATGATGGGACTAACATACATATATAAAACAATACATCAAATAAATAGCGGTAAAATTCTGTAATACCCAAATAAATAAAGCACCAATAACACAAAACATTCGAGAAACATATAAATATAATGAACAACATACACATAAGTACCTTCATGAAAACCGAGACGAATAACATACGGATAACACATAACATCGCCGCCATATTTTACACATATGTCATTTTGAGGGCGGACTCAAGCGCGAATATCATACAGTTGATTGACAAAAAGAACCGTAGACAATACAAATAAATAAGAAAGAAACATAGTGTCATAATCCAAATCATTTAAAGTAGGTTTTTATAAACTTTTCCTACAATACTAAATATAAAATATCAACAAAATACGGAAACATAAAAGCAACACTAATTGACAAGAGCAAAGGCATTATGAGAAAGATAATTGCAGATCAAAGGGAACTGCATAATAACCGTCAATTTAAAAAACCAAAAGAGGTCATTCCATCGACCGGGCGCGCCTCAAAGCATACCGGGTATGTCTGAAAGACGCCTGCCAAAAAGACGGGGTTTATTAAATATTCCGATTGAATATTCCTATATTTGAATATAAGATTGAATATAATATATATCATTGTGTATTAGCACTTAGGTTAAGATTAAGAATTTTAAAAACGACAAAAAGTACAGTAAAAGATTATAAAGTAAATAAGGTTTACAGGCCTAATTTTCTTTTCCAAAAATCAAATTGAACTATTTTTGAAATGAATTTGTATTAAACGTGTTAAAACATTAACATAAATTGTTCAAATAATTGTTATTAGGTCTGCGCTAGCCTATAATTTATCGATACCCCTCGTAATATTTTCAAGATCCCCTCGCGCGATATTTTTGACCCCTCGTATTAATAGTTACAATTTTATATCTGTATGTATTGTACCTTTGATTGGGATTCTAATCGACATCGAGACGGCACTACATTTCAACAAACCCATCCATTCGAAAAGCCGATATCGCTAATCTAGTCACGACCATCGGCTCGCGTCCAAAACAGTTATTAAAGCCTATAAAGGTATGCCCTGGTTTTAGCTTACATTCGCATCAATATCACGTCATTAACCTCCGACCTCCCGTCGATATCCTAATCGATCTAACGCGATTTTCGGTTATAATTGTTAGCGATTTTTTTTGCCGGCTCTCCGTCGATTTCACGGTCTCGCTTGATTACCCATCGATGGGCCTAGCTGCTGCTACGTTTACGCAAAAAAAAACTAATAACAGCCGCGCGGGTGTTCGAGAAGAAAAAAATAATTATAGTATAATGAGTGTAGATCATATCATGACATGGCGGGGTCTTTTGGGAGCCCCAACGGTAATTAACACCGTATATTTTGAAATTGTCAGTTTATTGCAAAGAAGTAGAATATAAGCTCCAAGTAGATAAGACCGATGAGGCTTACAAAATAATTAAGAGGAACTTCAGGGATATAGGACCAATAAGTAGAAACGTTAGGAGTCAATCGGGGGACATACTGATCGGAAGAGAGGAGAAAGCGGATAGATGGAAGCAGTACTTAGGAAATTTATACGAGGGTCAGGAATTAGGAGAGATATTAGAGGAAGAATCTAGTATCGATAGGGAAGATGTAGGAAAACCTATATTGAGAGACGAATTTGAAATAGCACTAAGGGGGCTAAAGAACAATAAAGCGCCGGGTGTAGATAAAATACAGGCGGAAATTTTAAAATGTGCGGGATAGAAAGTAGTAAATAGGACGTTTGAACTGGTAAAATACATATACGAAACGGGCGAGATGCCGGAAGATTATAAGAGGAATATTATCGTTACTATACCGAAAAAGAGAGGAGCCGACAAATGCGAGAACTTTAGAACGATTAGCCTTACTTCCCACGCGTCAAAAATCTTAACCAGAATAGTGCAGAAGAGGATGGAAAATAGAGCGGAGGAAATACTAGGAGAAGACCAATTCGGGTTTAGGCGAAATAGGGGAACTCGCGAAGCTATTCTGGCGCTAAGAGTAATGTTAGAGAAAGCAATAGAAAAAGGAAAGAACGCTTATATAGGATTTGTAGATTTAGAAAAAGCTTTTGATAATGTAAGATGGGAAAAAATGTTCGAGATACTAAAGAGCGCGGGAATGAAGTATAGAGATAGGACAGTAGTACATAATCTATACAAAGAGCAAACTGCTGTTATAGAAGTAGAAGGGGAAAGAAGGGAAGTAGGTATTAGGAAAGGAGTAAGACAAGATGTACACTATCACCACTAATTTTTAATCTGTACATCGAAGAGGCGATTAATGTGGTAAAAGATAGAGTGGATTTCGGGATTAAAGTACAGGGACAGAAACTAAAAATGCTGAGATTCGCGGATGATATAGCAGTATTAGCATCTAGTAAGGAGGAATTAGAATCAGCGTTGAACGAAATGGAGGCAGTGTTGACAGAGGAATACGGAATGAGGGTGAATAAAAACAAAACTAATGTGTTAGTGTGCAGAGGGCGCGAGAGCAGAGCAAAAACGAAAGTACAAATTAATAATGAAAGATTGGAGGAAGTTAAAGGCTTCACTTATTTAGGAAGTAAAATAAATTGGGATGGAAGAAGCGATAAAGATATAAAACAAAGTATAGCGCAGGGTCGAGTAGCTTTTAACAAAAAGAAAGCACTTTTATGCTCGGGGGTAATAAACTTTTCTCGGGGTCCTCGGGGGGGGGGGGGAAACAAGGAAGAGACTTTTGAAAACATATGTATGGAGCACGGCACTATACGGTTGCGAAACCTGGACGGTAGGGGAAGCAAGTAGGAAGAAATTAGAAGCTTTTGAGATGTGGTGTTATCGGAGAATGATGAAAATACCATGGACTGATAGGGTTAGAAACGAAGAAGTATTAGAGAAAGTCGGCGAGAAAAGAAGTATATGGAAAAATATAAAGAAGATAAGAGATAGAATGGTAGGCCACTTGCTGAGACATGGGGGAATAGTCCGCGATATTTTGGAGGCAGAAATAGGAGTGAAGAAAGGCAGAGGTAGGCCTAGATTAGACTACTGCTCGCAAATAGTAAGGGATGTAGGTTGTAGCATAATTAGCGAAATGCGTAGGTTAGCACAAGATAGGAGAAGCTGGAGGTTAGCGTCCAACCAGTCTTAGGACTGATGATCTCATGATGATGATGAGTTTATTAAATTGGTCATAATACATAATTGTGCCTTTAATATCGCAAATAACGTGTCTCGTTTGTTATAAATTATAATAATTAGTATAAGATTCGTTCTACGAACAGGACTATATCGCTTGTTCCTTTCTACAGAATTTGTAGAAAGGAACGAGAACACTGCATGATGTGTTATTATTTCAGCAACAGCTTATCTTATAGTATAGTAAATAGTAAAAATTATTTTACTGGTAATACACGTAGGGACTACGGACAAAGAGAATATAACATCATATTTGGTTGTTTTAGGTTGGAAACTTTTATTCTAATTCAGCTGTACATTGACACGTGAACATCGTATGATCGATCCCTTGTGAAGACGCAATAATATAAAACTTTTTGGCAACCATCGGTGGTTTTGTAATAATTTTATGAATGATGATCTGCTAACAATATTTTTTTCAGGCGAAGCTTGCTTGGTTTAATCTCTCGGGATACATCAATCGAATTTCGTATAGCAAATTCTGGTAGATGAATAATTAGGCCGTTTTTCTTTTGTTCAGGTATATACCTGAATGAAACGTGAAAAAAATAAGTTCCACAACAATTTTAGTATTTGTTGTGGAAGAACTAGAAATTTTTTCGGACGAAAAAAATTAAATTATGAAAAATTTTTGTAAAACATTGTTTCAAAAAATAAAACCCGCCACAGGTAGGATTAGGCATCTGTCCCGGGTGGGAATCGAACGACATACAACTGTTTCGAACTAATTAGGTCTCATCAGTGCCGTACACGGTACGCCGATCCAGGACAAATGCCGAATGAAATCTGTGGGGTATATATCTATATCGATACGATCTATGTCAGTAACATATAAGTCGGAAATCGAGGAAGGAACACAAAACCGCCAAGCGGTTATCAAAGTAGTTCCCGAATAGCAAGGTTATTACATAATCACTATAGGAAACAACTACTCCTCGGGCTAAAGCCCCGTCAGGCATTGAATTATACCTAAAACCGATCCTCGACCCCTTTCTCGTGTTCGATCTGTCTGATCGTACGATCAGACAAGGTTTCAAAAAATAAAACCCTGAATATAAAACATTTAATTAAAAAGGTAAACATGTTTTATTGTGGAAGAGATAAACGCTATTCGCGCGAGGAAAAAGTGTTCTGGTTCGAAATACGGCAGAATCTCGTAAAAACAGCTGTCGACTAATTATAAAACTAACGTTTTCGAACAATCAACTAGTTCCTAGGTCAACACACGGGTAATTAACATTTACTTTTAAGTAAACGCTCTGAGACGTGATATAATTCGGCCATTGAATTCTATGCAAAGTGGGTCGATCGGGGGCTGCCTCTCGATTGTCCTAGAAATGACCGGTGACGAATTTTTGCTTTTCAATCTGGACAGATTTGATTGGGCCAAACTGCTTTCGTACGACAACGGTCTTATAAAAGATATATGTAAAAAAAGTATCGATATTCAAGATTAGATAGAATTCTTGTTTTGTATCAAGGCATTACAATTTTTATTGTTTTTTTTTATGTTCTAATTATAACTGTTATAGAATCTACTTATTAAAAGAAAGGGGAGAACCACGTTAATATCTTTGTGCGACGTTGTCACATTTTGAATCGTGTCTCACTAGACACCTATAGTAAAATTTTGTAAACGTTTACATATCAGAACTTGCATTTGTTGGAAATAATTAAAATATTTTAATCCACAGTTGCAATTCCATAAAATACTCCCAAAGACAAATACATTAATTAGATATTGTAATAAAGACGTCCACATCTTTGCATCTTAGCGGACCACATAAGCATCTTCATGCGACGTTGTCACATTTTGATCCGTGTCAGAAAAAGACAATTCCAATACAAGTATATATACAATACAAGTCTATACATAATATATAAAATCTACTTATCAAAAGAACCACGTTGATATCTTTGTGCGACGTTGCCACATTTTGAGTCGTGTCCTACTAGACAACTACGGGACAATTTTGCAAACGTTTCAAGATACCAGTACTTGCATTTGTGGGAAATAAATAAAAGATTTGAATCCACTGTCGCGATTCCATAAAATACTCCCAAAAAGAAATAGAATAGAATAAATAGAAGAGAATTGAATTTTGCAAACGTTTCAAAATGTCAGAACCAGATACCAGAAATACATTAATTAGAAATTGTAATGAAGACGTCCACATAAGCATCTTTATGCAACGTTGCCACATTTTGATTCGTGTCCTAAAATACGATTATCTGTACAGCTATGCAAAACGAAAAAGACGGACATGTTTTTTTTTTTTGGTCGCAAAATAGGATCACCCTCGTCTTCACATGTCGACTACAAAATATCAACGATCAATTTTCTTTTTAAATACCGTTTAGACGCCTTTCCTACATACAATTTGTATAATGGATCCTTGCGCGTGTGTCAATTTAGTGACGATGCACGGATCACATGTTACACCACTCGCAATTGTTACTAATGTACCACAATTACCAGCACGTATGTCTAACGACATATATTTCAATCAATTACGTACGGCATAGACAATTAATAATTTGCCGAACAGAATGTAATTATGAAGTCACGTCTTAGCTTTATTGTATAATTTGATTCATTTTCGTCTCAATATTTCTGTAAAATTTATTTCATTTTTGTTTCATTTATTTTGATTTTTGTTGAATTTATTTCATTTATTTTGATGGAAATATCACTTCCATTGAATGTTTTTGTGGAGAACCTTATCATTACTCTGTCATAAGTTGACGGATTTGTATTGTACTAACTGTTATCCCAAAATGTGTTTTCGGCACGATACTGTTCAAAAATGTCAGTTGTTTGATTCACACGATTGTTACCTGTGATGCACACGCAAATAATCATTATATAAGCCATAGTTTTGCTTGGGAAATTAGATTGGTAGATACTTTTTTACCCCAAGAAGACTTCTCAGTCTTGAACCATCGCAAACCATTACTTTTCCAGAATTTGCAACGCGAAACGTTCATATATAACGTATAAGATCGGTTTCGTCCCAATTGCAACTCATCATCGAAACATCCAAAAACACAAAACCTACCGTTAATGTAATAGCTACTTCTCGAAAAAGGCCTCCTAAGGCCGTTCCAGGAGTAAACTACCGATAGCCGCCTCAAGATGAATCTTTCACATTTCCATTTCGCGGTCGAACGAAACCCAGCCCGCTGCATCGATCGGCGTGTTGCAATTCTGTCGGTCGATCGCCCTAGGCCCTGTTTTATCTCTGCATCATACACTTTACGGCGATATTAAAACGGGCAAAAAAGACCGCAACAAGTGGTACTGGATATCGTCTCGCGAGGACTTGGGTCGCAGAACTCGAACGCGGCTGAAAACCGGCCGAGGAAGTTGAAATTGCGGATGTGTGCCGCGTTATACGTTTTTTTTTTTATAGATTTTTAAGTATAAGGTGCAAACGTACGAAATCGCGACGTTTCTAAAGCGATCGAACAGCCTATGAGCAATCAGTTTCCGTAGACAGATCTGTGGGAGAGAGTCTTGACCGTTTTACAATCAGTATTATCACTTTCGACAGTATTCAAAGAAGCTCTACCCTTATTATCCCAACAATCAGAGTAGATTGAGATCACAAAATATGCACTGAAACTCTTATTTTATAGACCCAGGTTCGGGTTTCTAATTTGATTAAAAACTATCTGGGCTTCACCAAATAGTATCACCTAATAAGGATGTCCCAAAATGAACGCTATAACTTGGGAGAAGCACTAGACAAGATCGCAATCATCTAAGTTTCTATTCTACTCCAACTTAAGGTCTTCAAACTTCATGAAAAGATTATTTGGACTTCACCAAATGACGCGATTCATTGAAGTATCACCAGGCAAACACATTGAAGCATGAGAATACCACTAGACAGGATCGCAATGGTCTAACTTTCTATTTTAATCCAAGTTTGGGTCTTTAGACTTCACGAAATAGACTTCAGTGTTTTAATATGAGCAAACGAACACCAAAATCTGACAGAAACGCTGGACGAGATCTAAGTCTTTCATTCCATATTCAAACCTTTAAACTCCAGGAAAAGACTGTTTAGGTTCACGACATGCTATCATCAGTCATTGAGGTATCATCAGGTAAACACCAAGCAAGATCGTGATGATCTAAATTCTTGATCTACTATAAGTTCAGGTGTTTAAACTTCATGGAAATATTGTTTAGGCTTCACTTGATGAACATTGAAGCTTGATTGAAGTCTAAGTTCATATTTTATTCTAATATGAGGTCTTTGGATTCCATGAAAGGACTGTTACAGCATCATGAGTGACTGTAGGGTTCCAAAACTTTACAGCTACCTTGCCTAAATTATTTGGTGAAGAGATTATTTCATTAAAGTCATAAAATAATCATAATAGATGTGTAGATCTGGCGAAGTGGTCATTTAGCAAAGGCCTGTTAACCCGCAGACTATGGGCCGATGGATAGGACGGGAATCGAATCCGCGAATTTGAGATGTAAGGGAGGGTCGATGTACTGGAACGAATCACATGACGTCGGGGTCACCACTTTGGCGATAGCAAGGATAAAGGTGCATGCCTTGACCGGGAATCGAACCCGGATCTCCCAATTTCCGGTTGGTTGCTCTGACCACTGAGCTATCGAGGGACACTCATTATCCTTGCTAATGTTGCCAGTTTAAAGCGTCGCTACACACTGACAATGGCATCAACGATCAATATAATCATCAACAATTCTAGGAATCAGTTGATACCATTCGATAACTAAGATGACCACCTTATGTCATACCATGCGATGACTGTTGAAGGACCCGAATTTTCTTTTCAAAACACGCCGGATTGTCATAAATTATTAGTGTTGCATCTACTAGCAGATGACTTACGTGGCGGATGATAGCTGGTCGACGCAGTTATTATGTAAATTTATTTCTTTACCCTTTCAATGGTGTTTGTTTAATACTTTGCCAGGCGTCCTCGCAAATTATAAAACGTTAAACAAACAACTCTTCCCCGTATCGACTCATGGTCATCATAATGCAATTACGAGTATCTTCCGTGTTAACATCATCGACCTCAGAAACGATTACATTGAAAAGGAGCTGTTCTAATGGTCTCGATTTTGAACACATGTCGCGCAATGGATTTTTCATGTTTGCACACTTAATTGCGTGTATCAATAATGGACATTCTTTGCGATGGATCATATGGCTCGCGGCACTTTTCGTTTCGGCATCTGATAGGGCCAGTAGAAACAATCATTTTATGTTAACTTCAGTCTTGATTTAACCTTAAACCCAATCTTAGATCGAAATTCAGGAAGAAAGAGCCAACAGTCTTTATCAGCGCGACAACAATAAATATTGCCTTTGAGATGAGGTCGCCTTAAAAGACGGTTTATGTAAACCGTCTCGAGTGGTCCGTAGCGCTCCCAAATCGACTCGCCGTATCCGTGGTGGCTACCTGGTTCTTTCAACCCGGTTTAACAAGTGCGCCGCGCGTCTTTTGTTTCAGTCGCGCGTTGTGTCCAGTACCGGACTAGGACTTTGGCGTCCTAAAATCTTCACAGCACGCTAGACGTCTCAGATCACAGTTTGCTCTGTTGCTTAGACTGCTATTTGCTGGAGTGGGTTTACTGCGAAGATTGTTCTCGGCGATTTTACCCATTACCACTCGAGAACAAAACGCCCAATGTACAAAGACCCAAATTTGTAAAAACAATGTTGTATTTAAGATAATTTAGTGACGTGGTCGAGAGTTTTTTTGAGAGAAAAATTTGACCCACGACCTATCTTGAGGTGTTGCTGTAACACAGTAACATCCATGGCTTTTCCAAAATTACTAAGACGAAATGAAAGTAGTTAGAGCAAATTGTGCGTTGGGCAAACCAAGACAAAAATTATAGTTGAGAGTAAAAGAACACGCTGCCTTTTTATGACGGAAGATTCAGTGACACTCTGTGGAAATGCGCAACCGTTAACCCAAAATTCGACCGGCAAACCATCACTAAGTGTCACTGTAATATCCCTGAATCTTCCTAACCGATGAGGCAAAAATAAAAGCGAATTATTGTGGTGTTATTACATCGGACAAACCAATTAACACACGAATTACGGTTAGACTAATGGAAAACGCAGACTCCGTGATTCAATGTCCTTTAAGGTAGTTTCTTCGGTACCGTCCGGCCCAAAAATAAATGCGCGGGTAAACGTATAATATTTGGAATATCAGTAGTCTAATTTTCACTATTTTTGTTCAGATACTGTGCTCTACTCAGACACGTATACGTATACACACAACTACATGTTTATTAGTTGAAACTAAAGACATGGCAACGTTGCGTTGTGTCGTATTTTAATCTGTTGTAATTGTGTACGTCTTATTCTTAACCTAACTTTGTGAATTTGTTCGGAGCGGGAAAGAAAATTTATAGAAATATTAAAAATGGATTTTTGTCGTGATCAGTTGCGGGACAATAAAGGAAAATTTTGCGAAGCAGAAAGTAATACGGAAACGTTTAAATTGTATTGCAAAAATAAATCTTGCAAGAAGTAAACAGAGTAATTAACCTAAGCATTGGACGACGTATTGTTGAACTGAGCAAGTTTGACAAAAATTTAAGTTGTTGTGAATGTAAAAACGTTCTTTCACTTGAGATATAAAAAAAAAGAAAGTCGTTTAGGGCTAAATTCAACTTTAGATATTATTTGTGACGAATGTCCAGTAATAATATAAGTGACGACTAGTAAAATTCACGCCGCTGCGTTGCCAGACGCTAATTGACCAGTCCTCGACTTATCGAGCAAAACTTAAACTGGCATATTTTAAATATACTTGATAGAATGAAATTGTATAGAAAAGTTGGTTTCCGGAGAAAATACCTTAATTATGTAATTCACAGCAAAAACCCGACAATTTCGTTACGTAACGTGCAAAAAAATTACATACTGTACGTGGAAAAATACACACTTTCAAATGATACTCCACATATTTAGGTGTACCTGATTTAGTGAGAGTGAAATTTTCGTTTGATTTTATCAAGATACTGTGTAAATTAACAAGCGTTCTTTGCAACAAAAATAGTGTAGGACTTTAAATTAACATTAATGCAAATCGCGCCTACGTTTTTTTTCCCTATCCATTATACAACAAACTTTCCTCTGCCATTTGAAATAGTCGCCGTTATTTAATAAAACTTAATAGAATTCGTATCTAAGCCCATTATCCGCCTACGCGCCTACCTCGGACCGGGCTCGAATTGTCCCCCATTCCCACTCTGCTTAGCCGTCTTTCTTTCACTGCACACCCGGCCCCGGTAACGTTTACCCATCCACAGACCATCGCGCTCTTCGCGGCACCAGCGCGATCACAGTCGACTCTCGCCCTTGAAGCGCGAAGTCAGTCCATCTTCCGAACGGTTCTCCAGTACCACCGTGTGATATTTATATTCCGCGTCGTACCTGTAGGACGTCAAGTGTAGTGAATCCGGAACCGGGAGGTGATAAATGACCGTAAAGGCGGACGATATCAAAAAATTCGAACCGATTTTCTCCGAGACCGTACACATCGTGCTTATGTGCATCGTACTGGTCTGGTCGGTGTTCGGGAGGGTGAGACCTAGAAGACTAAACCCCAATTAATTATTCCTAATAAACTGTGCATAATTGTGTTACTGACCCAGATTCCGCGTAATTACTCAAAAACCGCGTAATTCGGATTTGTTTAATTAATAGCAACGCATACTTGAGATTACTAGGGCGTGACTAAACACCATTCTCGATTGCAAACGCAAAAAAGTCACCTAACGATGATACGTCGCCCATAAAAACACAACATGTCAAGTACGAAGACCCAGAAAGTGAATTATAAAAGTGTGGGAAAGTCTGCAATTAAGAAAACGCACGATAGCCCGAAGAAATGGCCGGGAAATAACCTGCGCGTCAAGAGGGACGTGGTGATCGTCCACAAGAAGACGGACCACACGTACGAGAACGTGGAGTACAAGAAGAACGGGGTGTCGATCAAGAAGCAGGAAGAGAACGTCACGGTCGTGAACGTCGATTTCGACGGAAGCAAGTCGGAGAAGCTGCGAATCGTCATCGACAATTTCGACAAAATTTTGGACGAATACGGCGCATCAAATAACATTAAAATCAGCGCCACTTCCACCCCAAAAAAGGATTGCGCGCCAGAAGCCCCGGCCACCAAAATTCCAAAATTGGTCAAAGCGAAGACCTGCAGTATCATCGAGTCTAAATGCATCTTGAAGAAATCCAACTCCCAGCGTATGACGGCCGACGGTGCCAAGCTCCAAAACAAAACCAAAAGCTTGAACAACATCGACAAAAACGGAAAATGCGACGGTAAACAATTCGAGAACTTAAAACCTGAAACTGCGCCAATGAAGACCGTCACGAACAACGAAGCAACGCCAACTAAAGTCAAAGAGATGGTGAAACGTCTAAACAGCCTAACCGACTCTGAAAGCTCCAAAACCTCGAGCTTAACCCAGCACCAAACGATGTCGAAAGCAGTCAGTAGCGTGGATTTGAGCTTGAGTAAGAAGACCCTCTCCTGCAGTAAGATCCCGGTCAATATGACGTTAAGAAAATCCTACCCGAGCATTCCCTGCAATCTTCACAATTTAGATTTGGACAGAGGTAGTGCCAAGGGTGGAAATCTTAACGGAAAATTCGCCAAGAGCGTGCAGAACTTATCCAGATTGTCTATTCCTAAATCGGATAATCTGGGCAAAGCCGTACCTAGGCTTTCCCTTCCTAGACCAGAACACAACCTAGGGAGGAGCGTTCAGAATCTGAATCAAATCGGTAACATGACTGTAGTCAAGCCTATGCAGAGATGGGACAAGACGAAGAGCGTGCAAAATTTGAACGGCGTCGGTAAACTGAGGAATGACCAAAAGATTCCCTCATCTAAACCCGCGGGGAAAAATACGCAGACCCCCAAACCTACACCAATCAATAATAAAAAGATCGTTCAATCCCCACCGAAAAAGGATGACGCGAAAACGAACCCGCCAATCATCAAAGTGCAAAAGACCAACAGCGCTGTGACGAAATCGAAAAAGATCGACCAAATAGACTGCGGACCCATCTCTAAAACCCTCAGCACCGTCGAGAAGTTATCGGCGAAATTGAAAAAAGACGAAGTGAGTCCTAAAGACACCTTCGTCGTGTTAAAGGCTCCGAAGGAGGAACGCATCAAGAGCGCAATAGAAAAACTCGAAGAAAAAGACGCCGATAAGACCAAGCCGAAGGTAATAAAAAGCGATACCTTCAAGAAGGCTACCAGTTCTCCGACCGCTATGAAACACGTGGAGATCAACATCGCGAAAAAGGAGACGTTCGGTTCGCAAAAAACCGAAGTCGAGCCCAAGTTCGTAAATAGAGCTTTGAACACCAAGACTTATAGGAAACCACGTGATACCGTTAAACTTGACCTGAACAAGGCGCAAACATTTTTGGACACCCTCAAAGTCCACTCCCAAGAACCACTCAACTACTATCTGGATCCCGACGATTTTGCCAACGTCAAAGTGGAGAAGATAATCAATTACCTCCAGGAGGAGGTCCCGATTAAAGAGATCGACTTGGCTGTAGATAAGTCTTTGAAGAAAGACCTGGATTATAACTCTGATAATTCCGACGATTCCGGCAACATTTCCAACGAGATGGAACTGGACTGCGACGACACCAACTCGTCTTCTTCGTCGATGAAGAGCTCAGAATCGCTCACCACCGTTTTGGACGTCTCGACCGTCGCGGAAGACAGCGGAATCGACTTATCCAAAGGGGAGTTCTCCGTAAAGGACTCCAAGGTACTGCGGATTGAACATGGTGGACAATTACAACATTACATTGGCGAGTTTCTGGTTTTACAAACGTTTTTCTTTTTGTTTCAGATCTTCTTCAGGAACGGCGTCGTGTCTCAGTTGGAGACGCAGCGCGACGAGCGTCTCGCTGGAATGGTCGTCCATCTTCAGGCGCATTGCCGCGGGTACCTGGCGAGGCGCCGACTCACCCAGCGCAAGCTGCAGGATCTGGCCGTGAGATGTATACAGAGGAACGTCAGGAAATTCCTGGCCGTCCGCGATTGGCCCTGGTGGAGGCTGCTGGTGAGGGTGACGCCCCTTCTGAACGTGCATCGGACAGAAGAGGAGCTCAGGATCAAGACGGTGAGCCGAGATGTTTTATTATTATTATTATTATTAATGCTAGTAAGATTATGCGCTTTATCCGCATGCATTGTTAAAGTTAATGGGATTTTTTCGAATACAATGGCGAGCGGTAGGCGGCGGAAGATGCACGTGCGTCGATAGGGCAATAACAATGTTATTTAGATGTAAACAGCCATCCCAGGAGGCGATGAACTCCTAGCGATGCGCATCTTTTCGTTTCGAAAATGTTAAACGAACGGTTCGGGCCATAAGTGCATATATATGCATTCGCCGAGAGTAGTTATGACAGGGAATTAATGTTTAATGGCCGATAACGATAGTGGCGAGTCGTCGGGGACGAATAGAAAATATAATAAAAACAATTCTCCTTTTCTCGTTGTCATAGTATAAAGGGAAATTTGTGCGTAAATGTATTTACATTTATTTTTATGTACATTTATATAGGATGTCATATTTAAAATGAAACACCGGATATACCTGTTAAAATAATAGGAACATCCCTAGACATATCAATTTTTGTTTTCAAGGGGATATATTTTGACATAAAAGCCGTTACATCTTCTAAAAAAAATCTCCTGATCCTTGTAACGGCTGTGGTTTATTTTTGCTCGATAGCCAATCTATTGTTATTTTTTGCCATCAACATATTTCTTTTTGAAACTCCTTAGCACCATTTAACTCTATATATTTATGTAAAAAGTGTGTTAATGTTTAATCAAACTTGACTAGAATATAAAAAAAACATAGTATCGTTATAATAATTATGGTATAATAAAAAATCTCTCTCCGCAAACTTTTACCCTATTACCGTTTTCATTTAATACCTAACTATTATTGTTGAATAATTAAAAAAATAACGTTGGTGAACGGAAATGGATAAGCGATTATATTAATTAATTTATGATTATTACCGTTAGCGAAAGTTATTAATATTTATGGAAAGGTTGCCTGTAATCTTTTTTATAAATTAATATTGGATACTTAATACATTATTTTATCACTAAAAAAATACAATGTGATTTAAAATTAAATCGATACATTTTGGAAATACGTGGAATTTATTATCTTATGGTGTGGAAAATATTATTTTTACGATCCGAAATGTCTAGATCAGCTTATATATTTCGTTATCTAAGGTGTGGCCGAAATTGCACGGATATTCAAGTGTTATAATTTATTTAACTACACTAGGCACAAAAATTAAGGGATGTAAAAAAATCCTAGAAAACTAGAAACTTGGGCTTCAATTTGCTTCATTTAAAATTGCTCTGCGACTATTTTTCTCCAAGTTACAGCCTTTGAAAACCACCTAAACATTTACGATTTTTTTTAACATCCCTTCATTTTTGTGTCTTGTGTATAATCATAGCTTGCTTCTATGATCTATCACGTTATTGTTTCGTTTACTTATGCTCTATTATTGTTAACATTGACTTTTTTACTGAATCTAACCGTCTCGAAGGACCAACATGTTAAAACATCAAAAATATTATTTTGCGATGAGACTGCACATTACGATAGAACGCACAAGAGTAAGTTCTTTTATGCTCGCCATTACAACTGCTTCTAAATAAAAAAAAAAACGGATTGTATCATCAAAAGATCCACCGATTTGATGAAGCTTTGTGACGAACTTTTTTAGTAGACAGTTGTGCTTATTTAAGTGGACGCATAACCGATCCCGGCTTTCCTTTTTCCGCGCAGAAAAAAGCCCCGTCCAAGTTCAATAGCAGCCCGTTCGGCCTGACCTAGTCCGCGTCGCGAATCGCACGAATTTATCACATCAGTATAAATTACTTTCAAATCGTGCCGAACACGTTCCAGTATTAAGGTTCATCGAACGAGGAGATGTTTACGGGGAGCGAACCGTCCGAGGAGAAAGTCGCCGGTAATTAATATGAAATAAAAATGAAAAAAATTAACGGCCGATGTCGGTGCCCGCTCGTTTGTTGCTCGACGAGGCTTTTACGAAATCCATTGACATTGATTAATGGAGAATTTTTATGTAACCGGTCGCCCCGGTCCACGTAATGGCGCGGGATCGGATCGATTATGTCGAAATTTAATGGTATTCGGGCGTAGCGGAAGACGAC
Source organism: Rosalia funebris (assembly GCA_037954035.1). NCBI lineage: Eukaryota > Metazoa > Arthropoda > Insecta > Coleoptera > Cerambycidae > Rosalia > Rosalia funebris. The sequence continues at coordinate 25,390,113 of JAZFAV010000003.1, read as the reverse complement.
GTTTTATAATCGCCCAACCAAAATATTTTGGGGCATTTTTTGTTTCGCGAATGTCGAAATTTATTTACGCTTTGCTAAGGAAATGTTCGTATATCACAGTCTTGTATAGGATCTTTCAATAGGGACGCTCGAAATTTGTTAGGTTATAGCGGCCATGTTGTTAACGCAACGCCTGTCAAATCTGTTGTAAATTATTCAATAGTGTATGGCAAATCACCATAAAAGTTTATAGCGTTCAACAACGTGTGCAAATCATCATATTTTATTTTCAAAATCAATGCTGCCAAGTCTACTATTTGACGTTTGGTGGCCAAATTCGAGTCAACTGGTTTGAAGTCATCAGCCAACACCCGTACGTCACCGAAACGCAAGCTCTGCTGAAAACATCGCTGCTATGCGTGAGAATGTACGGGAAAACCCGAGGCAGTCAATTTTTCGTCGTCCACAAGAACTTGACCTTTCTGCGACTTCAACTTGGCGAATTTTGTGTCGGGACTTGGGTCTGCACTCGTATAAAATCCAACTGATCCAAGAACTTAAAGTCAACGACCATAGACAACGCCGTGTGTTCGCTTATTGGGCTCAGGAGCAATTGGAAGTTGATCCAAATTTCGTCAAATAAATCGTCTTTAGCAACGAGGCCCATTTTTGGATGAATGGATATGTGAACAAGCAGAGTTGTCCGATTTGGGATGATACCAATCCACACGAGATACACCAGCACCAAATGCACCCCGAGAAAGTTACTGTTTGGTGCGGATTTTGGTCTGGCGGAATCATCGGTCAATACTTCTTCCAAAACGAAACTGGCATTGCCATAACCGTCAACGGCGAGAGCTACAGATCGATGATAATCAACTTCTTGTGATCTAAACTGGATGATATGGATACCGACGTCATGTGGTTCCAACAGGACCTCGTGGCATGCGCTACGTGCCACACAGCGCATGCCACGATGGACATTCTCCATGAGCGATTTGATCGCACGGTTATCTCGCGCAGCGGCGACCTGAATTGGCCACCAATATCGTGCGGTTTAAGGCCTTTAAACTTATTTCTTTGGAGCTATCGTAAATCGCAGGTCTATGTGAATAAACCGCAAACAATTGATGTCCTCAAAGTCAACATAACGAACGCCATACAGCAAATTCAGCTAGATTTATGCGACAAAGTCATCGATAATTGAACCTCCCGAATACGTGCCACAAAGCAAAGGCGGAGATTTGAACGACGTTATATTCCATACTTAATGCCACAAAATATTCTTTCAAATAAAAAAAATGAGTCATGTCATATACCTTACATACAATCTCACACATAACTTGTTTTAAGAACGTATTATCATCTTTTTTAAGCACCAGCAGACTTTGATAAACGTTACCAAGGTTGGGATATATCGAAATTTATGCTCTGGGCTTAGAGGACGACGAGGTATTGTCAGTTCCGAGCTGGGCGAAGAAACTGACGATATTTTGGGTCAATTTTTATCTGGCTAACACTGAAATTATCTTCACGATCTATTGATAAAATGTGTTGTCCAAATCGCTGCTCCAAACCTCCTTTAAACCTTACGAGAACAATGAGTGTTAAGGAAAAAGTGACAGGGCTCGTGGTTAAAGATTAGACAGTGACAAAAAAACGAAGTTTTGGGACAATTTGTATTCGACTTCGTCAAAGAATGTGCTGAACTGTTGGGAAACGAAGGTTCGAAGCCGGAGGAGATGGGTGACGCAATTGTTCCTCCTGGTTCTCCTATATCGCCTTTCCCTTCGAATTTGGTTCACCCTATCGGTTGTTTAGTTACTGTTAGTACTTTTAGATACTTGGGGGGTTCAATTCCAAGAGCGTTTAGAAGCCACCGTCATCACAAAGATGACTCCCAATCGCAGCAGAAGTGGCTCGTGAACCACTTCTTCACGAAGGCTGGACAAATCTCCGACATAGCACCCGTTCTCCCTTGGAGTTTCTTGAGCGTCATTAGGCCCTTTTAACGCTTCCCATTTTGAGCTGTCCAGGCCAAATTCTCGTCAGACAACCGAAATCAAAAAGGTGAATCGAAGTCTTGGAGATATAGAGGCCTCACCATGGCCTCTCTTCCTTGGTTCTGGTTCCTTGCGCAAGACGCAGGACCAAGGAGGGTCTGCCTAGGTTCTCTAATATCAAGTTATCATCCCAGAAAGGTACTTTGACTCGCGATCGGGGCGGGGTTGAATGGGGGTCCATCCCTAAACGAGACTGGACTTGGTGATTACAGCAATCAGCAGATAAGGGCTTACGCTCACCATCCACGCCTGTCAGAATATCGGCGTGTCTTATACCGCGCTTCAGAATAAAAACTTGACCCCGACAGCCTAGGCACCGTGACGACGGGCCCCAAGGGATTTACCAATTTAAGATCCGATCCGGGTGTCACCTCTCGCCTCTCCGCGCGTCGACATTTTTCCGCGGCCGAGGATCGATGAACCGAAATACCGCCGCGATGGCGGCCGCAAAAAAAAATTAAGTAATTTATCGTATTTCGTACAAGTCATCTGGAACAATGCGAGGTTCCCATCACGTAAAAAAAAACTAATAGTATCGACGGTGTGACCGCGCGGAGATAGAAAAAAAAACCTTGCGACGTGCTAGTGGCGTTTTCCCAGGCGACTCTATCGTACTATATACGCGAGTATATCGTACTAGAGTCGAAGTTGTATAGAAATACCACAGAGAAAGAAAAAAAAAACATCGAAGGAACAACAGAAGTGAAAGTTTATCGACGATTGCGGTTTGTTTTAATGAAACGTTTATATTACGAATACCATTCTTCGCGATTCTAGAATAACGATACAAATTGAGATGCCACGAATCTACTTTGGAATCCTTTGATCGACAATGTTTCGCATTTTATTTAATCCGCGTGTCATAACTTCTCGATCTTCCTAGAATGAAAACCAATTCGATGGTCTTACCACCTGGCAGATGGATAGCAAGACCGCGGTGGCCATTCAGTTAGAGGACTAACGGAATGGCCACCACGTTCCGCTGATTTGATTCCCTTCGATTTATCGTTTTGGACAGTGAGAGAGGAGGGGGCACTTAAAATTGCGGGGGATATATCAGAATAAAGCGAAAGCTTTGCTACGCTTTGTTAATGAGGACGATATGTAGCCTATTATAATCTAGGGATTTTTCTTTGCTTTTGGGCTCAAGAAAATAATCACCCTGAGAGGACACCACTGCCAATCCGCTTTTCTACAGAATAATGCTCGTAAACAGATATACAGATAATTCTCGTTTTTTTTCTTTTGGTTCCCCTTGTAGTTCGCTCAGATACAAATTACTGTATTTCAATATTCCGAAGGAACTGTGAAGCCGGAACAGCCCAGGCGTTTCCAGCTGTAGTCACGTTTCGTTATTATTATCGCGTAATTATTAATACGACTCTTTTTTTTTTTTATCAGTTTTGTGTTAAAAAATATATATAAATATCACGATTTAAATTGATAGTGGCTATTTTTAACTTGCCGCAAAGTATCACCTCGATTTCCTTGTATTTCGAAGTTGTCGAAGTGCAATTTTTTATGTTACAAATAAACATGAAACAAACTACACCACGTCTTAACAAACATCAATACGAGGGGCACTATTTATATTTTGAGCCTTGGCAACACTAAGTGTTGTCAGGCGCCATCTGACGTTTCCAGTGGAAGGTTTTGACATTTTTGACCATAACCTTCTTCAGAGTATTTTATCATTTAAGCGCGATTTGTGTCGTTTACAGTGATTTGAAAATTGAAAAAATGGAATTAACTCGTGAACATTTTCATGTGATGATTTATTACGGATTTCGATGCGGATTATCAAGACAAGAGTGCATCGATCAACTTGCTTCCACTTTTGGCGATAAAGCCCCATCCATCCTTTGCCACTGTGAAACGCTGATATAACGAGTTTAATCGTGGCCGCCATTCGCTGACTGACGAAAGTCGTGAAGGTCGTCCAAAATCAGTTGTGCCAGAAAACATTGATGCTGTGCAAAAACTGATAATGCACGATCGTCATGTGACATACTGTAAGATTAAGGCAACCTTAGGCATTAATTCGACTAGCATATATAAAATGCTGCATGATCATTTAGCTGTAAAAAAGGTTTGTTCTCGTTAGATCCCACATAATTTGAAAAAATCTCAAAAAGATGATAGTGTCGATTGGTGCAAACAAATGCTCAAGAAATACAATGGCGGTGCTTCAAAAGACGTATATAACATTGTAACAGGTGACGAATCATGGATCTATGCGTATGTGTCGGAAAGTAAACAGCAGTCGACTGTATGAGCGTTTCACGATGAACCAAATCCAACAAAAGTTGTTCGCGCTCGAAGCACTTCGAAATAAATGGTCGCCTGTTTTTTCGAAAAAACTGGTCATGTGACAACAGTGCCTTTAGAGGAACGTAAAACGGTCAATTCTGAATGGTACATAACCATTTGTTGGCCGGAAGTCTTCGGTGAAATAAGGAAAACAAACAGGCGCCGTCGGATCATTCTTCATCATGACAATGCGAGCTCTCACACATCTCATCTAACAACTGAATGTTTGAACACTCAAAAAATCGAATTAATGTGTCATCCACCGTACAGTCCTGCTTTGGTACTCAATGACTTCTATTTGTTCCCGAACGTCAAAAATAAATTGCGTGGACAACAATTTTCGTCGACAGAAGAAGCCGTCGATGCATTCAAAAACCATGTTTTGGAAATATCTCAAGTGGAATGGAAAATATGCTTTGACAAATGGTTCAAAGGCATGCAAAAGTATATAGATCATAAAGGAGAACATTTTGAAAAACGATGAAGTAATTTTTAATGACAAATTAATGTTTTATTATTATTATTAGGCTCAAAATATAAATAGTGCCCCTCGTATTACCGATGATAATCTAGCAAAGGCCCGTGAATTACCGGTCGATAATTATCTTATTCGTAGAACATCGCCATAGTCATTGAACCTGTGAGAATTCACAGCCGTTACATAATCAGGTATGGCTCCCACATCGATTCTTAATAATTCATCTTATAATAATTCCCTTGGTAGAAAGCGTGCATCCATCCTGTCTCGGTTTCCCAGAACTGCGTGTGTAATATTTCTCTGTAAAAGACTCTCCTATTTATTTACATTATGCATGTGTGACCCCAGCGAGGATTTATGATTGACTTTGAAAAGAAACACGACCGTCCGTCCGACTAGAAAGTGCCACGATCTGATAAGAATTTGTTGTGCGAAACCCGTAGATGCTTATGTAAGTTTCTCTTTGGATTCTGGCCGGGTGCATAAGGTGCGAGAAGAAAGTTCTACGCGGCCGATGAGACGACGACGAATGCATGTGGAATAATTTGTTTACTTGTAGATTGGAAATAAATGGTTTTCGGACGGTTTTCTAACAGCCCTTTCACTTTCCTGTGCCGTTATCCGTCAAGTTGGCTGCTATGGAAATTTTGTGATTAGCGTACAGTCAAGAAAAAGTTGTAATATGAGAGCATGAGACGCTTTCGGTACGGCGTTCCCTGAAACCCATGCAATATTGTATTAATTTTAGAGTTAATTACGCTCGTCGTCAATAAAGGACGTGATCATTTTGAAACTAAGGAATCTCTACTTTAAAATAGTATCTTCAGTTTAAATCTTCCAGAATAGTGCGTTCCAGTATCTCGCGCAGGCAGGATTTGGGGCAAAATCACGTTTGTCTAGTTTTATAGAAATATTTCATCGGCGTTGGTTGAATTTTGTGTTCCACCTCTTCGACTACAGCCACCACTTGAGATTCAAATTTAAATTTGGGAAATTAAAATAGCGTATCTGTCTTTTAACCCCCGTTCAATCAGAAATGGGGTACAACGAAAGTATGGGTTTTAACCCCTGTAACAGCTCGTTGCGTCGTTTTCAATCGACTGAGAATTTTTTGAAACTGTTTCAATATCAAATTTCAAAACTACAAAAAAATCTAAAAAAAAAAAAATTTTAAATGTTTTTCTGAACCGCTATAAATTCGGTACGATGTAAGTACGGGTTGTGACCTCTCTAACAACTCGTCTTGTCATTTGGAATCGATTAAAATTATCTTCAGGCCTTTTCTAAGTCATTTAAAATCGAAATATTGAAAAAACGGAGAATTTACACGATTCACATTGATAAAAAAATAACATCCTTTACACACGTTATTGAAGGGAAAAAATAACAAATTTTTGGAAAAGTATTTCTGTAACACTAAAAATAGAGTGCGAAGAAAGTATGGGTTGTGACCCCTCTAACAACTCGTCGCGTCGTTTACAATCGACTGAGAATATTTTTAAATTGTTTCAATGTACTCATGAAACATGATATCGAAAAAAAAAATAGAATTCCCAAATTTTCTTTGACAAAAATGAATAACACCTACTAGAAAAAACACTATACGATAGTTAAAAAAAAAACTAAAAGAAATGTTTCTAAAACTCGTCTTGTCACTTGGGGTCGATTGAAATTATCTTCAGGCTTTCTTTAAGTAATTTGAAATCGAAATATTCAAAAAAACGGAGAATATTTTCAAATATAGTTTCAATGTACCTATGAAATAAAACATTGGAAACAATACAATAAAAATCACAAATTTACTTTAACAACGAATAACGTCTACTAGACAAATCACTACAAGAAAGTCTAAAAAAGTTTTTCGAAACGCTATAAATTCGGTACGAAGCAAGTATGGGTTGTGACCCCTCTAACAACTCGTCTTGTCATTTGAAGTCGATTGAAATTACCTTCGGGCCTTTTCCAAGTAATTTGAAATCGAAAAAACCTAGAATTTACACAATGTATGTTGGTAAAAAAATAACATCCGTTTACACAATTCATGGGCAAGAAAAAAAATGTTTGAAACAGTTTTTCCTAAATACCAAAAATGAAGTGCACGAAACTAACAACTCATTTTCTTATTTTCTGGGAAATGCTTCGAAATCAACGCGTTCGAGTGACGACGAGGAAAAATTTGTTTCTAAAAAACAATGACACGTCGAAATATTTCGTTATATAACGTCGATCGGGTATATCTCGACGATTGTTAGCATCCTTAATTAGATACTGTTCGTACACCGGCCGTTGTAAAAAATCGGTCAAGCATTTCACATTCCTTCGAATCGGTGTTAATGATCTCTCCAGATTTACAAACTCGGATGCGTGGCTGTCAGTCGTCACAATAGATTCGGAACCCGTTTTCAAGAGGAGTTAAAAGAAAAACGTTTCCTTCAAAACCCTCATTTGCATATGTACGAGTACTATTCGGTTTTTGTAAACTTTTTTTTTATGGTCATTTCTTCAATTAAACAATTTACGACACCTAGGTGAATATCAGACATTGAATTTGCATCTGTTTTAATGTAAATGGTTTATAATCTATCCGCGAAATATAACTCGAGTGGCGTCAGATCAGGTGATCTTGGCGGCCATTTTACTGATTTTTTCCATAGAGAACACGCTATTGCTCGAATTTTAACAATGTGAATGCCATTGCATTCTACTGAAAAACATGTCAGACGAATGTTATTTATATTTTGTTATAACTGTTATAACTCTAAAACAAAAGACGATCGTAACTTTAATAAGGATGTCTCCGGGGTCAGGGACGACGGAAATATGACGATTAAAGTGATGAACGCACGGGGACGCCCCGTATATAATTTCAGTGCATTGTAAAAAGTTGCCGAGTTCGTATTTGTCGTGGACACGTTTCGCAATTTGCCGTTAACACTGCAATTACGATGAATATCACGAAATCATTACCTACACATTTATTTGTATAATGAAATTCAATTACGAGGCAGAACATGTGGTAAGCAACTAACACGATTTGATGGTTTCATTAACAGTTTCTTCCACAAATTAAGCACCGTTCAAAGGGACCGAACGTGCGTACGTTCTCTCTGTAATTGGACCGTTTTATTTAATAACAACACGACTCGGCCGATAAGGCAAGTTTTTATCGTAAAATAATTGCGGGGACAACTTTCCGCGATTGAATATGATAATAACTCGATTTCTGAAAATGTATTTAAATTATTCGAGCGATAATTCATGCGAATTTCGTCACGGACTACGTAATACTACGATAATTGTATAGTCGTTATTCGTTCCAAACACATTTACGTTCAGTTTTTCTTTAAGCCCAGTATATACCGTTACTTTAAGTTTTCCAGTGGAATTCTGTTTTAAAATACCAAAAACCAGCTATTTGGTTCCGTGCAGACACCGTGTATTTAAAGGTGTTTGAAGAACCGATTATATATCTTTTTTTTCTTTCAGGACGAACTGGAGGCGATAAAAATTAAATTGGAGAAAGTAGAATTCGACAGGACGAAGTTAAAACACGAGAACGGCAAGCTAGAAGCCAAGGTAAGTCTCATAATTTCTTTTTCGGGTGTGTCCGAACCATTTTTCTGCGTGCACTTTTCTGTTATCTTATAGATAACAGATCGCTGTTGTTTATTATTATATTGTGTATTAAGCTCGTCGTCAGTCGTCTCAAGTTTCGGGCCTAACATTGCCAAGGTCTCCGGGCAGGCCGCCCAAATTTTCGGGGTTCGATGGCGATGAGTTGGATCGCTCAAGATTTCCACATAGCCGCGGTTATTTTTAAGCTCAACAATAGGGGATATGCATAGGAAATGGGAAAGGGTCGAAGACATACCTAACCCAATTTCAGCTTGTCAGAAATTTATATATTTGTTCGTTTATTCCTGAAATACTGACGCTACTTATGTTTGTCTTTAAAACTTCCGTAACGCATCGTTACCGGTCAGCTCCAATGTAAAGAGCACTTGGAAGCATTTTCAAGGTTTGCTTCCAGCGCTCGCGTAAGCGCATAGAATAGTTGATGGTCAATGTCCAAATCACCACTGCTTTAATTATACGTGAACTACACCCTGTTCGCGATGTACACAGGCCACCTACGCCACTGTGACGTAACAGCGCGTTACCCTGTTTTCGGTATTCCGCGACTTTAAGAGTATTTTTAAAGTAAATCCAACATATTTATTGCGCCGATACGTCGTACATATGCCCAAACCCCTGGCCTTTTTACAATGAGAACGAGCTGGGGCGATGGAAGCAATTTAGAGAATGCTTCCACTTGCTTTCCCCACACGGGGAATTTTAAAAGTACAGCCGCCTATGTTTAAAAATTAATAAAAATAGATAGCAAACCGTTGATTACAAAATAACGCGTTAATGAGACGGGGTAGGGGGCTAAGGTGGAATCCTTGAGGCAGCCCAAACACAAATTATAGGCCGTACGAATACGGTGACCCCCTTTCCTTAAGCGAATTCAAATTGTGTCCCCGTGCCTCCAAATCGTTATTACGTATGCGCGTTATGCTCGTTAGAATTATAATTGCTTCTTATTGCTAAATTGAAACACGTATGCTGTCGATTTTGGAGGCAGCTACAAATAAGGCAAAACCAAGTAGTGAATCGGCAGTCTTTTTCTCGTTTGTCGAGATCTTTTCTGCTTTTTTCACAATGGGAACCGTATGATCATGCTGTATATTTATATATTAGAATTTGTTTACATTATTTGTTACAGTTTCAAAAACTACAACAGGTATTTTTATAAAACTTCAATAAATTATGTAAAATAGTTCAAGTATTCTTGTGTGTCCATCTCTATTGATGACGCTCTATTGTTTTATAGTAGTCGTGAATTGTATACAGGGGGTGTGAAACGCTTGTACATCGCGGTTATATAACAGATGACTGTTAAACATTTGCTCGTATTAATAAAATAGTTTTTTTGTTACTCATGACAGATAATTTACCACAAAATGTTTAGTACAAACAGATTTTTAAATTATTGACATTTAAAACATCTGAATTAGAGACGGGTAAATCGGACAGCGAAAAATTTGCCGCTCTTATTACACCAGGAGGGGCAGTCATCTGCGAGTTGCGCTGATATATTGAAGACGCCGCCGGGGGACACTTTTAGACTGGTCCAGATTTAACGCCCTGGCCGCGCGCCAAGAAATGTTTTTCTCTCGACTTTTGTTATGTTTTACATTGCATAATGTAATCGATTTAAAAAGAAAGGAGAACTGGTACGGGAATAGAGGTGGCTTTTCGTTTTTTCGAAGACGCTTAAAAATATCGCCCGAGTTGCAAAGATGCGTGCGGCAAAGGGACTAAAATAAAGCGTCCAAGTTCATACAGGGTTGTGGTAAAGTGACGCGTGGATTTTTTAAATTCTTTTTATTGCTTTACACGCCCAGTGATTATTTCAAAAAATACTCGTACCTATTGTGAAAAATATACATTTTAAATTCGACCCCTAACACCAAAAATTTTAAATTCGAAAGGTGGTCGTCTGGCGGCTCATTCCAAAGTTGATTGACTATTCAATAATATAGTTTTCTTTTAATTTGGTCCATTAAAAGTCACTTGATAAATTGAAATGACTCTTTCAAAAAGGAACTAGTCAAACTATCCGCATATAGACGTCGCGAAGCAGCCTGTCTAGTTAGTTCAACTCTTATTGTAATTTTCTTTATCAAATTATTAATATATTATGACGAATAAATAAATATTGATTAGGACAAGGGAAAAATTAATGAATCAATTTCACTATTTATATTTTGAGCTTTGGCAGCACTAAGTTTTGTCAGACGCCATCTGACGTTTCCAATGGAAAGTTTGACATTTTTGACCATACCCTTCTTCAGAACATTTTTTCATTTAAGCGCGATTTGTGTTGTTTACAGTGATTTGAAAATTGTATGTTAGCAAAAAAATGGAATTAACTTATGCAAATTTTCGTGCGATGATTTACTACGACTTTCGACGTGAATTATCAAGACAAGAGTGCATCGATCAACTTACTTCTACTTTTGGCGATAAAATCCCATCTTTTGCCACTGTGAAACGCTGGTATAACGAGTTTAATCGTGGCCGCCATTCGTTCACTGACGAAAGTCGTGAAGGTCGTCCAAAATCAGTTGTACCTGAAAACATTGATGCTGCGCAAAGACTGACAATGCAAGATCGTCATCTGACATACTGTGAGATTGAGGCAACCTTAGGCATTAGGTCGACTAGCATATATGAAATATTGCATGATCATTTAGCTGTAAAAATAGTTTGTTCTCGTTGGATCCCACGTAATTTGAAAAAAACTCAAAAAGATGCTCGTGTTGATTGGTGCAAACAAATGCTCAAGAAATACAATGGCGGTGTTTCAAAAGACGTATATAACATTGTAACAGGTGACGAATCATGGATCTATGCGTATGTGTCGGGAAGTAAACAGCAGTCGACTGTATGGGTGTTTCAAGATGAAGCAAATCGAACAAAAGTTGTTCGCGCTCAAAGCAGTTCGAAACAAATGGCCACCTGTTTTTTTCGGAAAAACTGGTTATGTGGCAACAAATGCCTTTAGATGAACGTAAAACGGTCAATTCTGAATGGTACACAACCATTTGTTTGGCGAAAGTCTTCGGTGAAATAAAGAAAACAAACAAGCGCCATCATCATGACAATGCGAGCTCTCACACATCTCGCCTAACAACCGAATGTTTGAACATTCAAAGAATCGAATTAATGGGTCATCCGCCGTACAGTCCTGATTTGGCACCCAATGACTTCTTTTTGTTCCCGAACGTCAAAAATAAATTGCGTGGACAACTATTTTCGTCGGCAGAAGAAGCCGTTGATGCGTTCAAAAACCATGTTTCGGAGAGATCTCAAGTGGAATGGAAAAAATGCTTTGACAAATGGTTTGAACGCACGTTTGAACGAGCCTCGAAATTAGCCCTAAAGGCAAAGAAAGGGCATTACTGTTAAAAGAAAATTTATTTATCGGAAACGTTTCCTACTTTACCCGTTAGAGGGCGCGGTTTCTTCAGCTTATGTGAACCACCCCGAACTATTTCCCTTAATACAACACGCCACCTTTTCGAAACATTTTCGTTCTCCGCAACTTTCGCATCTCTCGCACTTAATTCCGCTGGTCGAACGCAACAATTAATGAATCGATCTAAATATAGGACGGGGATATCTTTGGCGACCGGTTGCGTTCTAATATCCCCGAAATAACAGCGCCAGAATCCTTAGTGGCTCTCTGTTCACTGCGATCGTCGGTCCGCCGACCGCGACGTCCGTCTTTTCCTCCGTTCGTTCTGCAATGCCACCCCCGATCTTCCCCGTGAGTCATCCGCGAGACAATCGCGGCGGTGTTGGAAAAATACGCGCGACGTGTGACTAATTTCCAACGGGTCAGTTACGAATATAACGCCAGGTCTACGTTTGGCCTAGCAAGATAGTTCGGATACGATTTTTTTAACAGGTGGTTGGAATACCCTTTAAGTTCGCTTATTTTATTTTTTCGTCGTAGGTCGCATGTTGTTGTATCAAGCAGACAACTTTTGTGAGAAGCGACTAAAATGTGACATCTGTGTTCGCTAAACGTATACGTATATAAAATTACCCTCTACATTAATATAGTAACTCGTTTACGAGTTCTTGTACGCATCTACACAAATCTAAACTTGAAGTTTCTTCGTTTTGTCTTTCGCAACCACCACTTAAACCGTCGTTAGCCCAAACGATCGTTGTTTATTCCCCAGCTAGGAATATCTTACCATACGAGTATTTGCATCAAACCGTAATCTGCGGTCTTCCCCGTGGGCGAAAATCTCAATAAAAGGTGTATCATTCCCGGTCACGTCGCAGGCAATTTGAATAACTGAGTAGTTTTCACGACCGCGGACTTTTAAAACTGTGAATAGTAAATACCACGCGCTCAAACAAGCGGGTGTTCGTCACATCTTCGTTATAGACATGTCTACGATTGTCCTATAAATCCAACATGCCGATACTGCCGTCGAATTATTCCATTCCGTCCATAACGAGGACCAGTCCGTACCACGAGCCATATCCCTCGTCAGGTCTCCTCAACGGCTACAGCGTTTCGCCCCCCAGGTCGACTACCAACCTGCCTCCGTCGTTATTGCACTCCCATCGGACTTACTCGCCACGATTGCCCCCTGTTATACCTCCGTCGCAACATGTCAAGAGGTATACCCCCGTTAGGAGGTTATACACCGCCGGCTTGGATGTACCAAGCGAAAGGAAGCCCGTCGCATTCCAAACGCGACCTCTAAAAAGCCTGACCATCTTATCCGATTCGCCTGATCGGGATAGGAGCCTCACCAGATCCCCTAGCCCTACGCCGAGCAACTATAGCGTCGGCAGCTTGCGATCCAACAGGTCCTCCAGCGTTTGTCCACCGAGGAGGGTTTTCCCTCAGACCTACGACAAGGCCGACCCCACTGACCTAGGCGGGTTGGAGGACAAGGAGGACAGCCCCGTGGTCTTCGACGCCAACCTCACTTTCGTCCTGGGATGCAAGGGGAAGTTGAGGCAAAGCGTAAAACCCATACCGGCCCACCAGGAGGCCCAGACGGCTTCGAATGAGCTGTCCAACAAGATATCGGACTTTCTTTCGAGGACCGACCACGTGATGGACGAGTGGAAGGGCCTCGGCCATAAGGAGGACGATCCCTATAACCAGAGGCTCAAGAGATCGCCTGGAAAATTCCCTGGTAGGTCCAGGAGCGCCACGAACATCATGATAAAGGGTTTCCAGTACTTCAGCAGGGCCAGCAGCTGCAGCAGGTCCTCCATCGCGAGGGATACCTCGGCCGACGCGGCTGGGGAACTCACGGAAGACGCCACCGAGGCCGAATGCGATGAGGTAGATGTTTTTTTTTAGGTCTAACGATGTAAACAAGTTACGAGGGCGTTAAAACCGAGTAACTGCCAAGTGACTGTTTGCTCACAGTGAAAAAAAAGCCGGGAAAATCGAGTGTTCCCTTTTCTAGCCGTCGATTGTTTTCGTCTACGAAACGGAAGTCCTAATTTCTCGAAATAATTATCTTCTCCTGGCAGGGGACCAACTGCTGTTATGCAAATTATCGTCGGTATTTATACATTTCACTTACATTACAGCGCGCGCCACTTTCGACACAGATTAAATAAAAACTGCATGACTAGAAACAAGGACGCGGCCGGTCCAGAAATAACCGCTAAACGTCAAAATATTTGAAATTGTAGGCGACTAGTTGTTTTTTAAGCGGCGTGTGTTTATTGACGCAATAAATCTCGCTCTGTATCATCGTTAATATTTATACACAAAACTACAAAGGAATGCCCCCTACGCGAACATGACCTGTTTCTTCCCAACTTCTGCGTTTTTATTTCGACAACCAACGACTTAGATGTTCCTTAATTCGTCTAACGCTTGACCTCCGCGCCTGACCAATATTCTTTTCTTGCAGCTCAGCGAGATGACCGCCGACCTGGCCGAGGAGCACTCGACCGCCACCCTGGCGACGGAGCGGCTGGACGCCGAAACGTCGGAGCGTCTCAAGCTGGAGAAGGAGCTGACCGACGTGCAGCACAAGAACAAGGAGCTGCAGCAGGCGTCCGAACGGCTGGAGATGGAGCTGCTGTACTCGCGTTCCGACCTGAACGGCATTTCGGAGGAGGACGAGGACGGCGACAGCGACGGCGTGTACAAGCAGAGGTACGAGCGGGCCGTAAAAGAGCTGGAGTTCACCAAGAGGAGGCTGCAGCAGCAGCACGAGGACGACCTGGAGCAGTTGGTGGGGCTGAAGAAGCAGCTCGAGAAAAAGGTAGGTTCGCTTAGTTTACGACCTCACGCACTTTTCGCCAATCGAGTTGACATAATCGGGAGATGATTAATTTTCTTTAGTTGATGCCTCGTGAAAAATCGGTATTCTGTGCCTTTGCTGTTAGATCGCAGGCTTCAACCGCGTCTAAGTCTATTCTATATTGAATATTTGCCAAGGAACTATGTTGTTTTTAGTACCTTTTCAACGATTCTGACATTGAACAATGACTAATTAGAAAGATGGCCAAGTCAAATGGTCTATGTCTATCGCCGTACCATTTCGAGTTTAATCCAGTTGAAATAATTTGGTCTGGTCAAATAAAGCATTTAGTAAGAAGAAATAATTCTAGATTAAGTAGTACAGGTTGTCAAGAATAGGAGCAAGTTCCAAACTACGATATCGGACCGCCCACGAGGTGCGCAGTAAATAGCCTGGCCTTTACTCTTTGCAGAGTGAATATCGATGAATATATATTGAATGTGAATGTACACAGAGTTCGATCTGGCCGCGCGTAAAGTGCATCCTTTTCCCTCCAGATACTGCCACACTCTTTCTTCTATGCATACACAGAGAACCTCACACTTTTTCCTATTATTGACGACCTGTACTGTAGACCTTTGCAGACATCGTTTGAAAAGGTGAGAAAGGTACGAACAAATGACGCTCCAATTGTATTATATACCTACTAGGTGCAGAAAATACATACAGTGTGAACAATATTAATCCAATTACAGTGTTAAAGGTTAGATATAATAGTCGCATTACATTATACAAATATTCAGTTTACAAAATATGTATTTAATATATTTTAATATTAGTCTGTTATACTGTGGAAGTTGCAACTAAAACGTAGATAGTATCTCTGCTATTTCGAAATTTAGGTTATAGATTTGATGGACACAATCTACATATATAATTTCCCAGCCTCAAAAAAATATGACGTCATACTTTCGTCGTAAAACAAAAAAGTAAACATACCTCAGAATTATAATTATTCATGTGCACTAAATCCGTTTAGTTTTTACGAACAAAAAAAAGGAGGAATACGAATATCATTCCTCACTTTTGACATGCACTGTATACACCGCGGTGGGCATTGTTTCCTATAACCGCACGGTTTCCGCTCGGTGCTCATCCCGACAATCCGATACCGACTCTCGAGAACCCGAACGTTCTTTTGTTTACTGTTGTTCATTTTTTACGTCCCGGTAGCGACTAGATGGGAATAAAAACCGTGTGTACGGTCGCGCTGTCATCCATCACACTTCGGGCCGATAACGCCGCGCCGGTGGCAATAAAACGATATGATAGGAGATATGATGACAGTCGAGGTGATAAGGTGTACGAAAGTAAGTGAGATAAAACAAAAAAAAAATGTTATGTGTATATACTCAGTACCATGTGCGACCTCGGGGAGATAATAGATGTAAGTTGATTTATATCTAGGGAGGGCTAAAAATAGTCCTCGGATGGTGCCTCTGTATGGAGTCGTTTGTGAGAGTCGTTTTTCTACAATTATACATCTAGATGTTGGGTTTTTATAAAAATATCTAGTATAAACATCCGTAAAACAGGTGTAGTCAATTATGAATGTACGTATTGCTTTGCTCTAAAATTATTTCAAATTGAACATATCGATAATTCCATTAAATCATATACAGAGACAACCTAAAATATTATTTTATACTAATCGACTGAAATAGAAAAAGCGAAATTGTATACTCTTTACTGTTGAAATTTCGAGCAGACGCATGTACATTGTGGCTCAAATTTAAGACGTGTATGATTTGACCAATGTCACGAAAATCGACGTTTTGGCAACATTATACGAATACTATTTCTGAGTAATATATTTACACTGACAACTTGTGATAAGTCATTTGTTTCTAAAATAACCGAACCAACGTTTGTTTTTCTTATAACGGCCATCGTGGATCCGGTGGATCGTTTTGTTTTCTGTTAGCACTTTTGTCGACTTTTCGATAAAAGCTTTTCAGAAAAATCGTGTATTTCTACGCCGATAACGATCCAGAGAAAAAAAAACGATGTCCAACTGAAAGAAATTATTTATTTACAAGATAGTATCAAAATAGTATGGTACACAAACTGTCAAACAGGATCTGAGGCATATAAAAAAATGTTCTGTCTACGTAGACAAAAGGAAGTGTATACAAAATTGACATTTTAGATTAGGAACCCTCTATTGGTATCACGAGGACTTACTTTTGTGTACAAACCAATACATCGTTTATATTCTTTACACTATACACACAAATATGAATAGAAACATGCATCTTTAAATATTTTACAATTCTATCGGTTTAAATTAAACCGATAATTGATAATGATTTATGAATATCATTGTTAAGATAACAGAAAAAAAAATACTTATCTGTTTGAATGTGTATGTAAGGTAACAAACTAAATTAAATATTTATTTACTAGATGATCAAATTATAAAATCCCTATACTAAAGCGGGGTAAATGAATTTATGCATGTTAATTTAAAATAGTAGTAGTTCTATCTTAGGAAGTGATTTACAGCTGAATTAATTGAACCCGGTTTAAAGGATTTAATATATTATATACGAGGGGGTATGCAAAATAAACCAAACTGATGTTGTGGTGGGCGGTTTTTGTAGAACCACGTTCTGGCGCTAGGAATGTATAGAGAGAGCTACACCATTCCCGAGCCACTAAACCAAGCGTCGTTGCTAAAGAAAGTTCCGTTCGCTCTGTATGAATTTTTTAGTGAGTTGTTTTGTGTGCTCGTCGTTTTTCTGTTCTTTCGATGCGAGGGCAGTTGTCCGTCCATTCAGAGTTTGTTTCACAGGGTCAAATAGTTAACCTTTCCAGGCTTTCTACCTGGAAATTATGAAAAGATTGGGCAACAGTTTGCAGTGGAAGAGGGCCTGATTTATGGTAGTCGGGCGACTGGTTTTTCCACCACGATAACGCCCCTGCTCACACAGCCCCGTCTGTTCGCCAATGTTTGACCAAAAAATTTCCATAACTTCGTCAATGGTCCGTCGTCGATCTTCCCCGATGATCGATGATTTCCCGATTTTTCTCAACATTTTTGAGGTTACTCATCAATTGACATTTCACCTCTTTTGAAACACGGGAAAACCGCTCAAACATTTCAATATAGCATCATCCTTGTAGGCCGTTTTTAACATTTCAAGAGTTTTTGTGCCAGGTTTTCCGAGCACGAAGTAAAACTTGTTTGCGTTGTTCACGAGAATTAGCCATTGCAAAAACAACCCCCACTAAAAAATTCACACAAGTCGAACGGAATTCATTTAAACGTATTCTGTGCATCCCGCATTTCACTTATTTCTCTATAATCATTATTATCATAGTTGGCCGACGCCTACGAGGAAGTCGAGGAACAGCGACAGGTCGTCGGCCAGTGGAAGCGCAAAGTGCAAAAACTAAATGGGGAGATGAACGACCTGCGCCTCCTGTTGGAGGAACAGAACGCCAGGAACAATCTCCTCGAAAAGAAGCAGAGGAAATTCGACTCGGAAACGCAGATGCTCCAGGACGAGCTGAAGAAGGAACGACAGGCGAAGGACCGCTTCGCCAGGGAGAAGGAAGTGTTAATGGCCGAGAAATACACGATCGAGAGCACTTTAGCGGTGAGTTATACGCCGAGCGCCATCTACCGGGTAAATGACGCGCTATTTCTTCTAGGACACTCGGCTAGAGCTCGAACTCAAAGAGGAGAAGCTCGCGGCGTTACAGCGCGAATTCGACGAGATAACCTGCGGCGGGAAGACGGAGGAGGAAGTGACGGTCCTACGCAAGCAGAAGATCGACTGCGAACGCCGCCTCCAAGACCAGGAGGAGGAGTTGGACGAGCTGGCGGGGCAAGTGCAACTGTTGGAACAGACCAAGCTACGCCTCGAAATGACGTTGGAATCTATGAGAAAGGAGGCGAAGAAGGAGGCGCAGATGAGGGACGAGGAATTGGAAGACGTCAGGTGTAACGCCCAGAAGAAAGTCAAAGGTAAGATCGGAGTGTTAATCCTCGATCGGGGGTAAACGTGATCGACTTGCAGCGTTGGAGGCGCAACTAGAGAACGAACACGAAGAGAGGACGCTGTTGTTGAGGGAGAAACACGAATTGGAGAGGAGATTAACCACGGCGGCCGAGAACGAGCGACACGATAGGGCCGGAGACGAGGCGCTGCTGCAACGATTAAAGAGAGACCTGAAGAGGACGAAAGCCTTGCTCAGGGACACGCAGACGCAGTTGGAGCGGCAGAAGGCCGAAACGCCAGGTAGGAGCGAAAGTTATGTGACTAACTATTAAAATTAGCTGATAACTTTGAAAATCGTTCTTATACCTTTTTCTAAGCTATTCAAGAATGCATTTTCCAAACAACTATCTCTTATTAATTTACTGTGTTTTAGGCAAGACGATGATCCGGCAGCTGCGAAACCAACTGGAGGATCTGGAGTGCGCCAGATCCATGGCAGTGAAGGCCAAACAGAGCACAGAAACGGAACTATTAGAGACACAAGCCTTACTAGAGGATGCCCACAGACAGAGGCAGGAGGCCGAAGACCGCGCTAACACCCTACTGAGAGAAAAGGGCGACTTGCAGTCCCAGCTGGAAGAGAACGAAGAGGAATTAGCGGAAGTGCTCAAGAAATTCAAATCCACCGTGCAGCAGATGTCGTTGGACCAATTGGCGTTGCAAGAGCAGGTATCGCTCGTGTCCGAACTGGAGATCGAGAGGAATCAGCTGAAGGAGCAACTGGCCGAGCTGACATCCAAATTGGAGTCCGTCGAGAGCATGGGAGATGCTTCGTCACATCTACAAGTCAAGAGGTAACGCAAATCGCAAACATCCAAGTCAGATTTATTATTACACAAACTATGTTTAGGTCGGAATTGAAGGTCAAAGAACTGGAGTCAAAACTAGAGCTCGAGCAGACGACAAGGTCCCGACTGGAAGTGCAGATCACCCGACTCAAAGAAGCTATGGACAAGCTGCAAAACGAAATCGCCGCGAGCAGGGCGAAAGAGCAGCAGAGCCAGGACCAGATCAGGAAGTTGCAGAGGCAGTTGCGGTAAGTACAACCCCTTTTTTATCACTCGAAAACGATTTATTAATGGTTTATCCTGCAGGGAGGTAAAGGAGGAACTGAACAAGAGCCTGGCGAAGGAATCCGAAGTGATAATAAAGAAGAAGGAGGTGGAGAAGAGGTGCGAAGCTTTGGAGGCAGAAAACGCCACCTCCAGGACAGACCTCCGACTGGCGTTGAAGAGGATAGAGGATCTACAGTCGGCCATTCAGGGTGACTTAGACGATAGCATATCAGACAATTCCGACAGGTAATTAAACATTTTATAAGCAATTGTAGTTACGGTTTTGGACTTTGATATTGCCTGATCTAAGATTACCTGATTTATTTTACCTAGTTTCAATGTATTCAATATATTTTTATATTTTGTGCTTGATAAGGCCCTAAAAGATGCATCACATTGCTCTTCACTAATTATCTTCTTTTTTTTTTAATACAAACTCAACTGATAAGTATGTTTTAGTCTTTAAAATTTCCTCAGCTCGGCCTATGAACCTTTTTTTACTAAATTTAAGTATTTTTTATTCTAATTGAAATGTTAATCATTCCTATAATAATTCCTTATTTTAATTTGGATTTTACAAATGTTTAGGCTCTCGGCCTTCAGTTACACCTGATCTAAACCTAATTAAGTTTTCATAGACGAATTTAAATATTTTTATCAAGCTGAAATTTTAATCATTCATGTAATATTTTATTTTGTATTAGCCTTTAATTACCCCAGATTTAATCCTTATTGAATTTTCATAAATAAACTGGCACCCAAATTTAAAGGGTTTGTAATGAAATTTTAATTATCCGTATAATCCCTTGTCTTAATTCCAATTTCTAGAAACGTTTAAGTGCGAATCCTCCAGTTTCACCCGATTTAAACCTAATTGACGTCAACCTTCCATAAACAATTCTAAATGAAAATCTAAAGGCGTTTTCGAATCGATATTTAATTCTGAATTTTACAAAACATTTAGGCTCTCGACCTTCATTTGCGCCTGATTTAAACCTAATTGAGTTTTCATAAATCTAAATGGTTTTTGTTTAAACCGAAATATTTTTGTGTATTCGAAAACTCATGAAGATTAAACGTGTCGGAAGTTGCGATAATAGAAAATTCACTAAGTATTTTTTTTCAGCGAACAAGACAGTTACAGCTCTGACGAATCCGTCAACACTTTTCTAGCCAATCACAAATTGGGGTCTCCCAAAAACGAGAGGGCTTCCCTATCGAATGACGTCAGAAGGTAGGTTATGTTATGTCCGATATAAACGATTGTGAGGTTATGATCCACAGAATAGTTAAAGAACAGTTTTTATAATAAATCAGGATGGGTAATAAAAGAATTTGGTCAGGGAATTTCCCGAATGACAACGTTACGAAAATTATTAGGTGAAAGTCAATTTATACGGGACGAAAATATTTTTTTGGTATAAACTTTTGTTTGTATATTCAGTGGAAATTTTTACCGCTACAATTTTTTTTTTTTTTTTATTGAAGGTTGTCGAGCACCAGCCGATCTAGCACGTCCAGCAACCTGGGGAAGGACCCGTCGTATACCTGAGTGGCGGCGAACCTCTGCAGAACGATATCGTTGACGTTCTGCAGGCGAGAAGTCGACGAGCCGACGGTGGACTGCGCGGCGGCAGAATACGTCTAACTAGGATGGGCCCCACCGTCGGTTGCTACTGCCACGACGAGACGTCATACTTGTGATAAGACTGAGGAGTTCCTGGAGGAGTTATTTGATAATTTATTTGTTAATTTGTTGTACTTAGGGGCGAGAGACGAGACGAGACGAGACGAGACGGGTCGAGGAGGGCATACAAATTCGCGCTTGGGACCCGCGCCCCCCCGAGGGCGTCCGGGACTCGTTGTTTTCTATCGTTATTCTTAAGTCATTACTAGTTTGTATATATACGCTTCATCCATGTAATTAATCAGTGTACTATATAGTTCTTAGGGATGTGCTACTAGTATTTAAATTTTTATAAAAGTCACTGTACCTACTTTTACCATATTGTCTGTAATATATAAATGTTGTGGAATAAAATTGTTTATAATAACGGCAGTGTTTATTCGCATACCCACCCTAATATCCTTACCAGGTCAATATGGAGTGAACAAAAAAATTCAAGCAATCAACTGTATCGTTGGCGCTATAGCCACCAATTATACCTGATTCGAAACCAACAAAATGTATTAACATGCTAATACAGGAAGACGATGACAAATAAGTATGTACGCTTTGACCTTCACCTATACCTGATTTGAGTCCACTTAAGAACTTGGTCATCTTAGTTGATTTTCATCCAACTGATTCCCAAAATCATTCACACAAAATATTAAAATACTTGGCCCGTGCCGTTTGTAGCAAAAACGTTGAAAATTCGTTAAGAGTAGTCGTAAGATCAATATGTAACTACTGCTTTATCTGACAGGAATGCATGATTTAAGCCTACTTAACTTTGGGATTTATTCAATATTTTAATTTACTGCAGTAACTATATATAAAAAAAATTGTTTATTGGTTTGATGAAACTAAACCTATTATATATCCAATTGATTTTTGAGATTCATGAACAAGAAAATTTAATTATAGTAATATTTTAATTCCTCCAAATAACACAGGCATTTCAATTGTTTATCAATATTGTAAATTCAACATATAACTATTGCTTTGACAATAGTTGCCAGAAATGCCGGATTTAATCCCACTTAAATTTTTGCAATATCTTTAATATTTGAGTCATTCACACCCAGATATAAATTACTTTCAAAGTAACCGCTATATGCATTTAGTTAATTTTTTAATACCAGATTTTAAATAATAATATTTTAGCTTGACCTACCTATAACAAAAACATGAAGAACTTGTATATGTAACAGTAAATTTAACACATAATTATTGCTTTGGCCTTCAGGAATGCCAGATTTAAATCTACTTTAATTTTTGTAATTTACTTAATATTCGTGGCCGATTGTAACTATATATAACAATTCACTTATTAGACTGTAAATAAACCAAATATACATCCCATTGATTTCTAAAATTCATTAATATAACATTTTATAGTCACAATTTGGCTATATAATTTTCTAAATCTTCAGAGCTGTAAATTCAATATATAACTATTATTTTACCCTTCACAAATGCCTGATTTACGCCCACTTAACTTTAGTTATAAGCGTCACATAAACACAGCATTGTCCTGCAGGAACGCCCGATTTAAGCCCACTTTAGTTCCTTTGTAATCTATTTAATAAACGAATTCATATAAAATTTTATATCAATTCGTATTACTGGGTGAGCAAATAAATCGAAGAAAAACCACTTACCTCTCTCACCGACGATTCCGAAAATGACGGGGGTCTCCTCACTTTTTTGATGCGTAGTATTTTTTCTTGAGCGGCAGAAAAATCAACACGACGAATTCGAATCTGAAGTTAAAATTTGGAAATGAAAATAACGAAAAAAAGTACTGTCAGTTGCCCGCAATAAACCTATATCCGACAGCTAGGAATTTACACAAGTTTCAATTGGCAGATCCAACCTATCACTTTCAATAAAAAGCAAATAAACAAAAAAATATAAATGTTATTAGTAATAAAGTTTTTCAAAAGGATAAATAGTATTTCATTAGATATTACAAAGTGGCCTAAGAAAAAAGTATAGACATGAGAATGTTAAATCCTGTTTTACAAAAGGACACAAATTTGTTCACAATATTTTTTAATTAAGTATATTAATTAAGTTTAATTAAGTATACTAATATAAATATTGTGCAGACTATTGATGCAAAAGATGGTAATCATAATCTGAGGTAAGAGGCATTATTTTTATAGAAAATTAGTTGTCCAGTTTGTGGAAAAGGAAAGGTCACAGTAAATGTTAAAACACAAAATATTTTCAAGATTTATAAACAAAAAAATAACAAAAATAAAAATATATAGATATAAAAAATAAACACATAAAAATAATAAAAAAAACAAACTGTCATAAAAAACAAATAAAATTCACATCCGCTTTAATGCCATGAAGGAAATTCATCCACTGTATACATAGTTGCACCTAATCAAAACCAGTCAAAAAAGAAAGAAATGCAATGCCAAAAATAATAGTCTCTCCTCGGTATTAAAATGTGACGATATTGGTCGACCTGTAATGTAAAGAAATAACTCTAGAAATGTAAAAATCATTGTTAAATAATTTAAATTATTTATCGCGTTATATTAAAGTAGGTAAATTAATTTTAATAATATCTAAAAAAAATACCGCCCGCCGTTATTTTTGTCTCAAATTAAACATTCCACACACGCGCCACCTATTTAAGAACGTTGAAATTAACATTCGCTTTACAAGCGCCATCTCGTCAAATAATAAGGAACCAACAGAGCTTAACTAATAAAACAATTTTCAATCGACTACAGATTTATTCGCAAAGCCCTCTAAGACACGCACAACAAAACCCCCACCCCCTGTCTCGTTCAACTCACAAAACAGAATACTAGATCCCTCAAAAACAATCACTGTCAGAATTGTCAAGCTCCATCATGTTCCGTAATCACAATCAAAATTAAAGTATAAGTACTACAATAATGTATAAATTAATATGCAACAACCTTTCCAAATCAAAAGGCTCTCTCACCAGTTTTACCGGCCCGTGCAAGAAGGTCGCTCACAACTATGAAACCCACACCAGATCGCCGGAAACCAGCAGGAAGGAATACCTGTCCGAATCGGACTTGCCGTATACGGATCAGGACGCGTCAGACCAGGCGTGCGAAGTGTTGTGCGTCGATAGCGATATGGACTTGAAGACAGTGAGTTACAACTCGTTTTTCGCCAAAGAGATGCACTCGGGGAGTTTGGGACGTTCCCTGCTCGACGTGAAGAAGCCTACAGAGAGTATCAGGACTATCACGTACTTCTCCGCGCCTTCGAAATACTTCTACTCGTCTCTAATCGACCACACTAAAAACAACCCGTTCAGGAGAAAGGCGTTCAAAAACAGGGAGGCAGTAGAGATGTATCGGAAGGCCATGGAGCAATGCAACAAGATCAGATACGACAGGTACAAGATGGGGAGTTTTTACAAGAGCGCCAATTGGCCCCCGCGCCCCATCAAACCGGGCTACTCCTGGGAAGAGAGGGATGCCGAAGAAAACGCAGTAACCGATGACATCGTCGTCGAGGTCCAACCCGTGAAGCCGAAACAAGCCGAGAAGCCCAAGATGCGACGCGTGTCGTACGTGTTCCAGGAGCGAAGACACTCCGCCCCCGTCAACAGAGAAATAGAAAACATCGGCATACGCAAACCTCATCACCAGTTCAAGAACCGCAAGGTCAAGATAACCTACCCCACACACACCGTCAACCACAGAATCGGTTTGAACAAACCCTATTATCTCGAGCAGTTAGTCTCCAACCAAAAAGAGAAGACCACGTACGAAGACATCGCCAAAGTGAGGAATAACATTAAAGGAGTTACCCCGGCCAACGCCCTACAAGTAAAGTCCAAGAGCCAGCCCAACCTGGCCTTGCTGTTGAAACTAAAAGGGCCGTCGGAGAAGGCGGAACCCCAGGCGCAACCTAGGGCGGAGAAGAAGCCGGAACCACAGACGCAGTCCAGGGTGGAGAGAGCAGAGACGGAGGCGATCGTCAGACGACACCCCACCGTCGAAAAGGCGAGCAGGAAGGCCCGGATGGCGATAGCCAACAAGTACAGCCAGCTGCTGTCGAAGATCTTCACGAAGAACCAGCCGGCGACGCGCCAGGAGACCATCGTTGAAGGTACGCTTTTAGTTCGAGGAAATTCAGAAGCGGGTAGGAAAAATGTAAACCAATAGGGAAATAATCTTGTCAATGTATTAACTAGAAAATCCTTAAAGAAATAAATTTATTAACCATTGCAGGATCCTGTTATTTTTTTTTTTTTTGTTAGTTAAAATACCAACTTGCACACTTAAACGGTTTTAAATAGTCTCGCTACAAACTTCTGAATTTACTCGAAATAGAACAATAGTACAAACCAAAAACTACAGCCGCGCTCTACTTCGGACCCAAAAACACAACAGACTATTAGATTTCGACACTGATCGTACATTATTCCACAAAAACACAAATAAATATCACTCAAAACGTCTTCGTTCCTTCAAAATTGTAACAAATTTCTTTGTTTCTAATTTTTTGTCTCCCATTTTTAGACGAAATATCGCCAGACAATTCCGTCGAGGAGTTGTCCAAGGTGGAAGAAGAAGCGGAAGAAGCCTACACCGAACCTACGATGATAAAGCATCCCGTGGTGGTGCACAAGACCCAGGAGAAGGTGGACATCCCACTTAAATACCCCAAGAAAGTCATAGTGGATAAACCCGAAACCTACGACATAGAAGCGACGTGCATCAAACATAAGGGTGCTCAGTCTGACTACGACGACTATATGATCGAAATTGATAGAAAAGCGCAGAGGCACAAGTCTGGTGAACACCAGACACAGACAGAAACTCCAAACAATCTTTTGGATGCCGCAGAAAAAGACGAACTAAGAGCATTGGAAAAACCTTCGCAGAGAGCCATGACACCTGTTGAAAGCCTTAAGCAATACCTCAAAAAGCTGAAAGAGCTAAAGGATCAGACTGCTTTGGACAGGACGAACACTGTAAAACCCCCTCAGATTGACGACTCAAACACAAAGGATGTGGGGGAAAGAGTGAAAATTCCGGGAGAAACCATAAAAACCGAAACGGCAAAGAGGGTGGAAGAACAAAGAAATAAACTGACACAACTTAACGACCAATTGAAGATTGAGCAAATCACGGAAAAAGATTTAGAAAAAGTAGACTTAGAAACACCAAACATCACTGAAAAACAAGTCGATGACCAAAAACCTGAAACCGTTGTAGTACCCAAAGAAGAGAAAGTTACAAACAAAGTAAAGGCGAAACCGCAAAATCTGAAATACCAAAACAACAGAAGAACACAGGAAAACATGTGGGATGTAGTCAGAAGACAGATGGAAGCAAAGAAGAAGGCGAAGAGGATCGTTTACCCAGCCGTGAACTCCACGAAACGTATAGAAAAGACCATCAAGCATTCGTTGCCGAAGACTGAAATTAGAACCAAAAGACCGGAAGTCTTTGCGGATGCAAAAAACCCTGAAAACATCCAAAAAGTTAAATGCGATAAAAAGCAGGCAGAGAATTTACAGGATGTATTAAACCAGTACAAAGTAACTCAACGCGAAGTCATAGAACCAAACAAGGAAGAAGAAGAAATATGGCTGGATAAAAATGACAAGAAGGAAGATAAATTGAAGGAAAAACGCTCAGTGGATGTAGATATACCGCCTGTACCTCCAACTATATTGCCACCAAAACCAGCTACGAAAAAAGCACCAAGAAAGAAACACAAATACGAGTTAACGACAGAAGAAACCCCAGCAATTTTGGAAGAAAATTTGGGACATAATTTAGTTGCAGCAGCAAAATCCGCGGAAGAAACCCAAGATATACATACAACGAACAAACAGTTGCAATCGGAGGAAGATAAGTTGGAAGTGCAAAGCAAAAATACAGAATCTTTATTAGAAGGAACGGCGGAGAAAATGAGGAAATCCGCGTCTGAAGAAAGCCTTAAATTGAGTTTGAAGAGCAAGACCGATGAAAATATAATTAGGCCTTCAGTTAAGGTAGCGCAGGCACTTCAAACATCGAAGGAGGTTCAAACAGGTGACAATTTGGAACAAACAACAGAAAAGAACGAGCCAACATTGCCAAAAGCCATGAATTACGAACCAAATGCATCGAAGAAGGACAATTCTGAAGGAAACTTGGAAGATATTTTGAAAGAGCAAGATGCCCCATCCGCCATTAACAAAAAGACACCCGAGAACATTGTGGAGGTACATTTTGAAAGGAAGATACAAGAAGTAACTGAAAAGGCAGACGACAATTTTGGGAAGGAGACTGAAAAAGCACCAGAACTGAAATCTCTGGTGACTGAAAAAGCCACGAAACAAATTACAGAAAGACCTGGCTTTGAGATTAGATCAACTAAAGAACCGATCAAAGAAAAAACTCACATTTCTCATGACAAACCAACGGATGAGACACCTGTAAAAGAAGTGAAATATCTATCAGGAATAATGGATAGATCCATACAAAGGGACACCTATGCGAAATTAAAAGAAGCAGGTAAACAAATCGTGGAACAAGTTGCTGGGAAGAAGGGAACAAAGAATAAACAATTAATTAAACAGAAACAAAAAAGTGTATCGGAAAATAAAGAAGTAACTGCATTGAAGAAGGCCAAGTCTGAAATAAGCTTGGGAAATGTTATTAAAGGACAAAAAGAGGAACCTGGAAGGACATGGAAGAAGGTTGTAGATCCACAAGAATCTGAGAAGTTGAAAGCATCTACGCGAAAAATTACTGAAATGGCGGATGATTTGAGAAAGGAAACTATTTTGACATCTTTAGCGACTGAAAATGAAGCACCACAAGAGAAGATGATACAAGTTACTTGTACTGAAGCTAAATCAAACAAAGAACAACTAGCCAAAGAGAAATATCTCCAGGAAGCACCAGTTACAGAAAAATCTGGCGTTGAAGCTAAACCAGGTAAGGCACTGGCCAAAGAGAAATCATTCTTCAATAAGACACATACAGATAGAACGCATACAAGTAGGAAAGTAAAATGTCCGTCAGTAATAATGGAAAAAATTGTACGAAAAGAAATGTTTGCCAAATTGAGAGACGCGGGAAGGCAGATAATAGAACAAAAAGTGAAAGTGAAACAAAAATTAGAAGAGCATCGATCACTGGCAAACAAAAAGTTTTCAGAAGCAAGCAAGTCTAAGATGGAAGAAAAACCAATGTCCAAAACAAGGGAAGAGAAACCAAGTGAACTAAAAGAGACAAAACTGCAAAAAATTGAAAATCAAAACGACGATTTAACTAGACGGGTTGAAAAATCAGCAAAACCAGAAGCTTCTAATACAAAATCACTGCCCAAAAGACAAGGAGAGAAAACAGCAGAGCTACCAAGTTTAAAACAGTCCACGAATAAACTAAAAGACATGTCTTCAGTTAAAACAGAGCCGGATATAAATAAAGCTAAACAGGAAAAATCAATAAAGGCGGATCTAAGGGAAAAACGAACTGCTTCCTTGGAGAACAGGCCGATTATTAGACAAGAAAAACTGGAAACCATCTCGAAGGATAGATCCAAAAAGGACAAACCCAAATCGAAGAAGGATATGATTCTTCCTCCGAAAGTGCAAAGTAAACCAAGGACTGAGTTCAGCCCCATATTGGAGGACCTAATAAAAGGAAGCAAGTTCATAGACATACTGGCCTCGGAATGCATGAGTAAATGCAGGTCTCTCGCAGAAATACTGGAACAGCAGAAGTACGAGATGTTGGAGGAGATTAATAAAACGCTGGAGTCGAAATCGGATACGGCTTTAATAAATATAGGCAAATTGAAGGAGAAACCAAAACCCGAAACCAAAGTTATTGATGTTGAAGAAGCAAAAGAAGATACAATGGAAAGAGAAGATCAATCCGTGGAAGGTACAAAAAAAGTGGCTAAAGATCTGATACTCCGTCCAACGAAAAGCAAAGAACTAATGAAGATATCGGATTCTATACAGGATGAAAGTGGGAAGATGTTTCATCCAATTAAAAATAAAGAACTAACAAAGTTATCAGATTCTGTAAAGGACGAAGGTAAGAGACCTTCAATAAACCTGGCAAACCTTAACAAAACCACAGCGCCGGCGCATAAAAATAACAAGGAACTAGAGAAGAGCCTAGCGAAACAGAAGATGCATAAAAAAATCGTGAAAAACCTTAATATTACCTGTAAGGTTTTGGTACCATCGACGACTCCAAAACACGGTAGGAATGAACTGCCTAGAACGATGAAGGCGCTGTCGAACAAGCCACGAAAGACCAAAGAAAACGAAGAGAAATTTGACAAAATCGAAAAGGATTCGACTGTAACAGTAAACGACATAAAAGCGTCCACCTATTCTGCACGTGAAGATGCAAAACGATTCTTGGAAAATACAAGAAAATGCGAGACAATTGATTCGAGCCTCGGGGATCAAAATAAAATAAGATCGACAATAGATGCGATTTATTCTAAGGACAACTATGTTGCCGAGAATAAAGCGCCGAAAAAGGTGTCCATTATTGATGAAATTTACAATGGTGACCCACGTAAGGTTGTAAGCAAGATAGAGAGACGGCCTATGGAGGTTAAAACTTCAAAAAGTTTGAGCCAGCTTTCCGTTTTATCCAAAATCTACTCAAACGAAGTGCTCCCACTTAAAGAGGAGAACAAGATACCCAGTATACATAAATCACGGTCGGCTTTAGATCTGATTTACGATGACCTCGAAAGGAATGTAGTCAAGAGACGATTTGCTAAGAATGTGGACACGATTGAAGTTGCCAAGAAACACGATAAGACTTTGTTGATCTCAGATGAAATTCAAACGCAACCAATTATATATGAAGAAAAAGCCGCTGCTAAAGAAACAAAGAAAAATGTAGCAACACTATCTGCGGAAAAAAGAAAGCCTGTAGATATTAATGATAACAAAATTGCCGGGGATCTAAAGAAAACAAATGAATTGCCTAAATTTAAGCAGTCAAGTTGGACGACGCCAAAATTCGTCGTTAAGAGTGCAGACAAAACAGCTAAAGTTATTGAAAAGGGTGCCAAAGATCTTACAGAAATTACAGGAAAATTAATTATCAGGCTAGAGACCGCCACCAAAGACGTGGGCACTGCTACAAAAAAATCTGCAGAAGTGAACAAGGATGGACAAAAAATCGAAGTGAACAAGAAAGCGGATCCTAAGGATGCCGAGGGTAAAATCATTAAAGAAGCCACAAGTCCACAAAATAGAACACTATCTTGTGCATCTCAAAGCCATGTAAAGAAGGAAGATAAGCATCCGGTGAAGAAATTGCCGCCACAACTAAAACTTACTAATGAAACGATAAAACCAACTGAGAATAAGCGAAAGGAAATGGCAAAAAGACCTAGCGTGGTAATAAAATTAACTAGGCCACCAGTCATCGACGCAAATGCAGAAATAAACAACACAAACCCTTCCAGAAGCTTCCAAAACCTCCAACGTTTCAATGAGAAAAAGGATACGAAACCGAGCAGATCGCAACTGAGGAAAGATCACGGCGAAAAATCGATCAAAGACGAGATCAAGTCAGAGTGTTTCCCCAAAAAGTCAACGGGGGAATGCGGCAAACCAGACAACAGACTAGAGTCTAGGAAAAGCCTGCAGAAGTTGAGAGCGTTAAAGATCGACAAGAAAAAACAGGACGACCTCGTGGCGAAGGCAGGTAAGAAACACGTAGCTATTATAAAACTTACTAGGCCTAGCATAATGTCGTTTACGGGCAAATACGGCGACATAGTAAAAGCGACTCTCGGGCTTTCAGAAAAGAGCAATAAAGAGGAAGATTCGTTCAAAGCGAAGGACGTCCCGATCAAGTTGCAATCAAAAAATGAAGCAAGTTGTGGCGGCAGAAGTAAATCCGAGGTAAACTATTTAGAAGGTGAAGTAGGCAGAGACCAGAACAAACTGATGAATAAAGGGGAACATTCGCTAAAGAATATGACGAGGCAGAAAGTTGCGGACGTAAAAAACGCTATAAAAGAAACATTGCATTCGAGGAAAAATCCTAACGAAGCCGGTAGGCGTAAGAAAAGAAACGAAATCGAGAAAAGGGATGCCAAAGAGTCGACTACACACGCCGATTTGAGTAATAAGAAGTTACGTGGTCCTGAAATGAAAGAAACCAAGTCCGAAACATACGTGCTCTTAAAGAACGAACATTACTACCAAAAATACTTGTTATACCGTCAACTGAACGCCGAGTTCTCGAAATATATTTCACACGACGCACATAAATTGAACCTCGATGTCAGTAAATCTCGGGATAAACCAAACCGGACACTCGCTGATCCCAAACGTGACGCGTCGAAAGGTTTAGTACCCAGTAGTTCAAATGTACCAGGCCTCGATAACAAGCGAATCGAAGTCCCACCAGCCAAATTCACAAAGAATTTAAAGACAAACGAAGCAGTGAACCGCTACCGCAAACGTTCCGGCGAAGATTTGCTTCAAGCCGAAATTTTCGATAAAGGAGGAAAACTCGACGATCTAGAGGTGTCGAGAAACCTGCCGGAAGGTCAGATAGCGGCAATATTTCAGAAATACTTACTCGACGATCATATACGATCCGAGTTGTCGAAATATTTAAACACGGAACGCTTTAAAAAACAGTTCACCGAGTTGAAGAAGACGCAATCGCTGCCCGCTTGTAATATGGAGTCACGGCAACCCGGAGACGCGGTCGAAGCTTTGAGAAACGAAGAGACCTCTTCGAAAAAAATTAAAGGTAATTATTCCACTCATAAAAATTCATTAGAACATTATTTTGATAATTCTACCGACGACAGTAACGGTAAAAATAACTTAGGCAACAACGAAACGTCTATAATAAAGGCACGAATTCGGGAAATTTTCCAAAACAATAGCACAGAAGGAAAAATCGCCAAGTTTAATAAACACCTCGCAAAACACGTAAATTCAACAAGTGTGGAACAGGACAAGAACGATGCTTCGTCACGGTGCGATAAATCGCTCGCAACAACTAGAGACTCATACGACTTTTTGGTTGCAGATGCGACAACGCCCAAACCACAAAACGCCGCCGCCAGGTACATCGCACAACAGAAAGAAAAACAAAGACTCGAACTGCAGTCGAGACGAGATCGGACGCAGGCCTCCATCCTTAAAACGACTTCACACGATAAGCCGGGCGTTAGGAATTGCTCCATATTCATCGAGAAAACCCTGCCACGCAGATACGAGGCGGTTAGGAAGACCGAAAAGAAACCAGAGCCACTAACCAGCTTCTGTGGGAAAATCTGTGTCCCTCCCACGACTTTATCGCAGGTGGCTTTCCAACAGAGCATACACGAGGCCACTACGTTGAACAGAAACGTTGCCCAGAAGGTATTCGTCGTGCCAAGTAACGTTCCAGACAAGCCGAATAAGCACAAGAGGATCAAGATCCTCCATATGGTAATAAGAAAACCCAAACGCGGAGAGGAACACTTCCTACCGGCTGTATTGAAGTCCGCGAAAAAGGGCGAAGCAACCTTGGCGAAAGACGAACCAAAGCTAAAATTAACCAGAGCTGAGCTGATCGAATTACGATACAAACTCCTGCAAAGACTGCGCCTGGAGTTCGAGTCCCTGCCGGAGAACGGAAAGAACAAAGCGGTCGGGAACTTCGAGAAGGTGTCCAGGCACTACGAGAAAATGGTCAAGGACTTGAAGACGGACAACGTGTCCGTAGGGGCGCCGGAAACGGGGGAAAAAGACTTGCAGAAAGAGATATGCAACGTGCATTTTAACGTACCATCACACGAGGCGCCCTTGAACACCACGGAGCTGTTCATAAAGAAATTGCAACAGAAACAACACAAACATAGGAAACTGGAGGATAAACTCGATGGGAAGGACAACGAATTGCTTAAGCATAAAGACGAGGACGATAAGAAATAAAGAAGAAAACAAAAAAAAATTGAGGTAAAAAGTTGTTGATGATCGGGAGTAGTCCGGGCGTGGGTTCAATTCCCACATCAGTCGACTGGGCGTGTATTCGCGACGGTCTGGGAGTTAGATGGGGGGCAGCTCTGAACTAAACCTTACCCTCGTAAAATAAAGACAAAAAAAAGTTGGAATTCCCAGAAAAAACATTATTTGGGGTGTTATATAGCGACCTAGCCGAATAATTATTCCCAAAAAACAAACTACCTTCCCCAATAATCCGTTATTTAACGCAACGGTCTAGATTATACAGGGTCTTTCAATAGGGGCGCTCGAAATTTGTTAGGTTATAACAGCCATGTTGTTAAAGCAACATCTGTCAAATTGTGAATGGTTCAGTAATGCGTGGCAAATCACCACGGAAGGTTATAGAGTTCAACATCGCGTGCAAATCAACATCGCTGCTGCAAGTGATGAGAGTGTACGGGAAAACCCGAGACAGTCAATTTCTTGTTGCTCACAAGAACTTGGCCTTTCTGCGGCTTCAACTTGGCGAATTTTGCGTCGGGACTTGGGTCTGCACCTCTATAAAATCCAACTGACCCAGGAACTTAAGGTGAACGACCACAGACAACGCCGTGTGTTCGCTGATTGGGCTCTGGAATAGTTGAAAGTTGACCGAAATTTCGCCAACAAAATCATCTTTAGCGACGAGGCCCATTTTTGGACGTGAATAAGCAAAATTGTTGGATTTGGGACGATACCAATCCACACGAGATACACCAGCACTAAATGCATCCCGAGAAAATCACTGTTTGGTGCGGATTTTGGTCTGGCGGAATCATCGGTCAGTACTTCTTCCAAAACGAAACTGGCATTGCCATAACCGTCAACGGCGAGCGCTACAGATCGATGATAAGCAACTTCTTGTGGCCTAAACTGGATGACATGGATACCGACGACATGTGCTTCCAACAGGACGGCGCTATGTGCCACACGGCGCATGCCACGATGGACATTCTGCACGAGCGATTTGAGGGCATGGCTATCTCGCGCAGCTGTGACATGAACTGGCCACCAAGATCGTGCGTTTTAACTCCTTTAGACTTCTTCCTCTGGGGCTATCTTAAATCGCAGGTCTATGTGAATAAACCGCAAACAATTGATGCCCTCACAGTCAATATAACGAACGCCATCCAGCAAATTCAGCCAGATTTATGCGACAAAGCCATCGAAAATTGCGCTTCCCGAATGCAGGCCACCGTGCAAAACCGCGGCGGACATTTGAACGACGTTATATTCCATACTTAATGCCATAAAATATTCTTTCAAATAAAAAAAAAATTGAGTCTCACAATTTTTTTTATTTACGTTTAAAAATCGAGCGTCCTTATTGAAAGACCCTTTAATAACGTCCAATTATAACCGCTTCCTTTGTTCCAGGTAACTTCGATATCACCCGGGATGCGCCGGAAATCTTCCGCACCAACAGCACCGGACATATGGAGCATTTCAAGGACAGTTACAAGAACGATTTGTACTTCTCCTACCACCAGAGGAGCTACTACGATCTGCAGCTGTACATGAGAAAGTTCAGGGCCGCAACCAGCGAGAGAGGTACGGATAAATTGTAGTGGTGAATCGTGATCGGAACCCAGCAATTTAGGATTGCAGACGACTGTTCGGGATTTTATTTTATTTAATTTTTTTTTAGGAAATTCGTTGTCCTTACACCCGTTTTGTAACGCGAAATCAATACAGATGCAAGTACATACATCCAACTGTCGTTTTATTGTCATACTGGAATTAAATACTCACTTTTATTTTTCTTATTACATCTCACAGCAAATAAATCGTCGTTTTACCATCAGTGTGCCCCCGTATCGTGCGACCATGCCCTGCTGGACGATGTTCACTATGCCAAAGTATGCTTTATGCCAATGACAATTCAAATCGGAGAAAATTCTAAAAATATTTTTGATTATAGCGAGCGTTTTTCAGTGTAAGCGATTTTCACCTATGGAGGAAATTGAAGATAGTTTTCAATATCTCGATTTCTCTGTCGATTGCCAGTTGTTTAAAATGTTCCGCTATCATTTCGACATCGACATCCAAAGGTGTCTCTGAGGACTGAACCCATTTCTTGATGATCGGTTTGATTTGCTCCCAAACGAGGCCACTGAATGGATTTCTTTTTGTTATTTCCTTCACATTTTCTGTAATATCTAAAACGCGAACTGGTATATTTAGCAGAATATAAATTTTTCTAACCGAAAAAAATAAAAACACTTTTGTTAAAAAAGAAAATTAAATGTATATATACGGGTTGTACCAATCTTTACAGTAGAACCTAGAATGTTACACAAAAAAATACATCACAATTATGTCTATATATAATCTAAGAATATTCATTTCAAAGGTTATCAAGCAACTAATAAAATTTCATATAAAAAAACAACTTAATAAGAATAATTTCATTAACACCTCGTGTATATAGAAAATTGTATGCTTAGGTTATTATTTCACAGGTTTTGTGTGATCTTCAGTCCTTTATAATTCCCACAATTATAACAATTCTAATAATTAAATGAGGACATACTGTATATCTCTGATTTCATACAAATAGAAGTCAATAAAATTGTAGTCAGAAAAAATGTTTCTTAGAATCAAACAAACATAATTAAATATTTTTAATAAAAACTTTAAGCAAAATAAAAACCTACACAGAGAAATAGGAATTTTAAGCAAAAGGAAAACGTACACAGAGAAAAAGTAACTTTTAAACAATGTAAAAGGTGTGCTTCAAAAAAAGTCATTTCTTTCAATAATCAGTAGAATATGCGTGTTAAAACAATAAATGGGTTTCCGTCATTTATCAAAGAAATATTTGAATTCACGAAATAATTTATTGCGCCAAATATTTCTTATCTATATTAGGGATTACAAGTCAATAGAATTATATTGCCAAAAGAAATTCTTAAAATCAAACAAACATAATTAACAGATTTAATACAAACTTTCAGCAAAATAAAAACATACACAGAGAAACAGGAACCTTTGATCAAAAAGAAATGTGTGCTTCAAAAAGGTTCTCTCTTTCGATAATCTTCTTTCAATAATATGTGTATTAAAATAGTAAAAATGTTTCCGTCGTTTCAGAAGAAATATTTCAATTTATAAAATAATTTATTGTGCTAAATATTTGTAGTCTATATTTGGTAATACAAGTTAATAAAATTGTACATCATAAAATCTTTTTCTTAAAATCAAACAAACATTTTTTAATGAAAACTTTAAACAAAAGAAAAACGTACACAGAGAAACAGGAACCTTTAGATCAAGGAAAAATGTGCATTTCAAAAAAGTCCTCTCTTTCAATAATCAGTAGAATATGTGTACCATATTAAAATAGTAAATAAGTTTTTATTATTTGCCAAAGAAATATTTTAGTTCCTAAAATAATTTATTGCAACAAAAATTTCTAGTCTGTATTTGGGAATACAAGTAAAAAACACAATAGTATAATCAAATAATTATTTTTGTGGGTAGAAAAACATTCCTTAATTTTTTTTTCACTCAGAATAAAATTTAAATCACTTCCAGATAGTTTTGCAAACACAAAAGCCAAAATCTTAGCCACACCATAATTTCTTTGCCTTAAAGACTTACCACTTTTTGGAGTGCCTTTCAGCGAATTTTCCCCAATTTTACCAAAATCTTTACATTCCTCTGGCTTTGAAACAGTCGGAATTAACTCTTTAATTTTATGTTCCAATTGATATTCTCTAATAATTTCATTCCGTAAATCCTCTGGCAACTCATTTAGAACATTCAGATCAATTTCCTCTTTCAAGGGCACAATCTGAATTCAAAAAACATTACATAACCCCAATTCTAATCCCTAAACACCCCAAATTACCTTTTGGGATTGCACTTTTTGGCTTTGCAACGCGGACTTATTTTTCCCGAAATATTTACTCAATGATGTTGAATTATCTCCTACTTTCTGGGCGGTTCGACTGCTAATCGAACTCCTGATACCCTTGGGCCTTCCCCGCTTGGCATTTGTGACCCCTTTACTCTTACTAGGAACCTTTGCAGTATCACGGTTTTCAAAATTTGTCTCGTTGTTGTTGGGCTTATCAACAGTCGCAGCCTTTTTATTATTACAATCATCAACCTGCGCTTGTTTCGTCGGGGCTTGATTTAAGAAATTAGTCAGAGCCTTGTTAAGGGGCGCGTTTTTCTCCAGCTTAGTCAACTGGATGCCAACCCCCCTCAGATCGATGAAAGGAGGATTTAATTTGTCGTATAAAATTTTCACTTCTCTAAATATCACCTCCGGGTTGTTAATAAGTAAATTCGAGGTGCTTTTTGTCAGGCTGTCACAAACGCCGCATCCTAAATACTTGGCGGTTTCCTAAAACACTATGTTAAAAAAAAAAAACATCTAAAAATTCAACCCCAACGTACCACGGGTGCGTCTGGCGCCCTAACCAACAATTTCAATGTCAAAGACCTGGCCCTCATTCCAATATCACTCAGTCTGGTGTAAACCTCGTTAGATAGACTCTGTAAAAAATTATAACAATCCTCCAGAGTTTTAAAACGTATCCCATAATTCACTTCCGCCGACACCGACTTCCTCTCATGATCAAAATTTAAAGGCTTTTTATCGACACCCCTAGCCTGCTCTCTAAGGGTCTCCCCCACCTTGTGACCCAACTCAGACTGGAGAACTTTAAGAGACGCGACCTATAAGTATGACCTACTGGACATTTGAACTACTAAGTCAACGACCGCCAAACTTACTTGTACGTCACCACAAGTGGTCAATCCTAGGTTTCTTAATTTTGACAAGGTGGCCATTCCAACTCCTGGAAGGTCGGCCAGTGGGATTTCCGACATGTACATTTCCACGTCGTCGGCTTGCAGATAATATTGTCCGGAAGGCTTCGCTTTGCGTGTGGCGAGTCTGGCTTGAAGACGATTAGCCCCGAAACCTAAAGAAATTATTAAAACATCTATTTTAACACTTATATCACTGTTTTACCTGTCGAACAGGGGCATCTAGTGACGGTCATAATTTCATTTCGTATATGTGTAGCCCATTCATCCACCGTCAGCCCCGTTTCCTTTAAAATATTAGTGACGTCGACATACATTTCGTCGCAACTCATCGCTTCTATATCCAATGTATACGACGCTATAGTCTTGTATAATGTGTTTGAAACTTCCTTGTAACCCTGTAAAAAAACCATTATTAATGATAAAAACAGAACGTTGGAAGGGATTTCTATATCACAAACTTCAAAATCGTAGGGTAAAGTCTTCAATTCTGGGCAAAGCTTGACGGCTTGTCCCAGGAACATTCCATTCTTTATACCACACTTTCTAGCCTCATAGCTGCAGCTTGCGATCTCTGACATGCTGGCATTAGCATCTAATTTCCCAATTCGTGAGGTTTTCTCCACTTCTAACCTCGTTTCATACAATCCAAACTCGATTTCCCGACTAGCTTTACGGTCAGCGTTATCTGATAATTGCCCGCGGCGAGCATGTGTTATAGCCACGGGCTTGCCGCGAAGTTCGGGGTGGCTCCGGAGACCAACAGATACGAAAAAGCAATCCATATCTATGTGCATTATGACGGAATCGGTTAGTATGTGACTGGTTTCTTTACCTAAAAAAAGTGTGTAAGATTTTCATGTTTTATTAAATATTTTGCATAAAAACCTTTCGTTTTTATGAGATTCTCCCTGCCTAGAAATTTTCCATCAGATCTCTCCCTCAACTGTGCTACGAGTTGTTTAAACTCCGCCCCTAACGTTGATATTAAGTGAAGACGAGAATTACTATAAAATTCTTCTAGAAATTTTGGGTCCGACGCCGTCTTCGTTGGACCTCTACCCCTCTGATCACCAGGACCTTTATCTGAACCCACTACCACTGTAGTACTTTCTATTTTACCGACATCTTCGCCTTTAACTATTAATTCCGATTCATTTACGTTAGAACTACTTGCTTCGGTTAAAATAGGTTTTTCTATCACTGGAAAATCGAGTCTCGGTTGGGTACTACTTTGGTTTGTATACAACAAATACCGTCGATAATCTAGTAGCTTTCCTATAGCAATACTTTCGGTAATCCAAGAAGGCTTTATGATCGGGATAGTACCCAACTGTTTTACCTATAAGAAAAATGTAAAAAAAAAGCTTACTCAAAAATTAGCCCTTACTTTAACGTTCGGTAAATTCGATGCTATGATATGCGTAGTTTTGAAAACTTGATACATGTGATACTCTCCGCCATGGGCTGACATTAAGTTCTTCAGGGTGTCTGCGGGCGGCTTAGTCATACCGTTCACATGTATCGCAACACCCTGGAAAATATCCGACACTTTCTCTATTTCCGCTGTATGAAACTGATCCATGAGTTTCGCCTTCTTGGCCTCCATGTATCCCCCCTAACATAAGGAACATTTTGAATTTCTGACTACCTATTTTTTCCCTATTTAACTTACCCAACCTCCAAAACCATTTCCATCATCTTTAGTTTCGCGATTTGTCCTCTTTTTACAGCCGAGTATTGTTCTTCCCATTCTGCAATTAACGAAATTGTATATTAAGATCCGAAAAATTCAATTATTTTGTTTTGTAGGTTATGCTCATGTTCAACGGGCGGTTAGAATAAATCACGTGCTCAAAATAACCAAACTAGACATTTATACGAATTTACATTTAATAGAAAAATCGCAATAGACCGTTATTTAAGACGAAAAAATGTACATGTAATTTTTTTAACGATATTGAATACCAATATGATAAAAATAACAAAATAACATGCTTTTTTACTAAAGGTATCCATACACTACATTTCGTAAAGGAAACCACACACGCAAAAATACGTTTTTATCGGCTTTTAATTGAAGTATAAAAATCATAACCCGTAAAAAAAAAAGTAAGAAAACAATATTATTCTTTTCCTATTTCTAACAAATGTCGAAATAAAGAAGAAAAACAAATTTAAACATTTATTTGACAGAATACAATCAAATTCCCTTCTTTTATAACAAAATATTTTTTTATATCCCAATACAATTAAACAATCATTTAAAAATAGTTATCTATAAGAACGCATTTCACAAAACATCAAGAAAATACCAGTCTTTTTCGCAAAAAACGTGCTTGGCAAGGTAAAAAAGAAAAAAGAACGGGTAAGTAAAATAATATACTTCTGATATACACTCCGGTAACAAGGCCCATGTTACTAGAAAGAGTGTTATTTTTTTATTAAAAAAAAACAACCTAATACAAATATTTCTAGGTTAACAATAATATCTATTAGATGACGATGCAAGCAATGCCTAATAAAATAATCTGCAAATGCTTCTCTTCAAAAGAAAACACAGAGAGCCTATTATTACTAGATATTAAATACATAATGGCAGGGTCTACAAAGATATGAAATAAAAAACAACCATATCATTGCCTTTTCCTTCCAAAATCGGCACATCTAAATGAAAAAACTAAACAAAATCTACGGTCCACTCTCAGCTTAATGGGTGGCAACTTTTAAATCAAAATCTTGGTAATCTAAACTCCTTTTGACACCTAAATCTTTATCTGCCTCATTTCCATTAGCTACCTAATATCATCTAAGTATTTATTAGCAAGAAATAAACCAAAAAGACTGATATTAACAGAAGCGCTTCGTTATTG
Organism: Rosalia funebris; assembly: GCA_037954035.1. NCBI lineage: Eukaryota > Metazoa > Arthropoda > Insecta > Coleoptera > Cerambycidae > Rosalia > Rosalia funebris. The sequence goes on along the minus strand of JAZFAV010000003.1, from coordinate 25,349,009 downwards.
GTTCTTGTTTTTATCGAAGGCCACCTGGCAAAATACCCAATCCTCCATGAAGGACGGCACGAAAGCTTTCGATGTAGTGAACTTTACTGGAGGTTGGATCTTGTCCAGTTGTGACTTGTACATCTCGACGGCGTCGGGAGATGAGGTGCCATTAAGCTACAAGAACGAAATAAACACGTGGGTCATTTTAGAAATGATCTCTTACATGTGTCATAAATTTGCCATCTGCTCTCAGTAGCTTGAAGGACATTTGAAGGACTTTATTTATAAAAGTCCACAATTGTCCCGACGAGTTTTCAGAAATGGGAATATCGGTCAGATCGCCAAAAATATAGTCGAACTTTCTACCTTCCTTAATGTATTCCTCCAGCGATTTCATGCAATCGCCTACGATTATCTAAAAAAATTCGGTTACATCGAAAATTTTATCGCCCTCGGGGAAGTTTACTTTATAATTAGGACCGCTGTAGTTGTCAAGAACGTCTCCGCAAATGGATCTCATGTGCTTCGCACACGCAAGCATAACAACCTCATCAATTTCCAGCATTATCACCTCTTTAGGGCTCTCTTTGAGCAGCTCGTAGAGCAAGGCACCATCTCCGCCACCTAAAAAAACAAAATACATGGTAAATAAGCCCTTTTCATTACGAAAATTTACCTAGAATCACAATTTCTTTGTCTTTGTAGTCTTCTTTGCCTCTAGCCATCAAAGTTTCAGTGTAAATCAGGTCAGATTCTGCAATATCTAAAATAAAATGATTATTTAAGCTTTAAACACACATTATATAAAAGTTTTAATATACAGGGTGTTTGTATACATAGGAATTAATTTTTAATGATTTATATTTTAATAAAAAATACTAAAACTGATGAAATGTTAAGTCCCCCCAGTTCTTCACAACAGTTCTCAAAATATATCTTTTTCTAGAATAAATCTTCAAGATTATAAACACTCTGTATACACAATAACTGAAATATATTATCTATGAGTGGAAAAAAAGCTAAGCACAACGATTATAATTCTATAACAGCGTCTATTCAACAGTTACTATTTATTTATTTTGTACAAGAGAAAAGGAAAAACTGATACTGGTACTTACTTTGAAGTTCATCCAAGACCAACATATTCCCCAAAGTCTTTGAATGGACTATCTGTATCTTTTGATAAGGCGTGGTTTGTTCAAAGACAACCTTATCTATATCATATTCTAGTAATCTTTCATCTAAAATATTTTGCCAATAAATATGCGGAACAACAGAAATTAAGTCTGCAAGCTTTATGATTGCAAGCAAGAGCGACACAAATAAAGAATGACTTAATGAGCCAACATTTATCAGCAGTTGACCGATAGATTTGGATAGCGTCATGGCAATAGAGTGCGGTATTATATCATAAAGGTTGACTCATTATGAAGAATTAACAAAGCTTAAGCAGATTGAATGTCAAAGATAAAGTATGTTGAGAAAAAAAAGAGATACTACTGTACTGTAATTTTGAAAAGCATTAAAGCGGAAGATATGGAAAACAAACCTGAAGTGGTAAAGTATCTCATGAAGGTACCCCTTTTAAGGGGGAGTAATGATTGTGCCTTTCTAACATTAACAACTCGTTCCAAAACATCCCTTGTTAGCTGTTTACATCTCTATAACATTTTGGCATGCTGCTAAGTTTGCGTAATGTGGAAATAATTATAATAAATGTAAAAAAAGATTTCCTTACGACTGGGTAAATGGGTTTATAATAAATATGGTAAGGGAATCTTTAAGTAATATGTAATTTTCTAGGAAAAAGCCGAGTATACTTAGATTTGATAAATGTTTCAAATTTAATGTCATCAGCTTCTTCCCAAATGTAAATTGTGTAACAAAACAAATAAGATGTATTTCAAATGAGAAGCGCAAACTGTGAATAAAAAAAAAATTAAAATGAGCGCTCTTTTCAGGCAAAAATTCATGTTAATTTTGTTCACAGTTTGTGCAAATGAGAAAATTGAAAAATGTGTCTAAATTAGCTCTAAAACTTGGAAACACAGCCAAAATCAAGTCATTCAACAAATAAGCCCTAAGACCAGAAATTTTGCCAAACCTGAGCTTGACAAATACACATCGACAACGGCCCCCCTCTTAATCGGGGGAAACATTTTTGACCTAAACGAATCTAACGACACTTTCAATTTTTGCTCTAACACTCTGCTCAGCTGGAAAAAATATAATGAGCGATGCATCGACACCTCTGTTCATACGCACCTCATAGCTGAGAATAGGGTCCTGTTCGTCGCCTTTAAAGTAATCTATATTGACGGTGATCAGACCGTTGTTGTACACCCTCAAATTGATGGTAGCACCAGGATCGGACGTGTATATCTTCACGAGGCCCCCGTTGAAATTAAAACTGCTGACGTGCTTCAAATTCGTTAAATAGTCGCGCAGGATATTCTCTATGTTGGTGGCCACCACGGGGAGTTGAGCCTCGTTCTTGACCACGTTCGGGTCGACCGAGAAATCCAACAGGATCGTATTAACTGCCATTTTCAGCTGGTTAATTACCGGGTTTATTGATTTAATTAAGCGAATACTTGAGATAACCTCACTCTTTCAGCTGACGGTGAACTAGGAGCACAGAATCGATTGCACGTCACAGAACACCTACATCGAACCGAGCAGCGTTCTGTTTAACTGATCCGATACTGCGTACCCGACGTATTCGCCCTCTATGAAAAATGAATGAATGTTCAATCATTACCCATTTTGCGAGTATAAAAAACAATTTGAATCCAAAATTGTGACAAAATAAGGTGAAAGAAAATATTTTTTACGAAATAAGGATTTTATTTCGTGTTTTAAAAACGGTTTTCTAAAAACTAATAATTTATTTCATATTTGCATATTTGACTGTATTATTTTTAGGTAACAGAAAGAAACTTGTAGGCAATGACACACTTTTAGCTATTGATGCAAAATTCGGAAATGCTGCCGATAAGTTGACCTTCTGAATTATAACTTGCATAAGTTGTTTATTAGATATAAACAATAAACCTATATAAGTATTGGATAGTTTCAAGATTTATAACGCGAAGTCAAGCGCGGGTAATAACAATAATAAAAATGCTTTCGGGCGGGCATGTTACTCAATTTTATTGTGGCAAATAGCGAGTTATACAGGTCTGGATTTAAATAAAATGTAACACTACATGTAATGAATGTTATAATATAAATTAGGTACCTATTCGTGACACCTGTAGATATATTAGTAAACATTATTTAATATATCCACACTTTACCGGTCCCTTGTGTATAACCTTAAATTTTTAAATTGTCTGAATTGTTCGTTTAACCGTTTGGTGGATACTGATTAGTAGCAAGGGAACAAACACCGGTTCTGATGGGTTTAGTAAAGGGTCTTTCAATAAGGACGCTCGATTTTTACACGTAAATAAAGCAAGTTTTGTGTGAAATATCCACTCTTTTTTTTTATTTGAAAGAATATTTTATGGCAATAAGTATTGAATACAACGTCGTTCAAATATCCACCGCGGCTTTGCTTGGTGGCACGTATTCGGGAGGTCCAATTTTCGATAACTTTGTCGCATAAATCTGGTCGAATTTACCGGATGGCGTTCGTTATGTTGACTTTGAGGGCATCAATTGTTTGGGCCTTGTCGCTAGATGATTGTTTTAGCGAAATTTGGGTTCAACTGCAACTTCCAATAGCTCCAAAGCCCAATCAGAGAACACACGGCGTTGCCCATGGTGGTTTATCTTGGATCAATTGGATTTTATACGGGTGCAGACCTAAGTCCCGACGCAAAATTCGCCAAGTTGAAGTCGTAGAAAGGCCAAGTTCTTGCGAACGACGAGAAATTGACTGCCACGGATTTTTTCGTACATTCTCACGCACAGCAGCGATATTTTCAGCAGACTTTGCGTTTCGGTGACGTACGCGTGTTGGCTGATTATTTATTAAACCGGTTGACTCGAGTTTGGCCACCAAACGTCGAATAGTCGACTCGGCGGGACGGTTGTGGCGAGGATAAAAATTACGTAATGCGTGTAATGTTTCTAGAACGCAGCATCGATTTTGAAAATAAAATTTGATGATTTACACACGTTGTTGAACGCTATAACCTTCCATGGCGATTTGCCATACACTACTGAACAATTCACAATAAATTTGACAGATGTTGCTTTAACAACATGACGCCATTTTGTAATCAACGGCGCAAAACTAAAGTGTCAGTAAATCTGTTTATGAACCCACACCCCGACTATGACAGCAACCTAGCCGTATACCGATACCGAAATTCTGAAACGTCGATAAAACTGTCTTTCTATTACATATATCATATTTGCATTTCAGTGAAATCTGATCCAGCAACATTTCATGAGGTGTTTTATCCGATAATGGACTTTGGAAGTAAATTTATCGATACGCTACAAAATTGAAAAATGTATTTCGTTATCCATGCAAATTCTGTCGCAATTCCGAGTTTTAGGCAACAAGAAGCCTGAAGAGTCCGTCCCTGTCCCAGGAAATCTTGCAGCTATGCAAACACAGCTCCTATATAATTTATCGGTAGCGGTAATAATTCTTTTTAATTCGGGTGCAGGCAAAAACTAGACAGCCTAGACAAGCAATTTACGGTCAGCCTGATAGTGAAATCACGTACGATCCGTATTTATAAATATTATTTTTCAACCACCAGAGTGTACCACAACAAAATGAATGCAATGGAGCGGCTCCTTTACTTTCAGCTTTAGTTGGTGCGCGATTTTTGTGCCAAACGCAACTAGTTGGCCGTATACCGCGACGGGTGTTTTTTCTCCTCCACTTTCAGTTCCGGATTTTCGACGAAAAACTTTGTAATAAGAATAATCATAATTTTATTACGGAGAAACAATTGTTTCGTGAGTGTTTTGTAAGTTTCTTTTTTGTACTACACCTGATTGATATAGTCTTTGGTGCTTTGTTTTGAGCTAAATCTAAAAAAAAAAAAAAAATCAACTTCAAATTATACGTGTATAAAAAAAATACACAAAAATTAGACATCGCAATTTTAAAAAATTTAAAAGGATGTGAAATTTAATACAAAATCATATAAAGTATCTGAACCTTCCCGATTTATCAATCTCTAATAATAGCAATCTAATTACTGACTTTTTTATGTCGTTAAAATAACGCAACCATCCGAATCACCTGATTTAAGTACATTTGATTTTGATATTTAACGAATTCTACAACACTCCAATTTTCCAATTTGAACGAAATTTCCGTTACTTAGTTTGTTACAAGGTTTCTCAGAAAATCGATTTAGATAGTTTAAGAGAAAAACTTCGATTAGAGTTAGGTGTCCAAGGCCATGTCTTAAATAAGTATGCAAAATAATTAATCTCTTTTTTATCGTATTGCACCTGGATTTTTTAATTTAAACTCAATTGCATTTGCGTGAAATGTACTATTACTTTTTTATTCCCACGTATATATTACATTCCTGGAATAAAGTTAAATGGAATTGGATAAAACATTCTTGCCGCACGCATTTCCTTCATGCTTCTCTTGCACAGCGCTTTTCCGAAAGCTAAACCGCTGTCCGATTTTGAGTATGTATGATGTAAATGGCGATAATTTATGCAATTTATTGAAATGTTAGTTATTTTGAAATCTCGATTACAAAAAAAAAACCGTGAACTGACCTACCGATTGCCTAAATGCTAAGGCTAAATCTCTCCTTGCCTTGAATCAAAGTCAGCCTGCCATTTATCTAATTATTATAATTAATCTGCAGGTGATTGTATAGGAATCCGCGTTTGTAGTCCGGCAAATTTTTTCCGAAAATATTAACCTGAAACTTTGTGACCAAAAGGGACAGGGTCGGATGAAGTCAAATTTGTTTAATACTTATCGGAAAATTGTCAACCTGTACACACATTTTTAAACGGGGGAATCCCCATTTTAAAATGGGGATTCGCAAATATAAGGATAAGCAGTTAAAAATGATTGTGAATGCGAATAGTTTTGCCGTGTTTTTGTGTAAATGAAATGTAAAAAAATAAAGAATTTAAAATAAAATCTCAGGCAATACTTCGCTTACAACTAATACAGTAAATTTAACTAACGGATAGTTTTATTCATAATTACAATTTAAATAATCTTGCACAGCCCTAATAATTAATTTAAATATTCCAGGACCGGACTCAGATTTATTTTTTTACCGAATTTTCGACAGAACGGTTTTTTAAATTGGTATTTTTAGACAATAATAAACGTTCCAATATGCTTTATACATTTTTTGTAAACGAACGATATTAAGCGAATCATAGCATTGCGCATCTTTTAGGGTAGTCAATTCTTAAAGTATGCGAATGTAGAACATTTCGTATTAACTTTTATCGTTAGAAGTGCAAAGAATGAGCAACCATAACGCAATCTTGAAGACTTTTAACAGGGCGTTTTTCATTAAAAACTCGAGCTGTTCCACGGGTATGATGAGTCATACCTTAATTTAATACACAAATATTGAGAATTTGCCCATTCACCATGGTATTTAATCGAACCTCATAATCTGTTCTAAACTTCTCCGATCATTCAAGGCCTCACTACGCGAGGGAATACGAATAGAAATAATTTAAAACACGTAATTGTACGTAACCTATTCAATATTCATTTAAAAGTAAAAGGTTACTAGATCACATAACGACAATGGTGTTATGCCATACCGGCCACGAGTCCGCGAAACGAAGGGAAGGCGTATTACATCATATTACCAATTCATTATCATCGACGTTATGATCAAGGCCGAACGAGCATAAAAAAATCGGCGGGGGAGAGAGATGAGGATTGGATCAACGAACTGGAAACCCACCGAGATTATTTGTAAAAATAATACGGCCGAAGGACAAGCTCACGTCTTTTGTTACGCGGCGTAAACGTAACACGCCTTTTACATTTCAAAGCCATCTTGTTTTTATGGATTTATGAACGGATTTAAGCGAGTAATACGATTTTTAAACAAACTTAGATCAGCGTAATGTAATGCAGCCGGCACAATTCTACAACGGGTTGACAAACAAACTAATTTTCGAGACCCCACAAAAAGTTATGTGTCCGTGAGTTGGCTGTTGTGAATGTAATTGACGATTTTCAAAATCATTCATTAAAATCATTACAGTTCTATAAAAATGTAGCACTTGTACCATCGAGAATTAAAGTAGTGAGACACTTTGTTCCTTTGAAATATATGCGCAATATTGGATTAATTTTAGAATGAAATATGCTTATAATCAATAAACATCGCAACTATTTTGAAATTCAGATTTTGATGACTTTAAAATTCATTCATTATTACGTATATGTTAGAGAAACGTATCGAAATTGTCTCATTACTTTTTTTCTCGATAGTACAGTAAGTTTGTGATGGAGGAAATACGTTCTTCGGAAAACAAAAACCTGTGTGTTTTCTATAGATTTGGATAGAATATAAAACGACGTTTCAAAGATTCATGAGATGTTGACATTTTGTTTCCTAAGCGTCAAAATAATAATTTAGTTAGCTGGAACGAAAATTTTTTTATTTTCATTCCAGCACAAAAAAAAGTTCGTGCAGATGTTATTAATTTAAATCAATTATCGACCTAGAGTCAAAAATAACTATTTTAGTAATAAATACCCTATAACATTTTTATTATGAATAGTTTTTAATTCACAAAAAAAGGATATTGCTAATTGTCGAAAATTGTGAAATCTAACTGTCAAAAAACAACATGTAGCTGAATTTATTCAACATTAGAGTATGATGAACTTCAATATGTTATAATGATAGAATACATTTTTAACACTACCTATATATACCGTAATACCAAAGTTATAAGCGAAAAATAAATTATATTTTTTTAGACCACCCGGTATAATACAGTTGTTAACTTGGGGTTATTTTAAATTTAAATAGCTTACCCAACGCTGAAATATTGTCGTTTGATAACACTATGTACCATAATATCAATGTTATAAGCAAGAAAATTAGTACATTTTTTTAAATCACCCGGTATAATACAGTTGTTGTACTTAGGATTAGTTTAAATTTATATGGCTTACCTAACTCTGAAATCTTGCCGTTTGATACCACTATATACCATAATACCAAAGTTATAAGCGAAAAATAAATTTAATTTTTTTAGACCACCCGGTATAATACAGTTGTTAACTTGGGGTTATTTTAAATTTAAATAGCTTACCCAACGCTGAAATATTGTCGTTTGATAACACTCTATACCATAATACCAAAGTTATAAGCGAAAAAATAATTATATTTTTTAGACCACCCGGTATAATACAATAGTTCACTTGGATTTAAAGACAAATATATAGCTTATATGTATATATCACTATATATATCATAATACCAAAGTATTATGATATATAAGCAAAAATAAATTCAATTTTTTTGGACCACCCGGTATAATGTAGTAATTTACTTGAGAATATTTTAAATTTATATATCTTACTTAATTAACGCTGATTCCGATTCATATAAATGCAATAACGCATTCCATTGTAGCAACTTAATATTTATTTATTAATTAAAAATTAAAACAATAATATCTTTCTTTATGTAATGAAGTAAAAGTTCATTACAAACACCGTTTCGACACTCCGGGTATATTCCCCACGTTAACCTATGCGTTCTACGTCATTTTTTTTAGACTTTTGTTTTCACTTTCTGTTAGCTACGTTAATGAGATTTTAGGCTCTTTCACCTCACGGTAGGATCTAATAGGTACCCGGCTTTCATATCTAAAGACAATTCTAAAAAAAATAATTTACTCGGGCCTTTATTCAAATAATAACAGTCCGTTTTTTTTTCTTTATTTCGTCGTACGTAGTTTCTACCAGAATTTTGTAAGAAAGCTCCGGCATATATTGATTTCTCTAACGTGATTTCTTTTCAGATCTTAATGGCTGCACGATTTTGATTAATTTTTTTCGGGGCGATACGAGCGAAATCGAACCGATTATGTTATAAACAATGCGAAGTTGGGCAGAAATAACCGGGGCCCGTCGAAATAATATCAAATTGTTACGATATGAGTAGGATATACGGATCGAAATGATTATATTTTTTGGTTGGTTTGTAAAACTGGTCGATAGAAAATGAGAGTTTTGTGTACGGTTGCTCATACGACTGAATCTATCATATATTATTTTAGTCTATAGCGATTTAGCTACAGCAATTCGTTTACTATCTGCCAAGTCGTCCATTCTGCTAAAGATAACGCAGCGTTTTGTAATTGTTGAATAAATGTAATGTAATATGGTTTGTATAATAACTCTTTGCGTGTGTGTCACAGGCAACAATTGTATGACATTTTTGAACGGTGTCGTACCGAAAACACATTTTAGGGTAACAGTTAGTACAATACAAATCCGTCAACCTATGACAGAGTAATGAAAAGGTTCCCCACAAAAACATTCAATGGAAGTGATATTTCCATCAAAATAAATGAAATAAATTCAACAAAAATTAAAATAAATGAAACAAAAATAAAATAAACTTTACAGAAATATTGAGACGCCAATGAATCAAGTTATACAATAAAGCTAAGACGGGACTTCATAATTACATTTTGTTCGGTAAATTATTAACTGTCTGCCGTACGTAGTTGATTGAAACATATGTCGCTAGACATACGTGCTGGTAATTGTGGCATATTAGTAACAATTGCGAGTGGTGTAGCATGTGATCCGTGGGTCGTCACTAAATTGATACACGCGCAAAGATCCATTATACAAATTGGACCTGTCATTGTTTGTACACAGGACCTGTCGCAAATCTCTGCTATTTTTGTTTCAACTTGAGGATCCGAAACCAGTTCTGACTTCGACTGATCGTTTACTACCCAAGTGACTTTAATTTCACAATGAAGATGACATTCTTCATTGTGAAAAATGCTGAAAATTCTTACTAAAGGGTCTTTCAATAAGGACACTCGATTTTTAAACATAAATAAAACTATTTTTTTATTTGAAAGAATATTTGATTTCACGTCGCCGCTGCGCGAGATAACCATGCCCTCAAATCGCTCGTGCAGAATGTCCATCTGGCATGCGCTGTGTGGCACGTAGCGTCGTCTTGCTTGAACCACATGTCGTTGGTATCCATATCATCCAATTTAGGCCACAAGAAATTGCTTATCATCGATCTGTAGCGCTCGCCGTTGACGGTTATGGCAATCCCAGTTTCGTTTTGGAAGAAGTACAGACCGATGATTCCGCCGGACCAAAATCCACACGATACAATGACTTTCTCGGGATGCATTTGGTGCTGGTGTACCTCGTGAGGATTGGTAGCATCCCAAATCCGACAATTTTGCTTGTTCACATGTCCATTCATCCAAAATGGACCTCGTCGCTAAAGATGACTTGTTTGGCGATTTTTGCTCAACTCCCAACTGTTCCAGGGCTCAATCAGCGAACACACGGCGTTGTCTATGGTCGTTTACTTTATATTCCTGAGTCAGTTGGATTTTATACGGGTATAGACCCAAGTCCCGACACAAAATTCGTCAAGTTGAAATCATAAAAATTGTGAACGACGAGAAATTAACTGCCTCGGGTTTTTCCGTACACTCTCACGCACAGCAGCGATGTTTTCAGTAGACCTTGCGTTTCGGTAACGTACGGGTGTTGGCTGATTATTTATCAAATCGTTTGACTCGAATTTGGCCACCAAACGTCGAATAGTCGACTCGAGGTCGGTGGATGGTTGTGGCGAGGATAAAAATTATGTAAAGCTTGGAAAGTTTCTCGAACGGAGCACTGATTTTGAATATAATATTTGATTATTTTTGCACGTTGTCGAACGCTGTAACCTTCCACGTTGATTTGCCATACAGAACTGAACAATTCGCAATAAATTTGACAGATGTTGCTTTAACAACATGTCCGCTATAACCTAACAAATTTCGAGCGTCCCTATTGAAAGACCTTGTAGTATACAGGTATTAAATTGTTTAGATTAAGTTAATAATTAATATATTACAAAATTAACACAAGAGAAGTGTTCATTTAAGAAAAATGAACTGGGCACGTGTCCCTTATTACCAGCCGTCAGCCACTGCGGTAAATCACGATCAACCTTAAAAATAATACAAAAGATGTATTTATTTACAATCAACTACTTATTTTTTATGTTTGACGCTTCAATATTTATCGGAAACGTGATATATTTGGCAAAATGAAATAAAACATTCGTGACTACGATGAAAGAGTTGTGTAATTAATTTAATTGTACATTACAAACGGCAATATGACACGCGAAGAAATTAGAGGCATTATATTATTATGTAAATTATAGCGCATGTCGATAAAATGGCAGTAATTTTTTCTGCCGTTGTCGAAATGAGGAAACGAAAATAACTTACTTAGAGGATGTCTATTAAGGATCTTCTTGAAAAACATGGAATTTACTATATCACTATTTAATATTTTAATACTGTATTAATAAAATACTGAACTGATACAGTTTGGTACAAAGAGGACGTTAAAAAATTCAAATATGCTACCGCGTACATCTGACGCTAAGGGTAAAAAACGAGCGATTGCGAATAACAACGAAAATGAACGAGAGTTAACTCTCCTTATAACGGTTTAACAGACCGCGAAACTTAAAAACTGCAGCTATCTAACACTTCCGCGGATAAAAGATCAACGAAATCTGTCGCATCCCGAGACAGCTTCGCATTAAACAAATCAAAGACGAGGCTTTAAACAGCTTGCGCTATTACCTCGAGTATTTGACAGGTATTCGTGCAGTCCTGGAAGGGACTTGTTTCATGCTTGTATTATTTAATTTCATTGTATAGGTATTTATTTATGTTACGTCTCAAAATGCTAAGGTAGCGATTGTAATAAAAAAAATTTAGAATTATCATCTGATCTTGTGGAATCGGCCTGATAAAGAAAACAACTGAATAATTACTAGATTGGCTATTAGATTAAATCTATTAAATATTTCTCGTCAACGGTGGATGGATGCTACTCTTTATATCTTTAAAAAGTTAAAAAGGGTAGCTTTATTACCTTGTTATCTCACTCTGTACAAGTATTCTCCTATATACATCGACATTAATATGTATTAATATTTTATAAGCGAATGTCGCTATGGGGGTTACTAAAAATCGTAGACTCCTCGTTGCATAAATATTGGATTGAACAGCTCACTTTTCCATAAAACCGCTTTAATTTATACATAACATATTTCAGCATATCCACAAAACCGTAGCAAGGACACTGAATTAATCTTTTTTTACAGGAACAAAAATTACGTGAATGGTGAGCAGAGTGAGTACAACATAATAGAAAGTGTTGAACGGGATACTGAACAAACCTTGACTTGTGCTCGTATTGTTGGTTGCATACGTTAAGGATATAAACGAAATATGCACTTCCCCAAACTCTTCGATAAGAGGGCATGTCTCGGTAAGTGTTTTTTTTTTAATTTAAAACCAATTTTTTACAAAGGGAAAACGTTTATGCAATGCTAGATTTATTGTCCACGAACGTAAACGTGTTTTAAGTCCGATGTGGCTAAAATGTGACATTGAACATTTCGGCTAGATGCTACGTATCGGGGTAGCGACGTGGACGGAATAGCAAGGAGTTATATTTGTGTAATACGGTTTTATTTGGAGATATAAAAGGAAAATGCGGCCGGAATAGTAATTGTGAGATAACGCATATTTATTTGTTTATACGAAACAGTCTTCTGTGCTTGACCTATTTGGAATAAATGCGATGTCATTCGCAAAACTTCAGAGGATTTTTTTCGTAAGCAATTTTGATTGTCATAGTTTTGGACATGATTTTAACGTATCTGATTTTAATACAAGCACGTAACATGCTCGTTGAGTAAAGCAACATTTCGCCACATAACATACAGGGTGTTTATAACTTTGTACATTTATTTTTGAAGGAAACTACAGTTTAATAAAGTTAAGTATTGGGAGCGGGTTTTAAGTGATAAAGTTAAGTATTGGGAGCTGCACATAATATATTTATTCAGTGACAATTTCAATGATATGTGACAGATACCGATATTAATTTAAGTTTTTATATACTGTATAAGTTATACAAGCTATACAGATGAGATAATTATGTTTAATAGCGTATGTTTTTTATTTTTGTTTATATACGCATCCAACAGGTACAAACCCAAGTACAGAAGACGGCACACAATATAATATAGTATGATTAACTTAACACTAGCAAATATCATACAATTATATACAGAAATAAGTAAAATATATCATAACGTTGCGATGTGGAATACCATCTACACGCGAAGCAATAAATTTGAATTATGAACTAAAATAAACTGTGGTAATGTGTGGACGAGACAACAGATTCTAAAAGCAATTGTGTTGTTAATGTTATAGCATGTACACTGGAACCTATTAAACCGCCATGTTCAGTTTTACTAGATAGTAAACGATTACAAAAATAAACTAGACATACAAATTAAGGAATGTAAAAAATCCTAAATTTTTAGGTGATTTTCAAAGGGCTATAACTTGGAGAGAAATAGCCACAGAGCAATTTTAAAAAAATAAAATTAATGCTCCAGGTTTCTAGTTTTCAGATCTTGATCTTGAAAGAGACGTAACAATTGCGTATTTAGGGATATTCGCTTAACTTGGCGTAACTTTGCAAATAATGATTGACTAAGGAATTTGATTGTTCCTTTTAACCTCCTAAAAGGTTTAGGTATCCTTTGGGATACCTAAAAGTATCCCAAAGAAACCCTGAAAATTTCAAAGCGCTGCCATTTTTCCCATTGTGTTCTCGGAATGGTTGAATTTGTTGTTTTTGCTAAAAATTAATTTAAAGATTAATTTATCATTTCTCATTAATTTTTTAGCAATAATCCATTTTTTTTATGAGAAAGTGTTAATTATTGTAAGATTAAAAAAAAAGTAAAAACTGACTATTATATTTTGAACGACGATAACTCAGCGAAAAGTCATCGTACAAGGCTTTTAGACTGCTCAAATTAAAGAGAATAAAACCGTCTGAAAAAGTTTCATGATGAAATTACTGAAAAAAATTTCACTCACTGAAAAAAGTCCGTGGACATTTTTCAAAGACAAACAAAAATTTGAATTTTTTTTCCGATGATTTTCTTTATGATTACTCAAAAACTGCAGATGATAAAAATTGTAACTCTTCTAGATCTGAAAACTAGAAACTTGGAGCTTCAATTTTCAATTTTTTAAATTGATCTGCGACAATTTTTTCCAAGTTACAGCCCTTTGAAAATCACCCAAAAATTTAGGATTTTTTTTACATCCCTTAATTTTTGTGCCTAGTGTATACGAGTATTAAGAGAAGTATAGTCGATATTAGAAATATCTTGGTATAATGTTCATAATACAATTGACTTTTCGGAAATTGCGTCATAAAATGTTTCACAGGCAACATCGTTGTACCTATTGTACATTGTCAATTATTTAGTAACAATTACTAGTTGTACGAAAACGTAGACAAGAATTCCACATTTACGTCCTTACTTTGATAAGGATCAAAACCACGTCCGTAACTCATTTTTTTCGCAGAAATATTATAACATCAGATAAACCTGCCTTGAATTGTAATCGTTAACATTTCCACGTCTACATTATATTGTCAAAGTAATGCAATGATCATTTAGAGTGTAATGTTTACGTCACATAGTGTTTTAGCATGTAAAATGACACTTGATTTGCTGATGGACAGTACAATGAAAATTGTGTAACAAAGTCTTTAATTATATTGTAATGAAATTGCCGTACACAGTTTACCTTACGTGATAACCTTTGCAAAGGACGGAACCAGGACGGATTGTCCTGATCTTGAACAGGGTCTTAATCAATATATGTATATACCATTCGCGTCTAAATGTTGCGGAATTTAATAGCATTTTGAAACGTTTAGACAACTCTTCGGTTAAATGTCGATTTAAAAATACAGGTCCAACTAAGTGATTATCTCTGCTCTGCTCTCTACCAAGATCTCTGCTTACATGTGACTTTGAAATTGTGTATGGCTCTTATAAGTTCGTAATAGTCGGATTTGGGACGATACCAATTCACACGAGATGCAGCAGCACACCAAATGCATCCCGAGAAAGTCACTGTTTGGTGCGGATTTTGGTCTGGCGGAATCATCGGTCCGTACTACTTCCAAAACGAAACTGACATTGCCAAAACCGTCAACGGCGAGCGCTACAGATCGATGATTGACTTCTTGTGGCCCAAACTGGATGATATGGATACCGACGACATGTGGTTCCAACAGGACGGCGCTACCTGCCACACAGCTCATTCTGCACGCGCGATTTGAGGGCGTAATAACCGCAAACAATTGATGCCCTCAAAGTCAACGAACGCCATCCAGAAAATTCAGCCAAATTTATGCTAATGTCATATTCTATACTTAATGCCATACAATATTCTTTCAAATAAAAACAAATTGAGTGGATATCTCACACACAACTTGTTTTATTTACGTTTAAAAATCGAGCGTCCTTATTGAAAGACCCTTTACCTGTGAAAACCACATACACGACCCCACCACATACCCATTGCAAGTGGCTTTTAGTAGTATATTTAACTAAATATACAGTGGCTCAAGATATATTAGATATAAGAAATTAACACGCTCCTAGAAGATAGACAAGGAATACAACCGTTACTTATCCACGACGTATATCCTGCTCAAATTTAATTCCTTATATTTAGAACACACCGTATATGTAAAAGCTTCACCGATGTTGCGCAGACGAATATGTAATCACAAATTATTTCCGGAAATTTTTCCAGAGAAGACTCGTCGTATTTTTCTTGTTGTCCTTTGATTCGACAATTTAATCGAACACGGTAATTAAAATTAGACACCACGTGGGGCTATTAGCTTATCGATAATGCGTATAATTAAATATTAATGGAGAAAAACAGCGTTTCAGATATCACGGGTACAAATCGCTTAAATATATACATTTTACCTCGTTAGCCACACCTTTATTACATTTTACTAGTTGAAAATATAATGAGGCACCTTGCTTTTCAAAAGCATTCCCACAAATTATTTATCATTCATATAACTATTTAAATATTACCTAATTATTTAAATAACTATTAGTTCGAGTGGTTTACTTTAAGTCGCAGACGAATAACAATTTAAATGGAATTGTGTGTTTGTGTGGAATGTTCTGGAAAATACCGCCAGAAAGAACTGCGACTAAGTCAGGCCACTAACAATAATAACAAACATTGTTGATTGGAACATTTAATATTAAATATATGTTAATATTAAATATGACTATGTAGTCAATGATAAACTATTATTAGAATATGTTACAAGATTGATTGCTCCAAGGTACTTATCTTAGGGCACTAATGCTTAAAGTGAAATTAAACGATTCGTCTAGTTTGTACGTAAAGAATAATAATATGGTACATCTCCATAACTCTTTAATTACCAATTTTATTGCGGAGTTGTTCAAAATTATCGTACCATTTCAAATTAAATTGAGTTTGCCACAATTACATTTTGGAAAACAAGAAACTTCTGCTATACCACGACTGAATTGTGCGAAATTTCAACACAAATAAAACGTACTACATCTCGCTGACTCTTCAATTAACAATTTTAGTCGCGGGATTGTTCAGAATTGGCGTGCAATGTCAAATTGAGGTGAATTTGGTCATGTTGCTACAATTACATTTTAGAAAACAAGAATCTTCTGCTATACTGACTCTCTTTGACTCTCTAATTAACAATTTTAGTCGTGGGATTGTTCAGAATTGGCGTGCAATGTCAAATTGAGGTGAGTTTGGTCATATTGCTACAATTACATTTTGGAAAACAAAAATCTTCTGCTATACCAGGACTGAATTGTTCAAAATTTCAATACAAATAAAACATACTACATCTCTTTGACTCTCTAATTAACAATTGTAGTCGTGGGGTTGTTTAGAATCGGCGTGCCATATAAAATTGAAATTGACTGATTTTTTAATATTTGACTAAATTTGAAATTGACCAAAGACTGAATTGTTTGAAATATCGACACAAATAGAACATCCTAGACTTCTTTTACTCTATAATTAACAATATTACTCGTGAAGTTGTGCAAAATTGTGGCGTCATGTCAAATTGATCTGTGTTTGGTGATTGGCCACAATTGCATTTTGGAAAACAAGAATCTTCTGCTATACCACGACTGAATTGTGCGAAATTTCAACACGAATAAAACGTACTACATCTCTTTGACTCTCTAATTAACAATTTTATCCATAGGATTGGTCAAAATTGTTGCGCCATCTGAAAACGAGCTGAATATGATCATGTTGCCACAATTATATTTTGGAAAACAAGACTCCTCTGCTGTACCAGGACTGAATTGCTCGAAATATCGACACAAATAAAACGTCCTACGCCTCTTAGACTCTATAATTAACGATGTTACTCGTAGGGTTGTGTAGAATCGTTGCGCCATGTCAAATTGAGCTGAATTTGGTCATGTTACTATAATTACATTTTGGAAAACAAGAATCTTCTGCTATACCACGACTGAATTGTGCGAAATTTCAACACAGATCAAACGAACTACATCTCTTTGACTCTCTAATTAACAATTTTAGTCGTGCGGTTGTTCATAATGATCACGCATTGTCGATTAATGTCAAATTGAGTCACAATTAGGTCGATACGATTACATTATCAAAAATAAATATCCTTCATATTAGTACTGCATAAAATAAAACGGCTAACGTTATCGTGTCTTATCGACGATGAGCTGTGGTCGTCGTCTCGAAGATAATATCAAACTTAATAAAAAAGGTAATAAAAAACAGGGGCTGGATGATTTTAAATAGTCCACCTTGTAACTTTCGACATATCACGCCTTAATCAAAAAGAATCATAGCTTTGGAGGTATGTATCACCGATACACTTATCCTTTTTCTCATCGCGTATAAATAAAATTCTGGTCCTTCGAGCCGGACATCATCAATCGATTACGCATAAAAATCGTCCAGTCCAAATAAGAAATTTAGTTGTGGGGTTGAAATGCACGAATGCATAATTTTATGCCCGCATAAAATAAAACGACTAACGTCATCGTGATTTATCTTTGATGAGCTAAGGTCGTCCTCTTCAAAGCAATATTGAACTTTTAAAAAAACAGAGACTGGACGGTTTAAAATAGCTCACCCTGTAACTTTCGACGTGTCATACCTCAAACAAAAATAATAATAGTTTTTATAGAAAGGTGAATAGGATATTGTAATTCGTTTAAAACAAATGTTTCTTTCGCATTTTCTCCCTTCTTAATTTGTCTCGTCACAACGACGGAAGAAATTCTATCCGAGAGGGTAAATATCATCGCAAGATTTACGACTCGTATACACGGTACGCTTTTTTTTGCCACATGTTTGAAATATTTTCCCACCGCAATACGTCTAGAAAATACCATTCAGATCTGCTATAATTACAAATCGATTTCGTGTAATAGGCGTACATATTTAAGACAATTTCGCTTGTTATAATAACGGACGCCGACCGGGCAGTTAGTTAACTTTCACCTGACGATGGCAAATAGAGAAACTTGAATTACTTATTCAATTACGAAACTGTTGACTAATCGATTGTTGGATCACTAACCCGAGTTAATAGTCTACGGCGATTTGACGACAACATTTGATTGTTTTATAATTACGACCACAGACATAGACGTCTTCCATACGACAAAGCAAACGATATAGATGGCTCTATGATAGTTTACTAACGCACCAAAAAAAGTCGATAAAGGCCGGCAAGTTCCCCAGATCTGATTCCACTGAATATCCGTTTACGAGGATCATATTTGTACGGCTAATTCAGTTATTAGTTATTCCGTTTTAAAGTTGCACATAGTTGACGCCTGAAAAGCCGATAACATGACAGAAGTTAAAAGATCGCTTATGCCACCTGCATAGTGACTAAACTAAAACATTTTATCACATTTTAGGCACGCAAGACGGCGAGTCATCGCCGAAATAACTTTGCGCTAAACAATCTAGCGCCTGTATCGTCGATGATATCATCAATATGAATCTGTACGTGATTACGAGGGCGGATCAAATATAACCAGGACTTTATTTAAAAAAAATTATTGATCGAAAAACAAAAGGCAAAGATATTTTATTTTTCTACATGGTCTCCCGCTTTAGAAATACATTTTTTCCAGCGAGACGCAAGGTTTTTTATCCCGGTATCGTAGAATGAAGCTGGTTGCGTCAGGAGCCAATTGCGCACGAATTCCTCTACGCCCTGGGCATCTTTAAATCATTGCCTTCTTAGGGCTTCTTTAAGCGACCTAAATAAATGAAAATCGGATGGCGATAAATTCGGACTGTAGGGAGGATTTTCAAGTGGAGTCCAGTGCATTTCTTTCAGTTTTTCGACTGTTAGAGCTGCAGTATGGGGCCTGGCGTTGTCGTGAAGGAGGATTGCCTCTCGAATCGGTTGATTTCATCTTTTGCGGTGATATGCAGGCCTCATCTGATTCAATAACTCGCAGTAGTAAGCAGAATTGATTGTGCGTCTCACATGTAAAAAATCAATGAGCAAAATGTCTCGCCGGTCGAGAAAAATGGTTGAAAGAACCTTGCCAGCTGACAGTCGAGTCTTGGCTTTCACTGGGACTACCTCCGCCTTCCTCCGCCATTCCATACTGGCTTGTTTGGACTTGGGCGTGTAGTGGTGAACCCATGTTTCATCGCAGGTGATAATCCGACTCAAAAATGCATCACCTAACTCCGCAAACCTTGCTGTAAGCCTCTGACAGACCTCCAAACGTCTCAACTTCTGATCTGCGGTCAAAAAGCGAGGGGCCCACTTTACGGAACTCCAGGTCGTTTTTGATGATCGCTTGACAGCTCCCATAACTTATTCCGACCTTTTCTGCAATTTGGAATACGGTCACTGATTTTCCACTCGTTCTCGCCCTTCCTTGAACTCTTTATGTCAGGCAAACACGCGAATCCTTGACAGTGTTTAGTCCCCGAACTGTGCAGTCAATCTATTTCCGTCGCTTAAACTCCTTGATGCGAACAAGAAATTTTATAATAATACGTTGTGCAACAGCGGGATGCACTTTTTGCTCCGACATCGTGAGTGCTACTGACGAACCGGTTCAGAGTGGATAATGGCCGGCTCGTCCCATTTGTCCACTTACCCCACCCAAGCGTACTAGAGCCTCGGGCCCTGTCCTAATAACCGTAGACGCTCAGGAACAGAAACACCGTTTATATTTGAGCCACCCTCGTAATAAGTCACATATTTAAATCGCATTGAAAACGAGACATTCATAAATTGTATTTATGTATACCTAGCCTACTGACTCTTAGTTTACATATTTTGGTCCTTCGGGCCGGATATAACGACCCGAGTTGCAACGGGGTTAAAACCATATGGAAACATATCAACGACATAAATAGTAGGTACATAGTTTTAAAATAATCGGCTATGGTCGCACTTATCATTACCAGGAATCTCCATGGTGTTTAGTAGGATGGATCAAAATAAATTCTGACCTATATAACGACTAACTTCCAAATGATTTTCTACGTGCGGGAAATATTAAATATACAGGCAAAATAAAGTTAATTAGACTGCGTTTTTACACGAAAATGTACCTAATGACTCATACTCTGTTGCACACTACATATTTACGAAATAATATTTTTTTTCATAATTGTTTTTAACATATTGTATATAGCCGCGATTACGTAGAATTATATGCACCATTGCACCATTTTCCTTGAGATTTCGAGATATGAACAGTTGTGCTTTTTTGCGTCGCATATAAATAAAATTCTGGTCCTTCGAGCCGGACATCATCGATTGATTACGCATAAAAGTCTTGTATCTGCCATTCTTTTTTTCAAATTTACATTCGATTATGTTGAATTGCATTAAAACGATACCGTTTCTGAATCAATGCCTTCCTAATTCCACTCTATTGTCTACTAAATTTATTTAACAGAATTCGACTATGCAGGATAAGTGGAACAATCAATTCGCTCTTGCGAACAGGTGTACTAATTTTTGACAGTTGTAGGTTGCTAATTGGATTTAACGCCATGAATTTTAGGACGCGTGATTGATTTTCTTTACTTATTTACAGATAAATATTAAAACGTTCGATCTTACGATTTTATACAGGTGCTGATCTCCAAATAAATTGACTAGGTTTTATTGCATTTTATTGTATTTCTTATGATGGTCCACTTTTCTTTTAGACATGAATGAATGCATGAAAGAATCTTACTCAGGCTCTTAGCGATAACGATAGCGTAGATAAATAGTTTTGAAATTTCCAAGGTATATACGATACGTTCTCTTTTCCACTTTATCAGCTTTTCCACATAGATTTTTTTGGATTTTTTTTATTTCTGTCCGTTTCTATTTAAACACTTCACAATTCCTCTTCATATTCTATCAGATGTGGATTTTTTACCTTGATTATATAGTTCTCTAAAACTCGTTAAATTATAAACCCCTTATATATATATATATATATATATATATATATATATATATATATATATATATATATATATATATATATATATATATATATATATATATAGCATTTTATGACTAACGGGCCATTTTCTGAAACTTATAAATCTGATCTACAACTGGTACAAATATGAATCGGAATACCTGAAAACCCGCTAAGATTTAAGATAGGATTAAGTTGACATGAAAAAAATTATAATTCTCCACCATCTTCTATACCCAAATGTTTGAGCAACCTTACGTAAGAAGGTCCTGTATACGATCTGTATCTGATGGCATTGAAAGTAGATCCATTTGTAATCGTATTAAGATGAATAACATGGAATAATTCCTTGTTTATCTTGTATTTGTTAGTTTCTTTGTGTTTATAAATTTTTGTTTGTTGACACACCAGAGTATTTGATGATTTTATCTTTTCATTATGATTCAGATCATTTCTTTATATTGTTGTAAAAACTCAATGGAGTCTTCCACTTTTTTTTCCATTCATTAAATACTTAAAAGGATCATACAGGGCTTCCGAAAGTTACTATTCTCAGCAAGAGTTCCCACTTTCGACAGACAACATAAGAGTAAACACGCATCATTCGTTATTTTTGAGACACGCTGTACGTTCGAAGCTCATTTCTGGTTCCCGTTCGACTTGATGTATGGGATAAAATTCAACGGGCTTACATAATATATGTAATATGTATTAATAAGGAGTTGGTAAAGATGTCAGCCTTGAATAAATATATTTTTCGTAATTATTTTAAGTTAAATTTAAATGTTAGATTTTATGTATTATTTTAATAGTCATTGGCTAGTTCTAAGAACACTTGCTTGCTATTTAATTTACTAAATGGACTTTAAAATGTACACAGGTGTATTTGTGTTAATCAGTGGCGCACTAAAGGGGGTTATTAATAAAAAAAAAACAAAAATTAAACTGTTTAACTTCTCATCTTAATCGACTTTGATCAAGTAAATACAATGAAGTCGGTAAACAACTATTTCGGTATGTCAAAATCAATTTATTTTTTGATATAACTAAGATAATTTAATTAAGACCGAAAAAGTATTATTTCTTAGACACAATCCATCAAAGGTGAATCTACCAATAGTTTTGAAACACGTGGTATACGATATAATACGCAAAAGTGTAAATTTTACAAACAATTTACTAAAGTGCAAGGAAACTTGGGGGCAGGCATTCCAAAAATCAAAGTTGATTTATCGCACCTTTTCTAATGCACTGTATAGTACAAAATAATGATAGTAATAATAACCCTGTTTATTATCGTTTAGCAATAATATTACAGTAAAAAATTTTTAAATAATACTAAAAAAATAAACCGTAAAAATATATTTTATGACCCAACATTGTATGTATCTATATTTTGTTCAAAATCATATGTATCACTTTGAATTTTGTCCAAACTGCTCATTTTCCAATAATTTTTTTTTCAAATCTAGAATTGGTCCAGCTCCCCAGATAAAGAAATCTCAGTACGCCACTGGCCGTAACCTTAGCGATGTTTGAATGTGAAAAGGCTGTTCACGCCTTGGACTTATTAATTAACGAATGATCAATTATGATTGAAAATGACGTCCTGATGGTGGCATTCATTGACGTTAGATAAATAAAAAAAACACTTAAACGGAGGTTTTATGGAAAACTCCCTTGAAGACCTGTATCGTCGTTATTCTAACGCCATTATTATTGAAATAAGTTGTGGAGTAATGAACACGCGACAGAAATATACGAGGGGGTATTGATATGTTGTTAATCTCGCCTAGAATTCTAGTGAAGATTTCTTTAACAATATTTTTCATTATTGAAATAATTGAGGAGGGCAGCAGCTCAAGGAGGGCAGCAGCTCTTTCAGTAGTCATAGTGGCAGAAACCGTGGGGGTTGGTATGGTGCTATGATACACACGACTGCGATGTGGAAGGCAAGAGGAAACCACCACATTATAATCCTCAGAACAGCTAGAAGAAAGCTTATCCTAAATTAATGATGGCGTCTCCTGGGGCAAAAAACTCCGGAGGTAAAATAGTCCTCCGTTCGGATCTCCGGGTGAGGACTGTTCCGGGAGACGTGATCGAGTGCAATAATAGTAAGAAGTGTAGCATTTCACGAGTCGGAGCGTGGAATGTCAGAAGCATGAGAAAGGCAGGGAAGCTAGAAAATCTGAAGATAGAAATGGATAGGTTAGGATTAGATATAGTAGGTATAAGTGAGATGCGCTGGCCGGAAGTAGGAGATTTTTGGAGCGGTGACTATAGGGTAATACACACAGGATCGGTAAATGGAAACGCGGGAGTAAGGATCGTTATGCGGAAGAACGCAGGACAGTGTGTAGATAGCTATCTACAATACAGCGAGAGAGTAATGATGGTTAGGTTAGATTCGAAGCCAGTGAAAACAGTAATAGTGCAAGTATACATGCCTACTTCTAGCCACAGTGAGGAAGAGTTAGAAGCCGTTTATTCGGACATAGAGCAGGTAATAGGATTTGTGAAGGGTCATGAAAATTTAATGATAGTAGGAGATTTTAACGCAGCCGTAGGTGAGGGGAAAGAAGGAGAATTTGTAGGTCCTTATGGATTAGGAAACAGAAACGAGAGAGGTAGCAGACTGATAGAATTGTGTGAGAAGCACAAGATGGTAGTCGTGAACACATTGTGCAAGAATCACGTTAGGAGGCGGTACACCTGGAAAATGCCAGGAGGGATAGACAGGTATCAGATAGACTACATTCTGGTTAGGAAGAGATTTAGAAATCAAGTAAAAGACTGTAAGAGTTATCCAGGAGCAGATGTAGACAGCGACCACAACTTGGTAGTCATGAAAGCTAGATTAAAGTTCAAAAATCTGAAAACCCGGAAGATAAGAAACGTATAAATGTAGACATATTGAGGGATCAGAATATGAAAGATAAGTTCCAGGAGAAAACAGATCAATTAATAAATGAAACGAGTAAGGACGAAATCAAGAACGGAGAAACTGAGTGGGAGGGTATCAAGAATAGTCTAGCTTCCGCGGCTACGGACGTTTTAGGACACGATAAAAGGGAAGCTAGGAAGCCCTGGATAACGGACGAAATCTTAAACTCAATGCAAAAGAGACGAGGCTACAAAAACAGACGAGACGAAGAAGGACTGAAAACTTATAAGTCAATAAAGTGGGAAATCACTAGAAAATGTAGAAAAGCGAAAGAACAATGGATAGAGGATAAATGCAAAGAAGTAGAAGATAAGTTGCAAGTAGGTAAGACTGATGAGGCTTACAAAATAATTAAGAGGAATTTCAGGGATATAGGAACAATAAGTAGAAACGTTAGGAGTCAATCGGGGGACATACTGATCGGAAGAGAGGAGAAAGCGGATAGATGGAAGCAGTACTTAGGAAATTTATACGAGGGTCAGGAATTAGAAGAGATATTAGAGGAAGAATCTAGCATCGATAGGGAAGATGTAGGAAAACCTATATTGAGAGAGGAATTTGAAATAGCACTAAGGGGGCTAAAGAATAATAGAGCGCCGGGTGTAGATAAAATACAGGCGGAAATTTTGAAATGTGCGGGACAGAAAGTAGTAAATAGGATGTTTGAACTGGTAAAATACATATATGAAACGGGCGAGATGCCGGAGGATTATAAGAGGAACATTATCGTTACTATACCGAAAAAGAGAGGAGCCGACAAATGCGAGAACTTTAGAACGATTAGCTTAACTTCCCATGCGTCAAAAATCTTAACTAGAATAGTGCAGAAGAGAATGGAAAATAGAGCGGAGGAAATACTAGGAGAAGACCAATTCGGGTTTAGGCGAAATAGGGGAACTCGCGAAGCTATTCTGGTGCTAAGAGTAATGTTAGAGAAAACAATAGAAAACAAGAACGCTTATATAGGATTTGTAGATTTAGAAAAAGCTTTTGATAACGTAAGATGGGAAAAAATGTTCAAGATACTAAAGAGCGCGGGAATGAAGTATAGAGATAGGAGAGTAGTACACAATCTATACAAAGAGCAAACTGCTGTTATAGAAGTAGAAGAGAAAAAAGGGAAGTAGGTATTAGGAAAGGAGTAAGACAAGGATGTACGCTATCACCACTAATTTTTAATCTGTACATCGAAGAGGCGATTAATGTGGTAAAAGATAGAGTGGATTTCGGGATTAAAGTACAGGGACAGAAACTAAAAATGCTGAGATTCGCAGATGATATAGCAGTATTAGCATTTAGTAAGGAGGAATTAGACTCAGCGTTGAACGAAATGGAGGCAGTGTTGACAGAGGAATACGGAATGAGGGTGAATAAAAACAAAACTAAAGTGTTAGTGTGCAGAGGGTGCGAGAGCAGAGCAAAAACGAAAGTACAAATTAATAATGAAAGATTGGAGGAAGTTAAAGACTTCACTTATTTAGGAAGTAAAATAAATTGGGATGGAAGAAGCGATAAAGACATAAAACAAAGAATAGCGCAGGGTCGAGTAGCTTTTAACAAAAAGAAAGCACTTTTATGCTCGGGGGTAATAAACTTAGAAACAAGGAAGAGATTTTTGAAAACATATGTATGGAGCACGGCACTATACGGATGCGAAACCTGGACGGTAGGGGAAGCAAGTAGGAAGAAATTAGAAGCTTTTGAGATGAAATGATGAAATGAAGAATGATGAAAGTACCATGGACTGGTAGGGTTAGAAACGAAGAAGTATTGGAGAAAGTCGGCGAGAAAAGAAGTATGTGGAAAAACTTAAAGAAGAGAAGAAATAGAATGGTAGGCCACTTGCTGAGACATGGGGGAATAGTCCGCGATATTTTGGAGGCAGAAACAGGAGTGAAGAAAGGCAGAGGTAGGCCTAGATTAGACTACTGCTCGCAAATAGTAAGGGATGTAGGTTGTAGCACAATTAACGAAATGCGTAGGTTAGCACAAGATAGGAGAAGCTGGAGGTTAGCGTCCAACCAGTCTTAGGACTGATGACCTAATGATGATGATGATTGAAATAATTGCGGAGTAATAAACACGCGACAGAAATATACGAGGGGGTATTGATATGTTGTTAATCTCGCCTGGAATTCTAGTGAAGATTTTTTTACATTTTTTTTTCAATTTAACGTAATTAATTAATTATTTTTCAACTTAAGAAAAGGCCTTTCCAATGCGTACCCTCAAATTTTCGCACAGTTGCAGTCTCCAAACCAGAACTTTATTATAGTCACCATAACGAGGAAGAAATTGGTCCTTAAAAAATATATATTCCAATCGATAGGTGCTAAGTTAAAATCTCGTTTTTTGAAAATATAGCAACATAGTTATGTACCAAAACGCCTTTACTCAGAAGCATTTTGGCACAACCCTTAAGAAGGGGTTAAAATTATATTTCCATAAGACATGACCGGTAAATAAAACTACCCAGACGCCACTGACCCTATGAAATATACAACGTTTTCTCCGAGTTTACAAATAAATACATAAATCATTACCTAGTGAAGGGTAATTTCCAGCACTTACTTCGAGGCGATGTTTAAAAATGAAACTAGTCGAAGAAGAACGACAATCACCGAAGGACTTGTCCGGATAAGATTCAAACGAATGGATTCAGCACCCTGCGCGTCTTTTATGATAAACACAGGGCAAATTGCTTCATGCCCCTTCTTATTATTCTTATTGGAAAAACAACAAATAGAACATCAAATCCTGCCTTTATTAAGAAAGCAAACAATTGTATTTTTATTTATTCAAACATCTATTGGTTTAACCACGTAAATGTCCATCCTTATCGAATATTGTCTATAGATTTACATTTCATAGGAAAATAATATTGTGTTCATATTTTTATTTATATATTTTTTAAATTTCAACCAACATTAAAGGTAATTAAGGCTGTAGTTGAAGCTGTAGTAATTCCTAAGGATTTTATGACAAGAATGTGTTGTCAAATTACTTTGGACATACAACAAACCCTTATAAGATACAAAATTAAAACGCGTCTTCTGTTTCTCGCAACCGCCTCGGATGGAAGCGCGAACGGTGTAAACCGTTTGACACGTACCTCACGATTTAATTACAGTACGTACAGGTTGTCAAGAATAGAAACAAGTCTCAAAACTGTGATATCGAACCGCCCAGGAGGTGCGCAGTAAATAACGGAGTCTTTACTCGGTCGCATTGAGACCTTTTCAGAGTGAATATCGAGCGTACACGATGTACACACAGTTCGATCTGGCTGCGCGTAAGTGCATCCTTTTCCCTCCGCAAACTGCTTCACTCTTTCCTCTACGCATGCATAGAGAAAGTCACACCTTTTCCTATTATTGACAACCTGTAGTCTCGTGCGTGTCTATCAGTAGGAAGGAATGATCTGCCATATATCTGTTGTGAGATGCAGAAAGCTTAAATTAAAATTACGACTATTATTATACGGTTTTTAAATACTCTTTAAATTTTCGTTCGTAAATTTTAATACGGCCACTGTCTACCCTGAGGAGCCTCCACTGCATAACTGAGACTCTCGAATCCCCTTTACCCTCAAATTAAAAGGATGCATTCTTCCCGGGCGAATTTCTTTGGCGCCTCACCGGGACCCATCGACCATCTCGACGTGCACCCGGAGGCACTCTTCGCTGCATCGCCTCCTTCCTACCAGCAGCAGCGTGCCTGGAGAAGGGAGAGCCAGAATACCTGCCTATTCGATCAGGTGTGACGTTCCGGTGGAGGTCTTCATTCGTGGACAAGACCAGTCGAAGGAAACGTCGAAAATCCGGACGGTGGATAGTCGTGACGCGACGCGAGTGCCTTCCAGGAGATCGCAGTAAGTAGGGGGTTCGAGTGAAGTGAAATCTGTGGCATGCCGTTGTTTGTACCGGATTGTGTTTTGTTTACAACGTTGACCGGATTTTTTGACGAGCTCGCACACACATATATCGAGTTGTTGCGGGAAGTGAGGAGGAAATAATTATTCGGTAATTAACGGAACTATTGCCGGAGATCGCTAGACCAGGATAGGCTAATTTGCAGGATACAGGAAAACGCGCGTTTAATTTATGCAAATTTTGAGTATTTTATGCCGTTTACGGTAATAGTACCGCTTCATTTAGTTAATAGCTTTCCGAAAAAGTTGATTTGAAATGGAGGTGATGTTTAGTCCATTGGCGACGACAATTATAATAAATGTTAGACGACTTTATTCGGATAAGGTCAGAGCACGACCACGGAGACAATTTATTTATTTATTTCTATCCGCATTACGTCTGTTTAAATTGTAAACGTTGAAAATGAAACCAGAATATCATATTTCGCGTCGTTGTATTAGTAGGAAATGACGAAAAGGAAAAAAAAAATTAAAAACGATTAATTTTCTTGTCAACCTAAGGTCAAAGACGTAAATTTGCCAGAACAAAACAAACACAATACATACTACTTTACTTACATATGGTAAGCACCTAAACAAGAGTAAATCAAGGACAAATTCCCTAACAGTTATCACCTATATAGGGTATCTAGAAAAATGCGCTAAAATACGTTAATTGTAATTCTAAAATGCACATATACATTTGTCGTTTCATAACAATATTATTATCATTTTTACCGATACGTATGAATAAAACATAGCTGTATTACATAAGAATTAAAAATTTCGACTATCTAAGTTCGCATTCTTGATTAAGTTCTCCAATATCGGCTTATGTACGGGGGATTGTCGCAGTGGCGTAGTTAGATTTCCACTAAGAGGGGCGTGTCGGTTTTGTTGTATAAAAAATGCCCCAAAATTGATTTTCAATACACACGGTATATATTTACTACACAAATATAAAGCTACGAAAAGAGACAATATTCAAAATGAGTCTTGAGGGTTTCGGTTAGACTGAAATTTTTATTTGCACTTGTATCGTTCCTATATTATAAAAAAAAACCTTCATAATAAATGTAATACCAAAAGCCAAGTGAACAGAACTTGGGCATTTCTTCAAAGTCTATTGACATTCTAATTGCATGCAATTTCGAACAGCAGTAACGATAACCCGAATACGGCTTGTATTTCTTTTAGATAAAAGTTCATTTTGATTTATGCTCCTTTGTTATACGACAGATAAGCATTTTATAGGCAGTAATAAATGCAATACAACATTATTAAAGGCACGCAAACATAATTATCTAAAATATTTACAATGTCGTCCATAAATAAACCCTAATAATTTCTCCCTACAACCCCCTTGAAAGGTTTTTATTTATTTCGTCTAGACTAGTTTAAGTCCCTAATCTACTCTTATCGGTATGAGTTTGGTTTAATTTCGTGAATTTTATCAAGAAAATAAAGTCTGATAACTGTAAAACCTCTTTGTATTCAATCAAGTATGCTTTGGAACTAAGAAAAATGTTTTAACCTATATAGCAACTATGCATATTTAAAGCCTATTAAATTTAGTGTCACATTTCGTCGAACATCCTGTTTTCGTGGTATATAAAACGAAACTACTTTTTTTTTGTTCGCTACATCTTATAAGTTACGGGGATTCTTCCAACATTATGGTAACCCTAACAGAAACGTCTGGTATCATCAGACTGGAGCTAGACAACATTTTCTAAGTTTTTTCTGAGACGCGGTGTAATATTGTCTAGTACGTTCTCCAGATTTGAGTCAGTGTGATTATTTTTTATGGGTTTGTTTAAAATTGACAGTCTAAGTGTAATATTGTTCATTATTAAAATAGAAAAATTAAGAACCTGCTATTGCTAACTTGTGAAATAAAAACGAATGTCCTGGGCAATCTGGGCGAAACCTGGGCAACCTAGAAACGTTTACCAACAATCTCAGCCGGTATTATTTTCAATCATATTCGAAAGATTTGTTTGTTTGCTATTGTTTTTATTGTTTGCAATTTTGCTACTATAAATAAGCTACTGGAAAAATTGCATACATAACAATTTTTTTAAATAAAAATCTGATGCCAGTCATTTTTCTATGAAAATTGTTTAATCTAGTTTATATACGAGCCCAGGCTCTTAATAGTTGGGCCAGGCATAATTTTACAACTAATATATTTAAATAAAAGTAATAACACTTTCAAAACTATTTTATTAAAGGAAAATATTGATGACAGAAACAAAGTATAAACTTTTAACTTAAATACGACGAAATATTACTACGTTATGATGTGTCAATAACAAGTTTGTTAATAAAAAAAACATGAGGATTCGCGGTTCAGAATAGTTCGACCAATTGCTGAAATGCATAATAGACTAAACGTTTGTAGCGTTTTAAAACGTACCCAATAGAAAGTACGAACTGAAATACCCAAATACTTCTTTAACAATTTATCTCCTGTTTACACAAACTGCGACTATTTCTTCGACTAGCCTTGTGCCAAATTATTTTCTCGTTAAATTAAATCCGATCTTGCGGGCACGAAAGAAAAACCCTACAATTTTTTTGCCGAAACATACCAATAACCATGTTCACCTTTCCTCACGCAAATCGATTTTTTCATCAGAGCCGCTTCACGTCGCGTTGCCGAACCGATCGTTTCGATTTAGCACGTTAGGAAAATCTCACGCGTTTCGCGAGTCTTCTAGAAATATTTCTCCGGCTCTTTCCATCGGGTTTTTACGAAAATCTTCGCATAAAAAACAAAAAACGACCAGACAAAGCCAGCTCGCTTTCGAAACGCTGACACCTGCGTCTCTATTTACCGGCCAGTGGACTGTGAAACCGTATCGCATTCGAAATATAGCAATACTTGTTTAGCATTTTACGGTTAAATTTGAGAAATTGTACCACGTGCAAGATGTATTACGACTGGACAATTCACCCGCCGGACCTCCCGATTTGACCCGTCCTATTTTTTTTTAAGACAACCACAAAAACAGTTTTATATATAACCCAGGGGCGTAGCGTAAGAAAAGAATCTAGGGATGTGATAACAATTTTATAAGGGGAAGAGGTATAGTCAGATGTATGGCAGGCTGTAAGAAAATGGTAAAAATAAAAAAGACACTAACCTAAAATTATTTATGCCGAGGTATATATCCTAATTTTTAAAATGAAGATCAATTCTTCGGTTTTTGTTTGTCCAGCGAAAACGTATATTCCTGTTTCTTCAAATGTTGGGGACGATCTCATATCTTCTAACAAGGCACTTTTAATATTTATTAATGATAAAGCTGACAGTCTTTCTTGTTTTTGAGAACTTCGCAGATAATACTTTATTCTCTTTCAAAATGAAAATGATTTTTCCCGCGGAACTGCTTGTGGCAGGGATAGTCAAAATTAAACGACACAATTTTGATGACTCCGGGAAAACAAAGATAATTGAAGGGACATAATATGTTGGTGAAGCTCAAACACAGTACTCTTTTTCATATCGGGATCACTATTAATCACTGAAAGTTCACTTTTTGAACGATTTGCGTCAGAGTATGATCTATATGTATCTATTAAAGAAGAGAAAAGTTCATCAAGAAAATGTTTCACGAATGAAGTAAGTTTCGGAATCTAGATTTAAGAATTTCAGTTTAGAAATTTCACTAAACCGTTCACTAATGTTCAAAGTAATACCGTTCAAAATTTCATAATAACAATCATGTGGAGGCTGCTTTTCTTATCTTCTTCAGGAATTAAATCCAAACGCATTGTTTTACTTGGTGGTTGATTTTCTAACACAAATCTGTCCATACGGTCCCAAATATCACTAAACTCGTTTCTCATTTTTTGAAAATGTGATTTGAAATCGGCGATCTTTTTATTGCAGCGACTAGTATATGATATTTTTGTCTGTAGAATTTTAAACAGACTCTTGTAATGTGGGAAAAAATTAAAATCAAAGTCGCGCAATAAAGTTAAAAGGTCTCTAGCACAAATAACGGTTTCTCGATCCCATTCCTCATTTTCATTTTCCACAATTACCTGAAGTAGCGCT
Organism: Rosalia funebris; assembly: GCA_037954035.1. Classification (NCBI taxonomy): domain Eukaryota; kingdom Metazoa; phylum Arthropoda; class Insecta; order Coleoptera; family Cerambycidae; genus Rosalia; species Rosalia funebris. Next base: position 25,316,505 of record JAZFAV010000003.1, on the reverse strand, counting down.
TCCACATTTTCCTTATGTTATGGCGACAGTCGCCAAGATGCGTTCACATAATCGCATAACTGAGTCCGGAAATAACAACAACACCCACTCGAGATTCCACTATTGACTGCATAAGATCACTGACCTTTTCGCTCATCTAACGCGTAGCTTGGATGTAACGTGGACCATCGCATTTCAGCACTGCAGCAAGTAACGCGGGAGTCCAATGATTTCGAGCGTCTTCACGGGCGATTTGAAATAAAAAAGTTGATGGTAGCGTTTAAAGTAAATAATGTATGTTTGCAGTCGGTTTAAAATAATTAAAAAATTGTAATAATTGAATAAATCGATTGAACTTTTAAATAACACTAATTTGTCAATTTTTTAAGGGATGCGATGCATCACTCGCGTCCATGTACGCTACGCCCCTGAATATAACCGTTAAAACACTTCTCTTGGTGCTTGTAAACCAACAATTACGTAAAATAACGAGGTGACACCCTTTTTGGGTCATCCGCGTACATTCTCGCAGAGCAAACATCAAGTCTTTGGCAACGACACTAAAACTTTCCTAACGTAGTCCTACATCTACCTTCAGGCCAGTCCATCTCGTTTCGTAACGAAATGTGATACAGAGAACGAAATCATCATATTTATCGTTTTATTGCTCGATCAATAAGCGAGAAGTATTTTTATATCAATTAAATTTCGCAACTCTAAATGATTTCTTATTCGATTTGCGCAACTATTGTTGTAGGATTGTTTTTAATTGTAGATTTTCACCATTGGGAACGCTCAAAATATTGCGTGAAAGCACAGAAAAAATTACGAAAATTTCTAACTCCCAAACGAAATGTTCCATTCATATTTCCACTGAATTGCCTAAGACTTAATAATAATTTTGTAACGCTTTAATTAACTTGCATTGATATTTACCAGAATTTCGTAAAACGCACACTTCTAAATGAACCAGTCGATTCGTTACCAAGAACTAGTATTACATGTTGTTCATCGTAGATACCCGTTTGTTAATTACAAAAAAAATACTTAGTTGGCCATTAACATCATTTACGTCTATGTGACGTAAATCGTAGACATTGTATACTTTATCTAAAAAATATATATCAGAATTAATTGTCATTAAATTACATTTCTATCAACGCGGTATAAATAATTGTATTGGTCTCTTGAAGGCATCCCTGCAACAAGTCACCTAGAACTAAATTGTCAACATATTTATCATCCCCAATCTTTTTTATACATGGTGTCTCATTTTGAAACTATAGGATGTGAATAAAACTAATACCAGGTATGTAAATATGAAACAGGAATTTTCTTGTATAGAAAATACACGTTTTGTAAGAAAATGATAAAAAATATTTTATTCGAAGTATTGCCCATTGCTAGCTATACATTTTTCCCATCTCTCTGACAATTTGTGGATTCCATGCCAAAAAATACTCTTGCTCTTTTGAGACAAACTAGTAATCGAGAATTTTCATAAGAAGTGAAGCCCTGCTCAGCAAGTGCGTGTCCAATCGATACAAAAAAGTAGTAATCGGACGGAGCCAAGTCTGGTGAGTAAGTCGCATGCGAAAGTATTTCCCAACTAAACGCCTCAATCGTTTCCTTGACCAGTTTTGCTGTGTGTGATGGCGCATTATCATGAAGCAAAATCACTTTGTGTTATCTTTTTTGATATTCTGGTTGTTTTTCGCGAAAACCTTGATTCAAATCGATCATTTGTTGTCGGTAGAGTCCAGTATTAACGGTTTGGCCAGGTTTCAGCAGATCATAATAGATCATACCCTTCTGATCCAACCAACACAGGACATTGTCTTCCGTTCATAACGATTTGGCCTTTCAGTCGATGTCGATAGTCCGCCTGGAGTTACTCGTGATCTTTTATGATTAGGATTCTGGAAATTCGAAATATATCCACTTTTCATCGCCAGTCACAACTCGACGGAGAAATTACTTTCTTTTGTCCCTGGCAAGCAGCATTTCGCAAATGATTTTTCGATTTTCCTACTGTCTTTCATTCAGTTCATGAGGAACCCATTTTCCCATCTTTTGGAACTTTCCCATGGCTTTAAAACGTATGAAGACGACTTCTTGTGTCACATTTATAATAATAGAACAGAAGCCAGCCGCCTCTTCATATTTCTTGATTACATTATGAACTGTTAAAGCGCCTTGTAGGCGCTTCATTTTGTCCTAATTTTGTGCGAATTGTTCTTAATGCAACTGTAAATAATCGCTCACTTTCATAAAACAGTTGTACACAAACTATTCGTTGTTGAACTGTTAATCGCGGCATGTTGACGTCGTATGGTTTGTACATAATAGTCGTTAAATATTGACGCCCAATTTTTGACAGAATACAAATAGCGCGCAATTCAAATACTATAGTTCCAACTGAGATACCCTGTACTTAATGGTACTGTCATCCAGTTCTCGCCTATCGATATTTACAGGTATTTTAATAACAAAAAAATAATAAAAAATACTTGTTGATGCAGATATCGTCGCTGGCCTCAGCTCGTTGTGTCCTACCGACGCATATGCATTGTATGGTAATTTTTGCCTCACCCCGAGTCTTATCGTAAATAATAATTACTTTACATCTATTGCCGTGTTTATGAGCAGAGAAGGCCGTCGCGTCGATTAGAAATGGTCGAATCGAATTGGAACCATCGGGAATTCCGAACACGCAGAAGGTCCGAATTTTAAATATTTCTCTCGGGTGTGAATAACATTTATCGTATTTGAATAGTTTGTCGAAAATATGGGTGCTGGATAATTTATTATAACTAATACGACAAAAGTTATTCTAAACGACTACGTCCCGTGTTTGCCAACGAGGCATCATATTGTGTGTATCGCTTTTTTTGTCTACCACAAATTTCTATAGCCTATAGATTCGTTCTGTAAGTATTCTTATAAATAGAATACGTTTGGTGCGTACACAAAACCACAATTCTGTACAAGCAACGGTAAGTACACTTGACATATTTTCTAAGGATAACAACCAATTCGATATATTTTATTAACCATTTTTCATAAATAGAAATAAAATTTATTTTCGTTCAACAGCTCGGACTATTGCAAGACACTCTCTTTCGATGATTGTAGAAAAATGAAAATATACCGAAATGGGTTTATCAATTATTATAGAATTATATTACACAGGGTTGTGATAACGTATTATATAAATATGTATATCTCTAAAGGCAATTGTTTGGTCGAAGAATGCTCTGATACTCTATTAGTACATTAAAACCAATTCGTTAAATATTAAAGAAATTATCATATAATAAGTCATCTCATCTAAACAGCGCATATATAAAGTCGGCGTGCCTTCGAAATACGCAGAAATTTACTGTCCACATTGGTGTGGGTAGTAGCGGAGACCTTCCCCAGTATAGTAGACTGTGTATTCGTGAATCGTGAAAGATGTATCGACAAGAATTGCAAAATTCTATAAAGCAACATCTTCTAGAGCAACGAACAACGACCTAGCCCGAATGTTACTGAAATTTGCATACAACTGAAGATTCCTACTGCAATCGTATACCGCATTTTAATGGAACACCGCAATATGCGATTGCAGGCAATTTAATCGAGCAGAGATATGCTGCGGCTTCCCAGACTCTGCATAGGACAAACACTGGTGGTGGAAGAACGTTGGGTAATTTTCCCGAACGAGACCACGTCTGATTTTGGCTAGCAGTCCGCCAGTAATCATCACAAACTCCTCATATATAAAGAGTGAAACATAAGAATATATTAATCGTAACGTAAACGTAACCATATAACGTAAAACGTTACAGCAAAGCGATATCTTCTTTTGGTTTACGTTCCAGAACACAATAGAATATTAACAACATCATTCTGCGCCATAATACGATTATTTCTCGATACGATGCTCGATTATTTTCGTTGCAGAATATTATTGTAACTTAGAACCAGCCCCGTCATTCTCCGGATATTAATCCTTAGGCCCATGGCTGTTTATACTAAAATGGTCATTAAATAAGCCTTTTCTGGTCTGACTAGACTTACAATTAGACTGAATTATATATAAGTGCCGGTTCGGCAAAAGACCCAATACTTGGTTATGCGTAAATTTGCATGAGATGACTTATTATTCCTAGCTCTTTTCTAAACACCGAGACATTAAAAATTATTTTGGTAAAAGGCGTTGGTTAGACAGCGTTATGTAGCAAATGCGATTAGTTACTGACTGTCGTCATCTTGGTTCGATGCCAAGCGCCAACACTGGCAATGTCTGTGGAAATGGGTGTTTTTTCAATGAGCATCCCTCACCTAGACAGCTTCGGCTTTGAATTTGGAGGATTGTCTAATTTATGTGGTACGTTTTATGTTAATAACGCTTTTATTACCCTAAAAAAAAACGACCATCTTTGACTAATACTCCATATAATGAAGATGATAAAGATCTGAGATTTTGGTAATGCTCTCAAAAAAATGAACCACCTAAAAAAATGTTTAAACAAATCACTGCCTGAGGATATACAAAATTGACTTAGCACTTTATCACAACCCATGTTTAATACTAAAATTGTGTTGGTATGAAAAAGGTCAAAATTTTGAGCCCCAAATTGTTCCCACATCTTTTTTTTTGCTATGCAAAGTTGTAACTACATACTGTCTATTTCATCCTCTGCGGCTAGAGGAATTAAGTAAATTCTGACAGGCAGCCTTATTTAATTCACCAATTATTTTCTATAAAATTTCGAAAACATATACCAATTTTAGGACATTCCTTTTACCTTGAAAAAAAAAGGGAACACCCACGAGACGTCGACTTAAGATGCCAAACGCACTGATGGAGATATTACGTGTCGACACGTACACGTAATATCTCGATCGTGAAATTCTCGATCCGAATTTCAGCAAAACGCGCAAGAATACTGAGAAACCGACTCCGAAAAACCTCCCATAAACTTATATTAGACATTGTTTCGTCATTGTGTAACTGAGAATTATGTCTTGATTACATCGTGGTCTTGCGTAACCGACACAATGCCAGAGAGTACATGTAGGATATTAATACGATGAGAAAATAACGAGTGGTTGATCTCGGATGATTGATGGTCGTGAGTTTCACTTTTTGTGACACTTTAAATATATTTAGCGCAACTAATACGCGGTTCAATATTATTCCAATAGGGTAAAAATCGGGGAAATTTACGGGCCGACGAAAAGAACCGTCCACAGAGGTGTTCCCTTTACTTTAAAGTATTCTATTTAGTGAACATTTTATCGTTTTGCAGGTCAATAGTAGCCCAACGTCAGTGCCAGTCATACAGCGTAGCCGTAGCTGGATTCTGTGATGAAGTGATAGTTTTTTGTGATCTAAGTATTGTTAGTGTACAGTGTGTATAATTAGAACGAGCCAGACGATACGTTCACGATCAAGATGAAAGGAAGGGAGAAACTCTGCGCCAAATTGTCCAGCGCGTTTTTGAGAAAGTGGTGTAAGTAACTCCTAAGGATTATTGTCGCGCGCAAAGCTTTCGGTATACCGACACAGCTATTAGTTTTGATTAATTGAATATTTTTATCGTTGTGCGCAATATTGGAAATGAATTTCAACGTAAAATTGAAACAAAAAAAAAACGTTTCCACAATTTCTTAATCATAGCATAATGATTCAAGATGTCAACTCGGATACACTGGGAACATTATTTATTTCTTTTATTTTGCAAATTTGGTTCATCTTGTCAAAGGCCTCCAAACATCAGTATACACCACATGTACTTGACCTTTATCTATGTGATTTGCGATTACCAATTGTACGTACTATAACTTTAATCACAAAATGTTTTTCTTATAATCCATTGTCTCGTCCACAACTAACCACAGTTTTTTATCGTGTAAACGCCTTTGCAACGTACTTCGAACCGGCAATTTCCATGTAGCTATCATATTTTCATCATATCTACTTGTCGGACACTTCTTGATAGTAATGAAAAGGTCATTGCTTGAAACTTTCCTCAATTCGCCAAAGTAAAATTTACATCATAAAATTAGCAAACACTTCTATGTCTGATCCGAATAAATTCGCAATAGCTCTCCACCAATTTCTCTATCGCCAAACCAGCCTTACGCAAACCACATAATTTCTGAGGACCACAGCTCATCTCCGGACACGGCAATGACTGCTTTTTATCGGGTTTTACTCATCGCCACTCTTCCTCTAAATATTCGCTGGTAAAGCAAGACTTTCTTCGATTATATCACCGACGTTACACACAAGAAGCTACTACACAATAAGGCAATCGGTGTAATAAAAACGTGGCGTTCTATTTTTGTGCATAGTATTGTAATTTTATTTTATAACTACCTTTTTTATTCCTATAAGTTTATTGGACTCGCATGCCCGGTTCAGGATATACCCGCAGTCAAGTCCGCTTCAGATTAACCAAACGGGCAACCATGAAAAAACCTGGCGAAAAAATTAATAAACGGTTTTGATGTTAAGTGCCTTGTGCCGGGTTTTAATATGATATACGTCGACTACTTCTTGGTCATCCTATTTTAAACTCAACCGGTAAAACGTGTTTATCTGTGTATACTAAGTAGGTAAAATGCAAGGTATAAATTAAATATTGTAGGTATTAACCATTTGTTGTGAGACAGGACCGTACTCAAATTTCAAATCAGTTTAAAAGCAAAAATAATTCGATACGTTCCCGGCAAATGGATAGGACGACGCGAATCGACTGAATGGCCACCACGTTCACCTGATATTACCCCCCTTGGATTTGTTCTTGTGGGGTTACTTAATACCACGGGTCTACTTTAATAGATGACATTACGACATCGAACAAGTGTCCACCAAGCATTTTATTATTTATACAGTCACAAAAACGGAAATATGTCACTGTATTACTAAAAACATTCGGTAAACATCAGTGCGTACGTAGGAAACGAGTTTGGGACTACAAATACATACAAAATCGCAGTTATAAATATGTATGAAACTGGATAGACATCCAACCATTTCCACCTGGACTATTTTTAAATATGGAAAATGGGCTTGGCACGGGATAGCGCGTGGCCTCGTGACAGACCGGGGGAGAGGAGGCTCTCATATACAGCGTTTATGTTAACTCAGTAATTATTACTTCACTATTAATTCAATGTCGATACAATACTACTACTGGTCTTTTGTACAAAAGGACGCCAAAAATAAAACAGTAATGTCTATAGACTGCTAGAATAAAAGTATTGTAACGAGCAGACGCCCTGTGGAGCACGAAAATAAACTAACGAAAATATTTGTTTTAAAGCCAAGTGTATAAACATGTTTTCTAAAAATGTTATGAATAATTTACGAAAAATTAATACCGTGCGATAAGCTATCTATGGTACAAGATATTTCTCCATTATCCAAAATTAGAATACGTTTGTTTCGTATCGACTTTCAAACAAAATGGTTTGGTATTAACCAAACTTCCCGTCGGCGCGCGGCGTTGTGGAAAATACTAATAAATGAAATCGATTATTACTTGAAATTAATAATGAATTGCAATATATTTATAACGTCGTTGTAAGTGGGTCGACGATCCGTCTATCGACGATTATAATCTCCCTGCGACCGAGCTGCAATGGCGGATTCAATAAATGACGGTCTCGATTATTTGTTCCTTCGCTATCGATATAAGAGCTTGCGAGGATCGTGATCGGTGGCGGTTGCGAGAAAAGTACGCATGTTCTAGGTGTTCAATTATTCCATAGTCCTTATTTATATACAGGGAGAGGCACGCTACTAGGCGAATTCGAGGTACGGAGAAGGTAGAAGGACTTTGTAAGTGTATCTTAAATGTGATACGCCCTTAGTAGTAAAAAATGGGTATTTGGCGAGGTTGCCCAAGAGTATTTTCAAACAGGTATCATCCTTGGTTGACAATAACCCGTCGTATTACTTAAAACTTTGAAACGTATTCAAAACATTGACGCGCTTCTCATGGAAGACTTAAATTTACACCAGTAACTAATTATTTTATCATTAAAGTGATCATGTCTGGCAGCTACTTTATGGTTTGTATTACGATTATCGCGTTCTGTTGTGCTTTTGGATTTTTATAGACGTTACAAAAATAAGGCGAAACCATAACGTTAAGAATAATAAATACTTCATCTGGTAACATTGATCAACGTACCATATCAATTTCCCCTATATTAACATAAAAATATATTATCATAAATATCGAAGGGTTGTCCTAGTATCTTGCCGCTCCCTGTAAGTATATAAACATACTTTACTGCAAAATAATATTCTATATTTGACAACAAATTGTATCTATAAAGAAAATTCGAAACAAACGGACCTTATAGACGGCCAATTGAAAATAATTTCTATTATAATAACTGTTATAGCACTATACAGAACAGCGTTATATACAGTGTTTCCGAAAAATAATGAATAATGTCGTTAAACATTCAAAGAATAACTTTTGCAAAAAAAAACTCTTGGACCCATAAAATTTTATTTTTAGTTATGCATTTTTTAAAATATAATTAATACCTACAGGGTGATTCGTGTAGAAGGTATGACGTCATCGATTTTTTTAACCCCCTTTTTTATTTTAGAATGATAAAGATTACATGTTTTACGTACTCTACGGTAATAATTACTTTAACGTAAGTATAGGTTAAGTCAAAAAGAACGAAGAGAAAGGATTTTGCAATTATAAATACTAAATTTAATGGCAACTTTTATTTAAAAAATCAACTAAAAGAAATGTTCAAATTGTGCGCCGTTAGTTGGAATTGAGATCGACGTTAAACCGCGTACTTCTATCGACCAAAAACGTATCTAGATTGTTCAAAATTTATCGCAATTTTAGCGCATGCGTGCAATCATTCTGCCGCTCCCTGTATATCACTACCGGCGGAGAACGAGACTAATAACAGCGCAATTATAAAATCACCGAGCTTGCATTGCTTGACCGCTTTAATGTAAATTGTAAATTTATTGTAATACATAAAGTGAAATTACCAGTTATACATAACCGCCTGAGAACCGTTACGCAGATAACTATTTTACAGAAAATATGTATTTATTTCGCTCTTCCGCATATCCAGATCCAAGACAGACCTATCGTAGACCAATTTTTGCACGATCAGTAACCGCCTACCAAAGACGGCTCCTCTCGGGAAGAAATCTTATTTATGCATATATAAGGATAATGCGGTCTTCAACCACAGGAGAAAAATTAGAACATCCTTCACAAGAGATGAGCCGACAAAATTATTCGGTTACCCATACCCATAAATATTTATTTAGGTCACTGAAACCACTGGCGAATGGTGGGTGGCAATCCAATGTTGTACGGTCTCGATTAGCATACAACGAAATACGGAAGAATGCGAGGTATCTAGACTGCGAGGTAGTAGAGTGGGCCCATTGCGCCACCGGTCGATTTAATGCACGACAAAAAAAACAGATAATTGTGTATTGAATGAAATTGACTTAAATTTCCACTTTAGACACGATAACATGAATGCCCCTTAGTTTCAAAATTCTATCGTAAGGACATTATGATGTTAGGAAGTTAGTAGAAACAAAACCAGATTTTCCATACGAACACCAAAAGAATTAAAGGATAGAAGACATATATATGAAACAACGAGCTGCGAGAATTTGGGCATAAAAAAATGTGCGCAAGATGGGCGCCGCGATTACTCACAGTAGAACAAGAACAGTGTCGTGAGGATGTTGTAATCGAGTGTTTGGCGAAGGTTCACAGGAATAAAGCCGATTTTTGCGTCGATTCATAACGATGGATGAAACATGGGTCCATTACTTCCACCTAAGACGAAATAACAATCAAAACAATGATGAAATCAAGAGAAAAAGTTTTGTTTCATCAAGACAATCCACCAGTTCACACATTCGTTATCGCGATATCCAAAATCAATGAGTTAATGTTCGAATTGCTTCTTTACGTACCCTAATCGTCAGATTTAGCCCCCCCCCCCTGGATAATTTTCTGTTTTCAAACTTTAAAAAATGGCTCGGTGATAAAATATTTGCCAACAATGACGAGGTGGAGTTTGCGGTTGATGGTTATTTTGAGTGGCTCGACGAATTTCACTATAAACAGGGTATCGAAGCTATTGAAGATCGCTGGGAAACGTGTATCGAACTAAAAGGAGACTATGTAGAGAAATTAAAGATTTGTTTTCCAAATTTATTGTGCTTTCTTTGTTAGGTCGGGTACTTCTGGGACTAAACAATGAAATATATACAGCTGAAGAATTAGAAAAGTCTAATCGAGGAGAAGGAGAAACATTTAGACAGGAAATGAATCCACTTAGCAAAAATCTTGCTTCTGAATGCCCAATAACAAAACAACCAGTCGAAAATTATAATACTAACATAGCAGGAGAAGAAGAAGAAGACGAAGAAGCAGAAGAAGAGTATAATGAAAATGTTAGGAGAGAACATGTATTGTCTAGTAATTCAGCTAGAGAAGATAGCAAGCCAAGCATAGAAGAAGTGAGTCTAGTGGAAGGAAACATGTAAAGAAAATAAAATACCAAAATAGTTCTAAGAAAAAGGAAGAATCGTATTGGTCAACCAAAAGAAGAAAAAAAATCACAAATATAAATAGTAAACAGTACCTTGCGTTGTCACTTTATATATATTTAAAGCATACACGTTTCTCGACGCGTGTTTTGTCAACCACGTCGGCATTATCGTGAGATGCCTAAAACTCATTCCCAGGATTTGACAGTGGATACACGAATTTAGCTGAACTAATAATAATAAAGAATAAGATATTATTCTACGTGTGACCGAAAAAGTGAAATAATGGGCGACGGATAGGAAGTTTTTAGACCACTACCATAATCAGTCTTTTGACATCTAGGAAACTATGATGAGAAACTTTTGAGCTTTTCCCTTTGTTATATATTCAAAAAAAATGTAAATCATTCAGTTGAAATACTAGGCATCAGCAGTTAGACTGGCTAAAGAGCAGTAGTTCTGCTCCAGCTGCAACCTATCATTCAAAGGCCTTCGCTGATCGATTAGGATAGTATCAAACCGCGGAAGGTTGCCAATTCCCTCATTATGAAATTGCAAAATATTTTGTATTAATAAATATCGTCTTCAATAATTAATAATTTTTTAATACTCCTTGCCTTTGTATGCCAACTGATAGTCAGAAATCCACAACCACTAAACCCTGTATGATTATAATTGCTGTAAAAGTATGCGCCTGATAATGTCAATATATGCAGTCATGTATTAAAAAAATGCTACTGATGATGTCGTAATGTGTCAAAAGATAGGGTTTTGAGTTGTCCACGATTTGGTCTCCAGTAGCATGTCAGTCCGTGGAACATTATTATGTCACTTTTTTTTTAAATTTTAAAAATTCTTTAAAAAAACCGTGTCATACAATCTATGATAACTATCTACCTATATAGTGTAGACTGTGTTGTTAGGTAGATTAATATTTTAAACATATGGTATCAAGTACAGAATATATGCAACAAAATTTACAACAACAAATGTTTGAATTCGAATTTTTCAACATTCTGTATTCGTTGCATAACACCTTCTTCCACTTGTGTGTTCAATTAACCTCATCATCATTAGGTCATCAGTCCTAAGACTGGTTGGACGCTAACCTCCAGCTTCTCCTATCTTGTGCTAACCTACGCATTTCGCTAATTGTGCTACAACCTACATCCCTTACTATTTGCGAGCAGTAGTCTAATCTAGGCCTACCTCTGCCTTTCTTCACTCCTATTTCTGCCTCCAAAATATCGCGGACTATTCCCCCATGTCTCAGCAAGTGGCCTACCATTCTATCTCTTCTCTTCTTTAAGTTTTTCCACATACTCCTTTTCTCGCCGACTTTCTCCAATACTTCTTCGTTTCTAACCCTATCAGTCCATGGTATTTTCATCATTCTTCGGTAACACCACATCTCAAAAGCTTCTAATTTCTTCCTACTTGCTTCCCCTACCGTCCAGGTTTCGCAGCCGTAAAGTGCCGTGCTCCATACATATGTTTTCAAAAATCTCTTCCTTGTTTCTAAGTTTATTACCCCCGAGCATAAAGGTGCTTTCTTTTTGTTAAAAGCTACTCGACCCTGCGCTATTCTTTGTTTTATGTCTTTATCGCTTCTTCCATCCCAATTTATTTTACTTCCTAAATAAGTGAAGTCTTTAACTTCCTCCAATCTTTCATTATTAATTTGTACTTTCGTTTTTGCTCTGCTCTAGCGCCCTCTGCACACTAACACTTTAGTTTTGTTTTTATTCACCCTCATTCCGTATTCCTCTGTCAACACTGCCTCCATTTCGTTCAATGCTGATTCTAGTTCCTCCTTACTAGATGCTAATACTGCTATATCATCCGCGAATCTCAGCATTTTTAGTTTCTGTCCCTGTACTTTAATCCCGAAATCTACTCTATCTTTTACCACATTAATCGCCTCTTCGATGTACAGATTAAAAATTAGTGGTGATAGCGTACATCCTTGTCTTACTCCTTTCCTAATACCTACTTCCCTTTCTTCCCCTTCTACTTCTATAACAGCAGTTTGCTCTATGTATAGATTGTGTACTACTCTCCTATCTCTATACTTCATTCCCGCGCTCTTTAGTATCTCGAACATTTTTTCCCATCTTACGTTATCAAAAGCTTTTTCTAAATCTACAAATCCTATATAAGCATTCTTTCCTTTTTCTATTGTTTTCTCTAACATTACTCTTAGCGCCAGAATAGCTTCGCGAGTTCCCCTATTTCGCCTAAACCCGAATTGGTCTTCTCCTAGTATTTCCTCCGCTCTATTTTCCATCCTCTTCTGCACTATTCTAGTTAAGATTTTTGACGCATGGGAAGTTAGGCTAATCGTTCTAAAGTTCTCGCATTTGTCGGCTCCTCTCTTTTTCGGTATAGTAACGATAATGTTCCTCTTATAATCCTCCGGCATCTCGCCCGTTTCGTATATGTATTTTACCAGTTCAAACATCCTATTTACTACTTTCTGTCCCGCACATTTCAAAATTTCCGCCTGTATTTTATCTACACCCGGCGCTCTATTATTCTTTAGTCCCCTTAGTGCTATTTCAAATTCCTCTCTCAATATAGGTTTTCCTACATCTTCCCTATCGATGCTAGATTCTTCCTCTAATATCTCTCCTAATTCCTGACCCTCGTATAAATTTCCTAAGTACTGCTTCCATCTATCCGCTTTCTCCTCTCTTCCTATCAGTATGTCCCCCGATTGACTCCTAACATTTCTACTTATTGTTCCTACATCCCTGAAGTTCCTCTTAATTATTTTGTAAGCCTCATCGGTCTTACCTACTTGCAACTTATCTTCTACTTCTTTGCATTTCTCCTCTACCCATTGTTCTTTCGCTTTTCTACATTTTCTAATGATTTCCCACTTTATTGCCTTATACGTTTTCAGTCCTTCTTCGTCTCGTCTGTTTTTGTAGCCTCGTCTCTTTTGCTAATTAACCTAACAAAATAATAAAAATCCCATTCCAAGAAATATGAGTGACATCACATTTGTGTCAAATTAGCAAAAAAACAGATAACCGACATTTTTTCCGTTATTCTGAAAAGAGACAAATTTTAATTTTTTAATGGCGAATTTTTTTTTTGGTGGCGATTTTCGACCAACGGTGGTACAGACGCCTATCGCGGATCTGGCGAGGCATTAGACGAGAAGAAACCGATCGGTTGAATGACCGAGTCGCCACCGCTTTCGTGCATACTGAAAATTATAACAAGGAAACGCAAGTTATTGTCTAATAATAATAAACCTACCAGGCCGAAGCTACATAGTGGAACATTTATTAATTTCTGCGCAATGCGATTGTGCTACGGCCGGCGAATCGAGGCCTACGTTTCAGCGCAATTTCTAAATGATTACCGTCAATTACGAGGCGCTGCGGTTAGAGAATTTCTTCGGCGACGACGATGTCGCTCCTTAATTTCTTGTTCCAATTCTAATTAACGGTTTTTGGTATTTTTTTTCGAGCGACGTTGGTACATCGCTCGGGGAAAAAATGGACAGAAAACCGTCGAATATGGGTAATCTAGAGGCGGAGTGAAAGTCGAGATCGAATCACGTTTGATTGGAGAAATTAACGGGGATTTCTTCCGATTCTTCACGGATCAAGTCGTATATAATACATACAGAATATGTAACCCTATATTATAACCCGGCTTAATAAATGTTGGATTTCTTTATTAAGGTTATTTCATCATAAAATTTACGTCACAGTAAAGATATACACCAAAGGAAGTTTGGTGTTAATTCATATTTTATTTGCGTAACTAATATCACAATTATATCACTACCTGAAAAATTCTAAAAAAAAAGAACTGATGTAAATCTCCAGAGAAATTTCTTGCCTCGATATCCTTCTACACCGAGAGAACAATGTGTTTATTTTTAATAAATTACGTTTATGACAAACTGATTTGACGAAAGATGGGAACCGAACGACAGACAGCTGTTTCGAACTTATTAGTTATCATCAGTGCCATACACGGTACGCCGATCCTGTTTCTGTCTGGTTGTCTGTCGTTTATCGGTTCCCATCCGAGACAGATGTCCAATCCTAGCCGTGGAGGGTTTTCTTTTCTTAAACCTTGTCTGATCGTGCAAAAACACGAGAAAGGGATCGAGGATCGCTTTTAGGTATAATTCAATGCCTGGCGGGGCTTTAGCCCAAGGAGTACCTAGTTGTTTCCTATAGCGATTATGTAATAGCCTTGCTATTAGGGAGCTGCTTGATAACCGCTTTGCAGTTTGGTGGTTCTTTTCTCTATTCCCGACTTACAAATGTTACTGATAAAGTTATACAAAAAAAATATTGGACATGTATTACAAAGAAAAGTTATAAGTATCTGCCTTTTTAAGTGTAAAGATTTATTAATCCTCTTCATCATATTAGCATGTTCTAAAGAAATATAAACGTTACATTATTAGTAACGATTTTTAGTATAAACCAATAATTTAACACCCAAATGTATTAATTTTGAATAATAATACTAATAATAAAAAGTCAGAATAAGTAAGTGTAAGATTAATAATACTAATAATAAAAGTGAAAATAATAACGTAGTCAGGCACAACGCGACTGACAGATCCGAACGCCCCATACAAGGCCAGGGAATGCACTAAAAAAGATCGACACTATATCGAGAAGAGTGGTGGTTTGGAGCAAGGAAACTATGGGGAAGTTCGAGTTAATATTCGTAATACACACGAAAGGGCAAAGAAAAAAGTGCCGCATTTCATAGATCGGCTGCGCCCAACGAAGGGTTAAGGGCGAATAAACGCATTGCCTTATTAAAAATAAACTTTTCTCTCAGTGTAGGAAGTAGTAGGTTTTTGTCTCTACACCTTCTAACGCGTGAACTAAATTTTTTATAATCCTAATATTTACCTATTACAAACGCCAGTAAGTACACATTATCCCAATATGAACCTGAATAAATTTAAAATTAATATGCAGGACAAAAACCTATGGTAAAACACATTACATTACAATGTATCACCATTTTATATAGGTACAACAAATTAAGAGCAAATAAAAGCGTTGTCTTATTAGAAATAAACTTTTCTCTCAGTGTAGGAAGTAGTAGATTTATTGTCTCTAAACCTCCTAACGCATGAATTATTTTTTATAAACCTAATATTTATCTATTACAAACGCAAATAAGTACACATTACACTAATATGCACCTGAATGAATTTAAATCCAATATGCAGGACAGGTATCGTGTGCTAAAACACATTACATCACAATGTATCACCATTTTAGGTACAACACATTAAAAGCAAATAAACGCGTCGCCTTATTAAAAATAAACTTTTCTTTCAGTGTAGGCAGTAGTAGGTTTTATTCTATAAACCTCCTAACGTATGAATTATTACCGATTTTTCCCATCTCACGTACGTCTTTATTGCGAAAATTCTTCGTGGGAAAACGACATTGATATAATAATATTGTTAAGAATTGTTTAATGATGATCTATCGTAATCTAAGAGAGCCTGTCACGTCTGTACAACAAGATTCAACATTGTAAAAAATCGCAAACTTCATTATCGCTCGCAAAAGTTCTTGCATTATCGCGCTTGAAGGGTAATGAAATTCATTACGCCACGCTCTTTAACGCCGCAATGTTAACTATACATAACGGATGTAGACGAAAGTAATTGTACAATTTTATTTTTCAATTTGAATAATCAAATTTACCAAGAAAAGTGAATTACGATAGTCAGTTGATGTGACGTAAATACATAATAATCGATGAATTCCTTAGTCATGATTGGAACATTTATTTTGCATATGAATACATTCTGCTTATATTTATTTAGGTAGACATACAAGTACTTGCGATTGCATCGATTTCAAGGCTTACTGCAATTTATTGCGACATGCTAATACAAAATACTTGGACATTAGTTGTAGCTCAAATAAATTTGTCGTATTTACTTACAGTGTTTCCAAGGAGTAGATTTTCTTAACGAAGTATATATGAAAAAATTACTCAACTATTAATAGGTATCTATTACATTAGCAAATTGACGTGGAGATTTCAATTCTCAGTGAGAAGACTAACCTACAGTTGACGAATTGCAAATAAAATTACAGACAAACCTACAAAGACGATTGTTCAAGCACATTTTTGTTGTGTATCCTCTTATGCGGTCCTAGAAGACCTAATGTATTATTTTGGATAACTTTTGTTCATCAAATGGCAAAAAGAGCAACGAAAACTTGGAGACTTCGACGATCGATTACACGAGAAACCATATCTCTCTTGTATATCCATCTCCTTGTAACTTGTACATCTTCCACAATTCCACGAATATATGCTTCACAAGACAACAGACAACATTGTTTCCTACCGTTCTCACATCTATTTTAATTTAGTAACTCTCGAGTTTGCCATCTCGTAACATAACACGTTTACCACGATATGTCACGTAGTAGTTCCAGATAAGCGCAGCCAGGCGAGACGTAAAAACAAAGAATGCTACCTGGTGTATGGTAAAAAATATATATATAAGGGATATACAGGGTGCTTACGAGATAGCGGCCAGGTCCTATGTCTTATTTGCCTTGCGCGAACTGTAGAACACAGAACTTTTCACATCTTGCATTTCGGAAATAATCTGCGATAATTGTACATCCTCCTCTATAAAATATCTTGTATAAAATTATTACTTTTCCGCACTCCACTATACTAGCGGAAAGGTAATGTAATCGTGTAAAGAAAAAGTGAAAAAAAAATTTTTTTTGGGTTTATTTTTCGCTTTTCGGTCTAAAAACAGAAAAAAATGGTTTTTAAAAATTTTTTGCTGTGTGTGTCGTCGGCATTAAAATTTCTTGTTAGCACGATAACTCAACTAAATCGTGTCGGATCGATCGGGTTTTTGACTGATCCTGATCGGGGACGTCTCCCAGATGACACTTATTGATTTTGAGGTGGATAGCACACACCACCCCCTCCCTTGGGTCTATTTGAGAAATTTTTTGTGTTAGCACGATAACTCAACTAAATCTTATCGTATCGATCGGATTTTGACTAATTCTGATCGGGGACGTCTCCCAGACGACACCTATTGATTTGGAGGTGGATAGGACACACCTCACCCCGTCCATGAGTCATGAGAGCACGATGGTGAACTATTTGAGCAATTTGTTTTGTTAATACGATAACTCAACTAAATCGTGTCGGATCGATCGGGTTTTGAATGATTCTGATCGGGAACGTCTCGCAGACGACACCTATTGATTTTGAGGTGGATAAGACACACCCCTCCCTGTCCATGGGTCATGAGAAAGCACGACGGTGGATTATTTGACAATTTTTTTTTGTTAACACGATAATTCAACTGAATCATGTCGGATCGATAGGGTTTTGACTGATTCTGATCGGGGACGTCTCCCAGACGACACATATTGATTTTGAGGTGGATAGAACACACTCTACCATGTGCATTGGTCATGAGAAAGCACAATAGTGGACTATTTGACAATTTTTTTTGTTAACACGATCACTCAATTAAATCGTGTCGGATCGATCGGGTATTAACTGATTCTGATTAGGGACGTCTACCAGACGACATCTATTGATTTGAGGTGGATAGGAAACACCCCACCCTGTTCAGTGGTCATGAGAAAGCACGAGGGTGGACTATTTGAAAAAAGTAAAACTGTCGCATAAAACAGATATTCTGTATTTATGTTGGTTTATTTTTTCTCGGTCACTCAATTTCGAGATAGCAATGTCTACGTGCGCAAAAGTCCGTTTTAAGGTTTTAAAACTGTTTATTTATGCGTGAAGTATATTAAAAATCCGTATTGTTATATGCTATGGACCCTAATAATACTTAATTACCAATGTAAAAATTCATTTTAGTTTTCACAGAAACATAAGGTAAACATAAATTAATTATACAGGTGATTTCATTGTGGTCCGGATGTAATCAACAAGTTATTTTGAAAAAAAAAAACCTTTAACATTGAACATTTGAACTTTATCCTGGAAAGAAAATATAAATAAATATATCGATTGTTTATTAAATTTACTTACAATTAAAACATCTAATTCTATTTCAGAGAATATCTATTACGTTTACCTACTGATTACATACTACAGGGTGTCTAAGTTGGAACTACAGGATTTGAACAGCGCGCCATTTGTGTTAAAAAATTGTTTTTTAAATTTTATTTACGTCTTCTATCAATCATCATAACTATTTAATTTGTAAAAAAAATGTGTATAAATTCTGTATGAATATTTACGCCCTATATTTGAAATTTAACGCCCAAAAGAGATTTTTTAGGACTATAAAAAAGTAAGTAAGTATTGTAATTAATTTATTACTGGTATGAAAAAATAAAATCCTATTAGGTCCACCCTGTACAAGTTCCAGAACATTCGCCGGGTGTATTCATCTAACCACGAATATAATAATACAATCGAAGTGATAAGACCGATAATATAAAACACCTGGACGTACATTATTACATAAATAAACAACTCTAAACCATCTGCGACTTCAAATACAATTACATGTTTATTTTATTTAAATTGTCTTAATTGTCTGCGTAATGCGACACCAAATAATGACATAATTTGCGGTTTCGACCACGGAAACACCCGGAGGCGGTTCGTGGTAAAATATACGGGCGAGGCATAATTTGAAAATTACCTAATCAGCGATATATTTCGTTATACTAAATAAAATTTTGAATACGATTGATTTACAACAATGTCTTTTCTTAAAGTCGGTTTTACGAACACGTAAAATATAATTTTGACATTTAGAATATTCTTCTACTCGTATTGCGATCATTTTTTACTATAATAAACAAATACACGTTTTGGAAATTAAATTTAATCAGTCACAAGGGCGAAACACGTACCCTCCAAGACTCGCTGTCCAAGAAACACAGACCCTCCGCGCAACAAAACTGTCCGTTGCGCAAGGTAATAGCACTGGTAGTTTAAGTTGTTGGTCTGATTGGTTCGAGACAAACATGAAGCTGCTGCTCATCAAGAATAGGAAAATGTGTGAGATTCTCTATGTATGACATCAAAGGGAGATACCGCGTAACCAAATGAATATTGACATGAGAGGAAGATATCATGTAACACAATGTATTACTTTCTTTTCTCTTGGTAGTGAGGCAACGCCTTATTTGTCAGCCCTGTTGCACCACCACTGAAATTCCCCGCCTCCCCAAAAATAGGCCAATCTAACGTTCGTTCGAGAAACGTTTCGCGAATTACGTGATTTTTATCCTCACGACAACCGTCCGTCCGACCGAGTCGACTATTCGACGTTTGGTGGCCAACTTCAAATCAACCGGTTTGATAAATAATCAGCCAACACCTGTACGTCACCGAAACGCAAGGTCTGCCGAAAACATCGCTGCTGTGCGTGAAAGTGTACAGGAAAACCCGAGGCAGTCAATTTCTCGTCGTTCACAAGAACTTGGCCTTTCTGCGACTTTTGCGAATTTTTTTGACGAATTTTGCGTCGCGACTTGGGTCTGTACTCGTATAAAATCCAATTGACCCAGGAACTTAAGGTAAACGAGCATACACAACGAGCCATGTATTTGCTGATTGGGATCTGGAGCAGTTGGAAGTTGATCCAAATTTCGTCAAAGAAATCATCTATAGCGACGAGGCCCATTTTTGGATAAATGCATATGTGAACAATCAAGATTGTCGAATTTGGAACAATACCAATCAACACCAACACCAAATTCATCCCGAGAATGTCATTGTTTGGTGCGGATTTTGGTCTGGCGGAATCATCGGTCAGTACTTCTTCCAAAACGAGACTGGCATTGCCATAGCCGTAAACGGCGAGAGCCACAGATCGAAGATAAGCAACTTCCTGTGGCCTAAACTGGATGAAATGGATACCGGCGAGATGTGGTTCCAACAGGACGGCGCTACGTGCCACACAGCACGCCACGGTGGACATGCACGAACGATTTGAGAGAACGGTTATGTCGTGCAGCGGCGACTTGAACTGTCCACAGATATCGTGCAGTTAACGCCTTTAGACTTATTCCTTCCGCAAATAATTAACGCCCTCGATGTCAACGTAACGACCACCATTTAGCAAATTCAGCCAGATCTATTTGACAAAGTCATCGAAAATTAGACGTCCCGAATACATGCCACCAAGCAAGGCTGCGACATTTCAACGACGTTATATTCAATACTTAATGCCACATTCTTTCAAATAACAAAAATTGAGTGGATATCTCACACACAACTTGTTTTATTTACGTTTAAATATCGAGCGTCCTTATTGAAAGACCCTTTACTATCAAGACACGTTTGCACAAAAGAAAATATTTAAAATACTTTACACGAAGACAATGGACATAATAAATAATAAAATGATGATACTATAGTTGAATGCTTACAGTAAAAGGTCATGTAAGCATTTTCTTGATTGTCTATTGCTAACGCGACTGAATCTACACTCAAGGCTGTTTGAAGGTCCTTGCGTATAAACAAAATGGGTTAAAAAGGATGTTACGGCTCGCCCACGTCGAGGAAATAAAATGTGACGGAGGCAACACATACATATTTAACATGTTTGTGTTTCCTTCCGTTAAATTGAATACAATTTACCTGGGACTTCAATAAATACTCGCACAATTCCAACCGTCAGCTTTCACTTTACAAGGAATCAAAGTGTTATTGATGTAAACGTGTATATATTTAACTAACTGAACGAGTTTGTATACAGTGCACACCAAAAGTGTGGTATGCATTTCATGTGTTATTTTGCCTGTGCTATCTTCCTACTTTTGTATGCCTCATTTTTGTCGACATTGCACTGTCGCGTCATTTCCGTATTTGACGGAGATGATATCGCTAAAGGGTCTACTCTAGCCAACCACAACAGGGTTAGAGTCAGGTCGCTATTATTATACAGCGAGAGTAAACAGAAAATACATAATAATATAATAATGAATATTAATGAGTACTCAAATAGCGTGAAAAGAAATATGTATATAAAAAAAACTTATGCACATGTTTCAGTCGGTCTCCGGTTTCCAGGATTGCAGTAATAGCGGTCTCTGGATTGTTTTCCCCGTGGCATGTTAATTATCACGTTATTGCACAAATAAGGACATGGAAATTCAGACACACGTGATCCGCAACGTCACGTAAACAGTGAAAACAGCGATGAAACGAAAACAAACCCATAGCGGGCCTCTGTGTAACACGCGGTGGCAATGTTGTTGTTATAGAAACAGACATCGGCAGCATGTCGATAGTTAGTTTATCCCTGTTGCTTTGTTTTGTTAATTTTTACAATATTTCGAAGCAGTTTTTCGAAAAAATATCGTTAATACACGATTGTGAAGTCGTTTTTGCATTCTCGAGGGTTGTTTCTCGAATAATAATATTCAAAAATAATTATTTACGACTACAAATATTCCAATTTACTATTCAAATGGGAATACCACAAATAGTGATACTTTGAAAAAGATGTTTTCGGTTTCCAAAATTATCAACACGAAAAACTGGACACAAAAATTAAGGGATGTAAAAAAATTCTAAATTTTTAGGGGATTTTCAAAGGGCTATAACTTAGAGAAAAATAGTCGCAGAGCAATTTTAAATTTTAAAGAAAGCAAATTGAAGCACCAGTTTCTAGTTTTCATAAATTTTATTCATTCAAATTCAAAGAATGAAATTTAAATTTTTGCTTTTGCCTTTCATTTTAGCGGCCTAAGAGCCTCGTACGATGATTTTTCGCACCGAAAAATTTAAATCAATAACTGCAACTTATAAAAAATACTTTGCAGTTTTTAAAACCCTATTTGAATTTTCTGTACGGTCATTATTTCCCAAGTAATTAATTACCAAAGTCAAAACTGACTGTTCTGCTTTGAACGACGATAACTCAGCGAAGAATCATCGTAGAAGGCCCTTAGACCGCTCAAATTAAAGAGAATAGAATCTATGTAAAGAAGATTTATGGTGAAATCACTAAAAAAAATGTATTGAAGTCCGTGGACCTTTTAAAAGGCAAAAATTAAAAAATGAATCCGATGGTTTTCTCATGAGTATTCAAAAACTGCTGAAGGTAAAAAATTTTGAACTCACCTTCTAAAATCTGAAAACTAGAAACTTGAAGCTTCAATTTGCTTTTTTTAAAATCGCTCTGAGACTATTTTTCTCCAAGTTTTTTTACAATCCTTAATTTTTGTGCCTAGTGTATTAATACAGACAAATAATATCGCAATTCCGAAAACCGTACGAGTTTGCTAGATTGATATTTTATAGATCCAGTTCCACAGAAGGCTATCACGAAACAAACACGACGACCGTATCGTTATCGACCAAAAAAGGCAAACCCGTTCTGTACGTCGACCTTGTCGGTCGTCGATATAATTTCCATTTTACGACTTTTTTCGATCGGACAGGAATACGACCAGTCGGAGATCAAAACACGTTCGAAGTTGGTACCCTTGGAACTTGCCCCGGTAGGTTATGTACGAACGTCGTCTTAAAAATATAATTAATCGTTATTATTATTTTTTTCTTAATAAGTGACATGTGAGCAAAGGTAATTAAATTGAATTTTTCATGCGCACATTAATATTTATTTATTAGATGTAATTTGGTTATTAAAAACATAAAATTTTAATGGATCAATACATAATTATTGCTGTACGATAAATATTTTATTAGATTTAAATTTAAAGTGACTGTGACTCGGCAGTCCGGCCACACTAAAGACAACAACAAAAAATGTTAAAAGCATCCAAAGTCCTAAAACCAGCGGCAATGTTTCTTCACAGCATATAGGGCTTGGGATTCCCACAAATGGTTATCAATTCTGAAGTAGGATGTCATTTTATTTAGCAGTGATATTTAATTAATTTTTTTAAACAAAACGTAGAAGCTTTTGAAGAAAAAAATATGCAACAAAACATAAGTACTTTTCCATCATTAACCAAACATTGAATACGCTGTTACTTTATCCCATTATGTTAATATACAGGGTCAGAGAAAAGATTGCAAGCGACTGAATCTCTGGACAACTACAGATTAAAAAAACACATTTATGTAAACAAATTTGACAGTCTCTGGGACAAATAACGAATCTCAAGATTATTTGAAGTTATTTTTCCATCAATAATATACAGGGTCATAGAGTTATCGTTCAACAACCAATATCTTTGGACATATTCGACATACAGATAATAATAAGGCACTAAATGGTTTCTATTGATCCGTTTTGCAATTTTCAATAATTATAAAAACAAAAAACAAGTTAGTATAATGCAAAGTTTTGCTACGCAAAGGGTAATATTCGAACTACAGAAATAAGGAGATTATAATCCCACCCATTTGCAAATGCCTGATATAATAAGGACTAAACAAATTAGGTCAAAACAGCTATTCTCCTGGCTATATGCCAAATGCCGAGCGCTAAACTAAATAACAAAATTTGCCGTATTTTGTCTAACAGAGTTAGCACTAGAATACAGTGATTCAGATTGATCCAAAACCACAAGGAAGATGTAAAGTGTCACCTATCTCAGGATATCGCTAACTGCAGACCGGTTTCGACCTTATCTTGGGTCTCGTCAGTGCAGTGTAAACGAGTATACCTTTGACAAATGAAGCTCACATCTAGTAGACGTTATTACGTTTTAGTGCGATTTAGATTGTTCTCGAAACTACCAAGAGATGGCGTTTGGTACGTTCTACTACGGTGGAAAGTAGCAACGTCTACAAGATGTGAACTTAATCTGTCAAAGGTATATTCGTTTACACTGCACTGACGAGACCCATGATAAGGTCAAAACCGGTCTGCAGTTAACGATATCCTGAGATAGGTGACCCTTTGCATCTTCGTTGTGGTTTTACTGGTTTTGGAACAATCTGAATCGCTGTATTTTAGTACTAATTTTGTTAAATAAAATACGGCAAATTTTGTCGTGTAATTCAGCGCTCGGCGTTTGGCATATAGCCAGGAGAATAGCTGTTTTGACCTGATTTGTTTAGTCCTTATTATATAAGGCATTTGCAGATGGGTTGGAGTATAATATCCTTATTTCTGTAGTTTAAAAAACAAGTTACAATATCTTTGAGGTCAATATTTGAAATCGCATCGAAAACATTCGCTGCTTTCAAAGGAATAAAAGCAGAATAATGTTGCTTTATTTTGATGAAACTCAAATTTGCGTGTGTTTTTCCGAATTATCCCGAGTGAAGCGGCTCTATTTGGTTTTTCTAGTTGCAGAGAATTATTGAAGAAGTACCAGATCGCTAAACTGATTAATTATTCTGTTATTATTTCTGTGAAATTGACTTTGTCACGTGGAGATTTTAAAGGTAGTATGCAATACAGTGTGATTAAAAATGGTTCGTTTAATGGAATTGAAAGAATAGACTATGTAGTTCAAATATCGTTAGAAATAGCTCATCGAAGTTCAAGAATATCCTATAATTTCGATGTGACAACAGGGTTTATATATTGGAAAATTGCTAAGAAAAAATAACAGTTCCACCCTTACAAAGTACATTAAGTACAACAAAAATTTTAGATGAGGATGATCCAGATCGTCGCGCAATTTTACGATATATTTTAGGAGACTTTTTAAAGGTTATTGTATTTTTTGACGAAGCGACTTCTTGCTTGAGTGAACTGTTCATCATCATACATACAGATATTGGTCTGAAGAAGATCATCGCCAGGCTCAAAGTAAAGTAAATGATGGGCTATAATGGTAAGAGATCGTCCTTTAGAGCTTTACTTCTTTGAAATAAATTGACTTTGTCACCACCCTGTATATTCTTACTGAAATTCCAAACTATAAGAATCATACAACTATTGAGAATCATATTTCAAATATTAATAATATAAACGTTATAAATTAAAACTGCTTAGAAATTCAATTCGCTTGTAGTTTGACCTTTTAAAGTAAACATAAACAAGGATAAAACAAAACAACTTCTTATTTAATTAAAATCTCAAACAGTACTTACATGATAAATATATATTTTTTTGAACAGAAAACATTAAATTAAACTAAACTGCAACATAATTTCAAAGCCGAAGATCTTATGACCAATAAAAGGCCAACTTGACTACGTTTATGACGCGGTAAATATAAACAAAATTGTAAAAAAAATTCCACAAGGCTTCATACGTACAAGTTATGAGAAAAGGCGCGGATTAATTTTTGATAATTATAAGCCCACAATAATTTTTGCAAAATATCTGAATTTATGATTTATCAATAAGTAAGTACTCGTAGTAAGTTTCGGCCTTGAGAACGTATCTTGATCTAGCGACTTAGAACCCAGCAAATGATATTTAAAAAAATCATTAAACAGAAAACGGAGATACAAAATTCGCTGTTTTGCTTGCTAATATTCAAAACGGTTTCTCTCGAACTTCACCGATAATAATTGTTTTTGTTTTAACTTGGCGTATGTGGCGAGACTCGACAAGTTAATACATAAAATATCCGACCTCCTAAGAACCCGCTTAAATGCCCCAAGGCGGCAAATTCTTTGCATTAAACGCATTGGACAGTGGTCAACAGCACAGCGCCGTTTTTACCTTCACTCGTGTCACGCGCGCTTATATCGGTAAAAAAAAGGTACGTAAACATCGCGGAATACCAGAAGAAGGCAGCAGAATTCACCGAACTTTTCTGACGATAAACCACTAGTGATGTTTGCGTTACGTCGTGCTGCCGGCTGGTGGTGCGCATTACGATGCAATGCGCGTCCGGCAAATGGGAAACCCAACAAAGACAATATATGGTCCCAATAGATATGATCTACAGTAATTTATCTAATGCGATTGGTTAAATCATGACATGCTTTTAATAAACATTAAAACACAGGACAGGAGGACAGTATGTGGAATATTATAGATTGAAATAGGTATGCTGACTAACTTCCGGAGTCCTACAGGATTCGATTTTGAGGTTCTGTGTTTTTATTTTTATCATTATTTAGTTAATCTTAACTGTTATTACTTTTTATTATATTACAAAGGCAATACTTGAAATGCAACGCAGGCGTTTCTTCCTATATACGATCATCTTCAGTTATATTTTACAATTTGCCAAACTGCAGGAAGTTGCTTGGTGTTAGATATTTACAAATATGATGGAAGGGATTTATAATGTTTTTTTTTCTCTATTTCCTTGCCTATAACAGAACTATACTGAGAACTAACAGTTTTGTTAGAGATAGGACGTGGAGAAGGACACATTTTTCTTTCCAAATCTGGAATTTGGAAAAATTCATAAAATGTCTCCTTTATCGCTATAGCCTTGATCTTGTTTATAAAATTTAGAGGATTGCATAACTCTATACAAAAAAATTACCAGCAAAACAGGTTCACATCACATTGTGGTAGGATCTATAAGTTATAAGTTATAGGTTCATGGAATAAGCAATGTTGGATACAATTATAATAAAAAAAAAAACCCCAGGCTGGCTAGTTATTTTTAAATATATTTTTAGTCTTCCTACATTAAAAACATTTGGAAAACTGGTAGACTATGTAAATGTTTAATTACGTATTGTATTTATGGCTTTCCTGATATCGTTAATTGTTGCTAAGTTATTATATCGTTATATTGGAAAAATACTGAAGACAATTTAACGAGTTTTTCGGTAAGATAAGTTATCGTATTCATAACCGTTTATCTGGAATTCATTTGGAATTCACTTTAACTTATCTAAATTTTCTAGAAGAAATACATTAATACAAAATAAATTATACGTATAATTACAGTTATTAAGGTGATTAACTTATTTATAAGTATAGATACTATATGTGGGCAAACGACAAACATATTCCTCTAGAAGAAAATATTTTTATATTTTACTAAACACGATGGGTGCAATTCGTATCGCATCCACTGAATCCGACTAAACTGCACTGACTTTAAATTAATTTTTTGGTAAAATGTACATCAACGCATCTTCAATACGTAGTACCTATTTTTGACAGACAATGTCAAAATTTGGTGAATATTGTAGTGGGGCCTGTAATTTCTCTTAAAAATTTTGTACTTCATTGAAAAATTGACAATGTTATTTGAAAAATTATGTGAGTTCATTTGTCTTTATAGTATTTTAGTGGCGATTTTGTTTTTATTTAATTCATGTCTGTTATTCATTAAATAATTTATACTACTGACTACTAAAAATAATGGGGACATATTTCCCTTGCGGCAGTCTCGTAAGGACACTAGGGGATGTTTGTGATCTATATCGGGTTAATTAAAAACATTATAGCGCGCACAAATAAAGTGATGCCTTCGTAGTGATACAGTAAGGGTCTTTCAATAAGGACGCTCGATTTTTAAACGTAGATAAAACAAGTTGTGTGTGAGATATCCACTAATTTTTTTTTATTACGAAAAATATTTTATGACATTAAGTATGCAATATAACGTCGTTCAAATGTCCGCCGCGGCTTTGCTTGGTGGCACGTATTCGGGAGGTCCAATTTTCGACGACTTTGTCGCATAAATTTGGCTGAATTTGCTGAATAGCATTCATATGATTATGTTGACTTTGAGGGCATCAATTGTTTGCGGTTTATTCGCATGGACCTGCGATTTAGGATAGCCCCAAAGAAAGAAGTCTAAAGGCGTTAAATCGCACGATTTCGGTGGCCAGTTCATGTCGCCGCTCGCGAGATAACCATGCCCTCAAATGGCTCGTGCAGAATGTCCACCGTGGCATGCGCCGTATGGCACGTAGCACCGTCCTGTTGGAACCACATGTCATCGGTTCCATATCATCCGGTTTAGGCCACAAGAAGATGCTTATCATCGATCTGTAATGCTCGCCGTTGACGGTTATGGCTATGCCAGTTTCGTTTTTGAAGAAGTACGAACCAATGATTTCGCCAGACCAAGTGTCCCTATTGAAAGACTCTGTTGAAACTCTAAGGGATACATGTGAATATCAAAAACTGATACCTCTAAGGAAATTCTTTTAAAATCCCCAATCCTGGAAATGACTGAAAATAAAATAAATAAACAAAACCAATATCTAGTAGAAAATAAGACAATTTACGCAACAACATTTGCGATTCGTTATATTTATTTTAAAGTGTTTAATATCCCACGACCTGTTATGAAAACACCTCGCCTGGCCGTGAATTTCCGTCAGGGAAGGCCACCGGTACCGAACAGCAGACCATAAAAATACCCGAAAAAATACGCGCTGAATAATAAACGACGTTTCATGAACGAATCTAGAAGGCCGTTCGGCTAATAATAATCTCTTTCTTTGTTTCAGGGTTCGTCGTGGCCGTCTCGATCGGCTTTATATTCTTCGGCCTGCTGGTCGTCATATTCTTCATGAGCTGGGTCAAATTAGTGATAAATCACGTAAGTATACCCCGGATTGGTTTTTGAAAATATACCGGTCTTATACCGATGGTGTTTCGATTCCAGGAAGTCACATTGCGGGATGGATCTCAGGCTTTCGGGTGGTGGGCGAAACCCCCTGTAATACCGACGATAAAGGTGTACATTTACAATGTCACCAACGCAGATGAATTCCTTAACAACGGTTCCAAACCTGTAGTGGATGAACTGGGACCATACGTATACGTGTAAGTACATATTCATCGTATAGATCGGGGCAGTTTGACGGTAAGAAGCGCTGTGATAATGTGCATTCAGCATTTGCGGCTATAATTACTCGATCTGTAAGGCCGCAATTATCGCTTGAATTAAAAAAATAGACACTTCAACGTAGATGTACATATACTTATCGCCTGTTTTAATGCCATTTTATTTCGTAACTTCGACGTTACGAAACACGGCAATCGCTTTATTACAACGGCCTTTGGCGACAACACGCACGTCGGAAAAAATGCCCGTATCTCACCGAGGCACGTCGTTATCGCAAATAATTGACTATCATCTTTTGTTTTACAATTTTTTGTTGTCCAACTGCGACAATCAACTGCCCTATTACCATCGTTGATGGCATGCGAATATCGCTGGAATTATCGCATAAGCCGTGGCAACGATTTGCTTTTGTCACGTGCGTTCGTTTTTTTTTCTGTACCACGGCCACCTTCGAACCGGATGTAGAGATGTTGATTAAACGGAAAAATTGGGAGGCTTAACGACTTGCCTGTCGTAAAATTGATACACGTTTGTTTTTATGGAAAATTTTGCAATAATGAAAATAATTTTATCATTTCAGAATATAAATCAGAATGTAGATGCTAATATAAATTAGTCGATTTGTAGCTCAAATAATCTGGCGAAGCCTGTTCTCGAGAGCGAATATACGTATTCTTTAAATGCCGGACTAAATTATTGGGTGAAAGCTTCGCCTGCATCTAGCACGCCAACTGGATACATAGATATTTGCGAAGCATGGAAATTACACGTTGCATTTATGGGCGCATACAGGGCGAGCAAAAAATTGTTCGGTTCGATTAAATGCAACAAAGGAAATGCAACAAAGGAAGGGCATGTTGATAAATCCTTAAACGTATAACCAATGATCATTTTTTTAAGAATTTATTTTATAAAACAATACGCATAAAGTCTTTGGAAATAAATATTTGTCTTGGTCCACGCACTACTTCTACGCAGCCCTTATTATTCCTCTATTCAATGAAACTCTCTCCCTTCCGAATATTTTTCTGCTCTGTAAATAGATGGTAATCCAACAGGGCCAAATCGGGTAAATAGAGAGGCTAGTCAATAAATTCAAAGACTAGTGCGTGTCTTTGTCGCCCATTTCACCTCATTTTTATGC
The DNA here is from genome assembly GCA_037954035.1 of Rosalia funebris. Classification (NCBI taxonomy): domain Eukaryota; kingdom Metazoa; phylum Arthropoda; class Insecta; order Coleoptera; family Cerambycidae; genus Rosalia; species Rosalia funebris. Next base: position 25,286,171 of record JAZFAV010000003.1, on the reverse strand, counting down.
TATAAAATAGACGCACGACCCTTTCCTGTAAGAAATCGACTTTCCATAGGAAGTCGACGATAATATAACAGGCGACATCGAGTTACCGTTAAACAAAATACCATCTTCGATCGGTCATAAGTACTTGATCTACGTTCATTGTTAGTGTAGCAGTAGTACAGTTCTTTAAATAGTTACCCAGTTTATTAATTATTTCTATATAGTTTCTGAATTAAATAAATAGTTCATTAAAATAATAACCTTCCTAAATATACTGAATTGAATTCTGAATTAATATTCTGAATTAAATAAATATTTATTTAGCCTTCCTAAATATACTTTTCTATATATTTACATCGATCTCAATCGAACTTTCACCAATATTGCAATGGCGTTTCCAAATGCGACCGCCCATTTCGCCACTACTAAAGAAAGTTCATCAAGTAGTGACTAACGAAGATAATTAGCTCCGTATAGCGCAACTGTTTCCTTTCTTATTGTATGTACGTTACTACAAACCACGATTTTTTTTTTTATCAATTTTGACTACATAAAGTTCACGTGGTTGTAGAAAATATTTGCTACAACAAGTATATGCAGTTACTACTAACTACAGGTATATGACAAACCAGATGTAGGACCAGAACATTTTTCGGCAAAAATTATTTTTAATTTTTCAGATAATTTCATTGTAAAAAAATAAATATTCGCGTCAATATTGTATCCAAATATAAAAAAATGACCACAGTATAATTTACAACGCCTACTCGGGGCGAAATTTTCGTTATAAAACGATTTTTATTTATTAATTTCGATTTTCATTTTTTCATTTCAAAAAGTTGTAATAAGTTCGCTACATTTACGAGAAATGTGGAAAATGTAGATTAATTGTGTAGCAAATTTCATGCATATACAGAATATGTTAAAATATACAATGGGTTGCGGTTAAAAAAAAAAATTGTTACTAAATCTAAGTAATAAAATACATTTTTCTCGCAAAAGAATTCGTCGTATGACTGTATGGCACGTTGAATTTCTTCCGACTAATACACTAGGCACAAATATTAACGGATGTAAAAAAATCATAAATTCTTAGGTGATCTTCAAAGGGCTGTAACTTGGAGAAAAATAGTGATAGAGCAATTTTAAGAAAAGCTAATTGAAGCTCCAAGTTTCAATTTTTAGATCTTCAGTTCAAAATTTGTTACCATCACCAGTTTTTGAGTAATTATAAGAAAACCATCGGAAAAAAATTCTCAAAAGGTCCTTGGACTTTTACTTTCAGTGATCTCATCATAAGACTTTTTTAGATACTTTTATGTTCTTTCATTTGAGCTGTTTAAAAGCCTTATACGATTATTTTTTACTGAGTTATGGTCGTTCAAAGCAAGAAAGTCTATTTTAACTTTGGTAATTAATTACTCAGGAAATAATGATCGTACAGAAAATTTAAGTAGGGTTTTTAAAACTTCAAAGTATTCTTTACAAGCTGTAGTTATTGGTTTTTGATAAAAAAAAATTAGGTGCGAGAATGTTGATTGAAAAAGAAGTAAAAAATTTCATGTTTAGGGATATTCGCTTAACTTGGCATAACTTTGCAAATAATGGATATACTAAAGATGTTGACTGTTTCTTTTCAACCTCAAAATATTCAAAAGAAACCCTGATAATTTAAAAGCGCTGGGATTCTTTTTATTCTGTTTAGAATGATTGGTTTGTCGTTTTTGCTAAAAATCAATTTAAGGATGTATTTTTTTCATTTTTTATTAATTTTTTGATGTTGAAAATTCTTTGTTGAAGTTATTTCTTTATAGAAATAATCCATATCTTTTATTAAAACATGTTAATTATTGTATATCTACTTAGTAAAAAAAAAAAGAAAAGCCAAACCTGACTTTTGATTTGAACGACGATAACTCAGCAAAAATTCATCGTACAAGGTTTTCAGTTCGCTCAAATTAAAGATGATACAATTATTTAAAAAACTTTATAATGAAATCACTGAAAAAAGCCCGTCTACATTTTGAAAGGCAAGCAAAGCTTTGGAATTTTTTTCCGGATGGTTTTTATGATTACTCAAAAACTGCTAATGGTAAAAAAATGTGAACTGAAGATATGAAAACTAGAAACTAGGAGCTTCAATTTTCTTTTTTAAAATTGCTCTATTGCAATTGCTCGCGACTATTTCCCTTCAAGTTACAGCCCTTTGAAAATCACCTAAAAATTTTGGATTTTTTTACACCCCTTAATTTTTGTGCCTAGCGTAATTGTAGCCATATTGACCAAAAGGTAGTCGTGAAAGGTACCTTTTCGAATTGTGGTACCCATACAAAGTATCGCCATCATCGATTTTTCGAGACCACGCTGTAGAGCTCTTCAGTGCTTTACATAACGGTACACGAAAGTTTCCCATACACACGGCGAAAGTGTAGTATCATCGCCTCGGTACCTACTCAATGGCGATTCCATTAACATAAATATGACATATGTGAACTTAGGACTCGAAGGCATTTTAACATTACGCAAGCAAACAATGACGCAACGATTTTACGTATGGTATAATTTTCGTGTATTTGACTGGGTACAACGAATCGCTGGTACCGCTTTTTCCTCTTGCATATACGGCCGCGCCAAGGTTCTTGAAATCAGGAGCGAATTTTATGACGTTAGTGGCGAAATCGCGATGATGTCAATGTCAAACTTTTATTTTTTTTTCGCGCCACTGCATCGGGGACAAACGGACCACGCGCTGGTCGTTTACTGACCTATGAAAACCATACAAAATACCATAAATACGATAAAAATAACGGATTCTTTACGGTATTGTCGCAATGAATTTTAGAAGGAGAACCAAAACATGTAGAACAGCTAAATGACGTCTATGATTACTAGAACCGCTCGATTTTGTTGGCAGGGCATTGCCGCCGTATATGGGCGTACTTGTGGGGACGGTGACTCGGTGAATCAGCGTCTCCCCTCGATCATTTATGTGCGAAATACAAATTCTAAATTAGGTACGCAATAAAAGTAAGAGGAGGGTAAGTTAAGGGGTGTAATACATGATATGTCTTTGGTCCTAAACGTGTTTGATTAATGATACGACCGACAATCGGAGTGAGAATCTTTACATTAAGACATTGTATAAAATTAATCAATCGCATTATTCAACACTCAACCATTGCTACTCCCGAAACGTTTGACTGTGCACGTGTTTAAAATATGTGCCTTACCTTCGGCGCCAAATACCAGGTATGTAAATATGAAACCGGAATTTGCCCATAGATGGCCTAGCTGCTAATGTAGTTACCGTCATACCGCGTCACCGGCGCCATTTTCTTGTTTTGACATCTGATAAACGTTTTTACCTCACAACAATACAAGTTTCATACAGCAACATCGTTTTTAATAGCGTTGAACATGTCGAATTTTGTGCCTGGAAACTATGATTAGCGGACAGCATTGATTTTCTGTTATCACTTGAAGAAAACTGCTGCAGAATTGCATTGAATGCTTGTCGAAGCCTACGGTAAGCACGCTCTTGATAAATCACAGTGTGGTTTAAAAAATTCAAAAGTGGCAATTTTGACGTGAGAAACGAAGAACGTGGAAGACCACCGAAAAAGTTTGAAGATAGCGAATTGCAAGCATTGTTGGATGAGAATGACGCTCAAACGCAACAAGAACTCGCGGATCAATTAAATGTAACAGGAGAAGCCGTCTCCATACGTTTAAAAGCCATGGGAAAGACCCAGAAGTTGGGAAAATGGGTTCCACATAAGCTGAATGAAAGATAGCAGGAAAACCGAAAAACTATTTGCGCAATGTTGTTCGCCAAGTACAAAAGAAAGTAATTTCTCCATCGAATTGTGACTGGCAATGAAAATTGGACATGTTTTGAGAATCCTAAGCGTAAAAGATCATGGGTAACTCCAGGCGAACCATCGACATCGACTGCAAGGCCAATTCGCTATGGACGGAAGACAATGCTCTGTGTTTGACGGGATCAGAAGGGTGCGATCTATTATGAGCTGCTAAAACCTGGCCAAACCATTAATACTGAACGCTACCGACAACAAATGATCGATTTGAATCAAGCTTTGCGTGAAAACGACCAGTAAATCAAAAGAGGCAACACAAAGTGGTTTTGCTTCATGATTATGCGCCATCGCACATAACACAACCGGTCAAGGAAACGATTTAGTCGTTTAGTTGGGAAATACTTTCGCATGTGGCTTACTCATCAGACTTGGCTCCGTCCGATTACTACTTATTTGCATCGATGGGACACGTGCTTACAGAGCAGAGCTTCACTTCTTACGAAAATATACGGAAATGGCTCGATGACTAGTTTGCCTCAAAAGAGCAGGAATTTTTTGGGCATGGAGTCCACAAATTGTCAGAGAGATGGGGAAAATGTATAGCTAGCAATGGGCAATATTTCGAATAAAATATTTTTATAGAACGTGTATTTTCTATACAAAAATTCCTCTTTCATATTTACATACTTGGTACATACGACGATATGGACATTGCCACACCGGAAAACATTGCACACGTATGTACGGGAATACGGGAACACATCGAATACTGTACGGGAACAAATCGAAAACAAAGCGCAATCTGAAGTACATAACACAAAATTATGGTTATGTGTGGACGAGACGATTGATTGTAAAAAAATATTAATGTCATAGTATTATACTGTTATAGTGTTAAAGTCAAGTTTAACACTGTTTGAAAAAAAGATTAGAATTTTGCCAGATTAAAAGAAATGTATAATGCTTCTGCGCCTACAGATCCGTTACATAAATGCAACGATTATTTTAACTATGCCAATATTACATCACTAGATGTCGAACGGTCGTTCTCTTCATATAACAACGTTCTTTTGTCACGTCAAATATCGCTATCTGAAACAACTGTTGAAACATATCTAAAGTTGTAGATTTTTAATCGTTTAATCCAACTAATAACGCTGTTCAGCGGGGTTTTATGGTGTTGTATGAATAATAACACATATCCATGCTTATTTTATTTTATTTAAATTACTACGAAGTCGTGATGGCGACGCCACTGGCACGCTGACGAAAAGAGCGGCTCTACTAACAACAGATTAAATTTTGTATTAGAGAACAGAACGATATCTGACAAAATAAATAAACTGTGGTTACGAAATAGCTATTAAACACTTCCTGAACGTCTCTATTGCAAATCATGAAAGTCGAATAATGCCTATAACAATGGTTACCTAATAAATATTACTTTACAATTCCCATTCATCAGTATTTATATTTTACGGCATAAATAATAGATGTTGAGTAACGAGTTACGTGATATGTGAATAGGATATAACAAGTTTCGTTTTCAGTACACGGAAATCTCTCTCAAACTATTTACAAATGTTGTATACCACGAATTATTATGATCTTCGATATTCAAATTGACGCTTTTTATAATGAGGATAACTCGTTGTCATTAATTAATCCACTTCCGATTATACAGGGTGACCAAAATATGCCGTTTAAACGAAATCGAGATTACCTCGTTTCTCGAAAATAATGTTTAGAAAATAAATGGCAGAAAATAATATTTAATTAATATTGAAGTAATGAAATATTGGTCTATGAATTTCCAATATTCTGCTGGTTTTCAAACAGTATACCGCATCCACACATTGTACTCACCCTATATCACAGTTAAACTATTTTACATGCTAATAACAATTATTTATTCCTTAAAACGACGTACCATAGGAACAACGTTTAGTTGTGTACGTGTTTAAAATATGCGCCTCATGTTCAGAGCCAAATTTACACGACGATATGGACACAGAGCCTAATACAATAAAAAAATTCGGACAGGTTTTATGTCATCATTTATTTGAAGCCGAAATTATTTGCAATTAGCAACAGATATAAAATAGACATATCCCGAAATGTGATAGATATACAATTCGTTACATCGTGATTTATAAACCATCATACCAACTATTAGAAACGCTGGACTATTATCTATTATTATGATCATTAAAGCCAACAGTCCGTTCGTTTAAAATAAATGACGTGCGACAGTTATATTCATGCCGGAGAAAATTAATAATGGGGTAATAATTTCCCATGAATCAGTCTGCAGTAGATTTCCGAAGAATGTCATATAAAAGTAGGGTAACGATGGGTGGATCGTAGCCTCACGTAGAGCGCCAAGTATATATTGTAGCAGTCAATATTCGCCAAATAGTTGTCGCTGTTTTACCGTAGTGATTTATTTTTTGCGTTGCAGAGAACAATGGGAGAAGAAGAACATAACCTTCCACGACAATGGGACGGTGTCGTTCCACCAGGAAAAGATCTACTATTTCGACGAGTCGCAGTCGATAGGAACCGAAGACGACGTAGTAGTCATACCAAATATTCCAATGTTGGTAAGTAATCCAAATTTGCACCTTGCCTTCCTTAGACACACAGAGATATCATAAACTATTTTGGTCAAAGTTAGTCTTGGATTTTTCCTCCGCCACATCCTCACAAAATTCAAATTTCATAACCGCTTTGACCGAGATAAATTTTGATATATCTGTACATGTTCAAATCATAGAATTTGCTGTGAAAAGTAACGGACCTTTAGGCACCAACCTCCAAAATGGGTTATTACAAAAACATACTACGAGCCCAGACTCATAATAGTTCTGCCAGGCATAATTTTACAAGTAATATATTTAAATAAAAGTAATTTTTCAAAAAATAAAACCAGCCACAGGTAGGATTCGACATTTGTCCCGGATCGGAACCGAACGACATACAGCTGATAGCCGCTTTGATAGCCGCTTGGCGGCTTGGTGGTTCCTTTCTCGATTTGCGACTTATAAGTTACCAAATAAAAGTAATAACAAAACGTTAAGATTCGTGGTTCAGAATAGTTCGGCGACTTGCTGAAATCCATAATAGGCTAAACGTTTGTAGCGTTTTAAAACAAAATAGAATCTCAATTGTTATCAAAGTGAAACGGATATTATAATGTGTGTTTTGGACGCGTCTGCTAAAGTTTTTTAAAAACAAAATGGCACGTGGTGTGGCATTAAGTGACGATATGCGAAAATCAATTGTTAATGCTCATAAACAGGGAATTACGGCTCGGAAAATATCTGCTACGTATTCGCTGCCTAAATCTACAGTGCAAGGAATTATCAACTTGTATAAAAAAAAACTGATGAAGATGGAAGCAGTACTTAGGAAATTTATATGAGGGTCAGGAATTAGGAGAGATATTAGAGGAAGAATCTAGCATCGATAGGGAATATGTAGGAAAACCTATATTGAGAGAGGAATTTGAAATAGCACTAAGGGGGCTAAAGAACAATAAAGCGCCGGGTGTAGATAAAATACAGGCGAAAATTTTGAAATATGCGGGACAGAAAGTAGTAAATAGGATGTTTGAACTGGTAAAATACATATAGGAAACGGGCGAGATGCCGGAGGATTATAAGAGGAACATTATCGTTACTATACCGAAAAAGAGAGGAGCCGACAAATGCGAGAACTTTAGAACGATTAGCCTAACTTCCCACGTCTCAAAAATATTAACCAAAATAGTGCAGAAGAGGATGGAAAATAGAGCGGAGGAAATACTAGGAGAAGACCAATTCGGGTTTAGGCGAAATAGGGGAACTCGCGAAGCTATTCTGGCGCTAAGAGTAATGTTAGAGAAAACAATAGAAAAAGGAAAGAACGCTTATATAGGATTTGTAGATTTAGAAAAAGCTTTTGATAATGTAAGATGGGAAAAAATGTTCGAGATACTAAAGAGCGCGGGAATGAAGTATAGAGATAGGAGAGTAGTACACAATTTATACAAAGAGCAAACTGCTGTTATAGAAGTAGAAGGGGAAAGAAGGGAAGTAGGTATTAGGAAAGGAGTAAGATGTACGCTATCGCCACTAATTTTTAATCTGTACATCGAAGATGGTATGTGGTAAAAGATAGAGTGGATTTCGGGATTAAAGTACAGGGACAGAAACTAAAAATGCTGAGATTCGCGGATGATATAGCAGTATTAGCATCTAGTAAAGAGGAATTGGAATCAGCGTTGAACGAAATGGAGGCAGTGTTGACAGAGGAATACGGAATGAGGGTGAATAAAAACAAAACTAAAGTGTTAGTGTGCAGAGGGCGTGAGATCAAAGCAAAAACGAAAGTACAAATTAATAATGAAAGATTGGACGAAGTTAAATACTTCACTTATTTTGGAGGTAAAATAAATTGGGATGGAAGAAGCGATAAAGATGTAAAACAAAGAATAGCGCAGGGTCGAGTAGCTTTTAACAAAAATAAAGCACTTTTATGCTCGGGGATAATAAACTTAGAAACAGAGAAGAGATTTTTGAAAACGTATGTATGGAGCACGGCACTATACGGTTGCGAAACCTGGACGGTAGGGGAAGCAAGTAGGAAGAAATTAGAAGCTTTTGAGATGTGGTGTTACCGAAGAATGATGAAAATACCGTGGACTGATAGGGTTAGAGACGAAGAAGTATTAGAGAAAGTCGGCGAAAAATGAAGTATGTGAAAAAACATAAAGAAGAGAACAGATAGAACGGTAGGCCACTTGCTGAGACATGGGGGAATAGTCCGCGATATTTTGGAGGCAGAAATAGGAGTGAATAAAGGCAGAGGTAGGCCTAGATTAGACTACTGCTCGCAAATAGTAAGGGATGTAGGTTGTAGCACAATTAGTGAAATGCGTAGGTTAGCACAAGTAAGGAGAAGCTGGAGGTTAGCGTCCAACCAGTCTTAGGACTGATGACCTCATGATGATGATAGAAAAACTGAATGCACAGCCCAAAGGAAGAAAACTGGTCGACCATCCCAAATTTCACGCTTAAATCAACATGCTCTGAAGAGGATTGTAACAACAAACCGACGATTCAGTGTAAAAGATATTATGGTACTATGGGGGCAACCATCGGTAAAAATATTTCTGTATCCACAACTAAACGCTCAATAAAGAAAATAAGATACAAATTCTACAAGGTAAATCTTGATTCTTTACATTTAACTTTTGAACTGTCCGGTTTCTCCTTCATGCGAAAGAAAAACCGTTATTAACTAAACGACAGAAAATCAATCCCTTACGGTGGACCAGAGAACATAGCCACTGGACTTTACAAGAATGGCACCAGGTAATTTGGAGTGACGAATCCAAATTTGAAATCTGTTTGGACGATACCAGAAAATGAATGCTGAGAACCCCACAGGAAACTTATTATCCTGACTATTTGGTTAAGAAAGTGAAGTGCACTGCATCTCTTATGATCTGGGGGTGTATGAGTGGTATGAGTGGTAGGAAAATTGCATTTCGTAGATGGTACTGTGACAGCAGGAAAATAGAAACAAATTTAGATAGTTTATTGCCATCAATAGCAATATGTCAAGGCACTGACGTGCAGTACATTTTCCAGCAGGATGGTGCTGCGTGTCACACAGCAAAAACTGTCAAAGCTTGGTTTACAGTACGTAATGTCCCTGATATGGAATGGCCCTCTAATAGTCCAGACCTCTCGCCAATAGAAACATTATGACATAAAATGAAAAAACAGTTGCGCAAACATCCAGCCCGTTCACTTAACGATCTACGCAGCAAATTGCAAGAAATTTGGGACAACACGCTTCCTGAAGAGTGCGTTAAGCTGGTAGATACAATGCCTGCCTGAATTAAAGCTGTTATTGTCAATAAAGGTGATGTAACACAGTTTTGATGAAGCAGACGAACTATTCTGAACCGCGAATCTTAATCTTTTTCATTAACAAACTTGTCACTGATACATCATAACGTAGTAATATTTCATTGTATGTAAGTTAAAAGTTTATACATACTTTGTTTCTGTTACCAATATTTTTCTTTAATAAAATAGTTTTGACAGTGTTATTATCTTTATTTAAATACATTAGTTGCAAAATTATGCCTGGCCAAACTATTGCGAGCCTGGGCTCGAATATGTAACCGAAGAGTAACGAGGTTGCCCATTTTAAAATTAACATTCGAACTTTGGATTCCAATCGACGGCTTTACGCAATGACCTGGGATTTTCCGCTAGTCTTTACGAACCTGCCGAATTGAGTCGTTGACCACGCCGTTAATTTTCCATCCAACTGACTAATGTTAACAATCAAAATAATATATTCCGTCGTTAGCGAAAACGGTACGTCGTTATGGAACCACCAAACCGTGCGTACATTTCTTTTCTTTCATCGAACTTTCTCCTCGAGCAACGGCATAATTCCCACCCGTGGCATTGCGCAACGTAATTTCATATCTATACAGAGTGTCCCACACAAGCTATATTCTTCCTAACAAGTTACAATCAATATAATTTACGTGCCCCACGTTTGGTGCCATGCTAATCGAGCCTAATTTCCAGAGTGCCACCTCGCAATCGAAGCACGCCGCCAGATTCTTGCGACTGGCGATGGCCAGCATCATGGACATATTGAAGATCAAACCCTTCGTCGAGGTTTCCGTCGGACAACTCCTCTGGGGCTACGAAGATCCCCTACTAAAGCTAGCCAAAGACGTTGTTCCAAAGGAACAGAAGTTGCCGTATGAAGAATTCGGACTGATGTACAACGTAAGTAGACGATCTACAGTGCTGGTAAGCCTTTTATAAATGATTTAATGCATTTTTAGAAAAACGGAACTTCTCCGGACACCATCACCATGTTCACCGGGGCCCTGGACATCACCAAGTACGGCCTAATCGATAAATACAATGGAAAGGCGAATCTTTCCCACTACACCTCTGATAAATGCAACAGCGTCGAGGGGTCGGACGGGTCGATATTCCCCCCGCACATGACCAAGAACTCTACCATCCATATTTTCGACAAGGATTTGTGCAGAAGATTACCACTTGTGTAAGTACCGAACGATACCGGATAAAAGATGAGGAAATATCACCTTTTCTTTTCAGTTTTGAAAAAGAAGTTATCGCCAGCGACAACATACCAGCGTACAGGTTCACACCCCCTGAAGACGTTTTCGCCAGCGTCGAAGAGAACCCCGAAAACGAGTGCTTCTGCCCCCAGGGCCCACCGTGCGCTCCCTCGGGATTCTTCAACGTCTCGCTATGCCAATATGGTAATAAGAATAATAATAAGTAGGTTAATACGCGACTAATACTAATTTCTTTTGATAGATTCGCCAATCTTGCTCTCCTTCCCCCACTTCTACCTCGCCAACGACAGTTATAGGACGGCGTTCGAGGGTATATCCCCGGCAAATCCGGACGCGCACAAATTTTTCATCGACGTCCAACCCGTAAGTAGCGCAGCAATTAATTAACTTAACCAAAATACGCTGGAAACGTTTTCAGGTGATGGGTACAGCCGTCGCAGCCAAGGCTAGGATCCAAATCAACTTGGCCGTATCTCAAGTGGTGGACATCAAACAAGTAGCCACGTTCCCCGACATCATCTTCCCCATCATGTGGTTCGAAGAGGTGAGCCCCTTGTCCTCGTAACGCTTAAACAACAGCGTTAATCACGTTTAAATAAACGCAATGGCCTTGTACTTGATCCTTGCGGTATACTGACTATTCTGTTGTAGGGATTGGATTCTCTACCCAAGGAGATGACGAGCCTTATGGGGCTAGCCACGACCGTTCCCCCAATAGCGAGGGCAGGCGTGTCGGGGGTGCTCTTCTGCTTGGGCGGCGTCCTACTAGTCATAGCGATATGGAGGTTGGTGAGGGGCGCAAATCGGCTGAGTTCGCTGCATCTAGCTCCCGGCCACGTCGGGCAAACCAAGAAGGCGAAAGACGTACCCATGGGCCACGTTCCGAAATATTAAAGGATCTATTTCTTCCTGTCGTGCTAGTTAAATTGTGACGATTTTTATAAAAAGACGTATAAAGAGAAAATATATTTTTATATGTTAATTTTGTAACGGAAACGCAATATCTATCATTTCAAGCGATCGTCTCGCGTTTCGATTGTGGCCGTGAGAGGTTCGAAAACTATTTATTGCCAAATTCACGGTTAGCAGGACCTTTGCAACTTTTTTATCATAATTTCTAAAGCGTATCTCTCCTCTGTTCGCGATTCATTAAGCCAAATATACGTTGTAGTATACAGAGGGTTCGATTCCGCGCTATTTATTGGTTTCCGTCAGATTCGAACGCTCTGTATGTTGTTTTCTCCTTGCATGAAATGCAAACTTGTTGCCGATCCTGTAAGAAACATAACAAAAATTGGATTCTGTAGGTTAGGGTTATGAATAATTTGCTCATGTGTATAGATTTTAATTTTAACAATTGTTTTATCTTCTTGAAAATTCTCGTTGACGGGTGCTGTGCGATTGTATATAAGTACAAAATACGACAGGTCTGGAACCATTGCAATATATGAGATTAGACGCTAGTTTTTTTTAGTAAATACGCGGGCAATACGATTTTAGAATACACAGAAGTTCATTCATAACGATATAATAAACCTGCGCTTTTCAAAATTTTATTTGGAAAGTTTTTTTTTTTTTGGACACGTATTGCCTGGTGAGTGTTTTTTAATTGTGTCTGTCAAAAATCGATAACTTCCGAAACTTATCATTCCCGATTTATACAAATAATACGACGAATTTTGTCGAATGAATGGTGAGGAAGGCGCCATTTCTGTAATTTTATGTACATTGTGTTTAGATAGTCTGGTTTTTATATACTCAATTATTTTGTATTGGTTAATTGTATTATATAATAGAAAATAAATTTTTTATTTAAAAACGATTTTTTATTTAAAAAGTTCCCGCAAGAAAACATTTTCCTCCCTAATTATTTATTCGTGCACTACTATCAGCTAACTCAAAAAAATTATACAGCTCATCAAGAATAGGAAAAAGTGTGAGATTCTCTGTGTATGCATAGAGGAAAGGGTGAGGCAGAATTCGGAGGGAAAAGGGTGCACTTTACACGCGACCAGATCGAACTCTGTGTACATTCGCATTCAATATATATTCATCGATATTCACTCTGCAAAGGTCTCAAAGCGACTGAGTAAAGACCAGGCTATTTACTGCGCACCTCGTGGGCGGTCCGATATCGCAGTTTTGAGACTTGTTCCTGTTCTTGATGAGCTCTACAAAAAGCCTTATGAAGTCTCTTACTTTGCTTACTCCAATTTCAGATCACATAAAATCCATTCCCAATAGAACACCCTGTATCAATTAAACGGGTATAACGGAATGTATAGCACTCCTCAAGTCATCAATATATAACAGAAACTTCTCAAAAACAAAACGTTCTGTAATACTATTTGAACAATCAAGTTTAGGCCGAGCAGTACTACTGCTCTTTACTTATCTTATCGCTATAGACCTGACCGTCACGTTTAGGGCTAAGCCTGCCATTTCCTTCGCTAGTTAGGTCCCTCGCAACACAAAGATATCCCATTCACGATGAAAAACCGCGAGGAGTCTGGGTTGGCCTCCTTTGGTCTTAGCTCGTTGTATACCGCCACTGGCTGGGGTCTCTTGAGGCGCTCTTCTTGTCTTTTCATGTTTTTTTTTTCATCGGCAGTCTACGCCCGAGGGTGTCTCGTTGTTGCTTGCCGCGTGCAGCCCTGGATGTGACGATTTCGGGTCTTCGCGATGTGGTATCGTTCAGGTTTCCATTGTCGCAACAAGATTTGACGACCTAACCTATTTTGCCTGATAACGGGTCCCAGGTTATCGGATTTTGAAAGCACGGGCCAGGTCGTAGGACCTTCAAGGACAAAAATATGCCCTTGGCACAGCGAAGGGTCGGGACCGACTTCCCTGGTCCTGGCTCGTTAAACCCTGCCAGCTGGAACCTCTTCGCGCGTTTTTCTTCTATTCCAAGTTCTTCTTTCTTCGCCGACTATCAAACGGCGGGGGGGGGGGGGGTCTTGTCTGACGCAGGTGGTTCTTGGGTACAGGGGGTATTGGTATATCCGGCAATCTACGCCATCCCAAACGCCGAGATGGGCTTAGAGCTAGAACATTCGGGACAAGGCACGACCTGCTTGACCTAATGACGGGATGAACTAGCCCTCATTTACCGATATTACATCTGTTATATATTATGAACAAGAAAATTTTGCACACGTTAGTGAGGTGAAACTGCGCCATCTACGTCATGCATAGGGACAATACGATTAACATTACACTTCAAATAACAGTAAACTCTCTGCTGTACCGACCAACTAATTTCTAGTACACCCTGCCAGCGAAGGATGTCGCACCAGGCCTCCCGACGAGCCCAGCTCCTAACTAATTACATAGCTCGTATGTGTACAATTTCAAACCGGAGTTGTGTTAAAAAGTATTCCAACGACTCGTATTCCCTTGTAATTCATGTCATTCGGTCGACTCACACGATTTTGTAACAGAGATGAACTTGGTCTTTGTACGTTCTCGTGCCTTGTTGAGCAATTGCAACGTTAATAATGAGTGTACGGCAACCGTGACCTATCTGCTTTTCGACTGTCTTAGAGACCAACATGTTAATTTATTCGTACACCGAATTATATTACATTACGCTAGATTGTCGGATAAAATTATACGTTTCTGTATGGGCAGGTCTTTAGCTGGTAATTAGCAAACGATATCGAATTTATAGAAATGAGAGTGGCAGTTTAGAATATTGACTTTTACTTGTTGACGATTTCCAGATGTTATATTAAATAAAAAAAAAAATTAAATAAACATTTTAGCTTTTTTTGTTGGGTATAGGAAACATTGGTGGTGGATGAAAGTTGTATGTTTCTGTGAGTGGGGATAATATAGCACTGGTGGCTATTTCAGCACGAGCGTGTTTGTCCTCGTCTCTATGTGTAACAGTCCGTTCGCCAGCCTGAGGCTTTCAGGGGTAACACCATTGTAAATTTTTCAAAAAATCGAATTTTTTTATTAGCTTAAAAAATTCTTTGAACCTTTTTTAGGATATGGGGCACAAAATTTTTTTCCTAAAAAGTTTTCCGTAAAATTTCGCGCTCTGTCTTAAGAGCGTTGGTTGCTCCGAAACGACATCTACGTCAAATAAATACCTGCTGGGAAGGTACAGTCCAGGTACAGCCTAATGTTTTACCTTGTGATTTTTAACTTCTCTAATACATAACACATATCGTTAAAAGATGTTTATGTTTAGTCAGAAGCATTTACAAACAAAAATACGTTAGTAAAGGGTGGTCCAACCATGCACGATGTTAATTGTGAGTCACACCTTAACGTCAAGTTTTTTGCCCAACTTAATTTGACATTTCTTTGTTTCAGTGTTTGACAAATTCAACCATGGAGAGGTACACAATTGAGCAGCGCGTTAAGATTGTTGAAGCCTTTTACGAAAATGGGCGTTCAAATCAAAATGCATTTCGTGCACTTCGTAACTTTTTTGGTCAGCATAATCGACCAAATGTGTCCACAATCGGGAGAACAGCGACGAGGCACACTTTCACCTCAGTGGATTCGTTAACAAGCAGAATTACCGAATTTGGGCAAATGAGAATCCACGAGTGATTGTTGAAAAGCCGATGCATCCACAAAGAGTGACTGTTTGGTGCGGTTTATAGGCTGGCGGCGTCATCGGGCCGTACTTCTTCGAAAATGAGGTCGGCCAAGCAGTTACCGTGAATGGTATTCGCTATCGCGAGATGATAACGGACTTCTTGTGGCCAGAAATTGAGGATATGGACCTGGACGATATGTGGTTCCAACAGGGTGGTACCACTTGCCACACAGCCAACGAAACAATGGCACTTTTGCGCGAGAAATTTAATGGCCGTGTTATCTCACGTCGTGGCGATGTTAATTGGCCGCCACGATCATGTGATTTGACACCGTTGGACTTCTTTCTTTGGGGATATTTAAAAGAAAAAGTGTACGTCAATAAGCCAAGAACAATTCAAGAGCTAAAGGATGAGATAATTCGGCACATTAACGACATTGAACCTGAATTATGTCTCAGAGTCATTGAAAATATGGACCATCGGATAGAGGTATGCCACCGAAGCCATGGCGAGCATTTGGCCGGTATTTTGTTTCACACATAATTGTTATAGATCCTTCTATCATAATAAAAAATATTAAGATAATTATCTGAAAACTTTTTGTTTTATTTACAATTAACATCGTGCGTTTTAGTTGGACCACCTTTTATAACGCTTGATCAATTAATTAATTGTTCAACTAACAATTTATTATGGCTTGGAAATACGTTGGAACACCTTGAAAAATATGAAAAATAAAATCTGGGCGACCTTATTTCATAAGTTATCAACCGACGAAAATCAGCAGCACGAGTAGTTCTCAGAGACTTGTTGTGACTGGGAGAAGGTGCAAACAGCGAATTCCTTGGACATCTTCCATCATAAGTCGCCGCTTCCTAAGGAAGTTTTTAAAGCCATCAAACCGATTTATGAGGACCTGAGCCGAGACGAGTTGCTAAACCGTTGCTTGGGAGGCTACACGCAAAACACCAATGATAGGTTCAATGCTACTGTTTGAAAATTGGCTCCAAAATCTTATTTAAGTGACAAAAACGTGAATATAGCGATTGATATTGCTGTGTGCACTTTTAATGATGGTCTGACTAATATTCTTCGAATTATGAATGGCTGGGAGATGGATATTGGCGTCCAATCATACAATTTTTGCCTAGAAGCCGATGCTAAGTAAATCAAGTTGACCGAGATGTCTTTGACAGATGCAAAGAAAGACGCACGCTCTAACATAAAATATTAGAGGAAAGAGAACGAGGAAGAATATTTCAATATAGAAGGGTAGCTTCATCGTCCTGGGATAGCAGATTAATGGTAAAAAATCCGTAAATAAACAGTCCGATTTTCAAGTCTTTCATGTCTATAACACATTTCAAAACTTTAAACGCCTTTTTCTCGAAACATGATTTTTCTAAACGGCACGCAGCATATCTCCAACAATTTTCATTCTTTTCATGCGAATTTTTAACAATATATTTAAAATAACATTTTGAAGTGAAATACTTATGGAATTCGATAAGTTAATTTATACATTATTTATTAACAAATGATTTCCCTTATTTTGTCGAAAATTTAACGTTTTTTATTTAGATACTCGCTAATCACACAATGTCTCTCGAGAATGCTATGCTGCAGTGTCACCATTTTTGAATATTTTTTAATAATAATTTTTTATATTAGAGGAAGAATCTAGCATTGACAGGAAAGATGTAGGAAAACCTATATTGAGAGAGGAATTAGAAATAGCACTAAGGGGGCTAAAGAACAATAAAGCGCTGGGTGTAGATAAAATATAGGCGAAAATTTTGAAAAGTGCGGGACAGAAGGTAGTAAATAGGATGTTTGAACTGGTAAAATACATATACGAAACGGGCGAGATGTCGGAGGATTATAAAAGGAACATTATCGTTACTATACCGAAAAAGAGAGGAGCCGACAAATGCGAGGACTTTAAAACGATTAGCCTAACTTCCCACGCGTCAAAAATCTTAACCAGAATAGTGCAGAAGAGGATGGAAAATAGAGCGGGGGAAATACTAGGAGAAGACCAATTCGGGTTTACGCGAAATAGGGGACCTCGCGAAGCTATTCTGGCACTAAGAGTAATGTTAGAGAAAACAATAGAAAAAGGAAAGAACGCTTATATAGGATTTGTAGATTTAGAAAAAGCTTTTGATAATGTAAGATGGGAAGAAATGTTCGAGATACTAAAGAGCGTGGGAATGAAGTATAGAGATAGGAGAGTAGTACACAATCTACACAAAGAGCAAACTGCTGTTATAGAAGTAGAAGGGGAAAGAAGGGAAGTAGGTATTAGGAAAGGGGTAAGACAAGGATGTACGCTATCACCAATAATTTTTAATCTGTACATCGAAGAGGCGATTAATGTGGTAAAATATAGAGTGGATTTCGGGATTAAAGTACAGAGACAGAAACTAAACATGCTGAGATTCGCGGATGATATAGCAGTATTAGCATCTAGTAAAGAGGAATTAGAATCAGCGTTGAACGAAATGGAGGCAGTGTTGACAGAGGAATACGGAATGAGGGTGAATAAAAACAAAACTAAAGTGTTAGTGTGCAGAGGGCGCGAGAGCAGAGCAAAAACGAAAGTACAAATTAATAATGAAAGATTGGAGGAAGTTAAAGACTTCACTTATTTAGACAGTAAAATAAATTGGAATGGAAAAAGCGATAAAGATATAAAACAAATAATAGCGCAGGGTCGAGTAGCTTTTAACAAAAAGAAAGCACTTTTATGCTCGGGGGTAATAAACTTAGAAACAAGGAAGAGATTTTTGAAAACGTATGTGTGGAGCACGGCACTATACGGTTGCGAAGCCTGGACCGTAGGGGAAGCAAGTAGGAAGAAATTAGAAGCTTTTGAGATGTGGTGTTACCGAAGAATGATGAAAATACCATGGACTGATAGGGTTAGAAACGAAGAAGTATTAGAGAAAGTCGGCGAGAAAAGAAGTATGTGGAAAAACATAAAGAAAAGAAGAGATAGAATGGTAGGCCACTTGCTGAGACATGGGGAAATAGTCCGCGATATTTTGGAGGCAGAAAAAGGAGTGAAGAAAGGCAGAGGTAGGCCTAGATTAGACTACTGCTCGCAAATAGTAAGGGATGTGGGTTGTAGTACAATTAGCGAAATGCGTAGGTTAGCACAAGACAGGAGAAGCTGGAGGTTAGCGTCCAACCAGTCTTAGTACTGATGACCTCATGATGATGAATTTTTTACATTATACTTAAATATATGCCTAATAACTTCCTTAAACATTATTATCTTATTACCTTTTCTTCCATCCAATAAAAAATTGTCAAAAAAGCCCGTTTTTAGCTTATTACACTGGTGTTACCCCTTAAGAGAAGAAAGAAGAAAGTCGATTTCTTATTTTCTACTTTAGATTTTAAATTGCCACGTTTGTGAGTTTATAATTAGACGAGCGGCCAATACCATTCCTCGAGTCATCCTTTAAATAATAAAACAAAAAATGCAATCCTGAAATCTCGCCGAAGCTCCTCTAGACAATTATTTTTGCCACCTAATAACACAAAATCAATCTGACCCGTAGATAAAATTTGAGTAGCCCACCTCAGTCCTTGCGAAATCCTTACGGCCCGTCGCCGTCGCTATGAATCATCTAGGGCAAACTCAGTCAGCTACATCCGATTTTACGCAAAGGTTATTATTTTCGGAATAACCGCGCGGGTCCGCTCACTTTTACAAATTCGCAAATACACGAAATCGCGACAGGAAAAAAACCCGGCTGGTTCTACTAGCTCCTATTTTGCAACTCCGATCGCCCGCGATTCCTTCGATCGTGATATACACGTACATACGTGTGTGTATAGGCGCATATGACAATCGAAAGAGAACGCAAAGAACGGCTGTCGAGATTTTGAGGCACTAGTAGGTGTTGCGCTCACTTGACCTTAATTAGAATAGGAATAGTTATTTTCCGAATGAAATAAAATTAGCAGGCACGTAAATGACAGTAAATCGCTTATATAACAAAGGCGAATATACTATAGTTCAGTAAGATAAAGGTCAAATGGTATAGCACTTTTTCGCTAGTCCCCGAAAGTAGCTTTTGTCTACGTCACCGTCACTATTTCTCCCCTAAGGGAGGTGTTGGTGATCTTACTGGAATGGTTTTTGTACAATGTACAGTTCCGTGTAAAAACAACTGATCTGAAATCACACTGGTTCGACGACCGCAGATCGTACAAGATGTAAGAGCCAGGGCCGGATCCAGGACATCACGCTGGCGTTTTACCTTCTTCAACTAGGGCGCGTGTATGTTGTTGGGTTGGAAAAAGCCTACTTATTTACGTACGAGGAGGTCCACAATACCATGCAGTGTACCAAATCCGAGATATTGTTATAAAACTATTTCCAATTCATTTTGCACAGATTGAGCAGTATCCTGGAAACTGGTGTAGGCCAAATATAATGCTGACCACGTTAACTGTTGTGTATCCAGGGGAAGTAGGTGTACGCTCAAGGTTCCCGATTGACAAATAAATTCTTGAAAAATTACTGTGGATGTACGTTAAATATTCCCGAAGAGCTTGGTCATTGATAACCTGCCCAGCGTGTTAGATAGACAGTGTTTAGTTTGCGTTTAGGCCGTCGTCATCCTCTTTACGTATTCCAAGCAAACGTAATAGTAATTTGCCGCTTCCAACCATGTCGCAACAGTCTGTGGCGGTAATGGCGTACTGGGCAATTCGTCCGCATTTTGGCGATTGTCTTTCATCAAAGATGTCGGTCTCTCCAGCAATCTTGTGCTGTTATTTCAGTCTCATCCCCGAAACAAAGTTCAGTTTGTCCAATACTATGGTATTCAGAGAAAAAAGCATTAACAGGTAATAGGTATTCCCCAAAGTTCAATGCTGGGGCCACCGATTTCCGTAATTTTTATTAACGACGTATTTGATGGTCAACAAATGCAGTTTTTGTATGCGGAATTTTGTGTACAATTGAATAAGTTAGGGGACTGCCAGAAGATATTAGAAGAGATACCAGTGGCTGTTGTTCTGTGACCAATCGGCTTTTAAATTTAAGGAAATGTACTCCTTGTCATACGCCAGGAGAAATGACCATTATCTACAATTACAAATTGAAGAATACAATTCTAACAAATAAATAACAAACTAACTGGCTGACCGATTAACTCGCTAAATATAAAAAGTCTAATATTTAAAAACTGATAAATTGGTTAATTTGGTTCAATGGATAGAACTGATTAACTAATGACAAATGAAAAACCTTGACAACCTCGAGGATTTCTCTAGAAAAAATAATCATCTAGGTATAATTGAATGCATCACAAATTCGTACGCTGTATATTTTTCTCACTGCAGCGAGACCCTGTATCAGAGATTCACTTTCACTTCTAATTAATAAATTACCCAATTAGAAGCACATTACATTAAAACGATGTGAATAATACGAAAATTACAGTGTTCCAATTATTTCTTTTATTATATTATTATTATTAATGAATTAATGAGGTTATCCACGGAAACCTTCCGACTCAAGTCATCTACTTTTTGTAGGTACATTAGTTTATATCATAATCAGCCGCGGAAAAAAATCGCATATTAAAAACGGTCGAATTCGACAGGTATTTTGTAACTGCTGACGGCCGTGCGGAATTTTTACGTGGCTCTATAAAATCGGGGCCACAAATTCGATTTATTTCAGGTCAATGGGTCGGATTCGAGAGAAAAAAGGCTTACCTCGAAACTGTTATTTTTTTTTCAAAGGCAAGTCGATTTTTATATAATTATTATTTTGCTAGTCCGATTCGATACGTAATATTCGAGATTGTTTCGCGTGTAACGAAATATTTGCATATTATATTGTTTCCTCGTGGATTTGCGTTGCTCTTTTTTATTACGGGAAAATTGACAAGCACATTAATTATTGGTCCAATTAAGCGGGAGAATAATAGTCGGCGATTGACAGGAATTTTTTATCGTCTTTCCATACCGATGAAACCCATAAATAGCCCCTTAATTATTTCTGTTAAAATAGTCGACTATTTTACATATATACAGGGTTACACTGACGTAGTTTTCCGCAAAACATAAAAACACTATACATTACACTTGACGCGCGTTTCGCCAACAAAGTTGGCATCATCTGGAGATGATTAAAGCTCTTCAAACTTTTGAGTTTTAATCATCTCCAGATGATGCCAACGTTGTTGGCGAAACGCACGTCGTGTGTACTATTCATTTCATCGCTGTTTGTCAAATAAAAAACTCTCTTATCTTGCCGATAAACGGAACAGTCTATCTGAGCCTAGCTATAAAAACAAGCCACGGTATGAGATAAGAGCCGTTTGGGATTTTTTATTTGGCAAATAGCGATGAAATAAACTATAGTGTATAGTGTTTTGGTGACTTGTGGAAAACTACGTCAGTGTTACCTTCACTGTTTAACGAAATTACACTAAACGTCCATCTATCTCTCAACAAAATAATATACAGTGACGTCACGCGACAGCCATTTGCATTTCTTGTGTTTACGCGCGCCGATAATAATTTCAAATTTCATTTATTTATTTTGTGTCTACTATTGCACAAAAAGTGGTAAATTTAACGCTGTATGGATTTAATGACCTATAGAATGTTTTGACAACATAATTAAAAATCATGCAAATTGCCTATTACGTAAAAAAAGGTTGTCGATTACAAACGTAGAACCTTCCTGCTTTTTCAGCCCATATGGAACCACCCCTGAATATGTTTGTCAAATTGAATTCCTATCGTTAACAATGAATTCCCATTTGATTCATCAGATAATCCCGTAAATACACTAGGCACAAAAATTAAGGGATGTAACTAAATCCTAAATATTTAGGTGATTTTCAAAGGGCTGTAACTTGGAGAAAAATAGTCGCAGATCAATTTAAAGAAAAGCAAATTGAAGCTCCAAGCATCTAGTTTTCCGATGGTTTTCTTATGATTACTCAAAAACTGATGACGGTAAAAAAAATTTAAATTGCACATTTTAAAACATAGGTTTGATACTGTCAGCTTCAAATTGCTGGAATCTTTCAAATTGGTTAAGGGCTGGTATTTTTGACCGAATTATTTTAATCTGAGATCAATGTTCCTACTCTGACGAGATAAACGAATGACATACTTGAAGGTGGTTCTTCTTTCTTTTTAATTTGCCGTGCATAAATGATAAAAAATAAAAAAAATATTGACGTCATGATTAATTATTTCTAAATTATGCAGTTGAGAAAAAAATTTTACCGACAATCAAGTTTAAGTAAAATTAAAAAAAAATCCTCTGATGGTCAAACTGACTATTAACTCAAAAAGCGTATAATGTTTAAATGTTAGTGAACTAAGATATTGAAGAAAAAAACAATCAAAAGTCCACCAAAGTCGTTATAATAGAGCGACATGTTAATTATTTCGGAATAATAAATAACAATGGAACTTTTCAATTGCATACTAATTTTTTAGGTAAATTACCAGGAATAATAAAAAAATTATCAAACGATTACGAGAGAATGACTGTTTTTATTTAAAAGCTGATAAAGGCAATAAGGTTGTTATATTGGATAAAAAGGACTATTATGAAAGGGTAGACAACCTGATTAGTAACGGTCCTTATAAAAAACTTCCCAGAAATCCACTGCCAAAAATGATCAATGAAGTGAGAAATACTCTCAAATCTTGTAATAACCTTATTACTCCAGCTCTCAGAAAAAGGTTGCATGTATCTAATCCAAGTATATCCAGACTGTACTGCTTGCCTAAGATACATAAACCAGGTAAGTCGATGCGTCCTATTGTGTCTGCAATTGGATCACCGACTTACAACCTATCGAAATGGTTAACAAAGGAATTCGAAAGTTTACCTAATGCATCATCCAGTTTCCCAATAATAAATTCCAATGATTTCATTAATGAGATCAAATATATTCAGTTGCAAGAGGGTGAAATTTTGATTTCCTTTGATGTATGCTCATTATTTCCAAGTGTTCCGATACCACAAACCTTAGGGATTTACTGGAATCAAATAATCTTAGTCCAGATCTAGTAAAAGAATATATTGAACTCACTGAAATTTGCATGAAACAAAATTGTTTCCAATTTAATAACAGTTTCTTTGAACAACATGAAGAGACAGCCATGGGTAACTCATTGTCACCTTTGATGACAGAAGCAAAACAAGAAATGGATTACTTCCCTAGGGTTTGGCTTAGGTATGTGGATGACGTGTTCGCAGTATTTGACACAAAAGTTATGAACATTGATAATTTCGTTTCCAAATTAAATAACCGTTTCGCGTCAATAAAATTCACATACGATGTTGAAATTAATGAGCAACTACCATTTTTAGATGTATTAGTTATTAGAAATAGCGAAAATAAGTTGAAATTCGACATATACAGAAAAGGCACTAATACTCTCAGATATATCCCTAATGATTCCCACCATTGTGTTCAACACAAAATGGCGAGCCTCAATTTTCTAGTTCATCGCCTTCTAAGCTTTCCTCTCAATAAAGAGAGGTTTGAAAAAGAAAAAGCGTTAATCAAGGATATAGCTGAGTGTAATGGATATTCTATTGATACAGTTGAAAAAATGATCAGGAAACGTAGATATAAAGAAACACTTCGAAATTCCTCGACCTTTCAAACTGAAAGAGAACGTCCAGAAAAACATGTATCTATTCCTTACGATCCTCGATTCACTCGCGGTATTAGTAAGATTTGTAAAGATATAGGAATGACGGTAGTTCATTCGTCAAAAAATAAATTAAAACAACTTTTAGGCAATCCAAAAGATAAAATTAACACAAATGATAAGTCGGGGATTTACGAAATCAGCTGTAACGACTGTAGCCAAAGGTACGTTGGACAGACCAGACGATCTATTCAAACCAGGTTCAAAGAGCACATGGCGCATCTCAAATATGGTAGAATAGATAAGTCTAGTGTTGCCCAACATGCCTTCGAGAACAACCATAAGATAGATATTAGCAACTTAAGATTAATTAGGAATGTAACAAATGCAAGACAGTTAGATGCATTTGAAAGTTTAGAAATAGAAAAATGTAAAAATAGTATGAATAGTGACAGAGGGCCTATTCCGCATAGCCCGCTTTATTGGCTAGTTACTTACGACTCACTGAGCCGCGGCCGTTACGGTCGTAGTTCAGTGAGCCACAACCGTCACGGTTATAGTTCGGTGGGTCGCAACCGTGACAGTCAGGATTCACCGAGCTATAGTCCATAATTTAGGTATAAATAGGATACATTGTTAGAATAAGATTAGTTTTAATCATCTCCAGATGATGCCAACTTTGTTGGCGAAACGCGTGTCGAGTGTAGTGTATACTTTTTTGGTGTTTTGTGGAAAACTCAGTTAGTGTTGTCTTCACACTAAAGGTTCCAACCTACTTCAGGAACAGGTACTATTTATTGACATATAACAAGGACATGCATGTGTAAAATGGTTAGAAAATGCATTTTCTAACCATTTCTAGAAAATGCATTTGTTCTAACCTAACCTAAATTATAACAAAATTATATGATACTAAATCAACTCAATCTGATCCTGCTTGATGATAATCCAGTATACAAGTACAATGTACAACGTTAAAAAACAGATTACGTCCTTATACGCAGCCAAGTGAAAATAAGGAACGTATCAGCAAATAAAAAAATATGGTATATCTTATTTTCTATGTTCTTCGAGGTATACCAAAAATATAGAATATCTCAGTTGAAACTACAGGATTTGAATTGCGCCCCATTTGTGTTAACATAGGGAGTCAATATTTAACGACTGCCATCTACAAACCGTACGACGTTAACATTCCGTGATAAAAAATTCAACAACGAATATTTTGTGTACAACTATTTTATGAAAGTGAGCGATCATTTACAGTTATATTCAGAAATGATCGCACAAAATTAGGACAAAACGAAGCGCCTACAGAATTAATAGTTCGTAACTTAAACAAGAAATTTTATGAGACGGGTTCTGTTATTGATAAGGTAATAACAATACGTGTCAGTCGTGGTCGGTCAGATAAAAATATTGCTGCAGTGAGAGAAAGTGTACGGGGATCCAAACACATCAATTCGATATCGTGCACAATAATTGAATCTGTCAAGAGCCACCACGCATTGGATTTAAAGAAAAATCTGCATGTGTCAACATACAAAATTCAGTTGACACAAGATGCGCAGTTTGGTGGGTTTTTGGAGTGGTGGAGTAATTGCACCATAGTTCTTTGAAAGTGATACTGATAATACTATCACGGTAAATGGAGAGCGCCATCGTGACATGTTAAACAATTTTTTTTGTTCCACCAAAATCACATCCTATAAGGCCCAATCCGAAAATGACACCGAAAGGGGGGACTGAGGACTTCAGTGGTCATTTTCACACCCCTGAGCCAAATACCAGCAAGTAAAACAATTCGGTATCTCCTTTTTAACAGCTGCATGTTCAGCTACCAAGAGGAAAACATTTTTAGCATTCCAGCTGGTGAATAAATATAGTATATTTTATTTTTCCATTTCCTTCTTTTGATAAATAAAATATTAAAAAAAAACAATAAAGCGTTCATTTGAAATATTTGAGTGGAAGTTTATCCTAAGTTTAGATGGTACAGGAACAAAAATATATTTTTACACTTTAAAATGTAACACTCTGTACATCCACTCATTTTAAGAAAGAGCCTACCTAACACCTAGAGATCATTTGATCATTGAACATACTCCTTACTTAATCATAATTCTTGTAAAAAAAGAATAAAACGCAAAGAAAAACCTTCCAACACCGATCTAGACCAACCGCATCTATATAAGCCACTTTCTCTGTAATCGCCAGTAATTCCGAACTTTTCCACTGAAACGTAATTTTCTGGAGGTCGCCAAACATTCATGAACAAAGCAAACATTTTAATTTCATTACAATCTTTATTGACTTCCTGCATATACTTTTTCGCTGTCTTGCCTGGGAGTGCTCGGCGAGTGAGGCAATATGTTGAACAACGTACGAAATTCGGCTTCAAGTAGGCGTGAAAATTGTAAAATATCGGCCGGTCGGCGGGTCGGGCAAAGAGGTATAAAATTGCGTATATAGGGATACTCGCTTAACTTGGCACAACTTTACAAATAATGGATAGACTAAGGATGTTGACTGTTTCTATTCAACCTCAAAGTATCCCAAAGAAACCCTGAAAATTTCAAAGCGCTATTATTTTTTTTCATTGTGTTCGGAATTATTGAATTTGTCGTTTTTGCTAAAAATTAATTTAAGGATGAATTTTTCATTTTTTATTCATGTTTTGAGGTTGAAAATGTTTTCTTAGCATTAACCCATATTTTTTATCAAAAAATATTAATTACTGTACGAAAACAAAACTTTTTTTTTAAGTGACTTTTTTGCTTTGAACGAATATAACTTAGAGAAAAGTCATCGTACAAGACTCTTAGCCGCTCAAATTAAAGATGATAACATTGTCTAAAAAACCTTCATGATGACATCACTGAAAAAAAATTATTGAAGTCCGTGGATCTTTTGAAAGGCAAGCAAAAATTTCGATTTTTATACGATGATATCTTATGATTACTTAAAAATTGTTGACGGTAAAAAAAATTAACTCAAGATTTGAAAACTAGAAACTTAGAGCTTGAATTTGATTTTTTTTAAAATTGCTCTGAATCTATTTTTCTCCAAGTTACGGCCCTTTGAAAATCACCTAAAAATTTAAGTTTTTTTTTACATCACTTAATTTTTGAGCCTAGTGTAGAAGCATCGAGGAGATTTCAACGTTACCAACGACAAGTAACATTTTACTGGACCTATCATATTAGCAGAGATCTTTCTTTGCTCTTTTACCTCCATGCCATTTTTCGTTTTGAAATTTACGACTGTCATTAGGGACAAGTTTATAAAAATCCCGGTTTATGTGCCGTTAAAAATGTCGTTGGCGAACCTCTTCGCATTTCAGGCCAAATATCATCCAGCCAGTCCTTCGCTGTTTCCAACAAATTCGTCGAGCAAGAAACCGATATTCTGTAGGACCTCTTAAAAGGTCAAAAAATAACGCACATTACACGTTGTTTATAGAACCTTTAAAATATTATTTTTTTTCAATAATCGTTTTTAACAACAAATACATCACGCATGACACATTGGAAAAATTAGTAATAAATATTACTAAAATTCAAAACTGTTTGGTATTTTACGTTAATTTGTCATCTAGATGGCCTTGACAGTGAATTAAGAGTTCGTTTTCCTCTTATTAGCATTTACACTTCACTAAAAACAATTTCGTCAGTATGATATGTTTATGTTAATTTAATTATCACCCGTAATTTCATTAATGTCTGTCTCTGTGACACATCGTGGTTCTTTTTTTTTTCTTGACTATTCAATCGGGGTATTAATTATACGACAAGTAAGTTAAAAACCGATAATATTATTGAAACATTATTAATCACTGGGAATTGTCCAGCGCTGATGAAGTCGCTGAAAATAAATCGACTAAAACGCAATTAAACCGGATCTTTTGTTTTCTTTGAATTTCTCGATGTTTCTAAAGTTTCATTTGTACCACCAGAATGTATGGAGCGGTCTAAATTCGATGCGATTCGGTATTCTAAAAGTCGGTATTTGACGTTTTTAAAAGGTGTTACAATAAGATTGCAAGATTTGAATTGCGCGCCATTTTGGCCGTCATGATTCGATAGGTCAATAATTATGACAGGTCGATAGAAGACAGGCAGGAGTTAGTAAACATGGAGCAATACACGATGCAACAACGCGTCCTTATGTTAAACTTTACTCTCAAATGGTGAAGGTTCGGTTGCTACAATTCCTAAAGTGCGTCCAATTTTCGGTAGAAATAATATTCCAAGTCTATCAACGATGAAAATAATAATCGAAAGTATCGATTCAGTTATTGATGCAGAACACACGACACGAGCTCGTAGTGGTCGTTCAAAACGAAACATCACGACAGTTTGCGAGAGTGTGCGAGTCCAGGGACTTCGACTCGTCATCCTGTACAAGAATTGAACATTTCAACAGACACTATTCACCGTATTCTCTATTCACCGTGGTCTAATAGAATTATTGGGCCATTTCTCTTTCAGAACGAGGCAGGTAGTGCATAAACGATAAATGGCGAACGTTATCGTGACATGATAACCCAGTTTTTTATGCCCCAATTGTAGTGGCGGCTCCTATATAAGAGCACATGAGCACGTGCCCCCCTAAAAAAAAAAAAAGAAAACGAAGAAAATAAAAATCACACCTAATCATGATTTATTTCCCATATTCATTGATTTATAAACTAACTATTTAATTAACGTCTCACGAATATGCTCCTTTCCATTTTTTAAGTAATAATACAGCAAAATCCCCAGATTACAGATTTCACGAGCAATTTGGCAAAACCAAAATTCCTTCTCTTAATGACATCAGGCAACAGCCAGCAACGTATCTATTTCAATCGGTCTGTGGTTTATTCGAATGTGCCGTCTTAGAAGGCATGCTTTTCTATGTACCTCTCTGTCTAGCTAATTGGTGCTAAGAATCGCTCATTTTCCACCCCATATGGCACACATTTCATGTGCCGATATGATTTTGTTAGTGCACTGTACATGTGTACATGTTTGTGGGTCTTACCAGACATGCGTTTAACAGGTTGAATAGTATAATGTTTTCGTCTCGTCGATAGTATTGGCGATTTCGCGCGTGTGAGTTTTCGACCATCTCAATATTTTATTTAGAACATTTATAAATAATTCTGAAAAATGGATACGGTAGCGGGATGTTCTTGTTCTAAACGTTATTCTGAAGAAAAGTGTAAATATAATGTGAGCTTTTTATGAGGCTCTTTTAGAAAATTAACACTGGAAGAAAAAATTGAGATTAAAAATATCGAGCGGCCTAAACCTACAATACAACGGCGACCCAATATTGACAACTTAACACAAATTACAAAAGGGACAAAAAAAGATTTTAAGAGACTATTTAAAATAGAACTATAGGAAAAATATGATTGACTGTGCGGTTGTGAAATAAGAAATAGTTTGTTTTGTTTTCCGTGTATACTGTTTGCTCTGGAAACTGCGGAATCCTGTTGGCTGAAAATTGGTATAATGGATTGGTATAGACTTCAAACTGTACTAGAAATAATTTATCAAAGACCAGATTTTAGAAATCTATCTGGATCTGTACATTGCCTGAAATTCATTATCGAAAATAATCTACAGAAAGTTTTTTCAGCAACCTATAATCTGCTCCAAATTATAGTAACAATTCCGATGTTCACTGCAGAAGCAGAAAGAAATTTTTTGACATTAAA
Source organism: Rosalia funebris (assembly GCA_037954035.1). Taxonomy (NCBI): domain Eukaryota; kingdom Metazoa; phylum Arthropoda; class Insecta; order Coleoptera; family Cerambycidae; genus Rosalia; species Rosalia funebris. The sequence goes on along the minus strand of JAZFAV010000003.1, from coordinate 25,256,321 downwards.
ACGATAAAACATTTTTAAGAAGCACTATGAATGAAGATCGATTGTCTGCGTTAGCCATGCTGTCAATAAAAAAGAAATTGGTGCAAGAGATTCCCGATTTTAATAACTTAATTATCAATAAACTTGCAGAGTTCAAAGAAAGGAAAATGGGCTTTCTATTTAAACATTGTGTTTAATTTGTGTTTGTTCTATAAAACTAACATACTCGTATTGGTTATTATCAAGTTAATATAAACTAGGTACTTTATTATACTCTACACGCGTGTTTTTGTTAGATATACATGCAAGAAATATCCTGCTAAATGGTAAGTAAAAATTACCAACAAAAACCAAATATAGTATATTCATTATCATTTTAAAATATGAATATTTTGTACTTGTATGTAACGCAAGTAGAAAAAAAATTGTGAACCCCCCAAAGTTTTCGTCACGAGCCGCCGCTGCTCAATTGGAATATATTGCTCTTGAAGACATGTGGTTTCCGCAGGCCGGTGCCACTTGCCATACCACCCGTGAAACATTGGCGATCTTGCACGAGTCTTTTCCTGGTAGTGTCACCTCCCGTTTTGGCAGCCATAATTGGCCGCCACGATCTTGCGATTTAACACCTATGGACTTTCTTCTGCGGGGTTTTCTGAAGTCTCAGGTTTACACTAACAAGCCCACGACCACCCAAGCATCGAAGGCCAAAATGGAACGCTGTATCAACTAAATACAGCCACATTTACGTAAAACTGTTATTGAAAATTTTACCAGAAGAGTACTCGTGTACTCTCTCATACATAATTCCCAAATATCCACATTATAAACCAATAAATATCTCAATACCTTGCTACAGAAAACCATGTTTTATTTAAAATCCTCATATTGCGCGTGCATTATAGCACCTTTTTTACAAAAAAAAAAAAAAAAAAAAAAAAAAAATCGAGATAATATTCGAAACATTCCATCGGCTTTATTTGGACAAAGGCTTAAAAACGCGCAAATGAAATCCGACAATACGTAATGGATATGTTAATCACATTATCCTAATTTGGGTATATCTACACGAGATGAGCTAATCAACGGAACTTGTGCCGCTTCGCAGCGGAAAAACCTATAAAAAAAAGTGTGAAAACTAATAAAAGTTTTGGGTAAACAGAAAAACACTTTAACAAATTTTATGCTCGCATATTTGCTTATTGTATTTGGATGTTTTTGTTTGCATATAGGTGTAGTTATTTTTCGCGGAATTTATTCACTAATATCAAATACAAAGTACACGTGAATGTTATATACTGGGCGTTAATTTCATATATTCACATAAATAAATATCAGTAACTGTAAATTATCCATCTATGATTCGTGTACTATTCATTTCATCGCTATTTGCCAAATAAAAAACGCTTATCTTGCCGATAAACGGAACAGTCTACCTGAGCCAAGATATAAAAACAAGCCACGGTATGTTTTGAGATTTTTTATTTGGCAAATAGCAATGAAATAAACTATACTATTCATTTCATCGCTATTTGCCAAATAAAAACTCTCTTATCTTTGCCGATAAACGAAACAGTCTACCTGACCCTAGCCATAGAAACAAGCCACGGTATGTTTTGAGATTTTATATTTGGCAAATAGCGATGAAATAAACTATGCTTAGTTCTATACTTGTCTGATGGTTTCCGAAAGTATTTTAACATTTTGTTTTTGTATGCGTAGTTTGCGTTTCGTAGCGTCAACATTTTTAATGAACCATTTGTTTGAATGACCCTGTATGGCAAAGGATAAATCTGATACTTTTATGTCGTTTGCCTCTTACCTTATGACACTCTTTAATTAACATCTATAAAGAATGAACTGAACATGTAAAAAAAGTATTAAACCGATATTTTAAAATCTTGATTATTTCACCAATTAGTAGCGATAAAAATGCCTCGATCTAAAAAAAAATACTTTACACTTTAAATACATCATTTAAAGAGTTTTCATTTTCGTTTGGTTTACATATTTATAGCAGTATCATAAATTCATTTTTAATGGCTTTGATATACAATTTCATTTAAGTTTTTAAATAAATATGATCGAATATTATATAACACAAATTCATAATAATTAAATTTGATGGGAGTCGAATAATTAATTAATTTATCGTTTATTTATTATCACTGAAGAAAAAGTTAAGCACCGTTTAAATGAAATAATACGAAACAAACTGCAAAGCTAATTATACTTCATATATACTTTATATATACGGAGCATTGCCGTCGTATACACGCGAATGCTTGGGGACGGTTAGTCGGTGATTCAGCGTCTTCGCTCTTCACTATTCTATTGTGATACAAGTGTTTCTGCGTTGCAAAGCGCTAAGCCATTATGTTGAATGTACGTAGCGCTGGAAAACGACCACTTATTGATCAAGTAAATATACTTATATGAAAATTTATACACTTAAAATGCGATGGTGCAAAAATAATATGTTAATTTGTAAGAAACCGTTGTTGTAGCAACACAAAACCGACTGTAGGAAACATGTAAACAACGCACAGCACAAGTATAAAAACGTGGCCAAAGACCGAGGACAGGTGATTTAATTTTTATGTTTTATGGTGTAATTTATCACTTACTTTACTTAATCAACATGCATTTCGGCACTTCTGGGATAAATATAAATCCACTCTGAGTTAACAACTTTGAATACCATGACCGGAAATGGATCAAAGGCAATACGGAATCCAATGAATTACACAATAAAAATTATGGTTATGTGTGGACGAAACGACAGAGTGAAAAAAAATTAACGTTATATTTTGTATACTGTGTGAGATATCCAATCATTTTTTTTTTTTTATTTGAAAGAATATTTTATGGCACTAAGTATGCAATATTACGTCGTTCAAATGTCCGCCGCGGCTTTGTTTGGTGCCACGTATTCGAAAGGTCCAATTTTCGATGACTTTGTCGCATAAATCTGGCTGAACTTGCTGGATGACGTTCGTTATGTTGACTTCGAGGGTACCAATTGTCTGCGGTTTAATCCCATAGACCTGCAATTTAAGATAGCTCTAAAGGAAGAAGTCTAAAGGCGTTAAGTCGCGCAATCTCGGTGGCCAGTTTACGTTGCCGCTGCGCGAGATAACCATGCCCTCAAATCGCTCGTGCAGAATATCCATCGTGGCATGCGCCGTATGGCACGTAGCACCGTCCTGTTGGAACCACATGTTGTTGTTGGCGTTGTCTATGGTCGTTTACCTTAAGTTCCTGGGTCAGTTGGATTTTATACGGGTGCAGATCCAAGTCCCGACGCGAAATTCGCCAAATTGAAGTCGCAGAAAAGCCAAGTTCTTGTGAACGACGAGAAATTGACTGCCTCGGGTTTTCCTATACACCCTCACGCACAGCAGCGATATTTTCAGCAGACTTTGCGTTTCGGTGACGTATGGATGTTGGCTGATTATCTGTCAAACCGGTCGACTCGAATTTGGCCACCGAACGTCGAATAGTCGACTTGGCGGGACGGTTGTGGCGAGGATAAAAATCACGTAATGCGCGGAACATTTCTTGAACGGAGCACTGATTTTGAAAATAAAATTGATATGATTTGCACGCATTCTTGAACACTATTACCTCCCATGGTGAGTTGCCATACACAACTGAACAATTCACAATAAATTTGACAGTTGTTACTTTAACAACATCGCCGCTATAACCTAACAAATTTCGAGCGTCCCTATTGAAAGACCCCATAGCTGATAAACGATTACAAAGATGTAGGTACTGGCGAAGTAGTTACGAAGGTGGCGCTAAATTCATTAGACAAATTTCAACTTCCAATTATTTATTTTAACTGAATTATTTCGAATATGGCGCCTCTTAGGGGCCCTTTATAATCGATATAACTTTTCCCGCATCTGTTATTTTCGATACTCCTGAAGAAAGTGTGACTAGCCTGATGCAGACATTTTATAAGCATAAAAAAATTAAAAAAATAAAATAGTTTTAAAACCTTAAAACGGACTTTTCTGCACGTAGAACATCTCTATCTCGAAATTGAGTGGCTGAGAAAAAATAAACCAACACATAAATGCAGAATATCTGTTTTATGCGAGTTTTACTTTTTTCAAATAGTCCACCATCGTGCTTTCTCATGACCCATGGATAGGGTGGGATGTGTCCTATCCACCTCAAAATCAATAGATGTCGTCTGGTAGATATACCCTAATCAGAATCAGTCGAGACCCCATCGATCCGACACGATTTAATTAAGTGATCATGCTAACAAAAAAATTTCTCAAATAATCCACCATTGTGCTTTCTCATGACCCATGAACATGGTAGAGTGTGTTCTATCCACCTCAAAATCAATAACTGGTGTCGTCTGCGAGACGTCCCCGATCAGAATCAGTCAAAACCGACACGATCGATCCGACACGATTTAGTTGAGTTATCGTGCTAACAAGAAATTTTAATTCCGACGACAACGACACACAGACACAAATTTTGTAAAAACCATTTTTTTTTTGTTTTTAGGCCGAAAAACGAAAAGTAAACGCCAGAAAATTTTTTTACAATTTTCTTCACGCGATTACATTACTTTTCCGCTCTGGTATAGTTGAGTGCGAGTAAAAATATGGCTAATCTGATGACATTTTATAAGTATAAAAAAATAAAAAAATAATAGACAATTACTCCAATATACAATAGACGCTATTAACTTTATTATACGCGCTAAAATCCATGTAATCCATAAATAAACCTATTGCAATAATTAGACAATCATTCGCCATAATAAAAATATTAAAATTACAGCTAACGACCAGTAGCGTAATTCGATAATTGAACGATTACCAAACAATTACGAAATTTACTGTCCTAGTAGCTCTGACATTGAATCGCGTGACATTATGTTATGCATATAACTTAAGTTGACCAAAAAAAGTATATAAAACAGCCGAATTTCTCAATAGTCGCACGAATCATTATTCACCATAATCCATTCTCGTGTTTAGTTTAAAAGCACGGTTGTTGAATCGCTTGCAATCCGTTTTAGGAATGATTCGTGGTTTGTCTGTCAGAGCTCATCAGCATTCATAATCGGGGCGTTAAGAACGACTTCTTACTGGTGTGCCCTATTTTACGAGACTGCTGTCACGTGAACAAAATCGATACCTGTTTACAGTCCATAGTCGTTTTCTATACGACGAAACGTCAAAGGAAGAAGGTTAGACGAATTGTAGAGGAGTTCGATTTTTGTCTGTCTGTGCTCTTTTTAACATTTAAATACAATGAAATGGTTGCAGAAATGAGGGAATGTTGATTGTAAAACTGACGATGACGTAAACGGAGAAATAAGAAAATGGAGAAGCCTAAAGGCAAATGGTTTTTCTCCTTTAAGTTTCTTCATTTAATTTTCATCAACATTAAGTCGCCAGAAAATGAAGAAGTCAGAAATGAGGATAGGGGTAGGGAATAACATGTGAACGTAGTGAAAATCGGAAGAATGAAATATGGGGAAAGCAAAAGAGAAGGTGGAAAAGAGGAAACTGAAGAACGAAGAAAACAACTCAATACATGAACAAAGGAGATGGTGAGAGAAAAAATCACCAAAGAAATTAACTGGAGAAATAGAAGAACTGAGAAATGAAATAACAGCGAAAAGATACGAGAATAAGACATATAAGGAAAAAATGAAACTAAGAAAGGAAAAAAACAAGAAGAGGAAGGAAGGAGAAGGAAGAGGAAGGAGCAGGGAAAAAGATGGAATGAAAATAATAGCGGGACGACCAAGCTAAAACAATTGAATAAAAAAACATACAGCGTAATGATGAATAGTAAGGGAGCAATAAAACGATGAAAAACAAGGGAGAGAGGAAGAGAACGATGAATAACAAAGGAAGAAGAAACGAAGGGTAACGAAAATGAAGATCGGTAGAGATGAGGCAACAGAGAGCCGAAAAGACGAAAAAAAAAACGGGAAAATAAGAAAATGGGAATGGAGAGGAGAGAAACATGAAGAGTAGGAGGAAATTAAGAAAAGGGACGAGGGACGACAAAATACGAAAAGGGGAATTCGACAAATGCTCTAACAAAACAATCCGACCTATGGAAATTAAACATTACTATTTATTTGATCAGACAATGTAACTAGTTTTTACAAATATTTAATCTGATTTGGATATTTACCTCATCGCGTGACCTACAGTTGGCAAATATTGGCAAAGGTTCGTTAACATCTCGGTGTCAGGTCGACGGGAAACAGCACGTAATCGCGGATTTTTTAAACTTGTTTCAAGTCTATCGGGTCCCCACGGCGCTATACGAATTCCATATACACGGCGTCCGTTTTTTTGCCGGCACGGAAATATATTTTTTTGCAAAGTCCTACGCGAATCGCAATAAATCTTCTGCTACCAACGCGAATTCGAAATAAACGGCTAATTCAGAATTCGAATTCGAAAAATATATAACACATTCCAACAGTCGAATATCAGGCTTATGTAAATAGAGAACACCTGCAGAAATAGGTCTTCCGAAGAACACAAGAGCTAGAACTTGCAACAACAAAATTAATTGCCATCATAATTAAGTCGAAGACGATGGAAAATTTCAAGGTCCACTTCGTGGCTCTGTTTAATTACTGAATACTGAATCGCCGTTATTAATCGATCCGGAGGGTATATAAAGCGTAGTTGTTATATCGCGTTTATAGACATACAATAAAATACAATATATTAAACGAAAATATTTTTAAAATGAATCAAATTTTGATTGAAATAAAATAATTAAACAAAGTGCACCACGACGCAAGAAGAGACTAAATAGTTTCAAATCAGAGGTAAGATACGATACAATACTCGTAGTACTTTCATTTGAAAGGCCTCATCGAACCGATATCAAAGCGAAGCTAGATTCTACTCTGGGGAAGTCTGCTCCTTTGTTTACAATAGTAAAATATTGGGTGGCAGAGTTTAAACGAGGCCGTACGAGCTGCCAAGACGGACATCGCAGTGATCGACCAAATGAGGTGATCACGCCAGAAATGGTGCAGAAAATCCACAAAATAGTATTAGATGAGCGTCGAATGAAAGTGCGTGAACTGGCAGACATGATAGACATTTCAAAAAGTGGTGTGCATTGCATATTGAGTGGAAATTTGACCATGAGAAAGCTGTGCGCAAGATGGGTGCTGCGATTACTCACAATGGAACAAAAATATCGTCGTTAGGATGTTTCAATCGAGTCTTTGGGGAAGTTTCACGGGAATAAAGCCCAGTTCTTGCATCGATTCATAACCGTGGATGAAATATGGGTACATTACTTCACACCAAAGACGAAATAACAGTCAAGACAATGGACTGAAAGGAGCGAATCGACTCCAAAGAAGGCGAAGGTAGTTCCATCTGCAGGCAAGGTCATGACGTCAGTTTTTTTGGGATGCCAGTGGGATAATTTTCATTGATTATCTTCAGAAAGGAAAAACAATCAACGGGGAGTATTATGCGAACTTATTTATTGCAGCGTTTGAGCGATGAAATCAAGAAAAAGCGGCTGCATTTGGCGAAAAGAAAGCTTTGTTTCATCAAGACAATGCGCCAATTCGCACATCCGTTATCGCGATGGCCAAAATCAATGAGTTAAAGATCGAATTGCTTCCTCACGCGCCCTATTCGCCAAATATAGACCCCTCAGATTATTTTCTGTTTTCAATCTTGCAAAAATTGCTCGGTGGTAAATGATTTGCCAACAAATGAAGAGGTGGAGTTTGCGGTTGATGGCTATTTTGAGGAGTTCTCACTATAAACAGAGTATCGAAGCTATTGAACATCGCTGGGAAAATGGATCGAGGTAAAAGGGTCTCCTTTTACCTCGATCCATTTATACCAGACTATAGGAGGAGAAATAAAGATATTTTTCCGAAATTTATTGTATTTTCTTTGTTAAGTCGGATACTTCTGGGACTACCCTCGTATGTGGCAGTTTTCAAATGTTTAAATTGTCGTATTATAAAAAAATATTCAAAATTCTGTGGATTTCTATGTATAGATTATGCATTTAAAAATAAAAAGGTGGACGTAAAACATACTTAAAGTAGGACGCCCTGTATACTATTACATTTTAATTCCTCTAGTAATTTCTATAATATCTTTAGCCATTTTAACGTATCTTTAACATTTCAAAAACGTAATTTGGATGTATCACATTCTGTCGTACCTCACTTATTTCCTTAGCGAAAGTAGTAATATACAGGGTGTTCCCTTTATAAGAAAATTAGTGAGTACATTCGATAAAACCACTGAGGCAATAGTTATCAAAATAAAATTATGTAAACAAGTATTAGATAGAATATTATATGCGTAACATTGGAAAACTTTTTTAAGGTCCTGTAGATACTAGGTGTTAACGAGATCATGTATTAGCCCGCTATTTTTTTTAATTGGAATAAAACTTCCGTGTGAGTAAAGAGCTTTAATAGAATTAAGATCTATTATATTTATACCAATTTTTAGCATAAATTACAACGGTTCCTTCAGGGAAACAAAAAATAAGGGTTACTATTTCCAAAAAAAAATAGAATTGTCCAAAAATCAGGGAAACAGTTTTGAATTTATTCTGATAATTTCTTTAGTAAATATTATTACAAACATTTAGATTCATCGTAGATCAAATTTCATGCAGAATCGGAACATATTAAAATATACACAGTGAAACTGATGATACTTTGAAGAATATTGAAACATATCATTTGAATGTAACTTTTGACACCTCTGTATATAATGGTGGGGGGGGGAGATTGTCCTCGGAGACTCTCTTTGCCCTAAAGCTCGATCATCGTCAAATCCTACCATGGTTTTTTTTTGTGGGCGAAAATAAAAGATGAGAATTTTGTTTTATGAATTAACTGTGGATTCAAATGTGACACTTCATCGACAATTCCATATCCGGCAGATAAATTGCAGTTTTCTTCTGCTTCTGACACGTTATTTGGTGCAAATACGCATGCGGAAAATTCATTGAGCCGTGAAGACACAAAAAATGTCGCGACCAGAAGGGCCTAATACCTAGAGCGTCTAAATCCCTATCCCTAAAACTTCCTATCCGGCCTATCCCTAAGACTCCCAGCCTGTACTATGGGTATACCCCCATACATGTCTATCTTTCCACAAACGCATTACGAATATCAATTCTACTCCCATCGAGTAGCACGCCACCTTTATTCATATTAGCACTGATTGAATACGGCATAATAGACGACCTATTACAATGTTGAAATTCGCACTACTACTCATGCCAGCGCCGGCATTAAACAGATGCGTACTTTAAAGGCAGGTCACCTTTACACACGTGCGTGTTTTGAATGAGATGACCTGGTCAAGGGATGACAAAACGTTCCATTGATCGTCTTCAATTGTTCCTTGTCCCACCGTATCTCTTTTTGATTAAATTTAAATGTCTTCAATCAAGTTTTCTAATTTTTATTTCTGCCTATACATTTTTTGGGCAATTCTTAACAACTTCAAGTGTGTAGTAAAGGCATTTTTTATTTCCTCGTTTATTTTGATATACCAGACAGTTTTGTATACATTTTTGAAATAAATTAATGTTTTTTATAGACAGAAATGTTAAAAAAAGGCCATACATTGACAAGGATATTGTAAGTGGTTGGCGTACGTCTATCAGTCGACAAACGCAATTTCTACCGCGGAAAATGGTACCAACCGATTTTCCATTTCAAATTTCGTCCGGGTCTCCGGCAGGTCGCCGGATCGCGTTTGGGCAAACCCGTACCCATCGTCGGGCGGCCGACGACTCATGAAAAGACACTGTAAGCGGCCGAAGGTCGCATGTCGCTAATCAAAAGTGCATATAGGTAATTGGCCAGTCTCAGATAGCCAGTTGGGGTGAACGCGGATCAGCTGAAAAGTCAAACGCGGTGCGGACGATCGAATATGATCAGAGTACTCCTGGCGCGCCCGGATTCTTTGGTTGTCACTGCGATTGGGGTAGTACGGGAGAGTTCGTGGTGCGGGGTAATTATTTTGTGATCCGGCCGGGGACGTTATCCGTGTTAGGGGACGGATTTTAGGGGGTAAGTGTTTGGTCTCGTCGGAGGAAGGTGGTGGAAAATTCTGTTTTTATTCCCAATTAAAAAATATAGAAATAAGTACAAAAAAAATTTTCCTAATTAAGAAACCATATAAAAATATACAAATATATAGAAAAATCAATAAGTTTAATATTTAAGAGCCAATAAAATAATAAGAAATTCCACTGAGACTGTATTAATACAGTATTGTAATAAAACTACCTGTGTTATATAAAACATGTTAAAAAAATATTATTCTTTGTTTATCACCCCACAAATTTCATATATTTTTTATAAAACCATAAGTTTACAGAATAAGAATTACTTTTATATTATTGCATTTTCGATTATTTAGTCACATTTTATTTCCTTAAAAGGAGGTGGAAAATTTTAAATAATTTCCAATTAAGAAATATAGAAGTAAGTAGAGAAAAATATTCAAATTAAGAAACATACAAAAATATACAAACACATAGAAAAATCAATACGTTAATATTAACTACAACTTATTAATTAATAAGAGCAACTGAAAAAAAATATGGCACTGCCACGCTGTATTTTAATACAGCGTTTTAATAAAATTACCTGTTTTATATAATATCCATTCTTAAAAAAAATCATTATTCCTTGCTTACCACACAAATTTCATATATTTTCTATAAAGCCTGTTTCATAAAAAAAAAGTTCACTAAATAAGAATTACTTTTATATTATTGTATTTTCGTTTATTTATTCCCGCCTTCTTTCCATAAAAGGAGGTGGTAATTTTTTAAACATTTCCGTTCAATAAATACCACACAAAAAAATTTAAAGTAGAGAAATACGTTCAATCTTCACAAGCAACTGAAACAGAACAATAAATTGACTCGAATGTGGGCACTGAAACTATATTAATACATTTTTTAAATAAAATTGCCTTTTTCATGCTAATAAAATTCTTTAAAATACAATTCACAAATTCCATATTTATTAAAAAGCCTTAAATTTGCGAAATAAGAATTACTTTTATATTATTGTATTTCCTATTATTAATCCTTTCATTAAAAGAAGGTGGGGATTTTTTAAAATATCACTGATTAACAAATACCACATCAAAAAATATATAAATAAGTAGAAATATACATTGTATATTTGCGGACAGCTGAAAGAGAAAAATAAATTGAATCGAATATGGGCACTGAAACTATCATACATTAATACATTTTTTAAATAAAATTACCTGTTTCATACAAATAAAATTCCCTAAAAATATATTATTCCTTGCTTGCTGCACAAATTCCACATTTGTTACAAAACCTTAAATCTGCGAAAAAAAAATTACTTTCATATGATTATATTTTCTATTATTTATCCTTTCCTTAAAAGAAGGTGTTTTTTTTTAATATTACCGATTAACAAATACCACATAAAAAATATATAAATAAGTAGAAAAATACATTTTATCTTTGGAGATAGCTTAAAGAGAAAAAAAAAATAGAATCGAATATGGACACTGAAACTACATTAATAATTTTTTTTACTAAGCTTTTCTTATAAATAAAATTCATTAAACAAATATTATTCTTTTCTTGCCACTCAAATTCCATATTTTTTACGCAATCTTAAATTTATGAAATAAGAATTACTTTTATATTTTATTTTCTACTACTCGTATTTACTATTTCCTTAAAAGAAGGTGGGAATATTTTTAAATATTACCGATTAACAAATACCACATAAAAATATATAAATAAGTAGAAAAATACATTATATCTCTGGAGACAGCTGAAAGAGAAAAATAAATTGAATCGAATATGGGCACTGCAACTGTCATATATTAATACATTTTTTAAATAAAATCACCTGTTTTATACAAATAAAATACCTTAAAAATATTTTATTCCTTGCTTGCTACACAAATTCCATATTTGTTAAAAACCTTAAATTTGCGAAATAAGAATTACTTTTATATTATTGTATTTTCTATTATTTCTATTTACTATTATCTATTTACTATTAATCCTTTCATTAAAAGAAGGTGGTATTTTTTAAAATATTACCGATTAACAAATACCACATAAAAATATAAAAATAAGTAGAAAAATACATTATATCTCTGAAGACAGCTGAAAGAGAAAAACAAATTGAATCGAATATGGACACTGAAACTACATTAATAATTTTTTTTAATAAGCTTTTCTTATAAATAAAATTCATTAAACAAATATTATTCTTTTCTTGCCACTCAAATTCCATATTTTTTACGCAATCTTAAATTTATGAAATGAGAATTATTTTTATATTTTATTTTCTACTACTCGTATTTACTATTTCCTTAAAAGAAGGTGGGAATATTTTTAAATATTACCGATTAACAAATACCACATAAAAATACATAAATAAGTAAAAAAATACATTATATCTCTGGAGACAGCTGAAAGAGAAAAATAAATTGAATCGAATATGGGCACTGCAACTATCATATATTAATACATTTTTTAAATAAAATCACCTGTTTCATACAAATAAAATACCCTAAAAATATTTTATTCCTTGCTTGCTACACAAATTCCATATTTGTTAAAAACCTTAAATTTGCGAAATAAGAATTACTTTTATATTATTGTATTTTCTATTATTAATCCTTTCATTAAAAGAAGGGTTTTTTTTTTTAATATCACCGATTAACAAATACCACATAAAAATATATAAATAAGTAGAAAAATACCATTATATCTTTGGACACAGCTGAAAGAAAAAATAAATTGAATCGAATATGGGCACTTCAACTATATTAATACGTTTTTAAAATAAAACTACCTGTTTCAAACAAATAAAATTCTTAAAAAAAATATTATTTCTTGCTTGCTACACAAATGCCTTTACACAATTTTAAAATTTTTTACACAATCTTAAATTTACGAAATAAGAATTACTTTTATATTATTGTATTTTCTATTGTTTACTTTTTCCTTAAAATAATTTACATTATTACTTTACTTTATTATTTTTTATTTTAGTAAAGTAATTTACTTTACTAAAGTATTATTTACTTTTTCCTTAAGTTGGGGATTTTTTCTAAATATTTCCAATTAACAAATACCGCATAATAATATATATAGAAATATATACATATGTAGAAATATATGTAGAAAAATACATTCAATCTTGGCAATGAAACTATTAATAATTTTGTTTCATAAAACTACCCCTTTTGTATAAAACAAATTCTTTAATAAAAAAATTTGTTGATTTGTTAAAAAATCGTTTAATAGATTCAATTTTCCGACGTTAATGGCGCAAATTTTCTTGTAGAAACTCGTAGACATTTATAAAATATCCCACAGAATATTATTCTATCATTTTCTAATATTTCATTATTTAAATTACACTGTAAAATCGTATCATGGCGTAGATACACCTTTCTATATCGTCTTACAAAAAAAATTATGCAATATTCAAATATAAATTCACTGCAACTTATTCAATACCAATACAATTAGTGTTGGTAATTCATTTTATTAATATCGCTTTCATAAAATTAATTCTCTTTCATAAAAGTCGACATGATATATGATATATATCGCAAAATCTGTCAAATCAAATTAAAAAGTAATCAACGTTGTGTTACTTTTTAATTTAATATGGAGTGATTGCAATTATCACTGGGGTGATTCCATTTAGTATGGCAAAAATTGCAAAAAATTTTCGAGACACATTTCCCACTTTATGTAAAGTTAATGTAAAAAGAGACGCCACTAATGTCGCAAATTTATTTTAGAAATAAATTTTTATACCTGTCAATTTTTTATTTAAAACTTGACACGGTGTAAATTGATATTTACACCGTGTCAAGTTTTTATCTCGAAAAATGGTCTCGAAAAAAAAATAATTTCTATTTTTTTTATTCCACAACTTTTGTGTTAACTAGACCACGTTTCTTCCGGAAGTAAGCCTAAGCCAAGAATTTTAAATAGAACCCTGGATATTTTTCACATAGTTGAATATGACGAAAAATCGGCTTTTCACTGACATATCCAAAAATACCATATTTGTTCTCAACATAACGACGTAGGAGCCTTTTATCCAAATTTAATATGGTGGCAAAGTGCCGTTACCGATGAAACTCACGTCAAAACAATTAAAATGAGTTTTCTTATTGCATTTTTAGAACTTTTAATTTGTCACAAATGGGATAAAGTTTAGATTTTGTTTAAACATTTTTCTTAAATTTTTTCGAAGATTTTGAATGGGGTTTGGTTGTTATTAAATTGTAGCATAACGTGCAATATTCGAGAGCAACCCGACGTGATATTCAGTAGTTTTTATGAAAATATTCAGTGGCGGCTCGTCAGGATAGGCATAGAGGTATAGCCTCAGAAACAAGCAAGTAAATAAATACTTACAAAATTACTATATTTTCAGTTAGCGTTGCTTTAATATCCAGTTTTATAAATTTTTAAACTTAATCATAATATTTACAGTTGCTATTAATTATTATATTTATATTGTTATTACGATATCATCCATATTAATTTCAATATTAAAGAATTATCATGAACGATAAAAGAACGTTCTAAATACCAAAATATTGTTTCGATCACATACAAAAAGACACAAAATCACTTACCAAATTAATTCCAGAAGGATTTCACACGGAAAACTTTGTTGACTAAGAAAGTCCTGTTTCAATATATCTCGCCCAAGTTTTTGACCACGAACCGCCCCTGGTTGAATCATCTTCAGTTTAAAATTAGGATTTTTTTCTTTAGATTTTAGCCAGGAGTCTGTAAAGTAATAAATGTCATCTTTCAAGTGTCATATGATCTCGTGGAATTGAGGATATTTTAAAATAAAATGTTTAATTTAAATTAGTAATAAAGTAAGCTTTATTTTAGAAAAGTAAAGAATCATAAACGTCTATACCTTCCCATTGGTTTTTATTGAATTTTAAAACATACTTGCATAGTTGAATAAAGGTTGATATAAATGAAAAATAAGGTTGATAAAACATTGAAATGTTTTATCAACCAAGCAGAGAAATCCCTTTTGAAATTATGCCTCGCCAAAGTTGTTCACCACCAACCGCTCTTGAAACTACGACCATTGACGAGCTACACCTTCCACCGAAAGTCAAAACTAAGTTAAAACGGCGCAAGGCGTTTTCTTGTCACCCGGTATATTACAGTAATAAATGCGATCATAAATTCTAAATTTTGTCCCACGCGTCAACAGAGGCACGCATCGTCTTACACCATTTAGGTGGAGGTCAAACCAGGCTACCATCATCACCCACCAAGAAAGAAGTTCTTGAGGCCGTTTCGTGCCAAAATAATCTCGTAAACAATCGATTTCTGACAGTCTATACCGGCGAAGCATCCGCGACTCAATTTATTAAATGCGATGTCTAAATGCATTGTTACGTAACTGTTTCGCAACGCGGCGTATCTGACAGACCGTCATCGAAAACAATAAGACGTCGATTTACGTCGGGCTGTAAGACAACAGAATTGCCTTCTGTGTGCGTACCTCGGTTATCCAAAACGACGGAGCCATTATGTCCCAAGAATTGTTAACTGGATGTTGGATATTTAAACGATGATTTGATGTACCATCACGGGAGAACATAACGAGGCACGATGTGGGTTAGATTCCCACATCGGTGGGCTGAATATGTCGGGTGGGTGTCCGCGCCACTATTTGGGGTTTAGGTGGAAGAGCTACACTCGCCCTTCGTAGTAATAAAGACAATTATAAAAAATAAACAAAGTAAAACAAACAAAAGTTTATTTTACCTTGAAAATGAGTTTTTCTTTTAACCTCTTTAAAACGATTTTATTAGGTTTTCTTTTCTCTGCTAGGGATAGCCTTTGAAATATATTTCGGATGCAATACCATAAATTCAATAATTATAGAATATTTGTAAAGGGTCTTTCAATAAGGACGCTCGATTTTTAAACGTAAAATAAGTTATATGTGAGATATTCATTCATTTGTTTTTTATAATTTGAAAGAATATTTGATGGCATAAGTACATGGACATGGAGTATGACGTCACTCAAATGTCCACAGCGGCTTTGCTTGATGGCACGTATTCGATGACCGTCACATAAATCTGGCTGAATTTGCCGGCGTTCGTTATCGTTATGTTGACTTTGAGGGCATCGATTGTTTGGAGGTTTATTCACATAAACGTTCGATATAAGATAGTCCCAAAGGAAGAAGTCTAAAGGCGTTAAATCGCACGATCTCGGTGGCCAATTCACGTCACCGCTGCGAGAGATAACCATGTCCTCAAATCGTTCGTGCAGAATGTCCATCGCTGCATGCGCTATGTGGCACGTAGAGCCGTCCTCTTGGAACTACATGTCGTCAGTGCCCATATAATCCAATTTGGACCACGAGAATTTGCTTATTATCGATCTGTAGCGCTCGCCGTTGACAGTAATGGCAATCCCAGTTTCGTTTTGGAAGAAGTACGGACCGATGATTCCGCCAGACCAAAATCCGCACCAAACAGTAACTTTCTCGGGATGAATTTGGTGCTGGTGTATCTCGTGTGGATTGGTATTGATCCAAATCCGACAATTTTGCTTGTTCACATATCCATTCATCCAAAAATGAGCCTCGTCGCTAAAGATGACTTTTTTCTGGCGAAATTTATGTGAACTTCCAACTGCTCTAGAGCAGTTAAACTGTCGTTTACCTTAAGTTCCTAGGTCAGTTGGATCTTATACGGGTGCACACCCACGTCCCGACACAAAATTCACAAAAGTTGAAGTCGCAGAAAGGCCAAGTTCTTGTGAACGACGAGAAATTGACTGCTTGGGGTTTTCCCATACACTCTCATGCACAGCAGCGATGTTTTCAGCAGACCTTGTGCTTCCGTGACGTACGAGTGTTGGCTGATTATTATTTATCAATCCGGTCGAATTTGGCCACCAAACGTCGAATAGTCGACTCGGCGGGACGATTGTGGCAAGGATAAAAATAACGTAATGTGCGTAACGTTCCTCGAATGGAGCACTGATTTTGAAAATAAAATTAGATGATTTACACGCTATATGTAACCTTTCATGATGATTTGCCATACACTACTGAACAATTCACAACTAATTTGACAGATATTGCTTTAACAACATGGCCGCTACAACCTAACAAATTTCGAGCGTCCTTATTGAAAGATCCTGTAGAATATAGAGGGAAGAATAACTCGAAAACAAAAAGCGATAGCAAATTTCGCGATAGCAAATAAACGATCGAAACATTTGCTTCGCCAAGAAAAAATCACCAAAGAATGTATCACAAAAAAAAGGCACTAGGGATGCATTTTCTCCACCTCGTAATAATAAATAATATATTGACGCATTGTATATGGTAATATCTATTCAAAATATAAGTTTACCGTAACTGCAAAATTACTACGAGTTTTATTAGCATTTCCTAACCCCCAAAATTACAACACGTTAATTTAAGTTTTCGTAAATACCGGTCCGAAAAAATTGATATAAATTCACTATCGATTGTATTAATAAACAATTAATGCAATGGGTAAATAGTTAACGAAATAATTATCTATATGTGTACAATTGCAAGCGCATCAAAATATTTACTTTAATTAGAACCGAAACTTATTTAGTAACCAATTAATCATTTAATATATTATAACTTCCCAATCAATAATTTCGAATATATAAAGCGGCTTACACAAAATCGTATGATGAAACGACAGCAGTAATGTTATGATGTCGAGTTAAAAAACGATTACGGAAATCTCCCGGTACGATGTACATATCTGATCTAGAACATCTATAATTCAAGCTCATATCATAAACAATTATTTTGATGTTAACCGATGTTACCAGTTTACAAAGTTAAAATTTGGACCACCCCGTATAATCGTAGAAATACTGCAGTTCATTTTTTTGTCTACGTATATGAACTTTACTATTTCGTTATCAACTTCGCCTTGGGTGTTTTTTATACGGACCTCTAATTTATACGCCAAAAATCAAACTAGGTTCTCAGTCGTGATTGTTTTGAAACCAGGCTTCAATTAGGGTGAGTTGTCGGCTGCTTTCCTTCATTATTTACGCGAAATTCTAATAGAAATATAATAGAACAGCCATACGATCTGCAGATTCTATACCGCTTAATTTTTGTTTAAATCAACTGCAATTTTTTCAATAATTATGAATTTTAATGTAATCTCAATATCTTTAATGGCAAAAGGAGAATTGCAAGATATTTTTTTGGGGGTTATATGGGAAACATTTACATTCGCAAACCCAGATACCAAAATTGATTAACGAATATCTGCAAAATTAATTTCTAACGGTATTAAAAGGAAGCGTTTTGGCTTGATTATAATTAAATCCACATACATATTATAATTTATAACCAAAGCATCTTATGGAAATTATTTCCTGCCGCCGAGAATATTTTTTAAATCTTAATTGGTACACGATCGAGGCTGAATCCAACGTGGATCACGCCTATTTTCTGTCCATCCATTTTTTTTTCTCCAAGTCCGCGCTGACGTCGCGAATTTTCGCGGGCACCCGGTATAATTGTGGCGAAACGAAATTTTGTAACGAACCAGCGCCTAGCAATAGTCAGCACCCTTGACCTTTCCAGTCGTCCACATCGGTTTATTTGGAATACCAAAGTAAGTGTATTTGAAGAGGTTAAGCAACAGTCTCTAAAACACAACAGCCTCAACACATGTGGAATTTTTTAGAGCCTGGAGTGTATACGAAATAATCCTATGCGGCCTGATTTACATCACACCACCCATGATTTAGCTCACGGTAATCGATACTGGGTGTCCCAAACTTATTTTACAGTATATAGCACAACAGACTATGTCAAATTTAGTCCTTTTCAAAAATTGCTATACCATCCTAGATAAAATTCTATTTTTAACGTCCGCATATTCACACGGTTACACACAGGCACCCAGCCCACTGATGTGGGAATCAACCCCACGCCCTTATTACTCCAAGCCTGCAATCAAGGCCAGCCCCGAGCGACAGGCATCGTTACTCAGGATCAATACGGGTAGTCAGCTTACTAACAACAACTTACTCTCAAAATATCTGGCCATACCTATATAAACATCCATGTCAATTCGGATATGAACCGAAAGTCGAGTAGTCCGTGAAAAAAAAAACAATTTTTGCGTCACTAGCCGTTGAACCCCGGAAATATAACCATTTTTATAATAGCTTCATAAGAATAGATTTTATGGCCCTATCTATACGTGTCTGCAGCTTCGAAAAAAGTTATTAGAAGTGAATTCGAATGTTCTAATGGCTAGTCTCAATAAATCGTCCTGTATATAACGTCAAAATTTATATGTGGCAGCTATCTGTAACCTTATCTGCCAACCTCAACAGTCGCTTTTTCAGCCAATTATGGCAATAATAAGCCAACAACAAACATTATTCTAATAACATTCTGAAACCGGAAAAGAGTTCAAATAAAACGAAGAAAAAAAAACAACATTGCAATAAAGTGGCAAATAATTTACTATAACCTTCAATATGTTTATTAGTTAATGGGAATATTTTTCTTATTTTACGCATAAAAAAGACGAATGTTTATAAGACATACATTCTAGTGGTTTAAGATATATAATCTGGGAGATTGTGAGAAGAGAAAAAACTCCGCTTTAAGAACGAACGCGAAGGAAATTTCCGTTCGGTAATTTAAGTAGTTTGGTTAATTTTTATCTGCATAATGCTGCTTAACTAGCCGCTTTGAAGGTTTTCAATTAACTGGCAAAAAGTTTCGTATTTTCGTCTAAAAATATCCGTACGATATATCGTAAGAGGATTGTTTAAACAATTAATTGAAACATACACAGTGGGCCCAAATATAATTAAGATGATAAGATTTTCCCATATTTTAAAATAAGTTTTTATGTTAGCAACTATACTACGTGACATAGAAAGTGGAACGCCCAGGAAACAAGGTTCAATTCGATCGATAGTTTATGAATGTATTGATGTATCATAAGTACACTTTAGTCTTAGTTTCCAGTTAGTTTTTCCTTTAACAGTATGTATATATGTAACTGCAGTTATTAATCTCAAAAGAATCCTCATTGAAGTCTGCTGTCTGCTGGAGGATATCAAGTTGAATAAGATCGAATGCCCTGCTTGGCGTGTTTTAATAGAGACTCTAAGAGATGCCTTTGGCAAATATCAAAAGTGTGTACAGTCTATGTAAAGAGTAGTGATTTTTTTAAATTGCCGCCTAAAATGACTGAAAATATCGTACTTTTTTCATTAAAAAAATCATAACGTCCTTAAAGAAACAGTTGATGCATTTTTCTACTAGAGTGTCTTAGTAAAAACTCCAAGAGATGTTTGTTGTGAATATCGAAGGTGTGCACGGTCTATGTAGAGAATGGCGATTTTTTTTTTTAAGTATGCTGCCCAAAATTGACAAAAATATCGTACCTTTTTCATTAAAAAAATCGTAACGTCCTTAAAAAAATAGTTGAAGCATTTTTCTTCTAGAGTGTCTTAGTAAAAACTCCAAGAGATGTTTGTTGTGAATATCGAAGGTGTGCACGGTCTATGTAGGGAATGGCGATTTTTTTTTAAGTATGCTGCCCAAAATTGACTAAAAATATCGTACCTTTTTCATTAAAAAAATCATAACGTCCTGAAAAAAATAGTTGAAGCATTTTTCTTCTAGAGTGTCTTAGTAAAAACTCCAAGAGATGTTTGTTATGAATATCGAAGGTGTGCATGCTCTATGTAGGGAATGGCGATTGTTTTTTTAAGTATGCTGCCCAAAATTGACTAAAAATATCGTACTTTTTTTATTAAACAAATCGTAATGCTCTTAAAAAAATAGTTGAAGCATTTTTCTTCTAGAGTGTCTTAGTAAAGACTCCAACACATGTTTTTATGAATAATGAGGGTGTGCACGATCTATGCAGGGAATGGCGATTTTTTTTAAGTATGCTGCCCAAAATTGACTTAAAATATCGTACTTTTTTCATTAAACAAATCGTAACGTCCTTAAAAAAATAGTTAAAGCATTTTTCTTCTAGAGTGTCTTAGTAAATACTCCAAGAGATGTTTTTGTGAATGATGAGGGTGTGCACGATCTGTGTAGGGAAGGGCGATTTTTTTTAAGTATGCTGCCCAAAATTGACTAAAAGTATCATACTTTTTTCATTAAAAAAATCGTAACGTCCTGAAAAAAATAGTTGAAGCATTTTTCTTCTAGAGTGTCTTATTAAAGACTCCAAGAGATGTTTGTTGTGAATATCGAAGGTGTGCACGGTCTATGTAGGAAATGGCGATTTTTTTTTTAAGTATGCTGCCCAAAATTGACTAAAAATATCGTACCTTTTTCATTAAACAAATCGTAACGTCCTTAAAAAAATAGTTGAAGCATTTTTCTTCTAGAGTGTCTTAGTAAAAACTCCAAGAGATGTTTGTTGTGAATATCGAAGGTGTGCACGGTCTATGTAGGGAATGGCGATTTTTTTTTTAAGTATGCTGCCCAAAATTGACTAAAAATATCGTACCTTTTTCATTAAAAAAATCATAACGTCCTGAAAAAAATAGTTGAAGCATTTTTCTTCTAGAGTGTCTTAGTAAAGACTCCAACAGATGTTTTTGTGAATAATGAGGGTGTGCACGATCTATGCAGGGAATGGCGATTTTTTTTAAGTATGCTGCCCAAAATTGACTTAAAATATCGTACTTTTTATCATTAAACAAATCGTAACGTCCTTAAAAAAATAGTTGAAGCATTTTTCTTCTAGAGTGTCTTAGTAAAAACTCCAAGAGATGTTTGTTGTGAATATCGAAGGTGTGCACGGTCTATGTAGGGAATGGCGATTTTTTTTTTTAAGTATGCTGCCCAAAATTGACTAAAAATATCGTACCTTTTTCATTAAAAAAATCATAACGTCCTGAAAAAAAATAGTTGAAGCATTTTTCTTCTAGAGTGTCTTAGTAAAAACTCCAAGAGATGTTTGTTATGAATATCGAAGGTGTGCATGGTCTATGTAGGGAATGGCGATTGTTTTTTTAAGTATGCTGCCCAAAATTGACTAAAAATATCGTACTTTTTTCATTAAACAAATCGTAATGCCCTTAAAAAAATAGTTGAAGCATTTTTCTTCTAGAGTGTCTTAGTAAAGACTCCAACAGATGTTTTTGTGAATAATGAGGGTGTGCACGATCTATGCAGGGAATGGCGATTTTTTTTAAGTATGCTGCCCAAAATTGACTTAAAATATCGTACTTTTTTCATTAAACAAATCGTAACGTCCTTAAAAAAATAGTTAAAGCATTTTTCTTCTAGAGTGTCTTAGTAAATACTCCAAGAGATGTTTTTGTGAATAATGAGGGTGTGCACGATCTGTGTAGGGAAGGGCGATTTTTTTTTAAGTATGCTGCCCAAAATTGACTAAAAGTATCATACTTTTTTCATTAAACAAATCGTAACGTCGTTAAAAAAATTGTTGAAACATTTTTCTTCTACAGTGTCTTAGTAAAAACTCCAAGAGATGTTTGTTGTGAATATCGAGGGTGTGCACGCTCTATGTAGGGAATGGCGATATTTTTTAAAGTATGCTGCCCAAAATTGACTAAAAATATCGTACTTCTTTCATTAAAAAAATCGTAACGTCCTTAAAAAAATAGTTGAAGCATTTTTCTTCTAGAGTGTCTTATTAAAGACTCCAGGAGATGTTTGTTGTGAATATCGAGGGTGTGCACGCTCTATGTAGGGAATGGCGATATTTTTTAAAGTATGCTGCCTAAAATTGACTAAAGATGTCGTACTTTTTTCATTTAAAAAATCGTAACGTCCTTAACACAATTGTTGCAGCATTTTTCTCTTAGATTGTCTTAGTAAAAACTCCAAGAGATGTTTGTTGTGAATATCGAGGGTGTGCACGCTCTATGTAGGGAATGGCGATATTTTTTAAAGTATGCTGCCCAAAATTGACTAAAAATATCGTACTTCTTTCATTAAAAAAATCGTAACGTCCTTAAAAAAATAGTTGAAGCATTTTTCTTCTAGAGTGTCTTATTAAAGACTCCAAGAGATGTTTGTTGTGAATATCGAGGATGTGCACGGTCTATGTAAGGAATGCCGATTTTTTTTTTTTAAGTATGCTGCCCAAAATTTACTAAAAATATTGTATTTTTTTCATTAAAAAAATCATAACGTCCTTAAAAAAATAGTTGAAGCATTTTCTTTTTAGAGTCTCTTAGTCAGGACTCCAAAAGATGTTTGGTGTGAATATCGAGGATATGTACGGTCTACGTAGGGAATAGTGATTTTTTTAAAGTATGTTGCCCAAAAATGACTAAAAATATCGTACTTTAGTCATTAAAAAAATCGTAACATCCTTAAAAAGAATGATTAAAGCATTTTGCCTTTAGAGTGTCTTAATAGAGACTCCAATCGATGTCTGTGGCAAATATCGAGGGAGTATACACATAAAAAATTCACTATTCAACTGAAATTACCAAACAATGGCGCGAATTTTCTCCGACCGAACGATTTTCTCACGACACGCTAACGCAAATCCCATTAGACCGTTTCATTCATATTCGATCTAAAATGCAACACGTAAAGCAACCGAACGCTGGCAGGCCATCGTGTTATGTCACCCGGGGTCACGTAACTCTTTCTCGTCGCGTAATGTGTTCTAATTTTTTTAATTGTCTAATAATAAGACGGCCATACCGAACCACTTGGTCTCATTTCCACCCTTGTCCGCATTGACCCAGATTTAGGGTAATTGATATTTGAAAACGATATTGGAATAATCGCCATGGCGCGAACTCTGACCCAAAACTTAAGGAATCAACAATTGAATATTAGCAAATGTGTATTTGTAATATACGAGTCAACATAGCCGTCTATTGTGACGTCACGGTTCATAGGGTATGAACCGTGCAGAGGGTGCATGCAGAGGGTAATTTTCAAACTACTGAAGCAAGGAGATTATTATACTCCACCCCATCTGCACTGACGATAAGGTCGAAACCGGTCTACAGTTAGCGATATCCTGAGATAGGTGACTGCATCTTCCTTGTGGTTTTCGAATAATCTGAATCACTGTATTTTAGCGCTAACTCTATTAAACAAAATACGGCAAATTTCGTCTAGTCTCCTTACTTCAGTAGTTTGAAAATTACCCTCTACAAAGTAAAACTTTATATTATATTAAAATAATAATACTAAAACTAATACCATTAATAAAATATTATGGAGTAAAGGACGATAGCTTTAAAGCAATTCATGAACCGTGACGTCATAAATGGGGCAAATCCGCAATTCATTAAGAATTTTTCAGGCCAACAAGAGCATTACGAAAACTTTCATTTTCCCATCTTTTTCAGATACGTTTTGGAAAATACTCCGTAATGATCCTCGCAAGATTTTCCCACGAATAAAGACTTTTTTCACGCGACCTAGTGCCCCTCAAAACCGAGCGGAACCACCATGAATGTTCCTCCGATAACAAGCGACGAGGACGCCTACTCAACCCTGAGGGTGCCGATCAACGAAGACGAAATCAGTACGGGGAATACCGACGACAGTCTGCTCAGCTCCAGGACCAGCACGGAGACGATCAGCTGCGCCAAGGAGACGCCGCAATGTTGTCCCGAGCGGAAGGGATCCAAATTCGGTAAAAACTCATGTTATGAAAAATCCGCCATGACATTCGTCTTATAGAACGGAGACTAAACGATTTTTAAAAGATTATTGCTTATTAGACGAAAAGCAATAGAGTGGCCAACTAAATCACCTGACATAAGCCCACTTAATTTTTTTGCTAGGTTAATGTATGGGAAATCCCACCCTAAAAACCCCACAAAGTGTTGTAAAGGTCAGCTATCTACTTACGTTACGAACAACCTGTACAATTAACAACAACAGGATATGAAAATTAAAAGCTAAAAGCCAAGAAAGTCATCGACGGAATGTCATCGTAATAACTATTTATCATCCGAGCCAAAGCCGACTCGATTAAGCATCACTATTATTATTATCATCAATCAAGAAGCCGACCAAAAAAAAAAAAAAAAATCATACTCGGAAGCGGTGACTGCGCCTGTAGCGCGATGAGCTGTACATTTTGTACGATAGGTGTGCAACGAGAATGGACTTCTATTTTTAGACCTAACTGACACAACTATTATTATCGACACGTATTTGTTTACAATGGTCAATGACAATGGGTATTATTATAATAATATGTAAGAGTAAGGTTTCTTATTAATATGTAGTGAAGTGCGTCGATACGCCTAACTGAGATATCATCGAAATTATTATTTGATCGCCGTCTCGCGAATCTTCCGGGTTGGTATTTACAGGATTTTTAGATCAACGAATTTAAATGTGTAATGAATCATGAGTCGTGTTTTTCTGACACAAAAATGCCTAACTCGCAATTATTTTTGCTAAGAATTATAATTATAGGTCATGCCGTCTTTTGAGTACCCCGAATACTCGTACATACATCAAGAGAATGGGTAATTTCCCTTTTAAAAAATTTTACCGATAGTCGAATTGTGTCATTCTAGACATGATTTTACTTGAAGAAATTTTTACCGTTGACCATTCTACAAAAACACAACTTCACTCTTCAAAAAAATACAAGATGTCTCAATTAAAGTTCTAAAAAACTATAAAAAAGTTCTAAAACGACTAAACTTCTCCTTTTAAACAAGTCATCCTATATAATTCTAATATACACTAGGCACAAAAATTAAGGCATGTGAAAAAATCCCAAATTTTTAGATGGTTTTCAAAGGGCTGTAACTTGGAGAAAAATAATCGCAGAGCAATTTTAAAAAAATTGAAGCTCCAAGATTCTAGTTTTCAGATCCTGATTTAAAAAAATTTACCATTATCAGATCTTGAGTAATCATAAGAAAACAACCGTAATACAGATTTTCCAAATTTTGGTTTGTCTTTCAAAAGGTCCATGGACTTTTTTCGGTGATCTCGTCATAAAGCTTTTTTAGATGATTTTATCCTCTTTAAATTGAGCGGTCTAAAAGTCTTATACGATGATTTTTGGCAGTTTTCACGGTTTTTTATTGTTTATTATCATATTTTTCATACTATAATTTACACTTTTTGATAAAAAAATATGAATTATTGCTAAAACCTCAAAAATGAATAAAAAATGAAAAATTCATCTTAAAATTAGTTTTTAGCAAAAACGACAAATTCGATCATTCCCAACATAATGAAAAAAAAATAATTATAACGCTTTGAAATTTTCAGAATTCTTTAGGATACTTCGAGGTTGAACAGAAACAAACAATATTCTTAGTCTATTATTTGCAAAGTTAAGCGAATATCCCTAAATATGCAATTTTTTTTGTTCTTTTCAATTAACATTCTCGCCCGAAATTTATTTTTATCCAAAACCAATTATTACGACTTGTAAAGAATACTTTGCAGTTGTTAAAACCCTACTTGAACTTTCTGTACGATCATTATTTCCCGAGTAATTAATTATAAAAGTTAAAACTGACTTTTTTGCTTTGAACGGCGATACCTCAGCGAAAAATCATCGTACAAGGTTTTTAGACCGCTCAAATTAAAGAGAATGAAAGAATCCATAAAAGTTTATGATGAAATCACTGAAGAAAAAATTATTGAAGTCCGTGGACCTCTTGAAAGGCAAGCAAAAATTTGGAAAAATTATTTTCCGATGGTTTTCTTATGATTCCTCAAAAACTGCTGGTGATAAACAATTTTGGACTCGAGATCTGAAAACTAGAAACTTGAAGCTTTAACATTCTTATTTTAAACTTGCCATACGACTATTTTTCTCCAGGTTACAACCCTTTGAAAATCACCTAAAAATTTAAGATTTTTTACATCCCTTAATTTTGTGTGTCTAGTGTTGTAGTCTTATGCACAGATCTGTCTTTAGTGTTATTAATCACCTGCCTCCATCTTAGATACTCTTAAATATTAAAATGGCCATTTCAATTGCGTTAAGTACCTATCACTTAATTGAACTACAACAGACAGCGTCTTTATAGTCCACTGACATAAGGCACCCGAACATCGGTATAGATATGACAGGACTGAAGCTATATAACCCAATTAAATTAAGTGTCTGAAGTTGTATAGATCACGTGACCTCCATATTGCTTTTATATCCATTTGGGTGCATATTGGGGTAATCCATACTTACTTATTTTTATAATCGGTAAGTGTTAGGTACCGGTTGCAGGTATTCTTATATATTTTAATTATGAAAGAAAAAATAAAATAATACAATTATGTGACGTTAGTTAAATACAAATTAAAAAAATAAAATACAGATAATTAAATCTCAATTATAAATTGATCCATTAAAAGTGATTCATTAAATATTCCATTAAAGTTTCTTATGATTTTACGTCTTTCAACGAGAAGCGTAGTTTAATAATTTATACATACCATTCGGATGCACTGTATATTTTAAACATGTATTGGTAAGAATTTAAATAAATTCCATTATAACTAGTAGACATCAATTTCGCTAATCCATTATAATCACTTTAATGCTAATAAATACACAGCGATAAAATTAATCCATAGGTCCGAAATATACATATTTTTTGAAATACCTTAGTTCGACTGACATAAAAAACATAAAAAAAAGTAGGCAGTGTAAGGAATATGTGTTGACAATTCTTTGTTTGTCGTATTCAAGGCAACGTATTATATATTTTTAAACTCGGAAAAAACCGAACCTACATTAAAATTAGCTATTCATAAAAAACATTTACAATTAGTTGTACCTAACTAATAAATATAAAACTACAATCCGCGTAAAAAATTACAAATGAGATAATAAAAGCACTTTGAAAACACCCTTCTGTCCGCAATGGGGATAATAGGACACGCAGAAAAAACGTTTCAGAAAAAATAATTACTTCAATTAAATCAGTAACATATATGTCGGAAATCGAGAAAGGAACCACCAAACCGCCAAGCGTTTATCAAAGTAGTTCCCGAATAGCAAAGCTATTACATAATCGCTCTAGGAAACAACTACTATCGGGCTAAAGCCCCGCCAGACATTGAATTATACCTAGAAGCGATCCTCGACCCCTTTCTCATGTTTCTGCACGATCAGATAAGGTTTCAAAAAATAAAACCCGCCACAGGCAGGATTCGACATCTGTCCCTGATCGGAACCGAACGACATACAGACGAACTAATAAGTTCGAAATAGCTGTATATCGTTCGGTTCCGATACGGGACAGATGTCGAATCCTACCTGTGGCGGCTTTTATTTTTTGAAATTCAATTAGATAAAAAAGCAAATCGATGTGCTATCTCTTGCTGTGAGGTCACTCCTCATATTTGAAACCCCCCGAAACACATCGAAATAAGATAATACCTTGTATAGAGTGTCTCAGTTGGAAGATGGTATCAGCAAATAAACAATATAGTATATCTTATTGTCTATGTTCTTCGAGGTATACCAAAAATATAGGCTGTCTCATTTGGAACTACAGGATTTGAATTACGCGCCATCTGTGTTCTGTCAAAGATAGAACGTCAATATTTAACGACTGTCTTCTACAAACCATACGAGGTCAACATACCTGTGATAGCATTACCGTCTTTCAATTACTTCACCACTTCAAAATGCGCACCAAACAGTGCATCTCTGTGGACGCATTTCTTTTTCGTGAACAGCGTGTGGATTTTCAGCACCCCAAATTCGACAATTTTGTTTGCTGATGCATCCGTCAAAATAATAATGTGCTTCATCGCTGAATAACACTTTTTTTGCAAAAATAAGCATCGCCTTCTTCCTTTTCTATCACCCAATTAACAAATAAATGTACGACATATTAATTGGTCTGCCAGTTTTAATTCTTACGTTAACTGAATTTTGTATGCTAACAGATGCAGATCTTTCTTTAAAATCCGAAGCGTGGTGGCTCTTGACATATTCAATTATTGTGCATGACATAGAATTGATTCGTTTGGATACTCCGGTACACTTTCTCTCGCTGCAGCGATATTTTCATCTGACCGACCACGACGGGAGAACGTATTGATGTTGCCTTATCAATAACAGAATCCGTCTCTTTATATTTCCTGATTAAGTTACAACCTGTTAACCCTGTAGGCGCTTCACTTTGTTCTAATTCTGTGCGAATTTATCTCAATGCAGCTGTAAATCATCGCTCACTTACATAAAACAGTTGTACACAAACTATTCGTTGTTCAATTGTAAGTCGCGGTGTGTTGATGTCATATGGTTTGTAGATAACAGTCGTTAAAAATTGATGTCCTAGCTTTGACAGAATACAAATGGCGCGCAATTCAAATCTTACAGTTCCAACTGAAACATCCCATACATGCTGCTAATAACCGCCAAGCGTTTTATCTCTTTTTACTCGTTACATTCACAGAATCACTTAAGCACTACTTAACCAGAGTTTTTAATAAAAATCGCTTAAAAAATGTCTCCAAAATATACATATTACTTATACAGGACGAGTCGAGACAATATTTCATACCAGATAGAAAATGTGCTTTAGGTTTTTATTTCAGTTTTTTGACAACACGTAAACTATTACTATTATTATTACTATTATTATTGCGGTAGACCTATCGTAACTATCAACAGCGCATTATTATAATTTATTCATTATTAAACTTGGCAAAATTAACATACCCAATACCGTTTTTGATCGCCTCAAAGCGACTTCGCAGGCCTTGAATGCAAAATAAACGTTACAAAATAACGTGTAGTAATTGACTGAAAAGGGTTAATTAGTGATAAAGTAAGCTCATTTCAATCGCGTTATTACATATGTCCATTTGCTAAAATTTAACGAACATGGGCGTCGTTAGAAGGGGGGGGGGGGGCGAGGGGCGATTGCCCCTTTTACGGTATTGTAAAAACATAACCTAACACAGAATTTTTGGAGGCGTACACATCGTATACAGAATAATAGAAAATCGTTTCCATTATCCGACTACAATATTACTTAGATATGATAGAAAAATATGTACCATCAAGAGAAAATGTAATGAGACACTTTTGATAACAATTCCTTGAAATATAGGCATGAATTAATCGTTGTATAGGGTCTTTTAATAGGAATACTCGAAATTCGTTAGGTATAGGGACCATATTATTAAAGCAACATGTCAAATTTGTTGTGAATTGTTCAGTAGTGTATGGCAAATGACCATGGAAGGTTATATCGTTCAACAACGTGTGCAACTCATCAAATTTTATTTTCAAAATCAGTGCTCCGTTCGAGAAACTTTTATTCTCGCCACAACCGCCCGCCAAGTCGACTATTCGACGTTTGGTGGCCAAATTCGAGTCAGCCGGTTTGATAAATGATCAGCCAACACCCGTACGTCACCGAAACGCAAGGTATGCTGCAAACATCGCTGCTGTCCGTGAGAGTGTACGGGAAAACCCGAGACAGTCAATTTCTCGACGTTCACAAGAACTTCAAAGGCCTCTCGCGACTTCATCTTGGCGAGTATTGCTTCGGGACTTGGATCTACACCCGCATAAAATCCAAGTGACCCAGGAACTTAAGGTAAACGACCATAGACAACGCCGTGTGTCCGCTGATTGGGCTCTGGACCAGTTGGAAATTAACCCAAGTTTCGCCAAAAAAATCATCTTTAGTGACGAGGCCCATTTTTGGATGAATGAATATATGTCAAGCAAAATTGTCGGATTTGGGACGATACCAATCCGCACGAGATACACCAGCACCAAATGCATCTCAGACAAAGGCAGACTCTGGTCTGGCGGAATCATCGGTCCGTACTTCTTCCAAAACGAAACTGACATTGCCATAACCGCCAACGGCGAGCGCTACAGATCGATAATAAGCAGCTTCTTGTGGCCAAAACTGGATGATACGGATACCGACGACATGTGGTTCCAACAGAACGGCGCGCGGCGCTAGGTGCCACACAGTGCATGCCATGATGGACATTCTCCACGAGCCATTTGAGGGCATGGTTATCTCGCGCAGCGGCAACGTGAACTGACCACCAAGATTGTGCGATTTAACGACTTATTCTTTTGGGGCTATCTTAAATCGCAGGTCTATGCTAATAAACCGCAAACAATTGTCTTTAAAGTCAACATAACGAACGACAAATGCGACAAATTCATCGAAAATTCGACCTCCCGAATACGTCCTACCAAGCAAAGCCGCGGCGGACATTTGAACGACGTTATATTCCATACTTAAAGCCACAAAATATTCTTTCAAATAAAAGAAAAATTGAATGGATATCTCACACACAACTTGTTACATTTCCATTTAAATATCGAGCGTCCTTATTGACAGACCCTATAGTTATTTATATCGTTGGTATCGTTGGTTATTTATATCGTCAAAATGTTCGCGACTTCTATTGACCAAACGCGTAATTATCTAAAAAACGATTTCGATATTCCTTCAGGCATCGATACGTTCTTCCTTGATGGTACGTATTCGAGGGATTTCCCAGGTTAGTTTGTCAACATGTCTATTAATCTAAAAACAGAAGGCTTACGACTTTTTCGTGGATTCAGAAAAACATAAAAAGCAGGTTCTACTGTCTACTATCAAACTATATGTTATATTAAGTCATCCTATTAAAAGAATTTACACCTGGAAACGTTATGTTAATTTTTAATTACGCGAAATTGCCATTTTTAAATATGGAATGGCTAATTGAAATGGGAAAAGAAGTTTTGCGTAAATTAATACGTCCTTCGCACAATCAAAGTATGGTAATTTATACATTTAATTGAACAGTACGCCAACCGTGGCAAATACTATACAGTATAGGTATGTAAGGCAATCGTAATTATTACGTTGTTTTTGTTTTCATACGCCTACTTCGTCATTGATACGTTAATAATAACAGAAAATACCCCTATTTAGTGCATTTATTAATTGTTAATAAACAGACACCAGACTGAATTATAGAGGAAATATACAGGGCCTGTAAAATATATGGGAACGACGCAATACCCCGCAAGGAATTTTGTTTGTTTCGAGAAATATTTTTTCTTTATTATAAATTTATTAGAATATAACTCCACAGATATTCCTACAAGCAAATGTAATAAGGCCCGGTAGCATATAGGGTCTTTGGAACATATGTAAATGAAACAAACGTTCACAATCAGTTTTTTTTTCGAGCTATAAGATTATTGTTTTGATTTCATTAGAATATAACTGATATTTAAAAAGGCCGATATAATGTGAACCAGTAACATATAGGGTCTTTGAAATATATGAAAACCAGACAACGTTTTAAAAGTTGTTTGGTTTGGTTTGTTTTCGAAACGTAGGGTTATTTTTCCTTTATTTACATTAGAATGAATATAACTGAGATTTCTAAAGGAGATTTAATAAAAACCAGTAGTATACAGGGTATTTGAAACATATGGAAACAATACAACATTTCGTAAGCGGTTTTCTTTCTTCTCTTTTTGATGTTTCTAAAGGCAGATTAAATACAAGCCGGTAGCATACAGGGTCTTTGAAATATGTGGAAAGAATACCAAGTTTCGCAAGGACTTTTGTATATATATTTTCCAGATAATTTGTTTAATTACATTAAAATATAACTAATATTTTAAATGCAGATTTAATATGAATCGGTAGCATACAGGGTCTTTAAAACATATGGAAATGATACAAAGTTTCAAAAGCGGTTTGGTTTATTCTTGCTTTCGAGATATAAGGTAATGTTTCTTTTAATTACATTAGGATATAATTGATATTTGTAAAGGCAGATTTAATAAAAACCGGTACTATACAGGGTCTTTGAAATATATGGAAACTATACAAAGTTTCGCAAGCAGTATTGTTTGTTTTTTCCGAGATACAGGTCCGTTAATGAAACTAAAATATAACTAATATTTTAAAGGCATATTTAATATGAACCACAGTATACAGGGTCTCTGAAACATATGGAAACGATGAGTTTTAAAAGCGGCGTGGTTTGTTTCTCTTGTGAGACATAAGTTCTTTAATTATAGTAGAATGGAACTGGTATTTCTAAAGACAGATTTAAGAAAAATTAATAGCGTACAGGGTCTTTGAAACATATGGAAACAATACAAAGTTTGGCAAACAGTTTTGTTTGTTTTTTCGAGATAAGTTCTTTAATTACATTAGAAAATAACTAATATTTTTAAAGGCAGATTTTATGTAAACTAGCAATGTACAGGGTATTTGAAATATATGGAAACAATACAACCTTCCGCAAACGCCTTTATTTATTTACTTTTTTTTTATAAAAATTTGTTTTAATCTAAAAACAGATCTCTGTGTAATTCAGTGAAACTCTCCAAGGTAGATACTATTTAATGTTCTTTGAAATTGCAAATACTATTTAATGTTCTTTTAAATTGCAAAAAAAATGTTTTCTTCTCCCGAACAATTCAAGTACGAATTTTACCTTATCTCTTGCACACAGAAGTCTCATAGCAAACGAACTCATTATGATAATTGACAATTTCGCAACAACTACATTAATTATGTAGACATAAGACCTTGTGGCTCCCTTCGTCGTAAAAAAATTAAGACGTACGATAATCTTCACCTATATTCGTCCGTATTGATATATCGGCCGAATCAAGGTCTATAAAATTGTACTTATTGTAAATTAATTCGACTCTATTGAAGCTGACGTAAATATACTCGTAGAACGTGAGTTGCTTGATTTGGAAATGTTATAGTTTTTCCAGGCTTAAATGTTTTTCGCTTATTATCAGACTAGAGTATTCGTAGCATCACATGTAATTGGTCAGATATTTAGAGGGGCGGGAAGTTTAAGTGAATAACAACGCATGGCGTCTGTTATTGGCGAAGCGCGTACAACCCCCAACCCTCTCTCTATTCGGTGCACTACTACCCTATTCAGGACAGTTGATCAGCTTGAGATTTTTTAATTTCTGTTTTGTTTTGAAAAACGATCTTCTATGGAAGGTTACTTCTAAAAACTCCTGTTCCTTTTATACAGTGTTTTCGTGAAATTATGAATAAATTGGTTATAAATTCAAGGAATACGTTTTAGGAAAAACTCGCGGATAGGTCAAATTGTATTTTTAATTGCACATTTCTTATAATATAATTAATACATACAGGGTGATTCGTATAGGAGGTATGACGTCATTGATATTTTTTATGAGAATATGAGAGGGCATATTTTTTACATACTACGTACACTAGCATAAAATAAAGAATATAAAGAAATACAGTGACAATGGTTATTTAAAAAATCAACTAAATAAATATCAAATTATGTACCGTTGGCTGCCTGCCATTAGCCAATACGATAATAAATTCTTTTTAAATATTGTCAATAACTTTAGGAAGTAAACGTTATATTTTTTGGCGAATTCTTGCTTTTAAATTTTAGTAAAATAAGGTTGTACGTTGCTTTTTATATATCCCAACAAAAAGTAATCTAGGAGTGTAAAACCTGGTGATTTGGCTGGCCACTCAATCAAGTTAATTTAACCATATTTTAAAAAATGACAAAGTTACTACTCAATAGATATTTCAAAGACATTTTTTTTGCCAAACAAAAGATGAGAAATGGATTGTTTAAAGAAATAACTTCAAAAATAAAAAAAACTATTTAACGAAGTACGATTTTCAATTTTTATCTGATAGCAATAAAAAAACATTATCGGTTAGTAAAATTTGATACCTCCTGCACGAATCACCCTATATGTATTAAATGTATTTTGAAAAATGCACAACTAAAAATTGAATTTGACCGAATCCAAGAGTTTTCCCTAAAAGTTATTCCTTTAATTCTTTACTTTATTCATTACTTTACGAAAGTGTACTACTGTATAGCGAAGTACAGTAAATTAAATACAACAAATCAATAATGAAAATTGATAAATTTAGGGCATTTATTTGCAATTCAAATAAATCATGTACGTTGCTCAACGTAATAAACGTTAATCAACTGTCCATAATTAGTTCTACAAGGCGGCCATAATTTTAGCATATTGTTCAAAATATTACACAGGTCAACAAAGATTTTCTGATCGGACTTATTATTTTTTGGCTTAGTTACATACCATGATCTACAGAAACACTATTTTTTGTTTCCATCACGTACCAGTATTTGTAAATGTACATTGTCCAATAATTTGTAGTTTTTAAAACCGAGGTTCTATAAAATTAAATTTTGCCTCAATAAATGCGGCGCCCCTGTGTTTAATCGGTTTGAAACATACACACAAGTGTGGGGGATTTACCAAAACAGAGTTGGCCGGTGGAGATGTTCCGGTTCTTTACTATTCAGGTATATACATAGTCACTGTAGTACGTTTTTAACGTGTGTACGTTTATTCGTGACATCGCGTCACGATTAAAATACACCAAATATATTTTGTTGTCTGTGGCTGTTTTGTTGTAAAAAATTTAGGCGTAATATTACACTACTATTACAAAAACAATATTACTCGTACTTTAGAATTAAGCTCGGAGATCAGGATAAACCCTGGGCCACCCCATATCGTGTGCAAAGTATGTGAATAAGGATTAAGGCATTGGAGCAATGGAACAAGGAAATATCTTCCTTTTGGTACACCAATGGCTTGGAGAGAACCTACAAATCATTTTGATGACTGCTACTTCTGTTTATGTAAAGTAAGTGCATACAACACCAAGAACCTTAAAAATATAGTCCCTAATGTTCCATCCGCCATTAGACCGGATGCACATGGACCAGATATCCCTATTCCAGAAAAATCAGTATGGTTGGATGAAGTTGTAAGTAACTCTGACTGTGAAACTTCACAAAAGGTAGATGAACAGTGCCTTAGTGGCATTAGTGACATTGCTACACTTTCTAATTAGCGCCAGGTATTCTCACAGTTAGAACTTTATGATTTAGTTAGGGACTTAAGGCTTCCAAAGGATAAGTCTGAAATTTTGGGATCCAGACTTAAAAGCAAAGATTTATTGGCCTCAAATGTCAAAATTTCGTTGTACAGAACGAGAGAATCTCAATACGTACATTTTTTCGAAGTGGTTCACTTGTATATTGTACTAACGTTGCTAGCCTTATAACTCAACTTGGAAGCAAGGTTTATAACCGTGATGAATGGAGGCTTTCTATTGATTCTTACAAAATAAGTCTTAAGGTCGTTCTGCTCCATAATGGAAACATTTTTGCATCTGTTCCTGTTGCCCATTCTGTACAAATGACACAAACTTACGAAAATCTAAAAGTACTGCTTGAAAAAATTCACTGGAGTGGACGATTTATGGTGATTTAAAAATTGTAGGTTTGTTATTATTAGGTCAGCAATCAGTATATACAAAGTGTCCGTGTTTTCTGTGCAAGTGGGACAACAGAGACAGGCGACAACTTTGGGAGAAAAAGGATTGGCCCCGAAGAGAAAACTTAACACCTGGTTCAAAAAACGTTGTTTATGCAAATTTGGTTGATCCGCAAAAAAATCTTTTGCCGCCACTTCATATTAAATTAGGATTAATGAAGCAATAAGTAAAAGCTATAGATAAAATTGGGAATTGTATTTTAAGTACTTATGTGGCAAATTCCAACTCTTTCTGAAGCAAAATTAAAGGAAGGCATTTTCGTAGGATCCCAAATAAGAAAATTAATTCAGGACCAACAGTTTGAAGAAACAACAACAGAAATTTAAAAAGGAATTTGCTTTAAAAATGTAACAGCAATTTTTTGAGAAAATTGAAACATTCGCAGTAGGAGGAATTATTGTCATCAAAATGCTGGATAATTTTAAGCAACTTGGTTGTAATATGAGCATAAAAATTAATTTTTTGCATGCTCATCTGGACTACTTTCCAGAGAATCTTGGTGCTGTTAGTGAGGAGCAAGGTAAAAGGTTGCATCAAGTTATAAAGGAGATGGAAAGGACGCACCAGGGTCGATAAGATGTGACCATGAAGACAGATTACTACTGGATGCTGAAATAAGAACATCCAACGAATGACTACACAAGAAAAACTACAAAACGAAGTTTTTTATTAAAAAGGGAGAAATTTTCAAAGAAAAAAGACTCAAAACCATTTGTCTTGTTGCTTTTTACTTTGTCTTTTAATGTTTTTGAAATATATTTATTAAAATGTAACTTTTCCTTTAGTTTTTAATTTATGCTGATTATTCAGTTGATCAAAACCCTTATATGAGGAGCAAAAACAAAAGGCAGTGTAAATAACTCACTTATAATCACTTATTAAACCCAAATAAACTTTCAAAATGTCAAAATTTGTAGGCTTGTATTATCAAAAGACTTTTTCGAAAACCTCTAAAACAACTTATTTAAAAAAACATTTAATGGACAAAAATCCTTGATTCCCAAACTGATAGTTTATTATGGGCCAATTAAAATAGACTCACGATTTTAAATAACCCCACGAAAATTTAAAAAAGAAGGGGTTGAAATCTAAAAAGGACTTTGATGACGTCACAATTAAGTCCCTCGTTTGTCATCATTCGCGATGGAACCATTCACCTTTTCGTCGCACGCCAAAGACGAGAAAAAACCATAACCGAGTACAAGGCGGTCGTAAAAATAGTACTTTCACTTGCGTTGTCAAGAGTTGTTTTGGTCGCACGTTAACCCAGTCAAGTTCATGGCCGCGTTATGCAACGTCAATAGATCGCTACTGACCTTACGTGAAGCCGATCCGAACTTTTCCACCGCGGTTGATTTTTGTTGTTGTTGTCTTCTAATCTGTAGGTTGAGCCCATGAAATTTTGTTCTACTGTAGCATGTATAACCTCAAATTTATAATATAAGCATGAATAATCACGAAAATATGGATATTATAGAATTGGAATTCCCCAAGGAACCATGTCTGGACTCCTATTATCAACCCTTCATATCGATCATCTATTTGTATCGCTATAGAGCTTGGGTTTTTAAAACAAAAATACCCGTCTACCGTTCTGACTTCTCGTATCGGTTTTGTTCGTTTTTAAATCAATCATAAACGCTTACAAACACCTCTACGAATTTCAGTGTCTGAAGGGGAGTGGAAAAATTGTGTCAGTGGCACATTAGAAATTGTTTTAGATTTTTATTGACGTTTTCTACACGAACGGCACTGATACGTAAAGCGGTGACATGTTTAGTAAACACAGCGTATCAAGGCTAAGACGGCCATGATAATAAAATTCAACTTCGTCGCCTTTCCAAACCCCAGCGTTGTCTATTTATTGGTCGACAATGTGGCAGAAATCAATAAAACCGATTTCCCGTGGAACAAGAGATACTAAACGACTTTACTGTCGCTAATTTGTTTGATACACCGACATAAAGGCAACGGGACACACTTTCTAGACTCGTATCTATAGTCTTCGTACAGATGTGCAATTACTATAACTATAAAACTGAACAAAGCGGTATTAAAACGGATTTCTCGTCTTGGTGTTCCCCAAGGAACTCCTCCTGGACTCATATGCCCTAATTTGAGACTATTATTTTATTTATTATTAAAATCAAACTGTGTGAAAACTCACTTTCTTGTGTTTAGGTCAAAACTGCGGAATTATCGGCGGTATTCTGCTCATATCCTGGGGCATCGGAATGATTATCTACAAACCGTACGACATGTTTTTGGACGTAAGGATACATATGTCGCCAGGTAAAAATAGGTCCAGTGGTTTTGGAAAATTATAACCGTTATTCCTGCTTTTCCAGGGCTGCCTCCATACGACTGGTGGCTGGATCCTCCAGACGAAGTATTACTTAAAGTATATCTATTTAATGTAACTAATTCCGCGGAATTCCTGAATGGTACTGACTTAAAACTCAAAATACAGGAAGTAGGACCGATCATATACAGGTACATGGTTAAATAAACTATTAAATTGAAGTCACTTTGCGTGTTAATTCCAAAATAAAACAAGGTTAAATTGGAAAAGCCGACTACAACACCCTGTATGTACTGTGTTTTAGGGAAAAACTGGTCCACACTAATCCCACCTTCAACGAAAACGGAACGTTCACGTACACAGCCAACAGGACGGCCATTTACCTGCCAGACATGAACACCGTCGACCTAAACGCGACAATAGTGATGCCGAACTTGGGGGTCATGGTAAGTATATCCGAGGCGTCTGTGAAAACTCTTAGGTCCGTCGTGTTTCAGTTGGTGCCGTCGTTCCTGTGGGACGCGCCGTTTTTCACGAAATTCGGTGTGAACGTGATGATGAGGTCGCTCAAGTCTAACCCGTTCGTTACGACTACGATCCACGATTACCTGTGGAACATCACCGATCCTCTCTTGGACATGTCGCAGAAGATAGCGCCGAGCTGGGTCCCCACCAAAAACATGGGCATACTAAATAGGGTGAGTAAAAGAAAACATATACAACTTAAGCATTGGTAATCGAACGGGGCTAAGAAAATTGTTGTAGGTCTCAGGCTTATTCACACGTTGGGTGATTTTTAGGTATACGCCGATTTTGTGGACAACGTCACCGTCTATGTGGGGCCCAAATTCGGCCACGATAATTTCTTTCTGATAGACAAGTACGACGGATCGGAGTATCTACCTCACTACGGGAATAAGTGCGAGGACAAAGTGACGCAATCCTCCGAGGGTATCAGCTACCCTCAGCACCTGACGAGGAACGACACGTTGAAGTACTGGAGGAAGACGCTGTGTAGGGTCGGAAACCTGTTATATTCCCGTAAGTATCGAGTACACTAGTACGGTGTAAAAAAATACCCTTCTACCTTTGCGCGGATGATGTCAAAAATGACACTCGCCGCATAAAAATCTCGCGTGCACAAAGACTGTTAAATAGTTGATATAAAATAACACATTTTGGTAGCAAGGCAATATGAACTGGGGGCTCATTGGACGTGACTTATAGAACGAGTACTGTAAATACTCTTCAGCCGTTTCTATTTTCGATAAATGGCGATAGGGGTTTATATATAACTTCAGACGCATTATGACCGCGACGTATACGTGCCGCCATCTATGTTCCAACACTATAACTACCCGAAAAATGTTTTTTACAGACGACGTGCAGAGATATGGCGTCACCGCCTACAGATTCGACTTGATCCCGTCCATGTACGATAGAACGACGCCATCTTACGGTGATTGTTATGCCGGAGTGCCGCCTCTTCCAGGCGGATTATCCGATATTTCCAAATGTTACTTTGGTAGGTACCGTTTCCTAAATAACATGCAAACTCGCCGATCGTAAATCATAGACTGTGGTGTAAAATCTAATATCCATTTATATTTATATGTTAATCCCGTTTCTGCAAATTAAATGTCAAAAATAAAACGTCAGCGTTTCGAAATTGCAAAGCTATTAGAAGATTTCGCAACGCTTCGAGGAATTTTCGAAACAATCTAACGAAATCATTTTCAGGGATGCCATTCGCAGCGAGTTTTCCCCACTTTCTGTATGGGGACGAAGCACTCAAGACGTACGTCGAGGGGCTGCAGCCCGACGCCGAAAAGCACGGATCTTACGTCATGGTTGAACCGGTAAGAATAAAAAACACCATTTGTTAACAAAACAAATTATAAAACTGCCTGACGATGGTAGGGTTCCTGTCGAAATGTGCGTATAAGGTTAGTTAGAACATGGGCTGCTGTAAGAGGGGTGTTAAATACGCTATATAGAGCGAGAACGATTATAGTTATTATTTTTCGGGCAGTTTTTAATCGTGTTCTTTAATTATTTTTCAAGGGATAATTTCTTGTATGGCTTTTAGACAAAATAGATCAACGTCAAAAGTCATCACAGACTTCTATTACAGCTTCTGCTCTACGATCCTGAAGACAAAACGTCGCAAATATTTGTTTACAGGCGTTACGAATTTTTTTTATGAAAAAGGGACTAGATTTTTAGTAAACATGATTAAAGAAAAAGTCACTGCTCTCTTAGTAATGCTTGAACAACCTCAATATTTACCACACACTTCCATTAGAGCTTCTGCTATACGATCCCGAAGAGAAAATGCTTCAAATAGTTTCTTCCAAGCGCTACGAATTTTTTATGAAAATGAGACAAGATTTTTAGTATACAAAATTAAAAGAAAATCACTGCTCTTTCAATAGACCTTACACAACCTTCATATTTACCACAGATGGTCCCTAAAGCCTCTGCTATATCACTCTAAAGGCAAAGTACGTCAAACAATTTGTTTACAGACACTATGATTTTTTTTTATGAAGAAAGGACAAGAGTTTTGGTAAACAGAATTTTAAAAAATCACTGCTCTCTCAATGGACCTTACACAATCTTCATACTTACCACATACACCCCTTAGAGCCTCTACTATGTCACTTTAAAGGCGATGTGTCTCAAATAGTTTGTTTACAGGCGCTACAAATTTCTTTATGAAAAAAGGACAAGATATTTAGTAAACAAAATTTAAAAAAATCACTGATGTCTCAATAGACCTTACACAACCTTCATATTTACCACATACACTCCTTAGAGTCTCTACTATACCACTTTAAAGACAAAGTGCCTCAAATAATTTGTTTACAGACGCTAAGAATTCTTTTATGAAAAGAGGACAAGATTTTTGGTAAGAAAAATTTAAAAAATCACTACTCTCTCAATAGACCTTACACAACTTTCATACTTACCACGTACGCTCTTTAGAGCCTCTACTATATCACTTTAGAGTCAAAGTGTCTTAAATAACTTGTTTACAGACGCTACGAATTTTTTTATGAAAAAAGGACTAGATTTTTACTAAACAAAATTAAAGCAAAGGCCGCTGATCTCTTAGTAAACCTTGCACAAAATTTACTACACACTTCCATTAGAGCTTCTGCTATATTATCCTGAAGAGAAAATGCTTCAAATAGTTTCTTCCAAGAGTTACGAATTTTTTATGGAAAAAGGATAAGATTTTTAGTATACAAAATAAAAAAAAAATCACTGCTCTCTTAATATACCTTACGCAACCTTCACATTTACCACAGACATTCCCTAAAGCCTCTGCTATATCACTCTAAAGGCGAAGCACCTCAAACAATTTGTTTACAGACAAAAAAAAAGGACAAGATTTTTGGTAAACAAAATTTAAAAAATCACTGCTCTCTCGATAGACCTTACACAATCTTCGTACTTACCACATACACTCCTTAGAGCCTCTAGTATATGACATTAAAGACGAAGCACCTCAAATAATTTTTTTACAGGCGCTATGATTTTTTTATGAAATGAGGACAAGATTTTTAGTAACAAAATTAAATAAAAAGTTACTGCTCTCTTAGTGAGCCTTGTACAACCTCAAAATTTACCACATACATACTTTCACTAGA
Source organism: Rosalia funebris (assembly GCA_037954035.1). Lineage (NCBI taxonomy): Eukaryota > Metazoa > Arthropoda > Insecta > Coleoptera > Cerambycidae > Rosalia > Rosalia funebris. The sequence continues at coordinate 25,213,946 of JAZFAV010000003.1, read as the reverse complement.
GCTTCTGCTATACGATCCTGAAGACAAAACGTCAAATATTTCCTAGACTTCCGTTAAAAAACTGTGTTAGCGAATCCATTGTTGATTAATTGATTACTTTGCAATTAATAATCTTTCTTTCAGAATACGGGCATCCCTCTACATGGTGTAGCAAGATCACAGGTCAACCTGGTGATAAGAGACATGAGGGGATTCAACGGCAACATACAGAAATTTTCCAATCTCGTCATACCACTGGCTTGGATGGAATACGTGAGTCAAATAAGGGCTTTCCCGGCAAAGGATTTCTATGCACGGGACCGTCCTTACCAGATCTAGAGCCCCGTTATCGTATTGGAAGCCCCAAAATAAAAAATAACTCGACTATGAGTCACGTTTATGTCGTAAACAAGTTGAAATTATCACGGTTATTTTTTTCTATTTGTTCGAAGTACTTGGGAGAATAAATAATTAAAGATACAATTTGAGGACAATACGGGTTTATTGATACCCTGTATAACAACTAAATTACGTACAAAGAAATTAAGATGTGTATTCTAACGTATAATCTTTCAGACTGACTTGCTAAATAAACTATTTTTATTTCAACGACATTTGAACAGTTAAACATTCGATATTGAGTTACCCGAACTCATAAATGCTGACCTAATGTTTATGTTTAATTTCAGGCACCGCATGAAGACTATTTTTAAACCTAAAATAATTATTGTTGAATGTAATATTCCAACACTATTAACTTTCGAAAATCGTAATTGTCGAGTCAAGCAAGATTTTTATTAAACAGAAAGCAAATTAACGGAAAACAAGACTAATTGAGATTCAAGGTTGTAATTGAATTAAAATTGTCAGTTTTTATAATCAGGAAGAGAACGTAATATTTTTAATACGAACGAGAATATTTAACAAAGCTAATTAACGAAATACATAATTAATAAATAAGATTGGATTCGAGCACGTAAACTTACGAACTAATGTTGAAAGTAAGAGAAGCACCAGGAACGTCGACATTATATTTACAGAATTTTTTTTATTAAATGTGTTTTATCTTGATACATGGTGATTTTTTGATATTGCGGAAAATTCAGGGACAGATAATTTGGACATAAATAAGGAAAAAAGTTCCTATGAACATGTACCCGTAAACGCCTCGTTTCCGAGATACGGGGTATTAATTTTTTTTTTAATTTACTTTTAATTATTAATTCAAAACTCGTTTATTCGATTTTATTGAAAATTGACTGGTTTATTTCAAATAATAGGGGCTATTTGTGCGTCATTACATTTCACTTAATTAGCCCAGGGGCGTCTCAGAAGAGTATATTTAATACTAATAAAAAAAAAAGGGATACGTACGTTATTATTTCTCATTAATATTAAATGAACTGCTATAAAAAATAGGGTACGTACCCTACTATTTCTCATTAGCATTAAATTAACTGACCCTTGAGATCCCCTGGCATAAATAAATAAAATACAATGACACAAAAATAATGGCTTCTATTATTAGACACCTGTTAATTTATAATTATAAAAGGCGTAAAGGACTTGAAAACAGTTATTAAACGTGAATTAACACCCTGTATTTCGGTAACATAACGTTTCTAGACACTGTACATGAAACTTTTCTGATTTTGATTCAAATAATCTGTCCTCGAAATGTCTCGCAATATTAAAGAATCACCCTGTATATCTATACTACACAATAATACAGAGGCGCGCAAGGACACGTAAAACACTTTTAAGAGCTTTTATTCAGGCAAATTGTGGCGTCTGCATATTGTGATTAACAAAAGGACTTATTTAAAAGAGTTATTTAAAAGAGTCCACAAGTGTAAAAAAATGTCCACAAATAACATACAAACAACTTGAACTTTAAAAAACCAGCATCATATCGTAAATTTACTGCTAAAAGTTATTATACTTCGCCCGCAAATCGATTTTTTAACTCTTATCATTTTCAGAATCAAGTAGGCATACCTTGGTACATAGAATGGCTGTTATACTTCGTGGTGGTACTGGTACCAATATTCCAGTACCTATTCATAGCGTGTCTGTTCTGCGTCGGCCCCATTATGATAGTTTATTTCGTCAGGAAGAAAACGGAAGAACGAAATCATCTACTGAAGAACAAGACGCTAGCGTTCGAATCGGAAGTCTTTCTGAAGCCGTCCTAAAGCAGGAACTCGCCTCGACACGACTTCCAAAAAAGTGATAAGACTTGACAATTCAAGGTCTTCGCGGGGGCGTTAGGATAATTCTACAGCTGTGATATAATCACTATTATCGTATTTTTAAACTCTAGGGTGTTTTATATGAATTAGATAAATGTAGAAGTAAAATGTAGGAAAAATGTTAACTCCATTATATTGAGGTAGGCCGAGTATATCTACGTTTATATTTACCCGAAAATGGTATACAGGCATACTAGTCAAATCGTCCTAAACCAAAAAATTAGAAGCCACCAAATAAAAATATTTGCTCAAGAAGAATAGTCTGCTTCGCATTTAAAGGCAACGCCATCTATTGGCGCGCCGCTGTATCCTTCAAGTTACAAGCGAAATCATGACTATTATTGTAACAAAATGTGTTATGTTAAACAATTTTTAGCAATAAAAAAATCATACAATTGCATGCGTCAATTATTTCTTAAAATATGATCCAAGATATTCCAAAAATTTGTCCATAGACTTACATATCCGAGGTAAAGTATCGTTTAAATGTCCTAATAATATATAAAGAAGGCATATCTTCAGATATATATGGTTATTGTGCATTTCGTTATTCAAATCTAGTTTACTATGTATGCGAGATACTACGAAATGAGAAAAAATGGATTCCAAGAATTGGTTAAAATAATATGTATGCTTCAGTAATGTTTATAGGTTATTATTTAACCTGAACACATATAAACAATAACAATATGCATAATACCTTCAGTAAATTCGAATATACGGATCATTCACGGCAAAAAATAACAATAAAATCTAAAACCTCAATCCTCTATACCCTACATACACTTACCATTACCATGGCTCGGCTTCTCGGCAATTCGGACAGCATTCAATCACCAACAATCCTAAAGACAAGAAACTTATTAAACAATACGTGAAAAGTATTTATACCATGCATTACCTATAATATCATATATAATAAGCTAGTGAAAATATCACATGCTTGCACAAAATGTCCGCCAAACGCTGCACAGACGATTGTTTAAATTCAAACAAACAAGCCAATAGAAGCGCAATGCATTATGGGAGAAAAACAAATGAAATGCATGTTAGAGATGATGCGCGACGCGGTTTATTTCGAGTACATGTGGGTTTATACAAAATTGCCATGGAAATGATTTTACAAAATTGTTAGTTTACATATTTTAGTTCATTTTGTATAACAGTATTAAATACTGTTATAATAAATTTTATTATTAACCATTATTATGTACGTAAATCCATTTCATGATATTATTCGATTCGTTCTGTGATATTTTGTTTGGTCATCCAATTGAAACGTTAAAAAATATTTTTCACAGATACAACATATTACTAATATTAAGAAAGCGGAGTTAACTAAATTATATGTAGACAATTACAAAGAAAATAATTACACTTGAATAAGGTTAAAACTTACCATTAACATTCTCGCAATCTTAGCCACAAATGTATTTTCCCCGTACTGTTTGAAATGGCAATAAACTATTAACAGGTGTATTGAAATATATCTAACCACATTACCGGCGTCTTTTTATAAAAATAGTAATTCTAAATCAACTATTATACACGCAAACCGTCGTCAAATTACTTGAAATAACTACATTGTTGAAATTCAAACAATCAGAGAATCTGCAATGCATTATGGGAGTAGAACAAACGGGTGTCTAGATCATTCGTTTAAGCGTTGGTCAAGATCGATTGTTAGAAGAGGTGCGATCAATTAGATTCAATGTCAGTACAATATAAGAGGTGAGCCTGGTTGTCTGTTCTGAGTTATGGTTCCAAGCTTGGGTGAATAGATACAATTATTAAATAATAGCGATTAATTAAAGAAAACAGATTGTGGATTTTTATTTTAACAACAAATATACAAACGTATAAAAACACCCTATACTAAACAGTCACTTAAATGAATAACAACTTAAAATAAACAAAACAAAAAAAAGAAAAAAAGATCATTTGGGTACTTATAATATGCTCAGTCTTATAACAGACACCCACATGAATATAACTTAACGACTAATTAACAAAGGCCAAAACAAACTTTGCATGAATTCAAAGAAAATCTTTAAAAAACGTTTTAAAATTAATAAGCTATGTAATTACTGTTCGTTTTTGCCTTTATGTAATAATCAAATCTGCTTATGTTTCTAAGATGGACGGATATTCGTCAAATATTATCCATTACGGACTAGTTTAAAGAAAATGATATCTCTCGATAATCTACAAGGTTGATACTAAAAAATGTGACGAATGAAATGATTAAGCGTATTTTTTCACCCTACAATAATTAAGTTTAACATTATTGAGAACAAACCTAAACTCAAATTAACGAAGTAAGTATTACAACACTGAGAACGTTAAAAAAACAAACATTACATTAACAATTAAAAAAATAATATCAACGAGTTTTCGCAAAATTCAAGTCTTTTAAAGTAGCAAAAGAGCGGCATAAAGAAAAAATTATGACATTCGATACGAACATGAAAAGGTACCATAACTGTAGCTAATAATTATTAACAAAGATACTGTAAATTTGACAAAGGTAATTTGGGTTGCCTAAATACCATAGTCCCTTACAATTTTGAGTGTCCTCTTGAGTTTTGAGTATTAAATCTTTGGTCAGAGTTCAAGAATACATTCTAGTTATCTTAAATTTCTTGTAAATTCTCGTTCTCGTGCCGCCTTTCTAACGGTCTTAGACTATTTCTGTTACTGAGGACATTTTGCCATCTATTTCTGCATACCAAAGCAATGCACACCAACGTTATAAACATCGTCAGCAAGAACCCCCATTGGAAGGCCAGTTTTACGCCTTTGAGCGTAAACGTCGCTTCATAGATTATATCCACGAAGTCCTGCGGCAATGTCTTCTCGTCCACTGACTGTAAAGAAATAGTAACAATTAAATAAAGATCAAAATATGTCGCGAGGATTAAATGAATGTTGTTGGTAGCGTGTCGTGTCGTTAGCACTTGGTGACAAGTAAAAATAAATAAACTTTACGTACCGCTTCTAACCAGGCAAAGGGGAGCATGAGGCCATCATTATATCTATCTAACTGGTATACGGTGCTCGACTTCTGCACCTGAATGTTCATTTGCACCCTAGATTTCCCGGACATAGCGAAACCCATCACGGGATGAATATTCAAGTATGTAGATATGTCTCTCTTAGCGGTACTCAATCCCGAAACTCCGTTGATGAGCGACTGATCGGCGTTGTAGAAGTGGGGATTGGACACGAATATAGGCGCCCCTAAAAGGAAATTATCACTATTCCGTATTCGATCGATCAAGGTCGTTTTAGCACTTACCCTTATTGCAAGGAGTAACGTTAAATACTCCCTTTAAGGGACAAACGCCGCTGTCCATGTTGCAGTAGCATTGGTGTTGCGGATTCTCTTCCACTGAATCGTAGATGTGTTCTGGTACAGAGTATCTGTACGCTGGAATTTTGCCGTCGAGAATCTTAATTTCCTTTTCGAAGACAAATGGAACGGTCCTGCACATTTGAAGGAAGACAAACGACAGAGGTTGCTTGTGTTGGACTAGTTTCGGGGGGAATACGGCACCATCGGCACCTTCAAGGCTAAAAATGAGACGCAGTTTTTAATGGTACACAAATTAAAGTCGAGGTTATACCAACCTGTTACATTCATCTGTAGACCAGTACTTAAATAAGGTTTCGTTGTCAACTTTCTCGATGACACCCAGTCTGCTGATATCCCTTTTCCCCGTATTAACTGTAAACACGTTCGGTTGCACACCCGCTTTCTGGAAAGGAAAATAACGTGATTTATTTGCACGAACATTGGAAACTCTTGTTCAAAGGTTTCGGGAACAATTATGTCTACTTACTCCACTCAATAAGCCGACTTTCTCGGGAAACTTTTCATTGTTCATCTTGGCCATGGTCCTTGAGACATCGTAAAAATCGCTGGAGTAACCGGTGATGAAACTATCAGCTGCCAAGGTTAAGAATGGCTTTTGGTCCATGGCCGTTAGAAGTCCTGAAAACGCCAAACGTTCGAAGTAGTTCTTAAACTTGGTCTTCGCCGCGCCGGCCTTAAAAATAAATAGAAAATGTAACTCCAGTAACGATGTGTAATTCTCGAACGTACCAACAATGGAATATTCGGGACGGTCACCCGATCGCTTTGCTTGCCTTTCGATAGGTAAGGGAGGAACTTGTAGGTACGTTTTTCCTGATACGACACCGTATCATCCTCATGGAAAACTATGTTGACCCTCTCCAGGGATTCCCTTGAAATACAAAAACGTGAGTTTAGATAAAAGCCGTTTTAAAACAGCATTGACTTACTCGTAAACGTATGGCCCAACCTCTTGTACTTGCAGCTTTTTCTGCATTTTGCTCTCGTATTCCTCCACATTCGTGTAGTTGAAGATATACACGTTAACTGTGACCTTGGGGGACGGGGCATGCCACATTTCGAAATGCTCAGAGGTGTTAGATATCGCCAAAGTCTGTGTAAAAATATATACATTCATTTGGTGAACTTCTTGGAATTATTTTGTGAAAATATATGATTTATTACTGTCAGTGATCTTTTAAAGTTATATTTATTTATTTTTTAAACATTAAATCGTCTAAACAATACGCAGAAGGCTTCCCAGCGGAATAATGATATGTGCATCCGATGTACTAATAATCGTACATCCGATGTACTATTATGACGTTCATCATGAGCTGTCCTACATATGGCTTGAAGTGGACAAATTTTGATTATATTCACTTATTCCCTGACATTTAAATCATGGTTCTAGCGTCAAAATCCTCTAAGTAAGTAAACACAACCAGCATTTGTTCACTTTAAGCTAACTGCAGGACGGCTCTGGTCGTGGAACAGGAATATTTTGGCATTTTAAAAACGTTTAAAATAAAATAAAAACATACTTAAATGGTTTTGAAAAACTTACCGATAACATCGTATTGTCGAAGAAGTCTGTAAGCCACATGATTATAACTCCAATAATACTGATTACGTGCAAAAGGGACAATCCCGATATAACTGAAAATAACGAAAATCTTAATTAGACATTGTTTTATTTAAACGATATTTCTTATTAACTGTATCGTTTCGTTATATAATTTTACCATTTCCTTTAAAAAATTTGCCATGACTCCGCAAACTATAGAAGCATATGTGGCTTCTATAGTTATATATAGTAGCTTGGGGCGTTGGGAGAGCAATGTGGCATAATTACTCCAGAATGGATAAATCGGAGAAAAATAAACTCAAACAATAAATGTGGCATGTGCGTACCATTAAGAAAAAATGTAATGAGACTCATTTTTATACTGAAATTTAGGCAATAATAAATTAATTATACTCCCGATCAATAGAGGGCGCGTATATTGTGAGACCGAAATCATCACTGACTCGAAAATGTATTCATTATTGCCCACATTTCAGGAGAACGTACCGACAGTCTCGTTACTTTTCTTCCCGACGGTACAGCGTAGATGATTATCGAAATTCTATTACGATCTCATTAGCCCGCTGTACAATATATTACTTCGTTATTTTAAATAGAATCCATCACTTTTACAAATAAACCTTTGTTCTTTCGCATAGATTAATGAGCTCGATATTTCAGCCTCCGTATTGGTGAAAAATATCTCGGCCATCTAAATGGCATGCTTATTTTTTTAATGGTTTTAGCATAATCAACGAACATTTAGCAGACACTAACGATTGACCCGTGAAATTCGATAAAGGATGGCGCCTCGACCAGACATACACAAGTTATGGTAATACCGTCTAGGGCTTCGCAGAATTATCATAACATGATTAATTAATGTGTTTTTTAACTTTGATATCTGCAACGGAGCGTTAAATAAATTTCCGTGGATTATACATCGTTCTGGGTGAAAAGTGACTACGTGATAATGATAGATTAAGTTCTAATAAAGCCATTTGTGAAGTTGTTAATCGAGGTCAGAGATTTTGAGCGGTAGATGGCGTAGATTGATCAGAAGTGGGATTCGATGATTGTACTTAAAGAACATGGATAGCTTCTGTAGGTCATTCCAGAGCTTCTCGCTATTATTATAACATAAGATAACGTATATCAACGTTACTAAAATAACATTGATATAATTAAACTGATCGTGGAAAGGCTACGCCGATTATTTTTTTGTAAGACGGCTGTCGAAGACTAGACGTAAAGGTTATCGCTGGGGTTATCTAGCTTATCTATTCTTACAATTAGTGAAAGGGAGAATCGTACTAAATAAAGTAATAAAAATTAAGGCCGTTTACAAAAAAATATGTAAACGTTTATAAGTATACACTGGGAAGTCGAGAAACATGTAAATGGTAAAATATTTTGTGTACGGTTTATCGCAAATTGTGCTTTATTTGACAAGAAAAGAATAAAAATGGTGACTGTCACAACGTAAAATATACAGCGACAGCAAAAAGAAACACTAGGCACAACAATTAAGAGATGTAAGAAAAATCCTAAATGATTTTTATGGGGCTGTAACTTGGAGAAAAATAGTCGCAGAGTAATTTAAAAAAAAATCAAATTGAAGCTTCAAGTTTCTAGTTTTCAGGTCTCGAGTCCAGAAGTTAACCATCAGCAGTTTCTGAGTAATCTTAAGAAAATTATCGGAAAACAAATTTTCCAAATTTTTACTTGCTTTTCAAGAAGTCCACGGACTTCAATACATTCTTTTCAGTGATTTTATCGTAAAACTTCTTTAGATAATTTTATCCTCTTTAATCTGAACGGTCTAAGAGCCTTATACGATGATTATCAGATTTTTGGCTGAGTTATCGTCGTTCAAAGCAAGAAAGTCAGTTTTGACTTCGGTAATTAATTACTCGGGAAATAATGATCGTACAGAAAATTCAAGTAGGGTTTTAAAAACTGAAAAGTATTCTTTACAAGTGGTAGTTATTGGTTATTGATAAAAAAAATTCCATGCGAGAATGTTGATTGAAAAAAAGGTAAGAAGTTGCGTATTTAGAGATATTCGCTTAACTTGGCATAACTTTGTAAATAATGAATAGACTAAGGATATTGACTGTTTATTTTCAACCTCAAAGTATCCCACAGAAACTGAAAATTTCAAAGCGCTGCGATTTTATTTTCATTGTGTTCGAAATTATTGAATTTGTCGTTTTTGCTAAAAATCAATTTAAGGATAAATTTTTTGTTCCTTATTCATTTCTTGAAGTTGAAAATGTTTTTTTAGCAATAATCCATATTTTTTTTAATCAAAAAGATTAATTATTATAAGAAAAATTTTTCTGTACGTTCATTATTTCCCGAGTAATTAATTACCAAAGTCAAAACTGACTTGTTTGTTTTGAACGACGATAACTCAAGCGAAAAATCATCGCACAAGGCTTTTAGACCACTTAAATTAAACAGGATAAAATTATCTAAAAAAGCCTTATGATGCAACCACGGAAAATTTTTATTGAAATCCGTGGACCTCTTGAAAGGAAAACAAAAATTTAGATTTTTTCCCTGATGCTTTTCTTATAATTACTCAAAAACAAGATGGTAAAAAAAATTAAACTAAATATCTGAAAACTAGAAACTCGGGCTTCAGTTTTCTTTTTTTAAAATTGTTCTGCGACTGTTTTTCTCCAAGTTACAGCCCTTTGAAAATCACCTAAGAATTTAGAACGTTTTAACATCCCTTAATTTTTGTGCCTAGTGTATATATTTCACGTTATACTCTTATTTTTGTTGCTCTATTAATGCGTGCATGTCTAAAAATCAAATACACATATATACAGTATGGTAATGAAATTTCGAGCAATATTTTGTTTATTACTAAATAATTTTTTTATTTCCTAAACCCGCCAACTTTATTCTTTTTAAAAGGCATCGAGTGATGTACAAATTTAATTTATTTCAGGGTTTGTCTAAATTGTGATGTCATCAGAATATTTTTAAAAGGCAGCCCTCTCTTTAAAAAAATTAATTGGTCAAGATTTCTTAAGACAGATTTCTAGATAATAAGTGTCAAGTAGATGCGGTACATATTGACGAGGCGAATCATAATATACTAACGAGTAAGCGAATTGCAATAATATTGCGCCGCCTCCTCGTTCATATCGAAGGCACCTCCAGAGCATGCCTCTAAAGGCGGCTCCGGATCGAAAAACAAAATCGGATCGTTGCCACGTTGTTCGCAAGGGTCGATTTACTATATTGATTTTGTCAAAATGCCGAAATTCGAACGAAAAGCATTTCGTACATCGACCTAAAAATTTCGTGACACACGAAAACCGTTAGTCAATAGATTTCAAAATTAGAATTATATGGATTCGATAATAATCTTCTACACTTAGTAAAATCATATTTATCCAGACGTACATTATTTGTTTCATATAACGCTTTTAAATTCGATGCCTTCTTAGCGTCCTCTGGAGTACCCCAAGGCTCAAATTTGGGACCATTGTTCTTTATATTATTTATTAACAATTTGTTTTAAAGTTTATGTCGCGTCATCTTCATTTTGCCGATGACTTAAAGCTATTTTTAAATATAATCTGCTTAGATGACCACTTGAGACTGAGAAACTATCAGTGTACATAGACAAATGTAAAATTTGCTCGTATACCCTAAAGAAACAACCACTAATTATTCCATTAATCATTATTCTCTTGGTGGCACAGTTTGAATACATTCTAAAAATATTAAGGATCTTGGCTTGTACTTTGATGATAAAATATCGTTCTTTAGGCATATCGACCATGTGGCTATTAAGGTATATAAAACCCTTGATTTCGTGATTAGAAACACGACATCGTTTAATGACACTGCTACCTTAAAATATTTATATTTTGACTGTTCCACGTTTCGTCTAAAAAAAAAAAAAAACTCTAAAAATACTATTACTACAATATTACTAGGCAGTTACGTTAATTTTTTGACACACCGGATACAGCCTCGCACGCTTCTGAGAAATCAAACTGGTGGCGTGACCACAAAGATCAAAAGGGTATCGCTGTTCGGTCTGTAAACTACAAAGTTGTTGAAAGTGTATCAAGGCGGCGGCGTTTTGTAACATAATAACAATAATTGAGACTATTTACGCGAAGCATCACATCATTTTTTGTCGCCTATCAGGGCGAGGAACGCTCGTATCTAATTTTATGCAGTAGGTCATAGACTGGTCATTATGAATCGATATTACGATTTGAGATATCGACTTTTCTACATAGTAAATCGATTGGAAAAGCAGACCACTTTGGGGATTCCCTTCGGTCAATTTGCGCGCTATCTTTATTAAGAGCTGTTTTTATCAGTCACAATCGAAAAATCTCGCTTCCTCTACGCCGATGGGCATGTCACAAGAAGAAGAAGAAATTGGAAATATCGATATGATTCGATACTTCATTAATATTTCACTGTTTTGTTGAACATTTATGAAATCAGGTCGCAAAAGCTAATACTATCGTAATTACTAACAAATCGTCTACCTGACATTAAAAAAATTGATCGAAAGTATGATCAAACCTTTGTTCTCCTTCTAACAGACACAATTTCAAATAAGTTTACTAGTGCAAAATAAATAATTTTTACTGGTTTTATTTTTTATTTACCCCAAATCTATCTTTGGCCGAGGAGTGTACGCCACTGGTTGCTCAATAGCGTGACCACTCAACGAACTCACAATCAGTTTGCTAATATCTGTGAAAAATGTATTATAAGTGCCGATATGTCCTTATTTACATTCAAAAGGCTCAGAAAGCTTGTTAAATAAAATTAACAAAGCGATATGATGCCTTGGAAAATTTAAAAATAAATTTAATTTAAAATGTAATAAAATTTTAAAATTTCAAATAAGGTTTCAGATATATCATAAAATCGAAGATATGTCAACAATGGGATGGTAATAAATAATTTTGTTTCACAAACAGTAGAGAGAATAATAACCAAAGTTCACAAAACTAAATTGTTTTCAATTACTGAAATTGTCAACTTCTAACACAATATGCGATACAGGGTCACTTAAATAACTGAAACCAATACGACGTTACAATATTTCTAATATATTCATTAATGGTTTGAGCTACTTCTTCGACTATTATCCAGAACAATTTCATTGTATTTTATTTTTACTTCCATCTTCATTTATCCTAAAGAAACAAAATGAATTTAATCGACTAGGAATTAAACTGAACAATTCTCAATTCTTTTTGAAGTCGACAATAGAGTATACGTATTTTATTTTCTATCAATATCTCACAAAAAGTAAACACAAGTAGTATTATTAAACTGACTTAGCTATTCTTCATCTAAGAATCGAATTTATTCTCTAAACGAAGGGAACACCTGTAGGAAATGGTAGACGTACAACCAATCCCTGATACAAGTGCCAATTGACTCGGGAATTGACCCCACGCGTGAATGAATCTTTCAAAAATTAATAGTAAATTAATATTAAATAAAAAGTATTGGAAAACACAAATATCTGAATCCGTTATGAATTATACTGGAATTTTCGGGCTTTCAATCAGTGGATCAAATATTGTCAACTATTTAACTACGTTTGCCTAAGGGCACTGAAGAATCGAACCCTGAAGGTCGGATAGAGTGAAAATCGCATGGGGAGTAACCGGATAAGTAATAAGAAAACAAAGCTTACACAAAATCTTCTTGGTGTTCAGCACCCGCCCGAACAAATAGGTCCGTTCCGGGACGATATCCACGTTCATCTTCTCCAGGAAATCCTTGGTCAACGCGGGGCCCCTGGCGAAGATCTGGCCGCAGTTCCTCTCCAGGTTGGACTGCCTGAGGGACGGCACCTCGAAGACCTCGTCACTGTCGTAGTCCGCTTCTCCATAAAGCATCTTCAGCGTGTTATTTGCTCGTGATAAGTGATAAGACCGCGAGCTGATTTCGACCGCACTGAATCCTTTTCGTCGAGTGAATTTATGAATGGGTGGTATCGTCTTTCGATATATAGCTAACGGCGCTGGTCTTATCTCTTGGCGAGCATAAACAATCTGTTATCGCCGGTTCTTGACGAAATCGAGTGATCAGACCATGCAGCGGCGTTGTTTTGTTTTCGATTTTTCCCGTCGGCAGACGCAATATCCGATTTTTCGGTTCTGAATTAAATAATATTTGTTTACAAGTTATTTTCTTCAATGCAGCCAAGCTTGCACAGCTCTTTTTTGCTGTTTCAATGACGTTAGGCATTCTTTTTGAAAATTATTCACAGAAATAAACACTTAAACTTAAAAGTGTACGTAGCGTAAAATGGTTTAATTTATCAGAATAACAAGCAACGTTTTTAATATTTTGTAAATACAACGATTTTGTAAATACAGTAAATTAGTTGGAATACAAAAAAAAATACTCTCATTGGTTACTGTTTATACTTATATACTGCACGTGTGCATAAGTTAGCTACCATTTTCTTATAATAAGAAACATAAAAATATTTGGCTATTCGAAAAGTGTACTTCAAAATTAACATCTCAGCTTTTATCAAATAGGTCATAGAAATAGTAAATCTAATGAAAATAGAACATCACGATGGGTCTACTATGACGTAATCCATACTTTATCTGAATGGAATCACCTTAATATTCATTGTCCTTGGTCTATTGTTCTAAACTTTTGACGTTGCTATGTATACACACCCCGTGGGAAAAAATAACTTCACCCCAACATTAATTTATAACGTTTTGCCTGTAAAAATATCTCTTCGGCGCCTGTAGCGAAAACTACAACTTTTCGTCACTCATTTTAATATTTAAATAACTCATTTTAATATACTCGTACAAATTTTAGATTTATTGTTACAGAATATTTTAGTTTGTTTGTTTATTGTTGTTGTACTTCGTAGAATAATGAGCGAGATTGTTATAAAAATATATGTGTTATTTTTGTTATAAATTTTTGTGTTGTAAACAATAACATAAGTAAAAGGTCATCTCGTGCAAACACACAGAAAAATAGTATGTTCGAAAAACAGTCGCGTAATAGTGATAAAATTACAAACAAGTATTGTAAGGGCAGAAGGCATTAATGAACATTTTAAGGGATGGAATCCATCACAGTCGAGGGGGTTAATGTTTGAAAAATAAGGGGTTGATTAAAATTCAGGTCTACAGCACATTCTTATACACAAAGCAAGCTTTAATATAATGTTCTATGTTCTGCAATGCTGCACCACGTTAATCCATTCTATGTCGATGAGGAATTTGTGGTGGATACTCTCGATCTCTAGCCAAAATCGGGCATGGTGTCGTGTGGGAAGTCGATGTAGAAACATCCACCAATGAATGTTTTTTATGCCAGTATCATGTTACAACCAACTTATAGTTCTATGCCATAATAATAAAGTAATTTTGAACTTCCCAAATATCGATTTCACTGTCAAGAAATGTTCTGAATATTTAAAAATATCATTTCAAAAAATCCGTCCTAAGTAAATTAATTTTACCTCATAGACTTTGTATTTTTATTTAAATTGAAACAGTTAAATTGTAATTGTGTCATTGATTCCGCCTAAAAAAAACTAGCCACAATCCCGTCCAGATTTAAAATATACATTATAAAAAAATTACAAATAATTGTCAACTCTCGCAACCTTGAGCTAATCATCAATTAAAAAAAAATGTACTAACAAATTTACTACCAATTTTTATCGGAATCGTCCACGCTTTTATTTTTCCAATAGTGCTGATAAACTATAAACCACAGCCATGGATATTCGAAATGTTAATTAGCAATAGTTTACAGTGTTTATTGTTATAAAATAATTCATTATCAAAGGCGGGATTTTTTCGACTGTAAACATCATTAATTGGATTGTTAATTAGCGTCGATTTCGTGGAGCCACTATTCTGTTGCGACGGAAGACGACCTAAAACCTCCAGCAGGAAATTTCCTTCTAGACGTCCTCGTTTGAGACGGTCAGATTCCTATTTGTCGGTAAATCTTTAAGGCTTAAATGTAGACTCTATTTCCTAATTGTTGACTTCCTGTGTTGACGCTCTGGCCAACACGCGGGTTCACAGGCCGTTCGTCGGGTGAGGAGCACTAGCTCTGCTCTGCCCCCGTCCCTTATACAAAGCGTGTTACATCTACCAGATTTGTGATATCCTCAAAGTCTCGAAACCAGCTAGATTGCTTTTTTTTTCAACGAAATTTACTGTAATTCAAGTAGAATTTTATATTTTCTCTTTCGATTCTCTTGGAGTTTAAAATTCTCTTTATTTTTGTTTATGGTAGTACGCAAGGCGTCTGGTATTGTCAGCCGGGAAAAGAACTTGATATGATTGCATCAGACATGGCTGAATGTCCACGTTCCTTTTTCACAAGAAAGTCCAGTTTCTTGAGCTAGACGTTTCGAAGGTGTTTAGGAAGCTTCAGAGGGTTCTTAAATTCCATTAACTTCATAGATGAATCATATGGTCTATCTAAATGTTTCTTGAAGATATTTTAGGGATTCTACGAATTTTTTAACGAAAAAGATTTAAAAAAATCATCACTGCCTCGATAGATCCTACACAATTTCAATATTCGCCACATACACCTCTTACAACTTCTATTAAGAAAGTTTAAAGGCAAAAGGTTTCAAATATTTTTTTTGGAAATGTACAAAATGTTTTAACAAAACAAGATTTTTTGATAATAAGATTAAAAGAAACTGCCACTCCCTCAGTAGACCTTAAACAACCTCAATATTCACCACACACATCTCTTAGTATTTCTACTAAAGCATGAAGGTAAAATACTTCAAATATTTTTTAAGCAAACTATGAATTTTTTAGCAAAAAGTACAAGATTTTTTGGCAACAAGATTTAAAAAATTACCATTACTTTAGTAGACCTTATACAACCTCAATATTCGCCACATACACCTCTTAGAATGTCTACTAAGACACCCTAATGACAAAATGCTTCAAATATATTTTTTAAAGAAATCACTAATTTTTTAACAAAAACAAAGAAGATCCTTAGGCAACAAGGTTTTCAAAAAATCGTCACTGCCTTAGTAGGCCTTATACAACCTCAATATTCACCACACATATCTCTTAAAACTTCTATTGAGACACTTCAAAAACAAAACGCTCAAAATATATTTTTAGAGATGCTACGAAGTTTTTAACAAAAATGTACAAGATTCTTTGACACAAGATTTAAAAAAAATCACCACTGCTTCTGTAGACATCACACAACCTCAATATTCACTACATATATCTCTTAAAACGTCTACTAAGATATTCTAAAGGTAACATTCTACAAATATATTTTTTAGAGAAACTACGAATTTTTCAACAAGAAACTACAAGATTTCTTTGCAACAAGATTTTAAAAAAATCGTCACTAACTCAGTAGACCTTAGGCAATCTTAATATTCAACACATACATCTCTTAGAACTTCTATTAAGACAATTTGAAGGTAAAATGCTTAAAATACTTTTTAAGGATGCTATAAATTTTTTAACAAAAACGTACAAGATTCTTAGACAACAAGATTTAAGAAAAAAATCAACACTGCTTCAGTAGACCTTATATCACCCCAATATTTCCCACCCACATTTCTTAGAACTTCTATTAAGCCACTCTGAAATCAAAGCGCTTCGAATATTTTTTTTAGGGATGCTACGAATTTCTTAACAAAAAAGTACAAAATTTTTTAGTAACAAGATTTTGAAAAATCACCACTGCCCTGGTAGACCTTACACAACTTCAATATTCCCCACATACATTTCTGAGAGCTTCTACTAAGACATTACAAAGACAAATTGCTTCAGCTTTTTTCTTAGGGGTGCTACGGATTTGTTAACAAAAAAGTACCAGAATCTAGGCAACAAGATTTAAAAAAAAAATCACCACTGCCTCGGTAGACCTTACATAACTTCAATATTCCCCATATACATCGCTTAGAATTTTTACTAAGGCATTCTATGGGCAAAACAGACATTTCAAGCTTTCAAGAATGTTTTGAAATAAGGAATCTAAATATTTTTGCCTATTAACGTTAAACCTTTAACCATAATGATTCTGATTCTTGATCAGAACTTTGCTATCATAATAAATGCCAAAAAGGTCCGTTATTTATAATATCTAAACTGGGTAGATACTGATATCAAATCCATAAACAGGCACGATTTTTTACAGTTAGAAATTCCACAAATAGGAAATCGTAACCTTGTCTCCATAGAAAACTCGTCTAGACGTAACGTTAACATTTGAAATATATATTTATAATTATAAATTAGTTGTCAATACAATCCATACAAGTAATTAATAGTGTCTTTTTTATTTATTGCAAAGATAACTGACCATTAGATCGTGTGTACATAAACCGGATGAAGTTCAGTCAAAACAAACACGAGATATTTATTAATCAAAAATTCTTACAAGAGAAAGATAGAGGTAGTAAATAATAAAAATAGGGTCTCCGGGGACACATACAAAAAATAAGTTAAGGGGTAACACCACTAATAAGCTAAAAAAAGGGTTTTTGACAATTTTTTTGGATGGAAGAACAGGTAATAAGATAATAATATTTAAAAAAGTCATTAGGCATGTATTTAAGTATAATTCAAAAAAATTATTATTAAAAAATATTCAAAAATGGCGACATTCTCGCGAGACATGTCGAATCTAAGGCGCTCTGCGGCACGCAGTCTAACTGGTGCATTTGAATCTGGAAAAAAAATCACTTAATCTACATGTTTATAGCTAGTGGAATACGTAGAGGATTTTGAAAATATTGATTTTTGTGTTATTAGCGAGTATCTAAATAAAAAACGTTAAATTTTCGACAAAAAAGCAATCATTTGTTCATAAATAATGTTTAAATTAACTTATCGAAAACTCCGTACGTGCTTCACTTCAAAATGTTATTTTAAAGAAATTGTTAAAAGTCAAAAAAAAAAAAAAGAATTGAGAAAGTTAAAAATCCGACTGTTTAAAATTTTTTACTATTAATCTGCTGTCCCCGAATCATAAACCTGCCCTTCAATATTTAAATATTCTTCCTCATTCTCATTTTATGCGTGCCTCTTTCGCTGCATCTGTCAGTTATCTCGGCGTGTTTAATCCGCTTAGCATCGGTTTCTAGACAAAAATTGTATAATTAGACGCCAATATCCATCTCAAAAACTTTCATAATTCGAAGGATATCAGTCAGACCATCATTAAGAGTGCACACAGCAACATCAGTCGCTATATTCAAGACTTTGTGCCACTCGAATAAGATTTTGGAGCCAATTTCCAAAAACATTAGGCTATACCTAGACCGTACCTTCCCATAAAGTACATATTTATTTGACGCAGGTATCGTCTGATTGAAGTAACCCTTTTACATCAACCGAAGGGTTGATGTAACCCTTTTTATTTCCTGTTGATTTTAAATTTCACCATTTTAAAACACATTGAGGAATTATCTTTAAATCTCACTATAAATAAGTGGGTCGTGGATTTTTGAAGATCCACACATCCAGAAAAACAGACATGTGGGCATTGCATTAAGTTGGTAACTTCAAAACACAGTTACGTTCAATAAAAAAATGTAAAAAAATAAATATCGCCAATAAAAAAATGAGAATAATCTAGGGAAAACAGCAGGAGCGCGGCAAAACAGCCGCCAGGTCAAAGAAATCTCCTGTGGGGTAAACACCGATACACCTAATCAATAAATAATTAATTTAAATCGAATCGCGAACGCTGGCCCGGCACAAGAAGGACCGTATCAGCGTAACATCCACGCTATCGGCCCGGTGCAGCTCGGGTATCATCTCCGCGCACGCCTTAATTGACATCCGTCTATCGAGTGGATCCAATTAAAGACTTATCGCGAGCGGGTTGACTGGCAAAAGGTCGCCTCGTTAAAAATTTTTGTTTTTTCCAAACGGTTTAAGTGTTAGGACAACATGGCGTCTAATTGCGACGGCAGATACCCAGAGACTTCGCGGCGTTAGAGGAAATGTGCTGTAACGTCGTCTGGTAAACAGCGATAAGCTCGTCTGGGCCTCGGCGAAAACACGAGGAAAATTGAAAAAACGTAACCGAATCGCGATGATCTGGCAGTAAAAGGATGTCTCGCAGTTTTCTGCCTATTGCTAATTGCTATAAGTTGCCTTATTTGCGATATTTGGGGATATAAAGGGGCGCCTAATAGAACATACTGATTCTTTTTTAATTCTAATAAGTACCATCGGGAAAGAAAGTAATGAAACGCTTTCGAGCCGTTAAAATATAGGCAATAATGATGTAAGAACGTTTTGATCTAAGAGCATGATTAATTTATTATTGCCTATATTTCGGATGAACTTACACCGAGAAAACAGATTACTTCTGATAAAGAAATTCGTTTATTCGACATTCATTTGTTTCACGTAAATATACTAAATTGTAACTATTGTAACACATTTATTTCGCTATAAAATGGTCTCAAATTTATTCAGAAATAGTCTTTGAGCAATATTTTTGTATAGAAAATATATTTGCTCTCTTTGTTGTCTTCGGTATAGCTCCACCATTTTTGCCATCTATTTTTGCCAACGTACCATTGTTTGGAAGCATTAAATAAAATTTTAGATTTGACAAATCCTTTTCGACATAAAATTTTGGTTAACAATAATCATCTGTCTCCCTTTTATATATCGAAGTGAACATTTCCATCACACTCGGTACCTGTCAGATAATTAAAATATCTTAATAGGGTTGACGTTTTATATTGCGCTGACATAGGGTGGCCAGACGTCGGTATAGACACGCCAGTGCGGGAGCTATACATTTCAACTAAATTAAGCGTATGGAACTGTATATCATATGAATTCCATGACCTGCATGTTTCTCTTATATCCAATCAGGTGCATATTGAGATCATGAACATTTACTTAAAACATACATAAAACATACATTTACATAAAAAAGTTATTTAAAATAATACATTGTATGGCGTTAGTGGAATATAATTAAGGAAAATAAAAGAAGTGGTTAGGTTCAGGACGAATACAGCTAGCACAGTTGATGTTGATATTCCGTGTCTTGTTGGCTATCACTTTACAGTAATCTCTCTGTAGCGACGCGTTAAAATTGGCACATTAGCAAAGATAATGAGTGTGCCTCGACAGCTCAGCGGTCAGAGCACTCAACCGGAAATTGAGAGAGCCGGGTTAGATTCCCGGTCGAGGTAATAAGCACCCTTTATCCTTGCTATCGCCAAATCTCAATCACTAATCACGACAGCTTTGCTTTGGCATGTAGAAATTGGAATTTTAAGCTACCATCTTATTTTGACAATATTTTCTCTCATACTTTAAAATACAAGCTTGAGACTTCAGTTTCAAATTATTGTGATGTTTAAGATTGGTTAAGGGCTTGTATCTGTGACCTTAGTGAACTGTTTTAATCTGTGTGTTACTATTCTTTTGTTATGTACTTGTGTCATGTGTGTTACCCTTTTGATTAATTTAATATCAATCTAAACGCTTTATCAATTTTTTTATAACGATTTCATGTCCTAAAGAAGTTTTTTTCTAAAGTAACATTTAATTGTCACAAGAAATGTGTTTTTAACAGAACGAATGACCAGGGTCTGCAAATGCAGTCGAATTTATTACTTGTTTAGCATAAACTTATATTTATTATAAACATAATTCATTAACAATAAGCGAATTGTTCTCTAAATGTACCGAGGCTATCTCATTACATTCTTTCTCGATGGTATCTCTCGAAATTCAAGGGAGATGCTTTTATTTTAAAGGAATACACGGGACATTTTTATATTCTTGAAGAGTAGATTTCGACGAACTATAACACTCGTGCTCTTAGTGTAACTTCTTTAAAATAGTGTTACTTTTGTCCTAGTAGTTTTTCCCCAGTTTATGTATAGGAAGGAAGTTTTTTCACTGATTTATTTTTATAATAACATAAGGAATGGTTCTATTTATTATTTTCCGTGCATCTTGTATAAAAACTGTAATGTTAAAAGTTTTTGTTTTCCAATTAAATTAGACAGCACGAAACCTATAAATCATGTCATCGGGGTGAAACCTTGACTTATAGATACGTGCCTGGAAATCCGTGGAATAAATAGAAAAAAAAATGTTAAGTTATAAAATATTGACTACATCTAAAAATATGTCTATACTATCAACAATTTACGCTGTTATTGATTCATTTAACGCACTAATTTGTTTTGAAAGTCCCGTATTTACTAAAATACTTATTTCGTTGTTTATTGCAACCCTCATGCCTTACACAGCGGCCAGGGGTGGATCCAGGACACCGTGTTGATATACACAGAGATATGACAGATAATATATTACCTTGTAATTGTTGATTTTAACGTCCAAAAGGAATTTTAAACAAAAGCGCAACAATTTTACTTTTCCGCACTCAACTAAACTAGCGGAAAAATAATGTAATCGTGTAGAGAAATATGGAAAAAAAAAATTTCGTTTCTTTTTCGTTTTTCGACCTAAAAACCAAGAAAAAATGGTTTTTAAAAAATTCTGTCTGTGTGTCGTCGTCGTTGTCTTCGGCATTAAAATTTCTTGTTAGCACATTAACTCAACTAAACCGTGTCGGATCGATAGGATTTTGACTGATTCTGATCGGGGACGTCGCCCAGACGACACCTATTGATTTTGAGGTAGATAGGGCACACCCCACCCTGTCCATGGGTCATGAGAAAGCACGACGGTGGACTATTTGAGATTTTTTTTTAACACGATAACTCAAGTAAATCACGTCGGATCGATCGGGTTTTGACTGATTCTGATAGGGGACGTCTCCCAGACGACACCTATTGATTTTGAGGTGGATAGAACACACTCTACCATGTTCATGGGTCATGAGAAAGCACAATGGTGGACTATTTGAGAATTTTTTTTGTTAGCACGAACACTCAATTAAACCGTGTCGGATCGATCGGGTTTCGACTGATTCTGATCAGGGACGTCTACCAGACGATATCTATTGATTTTGAGTGGATAGAACACACCCCACCCTGTTCATGGGCCATGAGAAAGCACGAGGGTGGACTATTTGAAAAAAGTTAAACTGTCGCAGAAAACAGATATTCTGCATTTATGTGTTGGTTTATTTTTTCTAGGCCACTCAATTTCGAGATAGAGATGTTCTGCGTGCGGAAAAGTCCGTTTAAAGGTTTTAAAACTGTTTATTTTTTATAGGCGATAAAATAAGAATGATTGTAGACTGATACCATGTCAGATTTAATAAAATTTTCTTGCTTAATTCTCTAACTTAACCTCAATGCTTATCCAATTGAAAATACAAAAGGATGAAGTTGATGGATATGTCCTTCGATTACTTATTAATTAATTAATAACTAAAACACGTTTAAAATAGTAAAAATACTGCTGAATTAACAATAATAATTAAAAGACGAAACTTCTTACACTAGGGAATAGTCAATTTGTTCGTTGAGTCGATTTTGAGTACATTATTGCCCGTTTTGCTGAAGTTGCATTACTTTTTCTTAATTGACTCTAGTTTCTGAAAAATCTATTATTTTCTCGTTTTTTTTTTTTTTTTTTTTTTTTTGTTAATATTTCGTACATTTTCAGTTACTGTAAGGTATTTATGAATAATGTCTCGTGTCCTGTCTAAGATTTGCGTAAAAAAAACGAAAATCGACACAACCGAAAACATTTCTCAATTTTGCGCACATACCCATTAAAAATATTTATCCAGGACGTTTTTAACGCACTGTATAATCAAATTAAAATGATCTACGAAACTTTCTATGACGCCAGCATATGTTATTGTAATGCAATAATTATCTGTTGCATTTTCTTTGAAATGTGTTCATTATTAGACGTTGGTACCTGCGTAATGATCTGCCATACGTTTTTTATGCAATAAATCAAGTTTGTTTTTGTCTATGTATGTACATAACTTTATCTGAAGAAAGTGAAAAAGCCCGAAAATATACTCGGTAAACAATTGTGGGTTATCGGAGTCGACTGATCGACAACAATTCTTCCCCTACTTAAATTAAAACAAATGTATATAATTATAGCATTTTTTTATCGTAATATGTAACAATAATGATATGTTTATTCTCGGAGTTGTTTTCTGGAACTGGGACTGAAATCGATAATAGGCAGCCTGTGTCGTTTGTAATGTTCTAGAGAACATTTAGGATAATTAAAAAGTTAGTTATTGTTCGTATAAAAAATACATCCGTTAGTTAAATGACATTGATATTATAGATATTACACACAGTAACTCTACTGTGTGTAATATCTATAATTCAACACCGGAGTGACGAAATTTAAGCTAACTTTAGGTATTATTCACGTTTAGCCTCTTCTACACTGAGAGAAGTTTTGTATTGTTAATGAATTCACGACAAATTTCTCGTTTTTAAAGAATGTAGTATATAGACTGATGTTAAATCGATAAAAAATACTATGTCTTAAATCAGTACGATATAAACTACTGAAGTAAGGGGATTATTATTCTCCACCCCATCTGAAAATGCCTTATATAATACGGACTATACAAATTAGGCCAAAACAGCTACTCTCCTGGCTACATGCCGACGCCGACCGCTGGATTATATGGCAAAATTTGCCGTATTTCGTCTAACAGAGTTAGCACTAAAATACAGTGATTCAAATTGCTTGAAAACCATGAGGAAGATTCAAAGCGTCCCTAGTCTCAGGATATCACTAACTGCAGACCGGTTTCGACCTTATCTTGGGTCTCGTCAGTGCAGTGTAAGCGAGTATACCTTTGACAAATGAGGCTCGCATGTTATAGATGCCGTTAAGTTCTACCGCAGTAGAGCGTAGCAAGCGCCGTCTCTCAGTAGTTTCGAAAACAATCCAATTTTGTCATATAATCCAGCGCTCGTTGTCGGCATGTAGCCAGATAGCTGTTTTGGCCTAATTTGTTTAGTCCTGATTATATAATGCATTTGCAGATGGGTGGAGAATAATAATCGCATTACTTCAGTAGTTTAAAAATCACCCTCTGCCAAGTAATGCTTTGCATTGTTTTGATGATCAGGTTTTACTTCGAACGGCGTCTACAAGATGCGAGTCTCATTTGTCAAAAAACATTTTACCACGTTTAATATATTTTCATATCCTAATTGTATTCCGCTAACGTCTTTAACTTTCTGGTAACGTATCAATCAAATTTAATATACATACATATCAATACTATATTGATATGGATTAGGTTACATAATGGATCAATTATAATACTATATAATACCTATTACAAAATTAATATTTACCTATTACAAATGTAGGTAAGTACAAATTACCTCAACATGCACTTAAATGTCGTGTCCCTTTATAATGTTTTTCAATTATTATCTAATAGATTCTGAGCATAATGAAAATGACATTTTAATGCAGTCAAAGATTACAAATGAGAAAGCAAAGTTAGTACTAAATAATATAAACAATTCAGGTCTGACGACTTTTTTTGCCTTGTCAATTTTGAAAAACGATAGGTACCTATATTTTGTAAACGTAACCGAATAATAATATTATACGGGGTTGGAAAAAAATACCGAATATCTAGAACGATTCTATAGATCTTCAATTTTACGTTACACCTCAGTAAAGCCCACGCCTACATTTCTACGTGAAAATACGTGTTGTATAATGAAAATCCGAGACAATTCTAATTAGAAAACGACGCGTAATTATTATTCTTCAAATCCTCAAGCGCCTTATCACTAATCACGTGATGACCTTACCCTGTCACGACAGATCTTATCTGTAATCCTTCCTGTACTATCCTAACCCCTAGTCAAAACACGATCATCGCGTCCCATTAACGTGTCCAGTAAATAAAATGTATTATTTATTGCCGAGACCGAGCAAGATAAAATCCAGTGTACGTCGATAACGAAAACGATTAGGTTACATAACGGATCAATTATAAATATCACTTAATAAGGCAATAAAAGCGATTTGTTTAAAGTTGCAATTAGAAAAATAAGGACATTAACTTTATTGCAGTTGGGTAATTCGTGGCTTGAGGTTTATCGGGCCGAGTCAAGGCTTTGCGGCGCTACGAAAAACAAAAATAATCGTTTTCATGATTGGAGACAAAAACTGGCTCAGGTGAAAATAATCGGTAAACGACAGGACTAATGTTTATCGTCCTCGGTATAATAGCAGATGTAATACGGTTTGTTACAATTACTTCTGCACTTACTAATTCTTATAAATGTTGTTAATGACTGATGCAATTAATATACAGGGTGGTAACGTTCATTTGAATAACCTTGGATAGGGAGGACTTTGATAAAAAAAATCCCGGAATAGATCGATTTATAATTTTGATTGTTCACTCTTAGAAGCGAATGAACTGTAGTTATTTTAACCCTCGAGGGATGTAACCGCCCTTAATTTCCTCATCCAAATGGAAGGCAGGGGCGCAGCGTGAGAAAAGAAGCTAGGGATGTGATAAAAATGTTATAAGGGGAAGAGGTATAGTCAGATGTATGGTAGGCCATATGAAAATGGTAAAAATAAAAAGAGACACTAACCTAAAATGATTATGCCGGTTTTTGTTTGTCCAGCAAAAATGTCTATCACTGTTTCTTCAAATATTGGAGACGATCTCATATCTTCTAACAAGCCACTTTCAATATTTATTAATGCTAAAACTGACAGTCTTTCTTGCTTTTGAGAAGTCGCGCAATAAAGTTAAAAGACCTCTAGCACAAATAACGTTTTCTCAATCCCATTCCTCATATTCATTTTCCACAATTACCTGAAACAGCGCTTCCAAATCTTCCTTATGTTATGGCGGCAGTCGCCAAGATGCGTTCACATAATCGCATAACTGAGTCCGGAAATAACGACAACACCCACTCGAGGTTCCACTGTTGACTGCGTAAGATCACTGACCTTTTCGCCCATCTAACGCGTAGCTTGGATGTAACGTGGACCATCGCATTTCAGCACTGCAGCTAGTAACACGGTCCAATAATTTCGGGCGCCTTCATGACCGATTTTAAATAAAAAAGTTGATGGTAGCGTTTAAAGTAAATAATGTATGTTTGCGGTCGGTTTAAAATAATTAAAAAATTGTAATAATTAAATAAATCGATTGAACTTTTAAATAATACTAATTTGCCAATTATTTAAGGGATGCGACACATCACTCGCATCCATGTACGCTACGCCTCTGATGGAAGGATGTATCGAGTGACATACCTTTACAAAGACTTTTATTTTTTCACCCGTAATAGAATAATAACGTTTTATATTAATCATAATGTCATCGTCCAAATGGGTACCGTTTCCCTCTTAACAAAACGATAGTCGGTGGTAAAATCCACCTCTTACATTGCGACCTATTTGATATCCTTTACTGCAGAACAATATTGTCGTGTTCTGTTTCAAATACTTCGTTTTTCAAGTACTCCCACAAAAATAAATCAAGTGGAGTAAAATCCGGAGATTTATCCGGCCACTCGATTGGACCTCGTGGATCTTGTCGAAACTATACTATGTGACGTCAGATAGGTGCGCGTCTAATTTATTGGGAAAGAGTCGACAAGGATGGAAACCAAATCTTCTTGAAGGAAATTCCGATTTGCCGAACCATCGAGGTTATTATTAAAAAATAACGGTCCAAGAACCTATCACCTGTTATTCCAGCCCACTCGTCATTAAAATATGTTACATCATAAAATAATTATCAAAGAATTTCGTCGAGTATACGAAAATATTGTTTTCTACTGCTTCCATGACAAAATAAATATTCTAACTCACAAATATAAGGATATTGGTAGTTAATATAATTAAAAATAATCATTCCCTTCTGCTTCTTCTACGTGTTTCTCTATTTCCTTGGTGTTTTGGTCTTCTTCTTCTTCTTCTTCTTCTTCTTCTTGCTCTCCTGATTTTTCTTATTTTTCTTGCGCTTGTCTCGCCCTTCTCCTCCTCCTTCTTCTTCATCTTCGTAATAAACGTTAAACTCCATTTTAATTCAAATAAAATTAATTTTTTTAAATTATATGTTTGTTATATGTCATTATAAATATTTCAGAATCAGTCTACAGGTAGGTGTGGGGGTATATATGAAAATCGGCATGGTTCTCGTTTCTACGACTGCGGAAATGTTTATTTTATATCGACGTACAGCTTTCAAGGGTAGGAAAACGTGAGATCCTCTGTGCATGCGTAGAAGAAAGAGTGAGTGAAAAGGATGCACTTCATACATACATACTCGATATACACTCTGCAAAGGTCTCAATGCGGCTGAGTAAAGACCAGGCTATTTATTGCGCACCTCATGAGCGGTTCGATAGCGCAGTTTTGAGACTTGCTCCTATTCTTGACAAGCTGTACTCGTATTTTTTTTACATACGTGACTCAGTACTCTGTTTATTTTCAAATGTACTACAAACGATTTTCTAAATATACAATAAATAATTATTTAAGCAGTAATCTGACTAGTTATAAATATAATACAATTACCCTTGTATTTTTTTTATAAAATACTATGAAAAATAAATTGTTAGTGGAAAAGCGCCTGGTGTAAATCAAAGAAGAAAATCTCACCATTCTCCTTCCAGTTCTTGTCCGGCACACTATACATATATGCAAATAAAGCACTATATTATTACTAATACGAACTATCAAAATAATTATTGTAAAACACGATCTGATACCGCACCAGGTGATCTTATTTCCACCGCCCATTAATCATCGTTCTTTTTTAATTGCAACCAATAGTCTACAATTTGAGATAAAAAAAATATTTTCTCACTCGCGATATTGAAACGATGAAAGGGCCCGATAAGATAACCTGTAATTGAAATTTAATCACTTTTTTTTGGAGGCTCATCTGCTGGAGAAGGTTACTCTGTGGTCGACTAGATTTTGTACATTTTTCAATTCTAAACAGGCGACAGTCGCCATCGTTTCTCGTCGTAGAAAAAGTCCCAGGTCGTCGCGTTGAATATGTATAGATACTTTGTGATGATATTAAGCCTTTTGGCAAGTCTGACGAATGCCCAATCACCCAACAATACCCTACTGTCGGTTGTAGTTGTAAGTACATTTAGACAATTTTCGAAATATCGTAAAAAATTTCACACTTACAATAGGTTCGTTTTCGCTGAAACTAAAACAAACAAAAAACAATGAATTTTATGCGTATATCGATTAAGAAAGTTCGAAGTCTTTCTTTAAGTGAAAGTGTCATTATTTACCAACTGACATGTCATTTATTACCTTTATTATTTTTGGAATAAATTAGTAAAGGAAATACATCGTGTGCTGTTACTTTTCAGACGCACTGTAGATGTATTTAATAGCACCTATCATTATACTTGTTGCACTCTACTAAAATTGTACTACTTTAAATTTAAAACCTTTTTAATTTGTATTAATTTATTGAAAAACATAAATAATGTAACCAAAAATTGTATGACCCTGTACGTATTTAAATACAAAGTATTTCAAGTGGATTTAGAAGTAGATGAGCTATCAATCAATCGATACACACTTTCTAATATAAAATTATCTTGCACTATCTTCGCCTTCTGTAGTGCACGAAAGTCGTGGCTGAGGGCAAGTTGAAAATGTTCAATTTTGGGTGTTTTTTGTTAACGTTAATCTCGATTGAATTTGTAAAATCGGACAACGACAACTTATTAGCTACTGTCGCGGTAAATATTACAACAAAAAGTTCACAGGTATACACATCATCTCATTTTCTTTTTCTATTTCAGTTGTATCGTCATGGAGACAGAGCCCCCATAGAGACCTACAGATACGACGTTTACGACGAATCATATTGGCACTACGGATTCGGGCAACTGACAGACGTAAGTGATAGACAAGTACTTAAACGAGTACCTATCTCTACACGATTCCCATCGTTTCGATTGCAATAATACTTTTGCGATATTGTTATAAGAGCGATCTAGACAAAATTACGTTTAGATTTTTATATTTACTGTGAAAAATTACAACTAAATATCTCATAATCGAGTGTTATTTCGACACACATTGGTTTAAGTAAGTTAATAAGCATAATTACGTACGTATCAATACCGTTCTCAAAAAAATTCATGTATAAAGAAAATGTTTCTTGCAATTTCCACCAACCTCGTATATTTCCATTTGTAAGTTTTAATTCTTATATAAGGAATATCATGATAATCGCTTGGCGGTTTGGTGGTTCCTTTCTCGATTTCCGACTTATATGTTACTGACAAAGATCGTATCGATAAAGATGTATACCCCATAGAGTTTATTCGGCATTTGGCCTGGATCGACGTACCGTGTACGGCACTGATGAGAACTAATAAGTTCGAAGCAGCTCGTTCGGTTCCGATCCGGGACAGATGTCAAATCCTACCTGTGGCGGGTTTTATTTTTTGAAACCTTATCTGATCGTGCAGAAACACGAGAAAGGGATCGAGGATCGCTTCTATGTATAATTCAATGCCTGGCGGGGCTTTAGCCCGAGGAGTAGTTGTTTCCTAGAGCGATTGTGTAATAGCTTTGCTATTCGGGAGCTACTTTGATAACCGCTTGGCGGTTTGGTGGTTCCTTTCTCAATTTCCGACTTATATGTTACTGCCAAATGAAGATCTAGTCTAGAAGTTGTAATATATTAAAATTAATTGGCATGACAATAACGCTACCTGGTGACGAAAGTCATATGAGGTGTTAAATACTTGAAAATATCTCTGAACTAATTGTATGCAGATTAATTAAATATTGAGGAATCGTCATTTTCTGCAAACTTCTACTCTCTCGCAAATAAATAGTCTAGCCTTATCTATAGATTATACCTATATTATAAAATTAGTTATTAAATTTTAGATCGGAAAGAGACAACAGTACGCTCTGGGCCAATACCTGCGCAGTCGGTACCGGGACTTCCTGCCGACCGAATACAACGTTTCGGACATCAAAGTTCTATCTTCGAACGTGGACAGATGTCTTATGTCGGCCTCCATCAACCTGGCCGGCCTGTACCCACCCAAGGGCGATCAGGTCTGGAACAAGAAGCTCATGTGGCAGCCGGTGCCCATCCACACCAGGCCAGAAAGCGAAGACCCCGTTCTGGCTCAAGAAAAGTATTGCCCCAAGTACGACAGGCTGTACCAGGAGCTGATGCAGAGCGAGGAATTTCAGTCCATACTGGACAGCCATCGGGACCTGTTCCAGTATCTGTCTGAGAATTCCGGCGATAACATCACTACACTTGAAGAGCTCCTGTACTTATACGATACGGTGTATGTCGAAGATTTATATAACCTGAGCTTACCGCTGTGGACTAAGCAGCTTCAGACGGGCGAGGTTAAGGACTTGACGGGGTTTACTTGGACCACGTATGCTTATACCACCGACTTAGCGAGATTACGATCAGGTGAGGTAATAACGAGCGATACTACACACAATACACTATTATCAGAAGAACGCCTACCTTAATAAGTTTTGCGCCGCCGCCTTAAGCTTCCTTTTAGAACATTCCGCTAGGTGGCGCAGTAAAAACCCTTAAGGCGGGGTGTCGCTAAAACTTAAGACGACCTCTGTTTTAAATATATTTTTTCGGTTTTAGGTCCTTTAATAGACCTCATAGCCGGCCACTTCGAAAATATATCCTCCAACGTGCCGGGCACGCCGAAATTTCTGATGCTATCGGCTCACGACAGCACAATTGCCCCTCTACTGACTGCATTGAAGTTATTCACGTACGAATCGCCCCAGTACACTGCGACGCTTTTATTTGAATTAAGGCAAGGAGAAGAACTGTACGTGAACATGATATATAAGAATCCCACCGTACCGGAATTGTTGACTCTAAATAACTGCAGTTTCGATTGCGAGTTCGAGAGTTTTAAGGAAATAATCGCGCCTCTTCGGTTGAGCTTGGACGAATGGGAGGAGGAATGTCAACAGGGATGATGTTCTGTAGCCTTTGTCGTAACTGCCTAATTCTCTTTTTTGTAAATACATTATGAAGTATTTATTTCTGTTAGACCCTATTCATAAATTATAAACCACATCTTGACATTAACTTTCTTTAAATTCCAACCAATGTTTTTTGACATTGATTACCTTACTAATTTTTAAACTGGCATAAGTTTAATGAAACTAAAAACCTTTCACGACACCAAGTTATAACCTTAAAATGTACCCAAAATATGATTACTCTTTAGGTTACGTAAAAGTACATCCCTTTACGTTGATTTATAGTAGATTGTTACATTACCCAACTTCTATAATGGAAGTTGAAAACCAATCTTTGCAAAAACAAACTTCAAAATCCCTGTATTTGAAATAACTGGTATTAAAGAATCAAATTAAATAATATTTAACAGTTTTACTTGGTGTTAATTGTAACCGATGTACAAATAAAAATATTTTTGTCCAAGAAACTTAAAATTTGGAATAAATACAATAATATAATAAATTTTACTTATTTTCATAGCACCTCTGGTGAGAAATAGTTCAACCATTTCGACTGCTTGATAGAAATAATAAAATAGCCATCTAGCGGGTAAATCTCAAAGTAAAAGCTTCTGTGGTCGCTCCATAGATGGCAGCACATAACGCTTTGTTTAAAACGTTATGTGCTTTTAAAACGTTATATAACGTTTTGTTTATAATCAATTTCCAGTAAAAAGGGCACCGTCTTCCTTTCAGTTTTCCTGTTGTCATTAGAAATAAAATAGCTCGATTTATTAAGAAAATGTATTACAAAAAAACATACAAAAAATACCGGATCTAATCAGGTGTTAATAATCAACAAAGCCTCGTTATATTCGTGTCAACTGATTATAATAATTATAACAACAACCACGCGATTAACTACTGCAACATAAATATGAACGTTTTAGCGGTAAGCGACTACAATAAATTATATAAAAGAAAGCATATCGGTAGTATGAATACCGAAGATGACATGGTCATGTCGGCGACACAAGCGAAGATGTACCAAATGAGCAAAAATAGGGCAGCCTGCCAGATCAAGTGAATAACGAGCAATCTGAAAAAAAAAAGGGATTAGCGAATGGTGACCTGAAGGTGACTAAAAGAATATCCACACTTACATATTATCTTTCTTCTTGGCAGCTACCAAAGTTTTCAGCGGTTCCTTATTAAGGTATATTCTGGATCCCAAAGTCAAATCGTTAAAGTATTCTGGCCACACTACAGACGAAATGTCTAAATTGAAATCCACTTGGTCATCTTTGTTTAACCAATCCTGGAAAGGCGTTGGACGTGTACAAGTAAGAAGGTGTACAAAAAAATAACTGTCATAAAAACAATAAAAAAAAAAAAAAAAAATCAGAACCTCAAGGAAATTAACAGCAACAACTCCAAATCAACAAGGTTTGCCTAAAAGATGTGGTTGAATAAAATTTCATCAACCATAATTTGCTACTTGCAACGAATTTATTAGGCAGTAACCAGCAGCGCCATCTATTAGCAGTAGTTTTGAGTACTGCCACCTTAAGCTTTCACTATTAGTTCTAACGTTTAAAACCAATTGAAAATTGAAAAGTTTTAATGATAACAGTATCTAAAAGATTAAGCATTAACCTGCGCATTAAAATACCTGCAAATCCATGGTTTTTAACGCCGAAAACTTCCATTCCGTGAAAATGAATTTCTCCAACCGCCCTAACGAAGTGTTCACGTTCCTATGCAACTTCATCAATCTAAATTAAAACAACATTAAATAATAAACATTCTTCTTTTCTCAATACAAAGTTGGACTTACATTGGTTTGCCTCCGCCAAGGCGTGTTATTGTATCGAGTATGAGAGCTGGGAATAGGTGAACGAAAAATGCTGAAATTTTATACCATGTCACGGAGGGCAACAGTTTCAAGTGCGGGTACCAAACGGCGGATTTCAACGGAACGATATGGAGGTAGTTGTTGATTCTGTCTTCTACGTTTATCCAACGGAATGGATTCCTGGTGCTGGACGTGCTGTGGAAAACGGCGACTTTGTTCGGCTTCGTAACGCCTGGAGACAAACAAGAGAGGAAGTCAAGGCGTCCTCCACCTCACGTGGTTAATCTTACCTGCGTAAAAGCCTGCCGTTATTAAATTATTAACCACAATGTCCACTGGTATGTAATCGTAGACTAATTCTTTGCCTACGGGCAGCCTACGGATGATCCCCTTCGCGGCGCCCATGAAAAAGCCTTGGGGACCGTTTTTGCTTATTGTCCAACCCGGAACAGGCTCTCTCCAAGCCCCAATAACTAAAAAACGTATATAATGTCGCAATGAATCATTAAACATCTGGAAAGTACGCCTAAAATTGTGGCATGAATTGATAAATGTGAAAAGAGGAAAAGAATTATTTAGACAATTTCACATAATTTGATAGATTTCAGTGGCTAATGTCTCTTCACAAATGTTTAAAGCCTGCCTATAACCGAAACATTATATTTTTCTCAAATCTAATTCCAGGTCTTCTTTTACTTGCCCATATTTGATGTTACAATGCATTAGAATTTGTAAAAATTGTAGAATATATTCACTATACTAGATACAGCAGTAAACAAACTGTAGATTAGACATGTAGTATTATTACCAGCAGTGCCATCTAGTGGCACTTGTTCTGAAGACCACTACCTTAAGCTTTAATTAAGGGTACTACTAGAAACAACAAAAATGTAAAAATAGTAAAGAATTTGTGTTAAAACTATGCAAAAGTTAAATGGTTATAATTTTACAAAAAACTATCGTTGACTTTATAATTACTGTTGCAATATAACACATAATTTTTCGATATATTGAAAATAAATTTAATACAAAATTTAATCATGTTCTGGCCTTCTAGATCATTAAAAAAAACTTAATTCCTTTAAGTATTACCCAGAATTGAACAAATATTTCACTCACTCATACTGGGCCGGACGATAGTGCAAGGGAACAGCTCCTCCATTTTCTGTATTTCATGTTCCGCCATGTGTTTAGTAATCGTATAAGTGTTAGGATGGTCCCCCAGTATACTGGGCGTCTGTTCCTCTAACTCCTCCGGACTGAGTTTATTAACCAGGGCGATAACCTGCTCCGGGTCTTTCTTCAGGGGATAAATAACCTTGAATGAGTTGGGGATTAGTTAAACGGTCACTATAAAAGATATTCTCGGCACACCTCGTCGGCGTCCAACCGCCAGGAATTGACGTAAGCGCTGCTGACGTGCACGAGAACTTTCAAATGGGCGCATTCCTTGGCCAGCTGGACCATCCTTCTGGTGCCTAATAGGTTGATGTCTACTGTCGTTTTCAAAGTATCTCCAAAGTCTAAAGTCGCAGCAGAATGGAAAATAATATTGATGTTGTCGGTCAGTAATTTTCTGTCAGCTTGCGAAAGGCCTAGCTTATCTTGGCCAACATCCCCGGCTATCGCTTTAACTTTTGCAAAAACCTACAAATTAATTATATATACCTTGTGCTTTTTAAAAGTTAAAGATGAAAAAAGACCACTTCAAAATTATTTTAAGCACCTCTTCGACGCTTTTCTCTTTTAAGACTCCTTCGAAGATTTGGTTCTTCTTAATATCCTCTAGTCTCTCAGCTATTTCCTTGCCCCGTTTCGGCCTAAGGAGTAAGTAGATGTCACCGTGATCTGGAATAGTCCTCAGGATTTTTTCTAGAAGGCATATGCCAAGGAAACCACTGCCGCCTGTGATAAAGATATTTTTCCCGGAGTAAAAGTTTTTGACGCCTTCAGCTGACGACATTTTTCTAAAAAAATATGTACACTCTCCAGTAACAGCTTTATGTTTTTATTATACATTATAGTTTATTACTTCTTTCTATAATTAATATAAAAAAAAATTGCTCATTACTCATAATTTTTAAAACAAATTAACTAGCCAGCTGTTCTTTTCTAAAGTAACTAATATTATTAATTTACAAAACAAATTGATTCTTAACAAGAATAATATTCTATTTAAAATAACTTAGGAATGTTGATGATTTATATTTTCACATTACGTAGTTAAATAAACAAGTAAAATTATTTGTATAACTAATTATTAGCACATTGTAAATAGATAGACTATCGAATGATGCAAATTTGTGACGTTAATGGATGATTGCAAATGGAAAATTAGAAGAATGATTGGATTTCTCTATGTTAATTTTTTTTCTAGTATTAATAATCAACAAAATTTACATACCTATTGATTGTTTAAATGCAAATTAAAACTGTCTGCCTATCTCTCTCTCTATTATTTATATTCATCTGCAGTATTGAGATGTTTGCAAAGCTTTTAGACCTTGTAAAATTACCTACAAAATCACCCGACCTTGTCTACTTTGCAGTTAATCGAAGAAACCATCATCTACCTAGGTGTTCTTGGACTTTGGTAGTAAAACTAATATACAAAACTTTTTCTTTTATTTCTTTTATTCTACCCTTCTCATAAAAATATAAAATATTTTTATATTTTTATGAGAAAGTTATGTTAATAAAATATTTATTAACATATGTTAATAAAACATCTTTAATGCTAATCAATTTAAAATTATAAGTATTATAATTCGAGTATATAGGCACTAAATTTACCGTTAATAATTAAATGACTAGTTAAATACTTAATGACACAATTTCAATGTAACTTTTTAAAATATACTTACACAGAGTAATTATTAATAGTTATAGATTATTATCTACATATGTATATTTATTTACATGAAAGGTAAACATAAACTTGCCATAAATTTAAATTTTTTTATAGCCTTTTAAAAGAAAACATTTTAAGGTTAGGTACTTACTTGTTTTGATTACTTATATTATGGAATTAATAATTTACTTGAAGTTCTTAGGACGAGAACTGGCAAACAAACCAAAGAATAATCAAATTATGCACATATATACAGACATCTTCCGCTACGTCGCAGATAACCGGTTAGTTAGTGTAGTTGAAAGTTGAAATAAATTTTGTCTCTGCTTGTACCTATCTACACGGTGGACGAAATACGAGGCACATTCTAGACAACTCACATTTGCGTTGTGTTAAAAAATCTGTCAGTAATTTAAATTTTACTGTTAATGTATCCTCTTTTATTTCTTAATAAATAATATAACTTCAACTAGTTAAAAAATTCTTACCTCTATTGCAAATGTTGGCATACTTATATTTGGGTCACCTTGTACATCGACACTCATTTATAGAGAAATTAATTTTGAGCAGTAATACAGCTTTAGCCGTTTTTAGACAACGGTAATTAGTTAATTACTAATTATTCAGTAGCGTAGTAGGATAACGTGTGTAATATAATAATAATAGTAATAGCATTGATGGTGGTCATGAAAGATAGACTTTTAAAATATTGAAATTAAACATTTCTAAGTATGAGAATTTGTATACATCTCTGGGTAGAGAAATGGCATTTGAATACAGTGTATTAAAATTAAAAACATGTACATACATACAATTAAAAAAATGCGATCTTTGTTCACCAAAAAAAGCAATGTAACCTGCTTTTATGAACGTTAATTATGCATCATTTGTTTTTGAGTTAATTATATGCCTAATAACTACCATAATTACTGTTGATATTTAAAGCTATTAATAATTTTTAATAGTAAAAACTATAATCAACAACAATGTATTAATATCACTGTTATAAAATGAGTAACATACAAAAAAAAAGAAACACACGTTTCTATATTATGCATAATAGTTGGGCGTCTTTTAAGCCTAAAAATTGTAAGCCTAAATATTATAAAAATTTCTTGTACAGAATTTAGGACCATATAGAAAGCAAATGTTACTAAGAAATTATAATTGAAACAACATTTTAATTAAATATTTCTATGTATAATGTATAACAATATTTTATTTACTATTTTTACAGTTATCTAAAATAAATATTTATTGTTGTTTCCCTTCGGCAGCAGCCAACTTCTTCTTTAGTGATTCAGGCATCTCCCCGGGTGGTGGACGAGGCATACGCATAGCAACCTGCAACCAAACAAAGAGCGTTTTCCAAAAAACCGTCAAACTAAAACTCGACAATCCCATACCTTGAATGCGTCGTAGATGAACCACTGCAACGCCGTAAGCGTACCGATCATGATGATCCTGGGCGTGAGACCCTTCCACAACCCGACCATACCCAACTTCTTCGCAGCCTCGATGGCCGTCGATCCCTTCTCCTGGTTCAGTTTGCTGACCACTGTGTCAGCGGGATGCGAGACAATAGCACAGAATACGCCCGCTATGTAGCCGGCAGCGAAGGTAACGACCAGCTGCTCGCCTTTACTGCACTGGGCCCTCGGCTTGGGCACGACGTACTTGTACAGCAGCTCCACGGTACGCTCGAAGCACGCGAACTTCATCATGGTGTACGGGATCTGCCTCATCCATAGGGGCACGAGGGATTTGTAGAAGCTGTAGATCCCTGAAAGGTATAGAATTTATTTTTCCTTTCCTTGCATTTTTGTCTCTGAAGCAGTCGTATTTCCATTTATACATAAAATATATACTGAAAAACCATTAGTAAACATACAGGTATATTTTAATGAATTTAAGGTTATACTTTTGATATTTGAAAATTACATCAAAAACAAATGCTTTAAACAAAAGAAAACTTTCCAAAGCCTAACCAAATTTACACATGTAGAGCAACCATAAAAGTCAAACGATAATTTCTTTGCTAAGGCTGTGACTTATCCCAATAAAACAAAATGACACTCAACATTCTCTGAGTATACTTCAGCCCTTTTTTAAATTAATTGCCAATATAACCTCTTGCTTGGCTCTCCAACACTGTGACCGATGACTTACCTTCCTCGGCGTACATCTTGGGCATGGCCTCTCGGAGAGTGTTGGCATATCCAGCCGTCGTCTGGATTTTAACTTTCACGGCCTCCATAGGCGACAGAGCAATGTCAGCAAAAAATTCCGCAGACGCAGACGCTCCCAGATATAACCAGGTACGGTAGAGGTAGGCATTTTCCTCGCCGATTATATTACTGTAAAATACCTACAACAAGAAACAAATTTTGGGGGATTTCAGAAAGGGCAAACGCCATTTATTTACTCACTTTGAACACCTCATAGAGGCCGAATTTACAGAGACCCTGCATGGAGTAGCCATAGAATGTGGGGGCCCAGCCCTTGGCGAGACCTTTGAACCCGTCTTCCCTCACTGTCACTTTGAATCCATGGAAAATGTTTTTGAATTTGGCAGGGTCTACTTGGATGCGACATTTGACGAGATCAAGGGGTACGACGGCAGTATGCGTTGTACCACAAGATAAGATGCCTGGGAGAAATTTTGGGTGTATTATATAAATTAATAAATGACATTTCGAATTACCTCCAAGGCCGCAAAGGGCAAAATAGTGGAGAGAAGCGAATTCACAGCTGTCGCCTTCAGCAATCGCTGCGGCAGCAATTTGGCGACCAGCTACAAGGGACTGGACGAGCCCTCTTTGTGGGACTTCGCATTGTGGCTGGCCTTGTGTGGATTTGGTGTCTGGGGCCTGGCAGAAGGCTTTCGGGAAGAAGGAGGAGAACATGCCCAATACAAAATTATACCTATCTACCTACGAAAGAGACCCTAAATGCAACCTGTTACATAATTAATAAAATTACTTACCTAATTTAGAGGAGTGTGACTGAAGTTTATGGATTATGTAGCCGAGGGCCAGATTATTTTAAAATAAACTAGGTGGCCATCGGTTCTATTAATATACCACATACGCAAGTGTGATATAACCTTAAAACTTGACCTATTTTTAGCGCTTTTGGCATTATAGATCAACAGAGCGTCGCCACCACATGCAATCGACATTTTTGGGATACGTCTTCCGATACCAGAAATCTTCATTCAATAAAGGATTTTTCGGAGATGGAGAATTTTACTTCTAGTTTTTATTTTCGTGATACGATGATAACACACTTAAATTGCTTTCGTCATCCAAATTCTTATGACTGGAATTTTTAAACTAATTACAACTAGGTATAGCACTAAATTTTTAAACTAAAAGTAAGTTTTTATAATCCCATGTGCTTTAATTTAATTCTCATGTGCAATTGGTTATTCCCAAAATAATACTTTCGAGAGTATGTACAGCGAGTATGTATATGTAATTTTATATTTTACTGACAAAAAAAGATATTTCTATAGTCAAAAATAAATAACCTTGAAGTTTGACAGATATACATATTTTTAAATTGCAAGGATATAGTCACGTTTTGTCAATGCAACACTACAAACCGGTAGTATTGACCGGTTTACTCAGTCGGTAAACCGAAATAACCCAGGTTGAACAATGACGTAACTCGTGAATAAATGTCTACATAATTTACACTTAAAGTAGAAGTAGTTTAAGCTATTGCCAGTTGATATACATCGACCAAGAGAGTTAGAACAGTAAATTATTTCAGTTCTTCTGCACACACAAATAATAATTCGAATGTGACGTCATCGGTGGTATACATTGAACTGCCGTTGCCTCTAATATGTCAGATGTGATTCGTACTTTCGACTACTTCAAAAGGTTTCCGATGTAATTTTTTTTTGTAACAATTTCTAGTGGTCGAAAATATGCAATTGTAGAATCTGTTTTTGCAGATCCAGGCAAGAAATTAATGAATTATAGTTGTTAACAGAGGAATTATTAATTATAAAAATAAAAAATTGTGGAAGACATTATCAGAAAGGATTTCTATATATAGTGAAACTGTCTCACATAAATATCGAAATGACCTTTTATGTCTTATCACTTTATGTACTTAAATAATCTATATAAATCATTTTTATCATACCCTCTCTAAATTAACTGTTTAAAATAAAAGTATGAGTGACTAACTCAAGGATCATTTTACAATCAACAAAGTAAACCTTGTACATACATTAACGATATAAATTAAGTTAAATTACAGCCAGGTCAAACCAAATTGTCAATTTATTATGTTTATAATAACACATTTTTTCTTTTACAAATGGTACAGATAAGTATTTCCTTTAGTTCTTATTTCCTATTTCCTTTAGTTCTTATTTCCTTTAAAGTCCTAATACTGATTTGAAAATCCTAATTAGCTTTAGTCATAAAAGATTAGAGTTGATACAAAACAAAAACAGAAAGGAATGTATAAATAAAAACTTATATAAGACTTGTATTCTACAATATTCTTTTTGCTACATCAGACTTCCTAGCAGCATAATTCACTTTCCTCAAATTGAATAATAAAAATAATTATATAAATCGATAAATGCTTAAAATGGAATGCAACAGTTTTACAACCCGGTTTACAGTGGGGAAAAACCTATCTGCAAATCTAACGAGTGAAAATGTATACAGCTTAATTATGACGGGATACAGAGTGAGGATTACTTTACGCCTAATTGAAAATACTGGATTAATTACATTTATACACTTATTGTGGTTCTACAGCCGCCTCGGCCGCTTGCAACTTAAGCCTCAGAGACTCTGGCATCTCACCGGGTGGTGGACGTGGCATACGCGTCGCAACCTATGGACAAAAAAATTATAACCGCATGCCAGCAACAATAAATTAAACAATTACCTTAAACGCATCATAGATGAACCATTGCAAAGCTGTAAGCGTACCAATCATGATGATCCTGGGCGTGAGACCCTTCCAGAGCCCGACCATACCCAACTTCTTCGCTGCTTCGATAGACGACAGCCCTTTCTCTTGATTTAATTTACTTACGACGGTATCGGCAGGGTGAGAAACCACGGCGCAGAAGACACCGGCGATGTAACCAGCAGCAAAGGTGACGACAAGCTGTTCGGATTTGGAGCAATCGGCACGTGGTTTAGGTACAACGTACTTGTACAGTAACTCAACAGTACGCTCGAAGCAAGCGAATTTCATCATTGTGTATGGGATCTGTCTCATCCATAAAGGAACGAGAGATTTGTAAAAACTGTAGATGCCTGGAATATATCAGGTAGGTTAACATAACCTTACAAATATTTGAGGTTATGCTAGGTTAAAAAGTAGACATGTTACTAAATTCAAGAAAAATACAAATGAAGTAAGAATTTTAGATACATCATTACATAATCGAAAAAAAATTAGACCAATATTACTAATTAGCGCAATATTATGCAACAAACTATGCAAATGAACTAATATATTTTCAAAGTTACTTTTGGGCCAGTTATCTATCGATTTATTATCCACTTACCTTCTTCGGCATACATCTTTGGTACAGCTTCTCGAAGAGTGTTTGCGTAGCCTGTAGTAGTCTGGATTTTTACTTTCGCCGCCTCCATAGGCGACAGAGCTATGTCGGCAAACCATTCTGCAGATGCAGAAGCAGCCAAGTAAAGCCAAGTGCGGTATAAGTAAGCATTTTCTTCACCAATCACGTCAGCATAATATACCTAGAAATGACGAACAAAATGTATCTCGAGAATGTTTATCATATCTCACAAATCATACATACTTTGAACACTTCATAAAGTCCAAACTTGCATAGTCCCTGAGCGGAATAACCGAAGAATGTGGGCGCCCAGCCCTTCGCTAAGCCTCGGACGCCGTCCTCCTTTATGGTCACTCTGAAGCCCTGAAGGATGTTCCTATACTTGCCGGGGTCAACTTGAATACGACATTTTACCAGATCGAGGGGTACTATAGCTGTGTGAGTGATACCGCACGAGAGAATACCTGCGAAAAATTAAACGTGACAAAAACTCAAGGCACAAGACTTG
The DNA here is from genome assembly GCA_037954035.1 of Rosalia funebris. Lineage (NCBI taxonomy): Eukaryota > Metazoa > Arthropoda > Insecta > Coleoptera > Cerambycidae > Rosalia > Rosalia funebris. Next base: position 25,172,059 of record JAZFAV010000003.1, on the reverse strand, counting down.
AATCAACCTGCCTGCTGCTCCACAAAGGAGAAAATATTTGTTGGAAGCAAATTCACAACTATACCCATCAGTTACCGAGGCGGCAGCAATCTCGCGGCCTGCCACAAGTGACTGGACCAACCCCTTTTGCGGAACATCACACGATTTCTTATCTGAAGCCTGACAAAAGGCTTTTGGGAAGAAGGATGAGAACATGCTTAGGCTAAGGTCTGTAAAATGAAAAATTAATGTAAGAAAATCGCGAAGAACATCAAAATTAATATATAATCCAATTCAATAACTTACTCAGATACCAGAGGCGAAAGAAGGGTCTTCTAGTAAATTATCAAGACAAGGGCTAGAGGTCAGACAATACGTGTGAGAAACGTGATAGTTATGTAACCTTAAAACCCAACCTTCGTTTCTTGTATTAACTATTACACTTACAATACGGATGACAAACAGCTGTTCTAGGTGTACTCAAATGCTATACACCCAGAAATATATAAATATTAATGTAATAAAGTTAATCCGGCTTTTTATTAAAACACGAAAAAGAGCAAAGATCGATACATACCTTGGTTACTTCGCCAACTTGACAGAATGACAGATGTCGCAACTCGCCCTTGATGTCACTGTGCTAAATAGTACGTTCAACATTCATACTATACATGTAGTTGATTATATTGAGTATGTTCGGAAATAAGCGCTAAATACTGAAGGGTGGAAATTTATTGGTTTTGGTCTGTGGTGATAAACCTGATGTAAACATATGATATTATTAAGTAAAGAAAGAGTTTGAAATTTCTGTTACGTGTATTATATTTGTGTTCAGTATAATATACAATAGAATACTTATAAAGATGTTCTATTTAACCATACTTAAGTAAAGTGAATTATAGATATTATATATATATATATATATATATACATACATGAGCTGCACTTTAAAATCTTTATATAATTAATTGTATTATTAATTATTCATGTTTTTTTCTTCAGTGACGGCGGCAGTTCTGGAGGTGGTGGACGTGGCATGCGCATCGCGACCTGCAAGGAAATTAGAATAAAGCTATTAAACCTAGACCCTAATGGAATCACGTTGCTTTTGTATACCTTAAATCCGTCATAGACGAACCACTGAAGACCGGTAAGAGTGCCGATCATGATAATCCTAAGCCCTAATCCTTTCCACAGGCCAGCCATGCCGATTTTCTTGAGGATTTCGCCAGCTGACGTACCCTTTGCCTGATTCATTTTACTGACTAGAGTGTCGGCGGGGTGAGACACGACGGCGCAAAACACTCCGGCGATATAGCCGGCAGCAAACGTTACAACTAATTGTTCGGCTTTAGTACATTCACTCCTTGGTTTTGGAACTATGTATTGATAAAGAAGTTCGAGAGTGCGCTCGAAACAAGTGAATTTCACCATTGTGTAAGGAATTTGCCTCATCCACAAGGGAACGAGTGACTTAAAGAATACGCCATTACCTATATAATGATGGTAGTTTAGCTTATATTAAATTAACAATCGTCGAATCAAGTTTTTATACCCGCATACCTTCTTGAGCCACCATTTTTGGAATGGCTTCGCGCATTGTATTAGCAAATCCTTCTGCAGTCTGCATCTTAACTTTTACTGCTTCCATGGGGCTTAGGCCGATATCCGCGAAAAATTCAGCAGATGCAGAAGCGGCTAGGTAAAGAAATGTGCGATAGTGATAAGCCGCTTCTTCCCCTACCAGATCGTGATATTTTACCTAAAATATCGTAAAAGAATATAGAACGTTGCTAAATAGTGCGCCTATACTGACACGCTTACTTTAAAAACCTCGTAGAGCCCAAACTTTCCAGCCCCCTGGGTTGAATACCCGATAAGTGTAGGTGCCCAGCCTCTAGCTAGACCTCTTATACCCTCCTCCGCTATGGTAACCTTAAACCCGTGGACTATATTCTTATACTTTTCGGCATTCACTTGCAGACGACATTTTACGAGATCGAGGGGCACCACAGCTGTATGTGTAGAACCGCATGATACTATTCCTGGAAAGGGCAAATTTGATAAGATTTAACTGTGTTTAGACTGTAACTGTTAGTATTTAAGATACCTCCAAGTGAGCATAGAACAAAATATTTGGTAGACCCGAATTCGCAACTGTCGCCTTGGGCTACAGATGCGGCAGCGATTTGACGTCCAGCCACCAGCGATCGAACATGCAGGCCTTCAGAGGCTTCCGCCTGTTTTGGATGTAACTGATTCGGATTTGTTTCAGGCGTTTGGCAGAATATCTTTGAGATTAAAGGTGAAATCATGCCTAATTCGATAAAAACTTCTGTCTAAAATAAAGGTTAACTTCTATCTCAATTATCTTATGCAAAAACAAGATTTCCGTATGTAAATATTGAATGCGTATAGTTGTTTTTTATTGAAAGAGTTAATAGTATGTTGCTTAAATATTATATAATTATTTTTTACTACTGATTGTGAGAATTATGTAAGTACTTACAAATTTGTTTCAAAGTATCTTAAATATATTTCTCTCATGAGACTGTACATGTACATATATTGGAAAGTAGCGTATTTAGACAGAATAGTGATATTTTAACGAATGTCTTCTTGACATATCTATTTCTAAAAAAACAAAACTAAATAAATAAAGGCAAATATTAAAGGTAATAATTAAATTCTATTATCAAAATTAGAATGTCATTCAATATTAATGCATTCCATAGAGACTCTAGTAATATTAGTATTACTAGTATAAGTAATTTTGACTTTCTATTTTTTTTTTTTCTTTTAATATTCAAACATATTTATGAACGCACCTCAGTATTTTCTTTATCGATTACCTCTTTCAAATATATCTATCTTAATTTATCTTATGGCTTTAGAAAGAGACGCATATGTCATATCCGCATTGAGGTTTGTTCGTTGGTATTTTTTCTTGTTACCTCATTAAGCCTACTACATACTGGCTCACTCAAAAGGAATTACTCAAACGAACGCACAAGACTATTATGACGTTTGCTATGACAGCTATTTACCGATAAATGCCAATAAACGTCACTTCATTATAAAAGATAAATAAAAACTTAGTTGTAAACTTATCTGTTAAAATGGGCTAAATATCTGAAATTCCTTTCTCAATCATAAACCGCCGTTATTAGGGTTCAATGTATCATCAACATAAGTAAACAGTAAAAGAAATGTAACACTATAAATATTATATCAGTATTTTTAATATAATTTAATGCCTGTAGGAGTAATTAAGTATTATTAATCATGGAGACCACGACATTTAATCACTTTGAAGAGGCAGCGGCTTCTATGATGAACGAGTCGATGAACTATCCCGAACTCAATCTAGAGAACCTGAAGATGGACTCGAATTTTGCCATGCTCCTATGCAGTTTGGTTTTCGCTGTGTCCTGGGTCATTTATATAACTTATTACAATTCTAGGGTAGTGGGGTACATCATAACCAAGATAGCCAACAAACTTTTCATTCGAGATGGTTTTTGCAAAATAGGTATGTCGTATTTTACCATTTACTGATTTTGTTCCTACCTTCTGCTTTCTGTTGAAGGTTCTTTCAGTATGAACGCTCTCTCTGGTAAAATAATGTTCAGGGATGTGGTATATATAACACACGATTACACTATCCGGGTACAAGATGGATATTTAATTTTTCGATGGTGGAGGTCCTACGTACCTAAAGACGTCAGTGAAGGTAACTTTGAGAAATGTAGCCCTTGGTCTGTTTTTAATTTGAGTATATTTTGATTTTGAAGATCTATCTCATTCGGACACGAGGTTATCGGTGATGTTAAACGGATTTGAATTGCACGTATACAATCGTTCAGAAATGTATGCACGTCTAGAAAAACTCTTTGGTTTAGGGTCGAATATTTTTCCAAATAATAATTACGATAATAAAGTCGCTGAAGATATAGAAAGGTGAGTAGGCTTGCGCTACATCATCAATTATTTCTTGCAGTCATTTGTTAATTCATGGATGCCGTGATTTCTGTTTAAATATAACAAATAAGTGGTTTTATAGGGTTGAGAATGGCAATCAGGCGGTGCAAAAGAAGTCGGGTAAAAAGCAGAAACCTGAAGCCGCCATGGCAAAAACGTGGCGTGATTTAATACCGGTCATAAAATGTGATATCTCTTCTGTAAGTAAGAGTTTGGAAAAATTGTACTTTTATTTAAAAAAGCTATTTTAGAGCCGTTTAGTATTTGGCAATCGATTGATACCCACGACATTGAGCATAACGTTCGAGGAATCCCACTTTGTGTACTCAACCAAGCCTGCCGTGTGCACCCTAGACCGGTTCATGCATTTTGTGAAATGCAAGGCAGAGAACGTCAAAATTATGCTAGCTCCCAGCCTAAAATACACCGGTAAGTCATATTCTCAGTAGTTTTTCTTATAATAGAACCTCTTAATTAGGTATGCTGGACGATCCACCGCGCTACATGGGTGAGGGCTTTGTTCTAATGTCATCAAATGATTTGGAATTGTACTTTTATATGGACGAACCAGGTAATCTGTGAGGTAGTTAGGTTTACAGTGAATAAAAGTCTGTTTTTTTAGGTCTAGTTCCGGACGAACCTGTATTAGTGACTTTGGCTAATGGAGATATTGTAGAGTCTAGCCCTCCGCAGTGGGGCGTTGATATCAAATGCGGGAAAGGTATAGAAAAACTATAAGACTAGTAATTCCATTAAAATTACAAACATTGTTTACAGACTGATATTTTATAAAATTTTGTAAGATTGATGAAAACTAAATCTGAATTGTAATTTTGAGAATGAGTTTGTTGGTAAACAACATTTTGAAAATTCCCTACTCCGTCAGTGACTTCAATATTTAACATAGACATTTCTTAGAGCTTCTACTATGTCACACTACGCCTTTAAAACGCCTCAAACAATTGGTTTACAGGTGCTATGATTTTTTTTTTTTATGAAAAAGTACAAGATTTTTAGTAAATGAAAATTTTTAAATATCTCATTGCTGTCTTAGTAGGCCTTACAGAATCTCAATATTTACCACATACTTTCCTTAGAGCCTCTATTATACTACTCTAATGTCGAAGCAGCTCAAGCAATTTGTTTACAGGCGCTATGATTTTTTTTATGAAAAAAGTACAAGATTTTTGGTAATTGAAATTGTTAAAAAATTCTATGCTAAGTAAATCTTACATAATCTCACTATTTACCACAAACTTTCATTAGGGCCTCTATTATACCACTGTAATATCGAAGCAGCTCAAAAAATTAGTTTACAGATTTTTTTTTTATGAAAAAAGTACAAGTTTTTTGGTAAATTAAATAGTTAAAAAATTCATTACTCTCTTAGTAGGCCTTACAGTAGGCTCTCAATAATTACCACAGACTTTCCTTAGAGCCTTTATTATACCACACTGATGTTGAAGGAGCTCAAATAATTTTTTTACAGGCGCTACGAATTATTTTATGAAAAAAGTAAGTTTTTTTGTAAATGAAATTTAAAAAAAATCATTGCTCTCTTAGTACGCCATACAGAACCTCGATAATTACCACAGACTTTCCTTAGGGCTTTTATAATGCCACCCTGATGTCAAAGTGGCTCAAACAATTTGTTTACATGCGCTACGAATTTTTTTATGAAAAAAGTACAATATTTTTTGGAAATGAAATTTAAAAAAAATCATTGCTCTCTTAGTAGGCCCTACAGAACCTCGATTATTACCACAGATTTTCCTTAGAGCGTCTATTATACGACTCTGGTGTAGAAGCAGGTCAAACAAATTGTTTACAGGTGCTATGAATTTTTTTATGAAAATAGTACAAGATTTTTAGTAAATGAAATTTTTCAAAAATTCATTGCCCTCCTTAGTAGGCCTTACAGAAACTCCATGTTTATCACACACTATCCTTAAAGCCTCTATTATACACTCTAATATTGAAGCAGCTCAAATAATTTGTTTACAGGTGCTATGAATTTGTTTATGAAAAAGGTACAAGATTTTTAGTAAATGAAATTAAAAAACAATATGTTGCTCTCTTAGTAGGCCTAACAGAACCTCGATAATTACCACAGACTTTCCTTAGAACCTCTATTATACCATTCTGATGTCGAAGCGTCTCAAACAATTTGTTTACAGCTGTTACGAATTTTTTTATGAAAAAAGTACAAGATTTTTAGTAAATGAAAATTTTCAAAAATTCATTGCCCTCTTAGTAGGCCTTACAGAAACTCCATATTTATCACACACTATCCTTAAAGCCTCTATTATACACTCTAATATTGAAGCAGCTCAAATAATTTGTTTACAGGTGCTATGAATTTGTTTATGAAAAAGGTACAAGATTTTTAGTAAATGAAATTAAAAAACAATATGTTGCTCTCTTAGTAGGCCTAACAGAACCTCGATAATTACCACAGACTTTCCTTAGAACCTCTATTATACCATTCTGATGTCGAAGCGTCTCAAACAATTTGTTTACAGCTGTTACGAATTTTTTTATGAAAAAAGTACAAGATTTTTAGTAAATGAAAATTTTCAAAAATTCATTGCCCTCTTAGTAGGCCTTACAGAAACTCCATATTTATCACACACTATCCTTAAAGCCTCTATTATACACTCTAATATTGAAGCAGCTCAAATAATTTGTTTACAGGTGCTATGAATTTGTTTATGAAAAAGGTACAAGATTTTTAGTAAATGAAATTAAAAAACAATATGTTGCTCTCTTAGTAGGCCTAACAGAACCTCGATAATTACCACAGACTTTCCTTAGAACCTCTATTATACCATTCTGATGTCGAAGCGTCTCAAACAATTTGTTTACAGCTGTTACGAATTTTTTTATGAAAAAAGTACAAGATTTTTAGTAAATGAAAATTTTCAAAAATTCATTGCCCTCTTAGTAGGCCTTACAGAAACTCCATATTTATCACACACTATCCTTAAAGCCTCTATTATACACTCTAATATTGAAGCAGCTCAAATAATTTGTTTACAGGTGCTATGAATTTGTTTATGAAAAAGGTACAAGATTTTTAGTAAATGAAATTAAAAAACAATATGTTGCTCTCTTAGTAGGCCTAACAGAACCTCGATAATTACCACAGACTTTCCTTAGAACCTCTATTATACCATTCTGATGTCGAAGCGTCTCAAACAATTTGTTTACAGCTGTTACGAATTTTTTTATGAAAAAAGTACAAGATTTTTAGTAAATGAAAATTTTCAAAAATTCATTGCCCTCTTAGTAGGCCTTACAGAAACTCCATATTTATCACACACTATCCTTAAAGCCTCTATTATACACTCTAATATTGAAGCAGCTCAAATAATTTGTTTACAGGTGCTATGAATTTGTTTATGAAAAAGGTACAAGATTTTTAGTAAATGAAATTAAAAAACAATATGTTGCTCTCTTAGTAGGCCTAACAGAACCTCGATAATTACCACAGACTTTCCTTAGAACCTCTATTATACCATTCTGATGTCGAAGCGTCTCAAACAATTTGTTTACAGCTGTTACGAATTTTTTTATGAAAAAAGTACAAGATTTTTAGTAAATGAAAATTTTCAAAAATTCATTGCCCTCTTAGTAGGCCTTACATAAACTCCATATTTATCACACACTATCCTTAAAGCCTCTATTATACACTCGAATATTGAAGCAGCTCAAATAATTTGTTTACAGGTACTATGAATTTGTTTATGAAAAAGGTACAAGATTTTTAGTAAATTAAATTAAAAAACAATATGTTGCTCTCTTAGTAGACCTAACAGAACCTCGATAATTACCACAGACTTTCCTTAGAACCTCTATTATACCATTCTGATGTCGAAGCGTCTCAAACAATTTGTTTACAGCTGTTACGAATTTTTTTATGAAAAAGTACAAGATTTTTGGTAAATGAAATTTTTCAAAAATTCATTGCTCTGTTAGTAGGCCCTACAGAACCTCGATTATTACCACAGATTTTCCTTAGAGCGTCTATTATACGATTCTGGTGTAGAAGCGGGTCAAACAAATTGTTTACAGGTGCTATGAATTTTTTTATGAAAATAGTACAAGATTTTTAGTAAATGAAATTTTTCAAAAATTCATTGCCCTCCTTAGTAGGCCTTACAGAAACTCCATGTTTATCACACACTATCCTTAAAGCCTCTATTATACACTCTAATATTGAAGCAGCTCAAATAATTTGTTTACAGGTGCTATGAATTTGTTTATGAAAAAGGTACAAGATTTTTAGTAAATGAAATTAAAAAACAATATGTTGCTCTCTTAGTAGGCCTAACAGAACCTCGATAATTACCACAGACTTTCCTTAGAACCTCTATTATACCATTCTGATGTCGAAGCGTCTCAAACAATTTGTTTACAGCTGTTACGAATTTTTTTATGAAAAAGTACAAGATTTTTGGTAAATGAAATTTTTCAAAAATTCATTGCTCTGTTAGTAGGCCCTACAGAACCTCGATTATTACCACAGATTTTCCTTAGAGCGTCTATTATACGACTCTGATGTAGAAGCGGGTCAAACAATTTGTTTACAGGTGCTACAGGGATTTTCCTTGAAGCCTCTATTATACTACTCTAGTGTCGAAGTGGCTAAAACAATTTGTTTCCAGGTGCTACGAATTTTATTATGGAAAAAGTACGAGATTTTTAGTAAATTCAATGAAAAATTATGTAGGCTAGAAATTTAAAGCTAAAACGTTAAAAATATTAACTTGACACTAATGATTTGAAAAATTTTGTAAAAAGTGATGAAATCTGAATTATAATTGTATATTTTTCCAAAGAAAAAATTATTAACTATAAAAAACACTTGTTTGATTAAAATTTAAAACAAATAAGTTGTCACCAAGTAAATAATTGTAAACATTAATTAGACACTAATAATTTATAAACATGTATAAAATACAAAATTGAATTTCAATTTCAATACTTATTTTTGGGGTTTTTTCCAAAAACAGAAACAAGAAAATATAAATTTTAATGTTATTATTTGGGACACCCTATACTGTTCTTGCCTATCTTCCCCTAAGTCTTATGTATATTTGGACCATCCTGCTGGTGCGGTAACAGCCCCAAAAATACACCCTCAAACCTAATTTCCAGGCACGGACTTCAGCTACGGCCCGTGGGCGGACCGCCAGCGCGAACATCTCTTCAAATTCTTCTACCCGCAGGACTACCTTCCGATGGAGGTGACCAAATCGCCGGAACCCGGCGACAAGAGGCAGATGCAATCATTCGACGTGCGTCTGCTCATGCAGAACGAGGCCACCGTCGATATACTGTTCACCAAAGACAAAGAGACCAACGCGGTGCACATAAACGTGGGCGCCGGCAGCTACCTAGAGGTGACCATCCCGTGGATCACGCTGCAGGACGGGTACACGACCAAAATCAACGGCCAACTGTTGCATCTGGAGTCGACGACTAGCTTGCAGTTCAGGGACTTCGTGGCGAGCGAGACGTTGGAGTTCTGCGTGCTTTGCCACTACCCGCTGGTCTGGAACGACCATCAGCTGTGGGAGGTCAACTTAACCGGGTGTAAGGCCACCCTCAACCTCATATTTTTCCACAAATGGTTCTTCACGGGTAAATATATCGTCACTTGAATATTATTTGTGTGCGAACGGTCCTTTTTTAGATCTCATCAACGACTGGGCGTCCAAGCAGAGGCCGGACCTAATGCATTTCGTGCCGTACACCTGGCGGTTCGGACTGACTTTGAAACACTGCGAATTACTAACCCTAGTCAACCAGTACAACTGGATAGATTGCAGCAGTGTAGGGCAACGTAACAGGCTCGAAAATACCCAGTTGGCGTTGTGCGCCCATTTCTTACATCTGTCGTTCGATTTGCCTTTCGACGAGTTCCTTCCGGAGACGCTTCCAGTCAGTCTGTGCATACAGGTACGAGAATAGGTCACAGTGTTCTTTAGAAAGCAAGTGCATATTTGATATTTACCTCAGACATTCCTGACAGCCTTTACTATATCATTATAATGTCGAAGTGGATCAAACAATTTGTTTCCATGCGCTACAATTTTTTTAAATAAAAAAAGCACAAAATTTTTTGTAGTTCATTTTTAAAAATTCACTGTTCTGCCAGTAGGCGTCACATAACTTTGATATTTACGACAGACATTCCTTATAGCCTCTACTACACCATTCTAAAGGCAAAACCTCTCAAACAACTTATTTACAGGCGCTATGAATTTTTTTATGCAAAAAATACAAATTCTTAGTAAGCAAAATTAAAATAATCCCTGCTCTGTCAATAATTCTTACACAACCTCAATATTTACCACAGATATTCCTTAGAGCCTCTACTATACTATTCTAAATGCAAAACCCCTCAAACAGTCTGTTTACGGGCGCTATGAATTTTTTTTCTAGGAAAAAAATACAGATTCTTAGTAAAAAAAAAATTAAAAAATTCCTGCTCTATTAGTAGGCCTCACACAACCTCGACATTTACCAGAGACATTCCTTAGAGCTTCTACTACATCACTCTAAAGGAATACCCCACACAATTTGTTTACAGGTGTTATGATTTTTTTTTATGAAAAGAGTACAAAGTCTTAGTAAGCAAACGCGAATTACATAGACCTCCTTTCCACAGGGTGAGAGTATAGACCTGAGTTTATTCATCCCAGAATTCCACACCAGCCGCAACATCGTCCTAGCCCTCGAGAAACACGCCAAGGTCCTGTCCAAGGACGGCTCCACGACCAAGAAGACCGAAAACATACCGAAATGGCGAAACGTGTGCCAGAAAAGGTAATGCCAACACCCGAACCCACCGTCGCACCGTCTAACGCACCTTTACTTTCAGTGCCGGCTGGGTGGATTTCTGGTGGGTCCCCATCGGGGCCATAAACATCGTCTACACATACCACCCGTGTCCCCCGTTGGGCCCCCAGCCGCAGGCCGACATTTCCACGCCCGTGAAGGAGGAGATACTGCTGTCGCCCATACGGTTCCCCCATCAGAGGAAGAACAGGAAATGCTCGCCCAACGGCACCCACAGGTTCGACCCGACGACCTTGAAGGCCGACATCGTGAGCGTCGAGTTGGAGATAGGCCCTTCGGTTATACTCCTGTATGGGACAGCCCTGAAGAATTTTATGAACTTCAAGGAGAACATATTCGGGGAGGACCAGGTTTTCGCCGACATGCAGCAGGCCGTGTCGTCCGAAAGCAGCTCCGCGGACATGAAGTCCGAGGATAGTTCGGTGAACATTCCCCTAGAGCTGCGGGAGGATTTCGACCACCGTTACTACAGGCCTCTCGAAGTGGATGTGTCGGTTATCATGCACGACGTTCAAGCACACTTGCTTAAAAATTGCACAGATAAGGATCCACCGTGTCCGGTGATCTTGATGGAGCGCGTCGGCTTCGAGATGAAAAAGCGATACGATGAAACGGAGCTGCAGCTTCTGCTTAGCCCGTCGGTCCTGCTGGTGTCTGATAATTTCAATAGGTCGTCTAAGGATAAGCATTTAAATCAAGGAAAACTGGCATTGTCTTCTTTGCAGGTAACTTACAATGTTTTTTTTTTTCAGTGGAAAATTACTGATTGGGTTAAAATATTTAAAGATAAAAATAAAAGAAAAAGATATTAATTGTAATAGATAAAGAATGAATGTTTTGAACAGTTTTTGTTAATTGTCCTATTTACTAAAATTTAAATTTTTAAATATTTAAAACTTTAATTGAAAACGAATTTGCAGACACTTTGTAAATAAAGTTGTATCAAAATTGATACTTGTTAAACACTTCTCGAATTATAAACTAAAAATTAAAAATTTAGAAAAAATCGTTTTCCTGTTTTGTGCAATCATTTTGGCTATCACTGTATGTCAAAAAGGTATATTTTTCTCATATACAGTGACCCTTTATATAAAAAAGGTATGTTTCTCTAATGCAATAACACTTTTTAATCAAAAAAGACTCCCAATATGTATTTGAAATATCAAAAATGTCTTTTTGATATACAGTGATTGTAAAAAAGTTTGGACCGAATGGTATTTTTTATTTCAGGGTAATATGTTTTTCTCAAGTGCAGTGACATTTTTTAAACGAAAAAAGTGTCCCAGTATGTATTTAAGAAAAACATCTTTTTGATATACAGTGATTGCAAGAAAGTTTGCACCAAATTGAATTTTTTATTTCAGGAAAATACGTTTTTCTCAAATGCAGTGACACTTTTTAAACAAAAGAAAAGTCCCAGTATGTATTTGAGAAAAACGTATTTTTGATATACAGTGATTGCAAAAAAGATTGTACCAAGTTGAAATTTTTGTTTCAGAGAAATATATTTTTGCCAAATGCAGTGACACTTTAAATAAATAACATGTTACTATGATTTTTTTTTAATCATCTACAAATAATTATAATTTTATATTTTCTAATGTATTCCTTAATTTGATATCGGCGTTATTGCTTTTGCTAGACAGATTAATAGGTTTATTTATAAGAATTATTAAAAAAATATTTTCGATAAAACACGCTCGAATAGACTGTGTGAAATATATATAATATGAGATTAAAATCTTTTTGATATACAATGACCGCCAAAAAAGTTACACCAAATCGAAATTATTATTTCAAAGAAACATGTTTTTTTCTCAAATACAAGAACATTTTTTTATTTTACGTTTTGAATCTTTCTCAAATTTAAAACGTCATCCCCTAACCCGTAAATATCTGGAAAACATATACTGAACGTTCCGTAGATCCGAGGCCACGCCATGTTCTCCGACGTGGGCCAGTCCCTCGACCAGGACACCGTCGAGTACGCCTGGCTCGTCGAGATCCAGCTGGGCAAACTCAGCGGCAAACTGACCACCCCCCAACTGTACTCCGTGCTGGCCTGCCTCGAGACCCTAATCCTGCTCATAGCCGACGACGAGAACGAGCTGAACGCCCCCAAGGACGACGCCGTCCTCAGCCAGCCCGTAGCTAAGAAGAAGAGCACGCACTCGACGCAGAACGTCCACGTCCAGCACGTGCAGCAGGCCATACAACAGCTGCTGCAACCCAAGAACAACGCGAACGTGTTGGGAAAATCTGGACAGTCAGTCGGCAACACCAACATTAACCCCAAGCAAGCCTCCAAGAACACCTTGGAGAAGAAGGAAGAGGACAAGAAGGGGTCGATCAAGAGTAACGTGCCCCTGGAAGTGCATTCGGAAGTATACAACGAGCACAAGTTGAAGTATAGGTTGTGTCGGGTGGCGATAGACGCCGTCGATTTTTGGCTAGTGGAGTCCGGGGCTGTTCTGCAACTATGGGTAAGGCTTGGTGTACGTTGGAGGACCATTGGGGTTATCGTTAATTGTTTTAGGTATCTCCGATACGATTAGCTAGCTGTAATTTGCATGGCAAGCAAGTCAGCTCCGGTTTGAGTTGCATCATATACAGTATGTCGTTAAGACAGCTTGTCTGGCATCCAAACAACCACTGCAAGTGAGTAAAATACATTCTTAATAGAATTGTGTCATGGAAATGTTTTATTATATAAAATTCCAAAGTTTTTGTTGTAAATATTTTCAAAGATCATCTGCTAGGCGTTTCTTTAAATCTTGTTTTGGTTACTAAATAAAAAAGCAACCTCTAATTAAAATTGAGCCTCACGTCGAGCGCCATGATTCATTTGTGACTTATTTCCATGTACTGAAATTGTATATTGTATAACACAAAAGTTTCTTATAGATGTTTTTATCCCCAATGCTTAAAGAATTACAAAGGATGGTTTGAAAAATGTTTTTTCTTTGATTAAAGAACCTCTTAAATTCCAATTGGGTTGTTAAACACCATCCCCACCCAACGCCGCAAAATATTTTTTTAGCTACTTATCTATGTCATTCATTCTTAAGCCAAAGCCCTTTTTATATCAAAAAAAAAAAAAAAATATATATATATATATATATATATATATATATATATATATATATATATATATATAAAATATGCCCATGAAAAAAATTTGTGGCACTCCAGATCCAGTGCAGACACCAACGACCTCTGGCTGGAGGTAGGGGCCGTCAATTTCGGCCCAATCGTCATCGAATCCGCCATATCCTCCGACATAAAGGACCAAAACCTGTACAGCCTCCAGCAGAAATTCCTGAAGATGCACGACGACCGTCACAAGAAGCTCTGGTTCCTCTGGCCCGACCAGAACAAAACCACGGGCAAGTGCGGCTGTACGGGCGGCTGCGTCTTCTTCGGCAGCAACAGGAACGGCACGAGATTCTTCAAGCCCAGCAAGAAGGACCTGGAGGAAGGTCTGAATATAGCAGCATTTCGGTAATACAGCCTTGGTCCCACGAATCCGTCGTTAAATGTTTGTCGTTTCAGCATCAACGATCCCGGAAAGGATCCAGGCTACGGACAGAGCATTTTGCATGAGGGGATGCTAGTTTTTCGCACTCCTCCTTATATCGTGAATCAGATAACGCTGCAGGATACCCTGACGCGGACCAAGTCCGTCAACAGACCCTGCGAGAGTCCCAAAATTGCACATCTCGACCGCGAGAAATCCGATAGGGATCCAGCGCTTTACCCCAGCCCCAATGGCGTTATCGAACGCAGGGTTAGCAGGAGGTTCTCCTCGACTTCGATAAAGTAAGTCTTGTGGTTAAAATTGTTCGTGGGAATGTACAGAGAAATTGCTTAGGAGCTCACTGCTGAAGGAGGTGCCCTACTCGAGGCTAATCGAGACCAGCCCGGCCAATTTACCAACGAAATTAGACAGCGACTCGAAGTTACAATGCGAAAAAAGCAAATTAACCGTCAGTGGGGACGGGGCGGAGCTCCTGCCCAAGAACAGCGTTTCGGACTCCAAACTAGCGGTCGACTACTTCAGCGCCCCCACCGTAGACGCCAAGGACTCCATCTCGTTGCCGCACAGCGTAAACCGGCGCAGCGAAATCGACGAAACATTGAGAAATGAGCGTTTTTTTTTCAGGGCCCCGGCAGCGACAAGTCCGTCTCCCCCCAAATGGCGGCGAAAACGTTCAACGCCTCCGAGTCCCATCACTCGCTCGGCGGCAGGATAAGCTCCGACGAGAAACTGCAGAAGGAGGTGCAACGCACTACGTCCATGTCCAGCGAGAATCATTCCGAGGCCTTCTTCTCTGCCGACGAGGACGTCAACTTGAATTCCAGGAGTTCCAGTTTGAGGAATTCGATTCTGAGCTCGGGCGACACCTTTACGAGACAGGACAACAACACGGTGCCCCCACAGAGGTATTATCTCTTTTAGTCTTTATTTGTCAGCCGTGAAATACAATCTGGCAACAGCGCTCGCAAGCGCAATCGCGTCGCGCGTCACAATTTTGTCGCTACTTAATTACAAGGCAAATAAGATTGTTTTAGTATGCTCTAGAAGTAAGCACCACGTTGAGCGCCATATTTTTAATTTACCATAACTTCAATATACTGAATTATCTTTTAATCACTTTTATTCCATCTAAAAAATGTCGCAATATATGGTAGTTCTAGTTAAACTGGAGCCCCGCTTTGAGCACCATTTAATATATTCTTCCTTAATCACATCACAGTTAAAAAAAAGGTTGCAGGTTATGTTGGTTCTAGTTAGTATAAATAGTTGGTGTAAATTATTTTAATTTTGTAAACTTTGCTAGTAAAAAAACAATATAAATTAAAAAACAATATTGCCACCTTTTATCAGACGTTAAACATCAAATATATCTATTTGGGGTATAAACGAAATAAATATAAACGAAAATAAACGTGTATAGACCCATCTATCTTAACAGCGGTGTAGAACCTCTTCCAACGTTGTAGAACCTCTTCCAACGTTGCCAGATTTCCTATTTCGTCCTCTTTGTCCCTACATACAAACTTTTCCACACAGGAAAAAGTTCTCCAGCGAGTTGAGCATCGTGACCGACAGGAACGCGTATAAGACCATCGGGCCCATCCCGGCCCCCGGCTCAGCTCCGGAGACCCACAGGTTGCGTCTGTCGTCGCACAGGAGCGACCACGAAATACACACACCAGAGCACAGGAGTTTCTCCGTTACCAAACCCGTACGTATTAATTTTTACATCGTTGTGCACGGATTAAACGTTGTCCTTCCAGTTGGAAGACCATCAACGGACCGTTCAGGGCCTGGTGACGCCCCACCGCTACCCCACGGCTCGCTCGGTGAGCCCCAGGGTGGTCCCGAGTACTCCCACGGCGGCTGAACTCAGCGTCAGCCCTGAGATCAACGATAGCATTCTCAACGACCCCCTGGGTGACTCGTCGGACAGTTACAGCAACACCAGTTACATCTCCGCCGTCGGGAGTCAAGAGGACTTCACGTTGGTCGACCTCCATATGCAAGTCAATAGACTTATAGTCGATTCCCCGATGCTCATGTCGAGCTACGTCACGCACCTAAGTCAGGTGAGGTGCAAAAACTGGGGCGCCGTCGGGCAGGCGGATCAGTTCTCGCAACCCTTGTTCGAGAAGAACGAGGATGGCAAGCTCGTCTACGTTGGTAAGTTACAAATACGTCGCCATATCGTGTTTTTCACGCGGACCGATAGGTGGCAGGTTCGTTCCCAACATGGAGACGCTCAATCACGGCATAACATCCCTTAAAATGGTTTCAAAATCCGACGCCATGGGCAATAAAACTCCCACTTCCCCCTACGTCTACGTCTGGGATCAAGAAGACGTCGAGAACGAATCCGGATCGTTCCAGGAGGAGGAACTATTGAGCAGCCAGACCGACGCCGGGTCCAGAACGATAGTCATCGTCAAGCTCAAGGGCGATTTGGACGTTATGATCAGCCCTTTGCTGCTAGAGACCCTACAGAGGCAATTATTTCCACACGTTTTACGATTTGCTTTTATTATTTCACGTTTTTAGGTTTATCGACGCGTTGACCCCGACCGTCGCCAATTTACACCCCCTAACGGTCATCAACCACCTCCATGTGTCTTGTATAAGCCAGGTGGAGTCGTCGAACAACCTGAAGACGACGGAAAACGTCGCGAAACTGTGTCAGCAAACCACGGCCGACGGCGATAAGGTCAAGGACATCGGCGTGTACGAGGAGACAGTGAAGACTCAGCTGCAGGCTGCCATATTTTTGCCGAAGGTGAGGATAATTTAAAAATAAATCGCGCCCTATAAAATCCGAGTCGAGCCGCACGTCGAACGTCAACATTATGTCGTAATTCAAAGGCGATGCAATTTAACACGTCTTGCAATTCATCATTTGTACTTTAGTTGGTTTATTTCGTAGCACTCAGTATATACACCACATGGATATAGGTTATGTTGTTCCAGAAGAAAGTAAAAGCTGGGTGCTATATATCATAATTAAATTGCATAAAACATTGCAATAGGGCCTTTTATGTAGCTCTATATGAAGTTAAGCCTTTATAAAAATAATATCATCACAGAGAGATGAGAAACATGATTTTCATTGGGATTTAAGCACCACATTGGTGGTTCTATTGTAGTTCTTTGTACCAAATGGTTTTTTCTGCATTAAGACATACTGCCGCCTCACGTCGGGTGTCATCTTTCCCTTTTATATACGTTGGTATATCTTAGAATGAATCCCAATGGGTTTAAAATGCAATTAAACATATGTATTTTCAATACTAAATAAAGATTTTTCTTCCCATACACACACGGACTGCAGCCTCACGTCAGGCGCCATACTTAATTTGTGAAACCTTTCCAGGTCAACGTCACCCTGCTGCAGGTATCGATCGTAGAAGAGATAATATCGTTCTCGGCCCTGGACAACATCAAGGACCTAGCCTGCGTTTCCTTGTTCTCGGTCTGCTTCGATAACGTCACCGCGAAGTTACATTCCGACAAACAGGTAGTCACAACGCCCAATTGTATCGCCACGGTTACATCTAATGCGTTATATTTAAGGCCAAAGAAGTACTGCAGAGATTCCTACGCCCCGCGGTGGTACGCAGTGGCAGCAAAAAGGGCGCCAACAGGGCCAAAATACTGCTCGGCTTCCAGACGCACACCAACTCGGACGTCATCCAGGGCGAACCGGTCTTCATACAGAGCTGCGAGAAGCAGCAACAGCAGCTGGTGGTCTGTCTGAGTATAGGCAAAGCGCACGCGCAGCTGAGGAGGCTACGCAACGAGAGTTCTATACTAGACGACGCGGTAATTACTGCCATCCCAATGTACAAATCCAAGGTGCTCTTCACCCCGACCAAAGTCAAGCCTATATTCAGGGGCGTCGAGTACTATTTGCAGCCTCCGGCCAACGAGAATGGCGTAAGTATTAGGCGTGTTGTTCTCGCAAGTTTGCGTGCAATTGTTTTTTAGTTCCCGCAAGACGACGAGATCAGCACCGAGGACAAACTGGGGTTCATCATGTTCGAGTGCGGGCTGGAGGGCATAACGCTGAAGATCGTCAAAAAATCTCAATTCGAACACGTCGACTATGACGTAATTTCCGAGAGCCTGCCGTCGGACTCGTGTAGGAGCCACGAAACCATCGAAAACTGTGACACGGCGAGGTCGGCGCACGCTACCCCCAAATTGGCCGAGGCTAAGCTGCACGCGAAGCACGAACCGAACCGAGTTTCGACGCCAAACGAGAAGAAACCGAATCCAGAGGAAGATAACCTCAAGCCGGACCCCGATAAGGAAGCGAAGGAGGGCGCTGTACTTGCGAAAGACAACGATAACGTTTCGTCTTGCATCATCGAGTTCAAGATGGTTTGGTTTAATTTCGCCGCACCCCCCAGGGCCCCCATCACGCGAAAAATCGACTATACCAGGTAATATAAGTGCTGGCGTTGATTTCTACAACTACGGAACTATATGAATCATATAAATTCCAGAAATTGTTAATTTCACAAATAAAAACGTTTTTTGTATCGAGATACATAGGTGCCTCATGTTGAGCGCCATATGAAACGCCCAAACGCAAAAGTGATTAGTTTCACGAGTGGAAATGTTTTGTTTATAAATCGGTTTTTGTTTACAGATGGGTGCCCCACATTGGGCGCCAAATTGCTAGTTGGATTCTTCAGAAACGAATTATAAACATTTTTTTCCAACTTTGTGTGTATACTAAAGGGTGGTCCAACCATAATGCACGATGTTAATTCTAAATAAAACAAAAAGTTTTCAGAGAATTATCTTAATATTTTTTATTATGATAGAAGGATCTATGACAATTATGTGTGAAACAAAATATCGGCCAAATGCTCGCCACGGCTTCGGTGGCATACCTCTATCCGATGGTCCATATTTTCAATGACTCTGAGACATAATTGAGGTTCAATGTCGTTAATGTGCCGAATTATCTCATCCTTTAGCTCTTGAATTATTCTTGGCTTATTGACGTACACTTTTTCTTTTAAATATCCTCAAAGAAAGAAGTCCAACGGTGTCAAATCACATGATGGTGGCGGCTAATTAACATCGCCACGACGCGACGTGAGATAACACGGCTATTGAATTTCTCGCGCAAAAGTGCCATTGTTTCGTTGGCTGTGTGGCAAGTGGCGCCATCCTGTTGGAACCACATATCGTCCAGGTCCATATCCTCAATTTCTGGCCACAAGAAGTCCGTTATCATCTGGCGATAGCGAACATCATTCACGGTAACAGCTTGGCCGACCTCATTTTCGAAGAAGTACGGCCCGATGACGCCGCCAGCCCATAAACCGCACCAAACAGTCACTCCTTGTGGATGCATCGGCTTTTCAACAATCACTCGTGGATTCTCATTTGCCCAAATGCGGCAATTCTGCTTGTTAACGAATCCACTGAGGTGAAAGTGTGCCTCGTCGCTGAAGATGATTTTCTTTGTAAAGTCACCATTCACTTCTGTCTGTTCAACCAACCATTCGGCGTATTGACGACGCTTGAAATGGTCAGTAGGCTTCAGCTCCTGAGTCAATTGAACCTTGTAAGCGTGTAAATTCAAATCTTTATTCGAAATTCGCATCAGTGATGTTCGTGAGATGTTCAATTGTTGGGCACGACGACGAGTCGAGATTGACGGCTCTTCTGCTACACTATCGCGAACAACAGCAATGTTTTCCGCAGAACGAACTGGGCGAGCATGCACAGGTGTTTTCACATTTCCTACAGACCCGGTTTGCTGAAATTTGCGCACAATTCTCCCGATTGTGGACACATTTGGTCGATTATGCTGACCAAAAAAGTCACGAAGTGCACGAAATGCATTTTGATTTGAACGCCCATTTTCGTAAAAGGCTTCAACAATCTTAACGCGCTGCTCAATTGTGTACCTCTCCGTGGTTGAATTTGTCAAACACTGAAACAAAGAAATGTCAAATTAAGTTGGGCAAAAAACTTGACGTTAAGGTGTGACTCACAATTAACATCGTGCATTATGATTGGACCACCCTATACATAGTCCCAGAAGTACCCGACCTAATAAAGAAAACACAATAAATTTGGGAAAACATCTCTTTATTTCTCTATATAGTCCCTTTTTAGCTGGATATACTTTTCCCAGTAATGTTCATTAGCTTCGATACTTCACAAAATAGCCATTAACTCCAAACTCCATCTCTTCCTTGTTGGCAAATCTTTTACTACCGAGCCATTTTTTCAAGTTTGGAAACAGAAAATAATCCAAGGGGGCTAAATCTAGCGAATAGGGTGCGTGAGGAAGCAATTCGAACTTTAACTCATTGATTTTGGCCATCGCGATAACGGATGTGTGAATTGGCGCATTGTCTTGATGAAACAAAGCTTTCTTTTCGCCAAATGCAGCCGTTTTTTCTTGATTTCATCGCTCAAACGCTGCAATAAATAAGTTCGCAAAATACTCCCCGTTGATTGTTTTTCCTTTCTGAAGATAATCAATGAAAATTATCCCACTCGCGTCCAAAAAAAACTGACGCCATGACCTTACTTGCAGATAGAACTGCCTTCGCCTTCTTTGAAGCCGATTCGCTCGTTTCAGTCCATTGTTTTGACTGTTACTTCGTCTCAGGTGTGAAGTAATGGACTCATGTTTCATCCATGGTTATGAATCGACGCAAAAACTCGGCTTTATTCCTATGGAACTTCGCTACACTCGATTAAAACATCTTCACGACACTGTTTTTTATTCCATTGTGAGTAATCGCGGCACCCATCTTGCGCACACCTTTTCATGTTCGAATTTTTAGTCAATATGCGATGTACAGAACTTTTTGAGATGCCTACCATGTCTGCTAGCTCGCGAAATTTAAGTCAACGGTCATCCAATACCGTTTTTTTGATTTTCTTCACTATTTCTGACTTCACCATCAATCTTGAATAGTGATGGGATTAAATCTCAAGGCCAAAGTTTTCTAAAATCAATATATCGACGCCTCAATTTTCGAATTCGTAAGCGAATATTCTCTATTGCCCCACGTTGGGCGCCATTTTTATTGGCAGGGTTACCTTACACCAACAAAAGAATTATTTAAACACAATCCTCAGTATATAATGAAATTATCAACTCAAAAGCCAACATCAGACTTTTACAAATCAGTATATTTTTCTCTCGCTTGTCTTCAAGATTGGACTGGAACCTGCTGAGCACCGCCTCGCCGGCTATAAACGCGTGGATGAACCCCAGCAACCGCCTGGCCATCAGGGTGGTTCACATGGTTAGAACGATGTACAGGCGCTCCACGGCCACCGTGGCCTGCCTCATGGCCGAGGCCCTTGAGGGGCAGCGTATCACCCTCACGAAGGTAAGTTCCTAGGTGCGCCGTCGACGTGGTCTAATCGAAACCGTTTGTCCAGAGCCGTTACGGCAAACTCACCCCCTTGGCGCAAACGCTGCAAGAGGACCCCAGCCTGCAGCTCTGCTCGATCCTCCAGAAATTCTTCTTGGAATCCGACGTGGGGTACATCGAGATGAACCTTCGCGAGTCGGAGATTCCGCAACTGTTTACTTTGAGACAGGTAAGTGAATTGCGTTGAGCATGTGTGGTCTTATTAATGGTGATTCTCCAGGGGGTGATCGTGTTGAGTAGGCAGTGGAAGAACACCCTTTACACCCCGTTGATGCCTCAGCACACTGCGAAGTCTCGATTAAGGCCCATGAACGTTACCATTACCGTGCCCGATATTCAAGAGGTAAGTTGCAATAAGAGCTGGAACAGGTGACATGATCATCGCTGCTAATATCTACGATTTTTTTTTTCAAGATTTTATAACAATTTTCATGTAAGTGGTGCCAAGTCTGGTCCTTTAATTGGCTGAAAGCCTCTTGCTCTCGATCCTACTTGCTGGAAAGTGTATCCGTTCAGCACCAATTCTTAAGCGTTGTTATTGGGGGTGCGTTCGGTATTCGCGTCCAGAGGATCAGGCCCGGCGTTTTATAACAATTTTCATGTCAGCGGTGCCAAGTCTGGTCTTTTAATTGGCTAAAAGTCTCATGTTTTTGATCCCATTCATTGGAAAGTGCGTCCGTTGCACCAATTCTCAGTCCGTTGTTGTTGGCGCCCGACGGACGTGGGGCGTGTCCAGAGGACCAGGTTTGGCGCGGCATCAGCGAGTGCGTTTTTTTTATATTTTGATTTTTTGTTTAGGTGATGTCTAAGCATGAGTTTGACATGAAAAACCTAAAAAAGAGTAAGGAATTTTCCGAAACGTGTCTAATTCTTGTTTAGGACAGAGCTTCTCTATCACCACGGCACTAACTCATAGCCTTAGTGCTACAATACAGAGAGAATAGTAGACGTATAAATAATTTTTTTGTAGCGACGTACTAATACAGGTTCTACCCTTATTTGCTGTGCTCACCCATTCAAAATCACACCTTTTTTGTGCTTCTTTTTTTTTTCCACCATTTCCACAGGAACCATGCATGACGGACGGTGAGGCGAGCGGTAACGAGGAGCCCGATATTACCGACGAACATGCGCGGTTACTTCACGCTGGTATCATTCTAAAGCCAAACGCTCATAGAAACATGGGTAGGTTGCGTAGTGTCCCCGGACTTTCAGAATATTTCCAGTTTCTTTTTGCTCGAAACCAAGGCGTACGATCGAATTTTTTTTTTTAGAAGTGTGCAATTAATTTACCCTCTATGGGGCGTTGTTGAAATGCCATTTCACGCTTGACGGCGATGGGTGAA
This sequence comes from Rosalia funebris, assembly GCA_037954035.1. Lineage (NCBI taxonomy): Eukaryota > Metazoa > Arthropoda > Insecta > Coleoptera > Cerambycidae > Rosalia > Rosalia funebris. The sequence continues at coordinate 25,148,933 of JAZFAV010000003.1, read as the reverse complement.
TTTCTCCCACAAAAAAAAATGTAGCAGAATTTTCAACAGCCCTTCTTATTTTGCAATAATTCTCACTGATTTTTTTTTGCTCACACACATTTTTAAACATCTCTAATTTTCAAAATTTGTGACGGTTTTTGTGAATAACCAATTAAGCATGCTTGCGCTTGCGTGTAAATAACAGTATGATTTTTATTACTTCTCACCTAATTCTGGAAGTTGGCAAAGCTTTTTATGCTTAGTTACTTATCTAGAATGTGTGTTCTCTGTAGATTAGTTTTTTTTTTATTTTTTTACATTGGGTAAACTAATAGTTTAACCATTAAACGATTTCCCGAGAAAAATCTAGTCCCAAAATGTATGGATAAGTAGATTGAATATGTATTCATTTTGTTGGAATGTCGCCCAATGTCTATTTGGTTGAATTTAGTTTTAAAAAAAAGACCAGCGGGCAGTGAACTTTCAAAAAGTAAAACCTTCGAATAAAATTGGCTTTAAAATTACTAAAAATGCATTCGGCAAGTCATTTACTTCAACTATTCAATGATTTTATATAAAAACAAAAATGTTTACAAACGTAATCAATTTTTTTACCAGCCCAAGAAAACATATAACAGCATTCTTAATTTTAGACCTATACACGGGCTAATGAAATAATGACATTATACAGGGTGTTTTTTAATATCATACAATAGCTTCAAAAAATGGTTGTTATTGGTTGGACTCAAGAACACCTTGTATATAAACTCCTGGACAAAATTAACGCGTCAGTGAAACTTCACATTATTACTTTTATTTTTTCGAAGATTTACATCATAGTACACCTATGTGATATAATTAAATGAGATCAACTAATGTTTAACAAATTAGAATGGTATTATCGGGGAAAACATGAATAAATAATAGAAATGAAAAATAATATCAAATGCAATGAAAACGATGTTAATGAAAGAATTTAGACAAAAAATTGGAGGTGAAATTCAATCATACGATTTTATTTAGTAGCAGCGTGTAGATCCTCCTCTATCTCTTACCACTGCTTCCATTCGTCTGGGTATGCAATTAATCAACTGGTGAATGGTTTCTTGAAAAATATTCTCCCATGCTACAAGAACGACTTGTTTGAGCTCCCTAAGAGTCATAGGGACAGGTATGTGGCCTGTAACTGATCGTTTTTGTGCATCCCATAGATGCTCTATAGGGTTCATATCTGGGCTTTTTGGTGGCCAATCCACAGTTGGAATGTTCACAGATTGGTGGTCCAGCGCCTCTCTAGCAACGTGGGGACGAGCGTTATCCTGCATAAAAATTAAATTGTCCCCGACAAACGGGACAAACGTCATCACATGTCCTGCAATGTCTTCTACGTAGAAATGTGCGTTCATGGATGTCCACTATATAGGAACCACATCCGCGCGTTCAACCAAATTCCTCCCCAGAACTTATTGATCCACCAAAAAACGGGATCCTCGGAGAGATATGGCAGGCAGTAAAGCTGGTCTCCGCCGGACTCCATTTGGTGAATTAAGACTTCTTGTTTCGTCTGAAAATGAAACTCTCTTCCAGTCGTTAATGGTCCGGTTTGCGAGTTCTCTTGCAAAATGTAGTCTAGTAACTCTATGTTCTCTGGTGAGCAATGGTGCAATAGCTGGTCTTCTACTATCCAATCTTCTTTCATTAAGCGTTCTTCCGACCGTTTCTTCTACTCTAAATGTAGTGGGTAAAGTGTTTCATTCAACTGATGACATTAAATTTAAAAAGAATCACTAGCGTAACCGATTTATTGCCTTTTACGAATCGCTTTAAACAGCGTTAAATATATTATTAACAACCAATTATAAATTGTCAAACAATTGCAATTGTTTATCAGTAGTGACAGAGGATATCCTACTTAAATGTTTAAGTAATTAAAACTTCGAAAAATTACAAGAAATCATGAAATGTTTTGTTGGTGCGTTAATATTGCCCAGGGGCGTATATAAATCTTTTTTCTTCTTTTGGGGGGAATATTTAAGCAAAATTACTGCACACAACAAACTATTAGTTTACCTAATATCACAAAACTCCCAGCGACTGACGAAACGACCATTCTAGCCCCGCCCAAAGACAGCCTGGGGCACATGCACCACTCCCCGCGCATGGCAGCCTTCGGCGACTCGTCCGGGCACACGCCCCAAGTCGCAGTGGTTTCCGGAGGGGTGGAGAGCGTCCTGACCTCCCCCAGCCCCCCAGGTATTTATCCTTGTTCGTTGTCCGATTGTCTGTCGAGAATTTGTGGATGCTTCTGTTTTAGTCCCGCATAGAAAGCGCAAAAAAAGTTTGGCCCCGTTTCAGCCGCCCAATAGCAGTCGCGCTAGTGTCGTCCTGCCGCTTTTGACTAACGCTAACATCTTTGTTGCTAAACATGTGAATGACGACAATATATGTGAGTAATGGGCCGCAGAATTACCCCTGTGCATGCAAATGTCATTTGTATCGCGGCCAGCCATGATTTCGCGCTTAGGCCCCAATTAGCCTCAAGTTGGGCGCCAAGAATGGCGCCCAACTTGAGGCTAATTCTCTTAAATTGTGGTAGTAAAATATTTTGGTTGAGGAATAATCGAGGTCATCGGCCATTTTTCATATATCAATGGATATAATTCGAGTACCATTCTCTGTAATGGTCTCTATATAGTTATTAAAAAGCAACAGATCAGTCCTGTATAATAAAAATTGCAAATTGGTTTACTAAAATCATACAATAAAAGGTTTATATTATTTTAATATTAATAGGGCGATGAATTCCTAGCCTTCAAAAAAAAAAACAAACTTCATGTTAAGCGCGATTGATGTCAATCGTTGATTTACTTGTATTCAAATATTTGTTTGTTTATTTTTTATTATTGTTTACTTTATATGCTTTACTTATATGTTATATTATTCTGCTAGCATTTATATTACAAGTGAAAGAATAAAGATCGTCGTCCTTGTCGTAGCAACTATGTTTAGTATAACTTATAAGCCTTGCTTACTATATGGCTATATATGTCTGGGTTTAAATTAATTTCTTGCGCATTTTAGCGAAACAGAGCCCCATGCTTGGCGCCATTTGTGGTTCATAACCCCCCGAATTCATTTCTATTTTGCCAAAGTTAAATATGATATACGAGGGGGTACCCAAAAAAAACTGATGTTGTGGTGGGCGGTGTTTTTGTAGTTGAGTTTGTGTAGAGATTGTTTCACAGGGTTAGACAGTTAACCAGGCTTTCTATCTGGAAGTTTTGAAAAAATTGCACAACAGTTTGCGACAGCAGAGGCCTGATTTGTGTCAATCGGGCCACTGGTTTTTCCACCACGATAACGCCCCTGCTCACACAGCCCTAGGGGTCTGTGCGCCAAATATTGATCAGAAATTTTCACAACTTCGTCAATGGCACGCCGTCAATCTTCCAGGATGATATCGCGATTTTTTCAACATTTTCATTGGTTCGAGCCGTGCAAGGACGACCAGAGCGAGGTTCGTCATCAACTGACATTTCACCGCTTTTAAAACGGGAAAACCACTCAAACACTTGAGTTTTCCTAGTAGCACCATCCTTTTAGGCCGTTTTTAACATGTCAAGAGTTTCTGTGCCAGTTTTTCCGAGCAAGAAGGCCTTTACGGAGGACTTTACGGCCGCATCCTGTTCACGAGAATCAAAATACGAGGACGCAAAACAACTCTCATTAAAAAATTAACCCAAGCCGAACAGAACTTTCTTTAGCGGCGACGCTTGGCATACTGACTCGGGAATAGTAGCTCTATACGCTCCTAGCGGCAGAATGCGGTACTACAAATACTCCGCCCACCACAACATCAATTCGGTTTCCTTTGGGTACCCCCTCGTACACGCAAACGGGAAACACCTCACTAGACTAAGAAAGCCCCACGTTCAGCGTCTAGTAATGGCCCCCAGCGTGGGGTTCGTTCATCGCTTTTCTAATCGAATCGCGGCGAAATACTCAAAGTCATGGCTAGTTGCGATACAAATCGTGGGAATTGACGTAAACTCATCGTCGACCTTACGAAAACAGGTTACGGTGCTTTGCGCGAAGACAGAACCGCCGCCAATCTCGGATCGGACCCGAGCGACGTCTGCAGCCACTCCAGCCCCGAGCTGCCGTCTAGTCCGACGCACCGCACGGTAGGGCATACCCACTCGTCCGAAGACTTATACAGCTGGATGGCAAAGCAGGACGCCGTAACTTCGAACCTAGAAGGTGAGTCCAGGTTTTTCGTTAGGACGAAGTCAAGTGATCGCTTTGCAGGTTGTTTGGAGTCGAAAATAGATACGTTACACACGGAGTCCTCTGGCGAACCGGGCACTTTGCCCAAGGAGACAGTGGCAGCCCCTGAGGTTCCCCTATGCCCCGTCCAGGACTCCGTACGTCTTCTCGATGCCAACCAAATTTTTCAGCCGCTATTATGCGGGCTGGGGGTGATGCCGCAACAATTACGATTCACCACCATGTCGGACTCAAGTAAATGAATAACTATATAATAGCGACTTGTTATAAAGTTGTGTTTAGATGCAGGTAACGACGTGACGACTTTAGACGCCCTGGGCTCGAACTTCTGCCTCGTCGGTAACATGGAGACTATGCGGATAGACATAGTCGTCTCGGAGCACGGAAAAGTGGAAAAGAAGAAGGGGAAGACCAAGGGGAAGCGGCTATATATCGACGTTAACTCGGGTAATACCAAAATGGGGTATACGTCTGACGATTTGTATCTCCTTTTACTTATTTTAGACGAATCGCCCGCGTTCGTTTGCGAAAAAATCGCTGTGGAACTGGAGATAGAACGGATGACGGACATGGCCGTAAACGAAATGATGAAAACGAAAAACGTCCTATACATATCGAGGGGACAACTAAAGAACCATACGAGCACCGTTATTAACTTCACCATAGGTATAGACCGTGCATTTTACTTCGTACTTGTTTTCCTATTATAAGTTTCTTCTAGGTGTACGCTACATCCATCAAAGAGTAAACATGCCGCTGCTGCGTCTCCTGCACCAGATAAGCAACATGTACCAGAACGTCAAGGATACCCAGAACGAGCTGCGGGAGCAGCAACCGGTGGAAATCCGAAGGCCCAAGACGAGCGCGAGCGATCACGTCGACATGAAACACCACTCGTCGAGTAAGTCGCCAACGAAAGTGATATTAAAACCATTGTAACATCCTTTTCAGCGTCCGACCTGCAGTTTCCGCAACAAGCGGACGTCTCCAAGCAGCTGAGCTTGAAAATATCCGACCCAGGCTCTTATTCCTCTCAGCAGCGCCCGATAATCTCGCCTTCCCCTAGCATTCGCTCCAGGCCCCAGAGCTTCGCCCAGAAATTACGCTCGACAGGCAAGAGCGTCAAAGGTTACGTCAACTTGAGCGAAGGCGCCGGGACCCCTATGACGGTTTCCAGCCCGTCGGGCTCAGCTCTGGAGCATATCACGGTGTCCTCTGACAAAAGTACCGGGAAGTGTTGGAAAACTATCTATTACCTACTGGAATTGTACGCCAACATGCCAGATACAAAGACAATCAAGCACAGGTGAGGTGATTGAACTAGTTCACCAGGTACTGTGACGATTCTTTTTCTTAGGTTTTCCATAGGCATGAACGACATATCAGAGCACTACAAAGGCACCAGGAAATACGATATTCTAACAGAGGAAATGCGCTCTACCGAAGAAATGGACAAGGCTGAAAGCGCACCTCTTCCCCACCCCAATAAAGAAGCAACCAAATCGAAAAGTAACGCGCAACATCGAAATAATCCCCTGGTTAACCTCTGCTTATTTTTAGGCTCCTCAAACGAACACACGAAACTGGTCGTGTTCGGCTTGGCCAAGATCCATAGGACGAGGCTCTTGGCGACGCTCTCGGGGCTAAAGCTGGAAGCGGAGATCACCAGCCTGCACTCTAGCCTGACTTGCCGGAAGAAGTCTATACCGCAAGTTCTGGAATGTTCTCTGACGGGCCAAGTGGGCAGGACGATGATAGTGCTGCTGGAGGGCGTCGCCCCCGGCCAACAGACGGTAGTTAAGGTTACGATCGGTAAGTACATCCCGTTTGTGGCGAAAGCATCAGAATCTGTGAAGATTTCGGTGATATCGTAAAATGATAACGAATGTTGTGTTGTATAATTTCCAGTTCAAGTGAAATGTTTAGCTTTGTAAACGTTAAAAGTGAAATATCTAGCTTTGAACGAAGAATAAGCCTGTTTGATGTTGGATATGGCGCCCAACGTGGGGCTTTCTCGGTATATGTATAGATGGCGGTTGTTGTTTAAAAAGAATGATTGTGGTAGAAAGTACCAACCTTCTAAAGCTTAATTTTGAAGTTTGACAACGCTACGTTGTTTAGTATTTGTTTAGCAGCCATCAATAGTGAACGCTCTGAGTGAATTTGAAAACATGGAAAAAATTGGCCATCGTTATATGATACAATACTTTCATTTGAAAGGCCTCAGTCCAACCGATATCAAAACAGAGCTAGATTCTACTTTTACTAGAAGAAGTTTGATCCTTTGTTTACAACAGTAAAAGATTGGGTGGCAGAGTTTACACGTGGCCGTACGAGCTATCGCAGTGGTCGTCCAAATGAGATGTCCGCGCCAGAAATGCTGAAGAAATTCCATAAAATGGTATTGGATGACCGTCGACTGAAAGTGCGCGAGCTAGCAGACATGGTAGGCATCAAAAAATGCTGTAGATCGCATATTGACTGAAAATTTTAACATGAAAAAGATGTGCGCATGATGAGTGCCACGATTACTCACAGTGGAACAAAACAGCGTCGCGTTGTGAGGATGTTTCAGTCGAGTGTTTGGCGAACTTTCACAGGAATAAAGCCGAGTTTTTGCGTCGATTCATGAATGATGGATGAAACGTGGGTTCATTACTTCACACCTGAGACGAAGGAACAGTCAAAACAATGGACTGAAAGGGAAGAACCGGCTCCAAAGATGGCGTCAGTTTTTTGGGATGCGTGTGGGATCATTTTCATTGATTATCTTGAGAAAGGAAAAACAATCAAGGGCAAGTATTATGAGAACTTATTGCAGCGTTTGAGTGATGAAATCAAGAAAAAACAGCTGCATTTGGCGAGAAAAAAGGTTTTGTTTCATCAAGACAATGCACCAATTCACACATCCGTTATCGCGATGGCCAAATTAAATGAATTAAAGTTCGAATTGCTTCCTCACGCACCCTATTCGCCAGATTTAGCCCCCTCGGATCATTTTCTGTTTCCAAACATGAAGAAACGGCTCGGTAGTAAAAGATTTGCCAACAACGGAGTTTGCGGTTGATGACTATTTTGAGGAGCTCGACGATTCTCACCCTAAACAGGGTATCGAAGCTATTCAACATCGTTGGGAAAATTGTATTGGGCTAAAAGGAGACTATGTAGAGAAATAAAGATATTTTTCCCAAATTTATTGTTTTCTTTGCTGGACTGGGTTCTTCTGTGACTACCCTCGTATCTATTTGTATATATCTATTGTAGTAAATCGACTTCTTTGTGGCAATTCACAACATAAAATTTTTATGACGAATGAAGTCCGAAAATAAATTATATTGTTTAATATTTTTAATGAAAATGATAGTTTCACTGCCTTTTGATTGTATATTGAACATTTTTCTTTTGAAAATAAATCAAATGTCAATATGAATAATGAAAATGAAACATCGATAATAAAGTATGTAGCCGCACGTTCGGCGCCATACGGGCACCATTTTTCTTCGATTCGATTCATTTTTTATCAAGTATAACGCAATTGGGATTATTAACCTGGCTGTATTTGAGTATTCTGCATATATTTCATTTCAATTGTAATATTTTGTTCAGTTATATAATTTTATTAGTTTATATTACGTCTACTCATGAAGGGGAATCCCTGATTGCGCGCCATCGATTTTTACCTTCGGATTCATTTACATTTTACTTCTGAAAGGTCTTTTTGAACCTCTATATTTCAATGAACCTCACTAATAATGGCGCTCAACGTGGGGCTCTTTCCAAACGACACTGCAGCAACCTAAGGGTTGCATTATATTGCTGATTATTGGATATTTAAACAAAAATAAAACAACCCTTTGGAAGAGTATCTTATTTTTCAAAATATGAGTCATATTTTAGATGTACTGAAGAAATAAATGTTTTATTTTAAACCACTGACCGATTTTATTTATGTAGAATATTTTGATATGAAATTGTAAGAGCTTGATCATTATTAAGATATACAGGGGGTCCACATTTCGAGTGTCTATCATAATAGCCTTTATCATAAAGCAACAAATAAGTTCATCAGAATAAAAATATCAAGAGGTTTGATATAAATATGTAACAATTGGTTTATTAATTAATAACCAGTACTATTTTATTATTCAAAGGCTTCTAACTTCCACAAAGACATGCCCCACCTTGGGCGCCACTGATTTTGCCATTAGTAGTTGACTTTATATTACAATATATATTTATATTCACTGATTTGACTTTATTATTTCATTTATAAGAAAAAATACATTACTTATATTATTCTGCAAACATTTAAATACTTCTAATGCTGCCTAATTTCGGCGAATTAACTAACCATCTTCGGGAGCATCATTTATAATTTGGGGATGACAAAATATTAAGTCACAGACAACGTGTAGAATTGTGCAAAATTTATTTCAAATAACCTCCCCACAGGGAAATCCCAAGCTCTCTATTCCAGCGTGACGAAACGTCAGAAGGACAAAAATTCCGGCCTCCTAACAGTGGGCGCCGTGAACATAGACATACCGCAACACCCCGTCGCTCTGCACGGCATGGTGACGAGAGGCAGCAAGCAGCTGAGCTCCACCCTCCAAGAGCTGCGTGTCACCAGGACTTCCAGTCGAATGTCCAGGGGAGTCCCTCCCGAAGACGAGCAGCAGAGCTCGCCAAACCACCAGATGCGAGACGTGCCCCAGCCCAGCGCCAACGTCTCCAAGACCACCATGGCCGAGAAAGGACTACTACAGCCGTTGGTAATGCAGTTTTCTGTAATACTACAGGTGAGTTTTTTCCCGGTTGAACTTTCGGAAGATAACAGCGCCCTCTTGTAGAGCTTAAGTATAACGGCAGCGCTCTTGCCATCCCTACAAGCCCAGTACAAAATGGATCAAGTCAACAGCACGGGTTTCACGGGTAGCAAAGCCAAGTTCACCATAGACCTACCGCACCATTCCCTGAGTTTCACTACTAAGTTGCCGCAGGTAAACGTACTGTAAACCTGGTGGTTTCCGTGCTACATTTCAAAATTTTTTTAGGGGTACAATCAGAACGAGAAAGCCGAGGCTAATCTACCGTCCGAAGCTAGCATCGCCTTACCCGCTGTCCACGTAGTGGCGGAATATATTCCGGAAAATGCCGCCAGCGGCGTCCGGGACGGCCATCGGGGTCCTGAGGGCGTCGTCTTTAGGCAAGGAGGTTATCTCAACGCCAACGCTGACATAGGGGTATTCGAGCATAGTTTAACGACCGATCTGCTCAACCACCTGGTTTTTGTCCAAAAAGTTTTCATGAAAGTAAGTCAGTCGTCCTTAAGAAAATGAATGAAGGTGGCGCCCAACGTGGGGCTTTGACCAAACGCACCGAAACCTTTCATTAGCTTAAACGCGGAAACATTAACAAAATGTTTCCGCGCGTTGAGAGTCAACTGTGGCTTTTTTGACAACTGTTTTTTGAGTTGAATAAGTACCGAATAAGTTCTTATAATTTTGTTTTTAATTAACGTATAGTGCTGGTCCAAAGATCATTATAGATTTGCACAGTCCTCATGAAATTGTCCCACTCATCTCATTATCTCTTTCAGGAGGTGAACGAGGTGGTCCAGAAGGTATACGGGGGCGAGAGGCCTGTCCCCATATGGCTGGAAGACACCGAGGAGCCCTCCACCTTGAATCGACTGCTGTTCTCGCTCGTCATAAAGATCCAGAGGATACAGCTGACGGCAACCACTGCCGGTAGTTCGGCAGTGCGCCTCGAGACGGGGGCGGTGGTCCTAGAGATATCCAATAGGGTGCAGAACGTGTCGGGTTCCACGCAGAGCAGCACTTCGGCCAGGCTCTTCGGAAAGGCGCAAGTCGATTTAAATCTGTCTCTGGGGCAGATCATCAGGAACGCCGTCTTTGAGGAGGCCGACATCGAGTATCAACCCGTGGCGTTCTTCAACACGAGGATAGGCTTGAGAAACGCCTTCCAGGTGAGTGGTAGTTCTTGTGATAGCCCACCACGTCTCATGAAGATATTTTCTTTAAATTGAGGTTAGAGCAAACTATATGGAAACGCTTGATTGGTGACCGAGAACTTTTAGCGATTCTATGAGTCGTCAATGCCTTATACAAACAATAGTCAAAATGTTAACCACTATCTTTTATCTAATTAAAATTCACACTTTAAGAAAATTTCTTTTTTCTGAAACGGGGTATTCGTAAATTTTTATTCCAGTTCTTTGACCGCCCATAAGCAATATTTTCTCAAAGAAGATTAGTGTGATTTTGTTCAAATATAGCGATTTGTTTAAGAGACCCTCGTTAGGGCTATATTATGGCGCTCGACGTGGGGCTTAAAAGAAATAACTTATAGCAATTCTATGAGCTGAGAAAACTTACAGCATTACCAGCGATATTACGTCCATTTCAGGACGAAATCGTCGAAGGAGAGGACAAAGAGGTCGTCCTTATAACCCTGAAGCGCCCTCTGGTATACATCCAACCGATAGCGGTGGACAAAGCGATACTGGTATGGCTGAACTACAAGAACGCCTACGACTACTGGAACGAGAAACGCGCGAACCTCAACAAAGAGGTGTTGAGCGCCACGCAGCAGATCTACGAGAAGTTCCAGTTCGGCCAGCTGACCAGCCAGCTGAGCGCCCCCCACCTGGGCACGCTCTTCCTCCAACTCACCGTCGAGGATATGGGCATCTGCCTGCCGCTGAACCCCCTGCCTTTGGCCAGCTGGAGCCAGAGGAACGTCTACGAGGACAGCAGGGGCGCGGTCGTAGTCACCTTAGAGAATACCAGCATATCGGCTTGTAGCTCGGGATCGCTAGTGAGCAAAGGCAAGTTCTCTAACTTGTGCCTGCGTTTCGCAGAGGATTTTGAGAATTCTCTGGACGATTGGAAGCCTGACATGACCGATTCGTCTATCATGAACCTGTGCGTGGTCAGTGACGGAACCTACGAGGTGTGCAGTCGCACCATCGCAGCCAAGCAGCCGAATGGTTCGTTGAGACACCAAACTGGGAGGTGTTTTAAGGATGCGATCTATTTTTGAGAATAATTTTCATCGTTAAAATGAGGAAAATTTCAAATGTATGAGAACTAGGAGTTTACTTTATTTAAACCCCTGTATTTTATGCCCAAATGTGATGTACGACCTGAAACTTCGTCAATACCCAATTAAAATATTAATCTATCTACGCGAATGAACTCTGTGCTTTCAAAAATTAACGCAACGATGAAAACCATTCTCAAAAATAGTCCGCATGTCCAAAACGTCCCCCGCGAGCGCCTTAAACTACTAATGCCTTCTCTTAGAAAACGCAAAGTGGTTCCTGAACGTCCAATGGCAGATGGAGGGCGTCGACATCCACCTAGACACCAACGTCGGCAAGCAGCTCTCCGCCCTGGGCTACACCCTCACCATGCTCACCGGCGTCGAGGACGCCGCCATACCCGTGGAGTACGACAGCGACGACAACGACCAGCCGGACGGCGTGAGGGCGTCCCAGGAGAGCATCCTGCCGGCGTTCATGTTCGACCCCACGCTGGACAACCGGAGCCGGTCGAAACTCATCGAGAAGGAGATGAACGAACAGGCGAAGATCATCAACGACCTTAGGTCCCTGGGCGCGTCGCACGGCACCATAGAATTGGAGATGAGACGCCTGCACGAACTCGAGACCATGGTGTACAAGGATTTCAGAAGGTACGGCCAGCTGTTTACCGGATCTGAGTCTACGTGATTTTTTTTACTTCCAGGGATATGATCCAGAAGTTGCGCAGGCAGAGCGTGAGGGCCTCGTCGATCAAGGGGAAGTTCGGGCTGGGGTCGAAGGCCAGCTCGTTCCGGTCGAAATCCTTCGTCGTGCCCAGCCCCATGCCCGAAGGGCGCGACAGGTGAGTTGCGACGCATTTTCGCTGACGTTGTCGTGTTGTCGCTGGATCCCCTGGATTTTATTACCCTTTCGTGCTTCTCATATTTTTCTTTTACTTATTTTAACGATTTTATTTAAATGAGTGTTCTCTTAGGTCAAAGTCTTTAGTAGTAGTGCCTAGTACGATTCATGAGTATGGAGGAAGGTTCGTATTATGTGCTTTTATACGTTTGTGCATGCGTTTTTTTATCGAAACTTTAAAAAATTTAATTTCGTAGTGCTTTTGTCGAAATCTTTAATTATATATCATTTATGAATGTGCATTTTTTACTTCATAATGTTGTTGGAGAATTAGTAAATAACACGTTTGTTGTGTAATTAAATTTAATCATTCACGACGTGTCCTCCGTTTTATTCAACCATCATCAGGCGTAATGTAATTTCTTTGAGGATTATTTAAATATTATTTGAATGACATTTTTCCTAAGAAATCAATAATATACAGTGGGTGGGTGTTTACAGCCTGAGAAATTACTTACGGCTTGTTTTTGGTTACAATGTTTATTATTATTATTCTTTTAATGATTAATTAAAGCAGTATGATTTCTTCTTTATTAATTATATTACCAAATCGCCGATTTTATTGAAATTCTTAACTAAATCGAGGCTAGAACAACCATATTGTAAAGATTTTGAATTGACATTTCATTTTGGTGATTTTAACGTAATTTACTAAGTTTCCCAACAAAGATTTGTCGAGGACACGTTTATTGTGTACTTAATTTTAATCGACTGCAACGTTTCGTCTATTTTATATAACCGTCTTCAGGTGTGGTGCTATTTCTTTGCAAATTGCGAATAAAATTAACAGAAACGTTAAGCAGCTACGCTGGAACGGTTATTTATGTGAATAACATATTTTTAGTGAGAAATCTGTATATCAGTATTATATAGGTTGTCTCAGTTTGAACTACAGGATTTGAATTGCGTCAGACATCCAGGCATGTTGAGTATAGTTTTTAGATTACAGTCGTTAAATTTCGACGCCCTATCTTTGACAGAACACAAATGTCGAAATTCAAATCCTATAGTTCCAATTGAGACACTCTATAGAAAGTGTTTACGAACTTAAAAATCGGTTGTTTATATTGCGTTTCAATTTTTTTATTATCATAGTTATTTCTCGGCTAATTCTCTGTGAATTACGTATAAATATGCACAGTTGCTGCGAATAACACGTCTTTATTAAAAATTAAATAAAAACAGGGTGTTTACAAGCTTCGAATTGAATTGGTTTTATAATATTTAATTCCGTTTACCATTTTTTTTTACATTAACCAACATAGCGTTATTTTTGACCTTATCAGCGTGCAAATGGCTTCGTAAGCTTTAGAGTTTTTGAAATATTCACAATTTAACGACTTCGTTAGCAATTTCCACAATCACACCTTCATAATTGCCCGTGAAAATCGTTTTAATTGTCTTTTAAGCGTTTTTCCTTTTGCGTGTCACCACCTTTCGACGATTAACACTCGATTGTGTCACGTTTTAGTCCCGAATGCACCAAGATGGGCCACGGTACCAACACAGCCAGCAGCTACGAGAGCTCCCCCAGGTCTGGTCCGTCGCGGTCTGCCTCTTTGCGCGTGAAGACGGGAGAATCCGGCCCTAGGGTAACGTTTAGCGACACCCAAACGATGGGAAGGTGGTATAATAGACAAGACGTGCAGAGGTCAACGTCTGAAAGTAAAAATTCTTTCAGGCAAAAGTCCTTGCCCAGCGCCAGCTCCGACCTGAGTCTGCCCGACACCCAGCTGGGCGATTGGGTGGACCAGCTCGACATAGACGGGGAGAAAGTCACCCTTAGGAAGAAGTTCCCCGCGTCGTACGAGTCCGTGGATGGGTAAGCCCGGTTTGATAACCATAAACAACTGGTTAAAACACCATCTTTCAGCTCCATCTTGATGGATTCGTTTTCGATGGAGCAACCGCTGACGTCCAGCCCGTATCAGACCACGAACTCCACCATATCGCAGTCGACCATAAGCCAGAAACCGCAGGAGCCCAACATAGACCTCGAGTTGGACGTTAAAGTCTTCATCAACAGCGGAAAGTGCGTCTTGCACACCAAAGACCCGGTGCGGGACGAAGAAATTAAGCTGTAAGAAGATTTTTTCGTGTCATAACGATTTTATACATAAAAAAAATGGTTTAGGAACCGCATGAGGAAAGATCGCAGCTGCTCGGCCGGCCTCCTAGAGTTCCCGACATCCTCGAGCCCGGACGCCGTCCGGAAGAATAAGGAGAAGTTCCCGTCGCAGAGCAGCGCCTCGAAGCTGCGCCCCACCCCTCACGGGAATCTAATCGACCTCACGATCTTCCACATACCCGGAATGGACGTTAAACTCCAATACCAGTCCAAAGTAAGTACGATGAATTAATTAATAATACTCACGTGACCACTTGGTTGCATTTTGGATGGTTATTTTGTTGTTTTTAAGTTGGTTGCACTTCGTTTAGTAATTTTTTCAGTACAAGGTAATGTTACTGCAAAATACGTGACCTCTTGGTGCTTTATAGATAGTTATTTTCTTGTTTCTAAATTGGCAGTACTTTCTCTAATAATTATTTTGAGTTTTGGGTAATATTTCCGCAAGATCCTAACCTTACTGCAGTCAAAGTGACATTGACAGTGAGATTTAGCTTTGAATCATTATGAAAAAGATTAAGATTTTTAGTAAACGTAATTTTAAAAAATTCACTGCTCTGTCAGTAGGCCTTACACAATCTCGATATTTACCACAGATATTCCACGGAACCGCTACTATACGACTGTAAAGGCAAAACCCCTGAAGTAATTTATTTACGGACGCTACGATTTTTTTTTTTTTTGAAAAGGTACAAGATTTTTAGCGATCATAATTTTTTAAAAATCACTGCTCTGTCAGTAGGCCTTACATTGTCTCGGTAATTACCACAGATATTCCTCAGAGCCTCTACTATTCGGCTCTAAAGGCAAAACGCCTGAAATAATTTGTTTATGGACGTTACGAATTTTTTTATGAAAAAGGTACAAGATTTTTAGTGAACTTGATTTAAAAAAAAATCACTACTCTCTCAGTCGGCTTTACAGAACCTCGATATTTATCACAAACATTCCTCAGATCCTTTGCTGTACGACTACAAAGGCAAAACGCTTGAAATCATTTATTTATGAACGCTACGAATTTTTTTTATAAAAAAGGCACTATTTTTTGTGAACATAATTTTTTAAAAAATCACTTATTTGTCAGTAGGCCTTACACAATCTCGACATTTACCACAAATATTCTTCACAGCCTCTGCTATACGACTCTAAAGGTAAAACACTTGAAATAATTGTTTTATGGGCGATAGAAATTGTTTTATGAAAAAGGTACAAAATTTTTAGTGAACATAATTTTAAAAAAAATCACTGCTCTGTCAGTAGGCCTTACACAATCTCAATATTTACCACATATATTCCTTAGAGCCTCTACTATATGATTCTAAAGGTAAAACACCTGAAATAAATTATTTGCGGACGATACAAAAATTTTTGTATGGAAAAGGTACACAATTTTTAGTGAACAAAATTAAAAAAAAATCACTGCTTTGTCTGTAGGCCTTACACAATCTCGATATTTACCAGATTCATTCACAGACATTCCCCAAGGCCTCTACTATACGACTCTAAAAGCAAAACGCTTTTAGAATTTGTTTTTTTATGAAATAGGTACATGATTTTTAGTAAACATAATTAAAAAAAAATCGCTGCTCTGTCAGTAGGCCCCAACCAATCTCGATATTTACCACAGACATTCTCTAAGACCTCTACTATACGACACTAAAGGCAAAACGCTTGATATAATTTGTTTACGGACGCTACGATTTTTTTTATGAAAAGGGTACAAGATTTTTAGTGAACTTAATTAAAAAAAAAAAATCACTACTCTCTCAGTCGGCCTTACAGAATCTCGATATTTATCACAGACATTCCTCAGATCCTTTACTGTACGACTACAAAGACAAAACGCTTGAAATCATTTATTTATGAACGCTACGAATGTTTTTATAAAAAAGGCACAATATTTTTAGTGAACATAATTTTAAAAAAGGAAATATTCACTGATCTGTCAGTAGGCCTTACACAATCTCAATATTTACCACATATATTCCTTAGAGCCTCTAATATACGACTCTGAAGGTAAAGCATCTGAAATAATTTATTTGTGGACGATACGAATTTTTTTATGAAAAAGGTAGAAGATTTTTAGTGAACAAAATTTAAAAAAATTCACTGCTTTGTCAGTAGGCCTTAACCAATCTCGATATTTACCACAGACATTCCCCAGGACCTCTAGTATATGACTCTGATATCAAAACGCCTAATATAATTTGTTTCCGGACGTTACGAATTTTTTTATGAATAAGGTACAACATTTTTAGTGAATATAATTAAAAAAAAAATCACTCCTCTGTCAGATAGTCTTACACAATCTCAATATTTACCACAGATATTCCTCAAGGCCTCTACTATACGACGCTAAAGGTAAAATACCTGAAACAATTTATATGTGGACGATATGAATTTTTTTATGAAAAAGGTACAAGACTTTTAGTGAACATAATTTAAAAAAAATCACTGCTCCGTCAGCAGGCCTTACACAACCTCAATATTTACTACAGACATTCCTCAGAGCTTTTGCTATTCGACTCTGAAGGCAAAACGCCCCAAATAATTTTTTTACGGACGCTACGAATTTTTTTATGAAAAAGGTACAATATTTTTAGTAAACAAAATATAAAAAAACATTGTTCTGTCAGTAGGCCTTACATAATTTCGATATTTATCAAAGATATTCCTCGGAGCCTGTCCTATCCAACGTTGCAGGCGAGACGCCTAAAAAATTTGTTTACAGGCATACGAATTTATTTATGAAAAAGGTTAGAAGATATTTAGTAAACATAATTTTAAAAAATTCACTGCTCTGTCAGTAGACCTTGCGCAACTTCTATATTTACCACAGACATTCCATAGAGCCTCTACTATAGCTCTTTAAGGGCGAAGCATCTCAAAAAATTTGTTTACATGCGCTACGATTTTTTTTTATGAAAAAGGTACAACATTGAAAGACTTTAATTTAAGAATATTTTTGGTTATAAGTCCATTACATTTGTTTTGTAGCTTGTTTGATAAATTCATGCTGTTATTTTATATTTTGGTAGCTATTTGGACAGTTCATTACCCTACAACTCAGATTGCGCTATGTCTAGGGGATTTTCGAGTTAATTAATACCAACAGTGTAATATTGGTTGCCTAAATCCTATGGTCACGTGCTTTGTATATATACCGAGAGCGCTGCACTTGGCAAGTCTCTCATCGTGGATAAAAACTCTTTTAAGGTTATAACGGAAGAGTCTACCGACCGTCCCGATCACTCCCCCGACTTCGAGAAGGCTTTCCAGTCGCCCGGCGATTTGTTCTCCACCACGAAGATACCGCGCAGCGATTCCGAGCAACTGAGGATAGACAAGGCGTTTAAAAGGCAGGAAACGCATCCCATCGACATAAAATCGAGGTACTTCAACGACTACGAGCTGAAGAGCTCCACTTCTGTGCACGGCATATCGAATCCCAACTATGGACACAGTCCCACGTCTAGTAAGACCAGCCTGGAGGACTTGCAGCTGGGTAATATCACGCCCCCCAACGACACCCAGAGGAGTTTTGGGGGTACGTGTCGTTTCTCGCACTATTCGTTGTTGGAGGGGCAATTTTTTTCATAAAACTTTTTAGGTGGTACTGTGGTGTACGGCAAGAAGTCAGGCGTCAAGAAAGCCTCGCTGTTTGCGTGGATGACCTTGCAGAGCGTGCCCGAAGAGACTATAATCAGTCCTCACATCCTGGAGTTCCTCGAACAGACGCTGGAACCCATCCCGGTCAAGACTCTCAACGAAACAGGTAGCCTTCCATAAACTGTGAATATACTCATGTATAAAGCACGAGTAATTCTTGTAGATTCGTCCCTGTTGCCCACGGATCAGGATCTGACGAACTATGGGAATTACGTCTACGCCAGCTTCCCTGTAGACGTCATAGTTTATTTCCACATGCAGCCCAGTACGTTCCGTTTCAGCTGCCTTCCCGTGTCACGGGTGGAGTGCCTTCTTCAGCTGCCCTCGCTAGAGATAGTCTTCAGCTCCAAAAGAGCCGAGGACGAGCTGTTCTATAGGTAAGTTTATTTCGTGTTTATTTGCGAAAAAACGAATGTCAAAAATTGGAACAATGGGAGAGGTAGGACAAGCTTTCATGGAAAAGCGCAAACAGGCAGTTTAAATTTAACAAAACTTGTTAAATTAGTTTTATTTAAGATATTTTAATACAACAATTTATCAAAAGTAAAGTCGCGTTAATTAATAATCGCAGCTCTTCTGATGACTTATTATTAATTCATGAAGCAATGAATTAAAAAATTCACTGCTCTCTCAGTAGACTTTGCGCAATGTCGATATTTACCACAGACATTATCCACAACCCCTACTATACCACTTTAAAGTCTAAGTGGCTCAAAAATCTTTTTTACAGGTGCTACAATTTTTTTATGAAATTCGTACAAGATTTTTAGTAAACCTAATTTTAAAAAATTTACTGCTCAGTCAGTAGGCTTTATACAACCTTGATATTTACTATAGACATTCCTCATAGCTTCCACTATATCATTCTAAAGACGATGCGCCTCAAAAATTGTTTACAGGCGCTACGATTTTTTTTTATGAAGAAGTACAAAATTTCTAATAAACGAAATTAAGAAAAAATCACTGCTTTGTTACTAGGCTTTATACAATCTCAATATGTACCACAGACATTCTTCAAAGTGTGTACTATGCTACTCTACAGGAGAAGCCTCACAAACAGTTTGGTTACCGGTGCTACGAATTTTTTTATGAAAGAAATTTCAATTTTTATTGAACATGAATGTTAAAAAATTCACTACTCTGTCAGTAGACCTTACAGAGCTCAACATTTACTACAAGCATTCCTCAGAGTCTCTACTATATTAATTTAAAGAGAAAGTGCTCAAAAAATTATCTTGTAGGCGCTACGAATTTTTTTTATAAGAAGTATACGATTTTTAATAAATGAAAATAAGACAAATTCATTGCTCTGTTACTAGGCCTTATACAACCTCAATATTTACCACAAACATTCCTCAAAGCCTGTACTATATCACTTTAAAGGCAAAGTGGCTCAAAGAAATGTTTACAGGCGCTATGAATTTTTTTATAAGAAATTACAAGATTTTTAATAAAAGAAATGAAGAAAAATTCATTGCTCTGTTGCTAGGCCTTATACAACCTCAATATTTACCACAAACATTCCTCAAAGCCTGTACTATATCACTTTAAAGGCAAAGTGGCTCAAAGAAATGTTTACAGGCGCTATGAATTTTTTTATAAGAAATTACAAGATTTTTAATAAAAGAAATGAAGAAAAATTCATTGCTCTGTTGCTAGGCCTTATACAACCTCAATATTTACCACAAACATTCCTCAAAGCCTGTACTGTATCACTTTAAAGGCAAAGTGGCTCAAAGAAATGTTTACAGGCGCTATGAATTTTTTTATAAGAAATTACAAGATTTTTAATAAAAGAAATGAAGAAAAATTCATTGCTCTGTTGCTAGGCCTTATACAACCTCAATATTTACCACAAACATTCCTCAAAGCCTGTACTATATCACTTTAAAGGCAAAGTGGCTCAAAGAAATGTTTACAGGCGCTATGAATTTTTTTATAAGAAATTACAAGATTTTTAATAAAAGAAATGAAGAAAAATTCATTGCTCTGTTGCTAGGCCTTATACAACCTCAATATTTACCACAAACATTCCTCAAAGCCTGTACTGTATCACTTTAAAGGCAAAGTGGCTCAAAGAAATGTTTACAGGCGCTATGAATTTTTTTATAAGAAATTACAAGATTTTTAATAAAAGAAATGAAGAAAAATTCATTGCTCTGTTGCTAGGCCTTATACAACCTCAATATTTACCACAAACATTCCTCAAAGCCTGTACTGTATCACTTTAAAGGCAAAGTGGCTCAAAGAAATGTTTACAGGCGCTATGAATTTTTTTATAAGAAATTACAAGATTTTTAATAAAAGAAATGAAGAAAAATTCATTGCTCTGTTGCTAGGCCTTATACAACCTCAATATTTACCACAAACATTCCTCAAAGCCTGTACTATATCACTTTAAAGGCAAAGTGGCTCAAAGAAATGTTTACAGGCGCTATGAATTTTTTTATAAGAAATTACAAGATTTTTAATAAAAGAAATGAAGAAAAATTCATTGCTCTGTTGCTAGGCCTTATACAACCTCAATATTTACCACAAACATTCCTCAAAGCCTGTACTGTATCACTTTAAAGGCAAAGTGGCTCAAAGAAATGTTTACAGGCGCTATGAATTTTTTTATAAGAAATTACAAGATTTTTAATAAAAGAAATGAAGAAAAATTCATTGCTCTGTTGCTAGGCCTTATACAACCTCAATATTTACCACAAACATTCCTCAAAGCCTGTACTATATCACTTTAAAGGCAAAGTGGCTCAAAGAAATGTTTACAGGCGCTATGAATTTTTTTATAAGAAATTACAAGATTTTTAATAAAAGAAATGAAGAAAAATTCATTGCTCTGTTGCTAGGCCTTATACAACCTCAATATTTACCACAAACATTCCTCAAAGCCTGTACTATATCACTTTAAAGGCAAAGTGGCTCAAAGAAATGTTTACAGGCGCTATGAATTTTTTTATAAGAAATTACAAGATTTTTAATAAAAGAAATGAAGAAAAATTCATTGCTCTGTTGCTAGGCCTTATACAACCTCAATATTTACCACAGACATTCCTCAAAGCCTGTACTATATCACTTTAAAGGCAAAGTGGCTCAAAGAAATGTTTACAGGCGCTATGAATTTTTTTATAAGAAATTACAAGATTTTTAATAAAAGAAATGAAGAAAAATTCATTGCTCTGTTGCTAGGCCTTATACAACCTCAATATTTACCACAGACATTCCTCAAAGCCTGTACTATATCACTTTAAAGGCAAAGTGGCTCAAAGAAATGTTTACAGGCGCTATGAATTTTTTTATAAGAAATTACAAGATTTTTAATAAAAGAAATGAAGAAAAATTCATTGCTCTGTTGCTAGGCCTTATACAACCTCAATATTTACCACAAACATTCCTCAAAGCCTGTACTATATCACTTTAAAGGCAAAGTGGCTCAAAGAAATGTTTACAGGCGCTATGAATTTTTTTATAAGAAATTACAAGATTTTTAATAAAAGAAATGAAGAAAAATTCATTGCTCTGTTGCTAGGCCTTATACAACCTCAATATTTACCACAGACATTCCTCAAAGCCTGTACTATATCACTTTAAAGGCAAAGTGGCTCAAAGAAATGTTTACAGGCGCTATGAATTTTTTTATAAGAAATTACAAGATTTTTAATAAAAGAAATGAAGAAAAATTCATTGCTCTGTTGCTAGGCCTTATACAACCTCAATATTTACCACAGACATTCCTCAAAGCCTGTACTATATCACTTTAAAGGCAAAGTGGCTCAAAGAAATGTTTACAGGCGCTATGAATTTTTTTATAAGAAATTACAAGATTTTTAATAAAAGAAATGAAGAAAAATTCATTGCTCTGTTGCTAGGCCTTATACAACCTCAATATTTATCACAAACATTCCTCAAAGCCTGTACTGTATCACTTTAAAGGCAAAGTGGCTCAAAGAAATGTTTACAGGCGCTATGAATTTTTTTATAAGAAATTACAAGATTTTTAATAAAAGAAATGAAGAAAAATTCATTGCTCTGTTGCTAGGCCTTATACAACCTCAATATTTACCACAAACATTCCTCAAAGCCTGTACTATATCACTTTAAAGGCAAAGTGGCTCAAAGAAATGTTTACAGGCGCTATGAATTTTTTTATAAGAAATTACAAGATTTTTAATAAAAGAAATGAAGAAAAATTCATTGCTCTGTTGCTAGGCCTTATACAACCTCAATATTTACCACAAACATTCCTCAAAGCCTGTACTATATCACTTTAAAGGCAAAGTGGCTCAAAGAAATGTTTACAGGCGCTATGAATTTTTTTATAAGAAATTACAAGATTTTTAATAAAAGAAATGAAGAAAAATTCATTGCTCTGTTGCTAGGCCTTATACAACCTCAATATTTACCACAGACATTCCTCAAAGCCTGTACTATATCACTTTAAAGGCAAAGTGGCTCAAAGAAATGTTTACAGGCGCTATGAATTTTTTTATAAGAAATTACAAGATTTTTAATAAAAGAAATGAAGAAAAATTCATTGCTCTGTTGCTAGGCCTTATACAACCTCAATATTTACCACAGACATTCCTCAGAACCTCTTCTAAACCACACTAAAGGTGAAGCGCCTCAAACAATTTGTTTTCAATCGATACGAATTTTTTTATGAAAAATGTATAAAAGTTTTAGTAAACAGAATAAAAAAAAAATTACTGCTTTGTCATTAGGCCTTACATAACCGCGATATGTAGCACAGACATTCTTCAGAGCCTCTACTATACCACACTAAAGGCGAAACGCCTCAAAAAATGTGTTTACAGGCGCTACGAATTTTTTTATGGAAGAAGTACAAGATTTTTAGTAAACGATATTTGAAAAAATTCACAGCCTGTCAGTAGGCCTTACACAACCTCGAGATTTACGATAGGTGTTCCTCATAGACTCTATTTTACTACTCTAAAGGCGAAGTGCCTCAAGTATTTTTATAGAGGTGGTAAATTTTTGATTTCAAATTTTTTCACGTTTTTTTGTTGTGAAACATTTTTAAAAATTCAGTGTTTTCTCAGTAGACCTTAGAAAACTTTGATATTCACCACAGACTACCTGTAGAACCTCTAGCATCCACCCTGAAGAGAAAAGAATAGAATAATTTTTTTATAGACGCTACAAATTTCTTAATGAAAAAACGACAAGGTTTTTAGTAAACATAATTTTAAAAAATTCACTCCTCTGTTATTACCTCTTTCACAATCTTGATATTCACCACAGATATTCCTTGAGCCTCTACTATACTGCTCTAAAGGTGAAAAGCCTCAATTATTTTTATTACAGGTGCTGCAATTTTTTTTAAGAGAAAAGCACGAAATTGTTAATCAGCTAAATTTAAAAAATTCACTGCTCTCTCAAGTACACCTTACACAATCTCGATATTCACCACAGACATCTCTTAGCGCCTTTACTGAGGCACTTTGGAGGCAAAACGCTTCGAATGATTTTCTTACAAATTTTTTGTCATCATAATAAAAAAAATCATCACTCCTTCAGTAGACCTTACACAACCTCTATATTCAACTCAAATATCCCTTAGAACCTCTAACGAGGGAGGTACTTTAAAAACAAGATTTTTTAATGAAATATTTTCTGCGTTTATCGAGTTAGCCAAAGAGACGAGAGTTTCTCATTGTATGCCTCATCATTACGTTACAGCGAGTTCGGAGACGGCACTCCAAACTCCGCCGCGACGGCCGTGGGCGGCCTGAGCGTCACCGGGTGCCTCTCTGACTTCTCGGTGTACATCTTCCATCCCTACGGCGGTAAAAAATCGGCCCTGAAGGAGGCGCAGTGGTCTCCCCTCTCGGACAGCGAACGCAAAGACTCCCTTTCCATAAACGTGGAGTTCGTCAAGTTCCACCTGTCGCGCTCCCGCATGCTCAACTTCAACAAGCAGGAGGCGGCCAAGGGCAAGGGCGCCGACCAGAGCAGAGCCGTCATCAGATTTTCCAGTACGTCAATTCGAATCAAATAAAAATACGTTTTGAAAAAAATGTTTTCTCTTAGCCATAATCGATATCGGTTCGGCGTCCTTCAAGTACGACATGCGACGCCTGACCGAAATCCTGGCGTTCCCGAAGGCTTGGTACCGGCGTTCCATCGTGCGACGCATGTTCCTAGGAGACCTCAGCATGTCGGCCCCTTTCAACGAAGAAGAAGAGCTCTCCTCCGCCCAGAACGCCTCCCCAGGCACGTCCAGGAGTCACGACAGGTACCGCGCGCGTACGCCTACCGGTAGTTCAAATGTACCACTTCCTTTTCTAGGTCTAGTAAGTCGGAAAAATCACCTCTATTGAGCAATAAGGATCGGTTAAAACTCAACTTAGACTCTGACTACGCCCGCCACGTTAAAATGAAGGAGTTGGGGAAGACTCTCAGCTCGGATTCCACTCAGGAGGATACGCCTAGTCCTTCGGAGTATAAGAATATGGCAGCCTGGGAGACTCTGGTGCTGTTCGCTATCAACTTTAAGAAGCTCAACGTCCACATGAATATGGGTAACGTCATGGGAAACGTCTCGTAAGTATTTCGTTGATGAATTTCTAAGTTGTTTGAGGGGGACGTATTTTTATCTAGTTGGCTAACAAAGGAGTTCCGAAGCGACGGCAGACTCAGCATCGGCTCGACGGGGCACAAAAACCTCTACATAGCCCTGGGGTTAGGAGGGTCGGGTCTAGACGCTAAAGGAGGAATTGTAGGCGGTAACATAGAGATCGCCAAGATTGACACCTATAGTAAGTCAAAAGATCACTGAAAATAATCCGTGGGCTTTACCGTGACGAATTTTCAGTTCACATTCGAGAAGAACCGGACGTAGAACCCGATCACACCGTGGGTGTGCGCCTACACGCGCTTGAATTGAGGTTAGACTACATGGCGACGTCTGTCTTGATGTGTCGAGTCAGCGATTTAAACGTCAACTTGCGAGACGAGTGGAAACTGGACAGAGCGACGTCTAGAGACAGTTTCATACCCACCAGAAGGTAAGGAACACTCGTAGGAACCGTCGGCAAACTGCCTGTGTCTATTTCTAGGCCCGCAAGTATCTTCATGCACGGCGTGCTGAGCTGGGACCAGCTCCAGATGATGATATCCAAGTCGACGACGGCGGACCTGCTGAAGATGTTCAATAAGCTAGAGGAGTTCTTCTCGCAGCAGTTCAACAGCAGCAAGAGAGCGTTCAGCGGCTTCGCGGGTTCCAGCAGGCCGCCTAGGCATGCGCAGCAGAAAAGTACCCGTCCAACGACCGTCACGTAGCCGTGGTGTAACGAAATAACTGTTCTAGGTCGCGAACCACCCCCGAGTCAGTCGCAGCAGAGCGCCGTCAACGACGCCCGGCACCACAGGCACTGGCAGAAGGTGCTGGGGCACGTGGCCGGCCTGCAGCTGAGCACCATGCAGGCGCCGCTGCCCCCTTACGGCACGGTCCTCGGCGGCACGATGGAGCTGCACGGGAACAACATCTCCCTGGCGTGTTTCCACGGCATCAACTTCAAGAGCAAGTCCTGGGCCTTGTTCAGCCTTAAGGAGCCGTGCATCAACTTCAACACGGAGAGTCAGGAGATACCCGCGACGTCGTCTCCAGGTGGCGATAGCGAAACACGTGCTATTCATCGTGTTCTTACGGTTTTTTAATTTTTTTTAGAAGGGACGCCGACACAGGACGTTCATATAGTACAAACTTTGACATGTAGCTTGGGCCTGAGTACTTACAAGACTCACCTGTCGATGGCGACTGTTTGTAAGGTGTCCAGGAGCGTTATTTTCCCCCCGCAGTTCAAGAGTCTGCAGGAATGGTTCCACTACGCCTTCGCCAACAGCCAAATTGACGGTGAGCGAGTTTTTAATGTGTTGTTTATACTATTTTTGTTTCAAGAAGCACTTAGTTATGTCTAGTTAGTATAATTTTCCGACAAGCATTCTCAAAAAGTAATATCGACATTGATGAAAATAAAATTTCGAAAATATTTCGGGAATTTGTTGTTTTATTATTCAGAACTGGTAATTTTACAGGAATTTTATAGAAAAAAATAGCACATTATGACTAGTAAAGATGTCCGGAAATCTAGTGGTGCTTGATATAATTTTCAAGAACTGTTTTTTGAACATTAAAATGTCTAATTAAAAAAATTCCATGTGAGAAATTTAGATTTTTTTTTTATTTCACGTTTATAAGTGGACAGAATTAACATCAAGATTTTCTATAACTGAACCACGTATACAGGGGGATCCAGTGTTAATCTGATTTTTTTCTTCATCCACGTTTTACTTGATTTTTTTTTATTTCCCCAAAATTAAAGTCAAGGCGAGGGAAGCAGGCACACAAACACCCAGTACTACATCAGGGTAAGCCTTTCGAATGATTCGCTGTCGAATTGGGACAGTTCAGGGATGTGCTGTTGGGTTTTACCTATACTGTTAAAAACAATGCGTACGCCGCTGGTTTGAGCCGTTTGAAATATAATTTTATTGCACTAATAGATTCTGTGTTCATTTTCATTTAAAATAACTATTGTAGAGACCAACTTTTGGACCAAAGACATACAGGATACAAATACAAATATACAGGATGATCACATTTTAATCTCAAAATTTCGGCAATAGAAAGTTTGTACAAATTTGTGACATTATGATTTATTTTCTTATATCAGGTTCTATAAGAAAGATACAGTGTTTAAGCTTTAGATTTATTTTTAATAGGTTTCAAATAATCTCCGCAATAATTTTGCGGAGTATAACTACTATACCTACTAATAAAAGCATGTACGCCACTGGCTTTTCACGGATGAAATATAATTTTATTAGGATAATATATTCCTCTGCTACTCAAAAAAGTACCACGACCATTTATTTTCCATATGTATTACAATCCTAATGTACAGGGTGATTATTATTTACAAACTTCACAACAAACCAGACTAGGCTTTTCTGAGCACTCTTAAAAAGAGGGATTTTTACCCACAACCTTCTTATAGAGGTGGACAAATTCCCGTCACTCGAAAGGGAAAAGGGCGACGGCAGCAACTCCATCGAGCGCGCCAGGGGCAGCACCGCCTCCCCGAAGTTGGCCGACCTCAACCACAACAGGGAGGTCATATTCGCGCTGCCTAGCCTGCAGCTACACCTGAAGACCGAACATTTACAGACGACGGACGTTCCAGACCTTTCAGGTATTCCACCGTCGGAGTTCGACTTGGCACAAGTATTGCTAGGGTTTTTTCTTCTTTCATTTCCAGGCGAGAAACCAGTGGTGGAGTGCAGCTTTATCACCGAATTCGAGGATCATATATTCGTGACTGTCGATGCGGAGGCGTTTTTCTTCCTGCACGACTTGATAACGTCCTACGTCAAAGAGAAGGAGAGAGTGGTGAGGAGTTGCAGGATTTTAAATATATTTTTTTATACTTTTAAGGTTTTTTAATTTTATTCACGTAATAACATAATTATTCTTCTTTAAAAAAGACTAAATACATTCAAAATTATCATAGTGTGATCTACATCATGAAAGCGAGATATAACACGATATTTTATACCGAAATTCGTGCTAAGAACACACACTTTATTCTAATCATTGTCCCATTCTTGTGGGGCGTTTTCCAGCTCGGCGGCATGGAAAAGAAGGCGAGCTCCGAGCCGAAGCTGTCGCTCAGCGAGACCCCCTCGAAGAAGGGCTCCATAGACGTGGACATCTTCGCGAAGGACTGGCGCAACTACAACTGTAAGACGTGGCACCTTGAACCTACCGTGCGCCTGCTCAGCGTCGCTGGGAAGTACATAGAGCCGTACGGCATAGATTATATCCTGCAGAAACTGGGGTTCTCTCACGCCAGAACCACGATTCCCAAGTGGATGCAGCGGGGATTCATGGATCCTCTAGACGCCATCCTAGCCGTTCTCACTCTGAGGATGGTGCACGTGGTCAAGGGGGACGGCAACAAGGAGAAGGAGAAAGAGAAGGCAGCTGAGGTAAAGAAGTGATAAAGGTAGGTGGAGGGTTTCGGTTGGGCAGACGGGCACCTTGCCGAGTTCTAGACTGAGGGAGCATAAAAATGTACTTCTATTTTAGGAGTGAGTGGACGAGTGGCGGCGGGTACAACCAAAAAGTAGAACATAGAGGAGGCTATTTATTGTAGAAAATAGTATTAGCAACATTGAGGTGTAATTATGATTGTAAATTGTAATTCGTTAAGGTAAAAGTTGTAAAATTCGGTTATTATTGTTCTGTTGACTGATTTTATTATGATATTGTTTATATACTTAAAAATATAGTACTGAAGCAGCATCTCGTGGTTTTATTTGCTCCCTTAGTGAATGACGATAACTCAAAAAAAATTGTTAAATGCCCAGTATTTGCCAGCAAGGCAAACAGGTAAGTAAAAATAAAACATTTTTGTAAAATAATTTAACTGAAGGGCAGGAATTTGTTGTACAGGGTAACTTGACTTGAATTTCACTGAATTTTTTTTCTTTACACGAAAACTGCAGGACTACACAGGGTGTTGTTCAACTCCATTATTTAATTTTAACTTTGAACGCATCTTTATTAGTCTTGCTATATACAGGGTTTCAGGATAATCTCTTACTCTTAGGCAGTGGTGATTTTTTTAAAAGTAAGTTGTCTAAAACTTACTAAAAATATCGTACTTTTTTCATTAAGAAAGTCGTGTCATCGTTAAAACAATAGTTGAAGCATTTTTAACCTCAAAGTATCTTAGTAGAGACTCTCAGAGATGTCTGTGGGAAATATCGAGGATGTATACGGTCTTCGTACGGAATCGTGATAGCGTAGTAGCGTCCCTAAACAGATAGCTAAAGCATGTTGCTTTTAGAATATTTTAGTAGAGACTCTAAGAGATGACTGTGGGGAATATCGAGGGTGTGTAGATTCTGCGTAGGGAATGGCGATTTTTTAAATTAATGATGCCTAAAATTAACTGAAAATATGGTACTCCTTGCATTTAGAAAATCGTAGCGTCCCTAAACAAATACATAAAGCATTTTCCTTTTATAATGTCTTAGTAGAGACTCTAAGAGATGACTATGGGGAATAGCGAGAGTGGGTAGGGTCTACGTAGGGAGTGGCGATTTGTTTTAAATAATGATGCCTAAAAGTGAGTGAAAATATCGCACTTCTTTCATTATGAGAATCGTAGCGTCCCTAAACATACAGTTAAAGCATTTTACTTTTACAGTGTCCTAGTAGAGACTCTAAGAGATGTCTGTGGGGAACATCGAGGGTGTGTAGGGTCGACGTAGGGAATGGCGAAATTTGTTTTAAATAATGATGCCTAAAAGTGAGTGAAAATATCGCACTTCTTTCATTATGAGAATCGTAGCGTCCCTAAACATACAGTTAAAGCATTTTACTTTTACAGTGTCCTAGTAGAGACTCTAAGAGATGTCTGTGGGGAACATCGAGGGTGTGTAGGGTCGACGTAGGGAATGGCGAAATTTGTTTTAAATAATGATGCCTAAAAGTGAGTGAAAATATCGCACTTCTTTCATTATGAGAATCGTAGCGTCCCTAAACATACAGTTAAAGCATTTTACTTTTACAGTGTCCTAGTAGAGACTCTAAGAGATGTCTGTGGGGAACATCGAGGGTGTGTAGGGTATATGTAGGGAGTGGCTGTTTTTTTAAATAATGATGCCTAAAAATGACTGAAACTGTTGTACCTCTTGCATTAAAAAAACCCGTAGCGTCCCTAAACAAATAGTTGAAACATCTTGCTTTTAGAATGTCTTAGTAGAGACTCTAAGAGATGACCGTGGGGAATATCGAGAGTGTGTAGTGTCTACATAGGGAGTGGCGATTTTTTTATTAATTATGATGCCTAAAAATATCTGAAAATATCGTACTTCTTGCATTAAACAAATCGTAGCGTCCCTAAACAAATAGTTAAAGCATTTTGCTTTTAGAATATCTTAGTGGAGACTCTAAGAGATGACTGTGAGGAATATCGAGGGTGCGTAGGGTCTACGTAGGGAGTGGCGATTTGTTTTAAATAATGATGCCTAAAAATGAGTGAAAATATCGTACTTCTTGCATTGAAAAAATCGTAGCGTCCCTAAACATACAGTTAAAGCATTTTACATTTAAAGTGTCTTAGCAGGCACTCTAAGAGATATCTGTGGGGAATATCGAGGGTTGTGTAGGGTCTATGTAGGGAGTGGCGATTTTTTTTATATGATGATGCCTAAAAATGATTGAAAATATCGTACTTCTTGCATTGAAAAAATCGTAGCGTCCCTAAAAAAATAGTTACAGCATTTTGCTTTTAGAAGATCTTAGTAGAGACTCTAAGAGATGACCGTTGGGAATATCGAGAGTGTGAGGGGTCTACGTAGGGAGTGGCGATTTGTTTTAAATAATGATGCCTAAAAATGAGTGAAAATATCGTACTTCTTGCATTGAAAAAATCGTAGCGTCCCTAAACATACAGTTAAAGCATTTTACATTTAAAGTGTCTTAGCAGACACTCTAAGAGATATCTGTGGGGAATATCGAGGGGTGTGTAGGGTCTATGTAGGGAGTGGCGATTTTTTTTATATGATGCCTAAAAATGATTGAAAATATCGTACTTCTTGCATTGAAAAAATCGTAGCGTCCCTAAACAAATAGTTACAGCATTTTGCTTTTAGAAGATCTTAGTAGAGACTCTAAGAGATGACCGTTGGGAATATCGAGTGTGTGAGGGGTCTACGTAGGGAGTGGCGATTTGTTTTAAATAATGATGCCTAAAAATGAGTGAAAATATCGTACTTCTTGCATTGAAAAAATCGTAGCGTCCCTAAACATACAGTTAAAGCATTTTACATTTAAAGTGTCTTAGCAGACACTCTAAGAGATATCTGTGGGGAATATCGAGGGGTGTGTAGGGTCTATGTAGGGAGTGGCGATATTTTTTATATGATGATGCCTAAAAATGATTGAAAATATCGTACTTCTTGCATTGAAAAAATCGTAGCGTCCCTAAAAAAATAGTTACAGCATTTTGCTTTTAGAAGATCTTAGTAGAGACTCTAAGAGATGACCGTTGGGAATATCGACTGTGTGAGGGGTCTACGTAGGGAGTGGCGATTTGTTTTAAATAATGATGCCTAAAAATGAGTGAAAATATCGTACTTCTTGCATTGAAAAAATCGTAGCGTCCCTAAACATACAGTTAAAGCATTTTACATTTAAAGTGTCTTAGCAGACACTCTAAGAGATATCTGTGGGGAATATCGAGGGGTGTGTAGGGTCTATGTAGGGAGTGGCGATTTTTTTTATATGATGCCTAAAAATGATTGAAAATATCGTACTTCTTGCATTGAAAAAATCGTAGCGTCCCTAAACAAATAGTTACAGCATTTTGCTTTTAGAAGATATTAGTAGAGACTCTAAGAGATGACCGTTGGGAATATCGAGTGTGTGAGGGGTCTACGTAGGGAGTGGCGATTTGTTTTAAATAATGATGCCTAAAAATGAGTGAAAATATCGTACTTCTTGCATTGAAAAAATCGTAGCGTCCCTAAACATACAGTTAAAGCATTTTACATTTAAAGTGTCTTAGCAGACACTCTAAGAGATATCTGTGGGGAATATCGAGGGGTGTGTAGGGTCTATGTAGGGAGTGGCGATATTTTTTATATGATGATGCCTAAAAATGATTGAAAATATCGTACTTCTTGCATTGAAAAAATCGTAGCGTCCCTAAAAAAATAGTTACAGCATTTTGCTTTTAGAAGATCTTAGTAGAGACTCTAAGAGATGACCGTTGGGAATATCGACTGTGTGAGGGGTCTACGTAGGGAGTGGCGATTTGTTTTAAATAATGATGCCTAAAAATGAGTGAAAATATCGTACTTCTTGCATTGAAAAAATCGTAGCGTCCCTAAACATACAGTTAAAGCATTTTACATTTAAAGTGTCTTAGCAGACACTCTAAGAGATATCTGTGGGGAATATCGAGGGGTGTGTAGGGTCTATGTAGGGAGTGGCGATATTTTTTATATGATGATGCCTAAAAATGATTGAAAATATCGTACTTCTTGCATTGAAAAAATCGTAGCGTCCCTAAAAAAATAGTTACAGCATTTTGCTTTTAGAAGATCTTAGTAGAGACTCTAAGAGATGACCGTTAGGAATATCGAGTGTGTGAGGGGTCTACGTAGGGAGTGGCGATTTGTTTTAAATAATGATGCCTAAAAATGAGTGAAAATATCGTACTTCTTGCATTGAAAAAATCGTAGCGTCCCTAAACATACAGTTAAAGCATTTTACATTTAAAGTGTCTTAGCAGACACTCTAAGAGATATCTGTGGGGAATATCGAGGGGTGTGTAGGGTCTATGTAGGGAGTGGCGATATTTTTTATATGATGATGCCTAAAAATGATTGAAAATATCGTACTTCTTGCATTGAAAAAATCGTAGCGTCCCTAAAAAAATAGTTACAGCATTTTGCTTTTAGAAGATCTTAGTAGAGACTCTAAGAGATGACCGTTGGGAATATCGAGTGTGTGAGGGGTCTACGTAGGGAGTGGCGATTTGTTTTAAATAATGATGCCTAAAAATGAGTGAAAATATCGTACTTCTTGCATTGAAAAAATCGTAGCGTCCCTAAACATACAGTTAAAGCATTTTACATTTAAAGTGTCTTAGCAGACACTCTAAGAGATATCTGTGGGGAATATCGAGGGGTGTGTAGGGTCTATGTAGGGAGTGGCGATTTTTTTTATATGATGCCTAAAAATGATTGAAAATATCGTACTTCTTGCATTGAAAAAATCGTAGCGTCCCTAAACAAATAGTTACAGCATTTTGCTTTTAGAAGATCTTAGTAGAGACTCTAAGAGATGACCGTTGGGAATATCGAGTGTGTGAGGGGTCTACGTAGGGAGTGGCGATTTGTTTTAAATAATGATGCCTAAAAATGAGTGAAAATATCGTACTTCTTGCATTGAAAAAATCGTAGCGTCCCTAAACATACAGTTAAAGCATTTTACATTTAAAGTGTCTTAGCAGACACTCTAAGAGATATCTGTGGGGAATATCGAGGGGTGTGTAGGGTCTATGTAGGGAGTGGCGATATTTTTTATATGATGATGCCTAAAAATGATTGAAAATATCGTACTTCTTGCATTGAAAAAATCGTAGCGTCCCTAAAAAAATAGTTACAGCATTTTGCTTTTAGAAGATCTTAGTAGAGACTCTAAGAGATGACCGTTGGGAATATCGACTGTGTGAGGGGTCTACGTAGGGAGTGGCGATTTGTTTTAAATAATGATGCCTAAAAATGAGTGAAAATATCGTACTTCTTGCATTGAAAAAATCGTAGCGTCCCTAAACATACAGTTAAAGCATTTTACATTTAAAGTGTCTTAGCAGACACTCTAAGAGATATCTGTGGGGAATATCGAGGGGTGTGTAGGGTCTATGTAGGGAGTGGCGATATTTTTTATATGATGATGCCTAAAAATGATTGAAAATATCGTACTTCTTGCATTGAAAAAATCGTAGCGTCCCTAAAAAAATAGTTACAGCATTTTGCTTTTAGAAGATCTTAGTAGAGACTCTAAGAGATGACCGTTGGGAATATCGACTGTGTGAGGGGTCTACGTAGGGAGTGGCGATTTGTTTTAAATAATGATGCCTAAAAATGAGTGAAAATATCGTACTTCTTGCATTGAAAAAATCGTAGCGTCCCTAAACATACAGTTAAAGCATTTTACATTTAAAGTGTCTTAGCAGACACTCTAAGAGATATCTGTGGGGAATATCGAGGGGTGTGTAGGGTCTATGTAGGGAGTGGCGATATTTTTTATATGATGATGCCTAAAAATGATTGAAAATATCGTACTTCTTGCATTGAAAAAATCGTAGCGTCCCTAAAAAAATAGTTACAGCATTTTGCTTTTAGAAGATCTTAGTAGAGACTCTAAGAGATGACCGTTGGGAATATCGAGTGTGTGAGGGGTCTACGTAGGGAGTGGCGATTTGTTTTAAATAATGATGCCTAAAAATGAGTGAAAATATCGTACTTCTTGCATTGAAAAAATCGTAGCGTCCCTAAACATACAGTTAAAGCATTTTACATTTAAAGTGTCTTAGCAGACACTCTAAGAGATATCTGTGGGGAATATCGAGGGGTGTGTAGGGTCTATGTAGGGAGTGGCGATATTTTTTATATGATGATGCCTAAAAATGATTGAAAATATCGTACTTCTTGCATTGAAAAAATCGTAGCGTCCCTAAAAAAATAGTTACAGCATTTTGCTTTTAGAAGATCTTAGTAGAGACTCTAAGAGATGACCGTTGGGAATATCGAGTGTGTGAGGGGTCTACGTAGGGAGTGGCGATTTGTTTTAAATAATGATGCCTAAAAATGAGTGAAAATATCGTACTTCTTGCATTGAAAAAATCGTAGCGTCCCTAAACATACAGTTAAAGCATTTTACATTTAAAGTGTCTTAGCAGACACTCTAAGAGATATCTGTGGGGAATATCGAGGGGTGTGTAGGGTCTATGTAGGGAGTGGCGATATTTTTTATATGATGATGCCTAAAAATGATTGAAAATATCGTACTTCTTGCATTGAAAAAATCGTAGCGTCCCTAAACAAATAGTTACAGCATTTTGCTTTTAGAAGATCTTAGTAGAGACTCTAAGAGATGACCGTTGGGAATATCGAGAGTGTGAGGGGTCTACGTAGGGAGTGGAGATTTTTTTTAAATAATGATGCATAAAAATGACTGAAAATATCGTACTTCTTTCACTAAAAAAATCGTAGCGTCCCTGAACAAATAGTTAAAACATTTTGCTTGTAAAGTGTCTTAGTGGATAGTCTAAGAGATGTCTGTGGGGAATATGGTGTGTAGGGTCTACGTAGGGAGTGGAAATTTTGTTTAAATAATGATGTTTAAAAATGTGTGAAAATATCATTCTCATAAAAAAAAATCGTAGCGCTCCTAAAAGAGCAGTTGAAAGATTTTGCTTTTAGAGTGTCTTAGCAGGGACTCTCAGAGGTGCATGTGGGAAATATCGAGGATGTATATAGTCTACGTAGGGCATGGTGATTTGTTTAATAGAATGTTGCATATAAATAACTGAAAATATAGTACTTTCCATTAAAAAAATAGTAGCATCCTTAAAAAAACAGTTGTCGCATTTTTTCCCTTAAAGTGTCTTAGTAGAGACTCTCAGAGATATCTGTGGAAAATATCGGTGTATACAATCTACAAAGGGAGTGGTGATTTTTTAAAAAGTATATTGGTTAAAAATCACTGAAAATATCCTACTCTTCTTCAATATGCCAAGGTGATAGAAACAACAGGTTATATTACTGTATAACGAATGAAAATGGGCACACCTTTGGTTAGTTTTAACAAACAAATTTTCAGAAGAGCCATCGTCGATTTGTATCACTTTCCTGAACATACCTGGCGATACATTGTGTAGCGGTCCGCAAACCATGTTGGGTAATGCGAAATATCGATTTTGCATAAACGGTATTTGAAGAGTTCATATCAATTGTGGCACATTTCATTTAGATTAGATAAATTTCATTATGTTGTTGGATATTTTTGTTAATGAAGTTTGCAATATACTATGTACTCGGATATAACTCATTAGTTGCTATCTATGCTATAGCAAATTATGCAAATCCATCTTAAAAAGGTAACATTTTATTTATCAAATATAAACATAATACATATATACGTGTATAATAGATAATTGATCTTCTTCAGTCATTTTCAGTTTGTTTTATATAAAATATCTTTAATAAAGTGTATTAAAATAGGGTTGCCATGTATGTATAATTAATTAAGAGGGTATCATATCGCAAATCCTACACCTACTGAAGTCCCATCTCCTTTATCAAATTGCCCGCGATAACAAGTCTCTGGATCTCAGACGTCCCTTCGTATATCTCCGTGATCCTGGCGTCCCTGTAGTGACGTTCGGCAGGCATATCAGAGACGTACCTAAAATTCAAACCTTCGTCAAACAAGGGCCATGTCAATCTCAGCTTAAACCTACCCCATCCCCCCGAGAATTTGAATGCACTGATGGCTTAAGAACGTGGCGGCCTCGCTGGCCGCCAGCTTCGCCATCGCCGCCTCTTTCGTGTAGTTCTTCTTGTTATCCTTCAGCCAGGCCGCCCTCCAGGTGAGCAAACGTGCCGACTCGAGCTGCAGCGCCATGTCGGCTAGCTTGTTCTGAATCGTCTGTAGCTTTAGAAGGGACTTCCCGAAGGCCTGACGTTTGGAGGCGTAATCGCCGGCGACCTCGAGCGAGGCCTGGGCGATGCCCAACGCCTGGCTCGCGATGCCTATACGACCGGCGTCCAGGGTCTTCATGGCGATCTGAAACGTTTAAAAGTACACCTAGAACGTCCACAATGACGAATTTATGACAAGTTTACTTTAAAACCGAACCCAGGCTGCCCCAGCAAATTTTCTTTGGGGATTTTGCAGTTGTCGAACATCAGCGCACATGTAGACGACCCTCTGATGCCCAACTTGTCCTCTTTTTTGCCCAGCTCCAGTCCCTCGACAGGCTTGGGTACTATTAAAGCTGATATACCTAAAAAATAAAATCACATACGCCTCCTGGTTCGATAGGTTATAAAATCTACCTACCCTTATGTTTTAAACTCTTATCTGTAGTCGCCAAAATAATTCCAGCTTCGCTCTCATAGCCGTTCGTTATCCACGACTTAGTCCCATTGATAACGTAGTTGCTGCCCTCTTCTCTGGCCGTAGTGGACGCTGCTCCAGCATCAGATCCATTGCCGGGCTCCGACAAGGCGAAACAGCCCACCTAAATTTGTCTAATAATTACAAAAATATATCACATTTGATTTAATACGAATTCGACGTGACTCCGGATTATGTACCTTATCCCCACTTGTATAAGGACGGAAGAACTTCTCCTTTTGTTCTGGTGTGCCCCATTCCAGAAGAGGGCCCAGGTACAAGGAATTGTTGACAGACATAATAACCCCTGCACTTGCACAACTAGAACAAATGATTATCAAATAAATTCGTAAATATAATTTCATAAACATACCCTCTAGAGATCTCTTCTGTGGCTATGGCGTAGGCCAGATAATCCAACCCGGTTCCCCCCAAATCTTCGGGGCACGCAACGGCCATAAGCCCTAGCTCCCCCATTTTTTTGATTTGTTCTTTGGGGTACAAGTGTTCTCGATCGGTTTTGGCTGCAACAGGTTTCAGTTCGCCCTCTGCGAAATCCCGACAGGTTTTCTGCAGCATCTGGTGCGTCTCGGACAGTGCCGACAGAGATGCTATGCTCCGTCCATGAATATATGGAGCTAAAAAAATAAATCATAATATTCCAAGCTAATAGAAACAACAGGTTGCTTCAGTTTATAACAAATGAAAGGGGGACGTACCTTTATTCAGTTTCAACACACAGTTTTTCAAAAGAGCCATCGTTGACTTGTATTACTTTTCTGAACTTTGACCACTTTAAATACGTTTGTGTCTATTTTTCGTTCGAGTAAATATTAAATTCAATTTCATAAAGGTTAATGTATTTTTACATTTTTGGATAAGTATTGCCATCTAGTGGCTGATTGCCAAATGTAATATTCAGTTGGAATCGGCCACGTTCAATGATCATGTGAGCGAATAGAATTCTGTAATTCATTTCGTCATACAGGTTTCTGTATTTGGAATGTACATACATTGATGAAACCGATGAAACACACCATAACATAACCTAAAATCAGAGGCGATATTGCGATATTTTACGTTACTTTCTGCCAATTTTTAAAACGATGTCGTTTAATGTAAGCTCCAGAGTAGTTAGTGGATTAAAGCATTGTAGACTTTTCAGTTCTAATGTACCTAACAACGAAATATCTCCCATCTTCACAAACAGGAATCCGAGAAACTTGGAAAAAATACGAGTAGCCTACAAGCCGGATGGCTATCATGTAGACAAACCAGGGAAACTTTTTTGGCATAGGTGAGGGCACGATAATCTTTTTCTTGTGTGCTATTTCTTTCTTTTTTAGGTTGGATTTAACAACTTCAGGGCGATATGTAACTGCTACTGTACATCATTTTGAAAATGGGGAGGTTTTAAAAGCCAGTACGTCAGAATGGGCAATAAAAAAACAATTGTACAAACCATTAGACTCTTCGGCTTATATAAATTTGGGAAGGGTAATTTATTACACAATAAAGTCTTACGTAGATTAATAAAAAAGTTTTAGGTCTTAGCTGACCGATGTCTTCAAAGCGGCATTTTAGAAATTAGTTGTAATATAATACCCCCGAGGCCTGATGGAAAAGTAGCATTATTCCTTAAGGCAATGGAGGAAGGTGGCGTAGCGTTGAAAGAACCCGATCAGTACAAACCGAGTAGACCTTGGGATCAGTTGAGGCCTGAGAAACCATGGGAAGTAGTTGAATAAATATTGATAACAAAAAAACGATAAATTGTTTTAAATGTTTTACTCATAATGTTAATAAATTATACTAAATCGATACACATAGCTTTTATTGATTCTTGTCCTTGATGTGGTGCCACAAT
Organism: Rosalia funebris; assembly: GCA_037954035.1. NCBI lineage: Eukaryota > Metazoa > Arthropoda > Insecta > Coleoptera > Cerambycidae > Rosalia > Rosalia funebris. The sequence goes on along the minus strand of JAZFAV010000003.1, from coordinate 25,110,316 downwards.
TTCTGAAAGAGGAAAGAATCTTTTACAATAATTATATATTTGTTTAATTGCCACCGTAAGCGGCAACAAATATAATGGTTTACGCCATTAAGAGTGTTTTAAAGTATTATGTAATGTACGTACCCCTTCATTCAGTTTGTCGAAAAGTATGTCTACGCCTAAATCGAACGTCCTTTCAAAGAAAAATGCGCATCCAACACATGCTAGAGCCATTGTGGAGGTTCTTTTAAATATAGAATTGTATATTGTGCTTGACAAACCCATTATTACGATTCTAACAACTACTAACAAGATTACGTCCGGAGACTTTCTAGAATGTCAAGTCAAAAGTTCATTAATAATGAATAACGTGAACGTAGGCACGTTACTCTATAGTAACTATGCCAATGAAAAAACCCTAGTTAATAAATGTATAGTTTGTGTTATAACTTATCGGGAATTTAAATATATAATTTTTTTTACATTCTGGATCATAGAAAATGTAAACACATAGTTTAGTTTTCAATCGTAGAAAATGTAAAAATATAACTATTACTTTAATTTAAACATCCTAAGAGGGAAGTATTAATATATTCTATAGTGACATCTAGGGGCCATCTTCAAAACTGTAAAGCTTAGCATAGTTAGTAATTTCAATCAATAGATGTCAGGGTGTATACATTTTAAATAAACACAAGTATCGATACAATGATAAAGCTGTAATTGTTTATAGGTTTTATTCAATCGAGATTAAATAATTAATCGCATGTATTATAAATAATAAACAAGGGAACTATGTATGAAATCAATAGTCAATTTTCTACCTCAATACTGGTGGTACAAAAATTAAAATTCAATAAACTGGGGCAGGTACGGGAAGAAACCAAATATACAATAATAACACTTTTGCTTGGGTCAAAATATATTCGACATAAAATTATGATAAAAAATATTTTCAAACTTACAACAAAGCAATTGCTTGAAACGTCTTTTCTACTAATCGGAGTCTGAGCTGTAAAAATCGTTGGCAGACTCAACGTTGATTTGAACGTCCAAATCACTGTAGCATCCCTTGTATTTCCTAATAATATCGCCCCATAAAAAATTCTTGTCGCATTTTGGGCATTTTCCCTCTATAGGTACATACTCCCCGTTTTCTCCAAAATATTTCGATAAACAAATCAAATGGCTATTCAAGTTACAATTGTTATTTATACATTTCACACTCTTTCTCTCGATTGAAGTGAAGCATATGTTACAATAAGTAGCGTTAGATTCTGCACTATCTTTTGACTTTTGTGTGTTGTTTTGCAACTTCTTACTGATTACTGGTCCGTGGCATATTGGCATATGCATGGGAGGTAATTTTTCCACCTAAAATCATGATATTAGTTACGAGATAGTTCGTTCCGATTTTCTCTTACGGGAAAATCCCTGACAAACTCGTGGTTCAACCACCTGATCGTTAAAGGCAATCGACACCAAGGGCCAACTCTCAACATTTCCGATAGTACCCGTAGGGAAAAATCAAACTGTTTCTCCTTTGCTTTCTTTTTGCCGACATGTTGCAATCTCCGGGACACGTGGGGGTGCTGCCAAGCCCATTCGAACTAAAAAATGAAGCCTTAATAAAAGAAATATGTACTTGAATTTAAAAAATACCCGTAACGCTGCTATATCGTTTGGAAATCCATGAATAATCATAACCATCGACCTGGAAAACTATTTTTAATACATTTTTTTTCTTTTCGTGTCAAAACCGCTCACCAAGGTCCTTTATTGCTGGTTCGCCAAGCACCACCATACTGTTTACCTTTATTATGTTGTTTAATTCTGCGATTAGGGTCTACGGTATAACCTATATAAGTCCTTCCTTTATACTTCGGATTCAAGCAGTATAACAGGTACACGCCAAAAAAGTTTTCAACCGTGTCAGCTTCGCCCATTTATTTTAGAGGCCAACAATTCTAGGCGAAGTTCACTATATCGAGGTTAAATTCATTGTTTTCTTTTCTCGCCGGTGCTAGTGGAATATCGTTTGATGTACTGTGTTGTTGGCAGCTCGATTGGCAGCACTGTTACGTTGTGTCAAATTCCTGCTGGTCGGGAGGAAAAAATTGCAAAGTGATGATAAGAGGCTCATGTAGAAGGGTCGAAGTGATTTTTTTTTGTTGAAATTTGTAGTTACTTACGAAATAGGATACCTTAATTTTTAGCGCTTTGTAAATACACGTTTGTTGATAGTGTGAGTTGCCAGAAAAATAACAAAATGGCAGCCACAAGGAGGTTACAAAAAGTGAGTATTTCGAGTGGTTTACGTGTGTATTTTTTTTTTATTTAACTCCGCTTTTATTGTCGGGGTGTATGCTCTCGTTAACGCATAAAGGTTTGCGTTTTTTCTTGGCGCAGAATGCGGACAATTTCTAGAACATCTCATGACTCATTGAAGGTTATTATTGTCCCAATGTCAATTTGTATGTATCCTTTATCTGCCCAATATTTATTACCATCTTGATTCTAGGAACTAGGAGATATTAGAAATTCAGGATTAAAATCATTCCGGGATATTCAAGTGGATGAGACAAATATATTAACATGGCAAGGCCTTATAGTACCGGTACGTATTGTTTAAAAGCCTCGTTAAGATAAGAGTATGTAAATTGATTTTATTATAGGATAATCCGCCTTACAACAAGGGGGCTTTTAAGATAGAGATAAATTTTCCTGCCGAGTACCCGTTTAAGCCACCAAAAATAAATTTTAAGACAAAAATCTACCACCCAAATATCGATGAAAAAGGACAGGTGTGTCTGCCAATCATCAGTGCTGAAAATTGGAAACCTGCTACAAAAACAGACCAAGGTTTATCACGCCCGTATAAGTCGTTTCCAATCTCATTTTAATATGCATAATTTTTAGTGATCCAAGCGTTAGTCGCCCTCGTTAACGAACCAGAACCCGAACATCCCCTCAGGGCGGACCTAGCCGAAGAATACCTGAAAGACAAGAAGAAATTTACGAAGAACGCGGAAGAGTACACGAAAAAACACAGCGAGAAGAGACCAGCCGATTAAGTGATGAGACTTTCTAACCACCAAAATAGAGAAATGTATATTTCGTGCATTTTGAATCTCTTTTTTACAGTATTTCTTTAAAAAATATTGAAATTTATGGTGTTGTTATGATAATTTGATTTATTTTAATATTTGTTCTTTACATCGTTTTGCAACTTACTTTGATTCTTTATCCACGAGCTCAGCAAGCGAATGAAGGAATTATTTTGGACCTATCTTTTGCATTGTACTATTTAATTCTATAATAAATACCACACGATTTTCCCTTTGTTCATGTTTGCGTATCACCGTTGTAACTGCATTGGTGGCGCCATCTCTGAGTTATTACATCAATTATAACAGGAACGGGTAATATTTAAGACATTTTAGACAAAATCATAAAAGGCGACAGTTTGAAGTTACATATTCAGTACATTTTGTGTTCAAATAATTAAATTACATGGAACAAAATACGTTTTTTATTATTCAGAGCAGGATATGTCTATAAAATAAACGACTCCGTGGAAACAAGTTTTATTATTAGATGTGACGATCATTATTGTGCTAATAACCTCGTTTGTTTTGACATTTAATTTTACGAATAATAAACATGATTAGTGGCGCCATCTATGACCATTAATGATTTACTATATAATCAACAGCCAACCTTAAATGATCGAGGAATCACGTGCATTATTGTACAAGGAAAAGTTATATAAAAATTGGGCTTTTATCACACTATTTTTATTAGAGTATACATTACAATAAAATTAGATATAATTCCTTATGATAGTTGGAATGAACAAATTACAATTCTAATTATATATAAACGATATTAAGGCAGTCGTATTCGATTAATTATACTGCCGAAAAAAATATGTCTCAATGAGATACACTTACTTATCTACTATGGTCTTGTTTAATTCTTAACTACAGATTCGTAAGCCTGGAAAACGTATGGCGCCACCTCCACGGACCTCGACTTCAAACTCAACGTGGCAGAAGTGACGCCGGGCTGAAGCTTCAATTCCAGCAACACCCATATGTTGTTGGTGAGCTTCAAGGACTGGTAGAGCATGTCTTGCCCTTCGACGTTCCTCTTCGCTATCGTGAATATGTTGTTCAACGTCATCTGATTGGAGACCGAATCTGTCGTACCCTTAATGTCGCTGATGGTGTATTGAACCTAAATAGGACCAAATTAAAGACAGCCAGCTTGCGATAAATCGAAACTAACCTCGTTCGCAGACGGTATATCCCTCCAGGTGGTGAGGAAGACGCGTTTATCCAAGGTGCCGTCCTCCGTGAACAAGATTTGTATCGGAATTTGACAGGCGTAGTAGAATACGTCCACATTGTTCTTAATAGCGACCTGGAGGGTCGTCAGCGGGTCCATGCGCTGCACAGGTCCCGTGGTGTTCAGTGACAGGCTGTACTCCAAGCTCTGACCCGGCTGTAGCTGGGGAATTGTAAGGGGCGAAGCCGGGGTGATCCCAAAACTGTTCTTGTTGAATTGGATAGCGAAACCCGTCATTGCCTAATAAATAAGCGCATAAACCTCCATAACTTCCTTGGGCACGGTCAGGACACTTACCTGCATCGCTTTATTTGTTAACGTCATATCCATAGACATTTGTCCGGCTCGTCTGGAGAATGTACCGTAGATTTCGAGACCCTTACCTTTCTCTGCCGGCAACCAACAAGCTTTTGGAGGCGTGTACATAGATGGGGTCGAGGTGAGACCAAAAATGTCTCCGAGTAGTCCCGTGGTGGACGGTGCGACGCCGCCTGTGAGATCAGGCCCCCCTAACTAAAAAAAATCGTATATCAAAAGAAATTTTAGACAATTTTTATAAGTATTTTTCAAACCAAAACGTCTAGGCCTCCTCCGAGCAAATCAACGTTGCTAGTAGGCGCCGTGGCGGGCACCGGAGCTGCGGGTATGGTAGATCCAAGGTCCATCGAAAGTAAATCGCCAATCAAGTTATCCTGGCTGGGGATAACGGTGGCTTCAGTCGTAGTTGTTGGTTCATCCGCCGAGCCTTGCCGCGCCGGTAAAGTCTTCCTTATACCTTAAAAAAGAATTATTAAAAAAAAAAAAATACAGACAACACGCTATATTTACCAGCACTTCTGCCTTCGACAAACGCTGTCGGTGGTTTATGGTACACGCTGGCAAGAGATGATATGTGACAGATGAGCTCATCTAACAACGTAGGCTCCAGAAGGTCAGTCTCTTCAGAAATCAACGGCTTATCGGCCAGCACGACCTCCTTCGCGGCAGCCGGATCCGTACTCAGCAACCTGAAACACCTCCAGTCAAAAAAAAAACGCAATCGCGACTGAAATCCTACCTCCAATATATGAATCCGCGGTCTCTCAAGTCGGGATTGTCCGAATCCTGAGTGGCCAGGCTCAGGACGTGCTGGACCAGTCCTTGGGTGTGCTGGGGTCGTTTCAAGAACAGCTTCACGACCGCCGTTAGCAACTGCAGTTGTACCTGGGCGTTTTCGTCCGCGAAACCTGCGAATGGAGGGCGTGAAACAATGCGAGAATGTTTAATAGCAATCGAGGTGGGTACCTTCCAGGAAACTATCTAATAGTTCGTCGGCGTTATCGATTCTCTCAGCATATTCCCCGATGATCCATACCATCGAAGCTCTTGCTTCTGGCTCGTCTAATGTATCCAGATTTTCGCACAAGGTACTGATGATGCTCTCGTACTTGTTGGGATATTTTCTATATACCGGATTGACAAATTAGAATATGAATAATGAAGTCACAGCATGCGCAAGATTTATTATTTTATTTACGATATACATTGTAACATTCTTTTCCAAATAAAGTTTTCAATTTCAAAAAAACGGTTTGCTTAAAATTGGGACACCCTGTATAATAAAAGCTAACAACATAAGTATCATTTAATGGCTATTAATTTTATTATTAAACAAAGAAGCCGCCCACTTCACGATACGTTTGATAAGAATCAATAAAGCTTATCACGATGAAAGAATTGCCGATTTTCTGAGAAAAACCTGTATTAAGAGTTTGGGAAAAAAACATATAAACTGTTGAACGTTTTAAAAAACTAGGGTTTTTAGTCTCTATTTGCTAAGATTGGCTATTCCTACACCCGTAACCAACTTCACGACCTACATCAAAACGTCAAAATCTATTTTTAATCTGTGGTGGGTGCGCCATTATCAACATAACCAACATTTAAAGATAAAATCCGCGATAAAATACGTGCGATTACTAGTCATAACCACGTCAACGTTTTCGACGTAGAGCAATCAGGAAACCAATTAAATCTAAACTTGAAACTAATTATCGGTTCGCAAAAAAGTGGGAGTGATTTTTTACAACCAGTTAACATTTTAATAAAACAAGCACTACCCGCAGTTCTTTCTCAGTGAGCACCCGAACATGATGGACGAGAGGCTATTGCAAGAAAGGCTGGCCCAATTCAATCCGGAACCGCTGTTCGACTACGATGAAACGTTGACCAAAGAGAATATCGAGAAATACGTCATAGTGGAGGACGATGACAACATCGATCTGGCCAAGACGAATTTTTTGGACGTGTTAAATAACGACGAGATAAAGAAAGCATCAGAGAATACTATTAGAAAGTATGGCGTTGGTACTTGTGGACCCAGGGCCTTTTACGGTAGGAAAGTGTTTATAAAAACTTGAATTACTTAATAGCATTACGTTTTAGGTACTACGGATGTTCATTTAGAGCTGGAACACCGCATAGCCGAATTTTTACACATGGAAGAGGCAATAGTTTACTCGTATGGTTTCATTACCATCTCCAGTTCAGTCGCAGCCTACTGCAAGAAGAACGACGTAGTTTTCATTGATAAAGAGGCGAACTTTGCAATCCACCAAGGCCTGGCAGTCTCGAAAAGTACGGTCATAACTTTTGATCATACCGATCCAGAAAGTCTACGCAGAGAAGCCGAGGAGATCGCCGAAGGGGAAAGAAACAAGAAACCGGCACGGAAATTCCTCATCGTCGAAGGGGTATCCTGGAAAACCGGCAAAGTTTTACCACTGATAGAATTCATAAAAGTGGCCGAGGCTTTCAAGATGAGAATCTTTCTGGAGGAGACATACTCGGTCGGAATATTCGGGGACCACGGACGGGGGCTCACCGAACACTTCAACGTCGACCCCAGCCGCATAGACATGATCATCGGTACGCTGGAATCCGCTATCGGTTCCGTCGGAGGCTTCTGCGCCGGATCCCAAATGGTTATTGAACATCAAAGACTCTCAGGGTCCGGCTACATGTTCTCCGCCTCGTTGCCGACCTACTTAGTCCAGGCCTGTCTGGAGGCGATCAGGCTCTTGGGCGATAAACCGAAGAAACTCAAGGCGCTGGCTAAGGAGTTCCACGATTTCTTAAAGCAGGACTGCAAGTTTAATGTTATCAGTGACAAGGAGTCGGCATTTAAAGTGTTCACCATCTTCGAGGAAGATGAAACGGCTAGGAAGGAAAAGGAGAAAGAAATTCACGCATTCTGCAAGGAGAATGGCGTGCATTTCAGGCTGAATGACAGCGGCCTGGTGATAAATCTAAACGTGGCTCTCTACAACAACCGGTCGAGGCTGGAGAAAGTTTGCGATACGTTGAGGAAGGCGGCCAATTTTTAAGTTAATATTTCTTTAATGGTCTATTTCAAACAGTATATATCAAGAATTCCAGTTATTTGTGTTAGGGAGAATTTATATTTTTAATATGTTGTGTATAAGATTTATAATTTATTGCTAATAAAATTATTGTTTAAAGTTCTACCGAGCATTTTTCCTAAGGAAGTGGTTATAAAGTAAACCAGTTTAGTTTTATTGCCACGTAAATATTTGTAATGAGTTTTATGTGTTTACCCCTGTGACACAGTTTAGGAGGTGCCTTCCGAATATATTTTTACAGTCTTAGAAATTCTTATTTTATTGACAACGTTCATATTATTTTAATTTTTATTACCCATTACGAATTATTGATGTCCGTTAAAGAATTTGGACGTATTTTTTGCGTTTTGGAGAATTTTGTAAAAATAGACACTGTATATGGAATATGGGTTCTCTAAAAGAACTTCTACATTTAAAATAAAACAGAAAAATCTTATATAAATGCATAGCATCATTGGACACACTCGCTAATCATTTTAATATTGTTTTACTTAAACCTTGTTTGTCCCTAAAAAGGCCTAGTTTTAGTCAGACAAAAAATTATCTTTCCCAAAATGTTCATCCAAATAGAATATCTGGCAACATCGCTTTGAGTTACTTAAACAACAATGCATTTATTAATTCGGGAATTTATTTTTGAAAGAATATACATCTTTTGTTAAAAATAGAACAACTACCATAACGAAATAATACAAATAGAACTACCATAACGAAAACTCGTTAAAAATTGCTGATATGGGAGAAGAAACATTACTTAATATGTTTTCGGGAGAAGTTCTAGTTTATTTTTTCTTTCTTGGAGTTTACTTTCACATCACAACGTTTACTCTGTGCCTAGTTAGTAATGTATGATTGTCAATAAGTTCTGGGCAGGCAAAAAAATATATTTTTCCCAAATGTTCATATAATCGGAACATTTGGCAACATCGCAACGCCTAAAAAAAATCAGTTTGCATAACTGTTTTGGAAATAATTTTCGCATTAATCAAAGACAATCAATAAAAATAATTTTTAAGAAAAAACCAAATAATGTACTAACTAATTAAAGATTTAAAGGTATTCAGCCCCGGATCGTTCAGCTCATTGTTGAAAATATGTAATAGTCATGTAAGTGTGTATCTATTCAAATAAATGAACTGAGTAACGAGGAATATAAGAAGATATATCAAATAGAACATTTGTTACATGTTGATTCCGTTAGTAACAGAAACCATGGTTTCCTGGAAGTTTTGTGGTTTGGACGAACCGGCGCCATTATCTAGCCTGAAAACTGGGAAATTGACTTGACGATTTTTAAAATATTTACTACGATATTTAAAGCATAACTATCGGTATTTCCATATCAGAATACTTTATGGAGACTAATATGCGCATTTGCTCTCACTGAAAAGAAATAAACGGTTCTATGTTTCGTTTATTTTGAGTAAAACCAGTTTTCTTTGTATTATTAAAGGAGATATTATTTATAAGATGTAATAATTGTTTGTAAGCTTTTTTTCAAATGAATTCATATTTTACCTGTTATACCAAGCATATTTGTTCAATATGTTGTTTATATGTATTTTTTAAAGAAGCTACATACTTCCATTGTCTCCTTTTCTCTTTGTTTTTGCACATTTTTACATGTTCTATAACACATGTTTAATAAGCTGTTTTCTTATCTTCTTTTACTTCGTTTTATTTATTTTTTTAATTAAATGAAATATAGTGAGGTATGTATAAGGAGAATGTAATATCAAAATCTCTGATTTTCTACTAAGACATTTTAAGGACATAACGTTTGAAATATGTTTATAGAGATGTTATGAACTTTTTAATAAAAAAGTACAAGATTTTTTGCAACAAGATTTAAAAAAATTACTACACCCTCAGTAGACCGTACACAACCTCAACATTCACCACACAAATCCCTTAGATCTTCTACTAAGATACCCTAGAGGCAAAACTTTTCAAATATATTATTACGGATGCTACTAATTTTTTAATAAAAAAGTACAAGATTTTTAAGCAACAAGATCTAAAAAAAAATCACTCCCTCAGTAGACCTTACACAACCTCAATATTCATCACATAAATCCCTTAGAACTATTAAAGAGACTTTACAGGCAAAATGCTTCAAATATTCTTTTAGGAATGCTATGAATTTTTTAACTGAAACGCACATTTGTTGGCAATAAGATTTAAAAAAAAATTCACCACTCCCTGAGTAGACTTTACACAATCTCAGTATTCACCACAGACATCTCTTAGACCCTTTACTATGGCACTCTAAAGGCAAAATGCTTCAAATATATATATTTTTAGGAATGCTATGAATTTTTCTATTTTTTTTAAGAATTAAAAAAAATTACTACTCTCTCAGTAGACCTTTCACAATCTCAATATTCACCACATTACTAAGTTACTCTAAAGGTCAAAAGCTAAAACTTCTGTCTAAAACACTCTTTTCTAAGTCTTACTTTGGAAAATTAAAGAATGATGTGTTATTCTGACTGACCCTGTATATTATACCGCAGCACATAAGTAGTGGATTATGTGCGATTCTTAATTAAAATTCTTAAACAAGATAATTTTTAACTATAAACAGACATTATCTTACAATTAGCAGCACTAAAAATTGCAATAAACTATCTTTAGAGGTCAACATTGAGTACCTTCAGTCATTTACGGTCAAAATGGTAGATAACTGTAACTAAATGTTAATTATAGACTAGAGATTATTAATGCATTAATTGTTTCCAAAGTGAGATAAAAGCAATGACAGAAAAAAACAATAATGGCACAGAATTTATTATAATTCGATATATTGGCTATAATAATTTAATTATAATCCCAAAAAAAAATCAATTGATAGATTTATGATGTGGATTTTTATGAATTGATATGGGTGAATGATGGATGTATGAATAATCCTGTTGATTAATTGATATCATTAATAAAAAGGTATTATATTTAATACGAGACAAAAATTGATATCGCGTTTGATCCAAGACATACACAGACTGGAAAAATGCATAAATTGTATACAATACAAACTGTTTTATATCAGCGACCATTTCCTAAAGCTTTGACTACAACATTCTATATGCAAAACGACTCAACATTTGTGTTTATAGACGTTACGAATTCTTTAATGAAAAACGTACATTCTCAAGTGATGAAATTTAAAAAAATCACCGCTCCTTTGCTAGACCTTATACAATGTCAATGTTCGTCACGGATCTCTTGTAGAGTCTCCAGTGTGGCACTTTAAGCGAGAAACGCGTCAAATAATTATTTTCCAGACAATACGATTTTGTTTATAAAAAATGTAAATTTATAGTAAACGAAATTCAAAAACAAGTCACCATACCCTCACTGGACCTCATACAACCTCTATAATTACCACAGACTTCTCTTGGAGTCTCTGCTGTGACACTATAGAGGCAAAATATGCGCAAAATATTTTTTAGGGATCTTACAAATATTTTAACAAAAAAGGATCAGATTCTTTGGCAGCAAGATTGAAAAAAAAATCACCACTGGTTCAGTAGACCTTACGTAACCTCAGTATTCGCCACATACATCACATAGAATTTCTATTAAGCCGTTACAATGGAAAAACGCTTTAAATATATTCTTTAGGGATGCTACGAATTTTTTAACAAAAAAGTAGATGATTCTTAAATAACAAGATTTAAAAAAAATTACTACTTCCTCGGTACACCTTTCACAACCTTAATATTTACCACACACATCCCCTTTATCTTCTACTAAGACACTCCAAAGGGAAAATGTTTCAAATATATTTTTTAGGGATGCTACGAATTTTTCAACAAAAAAGTACGAGGTTTTTAAGCAACAAGATTTAAAAAAATCACCACTCCCTCAATAGACTTTACACAACCTCAATATTCACCACACACATCTCTTAGATCTTCTACTAAGATACTCTAAAGGCAAAACGATTCAAATGTATTTCTTAGGGATGCTACGAATTTTTTAACAAAAAAGTACAAGGTTTTTAAGCAACAAGATATATAAAAAATCACCACTCCCTCAGTAGACCTTACACAACCTCAACATTCACCACATACATCTCTTAGATCTTCTACTAAGACCCTATAAAGGCAAAACAATTAAAATATATTTTTTAGGGCTGCTACAAAATTTTCAACAAAAAAGTACAAGGTTTTTAAGCAACCAGGTATATAAAAAATCACCACTCCATCAGTAGACCTTACACAACCTCAATATTCACCACACACATCTCTTAGATCTTCTACTAAGACACTGTAAAGGCAAAGTGGTTCAAATGTACTTCTTAGGGATGCTACGAATTTTTTAACAAAAAAGTACAAGATTTTTAAGCAACAAGATATATAAAAAATTACCATTCCCTTAGTAGACCTTACACAACCTCAACATTCACCACACACATCTCTTAGACCTTCTACTAAGACACTACCGACACTATGAAGCCAAAACAGTTAAAATATATTTTTTAGGGCGGCTATAAATTTTTCAACAAAAAAGTATAAGGTTTTTAAGCAACCAGATATATAAAAAATCACCACTCCATCAGTAGACCTTACACAACCTCAACATTCACCACATACATTTCTTAGATCTTCTACTAAGACCCTATAAAGGCAAAACAATTAAAATATAGTTTTTAGGGCTGCTACAAAATTTTCAACAAAAAAGTACAAGGTTTTTAAGCAACCAGGTATATAAAAAATCACCACTCCATCAGTAGACCTTACACAATCTCAATATTCACCACACACATCTCTTAGATCTTCTACTAAGATACTCTAAAGGCAAAACGATTCAAATGTATTTCTTAGGGATGCTACGAATTTTTTAACAAAAAAGTACAAGGTTTTTAAGCAACAAGATATATAAAAAATCACCACTCCCTCAGTAGACTTTACACAACCTCAATATTCACCACACACATCTCTTAGATCTTCTACTAAGATACTCTAAAGGCAAAACGATTCAAATGTATTTCTTAGGGATGCTACGAATTTTTTAACAAAAAAGTACAAGGTTTTTAAGCAACAAGATATATAAAAAATCACCACTCCCTCACTAGACCTTACACAACCTCAACATTCACCACATACATCTCTTAGATCTTCTACTAAGACCCTATAAAGGCAAAACAATTAAAATATATTTTTTAGGACTGCTACAAAATTTTCAACAAAAAAGTACAAGGTTTTTAAGCAACCAGGTATATAAAAAATCACCACTCCATCAGTAGACCTTACACAACCTCAATATTCACCACACACATCTCTTAGATCTTCTACTAAGACACTCTAAAGGCAAAGTGGTTCAAATGTACTTCTTAGGGATGCTACGAATTTTTTAACAAAAAAGTACAAGATTTTTAAGCAACAAGATATATAAAAAATCACCATTCCCTTAGTAGACCTTACACAACCTCAACATTCACCACACACATCTCTTAGACCTTCTACTAAGACACTACCGACACTATGAAGGCAAAACAGTTAAAATATATTTTTTAGGGCGGCTATAAATTTTTCAACAAAAAAGTATAAGGTTTTTAAGCAACAATATATATAAAAAATCAGCACTCCCTCAGTAGACCTTACACAACCTCAACATTCACCACATACATCTCTTAGATCTTCTACTAAGACCCTATAAAGGCAAAACAATTAAAATATATTTATTAGGGCTGCTACAAAATTTTCAACAAAAAAGTACAAGGTTTTTAAGCAACCAGGTATATAAAAAATCACCACTCCATCAGTAGACCTTACACAACCTCAATATTCACCACACACATCTCTTAGATCTTCTACTAAGATACTCTAAAGGCAAAACGATTCAAATGTATTTCTTAGGGATGCTACGAATTTTTTAACAAAAAAGTACAAGGTTTTTAAGCAACAAGATATATAAAAAATCACCACTCCCTCAGTAGACCTTACACAACCTCAATATTCACCACACACATCTCTTAGATCTTCTACTAAGATACTCTAAAGGCAAAACGATTCAAATGTATTTCTTAGGGATGCTACGAATTTTTTAACAAAAAAGTACAAGGTTTTTAAGCAACAAGATATATAAAAAATCACCACTCCCTCAGTAGACCTTACACAACCTCAACATTCACCACATACATCTCTTAGATCTTCTACTAAGACCCTATAAAGGCAAAACAATTAAAATATATTTTTTAGGACTGCTACAAAATTTTCAACAAAAAAGTACAAGGTTTTTAAGCAACAAGATATATAAAAAATCACCATTCCCTTAGTAGACCTTACACAACCTCAACATTCACCACACACATCTCTTAGACCTTCTACTAAGACACTACCGACACTATGAAGGCAAAACAGTTAAAATATATTTTTTAGGGCGGCTATAAATTTTTCAACAAAAAAGTATAAGGTTTTTAAGCAACAATATATATAAAAAATCAGCACTCCCTCAGTAGACCTTACACAACCTCAACATTCACCACATACATCTCTTAGATCTTCTACTAAGACCCTATAAAGGCAAAACAATTAAAATATATTTTTTAGGGCTGCTACAAAATTTTCAACAAAAAAGTACAAGGTTTTTAAGCAACCAGGTATATAAAAAATCACCACTCCATCAGTAGACCTTACACAACCTCAATATTCACCACACACATCTCTTAGATCTTCTACTAAGACCCTATAAAGGCAAAACAATTAAAATATATTTTTTAGGACTGCTACAAAATTTTCAACAAAAAAGTACAAGGTTTTTAAGCAACCAGGTATATAAAAAATCACCACTCCATCAGTAGACCTTACACAACCTCAATATTCACCACACACATCTCTTAGATCTTCTACTAAGATACTCTAAAGGCAAAACGATTCAAATGTATTTCTTAGGGATGCTACGAATTTTTTAACAAAAAAGTACAAGGTTTTTAAGCAACAAGATATATAAAAAATCACCACTCCCTCAGTAGACCTTACACAACCTCAACATTCACCACATACATCTCTTAGATCTTCTACTAAGACCCTATAAAGGCAAAACAATTAAAATATATTTTTTAGGACTGCTACAAAATTTTCAACAAAAAAGTACAAGGTTTTTAAGCAACCAGGTATATAAAAAATCACCACTCCATCAGTAGACCTTACACAACCTCAATATTCACCACACACATCTCTTAGATCTTCTACTAAGACACTCTAAAGGCAAAGTGGTTCAAATGTACTTCTTAGGGATGCTACGAATTTTTTAACAAAAAAGTACAAGATTTTTAAGCAACAAGATATATAAAAAATCACCATTCCCTTAGTAGACCTTACACAACCTCAACATTCACCACACACATCTCTTAGACCTTCTACTAAGACACTACCGACACTATGAAGGCAAAACAGTTAAAATATATTTTTTAGGGCGGCTATAAATTTTTCAACAAAAAAGTATAAGGTTTTTAAGCAACAATATATATAAAAAATCAGCACTCCCTCAGTAGACCTTACACAACCTCAACATTCACCACATACATCTCTTAGATCTTCTACTAAGACCCTATAAAGGCAAAACAATTAAAATATATTTATTAGGGCTGCTACAAAATTTTCAACAAAAAAGTACAAGGTTTTTAAGCAACCAGGTATATAAAAAATCACCACTCCATCAGTAGACCTTACACAACCTCAATATTCACCACACACATCTCTTAGATCTTCTACTAAGATACTCTAAAGGCAAAACGATTCAAATGTATTTCTTAGGGATGCTACGAATTTTTTAACAAAAAAGTACAAGGTTTTTAAGCAACAATATATATAAAAAATCACCACTCCCTCAGTAGACCTTACACAACCTCAATATTCACCACACACATCTCTTAGATCTTCTACTAAGATACTCTAAAGGCAAAACGATTCAAATGTATTTCTTAGGGATGCTACGAATTTTTTAACAAAAAAGTACAAGGTTTTTAAGCAACAAGATATATAAAAAATCACCACTCCCTCAGTAGACCTTACACAACCTCAACATTCACCACATACATCTCTTAGATCTTCTACTAAGACCCTATAAAGGCAAAACAATTAAAATATATTTTTTAGGACTGCTACAAAATTTTCAACAAAAAAGTACAAGGTTTTTAAGCAACAAGATATATAAAAAATCACCATTCCCTTAGTAGACCTTACACAACCTCAACATTCACCACACACATCTCTTAGACCTTCTACTAAGACACTACCGACACTATGAAGGCAAAACAGTTAAAATATATTTTTTAGGGCGGCTATAAATTTTTCAACAAAAAAGTATAAGGTTTTTAAGCAACAATATATATAAAAAATCAGCACTCCCTCAGTAGACCTTACACAACCTCAACATTCACCACATACATCTCTTAGATCTTCTACTAAGACCCTATAAAGGCAAAACAATTAAAATATATTTTTTAGGGCTGCTACAAAATTTTCAACAAAAAAGTACAAGGTTTTTAAGCAACCAGGTATATAAAAAATCACCACTCCATCAGTAGACCTTACACAACCTCAATATTCACCACACACATCTCTTAGATCTTCTACTAAGACCCTATAAAGGCAAAACAATTAAAATATATTTTTTAGGACTGCTACAAAATTTTCAACAAAAAAGTACAAGGTTTTTAAGCAACCAGGTATATAAAAAATCACCACTCCATCAGTAGACCTTACACAACCTCAATATTCACCACACACATCTCTTAGATCTTCTACTAAGATACTCTAAAGGCAAAACGATTCAAATGTATTTCTTAGGGATGCTACGAATTTTTTAACAAAAAAGTACAAGGTTTTTAAGCAACAAGATATATAAAAAATCACCACTCCCTCAGTAGACCTTACACAACCTCAACATTCACCACATACATCTCTTAGATCTTCTACTAAGACCCTATAAAGGCAAAACAATTAAAATATATTTTTTAGGACTGCTACAAAATTTTCAACAAAAAAGTACAAGGTTTTTAAGCAACAAGATATATAAAAAATCACCATTCCCTTAGTAGACCTTACACAACCTCAACATTCACCACACACATCTCTTAGACCTTCTACTAAGACACTACCGACACTATGAAGGCAAAACAGTTAAAATATATTTTTTAGGGCGGCTATAAATTTTTCAACAAAAAAGTATAAGGTTTTTAAGCAACAATATATATAAAAAATCAGCACTCCCTCAGTAGACCTTACACAACCTCAACATTCACCACATACATCTCTTAGATCTTCTACTAAGACCCTATAAAGGCAAAACAATTAAAATATATTTTTTAGGGCTGCTACAAAATTTTCAACAAAAAAGTACAAGGTTTTTAAGCAACCAGGTATATAAAAAATCACCACTCCATCAGTAGACCTTACACAACCTCAATATTCACCACACACATCTCTTAGATCTTCTACTAAGACCCTATAAAGGCAAAACAATTAAAATATATTTTTTAGGACTGCTACAAAATTTTCAACAAAAAAGTACAAGGTTTTTAAGCAACCAGGTATATAAAAAATCACCACTCCATCAGTAGACCTTACACAACCTCAATATTCACCACACACATCTCTTAGATCTTCTACTAAGATACTCTAAAGGCAAAACGATTCAAATGTATTTCTTAGGGATGCTACGAATTTTTTAACAAAAAAGTACAAGGTTTTTAAGCAACAAGATATATAAAAAATCACCACTCCCTCAGTAGACCTTACACAACCTCAACATTCACCACATACATCTCTTAGATCTTCTACTAAGACCCTATAAAGGCAAAACAATTAAAATATATTTTTTAGGACTGCTACAAAATTTTCAACAAAAAAGTACAAGGTTTTTAAGCAACAAGATATATAAAAAATCACCATTCCCTTAGTAGACCTTACACAACCTCAACATTCACCACACACATCTCTTAGACCTTCTACTAAGACACTACCGACACTATGAAGGAAAAACAGTTAAAATATATTTTTTAGGGCGGCTATAAATTTTTCAACAAAAAAGTATAAGGTTTTTAAGCAACAATATATATAAAAAATCAGCACTCCCTCAGTAGACCTTACACAACCTCAACATTCACCACATACATCTCTTAGATCTTCTACTAAGACCCTATAAAGGCAAAACAATTAAAATATATTTTTTAGGGCTGCTACAAAATTTTCAACAAAAAAGTACAAGGTTTTTAAGCAACCAGGTATATAAAAAATCACCACTCCATCAGTAGACCTTACACAACCTCAATATTCACCACACACATCTCTTAGATCTTCTACTAAGACCCTATAAAGGCAAAACAATTAAAATATATTTTTTAGGACTGCTACAAAATTTTCAACAAAAAAGTACAAGGTTTTTAAGCAACCAGGTATATAAAAAATCACCACTCCATCAGTAGACCTTACACAACCTCAATATTCACCACACACATCTCTTAGATCTTCTACTAAGATACTCTAAAGGCAAAACGATTCAAATGTATTTCTTAGGGATGCTACGAATTTTTTAACAAAAAAGTACAAGGTTTTTAAGCAACAAGATATATAAAAAATCACCACTCCCTCAGTAGACCTTACACAACCTCAACATTCACCACATACATCTCTTAGATCTTCTACTAAGACCCTATAAAGGCAAAACAATTAAAATATATTTTTTAGGACTGCTACAAAATTTTCAACAAAAAAGTACAAGGTTTTTAAGCAACAAGATATATAAAAAATCACCATTCCCTTAGTAGACCTTACACAACCTCAACATTCACCACACACATCTCTTAGACCTTCTACTAAGACACTACCGACACTATGAAGGCAAAACAGTTAAAATATATTTTTTAGGGCGGCTATAAATTTTTCAACAAAAAAGTATAAGGTTTTTAAGCAACAATATATATAAAAAATCACCACTCCCTCAGTAGACCTTACACAACCTCAACATTCACCACATACATCTCTTAGATCTTCTACTAAGACCCTATAAAGGCAAAACAATTAAAATATATTTTTTAGGGCTGCTACAAAATTTTCAACAAAAAAGTACAAGGTTTTTAAGCAACCAGGTATATAAAAAATCACCACTCCATCAGTAGACCTTACACAACCTCAATATTCACCACACACATCTCTTAGATCTTCTACTAAGACCCTATAAAGGCAAAACAATTAAAATATATTTTTTAGGACTGCTACAAAATTTTCAACAAAAAAGTACAAGGTTTTTAAGCAACCAGGTATATAAAAAATCACCACTCCATCAGTAGACCTTACACAACCTCAATATTCACCACACACATCTCTTAGATCTTCTACTAAGATACTCTAAAGGCAAAACGATTCAAATGTATTTCTTAGGGATGCTACGAATTTTTTAACAAAAAAGTACAAGGTTTTTAAGCAACAAGATATATAAAAAATCACCACTCCCTCAGTAGACCTTACACAACCTCAACATTCACCACATACATCTCTTAGATCTTCTACTAAGACCCTATAAAGGCAAAACAATTAAAATATATTTTTTAGGACTGCTACAAAATTTTCAACAAAAAAGTACAAGGTTTTTAAGCAACAAGATATATAAAAAATCACCATTCCCTTAGTAGACCTTACACAACCTCAACATTCACCACACACATCTCTTAGACCTTCTACTAAGACACTACCGACACTATGAAGGCAAAACAGTTAAAATATATTTTTTAGGGCGGCTATAAATTTTTCAACAAAAAAGTATAAGGTTTTTAAGCAACAATATATATAAAAAATCACCACTCCCTCAGTAGACCTTACACAACCTCAACATTCACCACATACATCTCTTAGATCTTCTACTAAGACCCTATAAAGGCAAAACAATTAAAATATATTTTTTAGGGCTGCTACAAAATTTTCAACAAAAAAGTACAAGGTTTTTAAGCAACCAGGTATATAAAAAATCACCACTCCATCAGTAGACCTTACACAACCTCAATATTCACCACACACATCTCTTAGATCTTCTACTAAGACCCTATAAAGGCAAAACAATTAAAATATATTTTTTAGGACTGCTACAAAATTTTCAACAAAAAAGTACAAGGTTTTTAAGCAACCAGGTATATAAAAAATCACCACTCCATCAGTAGACCTTACACAACCTCAATATTCACCACACACATCTCTTAGATCTTCTACTAAGATACTCTAAAGGCAAAACGATTCAAATGTATTTCTTAGGGATGCTACGAATTTTTTAACAAAAAAGTACAAGGTTTTTAAGCAACAAGATATATAAAAAATCACCACTCCCTCAGTAGACCTTACACAACCTCAACATTCACCACATACATCTCTTAGATCTTCTACTAAGACCCTATAAAGGCAAAACAATTAAAATATATTTTTTAGGACTGCTACAAAATTTTCAACAAAAAAGTACAAGGTTTTTAAGCAACAAGATATATAAAAAATCACCATTCCCTTAGTAGACCTTACACAACCTCAACATTCACCACACACATCTCTTAGACCTTCTACTAAGACACTACCGACACTATGAAGGCAAAACAGTTAAAATATATTTTTTAGGGCGGCTATAAATTTTTCAACAAAAAAGTATAAGGTTTTTAAGCAACAATATATATAAAAAATCAGCACTCCCTCAGTAGACCTTACACAACCTCAACATTCACCACATACATCTCTTAGATCTTCTACTAAGACCATATAAAGGCAAAACAATTAAAATATATTTTTTAGGGCTGCTACAAAATTTTCAACAAAAAAGTACAAGGTTTTTAAGCAACCAGGTATATAAAAAATCACCACTCCATCAGTAGACCTTACACAACCTCAATATTCACCACACACATCTCTTAGATCTTCTACTAAGACACTCTAAAGGCAAAGTGGTTCAAATGTACTTCTTAGGGATGCTACGAATTTTTTAACAAAAAAGTACAAGATTTTTAAGCAACAAGATATATAAAAAATCACCATTCCCTTAGTAGACCTTACACAACCTCAACATTCACCACACACATCTCTTAGATCTTCTACTAAGATACTCTAAAGGCAAAACGATTCAAATGTATTTCTTAGGGATGCTACGAATTTTTTAACAAAAAAGTACAAGGTTTTTAAGCAACAAGATATATAAAAAATCACCACTCCCTCAGTAGACTTTACACAACCTCAATATTCACCACACACATCTCTTAGATCTTCTACTAAGATACTCTAAAGGCAAAACGATTCAAATGTATTTCTTAGGGATGCTACGAATTTTTTAACAAAAAAGTACAAGGTTTTTAAGCAACAAGATATATAAAAAATCACCACTCCCTCACTAGACCTTACACAACCTCAACATTCACCACATACATCTCTTAGATCTTCTACTAAGACCCTATAAAGGCAAAACAATTAAAATATATTTTTTAGGGCTGCTACAAAATTTTCAACAAAAAAGTACAAGGTTTTTAAGCAACCAGGTATATAAAAAATCACCACTCCATCAGTAGACCTTACACAACCTCAATATTCACCACACACATCTCTTAGATCTTCTACTAAGACACTGTAAAGGCAAAGTGGTTCAAATGTACTTCTTAGGGATGCTACGAATTTTTTAACAAAAAAGTACAAGATTTTTAAGCAACAAGATATATAAAAAATCACCATTCCCTTAGTAGACCTTACACAACCTCAACATTCACCACACACATCTCTTAGATCTTCTACTAAGACACTATAAAGGCAAAACAGTTAAAATATATTTTTTAGGGCGGCTACAAATTTTTCAACAAAAAAGTACAAGGTTTTTAAGCAACCAGATATATAAAAAATCACCACTCCATCAGTAGACCTTACACAACCTCAATATTCACCACACACATCTCTCAGATCTTCTACTAAGACACTATAAAGGCAAAACCGTTAAAATATATTTTTTAGGGATGCTACGAATTTTTTAACAAAAAAGTACAAGCAACAAGATATATAAAAAATCACCAGTCCCTTAGTAGACCTTACACAACCTCAATATTCACCACACATATTTCTTAGATCTTCTCCTAAGACACTCTAAAGGCAAAACAGTTCCAATATATTTTGCAGGGATGCTACAAATTTACCAACAAAAAAATACAAGGTTTTTAAGCAATAAGATATTTAAAAAATCACCACACCCTCAGTAGACCTTACACAATCTTAATATTCACCACACACATATCTCAGATCTTCTACTATGACACTCTAAAGGCAAAATGGTTCAAATATATGTTTTAGGGATGTTACGAATTTTTTAACAAAAAAGGACTTCAAAGGAAGGATTTTTCATGCTCAAAAGGAAATCCTAGAACAAAAAATAACTAAATTATCCATTATTTTGTGATTCGAACACTGGCAAAGATGTCCTTTCTTTTTCAAAACGTTTTTAAACCCCTTATTAGTTAAAACTACCCATCTTACACATCAAAACTCTAAGCTAGTTACCTGAAAATATCCTTTATCACCACGATCGCCTCCTGCACGACATAATTAACCTTCGTCTGGATCAAATCCAGCAACGTAGAGACGCAACGCTCCGCCGACGGCTCCACCTTGATGGCGCACCTCCCGATGGCCCTCACCGCCTTCCTCACGAAATCCACGTCCACCTCCGTGGCATACTCCTTGAGCTCGCTCAGGACCTGCGCGATGTTCGCCTGCGACGCCAGGCGGATCATTATGTCCAGCTTCTCCAGCTTCACGTAGATCGGATCGTTGTACTTGACGAAGAACACCTTCATCTCGTGTTTGAGGATGTCTGGCTTCTTCTGGACGATCAGGTTTATGTTACGCAACGCGACGTACTGGACCTCCGGCTCGGAGCTGAGCAACGTCACCAGCGGCGGGGCCAGCTTCTTGCTGAGCGTGTTGCAGAACTCTGTGTCGCCGGCCAGGATCTCCATCATTTTGATGAGGACCTTGACGGCGGAGAGGACCACCGCGGCGTTGGCGTGTGCCAGGCGGGGCGTTATACGCTCGCAGATGCTCTGGGCCTCGCGCTCGTCCCTCGGCGTGTAGTTCGAGAGGGAGTCGAGGATGAAGACTTGGCCCCATTCCGTACACTCGTTCAGGGCCGTCAGAAGCTTGTTAATCGTGCTAGTGCTCAGCTCTGAAACGCGGTTTATGTTTTCAATTTGAAAAAAATATTTTACTATATATATTTTTTTAACACATAGGAATTTGTAGGTTTAAAATTAATTTTATCAATCATGCAGTAAAATTAGACTTCTTAGAACTGTGAATATCAAATGTGGTAGTTTAATTCCTTTATCTAAAGCTTTTTTAATGATATTGCCATGAATCATCTTGTTTACATCAATTTATTCATTTAATTTTGGCCATAACTGAATCAAATTTGAATACAACATGGCTTAACGTTACCAAACAAATTAAATATATGATAATAACTCTTTTTTTTTAAATAGAAACTCTGTTATAAGACGAACTATACAATGGAATTGAAGAAAAAATTATACAGGGCTAGGCAAATGCGTGGGAACGCCTGTTTTCTGCTTGAACTAAAAATTAGATTAAAAAATACTTAACAAAACTTTATATAGTTGTTTTAATCTATTTAGTGATATACGCTATCCCATTTTTCAGGCTATAATAATAAAATAATGAGTGAATAATTATTAATTTAATACATAATAAAATGCTTAACATTAATGTATGTTTTTTTAAGTCAAGGAGTTGACATGCAAAATATGCAAACCAAAGAATGAATAGGCTGAAAAAGACAAATTATTTCACATTTCACTCACCGACAAGAGGCTGGCCCGTTGGACTGCTCTCGTTGATCTCAGATAGGGCGGCGACCGCATTAGCGACCACCATGGGGTTCGAGTCGCTAAGCAATTCCTTCAATTGTTCCAAAAACCCTTGGTCCTCTACCAAACCTGAAAGCAAAGCTAAAAAAAACAACATCCACCAATGAATATTAACGCTAAACCTACCCGACGAGATGTCGTACAACTTTGCGACGCATACGGCAGCCGTCTTCCTCACATACGGATCCTCATCCTTCAGGCATTTCCGGAGAGGTTCGCACAGATACTCTGTGATCTTATCCACCCGTATGCAGCCCATGGTACGCACGGCCAGCGCCCTGATGAGGGGGTTCGGGTCCTCACAGTCCTATCAAAACAGAAATACAATGTGGTGAGTTGCCAACAGAAAGGAGGATCTACAAGAAAAAGGATACTAGAAATTACCTTAAGGAGCTGTGAGGTTGGCAAATCCTTGCATAAAAATCATAATGTAAGAGCGGTGCAGTATAAGCGTATGTATTTTTAATAATGTTATGCATCTGGCTTACCTTTACGAAGGTGTTGACCGCCATGATAGCCATGTCAGGTTGAGATTTAGCGTAATTCATCAGGTATAAATAAACTAGCTTTTTTAGCTCTAGGTTGTCAGTTTGCATGCAGTTCACGACGTCCGGGAACAAGGCCGAGACATCTTTGCCTACCGTCATGGAAGCTATAACCTAGAAATGTTGCGATTGAGTCATGTAATTGCTAACGTGCTAGGTAAATACCTTCTTGACTGCTTCCTTTTTCTTCTCCTTCTTGTCATTGTTTAATTCCGACTTTAACTCGAATATTTCCCCTTTTTTCGTGGTCGTAAAGTACTTGGAATCGGTCATGATGGGCCACTACCTACAATCAATACGATTGTATTACGAATTGTCAGATTTTTGGAAATCGAATGAACAGAAGGAGGTCTTGAACGTACGTTATTTTTGTAATTGAAGCGTTTTATCTACCTGTACTTGCAGATTTTTTAAAGAATATTAACAAATTCTCAATAAGTTGACATTTGGCAAAACGCCTACCGATTTGACAGATGTCAGCCAAACGTCAAAGTTAAACGTCACCACAGGGAGGTGCTGCCATCTGTCAAGAGGTGCGTTAGTCGAGACAAATATGTGCTGACATTGAAAATAAATGGCTTAGCATTTGAATATCGTATGTAGTTATATACAATTCTGGACTTTTTTGCGGTTTTAATGTGTTATATGAGGTAGTTAATTAATAACGCTTTGAAATTGTGTCGCCGTGCCGTCGTTCTAGCTATCTCTTTGACATAGTGTCGGCTGCAACTTCACGTTAGTGTAAATAAATACATAGCTCGGTTGTCATTTTGGAGAATTTGTAAATTGTGTAATATCTGTGGTATTTTGTTTATAAAATGTTATTAAGCGTGAAGAAAATGTAAAAAATGGGTGCGAAAGATTCCAAGAGGAGTTGCCTAAGTTACGAGGATGCCGTCAAGCGAAGTAAGTGGTAGTTTTAGTTCGTGGCGGATGACCATTTTCCAGTGCTTATATCATGTGATATATTAAAACGTAAATAGTATTGTTGAAAAAGCAGTGTAATTAACTCGGCACATTTAAGGAAATGCCAATAGGCAACGCCGGAGTGGTTTTATTCGTTTTGCCTACTTTCCCATAATTTTATCTCGAGCTTCATTTGAATAATGCCCCCATAATCACTTTATTAATCTGTTTGATTAATTGATAGGCGTTTTAAACGATGCATTTACGTCCGTTATTAGTTAAACGGTGATTTCCTCGACGATTCTTTTAATTTGCTTAATCAAGTCAACAAATATCATTCGTTGGTTCAAATGTGGATGTCCTCATTTAACTGTGTTTATATAATAATATCAGTTTTGCAAATTTCACGTTATTTGCTTTGTGACAATATCTCCACATACTTACATATTAAGTTAATAATTATATAAGTAAATATGGCATTGAAGTATAAGAAGCGGTTATATTAATGTAAGAACTACGTCTTTGGATTCTTGACATTTTGTGGTGGAAATTATTTGGCTAAGTAAACATCGGTTTTTCCTAGATTAAATGAATCAGTAGCAAAAAGGTTAGTCAATAATTGAAGCGAAAATAACAGTTATTTTATATAAAAAAGACACAGAAAGAAGTTATATTGAAAAAGGGAGTTCTTATTCTGATGCAACTTTCCTCAATCTGTTGAATATGAAGTTAGTAAAATCACCCAGTCATTCAGTGATGAATATTTTGACTATTCAAGACTTATGTATAACGTAACTGAAGTTGTTTTCATTATTTCATTTGGAAGACCAGTTTTTTGCCTGTAGCTTTGAATATCGTATGTAGTTAGCTTTAGCAACTATCGCAATTAGTCTATTCTGGAAAGAGATAAAAATCACCAAATAATTAATTGCAGGAAAATAATCAGATAATTCGTAATCTATACGAGTGCCCTCATTATATAAAATCAATTTTAATTGGTGTGAATCACAGATAATGTTTTTATTTTCGTCAAGTCAACGTCCATTCTTTGGACAAGTGATTATCGTAATCTAGTTCGTTATATTTTATTGTTTGAGTAGATTCCGTTATCAACAATTAATTTCACTGGCATGTCGGAAAGTAGCTGATAAACAATCAGTCACTGACTCAATGAACACAATGGTAATAACAATACGGACGTTTTCGTTGGAAAATTCTCTTTACCACCATTTTCTCGCTTGGCAATCAATCGAATCTATAAATACAAGCCATAAAAATGTATTTTTGTAAAGGACCTGATGCATTCAAGTTTTAAATATCTTTTACTGCTGCAGCAAAAATAGCAGCACAAATGCCCGACAGAAGATTGTTTTTCTGTATTTATTATTGAAAATTTTATCGTTAATAGACAGACTATTCGGTACATGAGATAAAGCTGTAGTTTTTAACTTTAAAGATAAAGTTAGTTTACTCAAATCAAGTTCTCCTCTGCCTGTTTGTTTTGTAAATATTTGTTTTCGTGATAGTTTATGCCTAAGCAAATAGTAGTTAAAATTTAATTTCAAGGAATAGTTGGATACAGATACCTTAAGAAATATAACCTTGACCAACTCTTTTTGTCATAAATACTACTGAGTTTACGTGTAAAAACGTTGCAATACCAGTTTTTGTCCATTTGGGCACCATAAAGTGATTAAAATTAATTATTTAAATATGAAAAGATTTGTTTTTATCAACTGCAATTCACAGGTCAATCAGTCCCTTGTTATTGTGTTTCAGGTACGGCGTTTTTTATTAAAATAACAGTCCGAATTGGAAAAAAATTCCGCAAAATATGAATATATATACATGTATACTTTTCCCAGTCGAGTCGTAATACATTTTTTTATAATTCCAGTGACCGATGCAGAATTCAGGAGAGTATGCGAAGCCTTCAAAAGGTTGACCAACGGTGGGCAGCTGTTGAGCAGAAACGCCTTCACACAGAACGTCCTAGGCGATGGGGTACCTTTAACGATAGCCGACTGGTTGTACACAGCATGCGGTGGGAATTCCAGGGGCATAGTCCTTCGGGATTTGATTTGTGGCCTAGTGTTGCTCACCAAAGGTACACAGGAGGAGAAAATCAAGTAAGATTCCTTTATTTAAATCGTTTTGTGTTCTTTGAACAATTAAAAAAGTAGGGTTAGGCGTTCAGTAGTTACATAAGGTTATGTTTACAACGCGTGGCCTTGGTGTAAGCAGTTCTGGTTACTAATGTAATTAGTTTTAATAACAATAAAAAAAAAAACGCGGATTTCTAAAAACTTATGCATGAATTATTGGAATTAATATTTTTTTTATCGTCAACAAGTCAAAGGCGGAATACCACAAATCTGAGTTGCAATTAGGGAAGTAATAATTGATGCACGGGACGAGTAATTCATCATCATTAGGTCATCAGTCCTAAGACTGGTTGGACGCTAACCTCCAGCTTCTCGCATCTTGTGCTAACCTACGCATTTCGCTAATTGTGCTACAACCTACATCCCTTACTATTTGCGAGAAGTAGTCTAATCTAGGCCTACCTCTGCCTTTCTTCACTCCTATTTCTGCCTCCAAAATATCGCGGACTATTCCCCCATGTCTCAGCAAGTGGCCTACCATTCTATCTCTTCTCTTCTTTAAGTTTTTCCACATACTCCTTTTCTCGCCGACTTTCTCCAATACTTCTTCGTTTCTAACCCTATCAGTCCACAGTATTTTCATCATTCTTCGGTAACACCACATCTCAAAAGCTTCTAATTTCTTCCTACTTGCTTCCCCTACCGTCCAGGTTTCGCAGCCGTAAAGTGCCGTGCTCCATACATATGTTTTCAAAAATCTCTTCCTTGTTTCTAAGTTTATTACCCCCGAGCATAAAAGTGCTTTCTTTTTGTTAAAAGCTACTCGACCCTGCGCTATTCTTTGTTTTATGTCTTTATCGCTTCTTCCATCCCAATTTATTTTACTTCCTAAATAAGTGAAGTCTTTAACTTCCTCCAATCTTTCATTATTAATTTGTACTTTCGTTTTTGCTCTGCTCTCGCGCCCTCTGCACACTAACACTTTAGTTTTGTTTTTATTCACCCTCATTCCGTATTCCTCTGTCAACACTGCCTCCATTTCGTTCAATGCTGATTCTAGTTCCTCCTTACTAGATGCTAATACTGCTATATCATCCGCGAATCTCAGCATTTTTAGTTTCTGTCCCTGTACTTTAATCCCGAAATCCACTCTATCTTTTACCACATTAATCGCCTCTTCGATGTACAGATTAAAAATTAGTGGTGATAGCGTACATCCTTGTCTTACTTCTTTCCTAATACCTACTTCCCTTTCTTCCCCTTCTACTTCTATAACAGCAGTTTGCTCTATGTATAGATTGTGTACTACTCTCCTATCTCTATACTTCATTCCCGCGCTCTTTAGTATCTCGAACATTTTTTCCCATCTTACGTTATCAAAAGCTTTTTCTAAATCTACAAATCCTATATAAGCGTTCTTTCCTTTTTCTATTGTTTTCTCTAACATTACTCTTAGCGCCAGAATAGCTTCGCGAGTTCCCCTATTTCGCCTAAACCCGAATTGGTCTTCTCCTAGTATTTCCTCCGCTCTATTTTCCATCCTCTTCTGCACTATTCTAGTTAAGATTTTTGACGCATGGGAAGTAAGGCTAATCGTTCTAAAGTTCTCGCATTTGTCGGCTCCTCTCTTTTTCGGTATAGTAACGATAATGTTCCTCTTATAATCCTCCGGCATCTCGCCCGTTTCGTATATATATTTTACCAGTTCAAACATCCTATTTACTACTTTCTGTTCCGCACATTTCAAAATTTCCGCCTGTATTTTATCTACACCCGGCGCTCTATTATTCTTTAGCCCCCTTAGTGCTATTTCAAATTCCTCTCTCAATATAGGTTTTCCTACATCTTCCCTATCGATGCTAGATTCTTCCTCTAATATCTCTCCTAATTCCTGACCCTCGTATAAATTTCCTAAGTACTGCTTCCATCTATCCGCTTTCTCCTCTCTTCCTATCAGTATGTCCCCCGATTGACTCCTAACATTTCTACTTATTGTTCCTACATCCCTGAAGTTCCTCTTAATTATTTTGTAAGCCTCATCGGTCTTACCTACTTGCAACTTATCTTCTACTTCTTTGCATTTCTCCTCTATCCATTGTTCTTTCGCTTTTCTACATTTTCTAATGATTTCCCACTTTATTGCCTTATACGTTTTCAGTCCTTCTTCGTCTCGTCTGTTTTTGTAGCCTCGTCTCTTTTGCATTAAGTTTAAGATTTCGTCCGTTATCCAGGGCTTCCTAGCTTCCCTTTTATCGTGTCCTAAAACGTCCGTAGCCGCGGAAGCTAGACTATTCTTGATACCCTCCCACTCAGTTTCTGCGTTCTTGATTTCGACCTTACTCGTTTTATTTATTAATTGATCTGTTTTCTCCTGGAACTTATCTTTCATATTCTGATCCCTCAATATGTCTACATGTATACGTTTCTTATCCTTCCGGGTTTTCAGATTTTTGAACTTTAATCTAGCTTTCATGACTACCAAGTTGTGATCGCTGTCTACATCTGCTCCTGGATAACTCTTACAGTCTTTTACTTGATTTCTAAATCTCTTCCTAACCAGAATGTAGTCTATCTGATACCTGTCTATCCCTCCTGGCATTTTCCATGTGTACCGCCTCCTAACGTGATTCTTGAACAATGTGTTCGCGACTACCATCTTGTGCTTCTCACAGAATTCTATCAGTCTGCTACCTCTCTCGTTTCTGACGAATAATTATTCAAAGGTAATTGCTACTGGTTTGCCATTATTCGTCGTGGCTGATTCTAAATTTTTTTAAGTTCAAACAATGACGGTGCAAAATAAATATAACAGAGAGTCAGCGAAGCATTGTAAATTACCTTGTGGTTGAGATTTTAGAATCACCTCGCCACAAAAAAAGTAATTATTGCAAATTTGTTTTATTTAAAGCAGATTTGTGTTAACCAGATGAGCATTTAAGGATGTTTGTATTTTGTTTATAAGATTCTTGAGGTTTCAAACATTTTTTTTTTAAGATTCGTATTTATTTGTGATTGTGTGTATTCACATATTCACAGGATGTACTCTTTAAAAACGTTTTATTTACTAGAACATTTAGGTAAAATAAAGAACAGTCTTATAATTGCCAATTATCATAATCTCTTACATCAAGATCATTTATCTTACGTCAGTTGTAAAGTATTTCAAAACTAAATTAGGGTAGTAGGTGATTCCTCGTATTTCTGCTGATCATTTTACCATTGTCTACGGTATTTATGCAGCGAGTAATAAAAAAAAACATCAGGCTAACTGTAATACTTGATAAGAGAGATTAAAAATGACAAATTAACTTTTATTATTGAAGCTGAGCTAATGTAACCGTTAATGAAAAAAATATTCATTTTTTTGCAATGCCTTAAGGCTCGAAGCAGCGAGAAATGAATAAACACAACCCTTCTCTCCTTGCACAGATTTCTATGGACGTTATACTGCAACGATTCCGGCACACACATAACCCGAAATGAGTTCCAAAGCGCCCTCCAGATCGAGGGCACGCTGCCCCCGCCCGAGGGGGTCAACAAACCCAACCTCGTCTGGGACCGCACCCTCATCTCCCTTTTCGGCGTGGGGCAGGACAAGGTCGCCTTCGACACGTTCAAAGACTGGATAATTTACAATAAGGAGGCGACCGTTCTCTCCAAATGGTAATTCTGACACTTTGCAGCACGTTTCGTGGTTACTGACGTTATTTTCAGGCTCCTCTACAACCCCTGCGTTTCCTTGAGCTCCGAGCTGGAGACGCCGACCTTCTATCAGACCCTGGCCGGGGTGACCCACCTGGAGGAGCAGGACATCTGCGAGCTGGAGAAGTGCTTCTGGGCGTTGCAGAGCGCGTCCGTGTCGGGCCATCTCGATTTCAACTGTTTGAAGTCGCTCGTGTGCCCTCCCGTCCCCCTCAAGGCTTGCAAAGGGTAAAATGAACGTCCCCTCTCTGTTGGGCGGTTTAAAATAATTTTATTTTAGCTTATTTATGGCGCTAGACGTTAATAGCGACGAGCATATAGACTTCAAGGAGCTTTGCTGTGGGATATCAGCTGCTTGTAGGGGTCCTCTGGTGGAGAGGATGAAATGTAAGTGAAAGTCGACGATTAAAATACAGAAAATGTGGTATAAATGAATAGATCATAGCGTTTCAGCTGTTGAAATGTAATTAAAAAAATTGCATCTTATGGATTGAGGTTTCCTTCATCTGGGTTTTTGAGTTTTATGGTTGAGTAGTCCATATGACATACAACCAGTCATCAAAATCGTTATGGAAGGTGTAATAGTTTGTTCAGCCTTTAATAAGAAAGTATACAAACACTTTTAATCTACTTTACCCATTTTGTCACATATTTTGCTTAAAAATCTTGGATATAGACAGAGAGCATCAATAATGGTCATTGTTTAGTTTATTTTGTAAATATAAGACTAAGAAAAATGTAAATAATGAGAGCTAATGCCTTTTATTTTCTATATTAATCTAGTTTCAGGATATAAGACTTGATATAATGCCTATTTTGGTGATACGATGCAGTAGTTCATTTGTCCTCTCGATTAATCCCATATTTCAAAGCTTACAGCCTTCTTTTTAACTGTTGCGGCACTCATTTCGGTTTAGTTGTGCAGTAGTTCATTTGTCCCGTAGGTATATTTCACCGTTCTAACCGTTTTAAGCGATTTTAAGGCAATGTTCGATATCGACTTGGCTGAAAACTCGCGAAAATCACGCTCATTTTCCCAAAACCAGGTATCCAACTTTTACTTATTCCCTCTTTAGTTTGCTTCAAAATCTTCGACATGGACAGAGACTGCTACCTCAGCCCGGACGAGGTCCAGCACATGACCCAAACGCTGCTTTTCATCGCCAACAAGAACACGCTCGTCCACGCCAATCAGCTCTGCTATGAGAACTCGCAGAAGCACGACGCGCTTGCGGAGATCGCGAGCGATTCGCGTACCGGCGGCCTAGAGAGCGAGCTGGCGAAGAAGCACAGCAAGTCGCTGGAGTCGCTCAACGAGAGAATCGACCAGAAGGGCGGTCTCAGCCAGGAGGACTTCCTAGTGTGGAGTGTGGAAAACAACAGCCTGGTTTCGCCGCTCCTGGAGCTCCTCTTCCAAGTGTGCCACGTATCGTTGGGGCTGAAGCCGCACTGTCGGCACGACGAGTACGAAATAGGTGCGACGACGCACGTAAAGACTGGAAAAGTTGATTAAAATCGAGTTTTTTTTTTTAGTCATGGGTTGGCTGGAGAGGGAGGAACGGCGGGGGTACCACGTCGGGCAGTTCTGGTACCTCATCTCCTCGGACTGGTGGCAACACTGGCTGACGTACACATCGGCGTCCAGGTCCAACTTGGACTTCTGCAATTGCCGCAACGAGCCGAGGATACCCATAGAGGAGGGCATCGTGTGCGACGAGAGTCTCATCAGCAACACCACGGACTACACGTCGACCTCCAACGATTTCAACTCCAACAGCATGGAGTCGATGGGCGATCTCCTGAGCCGCGGCGACAGGTTGGTTGAGGTCTAACTTTAAAGAAATATACTTCAGGGCGATAATTACAAAAAAAAAACTACCGTTTTTTCGCGGTTTAATTAAAAACGTCGCAGTTGCAGCATCGCCTCCAGTTCCGGGGTCTCCAGCAGCTCGGGCACGGGCCCCAAGAGAAGCCTGGGCCAGCCAGGGCCTATCGACAACTCTAACTTGGTGGCGGAGCCCATCCTCAAGGTCCCAACACTGACCGGGGAAGGTAAGTCCCATCCACGTTCATTAATCCTTGTCGATAGCGGGCCTAGAGGTAAACCTTGGTGTATATCTTTTCTGAAGTATGTCTATATGGTGTAGGCTTAAATTGAAATTAGTAGAGCAAGATGGTGAGTGTTAGGGCAACAATTGTAATGGAAAATATCAAAATTTAGATTGGAAGTAGTTATTTCCGCCAAAAACCTTCGTGATATTTTTTCTTAACAGCAGGCATCATATTTGAGAAGAAAAATTAACCTAACCTTGCATCCTTCTTGAGAGACTACTGTAAACATTGCTTAAAATTGCTTTAAGTTTGTTCAAATCGCATTAAAGATGACGTAATGTGGCCCAAGATAGGATCCTCGCGGTACACCTACTTTAATCTCTTCCAGGAGGTAGATTAAGAAGAGACATGACCTTAGTTCAAAGGAGAGACTTTGAATTAGTGCCAGACTCATTGTGGAAGGCGCTTTCGATGTGGTACGGCGGCCCGTTGCCTCTCCCGAGACAGGTCATCAGGCCCCCGGGCAGGTCGGAGGTGGAACTGGAGCTTTACCCTCTCAACCTGAGGATATTACGGCACCAACAGCACCAGGCTCTCGGCAATAATCCCACTTGGAGCAGCGTTGTGGGAGGGTGCGTCTCAATTCCGTCTCCATTTGATGTACGATCTTACAGGGTGACGTTTTTAGGTACGGCGCTGCAGCTTTGAGCACGGCCGGTTTGACCTCAACGGTCAATGCCGGCATGAGGCGGTGTCTCGCTCATACGGCGGCCTTCTCTCGTCTGGCCACCGTCCAACAGGTCACGGACTTTCTCTGCCACCGTCTGGCCATCAGGCCCGAGGAGGCGAGGCTGTGGCTGCTGCGCGAACATTCCTCTAGCCTACTAGACGACGACAACGCCTCCCTACAGGATCTGGCCATAGTGGAGGGCGACCAGATCCTGTTGGAGGTCAGGAACAAGGACTTGACGTGGCCCGAGGAGCTGGGGCAGTTGGTGGCGAGTGGGGGCCACGACGTGGGGCTCAGCGTCGAGAGGAGGCCCACGATTTGTTTGCCGCCAGGTAGGTGTTAGTTTTAGGTTAGTTGGAGGTGATTTTTTTTTAATACATATAGTAGCGTCGGCAGCACATTTTTGTAATCGTTTACTGGCTGGTAAGAATGAACATGACGGTTTAAGAGTTGCAGTGTACGTACTATAACATTAACTACCGAATTATTTTTAGAATCAGTTGTCTCGTCCACACATAACCACAGTTTATTATTTTGTAATTCTGATTTAAGGTATTTCTATTAACTATTTTTTGAGATTCTGCCTAAAGTGTACCTATGAATTCAGATTATTACTTGCTTCTTCCATAAAAGCGAGAAATAGTGATTAAAAATGTAATTTCAAAGTTTTCCAGTTAATTTTATATTTGCTACAATTACAAGCTACTAAATTTACAGTGCTTTGTTGACACTTTTATTCTAATCCCTACGGATTGCATTGTTATTCTTATATATTTTTGGAGTTAAAGCTAAAATATTTATTTTAATGATATTTATCATCGTTTTGTTGATAATTTTGTCCTTTCTTTTTTTGTGGATCTATGAGTAAAGAGAGGACTTGAGTTCGAGTAGTATTAAATTTGATTTTGTCTGTTTTTCTTCGTCCCTGTATTCCTCTTATTTTCTGCTTCTTTTCTTTGTGCGTATTCTTGTTATTCCCTCCTTCAAACACGCACTAGACTACGTCAAGTGGGTTGTAATTTCTTTTCCAGGTGCTACCGTCTCCACAATTTCGCCCTTTTCGTCCCCTTATTCCTCTTTTCTTCTGCTTCTTTTCCTTGTGCGTCTTCTTTTCTCCTTCAAACACGCACTAAATAGCGTCACGTGAGTTGTAGTTTCTTTTCCAGGGGCACTACCGGCCTCCACAATTTCGTTCCCTCATTTTTCTTCTCTTCTGTTTCTTTTCCTTTTGAGTCTTCTCTCCTTCAAACAGACACTAAATAACATCACGTGGGTTGTAATTTCTTTTCCAACCGCTACTGGCCTTTACAATTTCGTCCCCTTTTTCCTCTTCTCTTCTGCTTCTTTTCCTTGTGCGTCTTCTTCTCTCCTTCAAACACGCACTAAATAGCGTCACGTGAGTTGTAGTTTCTTTTCCAGGGGCACTACCGGCCTCCACAATTTCGTTCCCTCATTTTTCTTCTCTTCTGTTTCTTTTCCTTTTGAGTTTTCTCTCCTTCAAACAGACACTAAATAACATCACGTGGGTTGTAATTTCTTTTCCAACTGCTACTGGTCTTTACAATTTCGTCCCCTTTTTCCTCTTCTCTTCTGCTTCTTTTCCTTGTGCGTCTTCTTCTCTCCTTCAAACACGCACTAAATAGCGTCACGTGGGTTGTAATTTCTTTTCCAGGCGCCACCGGCCTCCACAACTTGGGCAACACATGCTTCATGAACGCCGCCCTACAGGCGGTATCCAACACCAGGCCGTTGACGCTGTACTTCCAGAGGGACAACCAGCTGTCAGAATTGAACAGCATGAACCCTCTGGGTACGAAAGGGGCCGTGGCCAGGCGGTACGCCGAGCTGTGCAGAGAACTGTGGGCAGGATCGACGAGGAGCGTCGCCCCCCTCAAGCTTAGGTACTGCGTGACCAAACACGCTCCCCACCTGGGGGGCGGAGGTCAACAC
Source organism: Rosalia funebris (assembly GCA_037954035.1). Classification (NCBI taxonomy): domain Eukaryota; kingdom Metazoa; phylum Arthropoda; class Insecta; order Coleoptera; family Cerambycidae; genus Rosalia; species Rosalia funebris. The sequence goes on along the minus strand of JAZFAV010000003.1, from coordinate 25,074,698 downwards.
GACTCCCAGGTAGGTTCAGTACAATTTTCGCGAGGCCTGTTATTGACGATCGTCGCTTTCAGGAACTCCTGGCGTGGCTGCTGGACGCCTTGCACGAGGACCTCAACCGGGTGGCTAGGAAGCAGTACACCGAGCTGAAGGACAGCGGGGGCAGGCCCGACGAGATAGTGGCGGAGGAGGCGTGGCAACAGCACCTGGCTAGGGACCACTCCATCATCACGGACCTGTTTTACGGACAACTGAAGAGCAAGGTAAGTGAGATCACGGGGGTCGCGTTAGGGGTTTCTTCAAGCGTTTCTGTCTAGGTCACCTGCCAGACGTGCGGGCACGAATCCGTCCGCTTCGACCCCTTCAACTTGCTGAGCCTGCCGCTGCCCATGGAGAGTTATACGCTGTGCGAGGTGCTAGGTAATTTTTCGCGGTTCTAACGCGACCCCCAGGTGTGACGGTTGTTTTTTTCCAGTGGTGCGTCTGAACGGCGAGTGCCCCCTAAAGTACGGGGTGCGTTTGAACTCCGAGGCGAGATACCTGGAGCTGAAAGAGCAGTTGCACGGCCTCTGCGGGATCACCCCGGACAGGTTGCTCCTGGCCGAGGTGGCTTACTGCCAGATCCGTACCCTACTGTCGGACGAGGCACGGGTGAACCCCGGCACCGCCACGGAGCTGTACGGCTACGAGCTGCCGGACGCCAACGAGTCGGCCGAGCAGGCCAACCTCGAGAACGAGACAGGTTTGTTTTTTGTTGCACAGTCGCGCGTACGGCGGCGTTCACTGTTCGTATAACGATTTTTTCTTCCCAGAGGCGGAGCCGGTGATGTCCGAGAGCCCGCTGGCACGTAGTCCAGAGGTAAGCGCTGGTTCGGCCCTATGCATGCCCAACATTCTATGCTTTAAGGTATGCACGTATCCAACACAGCATCCTATTTTGTGTGTGCGTCCCGATCGAATGAATTATTCTGTGTTTTCGGTGTTGCTTGTTTTTTATTTATTTTTTTTTTATTGCTAACCAGTCGGGGGTATGGAGAAATACCCCCGAGGGGCATACGATACGGCGAATTTAAGGGAGTTATATTGCGCGTTTCGTTAGTTTTCACTCTGTGACTTCACGAGGAGATGTAACGTTATTTTGTAAGTACGTTCAAACACGTACTAGTCCTTGAGCAGGGTGAAAGCAACCTTACGATTAATTGAGTAATCTTAAAAGTGTTTTTAAACAGAAATATAAGCAATGGTTAATTCATTTTAGGGTCAATTGAGCTCTTGATCGACAGAGGATGTTACCATTTTGACATCAAACGCCTAATCGATTCTAAAACTAATTTATTATTGCATATATTGCAGGGGAACGTGTCGACGGTGTGGCATTACTTTTTTTCTCCATGTTACATTGTAGAAAAAATAAGAGAAAAGTCGGTCGCTGAGTAATATTAGTTTATAACGATTTAAATAAAATTGTAACATTTTTATAATTATAAAAATAAAATTACGCGTCTATAAGTAAATTCTGGATTTTTACCACTGTTTATTTTGATAGTTATTGCTTATTGTGCATTTCATGATTATTTGCAACAGATAAAACTCTTGTTTTGCCGACGACAGTACAGCCGCCGACTCTAGTAGCAAGTGCGAATTAAACTAAGCAGGGCCGTACTTAGTTTTTTTTTTCGCAAATAAAATAGTACAAATATATGGCTTATTTTCAATGTTGGTATACCCAAAAAGATTATGTCGTAGATTCATGATGAGGGTTCAAACAATATTATTGTCCCTAATTTTTTAAACTCATCGAGTGAACCCTTAGCTTATTTCAATAATTAAACACTGTAACAAATTGAGTATATCAAAAACTCGGGTTTAGAAAATCCTTAAAGTGGCTTATGATGCTCCCAAACTGCGGAAAAGATAATTCGACAAATCAACAAAAAAATGTTAAAAAATAAAAATGTTTTTTTTTTTATTCTTATGCAAACGTTGTTTAGTGGATTAATTTTATAATTATTTGGGTACTAATTATTGTTTATTTTATTTTGTATGACAGGACGATTTTACAAGTTTTTGAAACCAATACATGAATCCTAATTAAAAAATAATTAGGCAAATAGAAAAAGGTTAAAAAAAATGTTCTAACTTTAGATATTTCACGGTCTTGTAAAATCACCCTGTATTTATTGTGACGATTTTTTTTTTGCAATAAGCAAGTGGCTTAAAATGTATAATTGTATTGTATATATTTGTGTTGTTTTTTTCTCTTTTTATAATTTTTTTTACGCTTGAGCTAAAAACTGGTATATTAAAAAAACAGGCGCTTTCAATAACAGCTATAAAATATTTTTTACAGTACCAGCAAAAGTGTTTATTTTTCGTATTTGCTAACCGCATTAATTGCAGATTTAGTTGAAAATAAATCAATTCTTTTCAAGATCAAAATTGTCTGGTATTTAATCGTATAATACACCGCGAGTTATTGCCATGGTTAATCGTCTGCCTTACAGAACATCAGAACCAGACCCGAACCGAGGCTCAGCAAACCCATCCCGTTCAAGAGATCCAGTATATCCATCCATTCCAGCCTGTCAACGGCCTCAGGTTAGTCGTCGACGTGAAAAACACCGCCTATTGCTTACAATAATTTTCGTTGTTGTTCAGCTTCTTCGGATGGCAGCCAGAAGTGGCCCACCTACCTGATAGCGGTGCATCGGAAATGCGTGCGCCAGGAGACCTACTTCCTGTCGCAGCAGAAGAGCAAGCCGAGCCTCTTCGGCCTGCCGCTGCTCCTCGGCTACAACAAGAACAGCACCTGCCAGGGTCTGTACCAGGCGGTCTGGGGGCAGGTCACCAGGCTGTTGAGCCCCCTGCCGCAGGGCGACCAGACCAACCACGCCACCGATTGGTACGTTGAAGACCGATAGTGTCGCGGGGAAACCATTTGAATGAACGCTTTTTTTTCTCGCAGCGATGATTCTCTGGGGTACGCGTTCCCGTTCACCTTGAAGGCGGTGCTCCAGGGGGGGCAGATATGCGCGCTGTGCCACTGGACGCAGTTCTGCAGGGGGTGCACCCTGCCCTGCGACGACGAGTACCTCGTGGACAAGTGCCGTGGCAGCCAGGGTACCATGTACATCGCCATCGATTGGGACCCAACGGCGCTGCATCTGCGATACCAGAGCAGCAGGGAGAAGGTAGGTGCATGTTTGAATTTCCATGATTTCCGGACGGGAGACGTACGTACACGCGTGTATTTGTTTGGTGAAAGGTTTGAGTGGAAAATGTCGGTCTAGATGGATTTTACGTGGTGTCCTACGAATTTAGCGATTGTGGACAGTTTCAGGTAGTCTTATGTACGTTATTGTGGATATCAGGCGCGAAAACGGCTCAGTGAACGCTGCACCATCTGAACCGGAGCCGAACGAACATGCACATGGTATTACTGTGTGGTCTTCTTTAAGTAATGGGAAAACCCTATCCAGCGATTCTGTATTAATAAATCGTGAAAATTCGAAAATAATTTGATCTTGCTCCGTCTAGAAGAGATTTGTTTGATATTTCCTATGAATTTAACGATTCCGAACAATTTTAGGTACTTTTATGTACAATGTTGTGGATATTAGCCATGAAAACGGGTAAGAGTAAGCGCTGTAGCATGTGAACCGGAGCCGAACGGACACGCGCACTCTATTTATCACTGCGTGGTCTTATTTAAGTACTGTAGAACCCCTTTCAGAGTTTACTGTGTTAATAAATCGGGAAAATTAAAAAAATATGTTGATCTTAGTCTACCTGGAATAGTTTTTATTGATATTTCCTATGAATTTAGCGATTCCGAACAATTTTAGTTAATTTGATTTTCATTATTGTGGATATGAGGCGTGAAATCGTTACACTATTTTTGCCATTGCGCTATATATGAGCCTACTACAGGTACAGCAAGTGTAAAATAAAAATGCTTAACACTTTAGTTATGGTTGGAACACGAGTCGGTGGCCACTTGCCGGAAATTACACACGGAACCTATCGATCTGGACTACTGCTTGAGGGCGTTCACGTCCGAAGAACGCCTAGAGACCAAATACCACTGCAGCAACTGCCAGGACAAGCAGCCGGCCACCAAGAAACTGCAGATCTGGAGGCTGCCCCCGATCCTGGTACGAACTCCACCGCCCCCGTCGCTCATACTTTTACCGACTGACTCCTTTTCGCTCGTTTCCAGATTATACACCTGAAACGCTTCGACTGCGTGAACAACAAGTGGGTGAAGACCCAGAAGGTCGTCAACTTCCCCTTCAAGGACTTCGACCCGACGGCGTACCTCGCCTCCGTGCCCCAGGAGACGATCCTGCGGCACAGGCAGCTGGCGCAGGAGAGGCAGACGCACGACGAGCTGGAGAGGTCCACCGACAGCCAGCCGGAGAAGATCGTGGAGGAGGCGGAGCCGAACGGCAACGAGGGGCAGTGCTCGGAGAACAGGAACGTTTCGAACGGCTCGTGTTCGACGGAAAACTGCAAATTGTTGAGGGAGTGCGAGGGTGGCGCGGCCGCGGGCGATGCCCTTAAGGCTAGCAAGATCAAGGTGGGGAGGGCGGCGAGGACGAGACTGGAGTCGACCAGCCTGCTGAGGACGCCGATCATCGACGAGCACCTGAAGGACTACCACCAGCACCAGCTGCTGCCGGGGCAGGACCCGTTCGACTTGAGGTACCAGCTCTACGCCGTTGTGGTAAGTTTTTAGAATTGACTTAAAAAAATTCTTAATCGATTTTAAAATTTACAATTGTTATCATATAGGGTGTCCCAAAAAAATTGGCAAAATGTTTAGTAAGTTGTTAAGTTGTTGTAATAAAATGTTTAATAATTTTTCAATAAATTTACCAGGAATTAATTCGAAGAAAGAAGAAAGTCGATTTCAGTTTTCGATTTTTTTGGGACACACTATATAGTATTGACTATTAAGTAAACATAGAGAAGTGGAGATACGTGTTTTTAAAGTATCAAATGTCTTTATTTTTTGATGACCCTGTATATTTATTTTACACGAATCAATAGAAAAGTGTATAAGGTACTTCAATTCAATTCAATACATTACAGACAAAATGAACAATAAATATCATTTAGAAGTATTTTTTATTACAATTTTAATTTTGACTGATATTCGCCCTTTTTTAGGGGTAGGGGTAAGATTGAAGATTTTCTGCAGTAATTAATTTTTTTTTCAAACTGAATTTTTTTAGAAAAAGTGTCTAAATTATTTTCAAATATATTTCTGTTTTGTATAAATAGGATATTGCAAAATATACAGGGTGTCCCAAATGTATAGTTATTGTTTGAACTGAATGAAGTGCAGTCATATGTTTCTTTGTTATAAAATAAGGAATTTTAAAGAGGTAGAAATCATTTAAAAAATATTCTACGTCATATTTTAACATTGTTGATTTTACAGTAACAAAAAAAATGAGTTAAATGTTTAAAAAAACATTTCAACTTATACAGGGAATTCAGAATTATAAAATAATTATGAGTTTCCATTGGAGGAATCAAAATCGCCAACAGTTTATTTTTTGGGACACACTATATAATGAATATTTTTAAAATATGAGATAAAGTCGACAGGCGTGTCGGAATTTTGCAGAAACTAAGTATTTTAAATTCTTTTGTTTTCATCTACGATCTTGCTGTGTATATAGGTCGTAATTAAATTATATAAGGTATAAAAAAGTTAACACTTATTACAAATGCTTAAATCAATTATTATAATAGTCTGCACGACTGTTATATAACAAAATACTTTTATAGATCGATTTTACAATATACCATTACACAGGGTGTCCCAAGAAAGTAAACTGTGTTTAATAACAAAGTTTTAAATATCAATTTTTCTACCGTCTTTTGTTATTTTGCTGTATATTTATACAGGGCATAGTAAAACTAATAAAGAAAATACAAGTTTAATACACATCACAGATAAATTGCCAAAATAATTATAACAGTTTGTAAAACTCTAATATCAATAGACTTTTTGCTAGTCTGATTTTAAAATAATTTTTTTGCTATAAATTTTTAATTTGAAAATTTTTTAAATTAAGGAAAAATTTTTTAGTATACATAAAATTTATAGTATCGCAATAATATACAGGATATGTCGAAATATGTGGGACGACTTGGAGGGCCGATTAAGCACCTCAAAAAAATTGAAAAGTTGCCATACATCAAAATCCTTTTTGTTTTCGATGTACTGTGTGTTAAGGATTTGTAAAACATTCCTATCTATATCTTCCTTTCTATATCTCTCGTCTTCTGATTCCCCGCATTTTCGTGCCTTCCAGAGTCATTCAGGTCTGTTGAACGGCGGCCACTACATCTCGTACGCCTGTAACCCCAACGGCCACTGGTACTGCTACAATGACAGCTCCTGCCGCGAGGTCCTCACCGATCCTGAGGTCAACAGCAATAAGTCCAGCCTGGCCGCCACGCCCAGGGCCTCGGGCTGCACCCCGCTCAGCAGGCGCAAGAACATGCCGCGCAAGCTCAGCAACGGCAGCAGTACCTCCGACGACGCGGAGAAACGGGACAAGCCGGCGCCCCTCGCCACGGTGGAGGCTTCGCTCACATCCGCCGACGCGCTGGACGGCTCTCCGGCCGGCTCGACGACCTCCATAGACAAGTGCGGGGGCGTGATAGAGACCGTGGCCGGCAGCAACGAGAAGCTTCTCAAGGACTCTCCGTACGGCAGCAGGAAGTCGCTGAACAGCTACAAATGTCCCTACGGGGACGTGAAGGTGCCCAAGATAGACACCAGCACGGCCTACATCCTGTTCTACGAGCGGTCCGGCCTGGACTACAAGCCGTACCTGCCCAAGGTCGTGCCCAATGGTATCGGTAAACAAGTGCCTGTCGAGGATCTAGACGAGAACGAGTCAGAACTGAGGAAACAGCTGTGTTCTATACAGTAAGCGTAGTATGTAAGTAGGACGAATTTGTTGAGTTTTCTTTATTATAATTATTTTTTTTTGGGATTTGTTGTTTGTTGCTCCTTGGCGAACACTGTTAAAGTTTCTCTAAGAATATTCGTGTTCGTTGGTTCGTACGCCGGGCTTCTCGCCGCCGGGGCTCCTCCGACGGTATTACGTGGCGACTTATATGAAATAACGTTACAGTGCCTTTATATTAAAAATATTCATCTACCGCGCGTTATACGTGTGAAATTGATCGTCGGTTCCGAAGCGAGTCGTTAAATGGCGCTAAAAGGCGGCCGTTCAGCTAGTCTCCGATAGATGGCGCTTATCACATTAAAATACTTTCGCCTTTCGATGAACCACTTTGAGTATATTCATCTGTCCACGCTTTACGCACTGAAAATTGGTCGCTAGGCCTTCAATGCTAGCCCGTTATGTGGATACTCTGTAATAAATGGCGCTTAATATATTAAAATGCTTAAATTTTCTGTATGCAATGTACTGTAGTAAATAAGTCAATTTGATTATTCCAATCAAGATTGAGCGTTAGTTGTAAAGTATCGTACTAGGTGGCGCTCTGTACAGTAGTTCTATTATCGTTTAATAGATGGCGTTTATAATCTATAATATTCAAGAATGTACTAGTGTTACATTAAAAAATTAGAAAATTGGGTAAGAAAGAAAAAGATACTGGGGTTCAATTGACAGATCCTTGTCAGGCTATTAAAATTCCACGAAGTTTCACAGCATAATACGGCGATTTTGCCTGGTTCTTCTTATTTTCGTCAGGTTCTGGTTCAGAATAAGTCCAGTAGATGGTGCTGCCGCGCAGTATTCAGCTACCCTTTAATGGATGGCACTAGATATAACGTGTTTTCTTTGTTCAAGTCTGCATAGTTATGGCGAGGAAATTGCCAAAATTATTTCCTTTCCCCTACATTTAATTTGTGTTATTGATTCTTTGAATAATTCGACATTTTCCCACAATTTTTTTCGTAATTCGCCGCCTTATAATGGTTTAGTTTATCCTCAATAGATGTCATTGGAATAATTCGCGCCACGATTTATATTTCGATGAAATAATTGCGTCGTGTTGCACAAATTCCACAAATAGATTCCCTCGACAGACGGTCCGTTATGAATTTGAAAAAATTGCCTCTTTATGCTTATCTAAAGCCAGTGGATCTCCTCCTTTTTTTCTATTTAATACATTATAAGGGCCACCTATTGAGTAATAGCTGAACTACTATTGCTGATCATTGAAGGGAATTACTTTATTGTGGCGCCATCTATTATCATTTTGTTCAACTAGCAATGGATTTTCAGTGTCGTGTTATTTACGAAAATAAACAAACGGTTTTTTATAATTTGACATGGGATAAAGTAAAAACAAGGTTGTGCTATTTTGAAAATATTGATATTTTGAAATTTCAATCGAAACAGGGGAGCGCATAAAGTCGTTTACGTAATTGTTAATTTGTATATTTTTTTTAGTGCCAAATTGTGCCCTCGCCCTCTCTTTATTCTAGTGATCTTTCATGTAGTAGTACAGAACGCGTTTTAGTACAAATTTGTTGTAGCGGACTCCTTGAGGTTTAGATATTTTTAAAGGAACTTTTCGCCATATTTGTTAGTTTTTCAGCATTAGCGAAAAAATTGCATTATTGTTGATTTCCATTTTGTTTGAGAAACGTATATATATATATTTTTGTATGTGCCACGTGAAAAAAGAGGTGAAATTCTTTCTCATTTTCATTTAAGTTGGTTAGAATTAGTATTATTTATGTTATCATTAAAAAGATCTATTTTATTTATATTCCTATATTTATACCGCAAAGAGAAATATATATCGCGGTCGGTCCGAGCCGGACCACCATTCGTACGTACCACTAAAAGAAATACTGTTATATCCGTAAGAGCTTATAGGACGAAGGTCATGTTCTTCTTTCTTTCCATAACTTAGGTAAACCAAAGATATTTTACGATTTTTAATTCTGAAAGATGTTTTATTGGTAAGATTTTGTGATCTTGTCGAATTACTTTTAAGTTGTACATTTCCTCCTAGTCTGATATTTTATGAATTCCATTAATTTTAAGATATTTTAACCTGTTATGAATTTGACGCAAGTTATTCCATTTATGTATAAGTCATATGTTATAGAGCTGTACGGTGCCATTACCATGAATAAAGCTTGTACATTGTTCCACTGTCTTTCAATCCCCTTTACAACGTCCACGTCTGGGAACTTATCAGCAAAGGTAAGTCTTCAGTACGCACGGCTTTAAATTTTTTAACATCCTGTATAGCAATCCGTGGACAGTTGCCGGGAAATCTTTAATGGACCCTTTGTATAGGAGAGTAAAACAAATGCAACATTACATTTCAGCCTCCTTCAAATGGTCAGCAAAGGTAAGGCATATACCCTGACATTTTTGAGCCACCTGTATAACAATCCCTAGACAATTGCTGTGAGATCGTTAAAAAGAAACACTGTATAAGAATCTAAAACAAATAAAGCTTTCTAAATGTCTGTTATACCACTAAAAAAATTAATATCGTTAAATTGACAATATATTCTTAAAATAATATGTTTTCCAATTGAATTGTTAAATTACTGTAACTAGTTTTGTTCCTTTACAAACATATTCATTAAATTATAAAACGTAGTAAAATCTAGCCCCTTTGATTGGCTGTTAGTCGTAGCATTAAAAATTTTTTAATTACAGAATTAGAACCATTTGATATTCTGATGAAGTCCAGGTGGGAACATATTATTCTTGACGCTCCGTCAGGTATAATTCCTTCCCTAGACGCCTAAATTACGGTTTTCTTCGGGGGGTCAATTCAGGGACATACTGTATATACTAACATCGAATTAAAAAAGTAGGATGATGATACCGAACGACGTTATAGCTTACATAAAACAAGAAACGGGCTTTATTAAAAATTATCTCAATATATTTAAGGACATAAAACCAAAACTCGTGCCATAAAGGGACCATAACCTAAATTTCGAGTACTATTTAATAAATATATGAAGAACAGATCTTTATATTATTATTATATGATGCTAGAAGCCTCATTCGACTGGCGTATCCACGATATTGCTACAAGCACATCACCGTTATTTCAATAAAAATAAATGATTGAAAATTGACGCTTTACCAAATCCTGTTAAGAAAAAATGCATTAATCTTCGCGGCGCAATAAAAGTACCCATCCGCACGGACGTGCCAAATCGAATCGGACACTTGACCTACTTGAACGTACCCGACGGCCCTAACTGTAAATTCCAATCGAAATTCTGCGAACGGCGTCGTGCGCTCCGGCAAAAGCGGGAAAGATATGGCGATGAAAAGTTGTCGGACACGCCGTTAATAATAATTAACAGACCGGTGACATGGTTTATAATTCATAATAATTATATTTCTGTCAGCCCGAAGACGTATTCGGCGCAGTTGACTTTCACGATGAGGCCGGCGCGAACGGTCCTGATAGTTTTTGTGATATTCGCGGTGATGTTAAGTTTGGGCGAGGCGCGGAGGCGGAAGAAATACCAAAAGGCGATGGTACTGCGGCAGAAGGAGACCAATGCTGTGAATTTCATAAGGTTCGTATGGTTTTTATTTGTATCTGAGTTGATCTTGAGAGTTCTCATAGGTCCAGTAAAGAGACGGTCAAATAGAAGACTTAGGAGACATCCGCCACATAAATTTAAAATCTATTTAAACGTGTTTAGCTAAAATTTTATAGAAATAACACCATTATTCTTTGTATTTATTATTTAATTCTCTACGTTAAGTGGTTAATATACGAGGGGGTACCCAAAAGAAACCGAACTGATGTTGTGGTGGGCGGAGTTTTTTTAGTACCTCGTTCTGCCGCTAGGAGAGTATAGAGTTACCATTCCCAAGTCCGTAAGCCAAGCATCGTCGGTAAAGAAGGTCCCGTTCTGCTTGTGTGAATTTTTACTGAAAGTTGTTTCGTGTGCTTGGGGGTTTTTTGCATCTCTGAGCCTTGCTCGAAAAAACTAGCACAGAAATTCTTGGAATGTTAAGAACGGCCTACAAGGATGATGCTATTGGGAAAACTCAAATGTTTAAGTGGTTTTCCCGTATCAAGAGGTGAAATGTCAATTGATGATAAACCTCGCTCTGGTCGTCCTTTCACAGCTCGAACCGATGAAAATGCTCACGAAATCATCCTGGAAGATCGACGACGATCCATCCACGAAGTTGTGGAAATTTTTGGTTAAAAATTGGCGCACAGACAGAAAAACTAGTCGTCTTACTGTCACAAATCGGGTCTCTTCCACCGCAATCTTTTCAAAACTTCCAGGTAGAAAGCCTGGTTAAGTGTCTGACCCTGTGGAACTCTGAATGGACAGATCCTCTTACATCGAAAGAAAAAAAAAGATGAGCACACAAAACAACCCTAACCAAAAAATTCACACAAGCCGAACGGAACCTTCTTTAGCGACGATGCTTGGCTTACTGCTCCTAGCGGCAGAACGCGGTACTACAAAGAATGTACCCACCACAACATCAGTAAGGTTTCTTTTGGGCACCCCCTCGTAGTAAAACAAAATTCAATATTTTCTTGTCTTTCAACACACCTGATGTATCATTTTTTAAACGACAACAACGATCCAGTGCATCAATTAAGAACAAGGTATTTAATTTTTCTGTACAGACACTGTTTCTTTTTAATTTCATTCCATGTTCCTGTTTTGTTGGTTTCTACACAACAATTAAAGCATACTTTTTTTTCATATCAAAACTACAATGGTCTAAAACCAACTTGATATTATACAGATTATATTTTTACTACATAGGCTAGGAATCCCAGATGACGAAATAAGAAAAAATACGAAATGAAATATTTTCATCAGAGCTATTTTTTTTTTTTTAGGTTAGCTGTGATGAGACTGATTTATGGCGTAGCCACTAGGGTGGGGCTTGGAGAGCAAATTTCCGAGGCGTTAAATGGCGCGTTCGTCCCCCCTGGTGCCGAGGATTATGACTACGACCAGGGTTTCGGTCTGTTTGATCGAGAGGATGACGACGACTATGACTATTAGAGTTGAATTGCACCATTAATGTAGACTTTTGTACAAACGCTAAGAAAATGTAAATAGCTTTTATTTATTTTATTTGTAAATTTATTTATTACAATTTATTTATATTATTTAAATTTTTATACAATTTTTAAATACATACAATTAATCAGATATCCACCCTCATTTTACATAACATGCAACAAGTACTTACGGAACATCGAAAGTTATCTGAGATTTGATAGACCACTCATTTCATCGACCCAACGAAAAACACCACCATTAACGATAACCTTTAAAACAACCTTCTTCATGCCTGATTATTCTTCAACGGTCCCACTCAACGATACCACTACGCTATCTTCGAATTTAAATGTCCATTCGTCTGCCCGCTGTTCTGACTATTAACGTTCGGGTCCATGTTCCCGTTCGCGGACGGTGTTGCCAACAACCTGCTACGCCTTCTCGTGTAATGCTGCCACAGCAGTATCTGCTGGTCATCTATGAACTTGGAGCACTGAGCGTTCACTAACTCGCGTCTGAAGTGTTCATACTGTAACAGATCCAAGAAATACAGGCACATCGGATATTTTAAATATTTCGCGTAGTCGGGCTCTTTCCAGTAAAGCAGATACTTCAGGTAATTAATGAAGGTGCTGTCTTTGAAATAGCCCCTTTGGGCTAGAACTGCGGAGGAGAAATATGTTAAAATAATAAACGTTTTGAGGTTAGGTTACGTACAGTTCAGGTAATTCGGGTTGCCAAGGCACTGGACGAACTCCAATTCGACTTGGAATCTGAGTTTTTGCTGCTCCTCCGTCTCTGGCACCCCTGCAACATAGTTCCAACCTTTGAGGGATTTAAATTGACGAATTCGTGGAGTATTTACTCACCTTTCCCAGCCATGGCCGCCATCTTGGAGAACTGCTGATTTTTGTTTGTTTGTAGAGGCCGCTGCTGTATGATTTAAGGCAACCGCTCGGATGAGTCGTGTCTAATGGGTTGCATAATCACTAATATCATACCATCAAAAAATAATAATTTAATGAAACATTTTGATACATTCCCCCGATGTTCTTCCTCTAATGAGTCAATAATACATTATTCGACGAGTTAATTATGCTCTTAGTCAATAGAGAGTTCGAATATGTTAAGATCAAGGGCATAATTAACTAGAATTAAATCATTATTGCGTATACTACAAGGGAACGTGTCGTAAGTTCAAAACGCAATTAAAAGCAGCTTAAATTAAATAAAATGTCAACAAATCGAAGGAAATATTATCGTGATAGATATCTGCATTAACAATAACAACATATAATTTATAAATTTCTGTGTAATAGGTATAAGGATCTGGGTCAACACTAATTTTTTTATAATAAAGTCAGTTTTACTCTACTACCAATAAATACATAAGGAAATGGCGCATGTTGTACGATAGTATTTATTATGTGAAAGTGCAATTTGATATCAGCTGACTAAGACCCGTAATTTATAATGAATTAACTTTATTAACTTGTTACATATCAAATTCAAACGTTCATAAATAATATTATATTAGTATGTCCGATTAATCTAATGCTTTCCTGCGTTCGCTACAACCATGTTATGAAATAAAATCGAATTAGACTAAAATGTTTTCATAAAAATGAGGGAAGCATATAGTATAAAATATATATGTCACTTTTAAGTATAGAATAGGTATATCAGAAAGAAAAACCCGCCAAGGGTAGGATGCAACATCTGTCTCGGTTGGGAACCGAACGACAGACAGCTGTTTCTAACTTATTAGTTCTCATCAGTGCCGTATACGGTACGCCGGTCCAGGACAAATGCCGAGTCAAATCCTTGGGGTATTCATCTAAATTGATGCGATCTATGTCAGTAACTTATAAGTCGGAAATCGAGAGAGGAACCACCAAATCGCAAAGCGATTATCAAGTAGTTCCCGAATAACAAGGCTATAGGAAACTACTCTTCGGGTTAAAGCCCGACCAGGCATTGAATTATACCTAAAAGCGATCCTCGACCCCTTTCTCGTGCTCGTCGATCGTTTCTGCACAATCAGCAAGGTTTCAGAAAAGAAAGTCCGTTCGGGTTTCCCGAAAACCGAAACGTCGTTCGGTTCCCATCCGGGACAGATGCTGAATCCTATCCGTGGCGGGTTTTCTTTTCTCAAACCTTGCTGATCGTGAAGAAACACGAGAAAGGGGTCGAGGATCGCTATTAGGTATAATTCAATACCTGGCGGGGATTTAGCCACAGGAGTAGTTGTTTCCTATAGCTATTATGTAATAGCCTTGCTATTCGGGGACTACTTGATAACCACTTTGCGGTTTGGTGGTTCCTCTCTCGATTCCCGACTTATAAACAATCTCAAACCATTAAAATAATATAACGAGACATTCCCGATACATTTATTTGAAATATGGGCAATTCTAAAGTAATTTTTGTTAGTTAATTATGATCTTGGCCAAGAGACGGTGTGACTATTCAGAAAAAAAAAACTACAAAATTAATTCATTATTGCCTAAATCTCAGGGGAACGTACTGGATGTGTCTCATTACTTTCTTTCCTGATGGTACATAAATAAGGTGTTATACCTATAAGAAATAAAATTTATTTAACAGTTACGGAAATATCGACTGCAAAATTACTCCTATACAATATTATTCTTGTGTTGCCACCACTTGTACATAAATTCTAACTCATTAGTTTTAACTATAGCAGGGCAAAAACTGCTGCGTAATTAATTATTTTTAGGAGAATCCAATCTGAATATTTCGGAAACACAAAATAGCGAAGTCATGCAAACGTACGATGACTCTGAAATAACCCAAAATCGATCTGAAAAACTTATTACTCATCTTCAATTACCAACTAATGTATTGCGATACCTAGGTATATTTCTAATAGGGCTTCACTGTATGCAATTATTTAACTATTCGATTCCCATTTTCGTATTAACGTTATCTTAATGTGCCTGGACGCGGATTTATCGACTATAACACAGAAACGTATACAGACAGGTCAGAATGGCACGTACAGGATGTTCATAAACTTATGGATTTATTTTTAACTCGAGGTTCAACTCGATAGGATATATCAGATAGGGTAAAAAATAATCTAAAAAATAGTTCTTTAAAAAGATCATACACAGTTCGCCATTTCAATTCCGAGTAAATCAACTGGTTAATTTCACGGGAGAAGAAGGAATAGCTGTCGAGAGAAATTAAATTGCGCAAAGGAGAATTAGCTCTAACAATTAAGTATTTTTTAAGCTTCAAGTTTTAACACAGATTTATTTTATTTTTTTTTTTTATGTAAACCATTTTTGAGTGGAGATTGGAGCACTGATTATGGAATTTTTTATAAAATATACATAATTTATAAATAGCCATTTCCTTGAGAATTATTTTAAAGAACACCTGGAAAGGGAAGCCACTAGTTGTAGCTATACATATCTCGTCTCTCCCCGTCGTCACACCGTACCTATTTGTAGGATCCAGATATGTCCATGACATTTGATGTAAACAAGTGCAAAGAATCGATTGGTAAAATCTAGAAAAATGTATTTTATTTAATTTCAAAGATACGGTGGTCAAAATCAAAACAAACAAGAATCTCCAACATCTTGCACGCAAATAAATAGTTTCTCGAAAACCAGCCATTTCCTGTCAAAACTGGTTTTATCATAAAATTCCTCGATGTTTTTTACATCGGACATACATAATTTACAAACACGTATTTCTTTGAGAATTATTTTAATTAACACCCGGAAGTAGAAACTGCTAGTTGTAGCCTTACATATCTCGTCTCTCCCCGCCGTCACACCTTACACATTTGTAGGATCCGGATATATCCGTGACATTTTATGTAAAAGAGTTCAAAGAGTCGAATGGTAAGATCAAGGATAATGTACTTCATTTAATTTCAAAGATACGGTGGTCAAAATAAAAACGAAAATTCTCTGCACATCCATTTTGCTTTCAATAATAGCTGTCTACTTTTATGCCTTAACTTTGTGACATACACTGTATATTATATTTGCAAGCCAGATTTTTTGCTACATCATTACGGCTGTCCTTGTGCTGAAAAGCGATCCATCTCGACGCTCCGGCAGTCTAAAAGGCTATTGCAATTGTGAAAGAAACACGTTTCATCTCCCAAAATCATTCTTAGCAATATACCACATCGCTGGTTTTCGATATTTGTATGAAAACTGCTCTTGTACGAAAACAATACGGGCGCTCTGAAAAAAAAAACTATTGCCATGTCGTAAAACTCATCAAAACATGACATTTCATTCCACTTTCTCTTGGTATTTGTTTTAAACTTTATGCAATATGCCATTACACTGACGTGGAATAAGGAATGTTCGACAATAATACAAATCAGCAACTTCAAGGGGAATCCTAATGGTAAATATGCTCGTAGATCATTTTCGTTTATCCCCCACTTATGGCCTTAGCTAAGTACCTGCTTATAACTAGGCATATTGCATTATTTGTTGTATTACATAGTAAGTGTCAAGAGTGCGGTGGCGTAGATTTATATAATTTTGGTGGCGTTTTTGTTAACAGACATTTAATTAATTAATTTATTTTTACTTAGTACGGCCCTGATTTTCAAAATATATTTAAACATTTTGAATTGTGTCATCGGTAAGATATAAATAAATCACTGCATGTTTAAGGGACAATAAAAATTGCTCATAATTTTTCTTTAGGAAATTATGACGGAAAGATATTTTTGACGTTAATAATTGTTTTTAAATTATCACAATTAAATAGACTCTACGGTACTGATAACTACGTATAATATACAAATTTGTGCAACCTAAGTGATAGAATGTACAGTGCGATGAAAAAGTGTATTTAAAAATTTATTATTTTATACAGGCTGTCCCGTTTTTATGCCGTATAAACTTACTACTATTTTTTATCTAAGTATGGCTTAATTTAAAAAAGCTTTGTTTTTGTGTGAAACGTAGAAAAGTGAGTGTCTTTCTGTGAGTAAGAATTTCAGGGAATACTATATTTTATTAACGATTTTTTTTTTATATAAAAAAGCGATCACAGTGTCCATTAGCCTTAAAATCTTAAAGGCTTGTCGTTTAACTGATTTTCATCAAAATTGGCCATCGTATTTTAGGTTTTGTTATAAAAATTAATAAAAATGACCCTACACACCTTCGATATTCTCCACAGACACCTCTTAGAGTCTCTACTAAGACATTTTAAAACCAAAATGCTTTAACTATTTGTTCAGGGACGCTACGATTTTTTTTAATGAAAGAACAACGATATTTTCAATAATTATTAGGCATTATTATTAAAAAAAAAAAAAAAATCGCCACTCCTTACGTAGCCACTACACAGCCTCGATATTCCCCACAGACATCTCTTAGAGTCTCTGCTAAGACACTTTTAAAGCAAAATGCTTTAACTATTTATTTACGGACGTTACGATTTTTTTAGTCAAAGAAGTACTACATTTTTAGTCATTTTTAGGCATCATTATTTAAAACAAAAGTAGCCACTCCCTACGTCGACCCTATACACCCTCGATATTCTCCACAGACATTTACTAGAGTCTTTACTAAGACAATTTAAAAGCAAATTGCTTTAACTGTTTGTTTAGGGATGCTACGATTTTTAGTGAAAGAAATACGATATTTTCAGTCGTTTTTAGGCATCCTTACTTATAAAAAGAGTAGTTACTCCCTACGTAGACTCTACACACCCTCTATATTCCCCACAGCCATCTCTTGGAGTCTCTACTAAGACACTTTAAAAGCAACATGCTTTAACTGTTTGTTTAGGAGCGCTACGATTTTTTTAGTGAAAGAACTACGATGTTTTCAGTCATTTTTAGGCATCATTATTTAAAAGAAGAGTCGCCACTCCCTACGTAGACCCTACACACCCTCTATACTCCCAACAGACATTTCTTCGAGTCTCTACTAGGACACTCTAAATGAAAAATGCTTTAATTATTTGTTTAGGGACGCTACGATTTTTTTAATGAGAGAAGTACGATATTTTCAGTCATTTTTAGGCATCATTATTTAAAAAAGAGCGCCACTCCCTACATAGACCCTACACACCCTCGATATTCCCCACATACATCTTTTAGAGTCTCTACTAAGACATTTTAAAAGCAAGATGCTTTAACTATTTGTTTAGGGACGCTATACTTTTTTTAATGAAAGAAGTACGATATTTTCAGTCATCTTTAGGCATAATTGTTTAAAAAAAGTCACTACTCCTTACGTGGACCCTACGCACCCTAGATATTCCCCACAGACATCTCTTGAAGTCTATACTAAGAGACTTTAAAAGCAAAGTGCTTTAACTATTTGTTTAGAGACGCTACGATTTTGTTAGTGGAAGAAGTACGATATTTTCAGTCATTTTTAGGAATTATTATTTAAAAAAAATTTCGCCATTCCCTACGTCGACCCTACACACCCTCGATATTCCCCACAGACATCTCTTAGAGTCTCTACTAAGACACTTTAAAAGCAACATGCTTTAACTGTTTGTTTAGGGACGCTACGATTTTTTAGTGAAAGAAGTACAATATCCTCAGTGACTTTTAGGTATCATTATTTAAAGAAAAAGTCGCCACTCCCTACGTAGACCCTACAGGCCCTCGATATTCCCCACAGACATCTCTTAGAGTCTCTACTAAGACACTTTAAAAGCAAAATGCTTTAACTATTTGTTTAGGGACGCTACGATTTTTTTAGTGAAAGAAGTACGATATTTTCAGTCATTTTTATGCATCATTATTTAGAAGAAAAGTCGCTACTCCCTACGTAGAGTCTGCACACCCTCGATATTCCAAGATAACATCTCTTCGAGTCTCTACTAGGGCAATCTAAAGCAAAACGCTTCAGGAACGCTACGAGTTTTTCAATGAAACAAGTACGGTATTTTCAGTCATATTTCAGGCAACATAATTTTAAAAAAATTACCACTTCCTTCGTAGATCGTACACACCTTTGATATTTACCACATACATCGCTTACAGTTTATACTAAGACACTAAAAGCAAAATGTTTCACCTTCGTTTTTAGAGACGCGTTTTTAGGGGGATTTTTTTAATGAAAAAAGTACGATATTTTCAGTCATTTTTAGGCAACATACTTTAAAAAAATCACCACTCCCTGCTAAGACTCTAGACACCCTTAATATTTGCCACAAACATCTCTGAGAGCATCTACTAAGATACTTTAAAAGCAAAATGCTTCAACAGTTTTTTTAGGGGCGTTATGATTTTTTTAATGAAAAATTTACAATATATCAGCTATTCTTAGGCAACATAATTTTTAAAAAATCACCACTCCCTACGTAGACCGTACATATCTTAGATATTCCCTACGAACCTCTCTTGGAGATGTGGAGGTGTGGAGACGAGAGAACTCTCTCTTGTTTCCACACAAGAAAAGTGCAATTAGAAAGATGCATTTTCTTGTAGGAAAACGATATTCCTCAAGTCATCCTGTACGTTTTGGTAACAGAATTAGCAGAAATTTCGGCGCTCTTCAGTTGTATTTGTCTTTTTGTTAGCGTTCGACAATCTCGGATGCGAGTCCAAGGTCTTGTCCGTTTCGACAGAATTAGATAAAATAAATTTCACTAGCAGAAGAAAATACAAAGGCGTTACGTTGCATCACGCAAGCTGTCAATGAGCAGACGTAGATTTAACTTAAAATTAATTCAGGAAATTATTCATTAATCGTAAAACTGCCTTGTAAGCATTTAACAATGATGACAGTTGTAACTTATAGTAAAGGTGTGGTTACTGTCGCCACAAGGACGAAGAAACCTATAAAGGAATCATCAATGAATGCAGTGCATATCTTTGTTCTTACATTACTTACCATAACCTGTTTATCACGGGAACTAGTACAAAATACACTTACACTCTTGATCTATGAGAAACCGCAAGTCACTTTAGAAAATTCTCTCGTAAACATTGCCTAAATCACTAATAAAACTATTTATGCATGATATACTGGAATCGAGATATACTTTATCATGTAATTTACTTTCATGATCGTTCTATGAACCTGCGGTGAAAGGAAAAGTTTTTTCCAAAGCGTCTTGCAATAACACACTTAAAACAATTTCATAATTTTTACAAACGCCGTTCGTTATTTCACGCATAACTTGTTTTATATAAAAAAAAACCCTCTGTTATTGTTATTTACAACGTTATCTCAATAGAGTTATGAGAGACAAGTAAATTTTCATTAAATAACGATAAAATTTAATAAGTAAAATGTTACACAATTGTTCTAGACTTGTATCTTTAACGTCTTGTAAGAATCGCCACAAAATCGAAACTTTTTTTATTCGTTGTATATACAGGGCGATCACAAACTTGGCGATATATTTTTAAGGGGAAACACGTCTTGCTGAAATAACACAAAGCGCGTAAAACCAAACTTCAAAATACAATTTTGTAGCGACCAAATAGAAATTTCTAACGACCTTTTACATATTGCCAAACAATTGTCATTGTGCCAAGCAAAATAACATTTAACACTAGTCTAATTGCAGAAAATGAAGTCGCAGATCGCCGACTGGTACGCCGGCCAAAACGTCTTCGTCACAGGCGCCACAGGCTTCATGGGAAAAATCCTGGTAGAGAAAATCCTGAGGTCCTGCCCGCAAGTGGGCACAATATACATTTTAGTACGCGCCAAGAAGGGCAGAGACATAAGACAGAGGCTGGACGATTTTCTAAACTCCCCTGTAAGTGTGCATATCGATTTAATCAATTGGACTTAAATCAGGCGTGTTAGCGATCCGTAAAATTTTTAGGTGTTCGACAAAATCAGGGACCAACCAAGGGGTGAGGAGGTCTTCCGGAAGCTCCAGTGCATTCAGGGGGACGTGTCCCGTAAGAACTGCGATATCCTAGATAAGGACCAGACGTTGCTAGAGAACACGGTGAACGTTGTCTTTCATATGGCCGCCAATGTTCGGTTCGATCAGACCCTGAAGGACGCCGTGCAGTCCAATACTGGCGGGACGCTGAACGTTCTGGATTTGGTGTGTAATTTCAGAAAATTGAAAGCTTTCGTACACGTCTCGACTTCGTACTGTCACTGTGATGAAGTAGTGGTGCAAGAAAAGCTGTACAAGGCCCCTCATAGTCCGAGGTAACGACGTTCTTTTCACTACACACGCTGCTATGTTACTAATGGTATTATTGTAGGAAAATCTTAGATCTAGTAAACTGGCTGGACGATGGCGCTTTGCAAACGTTGACGCCGAAACTCTTGAGAAATTCTCCGAATACGTACGCGTATACTAAGTGTTTGACAGAGCAGTTAGTATCCGAGTACAGTCACAAGTTGCCTATAGCCATTGTCAGACCGTCAATAGGTAGGTAGGACTCTGTTCGTCTGTGTACACCTTAGATTTCAAATAACCCCGTAAAAGAAAATCAATCGGAGTTAAATCGGGATTTCTGGGAGGCCAATTAACGTTCCCCTGCTTAGAGATACCACTTTTCTAGGAAACATTGCCTTAACGGCTTCCATTGATAAATTTGTTGTATTGGCTGTAACCCCATCTTGCTGAAGCCATGTGTTTTCATTAAATCCAGCAAAATTTTGCAATTCTGATGCCAAAAAATCCTCTAGGATATCTCTATATTGAAGAGAAGTAACGATGAGTACTATACCGCTTGCATTTTCATAGAAGTAAGGGTGAATTACGAGTATACCAGATGCATTCATTGCCGCTCATACTGTTAAGTTGGGAGAATGTAAGGGGTGTTGGTGCTTCTCTCCAGGGTTTTCTATAGACTAGCAAGGACAATTTTGTTTATTTACACATCCAGGTAAATGGAAATGTGCTTCGTCGGTGAATAAGATGTTATTAAAAAAAATTTCGAATAATTATTGCCCAAAAACGGATCAAATTGGATAACCGACATTCAAAACTTACACCAGTTGAATATTATAAGGATGAAACTTCAAATCCTTAGCCAGGATGTCGTGGACAGTAATTTTCGAAAGATCGAAGGCGACATTGCATATTTTTGTACAAAACGGCGAGGTGACGCGGTTTTTGACACTTCTTGCTCTTCTGAGTCGACCCGTCGGGTTTTTATTAATGGTAGTGTCTTCTCTTTCAACTTTAGCTGTCCACGATTTGATTAATTTTGCTGAAGGAGCTCAACTAATGTCGCAAAGGAGGTAGAAAATGTGCTCGCTACAGGCGACGAGCGATGAGAGAACGATGGATCTTGTAAAAGCTTCTGACATACATGGCACGTTGCTCACCGGTGAAACGATCCATTGCAACTGAGTTTGCAACGCGTGATATCTGAAGACATGCGCGAGCACAAATGTGCGCGCTGCAAATGTGTGTTATTTCTTCAACATTCGGAAAGGGGTAGTAGTAAATACTACTACCTCTTTCCGAATGTTGAAGAAATAAATGAGGAAAACATTTCAGGACGCCTTGTGTAATCGATTATGTATAAGTCATAATAATTTATGCAATATATAATATTTGATTAAATAAGAGATATTAATTAACAAAAATTAAATCTGAGATAAATTCGTTATCAGATGCGTTGGCCAACAGGCTTCGATTACAAACCAAGCAAATAATTTGAGACGTATCACAACTAGTCGCGTGTTACTGTAAACGTTCGGCATATTTACCTTAGACGAAAGTCACGGATATAAGATAGAAATATAAACAATTACACTACTCTGAACAGCAGCGGGTCAAACATAACTTAAAAATGGAAATTTGGGCATCACCGAAAGGCGCAATAAAGGGTTTTTTTGACATCTCGAATTGTTAAATGCAAATCTATCAAAAAATTAATTTTAACTAAGGGATGATGGACTAAACACAGGTTTAGTTCCCGTGCACCGACACATCGACCAACCAGACCCAAATCCAGTTTAAAAACCCTCGACTAATTCAATTACCTCTTTTCTAGTGACTGCCGCTTACAAGGAACCCATCCCTGGCTGGGTAGACAACCTAAACGGACCCACGGGCATACTGATAGGCGCCGGGAAAGGGGTAATAAGGACGATGTTGTGCAATATCAATCTCACCGCCGATTTCGTCCCCGTCGACTGTAGCATCAACAGTCTGCTCATCACAGCTTGGAAGACAGGATCGCAGCCTAGGAAAGCCGAGGCGGAAGTTTACCACATTACAGCTAACATGGTAAGATCAGATGGTGTGTCAGTTATCATAGATCCCTTAATTATATCTTTTAGGACCAACCGGTTAGTTGGGGGGAAGCCTTAGAGCTAGGCAAAAAGTACGTCTACAAGTACCCATTCAGCGTCTGCCTGTGGTACCCGGGTGGCAGTCCGAAATCTAGTTATATCGTACATAATATAGCTGTGCTTTTCTTCCACCTCATTCCGGCGTACTTTATCGATTTCCTCTTGACGTTAACTAGGAATAAGCCATTGTAAGTAAAGGGTATTTCAATAAGGACGCTCGATTTTTAACGTAAATAAAACAAGCTGTGTGTGTGTGAGATATTAATTCAATTTTTTTATTTGAAAGAATATTTTATGGCATTAAGTATATTTTATGGCAGTTCATGTCACTGCTGCGAGGTAACCATGTCTTTAAATCGTTCGTGTCCATCGTGACATGCGCTGTGTGGCACGTAGCGCATGCCACGAGGTCCTGTTGGAACCACATGTCGTCGGTATCCATATCGTCCAGTTTACGCCACAGGAAGTTGCTTATTATCGATCTGTAGCGTTCGCCGTTGACGGTTATGGCAATGTCAGTTTTGTTTTGGAAGAAGTGTGGACCGATAATTCCGCCAGACCAAAGTCCGCAACACACAGTGATTTTCTCTGGATGCATTTGATGCTGGTGTATCTCGTGTGGATTGGTATCGCCCCAAATCCGACAATTTTGCTTGTTCACATATCTATTTATCAAAAAATAGGCCTTGTGGCTAAATATGATTTTTTGGCGAAATTTGGGTAAACTTCCAACTGCTCCAGAGTCCAATCAGCGAACACACGGCGTTGTCTATGGTCGTTTACCTTAAATTCCTGGGTCAGTTGGATTTTATACGGGTGCAGGCCCAAGTCCCGAAGCAAAATTCGCCAAGCTGAAGTCGCAGAAGGGCCAAGTTCTTGTGAACGACGAGAAATTGACTGCCTAGGGTTTTCCCGTACACTCTCACGCACAGCAGCGATGTTTTCAGCAGACCTTGCATCTCGGTGACGTACGGGTGTTGAATTTCGAACGTCCCTATTGAAAGACCCTGTATTAGTAAAGTAAAAGAGTAAAAAGTGTTGAAAAGCGCACCACAGGGCACAGCACTGGGGCCGCAATTAATTTAATTAGCGTAAACGACTTTGTTGGAAGTATACTTACAGGAGACTATTTGCTTAATGTTTGTTTACTTTTAACATCGATGGTAATGTTTTTTGTTTAATTCACAGCATGGTCCGCATCCAGAAAAGGGTCCAAAACGGCCTGGGCGTCTTGCAATATTACACCACCAGGCCTTGGACGTTCCACAATGATAAACTGGTAAAGGCTTTCGAAAGCCTCAATCAAACGGATCAGGAGATTTTCTATACTAACAATGAGAAAATTAACAACGATCAGTATATGTTGAATTACATACTGGGGGCTCGGAAATATTGCGTCCACGAGGACTTGGATACGTTGCCGCGCGCCAGGAGAACCCTGAAAAGGTTTTTTGCAAAAAATTAAAGTGAGATTTGTGTTATGCTGTTTGCTTTCCAGGTTGTACTACATGGACGTGGTGAAGGACGTACTCCTTTGGGGACTGTTGTTATGGATATTTTTCGTGTGTGCCACGTGTGTCCTCCAGAATTTTGAGAGCCCTTTTGAGTTATTTAACAGCACCTATTCTATACATCACCTTAAATCGATGAGAACTACATAGACGAGGCCAGACGTTTTTTTGACCTTGTTGCCTTTTAGTCGCAAAACTAAATATATAAACATGAAATTATCGTTTCATGTCTATATATACTAGGCACAAAAATTAAGGCATGTAAAAAATCGTAAATTTTTAGGTGGTTTTCGAAGGGCTGTAACTTGGAAAAAAATAGCCGCAATGCAATTTTTCAAAAAGCAAATTGAAGCATAAAGTTTCTAGTTTTCAAATCTTGAGTTAAAATTTTTTTACCGTCAGCAGTTTTTGAGTAATCATAAGAAAAACATCGGAAAGAAATTTCTCCAAATTTTTGCTTGCTTTTCTAAACGTCTACCGACTTTAATAATTCCTTTCCAGTGTTTTAATCATAACAATTTTTTGGATGTTTTATTCTATTTAATTTGGGCGGTCTAAAAGCCTTGTACGATGATTTTTCGTCCAGTTATCGTCGTTCAAAGTAAAAAAATCAGTTTCGACACTTTCTTAAAAAAAAAGCTTTTATCATTTTTTTTAACAATAATTAACATTTTTTAATGAAAAAATCTGGATTATTACGCTAAAAATACATTTTCAACCTCAAAAAATTAATAAAAAATGAAAAATTCATCCCTAAATTGATTTCTAGCAAAAACGACAAATTCAATAATTCCGAACACAATGAAAAAAAATCGCAACTCTTTGAAATTTTCAGAGTTTCTTTGGAGTACTTTGAGACTGAAAATAAACAGATAACATCCTTAGTCTATCCATTATTTCCAATGTTATACGAATTTAAGCGAATGTTCCTAAATACGCAATTTCTTTCCTGTTTTTAAATCAACATTCTCGCACCGATTTTTTCTTTTATCAAAAACCAATAACTACGAGTTGTAAAGGATACTTCGCGGTATTTGAAACCCTATTTGAATTTTCTGTACGAATATTATTTCCCGAGTAATTAATTACCAAACTGAAAACTGACTTTCTTGCTTTGAATGACGATAACTCAGCAAAAAATCATCGTACAAGGTTTTTAGACCACCCAAATAAAAGAAAATAAAAACATCTAAAAAACTTTATGATAAAATCACTGAAAAAACATTGTTGAAGTCCTTGGGCCTTTTGAAATGCAAGCGAGAATTTTGATTTTTTTTCCGACGGTTTTCTTTACTCAAAAACTGCTGATGATAAAAAGTCTTTAACTCAAGATTTTTAACTGAAAACTAGAAGCTCGGTACTTCAATTTGCTTTTTTTAAAATTGCTCCGCCACTATTTTTCTCCAAGTTACAGACAGCCCTTTGAAAATCACCTAAAACTTTATAATTTCTTTACATCCCTTAACTTTTGTGCCTGGTGTATTTGGTCTTAAAGCAGTTTTTATATGTATTTTATTGAGTGATGCCGAAGTAATGAATTTTTTAAATAATTGCTCAGATATTGTGTTTTAGAAAAATACAGAAAGATCTTAACTTTAATTCTATCGTTCTATTTGTTAGAATTTACTGAATATGTGAAAAATAAAGTCTATTATTTAATGTTTCTTGTTTCATTTCGGGTAAAATACAGGTTTATATTTGAGTTGGAAAATTCGCAAAACTGTATAGGGTGGCTCAAATTCGTATTCGTATGATTCGGCTCAAATTCGTGCAAAAATATACATCATGTTATACAGCGTGATGGAAGTTCTCACATTATTTATAATTTTGTTATAGTAGCAGTTGTGACGTCATTGCAGCATTTGTGAATTGTTCTTCTTCTTCTTCTTCTTTTAACAAAAATGCACTTGCAAAAAACAAAAAAGTCTGTGAAGAAATAAAAATTGTTATCAACCCATGTTTCTATTTTAAATAAAGTTGGTGTGTTTCATTGTTTAAGAAACATTTAATACAAAAATTATGAATATTGTGGAACATTTTATGACCACACTCTATATCATTTAAGTTCTGGGCTTAAAAAAAGCACTGTAGCACGAGCGCAAGCATAAGGTTCTATTAAATTTAATTGCCAATTAACACTGATTACAAATTAACTTATCCAATTGCCCACCTCAGGTAACTACAAAACAAATAAGTGAAGTGATAATAATTCCAATTACGGTGTGTATATCTGTGTAAAATTAATTTCGTATATTTTCTTTGTAAAAATAAATGGTTCTAAAACGTTGAAATTCAACCCAATTTATTTACCTTTGCTTATAGTCACACAAACGCGACATTTATTCCCCAACCATAATTAACAAAATATAGATATTTCTCTCCCTATCGCATTGAACGATTTCCTTTCCTACGACAATCTAAGCAGGCGTGTCATATTGCAAATTAAACAAGCGACTGCCGGCCGTCCGTGCGACTCTTTTGTTACCGGCTTTCCAGTGTTGACCGGCGACTCGATTTCACCGGCTATGTCGAAATCAGTGTCAGAATGGTATGCAGATCAGAAAATCTTCATCACCGGAGCTACGGGCTTCATGGGGAAGGTGTTGGTGGAAAAACTGTTGAGGTCTTGCCCTGACCTAGCGGCGATATACATTCTGCTGCGCCCGAAAAAGGAGAAAGACCCCGAGACTAGATTGGCCGATTTCTTGGAGTCGTCAGTAAGTATTGGGATACTCACCCTTTCTTGCGAGATATATCAAGTTAAGTCTCCAAATTCGGCCCAAACTGTGGGCTGGAATGAGGGAGTCGTCGTTAAATGCCTTAGTCTAAAGAAAATTTGAGTGCCGCTAAATATTTAGAACTTCTACATTTCGAATTAGTTCCACCTTTCACAGTTCTTTATCCAAGCAATGCAGATGATGATGTACCCCGCCGAAGGATTTGGTTTCAATAAAACTGAACTCCTCCCCATTTTGGTGTCGATAACGGGCCATTTTTTGATCAAACTTTACCTGGGAGATTGATAGGACACACATTCTCCTTTATCTGACCCTTTGGGTTTATTCCTGTGAGGTTACTTAAAATTGGAGACCTATTTTAATAGTCTAAATCATTTAAAATATCTGAAGCAACGAATTCGAATAGGAATGGAAAATATTCACCTGGACACCATTGTATAGCTTGCTCCACGCCATGTTGCAACCGATCATCCATTTTGACTAAGTCTATACAGTAAATAGTAAATCGTTTGCTGTTTTCCAATAATTAGTTAGAACTCTAGTAGTATCCACGTCCCCACCACGTGGACACATCCCAAAAATATCCATTTTTCAATGTTTAAGGTCTTCGACAAGCTTCGGACCGAGTACAACGCCGAGAAAATATTCCGAAAACTCTTCGTGGTGAGCGGGGACATTCTGCAGAAAAACTGTGGGCTCTCAGAGACGGATAAAACCCTTCTGAAACCAACAGTCACTCTAGTTATCCACATGGCGGCTGACGTCCGTTTCAATCAGTCGCTAAAGATGGCGGTGCGGTCGAACGTGGGTGGCACCCTCAACGTCCTGGAATTGGCGAGAGACTTCGAAAAATTGAAGGCGTTCGTCCACGTCTCCACGTTGTACTGCCATTGCGACGAAAGTATCGTGGAGGAGAAACTCTACACGGCGCCCCACGATCCTCGGTAAGATCCTAAATATACAGTGTTCTGTATTTACTGTACTCAGATTTGCTTTGAATCGGAAATAAAATATTAGAACAGAAACCTAGACAATCACAACTTGTATCATCAAATGACGATTTTTAACTTGTAAACATTATGCCATTCCACCCTTTCTCGACCAATTATTGGTACGTACGTACGTTTTTAAAGATTTTATATTGTGAATAAGTTCGACGTACGTACTTTAGCAAAGCATACCCCTACAGAAAAGTCCTCGACCTGGTCAACTGGTTAGACGACACCTCCCTGCGATTACTCACCCCCCGCCTTCTGAGGAACTACCCCAACACTTACGCCTACACCAAGTGCCTGACGGAAGATCTGGTGTGCCAATACACCGACGTCTTCCCGGTCGCCATAGTCAGGCCGTCCACAGGTAACGCTGGCCCGCTCACCGTCCCCACCTGAACTGTTTCTCTTTCTAGTATCGGCCGCTTATAAGGACCCGGCACCGGGATGGGTGGACGGCTTCAACGGAACCACGGGAATGACTGTGGCTATGGGCAAGGGCCTGCTGCAGTCCATCTGGTGCGACGCCGAGCTGAAGGTCAATCTGGTGCCGGTGGACGTCAGCATCAACGGTCTCCTGATCAGTGCGTGGAATGGGGGCAGCGAAATGAGGAAGGGAGAGGTCCAGGTGTATCATACGATGGCCAACGAGGTAATATTTCAGCCAGGCGTCTTGTCCAGAGGAGGATTAATACGGTTCCCCTTTCAGGATAACCTCAGGAGTTGGGGGGAGTGTTTTGAATTGACAAAGAAATATTACATAAAGTATCCCTATAGCGTTGCCCTTTGGTATCCGGGATGCATCATGCAGACCAGCTATTTACTTCATAGATTGTCGGTACTTATATTTCAATATATACCGGCGTACATCTTGGACTTCGTTTTGGTTCTAGCGAGAAGGAAACCGTTGTAAGTATTCCTGGTGTAAACGACACGATTGTGTCATTCAGGCGTGCCCCAAGGTGACGCAAGGGACCCGTTCACACCAAAATTAATGCCTTAAGAATGTGAGCATTTCAATAGACTCTTCTTCCAGTTTGATCGACGCCCAGAAGAAGATCAGCGATGGCCTGCACGTCTTCGCGTATTACTTTACGAGATCTTGGAATTTCCGGAACGAAAGGCTGTTAAAATTGTACGACTCCCTCGGTGAATCGGATAAAGAGACGTATTTCATTAATAGACACGAATTTGACTACGACGAGTATACCAGAAACTACATTCTGGGAATCAGGAAGTATACCTGCAAGGAGGATATAAGTACACTACCGCAAGGAAGGAAGCTACTCAGAAGGTAGGTGGTCGTTGTACTGGGCGGCGTTGCACCACTAGGATACGTAGCGGGACCCATCTGTGTCGGTATATAATAGATTGTCTTTTTCAAACATGCGTACAATACGTGTAAAAATGATCAGCGTTTTAAATAGGTATCAGATTATACCGATATATCAAAATTATCGTCGTTAAAGGTAGCGATGAGGTGGAAGACGTCAGTCTTGTGTGTTATTGATTCTAGAGATAGATAATTCTCAAATCCGCGACCAAGATAATTTTTGATATCTCGGTAGTTTGGTTGCTGGATAACTAACGGATGTTTAATATTTTCCAGATTGAGCCATATACGAGTTTTGACTAATATTTTCTTCTGTGGACTACTCTTGTGGATGATTTTTATGTTCATTAACTGAATACAATTTAGTTGTATTATAATAACATGATTTATTCATTACAATAAATATAATATTCTTAGTTCAATCAATAATAGATTATGTTTATGGAGAAACTAAATATTTTTGTCTATTTACGAGTATATGATTTAATTTTTTTTTTAACATCAAGAAGATAAAATCCTTTCGATTTTTGTATACCAAGCGGAGATTAAAGAAAATCACGCCTAATAACATTGATTTATTAACGGCTACTCTGCATTACCTCCCTATTTAGCGACCGGTGAATTATTCCTGTTACACAGGATAGATATATCGGAAACAATTGATGCGCATGAATCAAAGGTCACCTCGGGTGCTTCCACGTGGAGGCTGTTACCAAGCCCCAGGTATCCAGGTAGCAGCTAGGAGGATTCCTTTAGGATGGTTGCCATGACGTTTTCCGGGACTCCGGAGCTAAATCACGATAAATATAGCAGGCTGTAGCTGTTGCATACAACCGATCCATCGCAGTAGAGATCAATATGTACTTCAAATTAAAAAAATGCAACCAGTTATAGTTTAGAGTGTTACGGAGTCGATTATTTATGAGCAAGCTTTGTGCCTGTATTGTTGTACAGGGTATTACCAAATAGATAAGTGGGGTGTCGGTAAAAAACTAGTTCAAGCATTCTGCTTTTAGAGCATCTGAGTAGAGACTTCTAGAGATGCCTGTGGTGAATATCGAGGGTGTGAATGGTCCATGTACGGAGTGGAATTTTTTTTAAATAATGATGCCTAAAAATGATTGAAGATATCTACTTCTTTCACTAAAAAAATCGTAGTGTCCCTAAACAAATAGTTAAAGCATTGTGCTTTTAAAGTGTCTCAGTAGAGACTCTAAGAGATGCCTGTGGGGAATATCGAGGGTGTGTATGGTCTACATAGGGATTGGAGATTATTCTAAATTATGATGCCTAAAAATGGCTGAAAATATCGTACTTTTTCCATTAAGAAAATCGTAGCGCCCTTAAACGACCAGTTAAAGCATTTTGCTTTTAAACTATCTTAGTAGAGGCTACAAGAGACAACTGTGGCCAATATAGAGATGGTGTATGATCTACGTAGGGAGTGGTGATTTTTTAAAAATTAAGTTGCCTAATAATGACTGAAATTATCGTCCTCTTTTAATAAAGAAAATCGTAATGTTCCTAAAAATCTAGTTGAAGAATTTTGCCTTCAGAGTATCTAAGTAGAGACTCCAAGAGATGTCTGTGGTGACTATGAAGGAGTGGTATAGTCTATGTACGAAGTGGATTATTTTAAAAATATGATGGCTAAAAATGACTGAAAATATCGTACTTCTTTCATTAAAAAAATCGTAGCGTCCCTAAAAAAGTTGTTGAAGCATTTTGCTTTTAGAATGTCCTAGTGGAGACTCCAAGATATGTCTTCGGTGAATATTAAGGGTGTGTATGGTCTATGTACGGAGTGGTGATTTTTTTTTTTTAGATTATGATGCTTAAATATGACTATCGTACTTTTTTCTCGTAAAATATCGTAGCGTCTCTAAAACTAGTTAAAGCATTCTGCTTTTAGAATGTCCTAGTAGAGACTCCAAGATATATTTGTGATGAATATCGAGGGTGTACATGGTCTACGTACAGAGTCGCGATCTTTTTAAAATTATTATGCTTAAATATGACTGAAAATATCGTACTTTTTTCATTAAAAAAATCATAGCGTCTCTAAAAATCTGGTTGAAGCATTTTGCTTTTAGAATGTCCTAGTAGAGATTCAAAGAGTGGTGAATATTGAGGGTGTGTAATGGTCTATGTACGGAATGGCGATTTTTTTACCATTATGATGCCTAAAAATGACTGAAAATAAAGTACTTCTTTCACTAAAAAAGACGTAGCGGCCCTAAACAACTAGTTGAAGCATTCTACTTTCAGAGTGTCTTATTAGAGACTGCAAGAGACATCTGTAGTAAATATTGGGAGTGTGCATGGTCCATGAACAGAGTGGCGATTGTTTTTTAAATTATGATGCCTAAAAATGACTGAAAATATCGTACTTTTTTCATCAAAGAAATCGTAATGGTCCTAAAAATCGTAGCGTAACCAGGTCGGCGACTTAAGTAGAAATAAAAACACAGAAATTCATTCACAAGGCTGCACAAACAGTGAAAACAGTGATGAGGTGAAAACGAATACAAAACAGGTCTGTGTGTAACATGCGGTGGCAATATCTTTGCTATAAAAATGAACATCGGCCGAGTATCGATTCTTCGCCCGTTTCTGTAATACGTAAGTAGAGCTACTCTATTGATATTGAATGCCTCATCATTGGGGGTGATGTAGAATCAGGCTGTATCCTTATTACACCGTCAGTTT
Organism: Rosalia funebris; assembly: GCA_037954035.1. NCBI lineage: Eukaryota > Metazoa > Arthropoda > Insecta > Coleoptera > Cerambycidae > Rosalia > Rosalia funebris. The sequence continues at coordinate 25,042,126 of JAZFAV010000003.1, read as the reverse complement.
TATATATAAAAAAAATTAATATAGTTAATATCGTGTTGATTCTCTTCGTTAGAACATTTTTCTTTGCCTTGTTTCAATTTTCCCTTCAAAATATATCTGTTATACAATCAATTTAGTTGTAAATACTGTATATAACGGAGGCACACCCTGTATACGCCTCGTTTTATAACCCACTCGTTAATAGGATACGCTGACAAATTAAATTAATGCTTCGTTCCTGTAAGGCTTCCCAGGTAGAATTTAAAACGGGCCTTTAATACCTTCCGTAGTTATATAGTGACATTTAGCCGTGCAAGAAACATATAACGTAAATGTTTTTAAACGTACCTATGATGGCAATAACCGACATTATGTACTTCAAATATTTCTTCCTCATCTTGATTTTGGTTCTCCTATACTGAGGCGATGTGGCTAAAATTTTCCAGAGGGGCTCAAAGTTTCTACCCAGCCGATATATAATAATAAGCCACTATTATAGAAGGGTAAGTACTTTTTTGGATCCTTAGACAGACGTTGAGTATTCTTAGAAGTTAGCCTGCAGTTATGGAGACACTTGTTGGTAGTTGGATTAAAAGGCGCTCCTGAAGAGAAGAGATGTCTGTGGCGAATATCGAGGGTGTATACGAGCTACGTAGGGAGTGGTGATTCTATTAAAATTGTGCTGCCTAAAAATTACTGAAAATATCGTACTGTTTTTATTAAAAATTCGTAGCGTCCCTAAAGAAGTAGTTGAAGCACTTTGCTCTTAAGATGTCTTAGTAGAGACACCAAGAAATGTCTGTGGTAAATATCGAGAATGTGTATGGGCACTGTGGGCTATGTACTGAGTGGCGATTTTATTTAATTATGATGTCTAAAAATGACTAAAAATTTTTGTATTGAAAAAATCGTAGCGTTCCTAAAAACCTAGTTAAAGCATTTTGCTCTTAGAATATGTTAGTAGAGACTCAAATACATGTCTGTGGCGAATATAGAGAGCATATATGGTCTATGTACGGTGTTGCCACTTTCTTAAGATTATGATGTCAAAAATTACTGAAAATATCGTACTTTCTTCATTGAAATAGTCGTAGCGTCCATCAACAACTAGTTGAGGGATTTTGATTTTAAAATGTCTTAGTAAATACTCCAAAATATGTATGTGATGAATATCGAGAATATGCATGGTCTATATACACTGCACTGACGAGACCCAAGATAGAAAGGTCGAAACCGGTCTGCAGTTAACGATATCCTGAGATAGGTGACACTGCATCTTTCTTGGTGGTTTTTGGAACAATCACTGTTATTTTTAGTGCTAACTCTGTTAGACAAAACTACGACAAATTTTGTCATGTAATTCAGCGCTCGACGTTTGACATATAGCCAGGAGAATAGCTGGTTTTACCTAATTTGTTTAGTCCTTATTATATAAGGCATTTGCAGATGGGTTGGAGTATAAACTCCTTATTTCTGTAGTTTGAAAGTTACCCTCTGATAGTAAAACTTTGCATTACGTTGATAAAAAGTAAATACATTTGAACTTAAGAAATAAAAGTGAGTTCATTATAAGCCACCCAAATTCTTGCAAACAAATCCCATATAGCCAGATCTTATGTCCATTGACCGTAATTAAGTCCGTTGACATTTCAGGAGCGCGTATAATCTTCCCGATTTTATTTCACCTTTTGCAAATGATTAATACGTCGTTACATGTTGCAGAACGACAAAGGAGGGCTCCATCCCGCAGGACACCGCGCAGGTGTCAGCCCCTGTTCCACCTGTTTGCTACAGCAGGCAAGCAGGGAGCGGAGGATAAGCGGAGGGGTGGCAGCGTCCCGGTCCCGTGCTCCGGAGGGAAGCTGGGGATGAAAATCAATAAATCAGCAGATATATAGCGTACCTCGGCATTGGGCGATGCTATAAACCATGTAGTTGTCGGAGAAAAAACATGTGACGGTGCGGTTCCATTGTTTTTCCAATTGTTTTTTCAAGATGTTTTGCAGGATCCCGGCGTTTTTTTGAGATATGGCAGCAGCCATAGGGTGGCTGTATTGTTTTCTGTGGTACTCTAGCATCTTGGCAGGTGAGGTAATTTTTTTAACAGACGTAAGTCGATTAAACTGCTTTGTAATCCTTTAGAGGAAATCTTACATGCTAATTTGTTATTTTTGATGATGGTATATACACTAGGCACAAAAATTAAGGGATATAAAGAAATCCTAAGTTTTTAATTGATCTTCAAAGGGCTGTAACTTGGAGAAAAATAGTCGTAGAGCAATATAAAAATAAGCAAATTGAAGCTCAAATTTTTTTAGTATTCAGACCTTGAGTTCAATATTATTTGTCATTAGCGGTTTATGAGTAATCATAAGAAAACCAGCGGAAAGGAAAATTAAAATTTTTGCTTGCCTTTCAAGAGATCCACAGACTTCAATAATTATTTTCTGTGATTTCATTATAAAAACTTCTTAGATAATTTTATGCTATTTAAATTGAGCTGTCTAAAAGCCTTGTACGATGATTTTTCGTTGAGTTATCGTCGTTCAAATCAAAAAAGCCAGTTTTGACTTTCTTGCTTTGAACCACTCAAATTAAAGAGGATAAAATTATCTAAAAATGCTTTATTATAAAATCACTGAGAAAAATGTATTGAAGTCCGTGGACCTTTTGAAAGGCAATGAGAAATTGGGAAAACATTTTTTTCAGTGGTTTCTTTATGATTACTCAAAAACTGCTGGTGGTAAAAACTTTTAAATTCAAGATCTGAAAATTAGAAACTTGGAGCTTCAGTTAACTTCTTTTATAATTGCTATGCGACTATTTTTCTCCAAGTTACAGTCCTTTGAAAATCACATGAAAATTAGGATTTTTTGTACATCCCTTAATTTTTGTGCCTACTGTAGAACATTACGTGTATAGTCTTCATATAAGTTACCAAATCGGCTGTAACTGTAAAAATATACATTTTTTAATTAGTTAAAGGTCATGTTCACGCAGCAGTCTATTTGTACAGGGTAGAAACAATTAGTGGAATAAAATCATTTTTTAGTTTAAGTTTTCCTTATGGGAAAAAACAATTTAAAATAATTGTGCAGCGAACATTATTTTCTATAACAATTATCTTGAATATTTAATAAAATATCTACTTTTATATCATATCAACGACATGAGATAATTATTATGAGGGTTTATCATGTCCGAGTTCTCTGAACTGTGCATGAATTTTAGTCACATGTGTCACATATTTTAAATAAAATACGCTCCTCTTTGATTAAGAATCATTAATCATTAGAATTAAGATAATTAAAGAGAATTTTTCACAAATTAAACGCGCTTTACAATTTTTAAATTTTTTTCCTCCACCCTGTATAAAATATTGTGTGACTGAAGAGGGATTTAAAAGATAGAAACGTTATTATAATTTCTTCGTATATATTCGCAAAATCTCACCACATAGTCAGATAGTTCATATGTTATACAGGGTTACACAAAAGTTTATTTATCTTTGAATTGTGAAAACATTTTTTCTAATTTGGCATCTGAATGTAGGCAAAACAAATTGTTTTATGTATTTGGAATTTCATCAGTGTCATTTCAACGTCATTGCTGGAAAGTACATTTTTATCTTGTACTAAAAGTAATTTTTTAGTTTCATTTTTTATTGTAGCATTTTAATCTGCATTTAGAAATGTAATCTGCGATTTTTCGGACAATCAGAAGCCAGGAAACGTAGAAATACCATCAATAAACTCTTTACTTTCGACCATATACAGGGTGCCTCAGTATATATTTTAGGGTAAATATCTCCGCTGATTGAGAAAGTGTAAAGTGGTACCCAAAATTATTTTAAATTACATAAAACATATTGTTGTAAAAATATACAGTGTTAGGCAAAAGTATGTACATATACATTACAATTTTCTTAAATAAAAGAAACTGAATTACAGTCGAATGTATAGACATATTTGGTGTAAAATCTAAACCGTCTGTTCCAGTGGGCCGCACTAGAAGCGAATCGACAATCGATACGCTGCCGATGTCCGTTTCTATAGCAGCAACATTGCCACCGCGTGTTACACACAGTCATATTAAGAGTTTGTTTTAATTTCATCGCTTTTTTCACTATTTACGCAGAATTGCTACTCACGTCGCAGTTACAAGACATGTGAAAAACCGCATTCCTTGTCCAGCAGTCACGATAAGAATGACACAATATTTTTCTATTGTATTCACTTGGTAAGTTTTAATAATAACTTTCGAGTATCCATTAATCTTCATTATTGTATTACGATGTAGTTTCTGTGAACTATTGCCGCATAATAATAGTGACTCGTTCGGCTAAGTTCGACTCTGTTACGGCTCGCCGGAATAGACGGTTTAGTATAAAAAAAAAATCACCATCCTATTGTTAATTATTGATTTGTTCTAGGATATGCAACTTTATTTTGTCCTTTGTTGCCTGTTGTATTTATCTCCAACAAGCTTTATAGACACATTACGGATATTTTATTTACCTACTGGCAGTTTTATCCCACGGTAAGTCAAAATTCGTTTAATGTAACAAGATACTTGTTACATTAAAACTATATATTCACATAAAAATATCCATCCACATTCATTTTTATGTTAAAATGTCAAATATTGCTGAAGATAGTAAGTAATTCCCCGACAAGAATAACCTGTAGTAGTGCGCCATCTACCTGCTGACTGTAGAAGCGCGAATTCACCACAGACAAGTAAGTCGTTACAGTCCGAGAAAAAGCTTCCACATCGGTTTTTCAATGATTTCGACACAAATAATTTAGAAAAACGTAATTTTCGGGGACAAAATAAAAGGGTTCTACTTAATTTACCTATGGCCGTTCTCTTGTAGGCTTTGCTTGAAATATTATGCGGCTGTGACATCCAAGTCTCCGGAGATCCCATCCAGACGGGGGAGACTTCCATACTTATTATGAACCACCGAACGAGGACCGACTGGAATTTCTTTTGGCCCACGATCTATCATAGCGTTGCGGGAAGGAACAAGCTAACGCATCCCACCAAGTTCGTCCTGAAGGATGTCATCAGGCATATACCGGGACCAGGTATGTGTTTTTACCACATACAGGGTATTGCATTTTTATTAGTGCCGAATTAATTTCAATTAGATTGGTCTATTTGGACTAAAGACGTTTTTTTATATTTTTTTCCGTGTTTCACTAATTCTTTTAATGAAATTAAAAAAAAACAGAATCTTAATTATGATTAAAAATATATTTATATTATAATAAAATGCACACAAGTCAAATACAGATCGATATAACTACTTTTATAATATTGATATAGAAGTATGCACAGTGTCGACAAAAAGCGTACGACCACACTTATACTTACATTACATACTTTTTGTTCACACTGTAGAAGGATGTAAACTTGGAATATATCGTTTTCTTTATATTATGTATTTTACTTTTATTATATACCATATTTTTCAAACATGTACATTGTAACATCCAGAAATAATATAATGCGACACTTTCGGTAATGTTCCTGAAATATAAGCAATATTGAATCAATTTTAGGGTCAATTATCCTTTCAGTCTCAAAATGGCCTAGTCTATCATCGACCCAGACCATAATTAGCTCTAAAATTAACTCCTTATTGCCCACATTCCAGAGCAACTTGTCGAACTTGTATCACTATTTTCTTTCCCGATGGTACATATTCAAACGTTTCCTCTCAGGTTGGGTGATGCAGTTAGCCTGTTTCGTCTACATAAAGCGGTGCTGGGTGCTAGACAGGGCCATTTTGCAAAAATATGTCGATTACGTTGTCGACAATTCATACAAACATAGCCTCCTAGTTTTCCCTGAAGGTACAGACTTCACGGCCGACACCATACGAAGCAGCGATAACTTCGCCGAAAAAAACAATCTACAGGTAGTAAAAGATATGTGTGTATAGTACAAAGGAAATCTGAGGTGTTAGTTTATTCCAGAAGTACGAGTATGTTCTTCATCCAAGGACTACAGGGTTTATTTTTCTTACTCACCAGTTGTTGTCCAAAAATAACCTTGACGCCGTCTACGACGTTACCCTCGTGTATCCTGATGTTATCCCGCAAAACGAGAAGGCTTTGTTGAAGGGGCACTTCCCAAGGGAGGTGAAGGTCCACTTGGCGAGGTAATAAGTCAGTCAAAATCTGTCATGATTGTCTTATTAAGTTGACAGCTCCTTGACAGACAATAAGACATTGTTTTATCTACACGCATACTTGATTCGATTTCAATTTTATGACTAACCGAACGCCTTCCAGATACTCTAAGTCTGTGCTACCTAAGACAGAGGAAGGGCTCAAGGGGTTTCTCGAGAAGAGGTGGCTGGACAAAGAGAGGACCATCAAGGAGTTCAAGGCCACCGGTCACTTTTTGCACGGCCGAATCCTGAGGACGCAGAAGCGGTGGGAGCTGTATGTAGCCTTCGCGTTTTGGACCCTCTTACCGTACGTCACCCTGTATTTATTTGCCGTTGCCGATTGGTTCAGGAACGTAGTTTTAGCCCACACCCTCATCCTGGTGGCTCTGAATTTTTTCTCGGGGGGGTTTCAGAATTTCGAGATCGCCCTGTATAATTTCAGAAAGCACAGCTAAGAAATGTAAGAATATTACGATCGGGTTGTTTATTTGATGGAGAAGAGAAAATGATTGAGACAGGGGAATCGTGTAACCAAAATTATATAATACAGGGTATAATATATATTTTTAAATCATTGCTTGAGCTAAAAACTACGTGTATGTTAAGAAAAACCTGTAGCATGTAGTTACTATAGGGTTTTCTTAAGAGTCTAGTACGGGAAAAATGTTAACTTTCTAATTACAATAATTCTAACAGGATTATGACTTTTTTTGACATCCTGTATACACGACAATTTTTTTCCAAGTGCCCTCATGGTGCAAAAAAATTAAATCAAGGAGAAAAACAATTAATTCAGTTTGATACATGAACAATATAGAAATATTATTATTACATATTAATAAATTCTTTAAAATATCTGGTGAACAGGATATTTCATAGTAGTTTAGTAGTATACAAATTCACTAAATAATGTAACAAACAATTTCGCAGTGGTAAGTAATAATACAATAATATACAGGGTAATCCACGAAGTACTATTTTCTGGAAAATATCCAGTTAATATTCTGCTAAATATTTAAATTCACCTGGAAATTATATTTTATTATACAGAGCCTTCACAGTTATATTATGCAGTACAACAGTTTACATGGGAGAATTATACAGGGACACTTCAAAGAAACACTTTTTTTAGTGTATAACATTAAACAAATATAAGCTTTTAGTTTTAAAAATAATAAAAAATATAGGAAATTTATAAAAAACTGCTTGCAAATTAATATACGAAAAGTAAAATATACAGGGTATGCCAAAAATTAACGAAAATTTTACATTTTGAGTTGCTCAAGCATTGCGTAGCCTTGATGAACTTTCAATTAACAGCCATTTTATTTGCAACACAATGTTACACTGAGAAAAAGACTCACACAGAAATTAATTCTGGTTGTCAAATCTATATCGGTAAATACGATTAAATAATAAATTTATATTGACATGTTACGATCGATCATAGAATCAGGGTAGTGTTGACTGAAGGATTTATTAATTCACCCCCCTCCACAATACTTTAGTGATGTACCACTACAATATCGGAAATTTATTGTAAATACCATATTGTAATTTTAAAAAATGAGTAAAATATTTTGATAAACGAGTAGATGTTTAGAAAATTCTATAAACATCTACTCGTTTATCGTAGAACTGTTGTAGTCAAAAATTATCATCGTCTCTTCTTTAGTGTTACTTTCATTTTTTTTTAAGCGATTAGGTACCTGCGACTTGTAAAGACTGGACGTAGATATTATCTAAGACAAAACAAAACTATAAAGTATAATACTATAGAAACCTTGTAGGTATAGTTACTATAATCTAGCTTACATTATACAGAGGTTAGTCGTAGAGTATAAGACAAATAGGTAGGTCGAAATTTTTATAATTTTTTTAATTTACTATTTGAGGTTGTTTCTCGAGGGTTGCCATAACTCGATAAGAACAATCTCAGTAAATGGGTCGTAGCGGATTCTAGATTTAGATAAATATAAGCTCAATTTATTGCATATTACAACTACAATACACTAAATTTTGATCGACATTCTCCGTTGTTGGTGGTCTTTGTGATATCGTATTTCACAAAAAAAAAGAGACTGAATGGCGATGAACAAATATAATCTTATCTTAGTATTTAAATCCAAACCCTGTATGCAGCTTAGCTATGTGGTCAAGCCAAAATTCTTTATGAGAATTAATGGTTTTGACTTTAAAGAAAAACATATGTGAATTTAATTCATGTAGCTTCATTGTATTTTAAGAAATAATGGTACGCCGCGCCGCGTCAAGCTGGGGAATTAAACGTAGTTTCGCTAGGATGTACACACTTTTCGACGAAAAATGTGCTTCATTCCCTTGTAGACGATAGAAATGATAATTACTAGCTTAAGGAAAAATTACGGTAAGCAAGACATGCCCAGAAATCCATAGGTTTATTCTCACAAGTAAAAAAAATGCAACAAAATATTTGTTTTCCATTTATTACATAAAATCTGGTTGCCTTTTTCACATGTTCATAAAAAAATTGTACATCTACATAAACGATTTTTACACTGATCATTTCTTGATTACCGCTAGTATACAACAAAAGCAGTACTTGCATAAATACTTAGTAAATAAGTCATAAGATTCCCTCCTCTTCCGCCTCTTCGCTCTATAGTACCGATCGTATAGGATTCTTCTTCTTCTTCTTAGGCCTTTACGCGAATAATGCTCAATGTAATTTCTTATCCAATTCCCCCTGTTAGAATATACGATCGAACTCAAATAAGGCTGCGTTACTATATAGTAGGCTAAGTAGTTTTGTTGATTTTCACATTTTTCTAAGGTCATTCAAGGTCGCCCCGGCGCCCAGCCGGGTCCGGGCCCACTGAATGGCACTAAATGAAAGAGTTACCAAAGAAGTAGATTTAGAGCAGGATGCGTCATTGATCTTACAGTCAATGACTGATGACCTTATTAACTAGACTAAAATAAGTTAATTGAAGGTAGTTTTAGGAAGTCGTCGTTGATTTTTAATAACTCTCAACTGGTCGCTAGGTTAAGGTAATTAGGTTGTTACAAATAGCATAATTAATGATGTACTGACATAGATTTATTAGAATAAGGCTTATAATAATGAAAAAAAAAACACTAGAAGACGACATCACAGAGATTAAAACAATAGACTGACATCATCAGGGTGAAGCATCTTTAAATATCTAGGAAGAATGTCGATCAAAGTATTTTAATATAAAATTTATTCGAACAAAGTTTTTTCTTTTCCGTTACTTATGTAACTCATCGAGGTGCTATGTTTGTGGTGCTAGCTATATGAAGCAAAATATTATTAAATGAAAATAACAAAACGTATTTTACCACTCCCCTCCCCCCCGCCCTTGTAGCAACCTAAATCTTTGTTTGTCATCACATTTCACCAAAGAACAAGTAGTGTTAGGAAATAATCTACTGAGGCTCCTCATAGTAATCTCGATATACAAGGTGTTCCCTACGTCTCAACCAATATATTACGTCACATCCTTTGAACGATACCAAATTACCAACAGTACCAGGCTCCTCGATATGAATACCTACTAATTATATGGTCGATAAGCTACAAATATTTTAGATATAAGCGTTTTATTGGAGGGCGGTGAATTTTCAAAGTTCATGTAATACATCGAGTGGGTTTTGAGAGATGGGCGAAACTTAAATGTCATTATACGATAAAACTGATTTCTCTTCTTCATTAACGCCGTCGCATAAGTCGAAGATTACGATAGAGTCAATTTCCGAAGACGTCATAAAAACGTGTAAAACCTGACGTGAAAATGACGGCAATTTCTACGGAAGTTTCCACGTAAAAATTACGTCGTTTCAATGAACAACCCGAAAACGCCTTCGTGAACTTTTAGAGCCGTCAGAATGGCGATGTGTCATAGAATGTATAAATTAAATTGTTTTAAATCGTGTTAATGTAAATTTTGTACTTATTATAAAATGAAACTGTAGAATAGACGTAATGATGTTTGTTATACCAAAAAAGAAAAAGAAAATTCATAGCTATATTGAAATATTATTAATTTCATTGAATGTAATAGTTGTTTCGTAGTCGTTGTTCGTGTCGACAAAGGCTACAAGCTATTATAAAGTTAGCTTGTAGCCTTTTTTTATGTGACCCTGTTACATAATATAGTAAATCGCTCAAGCCGTGAACAGTGTAGATGTATCCTACTGTGATATGTGTCTTGAATTATTAATTTTAGGCAGATATATCAGTAGTTCTCGCTGTAGAGTTTCTCTTGTGTGTTGTTGTATTTTGATCTATTCTACGTGTCCCATAAATATTACACCACCATTGTATATTACAGCATTTCTTAATCTGCCAGGGATGACTTTGACATTGACAAACATTGAGTACACATAATCTGTGACTTTAAAATTACTGTGGTGTGAAATAATTGTATTGTTACCCCCGTAGCTATTCTAGAAGACCTTATGTATATAGTGTTAGTGTATTATGTGATATACCAATTTTAGACGTATCTTAATTCCCCTTGATGTAAAATACAGGTCGTCCTGTGTATCAGGTTGTAGGCTTCACACATGCATAAGGGGGAAATTCCCGAGAGCAAATACAAGGCGATGTATAATTGTCGGAAATCGATCTTGTCCAAATTCTTTGCCAATAATTAACCAGAACTTAACTTCAAATGTTATACACGTCTTATGTAGACCGAGCAGAATATTTTTTCCCAATTCGTCGAACGATAATCCGGATCTTGCTTCATCCAGCCCGAGAGCCCATTCAAGTGGTATAAATTCTTTGCGGGTTGGCGGACACCTTTCAGTGATCGAGGGTTAAAAAAAATTGTTCCGAGAGAGCGTGAGAAGGAATTTGTACCACGTGAAAAACCTGGAGCTGGAGGCAGGCAACATACGGTGTAACACCTTCGACGAAGCGAGTAATAAAATAATCGTGGTCTGGTCAAGTCGCGTATACAATTTAGAGTTAATATCGCGTTTATAACAATGTATATCGGAAAGAAAATCTGATTTATGTCTTTGTCGATTTACTTAGAGGTCACTTAGAGATCATCTATATGTGTGGGGAGCATTGCGCGCTTTAAAAAAAAAGGTACACCCTATAGGATCAAGAACATCAAGTCTGTACAAAATATTTTAATATAACTGTAAATTCGATTGTACACCCAGAATTGTACCATATTCCTGTGTCGTACTAATTGTAAATTTTTAATAACCATGTAGAAAACGAATCGATTCCAATGGGGTTCGAGACATTCGATAGTTAAATGAACTATTACAGGATCTATAGCAATCAGTCATATTGCTAAATCAATTTAAATGGTGCTGTTTACTTCGTTTTTAATTGTGCAGCATTTTTCTTACTTTTCAACGTTTCAATTGTTTCGATTTTGTTCTCGTAATTATAGTATATTCTTTCTAGTATTCTTCGTTGAAGCTTTTGTTGCTTAGGAGTTGTAAATGCTGTATAATGAAGAACGATGCAACAGAACTAACAAGTGTTTCCCAAAATATATCTTTTCTTTGTGCTGGTCGAATTTCTCGAACGTTCTTGGACTCGGACGGCCTCGTGGTTGAAATCTGTGAATTAATGTGCCAAATTCTGAACGTAGGTTAAGATTAGGTAATACTTTACACGTATGTTTGTAAGTATAATAATAAAGTTTATGAAGAAATTTTCAGTTTTTATAGTTCTTGCGTGCTGCGTTTTGCTTTTAGAGTGCCTTAGTAGAGGCTCTAAGAGATGTCTATGGTGGACATGGAGGATGTGTATGGTCTACGCAGGGAGTGGTGATTTTTTTTTAAATTATGTTGAATAAAAACGACTAAAATTATCATCCTTTTGCATTAAAAAAACCGTAGCGTCCCTAAAAAAATTGCTGTAACATTTTGCTTTTAAAGTGTCTTAGTAGAGACTCTAAGAGATGTATGTGGTGAATATCGAGGGTGTGTACGGTCTACGTAGGGAATGGCGATTTTGTTAATACTATGATGCCTAAAAATGATTGAAAATATTGTCCAATATTCATTGAAGAATCGTAGCGCTCCTAATAAAATTGTTGAAACGTTTTGCTTTTAGAGTGTCTTAGCAGATACACCAAGAGATGCTTGTGGTGAATATTGAGGGTGTGTATCATCTAAATAGGGAGTGGAGCTTTTTAAAATATTATTTTGTCTAGAAATGGCCAGAACGATCGCCTTTTTTTCATTAAAAAAATCGCAGCATTCCTAAAAAAATAGTTGAAGCATTTTGCTTCTAGAGTGTCTTAGTAGAGACTCAAGGAGCTGCCTGTGATGACTATCGAGGGTGTGTACGATCTACGTCATCTACGTACGAAGTGGTGACTTTTTTAAAATTTAAATTCCTAAAAATGACTGAAAATATTTCCCTTTATTTATTAAAAAAAATTGTAGTATCCCTAAGAAGACAGTTCAAGCATTTTGATTTTGAAGTGTCTTAGCAGAGACTCCAAGAGTTGTTTGTGGGGAATATCGAGAATACACCGAATATACCCTCGATATTCGCCACAGACATCTCTTGGAGTCTGTAAGACACTCTAAAATCAAAATAGTTCAACTGCTTCAACTCAAAATAGTACGATATTTTCATTCCTTTTTCTTTTCATACTTGACCCTCAACCTTTTTTCAAATTACACCCCTACTTTTTTGTATTGAAAATAAAATCGCGCTTTTGTGTTTCCTGAAACTTAATTTCGTTATAAATAATACTGGTTTTCCATAGTTATAAATAAGTTAAGTAATTCATAATTATTTTAAAATTGAATACATGGCTTTCGTAAGAAAAAGACAAGAAGGTTTTAAGTTTGAATTCAACAAGGTTGTTTGGTGTAATTCAACATAATTGGTTCATTATTTTATCAATTAAAATAAAGGAGATATTGACTGTAAAATCATTATGCAGCACCCTGTATAGTCAATACTTCGCCAAGAGAAAACACCTATAACCCCTTTTATGATATTACTTTTCGATTTGTCTTTTACCCAATGTACGAGTTTGTTTTACTCTACACCCACAGTTAAATAAATAAAGTTGACCTCATTTTATTTCACAAAAATAATCTCGGGTTCGTGCCTCACACCAATAAACTCATAGCCGATCTTCTATTAGCAAATACGTCCACTACAAATACCTTATTACCCCAATAACTTCTCTAATAACAGTAATTTGTTCGACAAATATATTAAAAACGCATTACCATCTACTACCCCCGAATAGATTTACCAATCTAGCCTCCCTTTCAACATGAGCAACAATTGCTTCGTCTGTTCCATAAAGGCGACACTCCACTTCAGTTCATTCAGTAACGCGTTCGTCAACCTAAAGTGTCCCCATTCGGATAAAACGACGACCACGCCCTGTATAAGTAAAAGTACCAGTCGCAGATTCATCGGTTTCGTACTGTTTGTTGCCCACGTTACTATCAGCTTCTACGAACTCTATGTCGACTTTAATTACGTCGATTTATCCTTGTTTTCCATATTGGTCATCATGGAACTGGTATTTATGTGTTTAGGGTTGCTCAGAAACTTCTTGAACAACGTACTGTACCTGAAGAAGATGAGAGAATTCCAGGTGATGCTGGCTATCTCCGAATACCTTACCCGATTCAATATCGAGAGTAGCGACTACGAAATCAAAAGAAAATGGGCGGGATTCGGTATAGCGTTTGCTACGATCGTCAACGCGTTACCCTTGTTATATTTCCTATACAACGATATTAATTCATCGACGATACTGATCATCTTAAACAGGTTCACCTTAGGTACGTATACCATCTATGTCACAGTTATTGGGGCCCTGCAACTCTATTTTTATAGGACAGTTGCTGGCTGCGAAGTATCTCCAGTTCATCTACGAGTATTCCTACTACCGCACATTTCTAGAGACGACCTTCACCCAAGTAGACAGGGAGCTGCGCGGGCGACTTTCGAGTCGGATCAATTTAATCATCATCTCCAAAAATACCCTATTACCTTTGAGGACCGGCAACGGTGGCTTCCTGAGGAGAATCAAGAAGCTCAGGAAGCTGTACATGACGATTCTGAACAGTTTCCGAAGAACGAGCAAGGCCACCAGCTCTGCCATGGTGACGGTGGTTCTTGGGTACTACGTACTGCTGAGTTTGATGCTCTGCATAGTCGTAATGGGCATTAGAGGCAATATCCAGCTGCACGCAGGTCACTACTTGTATGTAAGCAAGCATTTTGCCTACGTGACGCACTTGGTGGCGTTTGCGATATTGTGCAGCAGCATAGAAGACTTGGTAAGCGTATTTTTCACACACAATAACATTAGGCAGCCAGTCGAGTGTTGGTTACATTTTTAGGTGCAAGACATGTTAAAGATGCTGTTCAAGGTGCCATACAACGCTCTAAGTGAAGAGGAATCTAGAGAGGTAACATAACGGAACGTACTTATGTTTTATCTAACGTTCTTCTATGTTTTAGGTTGAGATGTTTACGAATCTCGTGGCAAAGGAGCAGCCTATAGATAAAAGTAACGGTACAATGGACTATGGAAAGCACATTCTAACTCTTGTCAGTATATTTGGACGATGTTTGCCAGAGATTTTGATTGTGATTTGGTTTTAGCTCGTCGTGGACGTGATCACCAACTGTATGGTGATGATTCAGTTATACTTTTGGTTTAAGAAAGTGTCAGTGGAAGATTAAGTACCATAACGTTTGGTTTTCTACTATTTTTGGTTTCAATAAGAATGACCAACTCCATATTTCGCTTTAATATTCGTAATGTTATTAGAAGAAATGTGTTCTGCGCACCAGATTGGACGAAGATGATCATCTTAATGACCAGATTGCTTTCCAAAATTAAATGTTCTTACATTAACATAAAAATAAAATTTTATCCGACAATATATTGTAATTCTAAACACTGGATTTCATTTCATATTTCCTCCTTCTCAAAAGACGAGGCTGTTTCTTGCGTAGAAAATTCTGGAGCTTACTACACAGGGTGTTAGAGCAGTTTAGGATAAATTCAATGCTTTTAATTATGTGTATGGTTGAATATTATTAGAAAAAAACAGAAACAATATAAAAAAGTATTTTTATTAGAAAATCACATTTTAAACCCAGTACATTTATAATTATCGACCAAAGTCGTCTACCTTCGCTCTAATTCCCTAAAATTGAGCACCAGTCGGACAGGCTCAGATACTGAAACGTCACTTCAAATGCCTCATATTTAAAGCTGGTAGAAGTCGATTATAGATGTAATAGAGCAATACGACGAAGAATAACATTTTACATACCATATCCAACACGTACATTCTGAAAAATACGTTTAAATTAAAAGAGGCAAACATCGCCCGGTCGCGTGAACGCTCATTACGTCTGCGACATTTTAGATTGTATGACAACTAATATACTTACATCTTCATGTTTCTTTTGGCGGCCGGTAGCATATCGTCTGTCTCTTTCAAAATACTCCGTCTGACGCATAGGATAGAGTCAGTCAAGTACCGCTTCACGTCTATCACGTCGCTCTGCATAATGTAGATGCCCTTTTCTTTGTCGTTCAACTTCGCTCTCATTTCCTCCACGTTTTTCGTGCTGAACTGCCAGGCCTTCGTCGTGTAGTAGTCGAACATTTCCCCTCCTTTCCTGATTCTCATTTGGATGTTGTACAATCTGGAACACGTTGTGAATGACGTCTGGTTTTCTGTTTTAACTCGTACAGGGCGCGGCAAGGTCATAGCGTTCATTAAATATCAAATTTGACATTCACTATTGGTATAAGAAACATCATGACCTTGTGGCGACTGTGTAATCTTTGGGTAATGTCGACTTACATCGGTTTGTAGCCGAAGGTCATCATCAAGAAGTCGATGACTATCGCGGGTATCAGCTGGAACAGCACAAAGTTGATATTATTGTACAGTCGGCTCTTGGTGATGGTGCCGCCCGGGTACCAGAGGATGTTGTTAAACGGCACTCTCGTGTTGATCACATCATATCCGCTAAGCATCAAATCTTCCCAGTTTATTTTGAAGTCTTTCTCCGGCACGCACAGGTTGACAATGTTGGGCGGGTTCCTGAAGGTACATACCCATTTACTTTTACCGTTACCTCAACCCTTCGACCTTACTTACTCCGATGTCAGGTAGTTCCATGACGCCACAAGCATTCCGCTTACTGTACAATCTACAGGTACGAAACTGGCGTGGGATTTGCTGTCCATGTACATCGAGCGTATGACTCCTTTCCCGGCGCCGACGAATAGACCCATGGGCCCGTTCAGGTTGTTACACCATCCGGGGAAGGGGTCCTGATACGTCGGAACCACTGTAATATGATAACGTTGTATTCTCCTACCGATAAACGGTGCTGTTTGATTGGTGCGACTTGGTACTCACCTATAGCCGGCCTGCAGATGACGAAGGGTATTTTTCCTAATTTGTCGTAGACTAGGGCCTCGGCCAATGACTTGGAAAATGTGTAGGAGTTGGGGATGTCACCCAGAAGACTGAAAACAAAAACATGTCAGTTAATACCGTGATGAAGTTACCTTAATGGTGTTCCTCAAGGGATTGTTGTAGACCCGATGCAACCCAGGACTGTAGATAGTGCCTACTGAAACAACATGGTCCATAAGTGGACCTAGAGCTGCACCATAATTTTCTATGCGTATAATAAGACATGTCAAGTGAAGAGAAGATATCAAAGAATGATTTCAGAGACCGTTATGAATTGGTATGACCGATCAAGCGAGAAAAACGTTCATACTTCTTAGTGAAATTGCTCATAGTGCCCTCCTTTATCCAGCTGATGCTGTTCAAGACCTCATGGGGATTTGCGGGGGGGTCGTATAGTGTCTCATCAATCACGTTCTCTTTGGGATACGCGTAAGCCGTCGACACGTGGATGAGTAACTAGAATCAGAGAAAAATTAACGGCTCAGTCATATGGTGTGGGACAACCTATCGCACCTTCAAATGTTTACATTCTTCAGCCAAGTCCAGCATGTATTTCGTCCCCCTAGTGTTCATCACTAAAGCGTCTCTCAAAGTGTGGTCGAACCTGGTCGTGGCGGCCGAGTGGAAGATGAAGTCTACCTCTTTGATTAAGGTCTTCCTGTCCTGCGTGGTGATGCCGAGGTCGGTGTCGGAGACGTCGCCGAGGATGGCGACGCATTTTTTTATGGCGTCGGGTTTTTGTTCCTTCAGTGGTTTGAACAGCTGAAAATTTACGATAATTAAAAGGGATTACCCTTGACATTTTGGTTCACTGATGTGCGCTATCTCTAAAAATACACCAAATATATTTTGTTCACCACTTCACACCTGGTTCAAAAAATATTATTTATGCAAATTTGGTTGATCCGCGAAACATTCTTTTGTCGCCACTTCATATTAAATTAGGATTAATGAAGCAATATGTAAAAGCTATAGTTATGTAGATAATAACTTATGTGGCAAATTTCCAGCTTCTTCTGAAGCAAAATTAAAGAAAAGCATTTTCGTAGAACTACAAATAAGAAAATTAAAGCAGGACCAACAGATTGAAGAAACAATGACAGAAATTGAGAAAGAATCTTGGATATGCTTTGAAAATGTAACAGAACTTTTTTTAGGAATAAAATGTAATTTTTCCTAGAGTTTTTAATTTATTCTGATTATTCGGTTGATCAAAAACCTTACGTGGGGGGCAAAAGCGGAAGGTAGATATAAAATCAGCGTAAATCAATGTTTGGACACACGGAAACTGGACTTCCTTCTCCAGAAAGCCTACAGACAGGCTTGAGTAGGGGAAGGTTGCACATATAAACGCAGAAAACACCCAGCCCTGAGGGAAGTGCCAAGTTCCCTCTGGCGAGAATCGAATTCACGCAGACAATGTGCCCAGTTTTTGGCCCAGTTGCCACCCTGTTACCAAACACCAAGTCAGCACCACCGCGTCACTATAAGAATGAGACCATATGTCACCCATCCAAGTCGCACCGGGCTATTCGTTGCTTGACTTCGAATAGCGCAGGTCCGACATTGAACGGAGTACACTGCCTCATCCTCCTGCAAAAAAAATTGTTATAATCGCTTATCAAACCCAAATCAATTTTCAAAATGTCAAAATTTGTAGGCCTGTGTATTAGTGGAATCTACGTTTTAACTAATTGTAAGTTAGAAGTGACGGTATAGAACACAAAATGTCTTCAAAGTCAGTTTAAAGACGCTTTATGGTATACCGTAAATCTTCTTCCTCGTAACAGTTGGCCGATTCAGAACTTACCACGTTGTTGAATATGTCATTCAGTCTCTCGTTGTGTGATTTTCCCCTTTTCCTCCTCACGAGCAGGTATATTTTCTTGACGTCGGTCGACCTCAACAGTTTCTCTAGCAACGCTTTCCCGATGAAACCTGTGGCGCCGCTTATGAAGACAGTGGCGTCCTTGAACGTGTCCGCTATTCGATCGGGCAGTTCGGGCATTTTGAATCGTCTTTAGAAACTAGGATAACAAAATTTGTTTCATTAATGTTGTTATGAAAATTGTGTAGTGGTTGTTTAAGCAGGTTTTAGTTTGTTTACTCCCATTTCAGCGATTTAAAAAAGAGGCTGTAAAAATATTTCGTCAACAATTTCGTCAATTATTGATCGTGTTTCATTATCATATTCCTGTAATAAATGGGGCAAAATATATGCGAGAAGACTATATTTGAAGAATGACATGTATGGTAATTGACATTTTGGAAATTTCCCACAATCGATCATTAATGTATAGCTTCATTTATCGCAAGTGTGTATTATTGTCCTTTACAATGTACTTCTCTTTAAATTCCTATGAATTTCCCTAATATATTATTTATTGGTCACTTATGGGACTATAATATAGTACCATCCAGTGGCGACTCGTTGTGATTTGTCATGGGTGGGCAACAACTAACTATTAGTAGGTTATATAGGCAAAATAATGAAGTAAATATAGTAAAAAAAAACTTCTTAAATTTTATCTTCATAAGTTAATGTATGAAATTCACGTTCTAACAAAAAGTTAACAATATCAGTATTAGTACTTACTACTTCTCTCACGTTCGCCATGGTATAAATACTAAATAAATACAATACTAAACAAACACAAATGTAAAGTAACAACTTCCACAGACAGAGTACATCCCTCGCTGAGATAAACAATGTTCTACAACGTCTCTGAAAACTGAACTCGGAAATACGGAGATCGGACTGATCGGAGATTCTCGATTTCTTTCCCGCTTTGTCGAAGGCTTCTTCAGTAGGGTGGTCTAGCCCACCCGTGTCACAGCTTACTCGAGACTCGAGTAAGCTGTGCCCGTGTTTCAAATTGTTTCATGTAGTTTACACGCGTATAATTTTGTTTTTATGTCTTCAAATCATTCGTAATTCTATTAATTAATTAATTCTATTCATGTGTTTACTGTTTATTTAATCTTATAATCCAGATTTCCATGTTTCTATATTATTGTGAAATAATTTAAACTTTCAAGGGATGTTGAAAGTATACTATGTCAATAATATCAATATTAATTTTAAAACTAATCTTGGTAGACACTTATTTACTTGTATTTATTTATTAAAGCAATAAATATAATTTTTTATTTGTGCGAGGCGCTTGCGCTGTCTCGTATGTACAAAGCCAGTAAGGCAAAACGCGTGGCTGCCTACCCGGCCCGGCACCCACCATGCTAGGCATAACACGATAACTATTAGTTCCACGGTTAGACGAGTGAATTGCTGCACTTACTTGCACTGCAATTTTCCACCACGGTTGCGCTGTTAGTATTAGTATATATAATCAGAACTTTTCATTGTATTATTGTTGTTATGTAATACATAATGTATTTAATTAATTACATATTACATAATTATATATTCACGAATTTCTATAAACGATAAATAATGAACTTTGGAACTGTGTGTTCCTCTTCTTCTAGGAAACAATTGGGTGGGCACTGCCCACCCTGCCACCCCTGACTAGCCGCCACTGGTACCATCAAAACAGAATGTAATGAAACACTTTTGATACGTTCTCCTGGAATATCAGAAATAATATACTATTTGTTAAGTTAATTATGCTGTTGATCAACAGAGGGGGCAAGCATTTTGAGGCCAAAAGCATAACGATCCGAGGAACGTATGGGTCGTGTCTCATTATTTTCTTTCTCGGTGGCAGTAACAGCGCCAGGATTTCTAAGATAGGTGGGCACAAACTGGTACAAAATTTTCGCGTTGGGCACATATTTGTGATATGTGTGTGGGGGGGGGGGGGGGAGGGTGTTTGTTCATTATCGATACAATCAATACAAAGATGTAAACATATTAACATAAACACAATTTACAAAAGAAATTAGTAGTACATTAGGTAATAAAGTTAAAATATTAAATTATTTCAGTTTTGTTGCAAATTCCTCAACAAATCTCTCGTGTTTCATTTTATTTCTTAAATGGTTTTTTTTAACCTTTTCAGACGTGAAAAGGTCCTTTCACATGCCGCACTTGTACAGAAATTGTGATACATATTGAACATAATTTATAAATTTCATCGAATGCCAATCTGTATTTATTCAGCATGTCGTATAGCTGTAAAATATTGTTGATTTCAACACCTTGTTCGTTTTAAAATTTTGAAATAGTAGTAGTCAAAATTTTATATTTATATTTTATTTCATATTATAATTTTGTAGATAAAAATTTTTTTGGGTGGGCACGTGCCCACCCAGGACCCCCCCTGGCGCCGTCACTGCTCGGTGGTACATAATTTTAAGCATTAATATAAAGCACAATACGATAAAAACCTAGAATAATTACGTTTTGATTGTATTCTACAAAACAGATCCCAGAAATATATTCTATAATAAGTATCAAAAAAAATATCCCTTCATAAAATCTTTTCCAAAATTCACTGATAAATAAAGTATTTTAGCTGGGCACGGAATATTCCTTAGTTTATTTACCAGGAAAATATGCGCCTATCCTTAAAAAAATGCCTGTTATCCAGTTTCATTGACCAGAAAAATGCATACAAATGAGGCAAAATAGTCCACCAAATAAACCGATTTGTTACGCACAATACCTGTTATTCAAAACTATTTTCGCACAACTACGACACTAAAATAGATGTGCAGAGCAATTGCATTAAAAAAAGTACAAAAAAAATTTATACAATAGACAAATCAATTAGTATTTGTATTGAGTTATTATAATCTGTAAACAAACAACACTGTGTTTTTTTTTCGGAAGTAATAAAACTTCATCATAATACATGCGTTATTGTGACGATATCAAGTCGATGGACAAGCATTTAATTAACATTTAAGAGGAAATTCCCAATGATTTGGATCTTGGAAATTTCTTGGTGGTCGTATTTGGTAATTACGCTTGTTTACATTATACATCAATATGTCTTACGCAATGACGTTCTACTTGTAATAAATATTTATTTGCCTGTTGGGTATGGTGACAAACAGTGAGCACTAAATAAGACATCTGGCACGAAAGAGGTGAGGGTCATCGTTAGAAAACGGCAATGAATCATCATCAGTATGGATGAAGGTAATAACAATCGTTCGTCTTTCTAAGAATTATTATTTTTTTCGTTGTTGGAAATGTTCTGGGGCTAAGAAATCCTAAACGATATTTGCCTATTTGCCAAATATTTATCACATCTCCCTAATCTACTAAAATTTACCATTTGATGACCTTCATTCATCTTCACTCTCGTTGATGTAACACACGCCTCGTAGAGGAATTCAACGCACACCTCGTTTTATAAATGTTACCAGTTATTACCCCAAGATAAAAAAAGAAACTTATTCTTGTGATAATCATTACTATAATATATTTGAAATAAACAGTTTTAAAACCTTAAAACGGACTTTTCCGCACGTGGAACATCTCTATCTCGAAATTGAGTGGCCGAGAAATTGAGACGTCCCCGATCAGAATCAGTCAAAACCCGATCGACCCGACACGATTTAGTTGAGTTATCGTGCTAACAAAACAAATTTCTCAAATAGTCCACCATCGTACTTTCTCATGGCCCATGGACAAGGTGAAGTCTGTCCTATCTACTTCAAAATCAATGGGTGTCGTCTGGGGGACGTCCCCGATCAGAATAAATCAAAACCCGATCGATCCGACACGATTTAGTTGAGTTATCGTGCTAACAAGATTTAATGCCGACGACAACACCAACGACGACAACGACAACGACAACACACACACACACACACACACACACACACACACACAGACACACACACACACACACACACACACACACACACACACACACACACACACACACGCGCGCGCGCGCGCACGCACACACGCACACACACACAAAATGGTTTAAAAACCATTTTTTTTGTTTTTAGGCCGAAAAGCGAAAAATAAACCCTAGAAAAAAATTTTTACTTCCTTTTAAATGGAAGAAGTTAGGGGAGGTTACATCCCTCGATGAACCCGGGCCTAAGTTGAAATCGTCCATATTCAAATCATCGAATCACTGAATGTATTCCAGTTAAAATTTCCACCTTGTATTGTATAAGTTTGAATTGTTTTTTAAATTGAAATACCTAATTACTTCCTCACTTAGAGAATATATTTTTCTTTACTTATGGAACACAGTATATACAGTGCTTTCGTTTCAAACGTACCCACTCCCATTATTGCTTTCGACAAAGAAAATGGCCTCTAAAAATAAAATGATTTAAATAGAACAAAATAAATCAATTGAGTTAGGGCTTAGAAGGTCCTGAGTTCAATGAATGTAGGAGGCACTGTTATATGGGACAAAAATGTGGGACACCTGTATGTGATTGTATTAAAGAAATTTCAAGAGATTGGGTCTGTGTGCAACAAAGTAAATAAGTAGCCGAGAGTTTTTACAGAATCTGCACAGATCGGACTTTGCTCAAAGAAATATTGAGGGTGGGTGGCTTCTGAAACGAAAGCATCCCATACAAGTCATTGTAGAATTAAAAAAGTATTTTTTGGCTTTAATTCTTTACTTCAAAAATGTCTTTTGCAAAAAATAGACACACAGAAGATGAATATTTAAACTTGTATTGCTTCTTCAATAAATTATATACTTTGATGGTTGGATACAGTTGTAAAAATAATTTAAACAACTTCAAACTTTAAACTTTACCCTTGACAGATGCAAAAAATTAAATATAATCATCATTTGCATTCAATAATAATGGACTTTTTATAATTGTGATTTTGCTTCAATTACTTTAATTGTTTTACAATTTGTTTTAACGTGCACCTGCGACGTTATCTGCATTTTTGTATCACATTTGCATTTATTCTCAATCAGTCTTCACACATGCACTGCAGTTGACTAATTGAAAGTTGGAAATTCACAATTGAACATATACTCTAGCAATTTTTTTATAGTAATTATATTTAGAAGCATATTTACTATTCATTTCATTGCTATTTGCTAAATAGAAAACTCTCTTATCTTGCTGATAACCGGAAGAGTCTACCTGAGCCTAGCTATAAGAACAAACCAAGGTTATGTTTTGAGATTTTTATTTGGTAAATATCGATGAAATAAACTATACATCCCACTACGAGTAGATTTCCGACAATGAAATTGTAAATTTAGATATTTTTTATTTGGAGAATATTGATTATTATTTATTCACCTTTATTGATACAGTTAGATGATTGATTTTTTTTATCATTATAAGAAGTTATTATATTTTTTATTGCATGTAAGATTAACTTTAAAGAAATGATTATTTTTTATTGAACAGATACGGAAGTTGATTTATATTTAAATACCGGAATTATTTTATAGACACGTGGGCTATACATAGTGTTTAAAAATATTTATGGAATGCGTATTTTTTTTTCATTCGCTTACCAAATAGGATAAAT
The DNA here is from genome assembly GCA_037954035.1 of Rosalia funebris. NCBI lineage: Eukaryota > Metazoa > Arthropoda > Insecta > Coleoptera > Cerambycidae > Rosalia > Rosalia funebris. Next base: position 25,018,055 of record JAZFAV010000003.1, on the reverse strand, counting down.
ATATATATATATGTAAGGTAAAATTCATCCTAAATGTATCATGTCATTTGATAAATTATAATAAGCTATTGTCTTTTTAGAATATTTAAAATATGTTAAATATTATATGTTAATGTAAACTATATAGTTTGTATAATGGTTCTTTGCGTGTGTGCGTCACAGGTAACAATCGTGTGAATCAATCAACTGACATTTTTTAACAGTGTCGTGCCGAAAACATATGACAGAGTAATGAAAAGGTTCTCCACAAAAACATTGAATGGAAGTGATACTTCCATCAAAATAAATGACAAAAATCAAAATAAGCGAAACAAAAGTGAAATAAATTTTACAGAAATATTGAGACGCCGATGAATCAAATTATACAATAAAGCTAAGACGTGACTTCACAATCGCATTTTGTTCGGCAAATTATTAACTGTCTATGTCGTACGTAGTTGATTGAAACATATATTGCTAGACACACATACGTGCTGGTAATTATGGCATATTAGTAACAATTGCGAGTGGTGCAGCGTCTGATCGTGCGTCGTAACTAAATTAATACACGCGCAAAGATCCATTATACAAATTGTACATTTCTTTCCTACAGTAATGAATAAATTTATAAAAAATTCAAGGAATAACGTTTGGGAAAAACCCTCGCACTTGTCAAATTTTATTTTTAGTTGCGCATGTTTTAAATGTAATTAATACATACAGGGTTCATGTAAGAGGTATGTGGTCATCAATATATTTTTAATGGCAACCCCACTTTTTGTTATGGAATGTAATCGTGGACAATTTTTTTTTAATATTATGCACATATTGTTGGCTGCCTAACAGTAGCCAAGATGATTAATAATTTTTTTTTTATTGCCAATAACTTCGTCGGAGGAGGTATACGTCGTATTTCGTGACGAATTCTTGCTTTTAGATCGTCTGAATTCTCGTGCCTACTAACATATACCTTGATTTTTAAGTAATCCCACAAAAATTAATCTAGGGGTGTCAATTCAGGCGATCTGGCTGGCATATTTAGAGAAGCTGGGATTCTTTAAAAAGTTGACTCGAAAATCCAAAAAACTATTTAATTATTTACGACTTCTCACAAATTTTATCTCGCAACAATGAAAAGGCATTATTGGTCGCTAAGGATATTATTATATTATATTTAGATTTTTGAAATTGCATAATCGTTTTTCGTCATTTTTTTATACTCTCGGTAATGAATTATTACTATAGCATATGTAAAAAATGTACTCTTTCAAATTCCGTAATAAAAAAGGAGATTGCCATTAAAAAATATCAACGACGTCATGCCTCCTATGCAAATCACCCTGTATGTATTAATTGTATTTTAAAAACGCCTAACTAAAAATAAAATTTGACGGGACAAAGAGTTTTTGCCAAAAGTTATTCCTCGAATTTTCAACGAATTTAATCATTGCTTTACTAAAGCCCTGTATATTATCCAAGATTCAGCTACATCTCGATCTACAATATTTCAAAAAATATTTGTAATAAGATATAATTACAATTTCATTAACATAAAACAATGTTTTTACTGAAAATTATATTTGCACCAAAAAAAATATTACTCATGTGTATATATGAACTGCCCTGTATATTTCTTGTTTTTTGTTTTTTGAAAATAATAAAATAGTTCTAATAGTCCTCGTTGTCATTGCTTGATCGTCAATTACATGAAAAAACATGCTATTCTATAATAATTTAATAGGAGTATGCAAATCGCAATAATATTGCGCCGCCCGCCCCCTCGCTCATATCGAAGGCACCTCCGGAGCATGCCTCTGGAGGCTTAGGATAAAAAAACAAACGTTGTTCGCAAAGATCGATTTACTATTTATATCGAAATTCGAACGAAAAGTATTTCGTACATCGACCTAAAAATTTCGTGACACACGAAAACAGCCGTTTAGTAAATATAGATAATAGTTTGTTGTACAAAAAAACACGCAATGGACGTTATACCAAATAATTATACCAAATTAAAAGAAAACTTGTTACGAATGGTGACTATCTATATTATGTCTTTCAAAAAACTAATTTTATTATTTTTTTACTTACCAAATATTAGAACGAAAAAAGGACGAACCGAGAACGTTATTCAAATGGAGCACCCCGAAAATTACAATGTGGCTCACTTAAATTCACGATGTGTTCTCTCTGAATTTGTTAAATAGTATATAGTATACACAACTGCGTGCTAATTGTTTATATATGTATCCAGCAATAGTTGGCGATCCTCACCTCTTCTAGGTTATAAAATACGTACGGTATGAATTATTGTTGTATTAATTGTCGTTAATACTAAAAGGTAAATAACCATGTAATTGATTAATGGTTTCAATACGCTATTATCTCAATAATTGTTTAAATAAATAAGTGAATAATAATGATGATAATAGTAATAATAACGAGAATAATAAAGCCTCTCAGCAAAGCTTCCTTTGATTCAGGTATCTCAAAATGGGAATTCAATTCCGTTCAGAATTTTAACGTATTTATTCCCTTAAGAATTTTTAGCTGGGTCGATTTTATCCCTTGGAATATCGTTTGATGTATGTATTTTTTTGACTTTTTGGCTTACTTATATACCATGAACTACAGAAACAATATTTTTTTGTTTCCATCACGCCCTAGTATGTGTAAATGTACATTGTACAATAATTTGCAGTTTTTAAAACCGAGGTTCTATAAAATTAAATTTTGCCTCAATCTTTGCGGCGTCCCTGTGTTTAATCAGTTTGAGGAAACCTACACACAAGCGTGGGGGATTTACCCAAACAGAGTTGGCCGATGGGGATATTCCGGTTTTATATTATTCGTATATTTACGTAGTTGTTGTAGTACGTTCTTAATGTGTGTACGTTAACTCGTGACATCGCGTCGTATATTTTTATTTTGTTTTAAAAATGCCTAGAAGTTGTAAAAATACATTAAATATATTTTATTATAAACATAACATATGGTTCGTTATCGTTATTTATGCAAATTTGGTTGATCCGCAAAAAATTCTTCTGCCCTCAATATGTAAAAGCTATAGATAATAATGGGAATTGTTTTAAGTACTTACGTGGCAAACTTCCAGCTCTTTCTGAAGCAAAATTAAAGGAAGGCATTTTCGTAGGACTACAAATAAAAAAAATTAATGCCGGACCAACAGTTTGAAGAAACAACGATAGAAATTGAAACAGAATCTTGGATATGCCTTAAAAATGTAACAGGAAATTTTTTAGGAAATTATAAACATCCGCAGAATGAGGAAATTGTCAACAAAATGCTGGATTAATTTAAGCAACTTAGTTGTTAAAATTAACATAAAAATTAATTTTCTGCATGCTCATCTGAACTACTTTCCAGAAAATCTTGGTGCTGTTAGCGAGGAGCAAGATGGAAGGTTCCATAAAGATATAAAGGAGATGGAAAGGAGGTACCAGGATCGATGAGATGTGGCGATGATGGCAGATCACTGCTGGATGCTGAAAGGAGAACATCCAACAAATGATTACACAAGAAAAACTACAAAACTAAGTTTTTGTTAAAAAGGGAGAGATTTTCAAAGAAAAACAAGAAACTAGAGACTTAAAACTATTTGTGTTGCTGCTTTTTACTATATTTTTTAATGTTTATTAAATATAATGTTTATTAAACTGTAATTTTTCCTTCAGTTGTTAATTTATTCTGATTATTCAGTTGATGAAATAAATACCTTACGCGAAGAGCAAGAACGGAAGATATATACGAAATCAGTGTAAATAACTCACTTATAATCACTAATCAAACCCAAATCAACTTTCAAAATGTAAAAATTGGTACATATGCCTGTGTTATTAGTTAGCAGAAGTAACATAAATTGCAGCAGAACAACTCAAAACCGCTGGTGACCGGCTTCAGTGGAGAGGTATTCAGATCATGTATTCGAAGATTTAGATCTGTTTGAAAGTCACTAAGTTGAGCAAAATTGTTATGTATTTCTGCTTTAATTGTAAGATTAATTTGTAATGGAAGGAGAGTGAACGAACCAGGACTATGTAAGCATGCTCCGACGACTTGCGATAGCAAGTGTTGAGCGTAAGGGGTACCACTATAAATTTTTCAAAACATCGATTAATCTAATAAAAGAATTAGTTTAAAAATTCTTTGAACGTTTTACAACATGGGGCAGTTTTTTGTCAAATTTCCTGATACGGTTTTATTAAATTTTCTTTAATTATATGCCAGTAGAAACTTGTATAAGTTTATTTCATCGCCATTTGCCAAATAAAAAATCCCGAAATGGCTCTTATCTCATACCGTGGCTTCTTTTTATAGCTAGGCTTAGGTAGACTGTTCCCTTTATCAGCAAGATAAAAGAGTTTTTTATTTGGCAAGTAGCGATGAAATGAATAGTACGCTCTGGAGATATGTTAATATGATAATTCTTCCCATTTTTTCCGTTTGATATTATCATATTCGTTTAAGTCGTCACTTAGAAATGGGGTAATTTTTTTTACATAATTTTTATTTGGAAGAGAACATGCCTGAAAAAAATCCTCTTTCATATTTGATATACAATTTCCACTATTTTTAGGTGCAACCCATTCTCCTTGCACATATTGATCGACATAATTATAATTATAATATAAGAAAATTGTTTGAACCTTAAGAATGAACTACTTATAAAACTGGTTTTTGTACACTAGGTCTATTTAGCAGTAATTAATGCAATTTGCTTGTAATTTAGTAATTAATTGAAATAAAAACGGTGTTAATCGTATCTATTTGTTAATGGCATGTATACCACCTGTCTCCTTTCAATTGTGATACATTTCTTCACAGTAGTTAACACGACAGACGACAGAGGTCGGTAAAGCGCTAGGACTTCTCCATATACGCTGTGTGTGTGTAAATAAAAGAATATGGGGCTCATTTTTGGTAATTAAGGGTACATTATTTATATACAGGGCAGTTATTTTATGACGTATCATAAAACAAATGTATATTTACTTTTCACGAGATATTTTATTTTGATTTTATAAAATCCACTCTCTCTCTATACATTTGAAGATGAGTAAAGTAAAAATAAAAACATTGTCAATATCTTACTGTTATATTTAATACTTATGCAAGATATTATGCAAAATAAAGTACAAAAGGGTTATACATATATACATGCGAATTATTAACGAATTTGTTTCAAATCTGTCTCAGAAAATTAAGAAAACATGCTAATATTATTTAATACACATCTTTCCATAGATCTGACAAGCATAGACCACGTATTCTTAGAAAAAATGTCTTAATCTTCTATCTGACGTGTACGGAAAAATATTTAATAAACCAATTTTTGAATGAGGCACAAGCTTTCGTTTCGGTTATCCTTATTTTATATCTCGAGTCGAATCATAAGAGTACCATTTTCATTTTTGATAAATAAACTTATTCCTTACTATTGCAAGACCCTGTATATTTTGCTCGCCTTATATTTCTCGGGATTTCGGTCAATTAAGTAAATAAAAAAGTGGTCAAGCTTACGTTTCGTTTTTATCACCATCATGAGAGAAACAACTGCAATTATTAAACTATAAAAAATATTCTGAATTATTTTATCTGTTAGGTTTACTTGAAATTCGTTTATTCTTGACATGGGAATTATTTATTTAATTTTTTTATGAAGTGCTGATATTAATTATTTTATTTTTTATAGTAGTGATATAGGTAGGTGTAAAAGATCCTGTACGAGTATAATATATATTTTAAAGTGCAGTCAGTTCTGGAGATCTACCTGGTCATTCCAATATTTTTCTCAACTTAACACTTGAGAAAGCCAAACAAAAAGTATTTTTTTTTTTAGCTAAGTTTCCTGCTTCATTTCTATTTGTCCAAATGACAATGAGTACTGGAAAATTAAATAAACCTTAGACACTTTATTTAGATTTTTTTTATTCTCTTGAGTATTCATTATAAAAAAATATATTTAAACTTTCTGGATACGAATATCTTTGGCATTTTCTAAACTTGCAGTCTCCTGACTCTTCCGCCCTCATTTTATGTTGCATTTAAATTATTTGAATATAATCAACCGGTTAAAATTTCTGGTATATCAATATTTAGTCGTTTCTATTTGTGTGGATTCGAGGTATAGGTCTGGAACAACGAGATAAGCCTGCAATACAGGATGATGAAAAACACGGTGATTTTTTTGCAAATAGCACATATATTCACCGGATTTGGTGTAGAAAACATCGATGAATTCTTTCGCAACACTTAACCTTCACTCAACAGTATAGTGGTTATTATTAACTTTAAAAATGTATTCTACAGGGTGGAATAGAATTTCACTAGAACTTCAACTCGTAGAACGTAGCATAACCCCTTCTATTAGATATAAAAAAACAGGCATGTAAAAATAATTGTATTTAATAAAACAACAAACAAAATTAAAGCACAAACCAAGTCTATCAACTAAAACAATAAACAATAGATAATCTTAAGTACTATACGTAGCCAATAGGGGTTTGACCAGCCTCGTCCAAAGGAGGTAAAGCATCCCAATGGTGAACAGTAATTTCGTGATCCGGTCGACAAACCACATCCTGGAAAATAAGAAAAAAAACGTCTAGTTAATATACGCATTATAACAACAAAAAAAACATGAGGTTGCCAACACGAGAGAATCAATTAATCATCGAATAATCATTATTAAAACTAACAAAAGAAACTTTAACAATGTAAATGATTCATTGATATTTAATAATTGCTACTATCATATACAGAGCCTCTTAATTATCTCCATACAAAGGATTTATCAATGAATTATTTTTTAGCATCATGTTTTGGAGATGTAGTCTGTAAATTGTTTACAAAGGTTATTACTCTAGCGATCTGCAAATAAATCAGCAGATTGACGGCGGTGTTAATTGCGGGACAACAACCTCACGTTTCGAATATTCTTTGCACGGAATTTTTAGGCAGAAATATTTATGAAAAACATACAGGGTGTTATTTAAGTTCGCGACGTAACTCTGCGAGGTTAGTCCTGTTACTGTTTTAGGTTGAAAGCGTGGAGAGCTAGTTAACAGTAGACTGTAGTTTCCGAGATACAGCGTGTTGGATTTTTCGAAAAATTTCACATTTTCTCAAATACCTCGCGGAGTTTTGAAGTCTGTTGATTAAATTTTGAGCGAACGGCTAAGTTTGCTAGGAGCAGGCCTTTCTGCGACTCCAACTTGGGTCTGCACTAGTATAAAATCCAACTGACCCAGGAACTTAAGGTAAACGACCATAGACGACGCCGTGTGTTCGCTGATTGGGCTCTGACGACATGTGGTTTCAACAGAACGTCACTACGTGCCACACAGCGCATGCCACGATGGATATTCTGCACGAGCGTTTTGAGGACGTGGTTACCTCGTGAATATCTCGTGGCCAGTTCTCTAACGTGAACTCGTGAGATCATGTGATTTAACGCCTTTAGACTTCTTCATTTTGGGCTATCTTAAATCGCAGGTCTTTGCGAATAAACCGAAAACAATTGATGCCCTCAAAGCCCTCCAGAATACGTGCCACCAAGCAAAGCCGCGGCGCTCATTTGAAAAACGTTATATTCCATTCTTAATGCCATAAAATATTCTTTGAAGTAAAAAAATTGAGTGGATATCTCACTTGTTTTATTTACGTTTAAAAATCGAGCGTCCTTATAGAAAGACCCTTTATAAAAATTCCCAGAATTTCTACGCTACTGATTTTTTGTTACACTTTCGAGTAAAGGATTGTATTTTTCAACCGATATATGAAATAAATCTTTGTTTGCGGTTTTTTTTGAATGAATAGTTTGAGTTATTTCTTGAATTATTACCAAATAAGGAATTTAAACAATGTAAGTAACTCAAAAAATGTTAATTTTTGGAGAAAACGATAAGGGAGCTTCTTTTTTCGAAAATCGATTATGGAATTCGATTTTAGTTATTTATTTTAAGTCCAAAAAAATTACTGGAAAGATAATACCTATCCGCATGCTCGTTACTGGGTATTGTACTGATACACATGATGGATTATTGCCCATTATAAGCATAGTCACTATACCCAAATTGATTAAACCACGTAAAATTTTCTGAAATTTTTTAAAACGCGCAATTTTTCGAAAAATTCAACATATTGTGTACCGAGAATTAGGGCCTATTATTACCTAATTTTTAGTTGTTTTCGACGTAAAATATTTGCGTAAATAATAACTGGAGCGCACGGAAATTTCATATACAGAGTGTTTAATTTAAAAGTGTAAGCCTATATACTTACACTTTCATGTGTCTTCTGGCGGCGGGGATGGTGTCGTCTGGCTCGTTTAGTATATACAGCCTCGTGCAGTGAACACAGTCCGTGAAATAATCGTGGTAGTTGACGCCGTCTCCGTCTAGTTTATAGATCTGTCTCTCTCTGGGATTCAGATTGTCCCTCGCAGCCAGTGATTGATCGTTCACAAAGTCCCACTGATTGTTGGCGTAGTATTCGAACACCTCGAAACCTCTCGTTATTCTCTTCTGGATTTTCATGAGACTGAAACAATTAATTTTTTTGTGTAGCCAGCTACTGTAACAGAATTCCTTATCGGAGGTTATAAAGGCTTCTGAGTAAATGACCGAAGAGTAAGTTTACAACGTCTCGTGAGTATACAGGTAGCCTAAGTTTTGGGGGAACACGAGAAATCAACAGATCGAGATGAAAGACCAAGAGACCAATAACACAGGCCTACAAATTTTGACATTTTGAATGTTGATTTGGGTGTGATAAGCGACTATAAGTGGGTTATTTACGCTGATTTGATATCTACTTTCCATTTTTGCTCCTCGCGTGAGGTTTTTAATCAACTGAATAATCAGAATAAATCAAAAACTGAAGGAAAAATTATATTTTAATAAATATTATATTTAGTAGACATTAAAAAGCAACAACACAGATAGTTTTCAGTCTCTAATTTCTTTTTTTCTTTGAAAATCTCTCCCTTTTTAACAAAAGACTTCGTTTTGTAGCTTTTCATGTGTAATCATCCGTTGGATGTTCTTCTTTCAGCATCGAGCAGTAATCTGCCATCATCTTCACATCCCATTGACCCTGGTACCTCCCTTCCATCACCTTTAAGTCTTGATAGAACCTTTCATCATGCTCCTCACTAACAACACCAAGATTTTCTGGAAATAAGTCCAGATAAGCATGCAGAAAATGAACTTGCAACTTCATTCAAGCTGACTTATTTTTCTGGAATAGGGATATCTGGTCCATGTGCAACCGGTCTAATGGCGGATGGAACATGAGGATATACTATACTTTTAAGGTTCTTGGTGTTGTATCCACTTACTTTAGATAAACAAAAGTAGCAATCATCAAAATTATTTGTAGGTTCTCTTCAAACCATAGGCATACCAAAAGGAAGAGATTTCCTTGTTACATTGCTCTAATGCCTTAACCTTCTTTACATACTTTGCACACGATATGGGGTGCCCAGGGTTTATCCTGATCACCAAGTTTAATTTTAAATTACGAGTAATATTCGAAACCAGTGAAAACAGTAATAGTGCAAGTATACATGCCTACTTCTAGCCATAGTGAGGAAGAGTTAGAAGTCGTTTATTCGGACATAGGGCAGGTAATAGGATTTGTGAAGGGTCATGAAAATTTAATAATAGTGAGAGATTTTAACGCAGTCGTAGGTGAAGGGAAAGAAGGAGAATTTGTAGGTGCTTATGGATTAGGAAACAGAAATGAGAGAGGTAGCAGACTGATAGAATTCTGTGAGAAGCACAAGATGGTAGTCGTGAACACATTGTTCAAGAATCACGTTAGGAGGCGGTACACCTAGAAAATGCCAGGAGGGATAGACAGGTATCAGATAGACTACATTCTGGTTAGGAAGAGATTTAGAAATCAAGTAAAAGACTGTAAGAGTTATCCAGGAGCAGATGTAGACAGCGACCACAACTTGGTAGTCATGAAAGCTAAATTAAAGTTCAAAAATCTGAAAACCCGGAAGGATAAGAGACGTATAAATGTAGACATATTGAGGGATCAGAATATGAAATATAAGTTCCAGGAGAAAACAGATCGATTAATAAATAAAGCGAGTAATGACGAAATCAAGAACGTAGACACTGAGTGGGAGGGTATCAACAGTAATCTAGATTCCGCGGCTACGGACGTTTTAGGACACGAGAGAAGGGAAACTAGGAAGCCCTGGATAACGGACGAAATCTTAAACTTAATACAAAAGAGACGAGGCTATAAAAACACACGAGACGAGGAAGGACTGAAAACTTATAAGTCAATAAAGTGGGAAATCATTAGAAAGTGTAGAAAAGCGAAAGAACAATGGATAGAGGATAAATGCAAAAAGTGGAAGATAAGCTCCAATAACAAGAAGATATAGGACCAATAAGTAGAAACGTTAGGAGTCAATCGGGGGACATACTGATCGGAAGAGAGGAAAAAGCGGATAGATGGAAGCAGTACTTAGGAAATTTATACGAGGGTCAGGAATTAGGAGAGATATTAGTGGAAGAATCTAGCATCGATAGGGAAGATGTAGGAAAACCTATATTGAGAGAGGAATTTGAAATAGCACTAAGGGGGCTAAAGAACAATAAAGCGCCGGGTGTAGATAAAATACAGGCGGAAATTTTGAAATGTGCGGGACAGAAAGTAGTAAATAGGATGTTTGAACTGGTAAAATACATATACGAAACGGGCGAGATGCCGGAGGATTATAAGAGGAACATTATCGTTACTATACTGAAAAAGAGAGGAGCCGACAAATGCGAGAACTTTAGAACGATTAGCCTCGTCAAAAATCTTAACCAGAATAGTGCAGAATGGAAAATAGAGCGGAGGAAATACTAGGAGAAGACCAATTCGGGTTTAGGCGAAATAGGGGAATTCGCGAAGCTATTCTGGCGTAAGAGTAATGTTAGAGAAAACAATAGAAAAAGGAAAGAACGCTTATATAGGATTTGTAGCTTTAGAAAAAGCTTTTGATAATGTAAGATGGGAAAAAATGTTCGAGATACTAAAGAGCGCGGGAATGAAGTATAGAGATAGGAGAGTAGTACACAATCTATACAGAGAGCAAACTGCTCTGTTATAGAAGTAGAAGGGGAAAGAAGGGAAGTAGATATTAGGAAAGGAGTAAGACAAGGATGTACGATATCACCACTAATTTTTAATCTGTACATCGAAGAGGCGATTAATGTGGTAAAAGGTAGAGTGGATTTCGGGATTAAAGTACAGGGACAGAAATTAAAAATGCGGATGATATAGCAGTATTAACATCTAGTAAAGAGGAATTAGAATCAGCGTTGAACGAAGTGGACGCAGTGTTGACAGAGGAATACGGAATGCGGGTGGATAAAAACAAAACTAAAGTGTTAGTGTGCAGAGGGCGCGAGAGCAGAGCAAAAACGAAAGTACAAATTAATAATGAAAGATTGGAGGAAGTTAAAGACTTCACTTATTTAGGAAGTAAAATAAATTGGAATGGAAGAAGCGATAAAGATATAAAACAAAGAATAGCGCAGGGTCGAGTAGCTTTTAACAAAAAGAAAGCACTTTTATGCTCGGGGGTAATAAACTTAGAAACAAGGAAGAGATTTTTGAAAACGTATAGCACGGCACTATACAGTTGCGAAACCTGGACGGTAGGGGAAGCAAGTAGGAAGAAATTAGAAGCTTTTGAGATGTGGTGTTACCGAAGAATGATGAAAATACTGTGGACTGATAGGGTTAGAAACGAAAAAGTATTAGAGAAAGTCGGCGAGAAAAGAAGTATATCGAAAAACATAAAGAAGAGAAGAGATGGTAGGCCACTTGCTGAGACATGGGGGAATAGTCCGCGATATTTTGGAGGCAGAAACAGGAGTGAAGAAAGGCAGAGGTAGGCCTAGATTAGACTACTGCTCGCAAATAGTAAGGGATGTAGGTTGTAGCACAATTAGCGAAATGCGTAAGTTAGCACAAGATAGGAGAAGCTGGAGGTTAGCGTCCAACCAGTCTTAGGACTGATGACCTCATGATGAGTAATATTATTTCTGTAATAGTGGTGTAACATTACGCTTAAACTTGTTTACAACAAAACAGCCACGAACATAACTAAATATATTGGTGTATTTTTACAACTTCTAGGTATTTTTAAAACAAAATAAAAACACACGACGCGATGTCACGAGTAAACGTGCACACATTAAAAACGTACTACAGTGACTACCCGTAGTACGTTTTTATAATAGTATAAAACCGGAATATCCCCACCGGCTAACTCTGTTTCGGTAAATCCCCCACACTTGTGTGTACGTTTCAAATCGATTAAACATTGGGACGCCCGCGCCGCAAAGATTGAGGCAAAATTTAATTTTATAGAACCTCGATTTTAAAAACAGCAAATTATTGTACAGTGTACATTTACATATACTGGCGCGTGCTGAAAACTAAAGAACAGTGTTTCTGTAGTTCATGGTATATAATTAAGACAAAAAGTCAAAAAAAGTCCGATCACAAAATCTTCGTTGGCCTGTGTAATTCCTTAAAATAACTTAAAATGACGTGTGTAAAACTGAATTATGAACATATACCTTAACTTACATGGGTTTATATCCTAGTATAAATAGTAATGTGTCTACGAGTATCGCCGGCAGTAAGTGAAAGAGATAGAAACAGATGTTGTGATACAGCCTGGACTTCTTCATGGAACCCCCTGGATACCAGGCTACGCCGTTCAGGGGCATTCTTGTGTTTATGACCTCCCTACCGATATCGATGATGTCCTTCCAGGATATCTTGTAAAGTGACGAGCTGGTCAGATTGTAAATCTTCCGTTTCCTGAAACAAAAGCGCGTATCAACCAATAAGCATCATCGCCAATCGCTTGCCATTCAGGCATCGAGACTGCGCAGTTATTAAATTTAAAAGATGAATCGACTCGATGTTCTGCGTAGCAGAATGTGGGCATGCTCTCTAGCTTGTTGGGAATGCCCTCCAAAGCACGTTGCTTTACAACGCAGCCCATATAAATTAAATATAATTTTCTGTGCAGGAGAATGTTTACAAGGGTCTTGCAATACGGGCCTCAATAATTACGTGAATAAATAACGCCATGGTAGATTAGCGTTTATTAAAATAGATACTGCGCAGTAAGACCCATATTATAGTGCAATATTCTGCGCAGTAAGAGCGTCGTATGTAGGTAAAAATTAATGGTAGATCTTTTTGAAACCGCGTACATAAGGATATAATATCAACGATATTCCAAAAGACTTTCTCTGGATAAGGTAGACAATATTTCTGCGCAAAAGTATGGATTCTTTATCAAAAAATTATCTGTGATATGAATTTCACTTCCAAGCTGGATTTGTAAACAAAATGGGGACAGTTACAGAGATTATAAAATTAACAGCAACACGGTGTTGTCTTCTGCGTATAATCCAAAGGAAGGGGTTGCTATTAATATTATGCATAAATATATCAAGACACGCTCTTACTTGTATGTTAAATAGTCCCAGGAGGAAACGATAATGGCGTTCACTCCAACATCAACGGGAAGGTAATCTGCGTATCTATCCGAATTGCAGTACATCGTCCTTATCACTCCCTTGCCTGCGCCTATGAGCAGTCCCGCGGGACCGTTTATGTTGTCCGTCCATCCTGGTATGGGTTCTTTCCATACTGGTATAACTAAAGAAAAACATAACCATAGAATACAAGAGTCGTATAGCAACGCCATCTATGACGAACCTATAGACGGCCTCAATATGGCCACCGGCAACGTGTCCATTTCATCGGCCACCAAGGCCTCGCCCAAGGCCTTCGTGAACGCGTACGTATTCGGGATGTCGCCCAGTATCCTAAAAAAAATATTCTAGGCTTACCAGACCTCACTCGCGCATTTTCATCTTAATTTACTTTCTGAAGACGTGACGCAGTTGTACGAAAAGTGTAACGTATACAAAAATCTGCAGAACGTAGATATGGACTTACTTGTGCGTGATGGAATCGATGACTTCTTCACTCATCCATTCCACGGTATTAATGACGTTATGGGGATCCGCTGGGGGCGGGTATACTTTCTCGTACAGCACCTTCTCGTAGAGGTGGCAGTACGCTGTGGATAGGTGGCTGAATAGCTAGAAGAATCGTAACTCTAAACAATATCACTTTACAATTTAGACACGTCATGAATCTGACGTTTATAAAATTACGAAACAAGATTGGCCCTGGGGTAGATCCTTGGGGGGACACCCCCAATTACGTTGCCCGAATCGTTTATTTCTTGCGTGTACTTCAACTGGGAAACTTACCAGTAGTTTTTTACATTCCTTGGCAAGATCCAGCATCAGCTTCGTCCCCTTCACGTTGAGCAACACGGCCTTCTTCAGGGGTTCGTCGAATCTAATCGTCGCCGCGCAATGGTAGATTATGTCGACTTCGTTCGCGATCAACTCCCTGTGTTCCTTGGATATTCCCAACTCGGGCAGCAGTACGTCCCCTGGTATGGCCTCGACTTTCTTCACGATGTCCGGACCCCTGGTCTTCTTCAGCAGGTCGAATAGCTGGAAACCGCAAGTGGAGAAATAGAATATTCCTGGAGGAGTTTAGGTGTTTTTGCTGCGTTTAGAGAACCGCCATTCACAATCAAATAAATTCAATTACGAAAAAATCAAAGAAATAGTTTTTGAAGGATGTCGATGACAGAGCCGTGTGTCTTTTTAAAGCCTATACACACCGTATACTTACTGGTTGATTCATCATCTCCCGTATTCTCTCCTGGGGGTTTTTGTCCTTTTTGGTCCTGATCAAGATCAGGATTTTTTTAAGGCCGCTACAGGATCTGAGGAGCTTCTCTATGAGGACCTTTCCCATGAACCCCGTCCCTCCCGTAACGAACAGGGTTTTCCCTTCGTATAATTCGGCCACCCTGTCGGGGTATTTATCTAAATCCAAGTCGGCGTCCGTCATTTTGAATATCTAAAATTGAAGGGAATTATTTCTATCAGTGTATGTGCGTTTTGGGTATACTTTGTTTACAGGTAAAACGGCATGCATTTGTGTTAAATAGCACCGATATAGGTCGTACTGATATACAGGGCACTTAACTGGATGGAAACGGTGGAATAAATATTTTTAAACCAGCTCATGAAGTTTCATGAAGAGAATATCTAATAAAACACGTTCGATTCTTGAAGTACAAGCAATGATAAAATGATTGTATAACTAGTTATGTCTAATTAACTATTGAATTACTCTAA
This sequence comes from Rosalia funebris, assembly GCA_037954035.1. Classification (NCBI taxonomy): domain Eukaryota; kingdom Metazoa; phylum Arthropoda; class Insecta; order Coleoptera; family Cerambycidae; genus Rosalia; species Rosalia funebris. The sequence continues at coordinate 25,002,786 of JAZFAV010000003.1, read as the reverse complement.
TAGTAGTAATATTACAGGGGAACTTTTATTGTAAGTTATATAATATATTATTATATAGCTTTCAATAATTGGAATTTATTTTTGAAGGCTATATGCATCATGACATTTTGTTTGTGATTCTAATGGAAAATAATTAACAGTGCTTTCCTAAAGTTATGAATAAATTGGTTAAAAATTAAGGAATAACCTTTGGGAAAAACACTTGGATCCGTCAAATTTTATGTTTAGTTGGGAATTTTTTAAATCTAATTGATATATACAGGGTGATTCGTGTAAGTGTGACGTTATGGATACATTTTTTTTAATAGGTAATAACATCCTGTCTTTTATTAAGAAATGGGAAAGAGTACATTTTCTTACATATATACACTAATGTAATTATTACATTACATTAGCATGAGTATAGGTTAGATAAAAAATGAAGAAAGCCCATTTTGCAATTTTAAAATACTAAATTTAATGGTAATTGTTATTTTAAACAAATAAATTAAATTAAATATTCAAATTGCATGCCGTTGGCTGTCTCACAGCCAAGACGATTAATCAATTATTTTTAAATTAAAGAAATATATAATCAAAAGTTGTTCTTTGAATTTTTAACGAATTTATTCATTATTTACGTAAGCTCTGTATACGTTTATTACTGGAAGTTGTTTCAAATCATGCAATATGTTCTTATCTACACATATGTACATCTGTTTGTCATAAATATGATGTGTTAACAATAATTAATAGTTCTCTATGTGTAGGAAGCGTCAAACAGCGAATGAAGGCTGGGATCAAAGTCCAGTCACATATAAATGCCACCATCTTCTGCTAGGATCGTTATTATTATTAATTGATTATCGTTAATTATATAAACATAATCATACACACGCGCGACCTACGCTTGAGTTATGCATTATTCGAAATATGCGTTAGTTTGCTGTTGTTCAAGTATTTCCTCATTTTAATTTGTTTAATTGTCATGGCACGATTATCTATTACATATGTGGCACAATTAGCAAGTCAAGGCAAAAGAAAGCTACTACAAATCGTATCTTTTACGAGCAGTGTAGTAACCGCGGATCAATTAGAAGCATTATTAATGAAAGCGAGAAGCAGGTACAGTTGCGTACACAAATGAACAGTTTTAAAACTTTAAAACGGACTTCTCCCCACGTAGAACATATCTATCTCGACATTGAGTCGTCGAGAAAAAATAAACCAACACATAAATGCAGAATATGTGTTTTATGCGACAGTTTTACTTTTTTCAAACCCAGGTAGTCCACCATCGTGCTTTCTCATGACTCATGACCCATGAACAGGGTGGGGTGTGTCCTATCCACCTTAAAATCAATAGGTGTCGTCTGGGAGACGTCTCCGATCAGAATCAGTCAAAACCCGATCGATCTGACATGATTTAGTTGAGTTATCGTCTTAACAAGAATAAATGCCGACGACAACGACACACATACACACACAAAATGGTTTAAAAACCATTTTTTTTTTAGATTTTAGGCCGAAAAACGAAAAATAAACCCTAGAAGAAAATTTTTTTTTACACCATTACATTACTTTTCCGCGTATAGTGGAGTGCGGAAAAGTGAAATGTGTCACAATTATATTTGTGAAAACACCAGGGCAATGGATGCGTAACGAATTTTCTTCTGAATACTTTCCTTAAAACTGTGTTCCAATAATTGCAAGGATCAAAATTAAATCTCTGTATTCCTGGACTCCGTACGAAGCCCTTTTCAAATTTCACCATACTTTACTTTCAGTTTCTTTATACTTTCCTGTATTTTTCTTATACTCTGTATATATTCCCTTGAATCTTTAAAATAGGTGTTTTTTACGTACACTCATAAAAAAGAGGTACCATTGAGAACGAAACTAATGAAACACTTTCGATTCGTTCTTCTGAAATACCTATACGTAGTAATTTAAGTAATTTTTGAGTTAACAACGCTGGTGGGCACGAAGTACTCATGCCCTGTAATTAATTAAGAGCATAAACACTAAGAGTTAATTAATTATTGCCTAGACGTCTGGAGAATGCATTGAATGTGTCTCATTACTTCCTTCTTTAATAGTACATTACATTAGAATTTTTTCTGAGAAGTCCTTAAACTAAATGCTCGATTTCTTAGGTAAACTGCAGCGACATCTGTCGGGCGTATTTACAAGTAAACGTCTTCCGCATGAGCCGACACAATTTTCTTTCGATTGACGTAAACTCACGGGCATGATAAGTAATTTTAATAACAAAGCGCAAAGAAAGCGTGACTATACTCGTATATACAGTTATTCGAGTTTTGTGCGTGTGGTTTTACAAATTAAATGCTACAGGACGGACTTGTTTTTTATTATAAACTAGCTATCGTCTGTGGAGGCTATAAAGTCAATAAGTCAAATAGAGTTTGTGTTTAATGCTTGTGTTAGAATAAAGGGTCTCTCAATAAGGACGCTCGATTTTTAAACGTAAACAAAACAAGTTGTATGTGGACATCCACTCAGTTTTTTAATTTGAAAGAATATTTTATGGCATTAAGTATGGGATATAATGTCGTTCAAACGTCCGCTGCTGCTTTGTTTGGTAGCACGTATTCGGGAGGTCCAATTTTCGATGACTTTGTCGCATAAATCTGGCTAAATTTGCTGGATGGCGTTCGTTATGTCGACTTTGAGAGACTTCAACTATTCGCGGCTCATTCGCACAGACTTGCGATTTAAGATAGCTTCAAAGGAAGAAGTCCAAAGGCGTTAAATCGAACGATCTTGGTGGCCAGTTCATGTGGCCGCTGCGCGAGATAACCATGTCCTCAAATCGCTCGTGCGGAATCTCCATCGTGGCATGCAGCGCTGTCCTGTTGGAGCCACATGTCGTCGGTATCCATATCATCCAGTTTAGCCCACGAGAATTTGATTATCATCGATCTGTAGCGCTCGCCGTTGACGGTTATGGAAATGCCAATTTCGTTTTAGAAGAAGTATGGATCGATGATTCCGCCAGACTAAGATCCCCACCAAACAGTGACTTTCTCGGGATGAATTTGGTGCTGGTGTATCTCGTGTGGATTGGTATCGTCCCAAATTCAACAATTTTGCTTGGTCACATACCCATTCATCCAAAAATGGGCCTCGTAACTAAAGACTTTTTGACGAAATTTGGGTCAACTTCCAACTGCTTCAGAGCCCAATCAGCAAACACACGGCGTTGTCCATGGTTGTTTATCTTAAGTTCCTGAGTCAGTTGGATTTTATATGGTTGCAGACCCAAATCCCGACGTAAAATTTACAAGTTGAAGTCACAGAAAGGCCAAGTTCTTGTGGGCGAGGAAAAATTAACTGTCTTGGGTTTCTCTGTACACTCTCACGCATAACAGCGATGTTCTCAGCAGACGTGGCGTTTCGGTGACGTACGGGTGTTGGCTGATCATTTTTCAAACCGGTTGGCTCGAATTTGGCCAAGAAACGTCGAATAGTCGACTCGGCAAGACGGTTGTGGCGAGGATACGAATCACATAATGCACGGAATCACGTAATTCCCTACTGAAAGACCTTGTAGAACACTTCAAAAACTTGCCTTCGCACTTCAAACTTGAATTTTTGGAACTGTTACTTTTGAGGAAATATTTTAATTTGCGTCAATATCTTAGGCGTCTATCGAAGAAATATTTTTCTACGGAGTGTTATTAAGTATATTTAATTAACTTTATACAGCCCGCCAATTAAGCCATAACCAACTATTATTTCAATTTAAAACGCACAATATGTCATAATTCGATTAATAACAAAACAAAAGGCTATAGAATTGTTCCACCACTGTGGTCGTTCTTATTACATTTAGTAACAGAAACACGTACTATGTTATAATAATATAGTTATCCTATAATAATTATTTTCGTAATCAGAACCGGCTTTTACTAAAATTGTTTTTATTTAACTTTGTTTACTCGTATTTTTCAATACCTATTTTTTTAACTAAAATTTTTATAGAAAACATAATAGTAGATAATTACTTAATAATTAAATATAATGACATTTTCTTATAATAAACATTAATATATCGCAAAGTGAGTGACTACAATGTGTTCAGGCAATAAAACATAAATATTTTCACTTGGCAAACGTAAATACACATTTTCTAATTACCTAATTACATTTAAATGATGTACTATATTTATATAATTAAATATTGACACACAAAGGTCTACCTGCAATAACAACTGTCAATATAAATAAACGTTATTAGAATTATTGTCAGGCCAGTATCTAGGATTATTCCAATAAACTTAGACTGTACAAGTTGTTAGATATGTATATATATATATATATATATATATATATATATATATATATATATATATATATATATATATATATATATATATGTATGTATTTTAAATCTCCTTTGATGCGAGTGCATTTCATTTCCGATTTCACAGACTGCATACACGTTAATGTTGAAATTACCTAGTCGTCGCAACGCATTTACATTACCCAACACATTTTGCGCAATCCACGAACAATAAATCGCTGAAATTAAGAGATGTTAACGTATCACGGTGGCGATGATAAAACGACAAAAGAAAGCGTCTTAAACACTGTTTTACATAGTTACGTTACGTTACGTAACGGATGATAGCTACCGACAAGGGAAAAGGATTTGACACATGTGCAAGTGCCAGTAACACGAAATATTATAAAGGAAATGATGAAATAGCGTTTATTGATGGTTGTTGTATCGAATGCATTATTTTCTTACACATACATGTATTTTTTTCACTCATTGTAATGATACATACCCTTGTATAAGAAGTATAAGTGTACGCCGCTGCCTCTGGTTGTCTGGAAAAGGCGTTAATTAAGGGTTTTTGGGCAACATTCGAGAACATATTATAACGTGACGTTTTTGTTGGTAATTCCAGTATATGAAATAACTGTTTATTATTATATCACAAATAAATTTCGATAAAATAGTCTGGTTATTGTTACCGTTTGAATAAGGAAACAAAGGACACCATGAATTTAAAAAATAAGGTTAGTGTTTTTCAAAAAATACAGTATACTATTTATTCATGTTTGAAAACAAAATCAACATGTATGATATGTACTGGGTGATTTTAAATATATGGTGTATAAACTTATTCAGTAAAAATAGAAAAAATATTCAGTAAATTAACATTTATACTTATATGGTATAAGCAGGATGCAGGATAATATTTTTCATAATTTTCATGATAATTACAACTTATTAATTTGTGGAAAGAAATGAGCCGGAATATATGATTTTGTCAAAAAATCTACGAATGAACAAATGATATTCGAAACCGTTCGCAGTTTTTGACAAATCAATTTTTGTTATTCATGATTGAATGAAATGTATGAATTTTCACCTAAATGGAAAATCAATCAATATACTTAATACGTATTTAAAGTCTTCAGAAAGGCATAAATTATCGATGCAAAAGGATGAGATAAACTGTAGTCGCTGTACGTATGTGTATTTTAAAGGATGTCTATGCAGAACGAATAATTTTAAATGGCCAGCAAAGTCCCCTGACCTGACCCTGCCGAACTTTCGTTTATAATTATAAAAATATGTATCACTGAGAATTGGATGATTGGATACTAAGTAATTATCGCTTGTAGGAAACGAAGGATGACAAAAAATAATCATAGACGTCCTCAAAACCCTAATCTATCGATAAGTTTCAAATTGTCGAACGACATGAGGGCAATTATATGAAACAATAAAAAAAAATATGTTTATATTGAACAAAAATATATACCAATAATTTTAAAACCGTTCTGAACAAATAAAGTAACTTTAAACACACAACATACAGTGCATATAAAAAGCAAAAACGAAAACCATCTTACGTGATATTTACGACAGATCAAACGAACTTATGGCACTGGGGCACAGTTATTAAATGTCGAAATTTCGCATATTCATGTACCGTTCTTCTGAAACGCTACTCAAAATCTGACGAGGCTGTCATACGAGCGAAACAATTGTCAGGTTAATAATAAAAAGTGGTGTTAAACTCGAGATACGTGCTTCCTTAATACCGACGTCAAATCCAAGAACAAGAATTCGGGTCGATCCGCGATTATGTAGGTTACTACAGTCTCGTGTATCGAGTGTTATATAATGCGGTGTCTTAACTGAAACAGCAGACGGTCGATGACGAAAACTTGCGTGTATACATACATAAGATGCGATAACCATTGCCCAATTGTGTTTGTATAACAATAAATACTGCGCAATAGCTTACATTATCCATTAGGGGGTGGAAGTTGTAATTATCTAGTTGTCCACTACCGATGAAGCGGGTAAAGGGCAGTAGTTGTGCTCCGCCTGCACCCCTCACTTAAAAGCCACTCGTGACGCGTTACTCAAGTTCTTAAAAAAACGCTACAGATTGTATATATGAATATATCAAAGGGTGTTTATCAAAAACAATAAAAACTGTACGAAAATTAAGTTTTTTGACCCTTTTAGACACTAAAATTAAAGCTAAGCTACTCACTATCTCTCTGATTCCTGCAGGACGGCCTGTAACTTTTATAGAGCGCACTATAACACTTTTGAACGGCTGTAAATGCCGGCGATTTTATTTATTATTATAATTGCGATGGTAAAGCTATGACGCGGTGGTTATTAGCAGGTTGTAGATCCAGAGACGAACACGATGACCGCCTGAACGAATGACGGACGATTTTGCGGCGGCCGAAAATTTAACTTTCATTTTTCACCGACTGCGGAACTGGAGAGGGATCTCGCTCTTAGGCAGGGTAGGAGTCAGGAGTTGGGGGCCCCCGGTCGCTGTTTGGTTGCGATTTGGTTAATTAAAACGCTCGATCCACGTTCGTATCGTTATTATTCGTATTATTACGATTATTGGAGGAAGACCTAGGTATACAGAGTAATATCGTGTTTTCCAAAAAGTTCGTTTGGTTTTTTCATAAGTATTTATTATTAACATTATAGTTATTATGAGCTATTTTAATCAATAATGTACGTTCCTCCATTTTCAACAACTTTCTCCCATCTCTTAGTAAGTTCATAATACCATTTTCATAAAAACTTTACAGTTTGCACGAAAAAACGTTTTTAAATGATTTTTGACTTCCTCGACATCATTAGCAACTGTTAAGTTTTGTAAACTGCTATCCATGGAGCGGAATTGGTGAAAATCCGAGGACGTGAGGTCTAGAGAATACGGTGGATGGGGTAAAACATCCCACTCTAACTTCAACAATTTCCTCCGGGTCTGCAGAGGAGTGTGAGATCGAACGTTGTCGTAATGGAAGACGGTCTTACGATTTACAGGGAAAGTCCTGGACACTTTTCCTGCATGGCTTGGCTCAATTTTTGTGGTTATTCGCAGTAAACGTCTGAATTTATTGCTTCGTTCCCCGGAAGTAGCTCAAAATAAATGATTCCTTTGAAATCCCACCAGACAGACAACAAAACATTCCCGGGGTGAAGTTCTGCCTTTGGTGTGGATTGAGAAGGTTCGCCGGAATTTCCCCACGATCTTTTACAACTGACCTTGTCGTAAATGATCCAATCGTCATCTCCAGTAACCATATTTCTCAAAAAGGGATCGCTACGTTGACGAATCCTTAATATATCGCAGATGTTGTTGCAATCCATTAAATTAGATTCGCTGAGTTCGTGAGAAACCCAAACATTGAGTCTACTGACAAATCCAAGTTGTTTAAGGTGATTCTGTACACTACATTTTGACGTCCCGATTTATCTGCAAGCTCACGTCTGGTTTAGCGAGGATTTGCCTCAACTAAGGCTCGTAAATGATCGGGAACGACTTCTTTAGGTCGGCCTAATTTTGGGGCGTCCGTGAAGGAGAAATCGCCAGATCGAAATCTTTTGAACCACTTTTGACAGGTTTGATCTGGAATTTTTGCCGTACACAGAACACAATTTGCGGCAAGTTTCAGCGGCTCTTTTCCTTCTTTAAAATAAGAAAGCGTCACCTGCTTAAAATGCTCGGTTTCACTCATTTCCAACTAAGCTCACACACCACAATAATAAAACAAGTTCACGAGTATAACGGCAGTAAACAACAATTAAATATCAGGGATAAATAGGGAGGAAGTCTTCAAGGCTACAGCTGTGTGTCTAGCGTTTTTCTTGTATTGAATTTTTAAGTTCATAATGTACTCACAATAAAAACTGATAAAAGAACTATGAACTAAAGCGTTCAAATTACATATTTTAGGGATTACAATCATTTTAAAATTTATTAGCACCTGTTTGAAGCTGGTGTAATAATTATCAATTGATAAAATATTCTTGTGAAGTTCTTTCTGAAGGAAATATTTATCGGCAATTTTTTGACCAGTCGAAAAAGTATACTTAAAAGTTATGCCAAGAACTGTAATTTGGATTAAAATTAATAGCGAAATTGTTGTAATTCTTCCCAAGAACGAACAGAAGTATTCTTGGACTATTTTCTCTTTTTAAATATATCAGTTTAAATTTAAACAGAAACGAATTTAATTATATTTTCTTATGCTAAAAATATTACCTGAGGCCAGTCCTGTCTTCTTGAAACGTGAGCGATCCGTAACATACATGGTGGATCAAAGAAGCGTGGAAGCGCTTGAACTGGATTTTTTGTTTCCTGAAACGAACAAGGTCGATGATTTATGTATAAATCCCCGTTTTTTACCTTGACTAGGCTTGAAGACTGTTTTCCACTAACATTTTTGTAAATAAAATTCCCCGTTGTTGGTTACGATCTATAAAAAAATTCGTTGCATACAAGAACCGCGCCTTGAAATATTATTTACGTTTCATTTATCTTTTTGGAGGGGAGGAGGTTTGATTAGAGCCACCCACACTCGTTAAACAGTCTGTTTTTATTATTACTGTTTTAATATATCGATATTTTAGATTTCTTTCTTTTTTAATTTGTAGCCCCTAGTCTGTAGCCTATAAAAAAGTTTAACCTTGTCGAGGGGATGATAGCGTTGCATGCACCCCTGTTGAATTTAAAACCCACCTTTTTGGCTTTTATTAAAAGACAGGATAGGACAATGGCAAAGAGGATGGGAAGTAACATATAAGTCGTAAATCGAGAAATGAACTACTAAACCGCCAAGCGGTTATCAAAGTAGTTCCCGAATAGCAAGGCTTACATAATCGCTATAGAAAACAACTACTTCTTGGGCTAAAACCCCGCCAGGCATTGAATTATACCTAAAAGCGATCCTCGACCCCTTTCTCGTGTTCCTGCACGATCAGATAAGGTTTCAAAAAATAAACCCCGCCACAGGTAGGATTCGACATTTGTCCCGGATTGGAACAGAACGACATACAGCTGTTCTGAACTTATTAGTTCTCATCAGTGCCGTACACGATACGCCGATCCAGGACAAATGCCGAATGAAATTTGTGGGGTATACATCTTTATCGATACGATCTATGTCAGTAACATATAAGTCACAAATCGAAAAGGAATGGAAAATTTAAAGAGTCCACCGTATACATTTTTAAAAACATTTAAAACGTCACGTTATATTTTTTAGTCGATTTTTGAACAATGAAACTAAAAAAATGTCCACTATAACCTAGTTCGCTTCAATAAATACTATTTGCGTTATTGTTATCTCATCACTAAGTAATTTACATATAGTGTTATTATAATATTTTTTACCATTCTGTCCTATAATCGATAATTGTGTAATGTTACCAGAAATGCTGTTAATTAAGCCATATGCGCCATGTCATTACGGATATAATGAAGTTAGTATTATAGGCGAGAGCACTTTCATTATTCTGCATTAAGATCGTTACGTAACATGTACGAATCGGGTATTTCCAATTTTTAAATTTCTCCAGAGTTTCTATTGAAGAACGAATTTTTTCACGGGCCCAGATTTTGCTTGTGGAAGCAAAAAACCTTGACAAATAACCGTAAGGCGATAAAAGAATTTTAGTGTGGGGTTTTTCTATATTCGGTACAACAAACGACGAAGTTTTGAAGAAAGATCCGTATAAATACAATTTGTAGAATTTGAGCGTTATGTAAAATAGGAACAATAGAATTTAAATTAATTTCGTAGCTATGAAATAATTACTATATGAATACCCTATTAGGGTAGTCTTTTTATGAACACGAGACGTTTTTTGTCTGGTTTATATCCTCATTAAATATTCTAAACCAGTTTGTCATATATTATTTAATTGTCTTGTGTGTTTATATCATGACATCCAACAACACAAAAATATACTTCATACTATTATTTTTATATTCGTGCCTCTAACTGTTTGAATAAATTATTATTAAATACTATATTTTTTTACGTACGTTAATAAAAATACGATTCATATTGTTGATAAACAGTGGCGTGACAACAGAATTTATTTTACCAGGTCACTGGGTTTAAAGGATCGTGTCGAGCGTTCTACGGGTGGGAAATTACTTAAAAGAGAAAAGACCTACCCTTATAAGTAACGTGTAAATTAACTTGCTCAGGAATATATCTAAAATAAACTAAAAATAAAATAATGTAACAAGTGAAAAATCATGCTTCGTCTAGCAGTCACGATAACGATGATGCTATATTTGTCTATGACCTCATGGTAGCCTTTTTGGCAAGTGATATTGTGTCACATAAACTGAAGAATCCTAAATATATTCCATAGCATTTTTCTAGAAAAACATGGACCGAAAATTCCCGAATCCAACTACGCTAAGAAACAGATGTTAACCAAAGATATGAAGACGAATTGCAAGACTTTCGCAACCGCGTCAAGGAAAATTTTGTGTACGTCGTTATAGTCGAAGCGGTTGACGGATGCGGACGTTCAGTGGCAATTTTTTTAATTGGTGCGATAAACCCTAACAGTGCTAGTGGCAGCCATTTTGTGGCTTCCAAGATATTAGACAGAACCGACCACAAAACAATTGTAGATTTTCTAACTGAGTGCTGTTACTGTTACTGTACATGGCCAGATCAAGACGATTCTTATAAATTATTAGTAATTCCAAAGGGTCCAGCTGCATATATGCGAAAATCAGGAGAACGTTAACTGAAACTTGTGTACGTCATGCATTTAATAGAATAGCAGAGACAATAAGACAGGTTCCCTTTAGTTAACAAAGTAATAGCGAATGTGAGAAACTCGTTTAGAGAAGCTCTGCCAGACATACATACATTTACCTCCAGTGGCGAAGGGTCTATTAAGTCTATAAGGCGCAGCCTACCCTACATATTTTAGATGGTAGACTCCTTTTTTATATTGCCACTTGCCTTTGCCAGAATGATAAGCATTTTCTATTCATATTATCATACATATTTCCGTTTAAACTGAAGCACCGGCAACCGGTAGTACGCAAGCCTTGGCCGGCCGCTGTCTGGGCTGTCGATAGCCAGCCCAGACAGCGGCTTGGTTTAACCTACCCTCGGCCTGAATCGACGCTTCCCTACTGTTTACCTCCTGAACCAGTTGTCACAAGATGGTCTACTTGGTTAGAAGCTATAGCTTGTTATGATAAACATATCCAGAAATTAAAACATGTAATATTTAGGTTTGATCCCGACGAAAGCAATGCCATACACGCAGTACAGAACATACTACAACTACAAAGCATAGTTACGAGATGACGTGCGTTACTTTAATAGTACCTAATTATTCCATCTTAATTAATGCAAATAAACTGGAAACGTACGGCTTACCGTTACAAGAACAGTTTATGATAATAATAGATGTTGTTAAATATAAATGTCGTAAATAGTTTTACGAAGATATCAATTATATTGTTACAAGTTTTTTTTTATGTGTGATCAAGCGAAACAGTATATCGTCATAACTGCAGATGCCGGTCTCGAGAAAACCCTCATTGCATTTCAAAAGCGCACACCCAGTGTCAGGGTAAAGTAAAGAAAGGGGCTGCATGGAATTAAAGCAAGCCATCTTTTAAAATCTTAATTTTTCGAAGAAAATTTTACTTCTATCGTATATTCGAACGTTTCGACTTAATTGTAGCGTTAGCAGTTATTTTAAAACAATTAGGATGATGATAGATATTCCCTATCAAATAATTTGGTTTCAACGCAACGAAGCCCATCCCCATTTTGGCGTTGATACCCAGTCATTTTTAGCGATGTATTCCCGGCAAACGGATGGTGCGACGGGAACCAACTGAATGGCCACCACGCCCGCCTGATTTGACCCTCTTGGATTTATTTTTGGTGGTGTTACCAAAAATCGCGAGTCCACTTTAGTAGGTCAGTTAATTAAGTCATCTGAGGCAACTAATTCCAATCTAAAAGCAAAATATAAGCCTGGAAATTCTTGAACGTTCAATGTGAAGTATTTACACACGTGACGGCCATTGTGAGATGTGATATTTTGATGAAATTTCAAATTACCATCAACTATGAGGCCGTATTTGATTTATTTGTATTATTCGAAATTTTTTTTTGAATACTACATTTTTTTAAATTAAAATCAAATATGATAAAATATAGAGAAGTAGCTACGCCACTGTTGAATGTAACGTCTGATCCGATCAAAGTTTGCTGTCAGACGCGTTGCTTTCCTCACCGCCTGTTGAACTCTAATAGATGTCTGGGTAAATTTTATCGGGTGTCCGTACATTTCACCGACAGGCTTGACTGTATGTATATTCACGATGATAAATAAATCAGTCGCCTAGATCCGAAACGCGACAAGTCACCCTTTCTTCAAAAATGAGATTGTTATGGTAATAGCATATGAAATGTGCGGGACAGAAAGTAGTAAATAGGATGTTTGAACTGGTAAAATACATATACGAAACGGGTGAGATGCCGGAGGATTATAAGAGGAACATTATCGTTACTATACCGAAAAAGAGAGGAGCCGACAAATGCGAGAACTTTAGAACGATTAGCCTAACTTCCCACGCGTCAAAAATCTTAACCAGAATAGTGCAGAAGAGGATGGAAAATAGAGCGGAGGAAATACTAGGAGAAGACCAATTCGGGTTTAGGCGAAATAGGGGAACTCACGAAGCTATTCTGGCGCTAAGAGTAATGTTAGAGAAAACAATAGAAAAAGGAAAGAACGCTTATATAGGATTTGTAGATTTAGAAAAAGCTTTTGATAAGGTAAGATGGGAAAAAATGTTCGAGATACTAAAGAGCGTGGGAATGAAGTATAGAGATAGGAGAGTAGTACACAATCTATACAAAGAGCAAACTGCTGTTATAGAAGTAGAAGGAGAAAGAAGGGAAGTAGGTATCAGGAAAGGAGTAAGACAAGGATGTACGCTCACCACTAATTTTTAATCTGTACATCGAAGAGGCGATTAATGTGGTAAAAGATAGAGTGGATTTCGGGATTAAAGTACAGGGACAGAAACTAAAAATGCTGAGATTCGCGGATGATATAGCAGTATTAGCATCTAGTAAGGAGGAATTAGAATCAGCGTTGAACGAAATGGAGGCAGTGTTGACAGAGGAATACGGAATGAGGGTGAATAAAAACAAAACTAAAGTGTTAGTGTGCAGAGGGCGCGAGAGCAGAGCAAAAACGAAAGTACAAATTAATAATGAAAGATTGGAGGAAGTTAAAGACTTCACTTATTTAGGAAGTAAAATAAATTGGGATGGAAGAAGCGATAAAGACATAAAACAAAGAATAGCGCAGGCTCGAGTAGCTTTTAACAAAAAGAAAGCACTTTTATGCTCGGGGGTAATAAACTTTGAAACAAGGAAGAGATTTTTGAAAACATATGTATGGAGCACGGCACTATACGGTTGCGAAACCTGGACGGTAGGGGAAGCAAGTAGGAAGAAATTAGAAGCTTTTGAGATGTGGTGTTACCGAAGAATGATGAAAATACCATGGACTGATAGGGTTAGAAACGAAGAAGTATTGGAGAAAGTCGGCGAGAAAAGAAGTATGTGGAAAAACATAAAGAAGAGAAGATATAGAATGGTAGGCCACTTGCTGAGACATGGGGGAATAGTCCGCGATATTTTGGAGGCAGAAATAGGAGTGAAGAAAGGCAAAGGTAGGCCTAGATTAGACTACTGCTCGCAATTAGTAAGGGATGTAGGTTGTAGCACAATTAGCGAAATGCGTAGGTTAGCACAAGATAGGAGAAGCTGGAGGTTAGCATCCAACCAGTCTTAGGACTGATGACCTAATGATGATGATGGTAATAGATTAGAAACGTAAATGACGACATAGTCCAAGGGAATTTTTACAACAACTACCGACAAATAAAAAGTAATTTGAGTTTAAAGTTTCATCTCAGATGCAAAATCCAACATATCCCTTGCGGTCTTAGATACAAAGGCAGAAATTTCCAATGAACCAATAAGAGCTAAATGTTCCATCACGTGATGCAGTTTAATTTGTAGATTTTGTCAGTTGAATAACATGTATGTAATAGATGTGGGGCACAAAACAAAAATTCTGCTATCTTGAATTATTGGTTACCTATCTACCTTGTTGAATTATTGGTTACCTATCTACCTTGTTGAATTATTGGTTACGATCAAGCTCCTCCACATGTAGAGGAAATAGAGTTGCTCTTTCCGGTTGTTGGGCATTCTTATATTCCCCCGATCGCGTTTTTGGTCAAAGTAAAAAATCTATAAGAAAATGGAAGTTGTTCATTCAAAAGAGTACATCAATATGATCAAAAAGCTCGATACTGTTTACGAAATTGGAGAAGACTTTGTAATCAGGGATTTGAGACGTGAAATTCAAAATGTTCCAGAACGACTAGGATATTTGGCACTTTAAGTTTCTACCTTCAAAAAGGATAATCATTGTCAAAAATTAATACCGCACCTCCTGTAAGCGGCGAAGCATTTTACAGGAAGGAAAATATTATGAGTACATTCAAAAGCTTATGTAAAAGAGGAAAAAACTTCTCGCAAATAGGACCAAAGGAATTGAAAATTGGAGTACTGATTAATAAGGACCAGAAAAAAGTATAGCGAAACTATTAGAAAAACACTACGGAAAGGAATGGGAAAAAGATGCCTTAATTTTTTTTATCGAGAAACTTTCCAAAATGTTTCAGATGGAGGGCAAACAGTCGAGGAAGGGAGTAACTACGAAGAAGAATCAATTAAATTTTGTATTTGAAAATGTATTTTGTGTTGTTCGATAATAATGAGAAATAAAATTAATTTTCAAAAGTTATACACATTTTTTTGGAACATTTTAAACATAATTAGGTGCAAAAATCGACATGTACATTTTACTTCCCAACTTTGAGGGTCATATGGATGATTCTTCTGATTTCTGAACTATGATTTGTTACCATTTAAAAACAATAATAACCTATTTTACGAAATTTGGTCACTGCATTCAATTGAATAAAAATGTTACAAGTTTTTATTCATTATCTCGTATCATATTTGCCTGGACTTGTCGGGTTTTGCATTTAGGCGACTGAAATACGATATACGAAAAAAACGTTTAATAAAAAATCCTTAGTTTCCGAGTTGTAGGCTTTAAAAGTTGCCCAAAAAGAGATTTATTTAATTGATAACTCCATAACCCCTTCACCGATCAGGCTGATCTTTGGCACAATAATTTGGACCAGTAAGGCCTACTATTTTTCAAATATTAGTCACGCCGATATCCTGGGTGACAGTTTTCTCGGCGTAACAGTGAAAATGCCATATTATATTATTATCGGCCATATATTATAATTATTCTTTTTCGTAGATCGTATTTATTGATCTTCGTGAATATACAGTCAAGCGTTGTCGGTGAAATTTGCGGACACCATGTATTTGTATACGTTCTGTTTCCAAGTACTGTACATGTGTGCATAATTTCGATTATGACAGTCATAATTATGTTACTGTATAAGCTGATTACGTGCGTAGTGTACCTTGGAAAGACACATAAAAAAACGGTATACGCACTATACGGTGAATAATAAGTCGATGTATAAAAAGCGGCTGATTTTATTCAGATACTACGAATTCACGCGAATTTAAAATATGTATCGCCGTTGTAAATAATCAACTTCAGAAACCTATCTCACTTTAGTGTTAATTATAAACGAGTTTGCATTTTGTTTACTGCAATTATCGAATAAAAATGGGTATTTTATTGTCGCAATCATATAACCTTTAAACTAATTAATAATAAATAAATCGACTATGAAAAATTGTTTACTTATAAACAAAATTGTCGGGCCTCTTATCAGGAAAACGTTTTACGCACAGACATTCTTTGCTTTGCAGACGTTTAGCAACTGTTTGTATTGCACTCAAAGCAAACTGGAAGTATGTCAGTTAGTTCGTATTTTACTATATTTTTTTTAATAAAAAAACGAATATTGAATGTCAAGATAAAAAAACACACAATAGATATTGAACAACTATTACAACTACGCCAATTAATTGACGTTTAGATAATTAGAAATAGAAATTGACGTTTATCCGAGCGTGTGCAATTTTGTTGATTCTACTGCCTATTGTTTTTCATAGCAACCCAACAATTTTTACGCTAATAAGTTGCAATTAATATTAAAGGAGTATTTTACACATTTTACCCACAAACCATCACTCAAATACCAACTTGTTTTACATCTTCGAATTCATAGAAAAAATTTGAAGTCAACGAAGCTAAAAATAATTATCGTTCCCAGTGGCGTGCGGTGACATTTTTTTTGTGGGGGAAATGCCGCAGAAATGATTACTTCATTTAATTTTTTCGTGAGTGTTGGAATGGCTACATCGAATTGATGGGTACCGAAGGACAAATTCGCCCTTCCAAAAATATTGGAATTGATTTTTTTTTCATTTTATATTTTCTAAATCCGTTGATATTTTCTGAAATTGATTTAGTTTGTGTAGAATATCAAACAGAGGAGAGGCGTGACAGAAGCTAGGCGAGAGGTAAGCTTTCGACGATTCAAACGAAGGAATAATAAATCAAATTAACGACGGCGACGTGATCACGAAAGGCGCCTCTCGACCAGCGGAAATATTCCAAACTAAATCGATAGATTTGTTATTCAACGTGTACCGAAACGGCTGGACGAAAGTATTGAAATCAACCGAATCGAAAGCTTTGTTGACGAGAGTCACCGACGAATTCCGAAGGCGTCCGTTATATGCGCAATATAATATTGCGTGAGCCGCCGCCGGTTCTCTGATGCCGCAGGGTCGGATTAGGATTAGAAATGGGGTTGTGAAAGGCGAAAATTAATTTCCGAAAAAGGCGGATTTTAATTGTGGGCAAGCGAAACTACGTTTTTGAGATTTATATCGGATAAAGCTAAGGGAAGCAGTACTTTCGTCGCTTCCATGGACCTCACTGAATTCGTTCCATTTGACAGCAAAAAGTTGATCAAAAACAGGAGACCAAGGAGACTGAGTTGGCGTTATCAATGAAAAACTGATTGCTGGTAGATTAGATGATTAATTTTTTTTAATCGTATAAAAAATGGTGGAATTACAACTTGCGACGTTTTTTCTTTTTTTATAAGACGAGTTCTATATTTCTATATCGTTGAATTAAACCTCTTACTTATTCTTTTGAAAAATCTGAGCCATCTACTTACCCCATCTACTGTCCTACCTGAAATAGTTGGGTAATAAGCCCAATAAGGCAGTTAATTAATCTTCAAAAAACATATTCGTTATTTTTCGTTTCGTTTTTCACTTCTACATGGAAGCTGGATATTTTTTAACACAATTACTTTAAGTGACATCACCCAATGTGTCTAATTTGCGTATCTTCCTTGGCTCTCATCACTTTACTTCTCTAACGGAATTCTAAATTGTTAAAATTTGTATTTAATACACATATTTCTTGACGTACATTCATGAAATCGAGGTAATTTGGTTGAATATAATCTTTTAAAATTGTCTCCTCCACTTCCTCTTCATTTCTACAAAGTTCCACTAGCTAAAGCAAAATTAAGAGTTCTGTAATGAAAAATTATGTAGAAATTGAATTTAAAAACTACCTTTGTTGTATTAAAAACATCAGAAATGCATTTAATGGTCTTCTAAGCCGAATTTAAAATATACAAGGTGGTTCATATAAGTGCAGTACAAGAAAGCTGCTTTGTTTAATGAAACACCCTGTATATTCTTATATTGAATGTTTTGTTTTACATCCACCTAACATGTCATATTCTATGAAATGCTGGGGCTTACTCATATCCCTTGAACTGTGAATAAATTTTAGACATTTAGACATATTGGACTAATCAGGAAACTTGACTTCCAGGCACACCCCCGAACTAAAAATTGATTTAAATTATTGCTAATTTGTACTTCCACAACATAGAAAAAATTGTCTTCATTTTACGAATCTTCGCTTTTATATAAATTTACTTACCTCATTCCAGCCCTTACTGTCATAGATTCTAGAACTCTGCTCATCAAAAAGTCAATGATATAAAAATATATAGATCGCCCCATCTTTAAAAACCTCTCTTGTGCAGCATTTATATATTCACTGTGTATATTTAAAATTTCGTTTAGGAGGCATATCCTATCAAGTTTAGCCACAATTGTTTTGTGGGTGGTTCCGTGTAAAACACAGAAATTCAAACATGCGACATGACCTGTAAGGTGGTGTAAACAGCGATGAGATAAAAACGAACGCATAGTAGGCCTCTGCGTAACATGTGGTGGCACCAGCAGCGTGCCCACTGCTAGTCTGTCTGTTGTGAGTTGGCAGAATAGACGCTTTAGTGGTAACTAATACCAAAATGAGAAACAACACAGCAAACACTTATATTTTTTTCAGGTAACCCTCAAGATCTCGATTTCACCCTGATGACCTTAACGGACAGAAAAACTCCGACACAAACTTACAAGGTATATTAATATTAATTCCAATTACAATTAAGTAAAAACAAAATATATATAAACCCATAATTTATTGACGAAAACATGTACAACAGGTCAAATCAATAAACCACGGCGGATTTATCCCTTAAAGTCTCTAGAATTTTAGCCTGTGAGGGTACTGCGAGGACCTGAGGCCCCACATGGCAGACAGATAGGCTAGAAGGATCTTGCTGTCGGGATGCTTCCTGATCGCGGCCAGGATCTGCTTGTCGACCGCTTTCTGGTCAGTCTTCCTCTGTTCGCTCACCTTATAGCCCTGAAACAACACCAACGTTAACCATGCCCCATCACAAAACGTCACACCGCGATCTTATACTTTAATCAGGCAAAAAAGTCATATCACGGCTTATCCAAAGGTGTCCTAAGTTACTCATCACAAATGTCGGAATTATAAGCTACAACGG
This sequence comes from Rosalia funebris, assembly GCA_037954035.1. Classification (NCBI taxonomy): domain Eukaryota; kingdom Metazoa; phylum Arthropoda; class Insecta; order Coleoptera; family Cerambycidae; genus Rosalia; species Rosalia funebris. Next base: position 24,983,521 of record JAZFAV010000003.1, on the reverse strand, counting down.
AACAAATAAAGTACTTACTTCTTTTTTTGTTTGGAAAATATCTCCCTCTTCCTTCTTGGCACGTTTCTCCCTTTTCCTGGCGAAATAATCGTCTTTAATAGTATCGGGTAGCTTTACTTCGCTAATGTCGATCTTAGTTTGTGTGCCAATAACATAACGTTGGCTGATACGCCTAAGGGGGCAGGCGTTGATGCTAAACGGACCTAAAATTGCACCAATTAACAAAAATACATCGAGATACAGCACCGTACTTTACCTGTAACTAGAAGGAGTCCAGAATATAGCTGCTTAAGGAAAACCACCCTCTTTCCCTTATGAGAACCAGCTAACAGTATCAGGACAGTCCCTGGAGTGATGGACTCCCTCAAGGTGCGTTTGTGTTGTTTAAAACATTTCTTGGCGGGCCTAGGTTTGATCCTACAACAAAATGAATTATTAAACCCAATTCCACTAGAGAAAAATAACGCGGTTACCGATCCTGAGTTGGATAGGAGGCCCTGCGTTTCTTAACTAAAACAAAACGTTTCTCTCCATTCTTCTCACCACCGATAGGTTTCTCGACGACTCGGGGTTTGTACGGCCGCTTGGTGCGCTTAACTTTCTTTCCTATGAATTTATAAAGCGCTTTCTTGTGGAACATCTTCGTCTTAGAGAACCTGAGCACTCCATTTCCTAAGTCGTAGTTCCTGGGTTTTCCCCGTTTGGGAACCTTCTTGGCTATCTTCTTGGTCACCTTTTTGGTCGCCTCCTCGGGCTTCTTTTCTTTTTTCGCCGTCGGAGCCATCTAAAACCAAACAAACGTGTAATGGCACCGAATTTAACATGCGACAGATCTTTCTTTTAGGTTATGTTATCAGTTTGGATGATTATCGACAAATACGATTCGGAGGTGTCCTAAGGGTAAATCATCATGTAGGAAATTATAAGAAAATACTTTGTAGTTAATAACAATAGTACTGTATCAGAACTCTGCATGTTGATGGGTTTATATCCATGTCGAAAACAACAAACTTGTCAGTTGCTTTTTCATAAAATATGCTCGATATATCACTAGAACTATGAAGCACACTCTTTACTTTTCATTTATATACCTTTATATTCCTATATTATATAAAGATGACCGAGGATGAACGAGATTTTTTTAAAAAAGATTGCACGAAACTCACCTTTTCCACTATTTTCGGTAAAAAGGTATGCGCAGGCGCAGTTCGTAAGACAGCGTAGTTTCTTTACTACCAACATCTAAGAAATAAGGGAACCGATAAACACCGCGAAATTCAAATCGTTGAATACAAAATTTACATTGTAGTTTTAAAACGTATATTCGGTATATCGTAATTAAACCGTACAGAAAAAATATTCAGAATAGACGCAGTAAAACATAAATATATGATCATTTAACAGTTACAGATATAATTCTTATATCATCGTAAGGTTTGTCCGTTTTGGCGTTCGTCTTAACATTGCTGATATTCTGTACGACCTCCATTCCTTTGACGACCCTTCCAAAGATTGTATGTTTATTATCTAACCACGGGGTAGGCGTTATAGTAATGAAAAACTGGCTTCCGTTGGTGTTTGGTCCAGCATTCGCCATCGATACCGTGTAAGGTCTGTCGTGTCTTAAATGGGATCGAATCTCGTCTTCAAACTCCCCACCCCATATACTTTCCCCTCCAGTTCCATTTCCAGTTGGATCGCCTGTAAACATGACATTTAAATATCATTTACAATTGATGTGACACCATATTTACCTGTTTGTATCATAAAACCCTTAATAACTCTGTGGAAAATGTGCCCGTTATAGTAGCCATTTTTGCTGTGTACGCAGAAGTTCTCGACACTTTTCGGCGTGTCTTTCATGAAGAGTTTTATGTGGATGTCCCCGAAGACTGTGTGAAGAATGGCATTTTCGTATAATCGTTGAATCACGGGGTTCTCCGTAGCGGAAAACATATCTTCCTTTGACGGTTTTTCATTGAATACGTCACGATCCTGCTCGCCTTGCATGTCGTCCGGTTCCCTGCGACTGAATAAGAAAAATCGCGATTTCTTGTAGGCCGTACATACTATTGTTGGATCCGGCAGAATACTTTCCAAAGTAGGATTGCTCGAAGCTTCTATTTCTAGTGTAACAGCTGCTTTGGACTTTTTAGCTGAGCCTACGAATTAAAATGATCTCGGTGATGATGATATTCCCAGGAATTAGTTCAGGTCACATACCTTGGTAAAGGGCGATATTCAATATCCTCAAGTTTTCGTTCTTCCCAATAATTCTTACACATCTATTGGTATATAAATTGATTAATTTAATGCCTAATAACGTGGCATACATTAGAAAATGCCCACTAGAGTCAAAGATAATATTTGCAAGCTCGAAACTTTCCGACTTTTCCAAATCCCTTTCCACTGCCATTCTTCTTCCAAATTCCATATTAGGCAGTTGCTGAGTCTTCTGTTGCAGTTCTGTGAACCGTGGGAGGGTTTCATCAAGTACACGTACCTAAAACGTATTTTTTGGCATTAGCACATTTTGTGAAACGTACGTTTGTAGATTTTACCAATTTTCCTGTACGAAAATTAAATACTCTGACTCTTCTATCTGTGGAAATTGTTGCAAATCTCTTTCCGTCCGGTGAAAATGCTATATCAGTTGGTATAGTTTTATTTTTTGCGAATTCAAATAAATCGGTATCCAGTTTGGAATCGAATCGTATATTTTTTGGAAAAATGCAATCCTGCTTAATGCCGGTCCAGTATTCTAAAAAAAATATTTACATTCCTAAACCTGTCATGGAAAAAACTTAAATGTTTACCTACCCAACATTCCCTTTTTATCCACAGAAATAGCTACATCATACTTGGGATTGTATCGAATTAAATACACTGGATTCATATGAATCTTTTCTAAAACCTTCAGATGGCTCTCTGTAGCTCTACCGTCATATATGTAAATTTTATTTGAGTCCTTGTCAGACACCGCTAGGCTATGAATTGGATCACCAGATCCATGCACCCACTCCACAGTACCTGGTGCGTAGTCCACTTTCATCATATTTATCATATCGAAATTAATAACATCAAATATTTTTAAAGATTTATCGGACGATGCTGAGCATAACAATGTCCCTTCGCTATTGCAAGCAATTCTAACAATTGGACCTGTAAAATATATTACTGAAAATCAAACGAGTCTTATACAGTGAATATTGTACCTAAGTGACTGCGGAAGTGTTTAACGAACTCTATACCAGTCTCCATTTTCTTCCAGAATTTTATATGTCCATCGCAACTGGCAGTTATGATAAAATCCGTGGGAGAAACTATGCACTGGGTAATAACGTCTCTGTGCATGTAACTCTTTTGATAAGATTCAGCGCAAGGCAAATTGTCTAAATACAACTGCTCGTATGGGAGAACTTTACGTTTTTTCGGCTGCACTGCCTCTGCCAACGAGGGACCGACCATATCGTCGGAATCTGATTCATTTTCGCTTTCGTGGTGTCTCTTGGAAGACTCCATACCACTCATGCTTCATATATCTATTACAAAAATATAGTCTATTATTTAATTTGATGTAACTAACCTCACATTCTATAATTGGAAACATCTTCATCTTCTAACAAATGTCTTTATGGCAAAGATTTCTCTAATCGTTCTTTGAAAGGAGTATATATTTTTGTTATCCTTAGAGAGCAATAGACAAATCTACGAGCAAGTCTATTTGCTCGTAGAGACAAACGAACAAACCTACCTGGAAAATGATTAAATGTTGTTTTGACAAATGACACGTCATTTTTAGGTTATAATAAGGAGTGTAATGTTTATTTTAGTGTAAACATACGAAAATGTTTAAAAAATTAAAGGAGAAAATTACAGAGGAAGTAAAAATTTCGCCACAACGTTTCGCGGAGTTCACACAGTCGGTGAGCGATAAACTGCAAAACAATTCGTCTGCAGACGAGAATTTCTTCACTATAGGAGACGAAGGTGCTGAAACTGCACTAAAGCGCCCTTAATGTATGATTACCTTTTGAAGTTTTAGATATGAGCACGTCTGCGAATAATGCAGAACAAGGATTTTCTAGTGTGCCTTTAATATCCCCTTCACAAGAGAGCAGGCCAAGACGTAATTCGAACACGTCTATCGCAAGTGATGTTTCGTTTTTGCCTAGGTACGAGTCGGGCAGCACGTACCACCTACAGGTATGATGTCGTTTTATGGCCTAAATTTGTTAATTAAAATTGTGTTGATATTTTAGTCTGACCTAGATATATCTGCCAGTGAATTAGAGGATAACGCCTCTACTGCCTCTTCTCAGATCGGACATTTGACGAAAGAACAAATTTATTCAGCTTTTCAGAAGTCCCAGTTGAGGTACCATAAGTATAGAGGCCGATTTACAGACTTGGCAAGGCATTATACGGAACTCGAAAGAGAAAATGCGAAAATGAAGGTATATAGTGAATTTTATGTGTGTTCAATAACTTTTTAATTAACTATGTATTGTTTAAAGTCCGTTTTGGTTGAAACACAAGACAAAGCAATAAGGAGAGTTACAGAACTTAAGGAGCAATGTACTTTGGAGCAGAAGGCGAAGGCCCATTTAGAAGCAGCTTTACGAGATGAAATCGACGAACGGAATTTCAAAATACATTCGCTGGAAACTAAAATAGGGTTGCTAAAGGGTGGAGAGAATTCTGATTTACTAATAAATATCGATGGAAAGGATAATAATCAAGCGGAAAATCTAGAAAACTTAACGAAGCATTTAAACGATGCCAGAAAGGAAATAGAGAATTTAAATGAGAGAATACAGGAAATGAAAGCGAATTCGATCATATTTCAAAGTAAGGAGCAAGAATATAAGATGAAGATAGCTAATTTTGAGAAAGAAATCTCTCAGTACTCTGGAAGAGAAAAGGAGAGTAATATGAAGCTGGCACAGAATAAGATGGAACTTCATAACGAAATTCTCAGTAAAGATACTGAAATTTCCAGTTTGAAAAAGGACAACGAGGCGTTAAGGCAAAAATTGGAAACCGTAGAAGCGGAAGGTAAAGCAAACGGAGGCATTAAAATGGAGAATTTGCAAAGTCAGAATAAAAAACTCATTGATAGAATTGAAAGTTTGACTCAGAAGTGCAACAATTTAGAGAACGAACTCTTAAAAGTTGAAAAATACAAGTTGGAGATACGGGAGTTGAACGAGAGAGAAGAGAGTTTAAATAAGGAATTATCGGGCTTGAAGGAAGTTAACGAAGAACGGGCCGGCCTGCTGAAGCTAGTCGAAAGCTTGAGCGAAGGCCTCGCGACGTGCAAGAATAACGTGAACGAACTATCCAAGGAAAATTCGCAATTAAGAGAAAATCTAACAAAAGAGAGGAAGGAATTCGAGAATCGCATCCTGGCTATCAGAGAGGACGCCAAAAAGGGACTGTTGTCCCTAGAGCCGAAGATACGGGAGAAATTACACAACGAGTACTTGCAAAGGGAGGAAGAATTAAGGCGTGAATTTTCCAAGAAAATCGAGGAGCTGTCTGTGAGAAATAACAGCGAAAAGGAGATGCACCTGCAGCTTTTCGAAAAAGACGACCTTATCAAGAAAGTGACCGAAGACCTGGAGCTGGTTAGACGGGAACTGTCTAAAAAGGTGGATGATTACAATAATCTGGAAAAGAACCACTTAGACCTGATAGACGACTGCTCTACTCTGCGTAGTACTATTACCAGCTTGGAAAAAGAAAACTCTTCCCTTGAACATTACGAGGAGAAAGTGGGCCGCCTCGAGGCCCACATATCCACTTTACAGGAGGAACTGAAACAGCTTCAAGACATCTGCGAGAAGAAAGAGAAGGAAATCGTGTACTTGAACCAGGAAAACTTGAGTTTGCAACAGACTTTCAAGAAGACCTCCGAAAAACTCCGTATTTATGAAGAGAAATACGAGGCGATCGAGCTGGAGAGTTCCGAAAGCAAGCTGCTGGAGTTGAAGGTCAAATACTTGGAAGACGAGAGGAAATCGTTGCTGGACGAGTTCGAGTCCGAGAGGAAGATGTACAACGCCATACTGCTGGATCACGGGGAGCTGAAGGAGAAGGAACAAGTGATCGCGGAGATGGGGGAGAGTCTGAATAAAATCCGTCACGAAATGAACCACCTCAGCGAGAATTTAGTGCTGGAGAGGGAGAAGAACGTGCAGTTGTACGACAAGAAACACCACCTGGAGCTGGAGGTGGAGAAATTGCGGGAGAGGGTGCGGATTTTCGAGGAAAAGGGGGAGGCGCGCAACATCGACTCGTCGGAATGTGGCCTGTTGAAGTTGAAACTGCAGGGCTTGGAAAAGGAGAATAAAAATTTACAGGAATCGTTCGAGTACGAACGGCACACGTTCCACAACCAGCTGGACGATATTAAACAGGATTTGACCAGCAAAGAATTGACGGAGCTCGTAAAAGCAGAGGACGACGACGTAGTGAAGCAGGGCCCCTGGGAGAAGCTCAGAGGAAAGATGCACGACATCAGACGGCTTTCCGAGCACAAGGAAGAAGACAATATTTATTTGGCGCGAGAGAACATGACGTTGCAGCAGGAAAATACCAAGATGGCCGAAAGGCTGAGGGTGCTGGAGGAGAAACTGGAGTCGGTGCAGTTGGACAGCACCGAAAGCAAACTGTTAGAGTTAAAAGTCCAGCAGCTGGAGGCGGAAAACGAAAACATGTGCAGGGAGTTCGAGATGGAGAGGAAGATGTTCAACAACCTCCTGGAGAACGACAAGGAGCTGAAGGTGAAAGCGGAAATAATCACGCAGCTCCAAGAGGACCTCAGCGACTGCCACCAAGAAATAATAAAACTCAAAGCCAGCCTAGAGGCGGAGAAGGAAGACAACGTTCGCCTGGCCAAGCAGAAACTAACCCTAGAAAAGAAAGTGGAGAAATTGACTGAGAAGGTGCGTATCGCGGAAGAGAAGGAGGAAGCCATGATGATGGATAAAAGTGAGGCCAGTCTGCTTGAATTGAAACTGGGACAATTGGAAGAGGAGAATAAGTCGTTAGAGGAAAGTTTCGAGAATGAGCGGAAGTGTTTTAACAAGTTCTATGAGGATAACGTCAAGAATGAGGCTAAAATAAACGAGCTGGCCGAGGAGAACGCCGTAATAAAGCAACTAATCGAGAAGGAGAGGAAAAGCCACGAGGAACTAGAGGCGTCAGTGAAAGAGAACGCGGAGAAACATCGCGAGGTATTGGGACAACACCAGTCGAGTTTGAAAAAAATCGAAGACCTGGAGGGGCGTATAAAAACGCTGCAAGAACGATCGAGGAGTAGCGCGGAGGAAAACGAGGTCAATACAAGGAAACTCGCTAGCGTCAACTCCGAAAACGAGAAACTGAGACGCGAGGTCGAGCAGAAAGACGGCCAGGTGTCCGATCTGTCCAAGAACATAGCCAATCTGAGCGACGTCATCCAGAAGCAGACCAAAGAGTTCAACACCCTCCTGGAGCGGACGAAGCAGCTCGAGTCGATCCTGGAGAAGATCCAGACCGACAGCGCGGACGCCATTAAGAGGGAAAAGGAGCGCCAGAACGAGCTGACGTCGAAGATCGAGGAGCTGCAGAAGGAACTGGAGGAGAAGACGGAGAAATTCGCCGGTTTGAGCAGTAAACTCACCGAGCTGGAAAAATTATACGCCGAGGAGAAGGATAATTACAAGGAGAAGGCGGAGGAGATCCTGTCGCTGCGTAAGAAGGTCGCGGAGCTCGAGGCGCTGGAGGAGAGCTACAGGATGATAGGGAAGGAGAAGCAGGTGGTGGACGAGGAGTTGGTGCGTCTGAGGACCATGGAGAATAACTTTAAACAGCTTCAGGCGGAAAAAACGTCGCTAGAAAATAGACTGAAGGATGTCGAGAATGAGTTTAAGGTGAAAAACAACGAACTCTTGCAGAAATTTAGGGTAACGGAGCAGACTTGTAATATTCTAAAGGAGGAAAAGGAGAGCTTGTTGCGGGAAATAAAGGAGTTGAGGGGTAAAATCGAGGAGTTGAGCGGCGAGAACGGCAATCTTAGGGCGGTTTCAGCGAGGGTGGCCGACTTGGATTACACCTTGGAGGAGCTGAAAAACCAGAACGAGGTCTTGCAAAACGAGAGCGACAGCCTGAACAAGGAAATATCGGAGCTGAATTTGAGGTTAAGTCAAATATCGTCCGACAATAGGACGATCGAGGAGGAAAACCAAAGCCTCGGTTTCGTGAACGAGGAGCTCAAAATCAAAATCGAATCCCTGGAAAAGGAGAAGCGCGACTTCGATTCGATAAAAACTAAATTGGCAGATGAAAACGATACGCTCACAAACGCGGTCAAAGACGTCGAAAGCAGGTTGGGCGATGTGCACAGACAGAACATAGAGCTCGTCAACGACAGGAACGCGTCGGCCGCCAATGGCGTAGACATAAGCAGAATCCAGCAGGACTTCTACGAGATCAAGGAGAAATGCGACAGTCTCTTCGTGGAGAATAAAAACCTGAAGGCGGAATACGCAAAGCTCGAGGAGAAATGTGACGACTTCGGCAGGGTCAGGCAGAAGCTGGAGACGCAAATTGTCGAGCTGGAGCGCCAATACACCGAGATCCAGCACGAGAAGCAGCTGCTGCAGGACGAAATCCAGGAATTGAAGATATCCCCCGTCAACTTGCAAGGGAATACCTCTAGGCTAGACCGCCTCGAAATCCTCGACCAGGAGAAGGCGTTCGAGACCGCCGGTGCCGGCCACCACCACATTGACAAGGAGAAGTTCCTGCAGGAGATCGAGATCCTACAGGACAAACTCACCCAGTACAAGTCGCTCGATATCACCAACAAGAGCTCGATCGAGTTCTACGAGAACGAGCTGCAGAAGATGAAGAACCAGAACGAGAAGCTGAATCGGAAGCTGGACGAGACGTTGGTGACGCTGACACATTGCGCGGAGCTATCGACGTCGACGGAGGTGGAGTATCTCAAGAACGTGCTGTACAACTATATGCTGGGCAAGGAGAGTTTGGTCCTGGCGCGGGTCATAGCGGCGGTGTGCAAGTTCGATCCTGAACAGACCGAGACCGTCCTGCAGAGGGAGCAGCAGAAACAGACGTTGGTGAGTGCGATTTCAGTGTGCGAGATGCGTTTTTTCGTAATTTAGGTGTGTAAAATTGGCTAGAAAATTACCAATCATTACTCAGATTGCGATGAATTTAAGTAAAATTTGCTTTAAAAAAAATTACACGCTAACCATTGACTTCTTCATCAAACATATAGTTTACTTTCTTCCTTTTTCATAGTTATTACTATTTAATTCGGCGTCTTTGATCCCATGACTACATTTACTACTTTTCTGTTCCACCTACAGAGGGTGTAAGAAGTATAACTGCTACTATTTTAACAGTTCATAGCTTAGACTTAAACTATTTTAAAAAACATAAGTTCCAAACACAACCGTTCTCTAGATATCATTATTTGAATTATCAGTAGACCTCAGATATTCGGCACAACTTGACAACGTTGTAATTAACGCGTCTTCGATTTGTCATGGGCACGCAATGTGAGTCATTGATTTAACCGACTGTACTCCTGCATTCTAGGATGGCCCGCAAAGGTCGAATGCGCAATGGAAATAACAGAATACACATTGTGTAAATGAAAAAAATATTAACCAAAATGCTTTAGGCTGTTTTTTTACACAAAATAAAATTAATTTGCATTTAAAATAAAACATTTACTACAAAACTGTCACGATATGTGTTTAATATGACCACCATTATTTTCCTGAATATTTATCGGAATCTGTCATGGACTTCAATTTGCAAAATTGGGACAAACATGCCCATATCCCGAACTTATTGAGATATTTCTAGAAAAGTTAAGATAACGATAGTTATACTTTTAACACCCTGTCTATAGGGTGCCTCCAAAATAAAAACCAGTTTTAATGGCAAAAAAACCGTATTTTGCGCTGAAATTTAATTTACTTTTTTTACACCAGAAACTAATAAAAATATTCAATTTGAGATTCAATTTAATTGTGTAAAATTAAATGTAATTTGAAAATAAAAGGTGGGGGTTATTCCTTGGGGGTTATAACCACTAATGTGGTTTAAAATATGCTGTTTGAAGGGGTTTAAAATGCAATATAACCTTTTTTAATGTCTATTTTCCATATTTTCAAATAACAGAGATACTGCTTGTAAATTAATTCGTGGGACAGCCTGTATAAATAAAACAATCGATTTATAAATTTATTTTGTGTTCAGCTGTTATAATTCTTCTAAAAATTTCAAAATATGGACTGTTTATCAAAATTTTTTAGGCTTTTTTGACAATTCAAAAGATGCTTAAGATTCTGTAATATATTTTAAATTTACATAAATAATTGGTATTGTTTTGTTATTTTAATTTTTTTACTTTTTACTCATGCATTTCTATATCGTACAAAATTGGCCTTCTTTCTGTTAATAAAAATCCATCGTAAAGATTGTATCTCAAATCTTTATCAAAATGAAGCAGTTTTTTTTGTGGCATAGTTTTAGTTACTTAAAACAAATGTGGTTAAGTTTTTGCCTTTTTTATAATATCGCCATTTCATTGGTCTTTTACACAACAAAAGAAAAATATTTATTTTTTTATTTTCTTTTAATTACATAAAGAACAATTTTACATAGATTTTTAAAATTTTAACGATATTCTAATCATGGTCAGTATTTTTATATTATTATTTTAACTTTTTTATCTTTGTACATATCTTTCCATGCACTGTACATTCTTCTCTTAATTATTCAAGGAACATAATCTTAAAATCATACTAAATTATTTTTAAAACATTTGGTTTTGTAAGTATCATACTTAAAACAATATAGTTTTTTAATAAGTGTCCATCCTTGGGTAATAAGTTTTTTATCAAGTAAAAAAACTGTTTCTCAATTAAAGAAAGCCTTAAAATTTTTACGACTTACCTTCAAACATCCTACGGTCTATTTTTTATTTTCCTTGTGAACGTTTATTGCATATAATTATGAAATAAAAAGAATTTAAAGTTACAGACTTTTGATTAAGTATTTTCTAACTTCTATAGTCACCCAAGGACTGAATGTTCTTTCTCCACTTGACAAGGTACTGTAATCTTAATTTTTAAGGCAATACAGTCTGACAAAAGTCCCTTCTTTGCACGTGAGGACGCGATTACGTCGCATACACCGCTAGTGACCGTTTTCTTTTTTGCAGCTGGGACAGTTGGGGCTCATTTAACATTTGGAAGACCTCGACGAAGACTCCTAGAGCGTGAAGTAGCCCGTCTCACTTAATACTTTTTTTAAAGAAATGTACACTATTAGCAATGTATTCAATAGGGGTTGCTCTTACGTTAACGCTAGGGTTCACTTAATAGCCTAAATTAAACACGTCTTAAGTAAAGAAGTAAACACTTTTTCGTTATAGATGATATTATACGTATCAGACGCATAAGCTTAATACGGCAGACTGTAGAACTGTCGCTCGTATTGTTGTGGTCGTATTAATTTGGCATTCCGGCTTTTGGTGAGCGTGTATTCGGGGTTTGGATTTTTCGTGTTATTGAACAAAAATTGACCGTCTGAATGTGACTTTTTCAAGGTAATTAGTATTCGTAAATCGAACTGTGTGAAATTCTTGAGTGAAAAGATCGTAAATAGTAGCCAAAATAAATTTTACTTCATTTAAGTATATCATACGGGGATTTCTAATAGTATTCTAATAATTTATACATATTTTTTGTTTATATAATTTTTTAACACCTATATTACTTATTTATAATTAACTGTACATATTTTAAACTGTTAAATAATACTATGATATATGTATATTGTTATAATAAAATTTTTTCCATAATTCTGTTGATTAGTTCTTCGCTTTATTATAGGTAAAAATACACAGGCAATAATAAATGTACTTTATTTTTTATTAAAAACAATATAAAAGACAAAATACTTTCTTGACAGGAATAATGCGGTGAAAGAAAAAGTCCATACCGATATAAGTTTCTGTTAACTCTGTTCCTTTCTTCACAATAAATATTGGCACTGCTGAACCATGAACTTCTTCCCAGAAATTAAAGCGTGAGAAAATACAATATGACCTCACTGCGCAACATAATATAATGTATAATACATAATTTGAATTCAAAATACACCTAATTTGGAAGATTTTTAAATTCGGTAGAAATAAGGGTACACTATTTACATCGTAAGAAATAACTGTAAAAACCTCAATTTGCCAAACTTTGTTCCATTTAGCACCTAAAACAAGGGATGTCATTGCGAGATTTATGTAACTTATTAAAAACGTTTTAAAAACTCCTCGGACACGATCCTGGCCCTTGCGTTCACCGCCAACTTCATTTCGGATATCTCCTTGTCGATCTCCTCCATGAAATGTATCACAAAGTCCACTAACTTGTGTTTGTACATTTGTTCCGTGTGGAAATTGGTTATCAGAAAGCTTATGTCGTACCCCTCGATGGGTTTCCTCCTCAGCACTATGAAGTTTTCCGCCCTCATCATCATGAACCGCATGAACTTCTTGCACAGGATCTTCTCGATTTCGTCCGCTTGCTTGACGGCTATACTGATCCTTACCGAGTTCACAGAGGTTTCTATGAGCACTTTTTCTTTCTCGTTTCGGGAAATAACTACCGGGGTGAGTACAAGTTCCTTGGAACTCCTAACCTCTACTTCGGGTTTGTTGTGTCTCTCCACCACCTGTGAGGAGAAATTATCCAGGCACATCGCTGCTGTAAGAGTATGGCGCACCGCAGTCAAGTAGGGCTTCAGAGTCGCGGACATTTTCCGTTAAATTTTTGGAGATTTCTTATCAAATCAACCACACCTCCCTGCTCGGTTTGAGTTGTCATTTGTCACTTTATCATATGAGTAAGAATGTCTGCTTCTTCTTCTGTTGGGTGGAACCAGCCAGACAGCTCCGTAAAATTTTCTTTCCACGGTTTGTGCTTCCCACTCATATTATATCGAGGGGATTACAATGTCTAGAAATATCGCCTAGTTTTATGATAACTTGCTTGTCAAACATTAAAAGAGTTGTCTCAGCAATTACTTTAAGATCTTGTATGTACTTGAAGTATTTAAACCTCATTCTCGTTTATACATATATACACAAACCCCTAATATAATTTCTAAAACTGGTTTCTCGTATATATTTATATACGAAATATACAGAAAGACCTTTAATAAACATCTGTAATTATGAAAGAGTCTGCTTTATCAGATACATGTTTGTATTTTAAAATGTTCATGCTTCGCATGTGTTTGGTATACTGATGTGATCTACTTATTATGGTTAGGTTAGGTTAGGTTAGATTAGTATCCTTCAAAATAACAGCATATTTAGTTGTTAATATTCAAAGTTAGCTTTTGGAGCCTCTCTGTATGTATGTAGTTTCATCGAACGACACGGAGGGCGTACGAATACAATGGACGACGCCAACTGCAAGTCATTGTATACATTTGAAGTAACTAAACATCGAAAGATTCTAATAGGTTTTATGACGGTTTAATATATGATATGCGTAAAGAAACTGTTGTAGCATCTATTGATATTAATATTAGCTATCTATGTAGTGTGAAGTGAAAGTTATTTGATAGAAAAAATGGCCTCATGCGGAAAAGTGGAAAATTTATTTTCTCGAAAACCGTATCCGAGCGGATAAAACTAAAGCCAGGTTCGTCTCCAGCACCCTCGAAAATAGGGGGCAAGGAAAAGTTTCGTAAGCATTTGCCCAGGAACACTTCTTGTATACAATTACCATATAATTTTTTAAATGTAAGGATTTCAATAGCTGGTCAGTTTCAACGTCATCATAATTGTTTGGAAAAAAATTAAATAAAGTTACCTTTATTTCAGTTCTATTTATGTATTGGTCTATGACAATTGGATTCTGTGGTTTGCGGCATTTCTAAGGTCTATGAATTTGACACTTAGCTAACCTTTAAATTAAAAAATGGACCTAAAAATGTTAGGACTGAAATCGAAAGAAAAAAAGCATGTTAATATCTAATTTTAATTTATTATTTAACAGTTCGATCGGCTTTTTCCTTTACGAATAAGAAAAATGAGGCAGAAAGCGCATCTAACTACACATAACTTCTTCAAAAAAGAGGTAAGCTATTAATCTTGTTGAATCATTCTAAATATAGTCAATTACCTTATGTTGATGCGGTTATAAATTGCTCTTTAACGATTTATACGTATTATTGTTTTATTTGTGGATTATTTAATTAACCAGTAATTAGTAAATATAGAGATAAACGCAAGTAAATACCACTTTTGCAAAAGAGATAATTTGCTACATTATTAAGTGCAAGCGTCAGAGATCTACAGATAAATTTTATTAGCGAATTATATTTATTTAGTGTTTAAATATTTCAAGTAGTATGTTTAAAGTTCTCATTTTGATTTATTGTTATTTGCTTTCCTTGATAAAATAGCGAGAAATGTAGAGTCGTAATAAAGCAACCTAATCATATATATTAAAAATCAGATTAACTTGATTAAAATCAAATAATGATGTTCCCAATACTTATAATATCAGTGAACAATAAGAACGGTATCGTTTTAAATAATTTAAAATTATCATACGAAATATTGCCTTGTAATTGTTAGTTAGCTGATAACATTTTTTTTTTGTTTAAATATTCCTGTTATTTGATCCATAAATTAGTTCAAACAATATTAATTACATGATATACATCATGAATATTGGCCTTTATTTTAAATTTGTAAGTTAGAACTGTGTAAAAATATTCACAACTTTAATGACAATGGAATTTAATGTTTTATTTATGTTTATCAGTTTACTTTGATTTTTATGGGCCAGATGTGGCGCAACACATTTTAATAAGTATTTGTAAATAAATCCGGTGATTAGAAAATAATGATATACATATTTCGCGCTCTTATGTAACTCTATTTCACCTTGAAGCGTGATTAATTCAGTGATAATATTATAGCTTTTGTTATTTACCCTTATCATCGATCTGTTTGTGTCAAATTACAAAATATTGCGATATACAGCCAACATCATGTTTAATTTAAAATGTCATTTAGTGTAAGTAGGAGTATAACGTTTGATTTGTGCTTCTAAAAAGAGTTTCTCTTTTAGCAAAGGAAAGCCAGTGGCATAGTACCTCTCCTCCTGCTAGGGTTTCTATCATTATTGATTTCTGTATTGACAGTAAACCACTTAGAATGGGAGAGCCATATATCTATAAAGCGTGGACTGGTCCTCTTCTTCAGCGGATTAGTCTTCTTTCCATGCCTTTACTTGGCGACCAACGCCATATTTTTACACACAAACTCAGGTCGAAGAATCGTCAAGACTTACAGACTAAATTATAGTGATGTGTACGACATCAGCAACAAGTAAGTAATGTGTAATACAATGCGCATCGATACATTACTGATTTCTTTTTAAGGCAAGTCTCAGCAGTGCAGGCACTGTTCTGTTGCATAACAGGACTGACCTCTGTGTGCTATTCATGCAGCAGGAATATACTGAAGACGTCCCACTATATTTCAGAGGCGTACGCCTGGTTCGGCGCAGCTTACTTCTTCTACGACATCTGGTCAATGTATAAAGTGTACAGCGCCAAAGTAACCTCACCCCAAATGATTCCAGATACCAAAGTTAATCAGTTCCTCTGTAGATTTTTTAAATTGATAGCATACCTCAAGGAAAACGCCGTTATAGTGGGGCATCACATATTTATCGGGGGTTTTGGGTTCTTGGTGATTACGGTAAGTTTCATTTTTTATGGTGACTGCCGCTATATTGACTTGTCGTCTTTTTAGTACCTAAGGCGTGGTCTAGGCGACTGTTTTTTCGGTTTCGTGTACCTGATGGAGGCTAGCACTCCGTTTGTATCTCTCAGGGGGATCCTGTCCAAGATAGGCATGAAGAATTCCTCTCTGTACGTTGTAAATGGACTAGCGATGCTAGTCGTGTTCTTCTTGTGTCGAGTAGCTATGTTCCCGTATGTTATTTATATGTACGCCAGGACTATCGAGGTTGATTTTATAACGGTAAGTAAAAAAAAAAATTGCCTCAGAAGGATTGAAATTTCGGGTATTTTCTTTTAAAATGTATTTATAACAGCATTTTAGCAAAAAATCGTTAACCAAAATCACCTTGACTATATTTAAGTAGCTCAAAATGTTCACAAAAGATCATTGACATAATAGGCAGAACAGATCACTACAAGGGAAGGCTAAAAACAAAACATTTATGTTGTTTAAAATTATCTCATTAATAAAATATATGTATAAAAGAAGAAATAACCACCAACTAAAGAAAGGAACACTTCAGGAAGCAGCAATTTTTTTTTTTTTTTTTTTTTAGGCTGTACATACTTTACCAAGAGGCTGTCAAATAAGTATAGTGATACTGCTATTGCCCCAAATCTACTGGTTCCTCCTGATGGTGTCGGGCGCCACCAAAGTCTTAAAGAATTCGGTTTCTAACAATAACATTGCGAAAAGCAGGGAGAGGAATTAGATCCACACAGGACCACGTAACGCAGTGACCTTGAAGACCACCTTTCAGTTTTGTTGATTTCTCACTTAGGGATTAAATTATTTATATAGTAATTAAGGTTTTGTTGAGACTTGTTGGTATTTATTTCTGCATTTGTGGCCTTCGGCCCTGTCGGATATCGAGCTTAAAGATAAACACAAATCCATGTAACAGAAAATTGTTAGCTTGTTAGTAGTTTTATTTATTTTTATAAAATGTATTCAACCAGCTTTAGGTGTTAAACAGCTGTCGGGAGACGTTGGAACGTTCGCGGAATTCGAGAAGTTTGTTTATAATCGTTGTGAAGTTAAACTGCGTTTTCATAATTATATTTCTCAAGTAACTTTGCTTTAATTCGCGTATTGTGTTTGTATAAACTTTACGAAATACATTGTGATTCTAAATGTTGTGCACCAAATCGTGCTAGGCACGTCAGTATTATTTTTAGGTTATGTTTTTTTGTCTATATGACTGTGCTGTCTCGAATGTGTAAACCTGAAAATAAACGGAGTCTTCTTCCCATCGTATGATTTTTGTATGCTACGATATCCGTCCAATACCTTCAAAAGAGGGCAGAATTATATAAAGTGTAATTTAAAGAAGATATACATGTCTAGAAAATATTTATTTTCAGGCGTTAACACTTTAACTAGACTATATTATCACTTAATTGAAATTATGCAGCATTTAATCATTTTCACCTGTTGGTTCGTTTGCGTTCTCTTCAATGGTATTTGTTTCATTGGAAAAAATCGTTGATAACTTTGCTATAGATCCAACAGCCTTAAATCTTGTATGGGCTTTCATCCTACTAATTTTTTTCTTCCACTAAAATATATAATATCAATATTTGAATTGTCTAATATAGAAAGAAATGTTACATTTACATCAAAAGCGTAGTTTATAAATTTTATTGGAGATGAGTAGGTCGAATAAATTTAGTTCAAAGGTTCGTGATCGTGTATGAATGCGTTCCGAAATCTGTGACTGGCGACATATTCACTATTTAGCTTTTATCTTATAGATTAAAATATAAGAATGAATAAACGTCGCTAGTCGCTATTTTTATGTCCGTCAAATTCTACTTGCGTATGTGGCGATTTTAGATTTATATTCAGAGAATCGTTATTGCAACAGTTAATTTTCTTTTCCCTATTGGTTGGTGAATACCGATTATCCCGATATTATTTAGTGCAAACTCTGGCGTTAAGAATCCTTAATTATTTGTTAATATCCAGTGTACAGAATTTATGTACTGTTCAGTAGTCATCTTTGAGTTCTTTAAACTTAAATCAAATGTTGCAAGTAATCTATATCATCTAAAACGCATAAGCGACATAAAATTGCACGGTTTAATTTAACTACTCAGTAATAGCTGTCCAGACTTATTAACTCTTCTATTGAGAAGTATTTGTTATGTAAGTTTCATTTATGTTGGTCATTTATTTCGAGGTGACGTCACAAACGAGATGCGACAACTTCTAAGCATTCTGAACGTACTCCTACTCCACCCTTGCCACCATCTTCACTTGTCAGATTCATTCACGCTAATTCACGGATTTGTTTGCAAATAGGAAAGTGCGGAACTTGTGAATTTGAACTTTTTGAAAGTATTTTGTGAAATGTAGAGGCAAAAACATATGTAAGTACAACGTTAAAATCCTATCTGTATATCCGCATAACGTTTTTCTTTTTATTTCTCGCCTTTGAGGGCTGGCCGTATTAAATCTGATATGTTTTTAAAATAAAGGTGTGGACCCTAGTTGAAAATAACTTTTTGTTGTGATTGTTATATAAATAATTGGTGAATGGACCTCGGGGTGATATTTCAACTCGAATGGGATTATTACGATATCGCTAAGATAGAAATGGAACGGTTTTGTAAATATGCATCTGTGAATAAGGGTTATGTTGGGGTACGATATGTGCGCAAACTTTTCAAAATAAGGGGGGTATTAAAGTTGCGCAGGGTTGAGTTAAGAAATGACGTTCAAGGCTTACCTCTTCATCTCTCGATGGCATTTCAGACAGGTATTGGTTCATATTGTTTTTATTAGTATCGACTATGGCCAGTACCGATACGCATCCGTCTACTGTACCTAACACTAAAGCTTTGCCATCGGGGGTGCTTTCGACAGCAGTCAGCTCGGCTTGCACCCTGTAGTTGGCTATCATTTCTGCATCTGAGGTCCTTCAATAAGATGGCGGTAAATATTTTTCCAGCCGGTTCGTATTCGACTTACCTGAAGACTCGTAAGGTTTTTTTACCGCTGTGGTAATATAGAACGTACTCGTCTGTCTTATTGAACAGGCAGATAATCGTGAAGACGCCCTCGGCTACTTTCGGAATGAAAGTCTTAACGGTTTGTCCTTTTTTCAGCTCGATCAGCTCTAATCCGCCTCTAAAAAACAGGATTTAAGAAGTTGGGCACATCCTGTATATACTTTCGAACCTCGAGGGTGCATATAAGCCATATTTCCCATCCTTCGTGAGGCTACCGCCCCATTTGGGAACGGTTCTCAGGTACTTCTTAGTACGGATGTCTATAACGGCTCCCTTATCGGTTGTTAGGACAGCTATTAGGTGGCCTTTGTGGGGCATCGCCACCAGACCCATGACGTCCTAGGAGATTTAACACTCTTACATACAGTAGCGAGTTAATTTATTTACCTACTTTGATGCCGCAGCTCTTCAACGATATCCTGTGTATTAGGCTGCCATTTTGTGCGTTGTACACGATCACGCAGTCTCTGTTGGTCTTATCAGCTGCCGGTATTATCAAATGCAGGTCGTCAGAGGTCACCACGGCCGGTCTAAAAGATACGCCAGTGATGCTACGTACAGGGTACTCGAAGCTGTATAGCATTTCTCCGCCTGATTATGTAGAACTTATTACGATAACCTAATTAATCTATAACATAGATACTTACTGGGTATTTCTCGGACACACACCGTTGCGGTGGTCCTAACAACGTCAGTGCCTGATGGATTACTAGGCTTCGATATGGATAATATTTTGCTGCCGCTGTCGATGAGGCTCAGCTGTCGTATACCAGGTTGTTCGTCCTTGAAAATCACCTGTTGTGTCAATCTGAGCCATATCAATAGATTGCCGGTCTCTGCAGATATGATATACCTATAATTATATTGTATATTGTATATGATAAGCCTATGTAGTGTGCTATGTTATAGTATTGTATATGATAAACCTATGTTATTGTGTGAGGCACTTGCATAGCCTACTCACTTTCCATCTGGGGTTATTATCGCGTGTGTGACGATGGCCCCCAAAGGACTATCTGCGAGTTTAGCCACTAGTTTGCCTACCCTCAGGTCCCATACGCCGACGCAGTTCCTCGTAGCCGTTACTGCCAGGCTCAGGTTATCCGAAAGGCTACGGATAGAGTTTTGGAAAATATGTCTGTGTAGTTTAGGTGGTTACCTTATGGAGTCGACTTGGAGTTCGTGCCTGTCGATGACGTGGACCGTCTCGAAGATGTTGTTTATGTTCCAGACCTTGGCCGTTCTGTCAATCGAGGAGGTAACCATGCTGTTCCAGTTGCCTATGGTCAGCGGTTCCAGCTGGATGATTCTTCCGAAATGCGCGTCCAGGACCTTGACTAATTTCTTCGTTTGTATGCTCCAGACGTATAGGTTTTTTCTAAAATCGTTTATGTTACTCTTCATTTAACCACAATAAGTTGTTTTGTGACTGTTTCCTACACAATGGTCCGCATATAATTGAGGCATACTCAATCCTTTTAGGAAGAGTTAGAACATGAATGATAGAAAATCATATTGTGTATGCAGGTTGTGCATCATGTACCTGATAAACTTGTGATTTTTGATGGTAAATTAAAATATTTAAGAAATATTCCTTAAACGATTTTTATTTTTTATAATATATTATGTTTTAGAATAAGTGTATTATTGAAATCTTGATGAAACATTGTACAGGGTGTCATTATTAAAATTACAGTCAGTGTTTCCAGTGTTCATTTGTGTTCACGTGATGATGCCATTGGCTAGGATTTTAATGAAAATATGCAGGCACAAACAAAATTGTATATATTTTTGTAATGGATTCTTGTATTGAACATGTTGATTTAAAAAATGTACAATTTTAACATTGTATTCCTTCATCTACTGAAAAAGAAAAAAAAAAAGAACTTGTTAGATTGTTTTAATTTTCTTTCTCCAGAATAAATCTTATAAAACTTTTCAGGGAGTACAGACTATTTAACGACAGGCTTGAGTATTTTCTGTTTATTGACTAGCAGTCTGTAGTAGTATCGAGTAGCAGTTTATTGACTAACAGTAGTAGTTAATGATACTAGAAATGTTGACTAGTATCATTAACTACTTTATTAACTATTAGTAATATATTTAACCGTTACCGTACTCCTGCGATGGCATAGTTGTTAAAACTGCTAAGCATTATAGAATTAGACTGTAACATCCTTGTCGTGATATTCCTCGTGCTGTAAGGCAACGTTAAAACTATAGCCGCATCGTCGATTTTATCTTCCCCTAACTCCCATATAACGAAACCATTGCTTGTGGTACCTAAAACGATAGGAAAAACTCATCGAGTGAGTCATGCTATCACGAGGTACTTACCAAAGAGGAATTTGTCGTCTTTATCTAGTTTCAGCTGCAGCATTACTTCTGTATCGTCGTTTTCTGATCGTGGTAGATCTTCTACCTTCTCCCACGTTTTAGATGCGAGTACCTTAACGTATTTCGAAACGGCGGAGCAGTCTGTGGTGGTGCAGGTGTACAGGGCGTTTTTGTCCTTAGTTAATACTAGAGCACTGCGAAAAAAAAAAAAATAAAATCGAGAATATTTATAGAAAAAGAACTAACACATTGTTCAAGGATATAAAAGAAGGTCCCAACATACATAAATGAAATATAATAGTTTAAAGAAGGCGGTACACAATGAGCTACATGTTTTTATATATAACTTAGCAATAAGGCTGTGAATTTGAATTTTCCTCATGGGATATCAGATGAAGAAACGGTAGCACTACTATACACTAGACACAAAAATTAAGGGATGTAAAAGATAATAAATTT
This sequence comes from Rosalia funebris, assembly GCA_037954035.1. Lineage (NCBI taxonomy): Eukaryota > Metazoa > Arthropoda > Insecta > Coleoptera > Cerambycidae > Rosalia > Rosalia funebris. The sequence goes on along the minus strand of JAZFAV010000003.1, from coordinate 24,961,855 downwards.
TTAGGTGATTTTCAAAGGGCTATAACTTGGAGCAAAATTGTCTCAGAGCAATTTTGGAAAAAGCAAATTGAAACCCCAAGTTTCTAGTTTTTAGATCTTGATACACAATTTTTTACTGTCGGCAGTTTTTAAGTAATCATAAGAAAACTGTCGGAAAGATGTTTTCAAAATTTTGCTTGCCTTTCAAAAAGCTCACAGACTTCAATATATTTTTTTCAGCGATTTCATCATAAAACTTTTCTAGATAACTTTATCCTGTTTAATTTGTGTGATCTAAAAGTCTTGTACGATGATTTTTCGCCGAGTTATCGTCGTTCAAAGCAAAAAAGTCAGTTTTATTTTTCTCCCATTTTTTTACAATAATTAACATTTTTCGATAAACAAAATATGGATTATTGCTAATAAAATATTTTCAACCTCAGAAAAATTAATGAAAAATGAAAAATTCATTCTTAAATAGATTTTTAGCAAAAACGACAAGTTAAATCATTCCAAACACAATGAAAAAAAAAATTTGAAATTTTCAAGGTTTCTTTGGGGTACTTTAAGGTTGAAAATAAATAGTCAACATCCTTAGTCTATCCATTATTTGCGAAGTTACGCCAAGCCAAGCGAATATCCCTAAATACGAAATTTTTTACGTCTTTTTTAATCAAAATTTTCGTACCGAAAAATTATTTTTATCAAAAAACAATAACTACTGCTTGTAAAGAATACTTTGCAGTTTTTAAAATCCTGTTTGAATTTTCTATATGATCTTTATTTCCCGAGTAATTAATTACCAAAGTCAAAACTGACTTGTTTGCTTTGAATGACGATAATTCGGCCAAAAATCGTCGTAAGAGGCTTTTAGACCGCTCAAATTAAAGAGGATAAAATCACCTAAAAAAGCTTTGTGATAAAATCAGTGAAAAAGAATTATGAATTTTTACGTCCCTTAATTTTTGTGCCTAGTGTAAATTAAATCCAAATTTTCACCTGTGGTATTGTAAGGTTTCAAAAAATCCAGTTTTATCGCACAAATATAAAAGCATCCTATCGTCATCCAAATTGCCCTTCCAGAATATGATCCTGTATACATCCTTATCGTCGAACTCCATGTCTAAAATTTAATTAAGATTAAAATACCTACTATGTTGGTTTTTTTTTGTTCATCGATTCCTTACGGAGCATTGGCCATTCAATCCGATCCAGCGGCGCCGTGTACCGCTCCTCCATATTGCCTCTCATATCGAACTTCACCCACTCATCATCCCCGTAGATGAAGAGGTTGTAATTCAACAGGTATATACCCGTGATGGCCCTCCCGTCGGCCAGGGGGTTGTCGATTATAACAAACTCGCTGGACAGCATGTTGAGCAGAACCGTCTGCGACAAATCACGTTTATGACCGTCGAATGGGCGTCATCAAGAGGCGGGGGCTTACCTGGTTGTTATTGGTGTACGCCGCAGCCCATTTGTTATCAGGGCTGAGCACCAAATGTTGCATTATACCTTCTATGTTGGGGTTGACGTCTCTGGTTAAATCGCTCGTGGACAGGTCCCACGTTATAAATCTGTTGGAGATGGAGACCACGTATCTGTAGTCTGACGTGAGGCATATAGAGAATACCGCGAATTGATGCCCCTCGAGAGAATACTGAAAAACAAAGACTTAAAGACTGTTATGTATCGCTTTTGGTTGTACCTTGAGCGGTCCCCCAGGTGTGTGGAGACAATGATACAGCGGCAACAGCGAACAATGCTTGGGGCCTTTGGTGTCGCAATCGTTCAGCAGCATTTTTATGTTGGGGTTGTTCCCCACTTCGGGTAGTAACCGCCCTATTAACTGAGGGGCCAGCATGTTAGGATATTGCCCCAAGACGGCGCCTCCCAATCGTAGGGCGTCAGCCACAAGTAGTAGTTCCCTAGAATCGTTTATCTTTATGTATACGCCGTCGTATTTCTGTCCCTACTCGCCTTTTTGAATCCTTATTGTCGATGTGCGTGCAAGCGTCTTCGTAGTCCGCCAGGACAGCCTGCAGGGGGCAGCTGGAGAGCTTGGCGTGCAGCCACTCGTAGTTGAATAGGACGTTCTCGTATAAGTCGGTGAACCTCCGTGACCTGACTAGGTGGAAGGGTAGTTCGCCGAACTAAAAGTATATTTGTAACAACTCAGAATAGCACGCAGGAATTAAATCACCTTTCTTAAGTTGTATCTCGATACGTTGCCCTCCTTCGAATAAAATACCAGAGGTTGTACCGGTACTTTTCTGTCGGCTATACCCTCTTTATCTGTGAGATTGAATCTAGAAACAGTGGGATGTGTTTTTAATCGATACGTTAAGGATTCGTCAACGTAGCGATCCCTTTTTGAGAAATATGGTTACTAGAGATGAAAAGTGGATCATTTACGACAACGTCAGTCGAAAAAGATCGTGGGGAAATTCAGGCGAACCTTCTCAATCCACACCAAAGGCAAGGCTTCACGCCAGGAAAGTTTTGTTGTCCGCCTGGTGGGATTTCAAAGGTATCATTTATTTTGAGCTACTCCCGAGAAACGAAACAAAAAATTCGAACGTTTACTGCGAACAACTACAAAAATTGAGTTTACGAAACTTAACATTTGCCCAATTACGAGAAAATCAGAAATTATTTAAAAACGTTTTCTGTTAGCAAACTGCAAAGTTTTTATGAAAATGGTATTATGAAGCTTACTGAGAAATGGGAGAAACTTATTGAAAATGGAGGAACGTACATTATTGATTATAATAAATTGTAATAACTATAATATTAATAATAAATACTTATGAAAAAACCGAACGGAATTTTTGGACAACCCGTACAACTTGTCAAGCTCACCTGTGCCTCTGAATTTCGGTGTACTTGAAAGGCTTAGGGCGGCCTCCGCCCCATATCCCCAGGAAGTAATCCGCTATCATCGAGTGAAAATACGTCGCCATGTTCATGTTCTTGAAGTAACGCTCCTTCGCCGTATCCCGGAACTGCCTGTCGAACGGCTAATTTCAGTCATAAGCGAAAGGGAAATGACCGCCATCTATTCAGCGTACTTTGAACTAAAGCGTTCGACACCTATCTTAATGCTTTGGACGATTCTTACCTGTGATACCAGTTCATGACGCTGACTCCGTCGGCCTCCCTTTCGGAGAGATAATTGGGTAAATCGTTGCGTATCCTGGTCCACAGCAGAGGCGGAATTCTTCTGACTGGTGGTAGATGGTACTGGTAGACGTCGTCTAATACCTTGTCGTCCAGAGATATCAAGTCTTCTAGCTCCGATTCGGACAGGCCGCTCTTGGCGGCCGTGATATAGGCGAGGGCGTGGAAAACTAGAATACGCCCATGCTGAAATAACCATAAACAAATCATATTCATGTAAAAAAATATCTAGGTTATAAGTCTAAGCAGTGATTAATATAAATGCACTGTATAAGGTAGGGCAGAGCAACGTGTTTATTTGAATCTGGCGCCCTGAAGCGATGGTTGCCCCTAGGAGGGTGGGGGTAGGTATATTCGGAAGGGCGGGGCGTAAAGTTGTAGCTCCGATTAGCACCATGGAGTGGACGAGGGTGGAGCGCGCGTTCGCTGTCTAGGCACATTTTTCTAACGGTCTGTACCCATTTCAATATTGCGCCCCGTGGTCGTGTTCCTGGCCGGCAGTCGATTGTTTCACGGGTAAACAACTTCAGGGAAACCGGTGATCTGAAGAAAGAGAAACCTGGGGCTTCCACGAACAGCAAGGTCACCCCAAAACATTGACATGGTAAGGCTTTCTGTTTTGCGATTCCCTCAACTTAATCCACGTGATTTTGTTGCTCGAACTGTGAGACGCTCCTCGGCATGCCTCACGACACTTGTTTTCTTCAGCGGTGAGGCACACTTCCATTTTCCTTCAGGCCAACATACCCGTCGCAGTGGACACTACCTGCCTGACATCATCTTTAAAACTGTGTAAACATAAAATTTAAATGTTGTACTTGATGCTGTTCAATGAATTAAATATATATCTGCATTACTTTTTTTTTAATAGAATTTCTAAATAAGCACGTTGCTCTGCCCCACCCTTTATTATAGTAGCTCTGACAATTATTTCCATGGCCACCTTTGGCCAACATAATTTTTGATATCTCGGTGGTCGCTCACTTGTTTTTCGATCCTTTCGAATAGCATCATTATGGAATCCATGACCGTAGACGCCAGATGCGTATCCTGGGACTTGGTGTAGCTCCTCCATCTGCATATTTCGGCGAATACCAACTTCACGAAGATGGGCAAGCTACATTTGTCTATAGCATTGGAAACTAGGCGCCACTGATAATTGGTGAGGTCCCTGTGCGCGGTCTGCATCCACATCCTGAAAACGTGTCGAGTTTAGGCGGCGTTTCCAACTTTTTAAACGCCTCCATCAGGCTTGTCCGTGTTTGTCTTGAAGGCGTCACTTACTTGATGACTCTCATCGCGAGTTCCTCGCCAAGCGCTCGGACTTCTATGAAGTTCTCCTCGACGTCGATCATCCTCCTCAGTATGTGGTACTCCTTGGAGACGTCCGGGTTACTTTCCTCGCATGCACAAGACACTATAATCTAAACACTTCCGGTTATACGGAGTTGGCGGTGTCTAAAGTATCGTTTTGTACCTTACAATACGGCGGCAGCCTTGTAGGCAGCCACGAGACTTTAGTAGCGTCCTGCGTCCCCGTGAGTTGATCCACCGAATCCAGGAACAAGAGGAAGGGTTGGTCTTTGGTGGCCATCGTCAGCAGTTGCTTGAAATGGGCGGTCAGCGGCACCAAGTCGTCGGGAATGCCTTCGAACGGTAGCATGAAGTTGTAGGATATCTAAAAAATAAAGGGGGTAAATCTGGGTAGTATGGCGGTCGAGACGAGGTACCTGTTGGCATATAGAGATGAGGGTGGGCGTGAGCGCCGACGAATCGGGCGTGGTTCCCAGGAATCTGATGATGCTTATCGGTCTGGCGCCCTTGAACCATTCGTTGTTCGTGGACATCCCCGCGGACTTGGCTAGGAGGGATGTCTTGCCGCAGCCGCCTTCTCCGTAGAGGATCAGGCATTTGTCAGAGTCACCCGTCATATACTCGTATATGCGGTCCAGGCTGTCTTCTCGCCCATAAAAGACCTTACAGATAGGAGGGTAATTTTTTTCTACAGTAAAGAAAAATTGCATGTTTTTTACCCTCAAATGTTTTAAGCTTCATCTATTGTTTTTAATAATCATTTTAACTTTGATATTATAATAAAAAGCAAATAGTAAACCTCTAATATACTTTAAATAATGATATAACTTTAACAGTAGCTTCTTTTCATTCATTTTCATCTGGTTTAGTCTAAGAAGGGATGTTCTTTATATCTAGCTTTAATAAAACGTCAAGCTTGCCCCATGTAAAGATATTAGTCATTAAAAAAGGCACTGTAACTTAAGGCATCTGTTTTTAAGAAAGTTTATCGTAACAGTGAAGAATAACCTTCAGATTATGATCGAAAAATGTCTTTTCTTTTTCAGAACAAGTCGGAAGAATTTCAGTCCCCGAAAAATAGTTTTATGCATGTAGAGGAACACGTAAATATTTGTACCTTTACAGAGTTGTTGCAGGCGTGTAAATGTTGCAAGATCTCCGTGACAATCTGTCCCTGAGCGCTAGAATCCTCTTTCCTCATGGCCCTGTCCACCAGTTTTATGATATTTTTATAAAAATGCGTAATGAAATGCTTCAAGTATTCCTCGTGTGTTTCGTTATCTAGACCCTCCCTTCCTATCCATTCTACGTTGTACCTAAGAAACAAACAGTATTAATAACCACCCCTTACCGGGAGACGGAGTGTTTAACCGCATTTTTCGGGGGCGTGTCCAAAGATGGGACACGATTTTGTGCAAGAGTTATGTTATATACGTCTCTATTTTTTGGTCTTAAAAATGAAATAGTGACGGTAGGGTACCGATTTTTTATTTTTTCGAGTTGTTACGTGTTCCTTCGTACTTTTGTATATTACTCGACTCGATCTTGGCCGGCAGTCTTTCGTCTCTCAGATTTCCCAGCAGCTTCGCCGACTCCACGTCAAGGCTCCTGTTGATGATGTCCACGAACAGCGAGGCCTTCTTCAGGTTCTGCAGGTTGATGTTGTTGATGTATCTAATGTACGCCAGGCAGTGATTCTTCGTGTTCTTCACGTTGAGAATCCCGTTGATCACCTCTCTCTCCGTCACTGGAAAATCGCTCGTAACTATACGTCAGGCAATGGGGGGTTGGGGGAGTTACCTGACATGAAGTAGTTATGCATGGCATCGTGGTCCATCTTCCCTTGCGTGTAGAGGGAAGCCGAAGCCTTGCGGAATAGTTTTTGAAACTTCCCGAGGGTGTCCCACCATTTTGCTTGGTCTTCCGCTTGTAGTTTTGGTATTCTCTGAAATAGCCAATCGAGTAAGGTAGAAGAAGTGAAATTAAAACTTTTGGTGTTTTTAAATTGCTATAGCCTGTTGGTTTTTTAATTCATGTCTCGAGTGACTTATTTTTACCTTATTGTTGAAGTTTATGAGGATGGACGAAATCGGCTGTAACACGGAGATAGGAGGTACGGCGTTGGCGTCCTTTCTATACCAGGTGTCTATCAGTATGGGGTCGTGACCCGTGGACGCCAATTCGTCGCGGATCATTTGCAATTCCGACGACAGAATGTACGTGGGGATCGGCCTGTAGCCGTACTTTTGACCGAGGAAAACCTATAAAAGATCTCGTGACGGATTATTATTATTTTTTTTGTTATAAATTCACTTACGACAAAGTTCGGCCCCATCGACAGTCGCTGGCAGTTCTGGATTTCCTTCATGCACAGCTCCGTGGTCATGTGATCGTCGGTAGCTTCATCCCTCACGCCCCACCGCATGTCCACTACCTGCCGAAAGCATACAGAGGGTTCGAGAAAACGAGACGTTGGATTTCTTGACTAGATGACGGATTTTTTTCCGCAAAGTTCTTACATCAAAATGATATATTGAAATTTTTTAACCAGAATTAACAACCTGTTTTGTTTTGGGTGTGATACCCTGTATATAAAGTGCATAAGTTAACACTGAATACGGATATATCTAAAATTAATTTAAAATCTGCGATATTTGACCAGGGAAATTTTTGATATCCTTGGCTACAAATAAAAACATGGTTAATGTGGAAAATAATGCTCTCTTAAAGCAGGCGTTGCTGTTGAAAAGTGTTTTTGTTTGCGACAGATGCGGCTTCACACATGAACAATGTTGAAGCAGAATAATCGTTTGAAATAACTGGTTATATTGAGATTTATGTAGCGCTGTTATATAACCCAGACGTCTGTTATATCAAGTACGGTCCTGGCTTACACGGAAAATTCCTTACTGCAACCCGCTGTCTGTATTTTGTCAATTTGTGCGATGTATTCTATAATAGAAAATTCTATTTTGAAAATGGAATTCACCGCCTGTTCTGAGAACTGGAACACTTTGCGTTATCGATCAACAACGAAGAGTAATTGTAGGTCATTTTCGTACCACTTGGTGCCTAGTTCATCCAGGGCCAAGGGCAATTCGTCTCTAGCGCGTGACTGCGTCACACTTGGAGTAAAAAAAACGGTGTGAGATTTATTTGTAGCTATTAAAATATGGGGAAATAGTAGTTATATGTAAAAAATAGGTTTTGTAAATGACTATATAACCTAATAAATTCTTACGATGTTGTTTGTTCAATTTCAACTTGAACAGGTGCTTCTTGAAAAGTTTTCGTACAAGGCACATGTAGAGAAGAGGTTGCTTCTCCCAGAAACAACTGGATTTTGAATTTTTAACTTGCAGATGATAATTAAATGACATTATTTGAATGTAACCTCACAAATAAAAGATCTGTGTCCTGTTCTTTTCGTAGAAGTTTTCTGTATTTTCTGTGTTTTTTAGTTCCAAGAATAGTAGCTTCAGTATATAAAAACAACTAAGAAAAATCGTCGCATACATCAATTTTTCTTCCCTTGGTAAAAAATATGAAAAATTCATACAGGATGTTTTTAGCAAGCCACAATATTTGACTGTAAATGAGACGTCGAAAAACGCCTTCCATTTTATTGTTTTCCCAAAAACAACTCGATGTAGAAATGTTTAACGTTCTCCTTGACTAAAAAGCGGTTCACTACTTTCTTTCGTGATGGTACTTACAGAAAATCTTGTAAGATTTTCATTTCTCAAAACTTTTTTGTAAATTATTTTGTTATAACAAGAAAATTATAATGTATAACGTGACTGGTATAGAATTTTTTGTGAAAAAATTAAAAAATTATATGAATATCTTTGGTATAATCGGTAAATATTAATAAAAGGTTACTTATTTTTTTGTGCTATTTGGCTGTCAAAGTTTTATAAACAACCGAGTTGAAGGAAAATAAATATAGCGAAGGTCAAAATGAAGAGTTTTGTAGAGATTTAAAATAATTATATTACGTACATTTTTGAAATAAATTTAATATTTTAAGGAACTGAGAATGTGGAAATTTTATATGAAAAATATATAAAATGAGCCTTCAAAATAATTGTATTACAGTATTTTTTTATTTTAAAGAATTTTGGTCAGAATAACAACAGTTCTAATAGTGTGGTTAGTTGTTTTAGGTAGTAAATTGTTTTCTAATAATTTTTCTATAACATTATTTTAAAGAAAACTTGATTTATTACATATTAATGTATTAAGTAAATAATTTATTACTTGTTACTTGGGAATTCTGAGTTTCTGTATGCTTTAATCTACATATAATCTATGTTCAACATCATGAGTCACATTTTTCTGTATTCTGATCTTTTTCATGTATAAAACCGCAAAAACTAATTGTTTTACTGTTCTTGGAAACTGTCCAACTAGATCTTGAAATACCCTATATAGTATGCAGTAGGTACATTTTTACTTGCCATTTAACATTCATTTAATCAAAATTCTCGTTTAATCAACCCTTAAGGAAATTTTACATCGCCTGTATCTTTTATATTGAATGCCTTTTTGTTAATTCCTACCTGAAATTCCAATCCGTGTTTTTCCCTGCAGTAATCTTTGATTTTCGGGTAGCATTTCGCCATCAACGTGTTCCTTTCCATGGTCGTGTCTGGTGATAAGAAAAATTAAAAATTTCTGTACGCGATACAAAAAAAAAAAGATACCTGTGAACGTGGAACTGGTGAATATCCTCACTATTTTCGAGCTGACGGGGGGCAGATGTTCCAGGGATCCCCCGAAAATCAAGTCTATCGTTCTGTCGTCCATTTTTATATAAGCGAAAAGTTATTTTGCCTGAGTTTTCTTAAATAATTTTAGAGAGAATGCTATTTAATCGGCGTCAAAAACGCCAGGCCTTTACGGCCCGCCACGCGCTCGCAACTGAGGAATTTTCAAGAAAAGATCGATATTTTCCCATTGTTAAATAAGCGTCGAATACGCCTCTGAATTCAGAGGGCATTCTCACGCTACGCTTGGCGGGAAGAGGGTGTTGCCTACTATTTTTATTTGCAGTTTTTCTAGACCTTTTAACTTAAGTACAAATCGGACCCAGATGCAATCTCATCCGGTGAACATGGCGGTGGTCGACCCCCACACCACCCAAATGAATCAGTTCCGAAGCTACGTGACCATGTTGGGGGATCCTAGCTGTAAGGACGTGTTGAAATTGAAGGCCACGCAAGAGATCAGCAAGAATTTCGAGGTAAATCACCGTCGCTGTTGTTCGCCAGGTCTAAAGCGACGATTTTTCAGATGATTTTGAATTCGGCGCTCTACCCCAGCTTCCTGGACCACTCCGTGAAGATATTCCTGAAGATCCTGGAGGAAGGGGAACCTCACTTCATCGCCGAATACAACATACAACAAGTAACTAACCCGTTTGCTCTTATAGACCCTCGTTGACACTCGTATTTTTAGGTTAGAAAACTGATACTCGAAATGTTGTATAGGCTGCCGACGAACGAGACGTTGCGCCCGTACGTGCGGCCTATCCTCTTGCTGATGCTGAAACTGTTGGAGATCGATAACGAAGAAAACGTCCTGGTTTGCCTTAAGATAATAATAGAATTGCACAAACAGTATAGGCCGCAATACGGCGCCGAGGTGAGTCCCTCTTGCGCGTGAACCTTAAGCGACTTGACTGGCGAAATTTCAGATACAAAGGTTCCTGCGTTTCGTCAAATCCATATACTCGAACCTGCCGAATCACATGGATAAGATATTCGAGCCCAGGCCGCCGCTAAAGGTCAAGGACTTGAGCGAGGTGAATATCGAAGAGCTGCTGAAAGAGACTTTCACTATGACAATCATACAGACGGAGAAGAGGAACGAGGATGGTACTTTGAGCGCTGTAAGTACAAAATTTAGGGTCCTTTAGGAAAATCTTGTCTGTATGTCCCACAATTAACGTGTCTAATTAAATGCGCGTCTAAAAATATCGTTAACGTGTTCAAAATACCAATTTTGGGGATTATTTAGTCAGTAACTAAGGGTATCTAAATATTCGAGTTTGCCACGACAGTATGACTACGCGCGATGTTGCCAGATTTGTTCATTTGTCTCCTGTTTGCGGTCGACTGTGATGATTCATTAAATAATTAAAATATAGGTAAGTTAATACGTATAGATAGCGAATATCTCAAAAATAATATAAATAAGATGTATAAAAATAAATATTGATTTTTATATACACCTTGTATATATTAAAATTTTAGTTTTCCAAAATTTGACAATTTTTTACATCATAAATCATTTATTTAATGCTTACAACAAAATAATTGCTGAAGATTTTAGTTATACTTACAATATACACTAAGCACAAAAATTAAGGGATGTAAAAATCCTAAATTTATACGCGATTTTCAAAGGGCTGTAACTTTAAAACTTGGGGAGAAAAATAGTTGCAGAGCAATAAAAAAAACAGAAGCAAATTGAAGCTCCAAGTTTCTAGTTTTGAGATCGTGAAAACTAGAAACTTTTTTCAAAATTTTGAAAAATTAATTAAGAGTTTTGAGAAATTAATTACCAAAGTCAAAATTGACTTTTTTGCTTTGAACGACGATAAATCAGCGAAAAATCATCGTACAAGGCTTTTAGGCCACTCAAAGAGGATAAAACTATCTAAATCATCTAAATCTTTATTATGCAATCAGTGAACAAAAGTGATTTATTGAAGTCCGTGGACCCTTTAAAAGGCAAGCAAAAACTTGAATTTTTTTCCCCGATGGTTTTCTTAAGATTACTCAAAAACTGTTCATGGTAAAAAAATTCAATTCAAGATCTGAAGACTAGAAACTTGGAGCTTCAATATGCGTTTTTTAAACTTGCTCTGCAACTATTTTTTTCCAAGTTACAGCCCCTTGAAAATCACCTAAAAATTTAGGATTTTTTTTTACATCCCTTACTTTTTGTGCCTAGTGTATATTATAAGTATAACTTAACATTTTCGGCAGTTATTTTATTGAAAGCATTAAATAGATCGTTTATGATGTAAAAAATTATCAAATCTTGTAAAATTAAAATTTTAATATATACAAGGTGTCTGAAGTTCATTATTTATTTTTAAGGAGAGATACATCTTGATAAGGGAAGTCGATTCCGACTACACATTTTTGTAATTTTTTTAGAAATGGCACAAAAAAATTATAAACGCCCAAAATTGGAATGCTGAGTAATATAATTACACTGTAACACTGGTACTATTATACTGGAATATAATTTATACATATTGCATTCGAAATAAACCGTAAAATTTTTCCGTACACAATAACCTGTGTTTTACCAATAAATTATAATTCTTGGAGCATAAAAAATGTTTGTTTAGGTTGAGGTGTGGTATAATTTGACATTTAAGAGAGTTTTGACATTTGTCGCATCCCTTTATATATTTCTGTAGTATTATATATAAACTAAATACTCTAATTAACATAAATTAAATAAAACCATTTTCCAATATTCTCCCTTGCAGTATTATTTAATACCAAAAGCCGTCCTGTCGCTCAAAGTCCTCCAAGAGCTGCCCATCATAGTAGTTCTGATGTACCAACTGTACAAGCAGACCGTTCATCAGGACGTGAGCGACTTCATACCTCTGATCATGAACACTATAACGCTACAGCCCACTTTAGAGCAGCGGATGGCGGAGACGTTCAACAAGGAGATCTTCGTCGACTTCATGGGGGCCCAGATAAAGACGCTGTCGTTTCTAGCGTACATAATCAAGATTTACCAGGAGGTGGTGCAGAACCACTCCGCCATGATGGTGCAGGGCATGCTGGGGCTGCTCACGTTGTGTCCTATGGAGGTGGCGCACCTGAGGCGGGAGTTGCTCATCGCCGCCAGACACATACTGGCCACCGATCTGAGAAATAGTAAGCCGTAATACGTTTGTCGTACTGCTGTAGTACGTACTTTCTTTTGTCGCGAATTCTATAAATCTCAGTTTCTATTCAAAAAGAAATACAATCAGAATTGAGTAAAGATCAAGAATAACGTAAATGTTTCATTTTGTAAACATCCTTTAACAGATATTTCTTGTGTTTTTATCTGAAAGGGTAAAGGAAATAGGCTCAATTCAGGGAGGTGGAGGTACATAGAAAAGTGGGGGGTGTAAAAAATCGGCCAGTAAATTATATTTTGTTTAGAATTCGTGCCGCACATGGAGAGGTTATTCGACGAAGACGTCCTGCTGGGACGCGGTTGGACCACCCACGAGTCCCTACGCCCCCTGGCGTACTCCACCTTGGCCGACCTCGTCCACCACGTCAGGCAGCAGCTGCCGCTCGTCGATCTCACCAGGGCGGTGCATCTATTCAGCAAGAACGTCCACGACGACAGCCTGGCGACGACGTAAGCGATTCCTCCCGAAAACCTAGAAGAAACCTAACCCCGAACTTTATTCTAGCATCCAGACGATGTCTTGCAAATTGCTGCTGAACTTAGTGGACTGTATAAGGATCAGATCGGATGCGGAGAGCAGCAACGAGGGCAGGGAGCTCCTCATGCGGATGCTGGAGGTCTTCGTTCTGAAGTTCAAGACCATAGCGAAGATCCAGCTGCCGATTTTGATCAGCAAATGGTAGGCTATGTGGATCGTCTTTTCCTAAACGTTAATTTAATTCGTTTCCTAGTGAACAACGCAAGCAGGAGGCGCAGACTTTGCTGCAGACGCAACAGCAGACGAGCCAGGAGAAGACCGACCCGGAAGCGAAGCCCAACCCCGCCGAAGCGTTGGAGAACGCCCTGGCGTCGGCGCAAGGTCCCCAGCCCAAGGAGGAGAAATCCAAGTTCGGGTTTCCACAGAACAACAACTACAACGTCGCCGACTACCGGAGCCTGGTGAAAACGCTGGTGTGCGGCGTCAAAACCATCACGTGGGGCTGCTCCGCTTGCAAGGTAATTTCATCCACGCCCTACATCGCCCCTTACTGAATCAGGCATTTGCAGACGGCCACATCGCAGTCGCTCGTCCAATCGAAGCACTTCCAACCTCACGAGACTCTGGTGTTCGTCCGCCTGGTCAAGTGGGCGTTGAAGGCGCTCGATATCTACACCCTCAACGTGGGCCCGCAGCAGGGTGGTCTACCCCAACGTATGACCCAACAAAACGTCAGGACCAAAGAGGAGAAGGAGGTGTTGGAGCATTTCAGCGGCGTGGTAAGTCTTCCTAGCGTAAAAAGGCGCGCGGAAGGGCCCCGAATCTGATCCTTGATGTACGCCGATATGTTTTGCAGTTCTCAATGATGAACTCCCAAACTTTCCACGAGATTTTCTCCACGACGATCGAGTACTTGGTCGAGAGGGTGTACAAGAACCCCACGTTGCAAACCGTGCCGAATACGCTGCTTGCAAATCCAGCGACCAGCCCTATCTTCGCGACGGTCCTCGTGGAGTACCTCCTGGAGAGGATGGAGGAGATGGGGTCGAATTTGGAGAGGAGTAATCTGTATTTGAAGCTGTTCAAGCTCGTGTTTGGGAGCGTCTCGCTGTTCCCCCAGGAGAACGAGAACATGCTTCGCCCGCACCTTCATCAGATCGTCAACAGGTAAGTCGGTTTTATAACGAATCGCACGGGATTTACCCGATTGTATCTAGGTCGATGGAGTTGGCCATGAGTGCTATGGAGCCCTATAACTACTTCCTGTTGTTGAGGGCGTTGTTTAGGTCTATAGGCGGGGGCAGCCACGATCTGCTCTACCAGGAGTTCCTGCCACTGTTACCAAATTTATTGGAAGGTAACCGGGCGTCGGACAGTTATTTAAGGGGGTGACTGAGTCTTTTTTTTTTTTTTTTTAACAGGCTTGAATCGGTTGCAAAGCGGTTTGCACAAGCAGCACATGAAGGATTTATTCGTGGAGCTGTGCCTTACGGTCCCGGTGAGGCTGAGCTCGCTTCTGCCTTATTTGCCCATGCTGATGGATCCGTTGGTGTCGGCTCTCAATGGATCTCACGTCTTGATCAGTCAGGTATGTGGTGACGCTCGAGGATTTCATAGCGCGGGAGGGGGGAAACTGCGTGATAGGTCGTCAAAGATGTGTCGTTCGTAACTAGTTACTCAGATTGGTATCGTACGTGGGGCGGTACAGGAGATTGTAAGTACTGCCTCGAATTTTCCCGTACACTCTCACGCACAGCAGCGATGTTTTCAGCAGACCTTGCGTTTCGGTGATGTACAGGTGTCGGCTGATTATTTATCAAACCGGTTAACTCGAATTTGGCCACCAAATGTCGAATAGTCGACTTGGCGGGACGGTTGTGGTGAGGATAAAAAGCACGTAATGCGCGGAAATTTGACAGATGTTTTAACAATATGGCGGCTATAACCTAACAAAATTCGGGCGGGAACCTGTTAGTACTCACAAGATATTTAAGTTTTAATGATGCCACTTTAGTCTTTAAACTCAACTGTCAACTGAAAATTTAACCAAATTTTCAAATTAAAAATATTGATAGATTAAAAATATTATTGAGTATGTAGAGGAAAAATCTATCAAAATAATTACATAGTAGTTCGTGTCTATCACGTGTTTTAAAATATTTCGTGAGGGTCTATGTTGAGGCTTTCAATCAATTAGTCTCATACTTTGGTCACCGATTGCTATTTCGCGAAGAAAATAAAAGGGAATTGATATAAGCAATGATATATTGACTTATCAAAAATTAGCCCACTGATTTGTGGTGCGGGTGCAGTAATTGATGGATAGAATACGATATACACGGTATTACACCCAGAAGGCAACTGATCACGCGGTTTCTCCACGCAACATCTCGACACGTTACTATCTGCTATCACGACACACCTTGTAGGGCCTGAGGACCTTAGAGTTGTGCGTCGACAACCTCCAGCACGATTTCCTGTACGAGCACATCCAGCCGGTGCGCGCGGAGCTGATGCAGGCCCTGTGGCGCACCCTCAGAAACAACGATCAAGTTGCGCAGGTCGCGTTCAAGTGAGTACTCGCGTTTAAGCGCATCGCAACCATCTGGGTACCATATTCGTTGCAGGGTCCTAGGTAAATTCGGCGGCGGCAACAGGAAGATGATGATAGAGCCGCAGAAGTTGGAGTACGTCTGCTCGGATTTCGACCCCCCAGCCGTGCTCGCGAGGTTCCACGACCAAGAACAGCCGGTCGAGTTCCCCGTGTCTAAGGTACGTCTGTTGTCGGATTAAACGGGCGAATTGAAACGGACGGTTTTCAGATCATCGAGACGGCCTTCAACGCATTGAAGCAGAGCAACACCGATCCGTATTACCGGAAGCAAGCGTGGGAGGTCATCAATTGTTACCTGACCGCGTCTCGGAACTTAAACGACGACGAAAACACCCTTATTAAGTTGTTTTTGCACCCCAGCTTCCAGGACGCCAGTACCATACCGAACGTCAAGGGCAACACGTACAAGTCGATCTACAAACAGGCGAGGGAGACGCACCAGACGGCCCTCACCGGTACGCGATCACCTTAATGAGTATTCTATTTCAATTTGTCACATCCGTCTTTGCAGGTATGTTCGTGGGGGCGGCGATAAAGGAGCTGCGGGAGCCGGTGGTGCCCGCCCTGGTGTCCCTGGTCCGTCACTACACCATGATAGCGGTGGCGCAGCAGTCCGGAGTGTTCGCCTACACGCCCAAGTAAGTACAAGTCGTTCTAGGATCTCCGAGAGGCAGCCGTTCTAATTTCTTCGCCTTTCAGACCCAACAAGCAGGTGATACTGGATCCGATGGTCCTGGTGGACGCCCTAGCCGTTATAATGGGCCACGAGGAACGCGAGTTGTGCAAACCCGGCCACGTCGGCCTGGTGTTGATCGTGGACACGGCCACTACCCTGCTTGGCAGCCGGGAGATGGTGAGTGACGAGCGTATACGTGGCTGGTTGGTCGAAAATGATCTACTAACTGATTGTACTTGTCTTGAACTTAAAATCTACAGGTGTATATACAGGGTCGGTTAGAAGAAACAAACTTCTTGCTTTATTTATAAAATTGCAAACAGGAGAATTTATTTATAACCAATCTTTCCTTTATTGAAAAAAAATTAAACTAGTCTGAATCGCTTCGGAGACTCGTGTTAACTGATGTTTTAACCTTGGTTGGTGGTTACATCCCTTAAGATACACCCTATATATAAATATTTTTTTCTACATCAGAAATAAAATTGAGATGTTAAGTAAGATGTATTATGGTACTGTAGTGAGAAGGTGATTCAATTTGAGGGGAAAAAAATAGGTGACAATTAGAAGAAAGAGGGAGAGGGTGGGTTCTATAGGGTTGCAATTGCTAAAAAGGTTTAAAATGTGAAGCCAGAGAGGGTTTTTAGTGTCATTCAACTGTATATTACTCTATCTGTCAACCTGGTAAAATAACAACGATATTGTCCTTAAAGAACATTCTGGGACAGCCTGTACAGTGGCATGTTTTCAATGATACCGCAGTTTTTGTAAAATTTTCATTTATTGGCCAATATTTTCATGTTTCCACCCTCGTTACATTTTTTTTTTTGACAATTTTTAACATTTTCACTGTTTTTGAACTTGTTATAATTGAATTTGCGATAAAAATAAATGTCAGTGGCTATTTTCGGTGCTCAATTGGTATGAGGTAGAGAAGAGGAGGTATTTTTTGAAAGATACACGAGAATTTCTCCCTGTAACTAATTTAAATGGGTTTATTTTTCACTGTTATCGTATTAGGCGTGCCGACTCCCCCTCATCGAATACCTGGCGGAGAAGATGTGCGCCCTCTGTTACGAGAGGGCCTGGTACGCCAAGCTGGGCGGCTGCATAGCGATCAAGTTCATGTTCGAACGGTGCGCCTTGAAATGGGTGTACGACCACGTGTTCATGTTCCTCAAGGCGCTGCTGTTCGTCATGATGGACCTGACGGGGGAGGTGTCGAGTGGCGCCCTCGACATGGCCAAGGACAACCTGCAACGGATGCTAAACGTGTGCGTTACGGCCCCGCCAGAGGGCTGCGATCAGGAGACAAGGAAGTTGCAGAACGACGCCTTGCACAAGGTCACCCACGAGCTGGTCAGGCAGGTGACCAGCCCCCACGTCATGGTCAGAGAGCAGGTAAGATAATTTCGCGGTCCGGGGGCGAGGCATAGTGAAACTTCGTTGAAAGTGAGGTTAGGTCGCAGCGAAATTGTTTTGTAAACGTCCTAGACGCCTACATTTTACTTTTTAAAATAAAATTAATATTTCAATTTGAGTAATAATCTTTCGAGGTAAATTTCTTGGTCCTAGGGCGACAAGATATCGACTAGCGAACATTTTCCCACGTTCTAATGTTAAATGTTACGCGAGTTCTACTGGGCTTTATGTCGAGTTTGACCTACCGATAACGCGAATTAGTGCGAAATTCCGATCGATATGTCTTTTGTGAGGGCGCTGAGGTGGTTACCTTTCTTTATAGTCGATGGCCTCGCTACGGCTCCTGGCGGAGAAGCAGAACAAGACGGTGACGGCGGTGATGGAGCCGTTCAAGGACGTCCTGGTGGACATGGTGCCGCCCAAGAAGCACCTGCTCAAGCACCAGCCCGCCATCGCCCAGATGGGGCTCATGGATGGGAACATGTTCTGTACGACGTTGAGCCCGAGATTGTTCACGATCGGTGAGTGTTCTCGTCTATATTTGTGGTGTTTATTAAAGTGTACTGGTGCGAGCTTACAAAGATAATTTTTGGGTATGAAAGACCGTTTGGATATGGGGCTTGATAAAAGAAATTGGTTGTATGTTTAGAAAACACAAAATTGTTTTGGGACCACTGCCTTCTTTATAAAATAAGAATAAAATTCAATAGTTTGATAATTTACAGTCCTCAACAAAAACATGTTGTTGTTAGGAAGATAATTTTGAGGTACGACTGGCACTGTTGCAACAGTATACAGGGTGTTTACGAACTCGGGGATTTATTTTTGACGGGATATGCTGTGCGATGAAAACAATTGCCTCTGAAAAAATTATTATAGTAAATACCGTTCAGACATAGTAAAAACTGATTTTGTTATACGCAAAATTTTTTGAGGTAAGTACACAGGGTGTTTACAAACTTAGGGACTTATTATTGGCAGGAGATGCAATTGTGTGAGGTAAGTATAGAGGGTGTTTAAAAACTTGGGGATTTATTTTTGGCAGGATTTGATAAAACCGTGTCCGAAAATTGTATTTTAATAAATGTTTAAAAATTGCAAAAAAAAAAAAATTAATATACAAAATTAGTTGAGGGCTACTGCCTTATTTTATAAAGTAATTAAAACCAGCAGTTTGACAATTTCTGGTCTTTAGCAAAAATATATTGTTGTGTGGTTAGAAAGACAACTTTGGGGTATGACAGTCGCGGTTGGGAAAGTATACAGGGTGTTTACGAACTTGGGGATTTTTTTTGGCAGGAGATACAGTTCGATGAAAATAATTGACTGAAAATTTACTTTAATAAATGTTTAGAAATAACAAAAGCTGTTTCTTTATTCAAGCATTTGGTGTCAGGAGCATAATTTTGAAGTACACTTTCGGGAGAGTATACAGGGTGATTACAGTCTCGGATATTTACCTTTGACAGGTGCAATGATTTAATAAAATAAATTAAGTGTGAAGAATTTTGATTTCTGATTCCTTAACGTCTTTCTTGACTTTTCCTAATTCCCTCTTGTAGACACTAGTCTAAAAGAGGACAGCACGTTCATCCAGGACCTGTTATCGCTGTGCAACACTGAGGATTCCAAATTAAACACGTTCTCTTGCTATAAGAACATCAAGAACTTCACCCCATTACGTACAAGCGCTCTGAGGGTCTTAGCTGCGTACTATTATCTGGACGACGTGAGGGAGCAGATATTTCAGGTCCTCTACAAGACCCTGGAGAAACCTAATGCCGATCTCCAAGAGATCGCCTTCGAGTGCATGAAGAACTTCATAGCTGGGTATCCTGTGGAGAAGGAACTGGTATGCGCCTCTTGGTGGTTCATTTTGATGGAGTATTATTGGTTTTTCCTTTCAGGTCCACCAAACCGTGCGACCCCTATTAATGACTCTAGGGGACGTTAAAAATTTGACATTGAACGGGGTCAAAATGTTGTCGTACTTAACCCAACTATTTCCTAACGTTTTCAATGAGAAACTCTGTGAACAACTCTTGGAAATCCTTAAGCAGTTGATGGAAAATCTAACTAACACTTATAAAGCCAACCAAGGTAAATAACGGTTTGATATTAATTGAATCGCTAGTCACGCGAGTATTTTACAGAGTCGAACGGTTCCGGTAATGGCATCTCTAAGAAAGGGGACGAGGAACAAAAGATTGTCACCATAATAAGCATATTCCATCAAACTCCTGCTGCTTCTTCCAAGTTTATCAGTCAATTGTGTCAATTGATCCTGCAAACGGAGCAGGCTATGATGATCGAGGCCAGTAGCCCCTTCCGGGACGTTTTGTTGAAATTCCTGCTAAGGTACCCCGGGGAGACCCTTGAAATGTTCCTGAGCGACAACTACATAAAAGACAAACAGTTCAGTAGGTACCTTGAGTACCTCATCAAGCACAAGGACGGTAAACCATTCCGTGATCACATAGAGAACCATATGGTGAAGAGACTCATCACTATGGTACTATCCAACTACATCAACCTCAACCTTGAGCTGCACGAGCGCAACGAGTTACAATACCAGAGCATACGCATCATCTCCTTGCTGATAAAGTACGACGACCAGTGGCTGTCTACACAGCAGGAGCTCGTCGACGCCCTGAAGCAGATCTGGTGCGACGACTCGTACCAGGAGAGACACAAGAACGTGGAGCAGCTGGAGTACACCCACTGGAAGGAGCCGAAGCTCCTGGTTAAGGTCCTGTTGCACTACTTCTGCCACCACCCCAACGACATCGACCTGCTCTTTCAGCTGCTGCGGGCCACGGTGGACCGATTCATACCCGAATTTCAGTTTCTGCGCGACTTCCTGGAGAACACCGTCGCCCAGAATTACACGGTGGAGTGGAAGCGGTCGGCGTTCTTCCGTTTCGTCGAGTTATTCCCGCTGAACGACATGTCGCAAGAGCTGAAAGCGAAGGTGTTGCAGCTCATCCTTATACCGTGCTTCGCCGTCAGCTTCGAGCGCTGGGAGACCAACAAGCTGGTGGGCGGCCCGCCCATGCCGTATCAGGACAGTAGCGACAACGTCGTCTCCGTCTTCATCAATAAAGTGAGTGTCCAGCGGTTTCGCGCTTCTGTAACTCATCATTTGTCTTTTTTTGTAGCTGATCGATCCCGAGAACCCTTTTCCATCATCTGATTGCGTCCGGATATCGCTCCTGCAGTTCCTGTGTCTCCTGGTGGAGAAGGCTAGTCAACACATACACGACCACGACGCCACCAATAAGGCACACGTGTTCAAGCTGAGGCGGCTGATGACGTTTGCGTGGCCTTGTCTACTGGTAGAAAATTGCGTGGATCCCGCCACTCGATACTACGGCCATCTATTGCTGGCTCATATAATCGACAAGTTTGCCATACACAGAAAAATCGTTTTACAAGGTCCGACAAGGAAACCTTCCGGAATAATCTCGATTAATTATTGGTTTTTTTTTTTAGTGTTTCACAGCCTTCTAAAAGCGCATGCAGTCGAAGCTAGGAACGTCGTGCGACAGGCCTTGGAGATTCTAACGCCCTCTATGCCCCTACGGATGGAAGAAGGCCATACAATGCTTACTTATTGGACGAAGAAGATAATAGTAGACGAGGGACACTCGATGCAACAGTTATTCCACATCTTACAACTCGTCGTCAAGCACTACAAGGTATTAAAGCGCAGCCGTTGGTATATACATGCGGAATAAACGGGCTAGGTATTGAACCTCGTGGAACACCGATTTTTTTTTTATAGGTTTACTACCCGGTGAGGCACGACTTGGTCCAGCACATGGTCAGCTCCATTCAGAGGCTGGGCTTCAGTCCCACGGCGACGCTGGAACACCGAAAGCTGGCCGTCGAGCTGGCGGAGGTTATAATAAAGTGGGAGATCTACGGGATCAAGGAGGAATCGAAAGGGACGGAGGTAGAGATTGATTGAACATGCAATGTTCATTCGAATTTTAATGTTTGTGGTTGTTTTAGACCGTGGAGAATGTGCCCACGATAAGGCCGGTGTTCGACGAAGGATGCGAGGGTGGCAGGAAGAAGCTGGCGATCGCCGGACCGTCGGGGGATGCCCCTTTGCCGGCTATAAAGAGCGAGCCGGGGGTTAATAAGCCTATAGATAGGGTGCACACGGATACGGTGCTGAACTTCTTGCTGCGGCTGGCGTGTCAGGTAAGTGAAGTTGTGTGGGTGGCATAAAACGTTTTTTATGAGGAAAATTGATGCTGTTTAAACTTGTTAGATTTAAAATTAATTCTTGGCGCCTATAAAAAACTATGTACTGTTAAGAAGCGATGTGACACTTCTTATTCATTTTTATATTAAGCTTTTAAACCAAGAGTATAATTAGTCCTAAAACTATGTGTGTAATTCATCCTAAAATTATGTGCGTTATTAATCCAGGTGGCCATAGTTACATAATATTTTGAATTGTTTTTTGGGAAACTGAAAAAAGGTATCAGTTGTATTTCCTAACATTGGGACTTTCTGTATATATTTACGTTTGCGAAATGCCGATTAAACCTAGCAGAGGGGGGCACATACACTGCCACAGCCTCTAATAGGTGCCTAGTAAATTAAATACACCTCGATAGGTCAACGATTCGACACCCGCCAGCCCCGCCAATGCCATGGTTAACAGCCCGGGAGAGGTCCTCTCCCGGCGTTGCGTGATACTATTAAAGACCGCCCTCAAGCCCGACATCTGGCCGCAACCGGTCGACCTGAAGCTGAGTTTCTTCGACAAGATCCTGTCGACCGCCGAGACCCCCAACCCGAACGTTGGGAACATCTGCACCGCGCTGGAGCTGCTCACCTACCTTCTGACCATCCTGGACAAACCTCAGATCCTCGCCAGCTTCAAGTCGTTGCAGAGGGGCGTCGGCGCCTGCATCACCTCGAACAACAGCAAGATCATCAAGCTGGTGCACAACCTGCTGATGAAGCTCATGTCGATCTTCCCCATGGAGCGCACCAACACCAACCTGAGCTGCAAGGAGCAGGAGCTGGACACGCTTTACTCGCACGTGGGCAAAGTCATCTTCGAGGGGCTGAACAACTATGAGAAGAAGGAAAACCCGTCCAGCCTGTTCGGCACTGTGATGATCTTGAAGGCGGCGTGCGCCAACAACCACTCGTACATTGACCTTTTGATCACGCCTTTCATGCGGGTGCTGCACAAGCTGGCCAAGGAGCATCTGCAGCCCACCTCGACGGAGTACTCGGCGCTCACAAGCGAGCTATTGATACTCTGCCTCGATCTGGTCAAGACGAGGGTGGTGGTGATGGGCGTGGAGATGCGGAAGACTTTCATCGGGACGATCCTGGTGGGGTTGATCGAGAAGACGCAGGACCTGAAGGTCATGAAGGCCATTACCAAGGTAGATAAATTCTATGGTTATGGTGAGGTGGTATTTTTCATTGTTATGGGATTTTTCTTAGATGTTAGAGGAGTGGATGAAATGTAAGAACGTGGTGACGCTAAACCAGGCGCCCAGTTTGCGAGAGAAGTCCATTTTGTTGGTGAAGATGATGCACTACGTGGAGAAACGGTTCCCCGATGATAATGAGTTAAATGCGCAGTTTCTGGAGCTGGTCAATTACGTGTACACGTGAGTAACGTTTTAGTTTTTTCAGTTTTAGATCATGAATGATTTTGTTTGAAAGTTGCAAAATATGGTTTTAAAGTTTTTTGCTATTTTCTGGATACTCAAGAGTTAATTGAATACATCTAAAAGTTTTTTTACTCTCAATGTTTTTGCAAAAAATATTTACATGAGATATATTGATAGTTTTAAATTTTAAAGTTGTTTGAATAACTGACAAGGAATTTGTTGTTTGAAGTTGTTTTAAAGTTGTATATTAAAAAAATCGACTTAAAATATTTAATACACTTTCAAAATACATTAAACAAATTCAAGGCAGTTTTAAATTGTTCGAGAGTTTCTAAGAAAGGCAACTTAAAAATATTAAAATATTTTAATAATGAATTATTTGAAAGTTCATATAAGTAGCAATACAAACTTAGGAGTTAACACTTTTATTATTATTTCATTGAAAGAAAGGTTCAATTATTTGAAAGTTTGACAAAGACTAAGAAATCGAATTTTAAATATCTTTAATGTTATTTTAAAAATTTTTTTTTTCTTATGTTTAAAAAAGGATTTTAAAGAAATTTGGAAGTTTGAGGTTAAATTTTAATTCAAATATCTTATAAATTGCTATTTAATAGGTGATTTAAAAGTTTCATGGGCTATCTCTCTTATTTTAAAAGGTAAAATATTTGAAAAAAATTAAATAACTGTTAAATAAATTGAAGTTTTAAGTTTCAAAGTTTCTAGGAAAGGCAGTTAAAAAAAGTAACTTCAAAATTTTATTCAAATATTTCTTTGATAATATTTTGGATTGAAAACCATTGAGGAGTTACAAGTTTGTAAATCTCAGGGGGAAGGAACTAAAAATATATAACATTGAAAATTTGTTTGAAATATTTCTCTGGTATCTATCAGGAGTTATTTTACTGCATTTCAATGAGTTTTAAGTTCTCTGAGAGTTCTTTTCTTTTCTTTTGGAATTTGATTGACGCATCTAAAAACTCTTGAGGGTTATCTAAAGAAATTAAGGAGTTTTGAAGAATATTTTAAGTTTTTGGAGTTTTCGGTGAAGTTAACCAAGAAGTAGTGTTTTAAAACTTATTCCAGGCTTTTGAAGGACTCTTGAGGGTTGTCAAATAAGTTTTAAGGAGTTCTGACTATAGTTTTGAGTTATTTGAAAATTTTGGAACAGGTATTTTGAAATGTGTGAACTCTTTTGGGAGTTACAATAACTCTCAAATATTGTTTTGGTGAATTCTATACGTTTTGACTTTGACTTTGCACATTTTTTGTATAGGTAATTAAAAAATATACTAGAATTAGTTTGTTTGGACTCTTAGATTTTTTCAATTGTCTGGATTTTTTTTTTGATTTTTGAAAGAGTTAAGGCAAGAGTATTTAAGATTTTTGAAAACCAATTATTTGAGTATTTTTTGTTTAAAGAGTTTAAAGAGGTGTATAAAATTTTCAATTTCGGATAATTATAATAAAAAATTTCCCACTGTGGATATTAGAATGAACGGTATTGGATTTTTTTTTTTTTAAATTTATGGCAAAAAATTTAAACTTTTTTGCTGTTTTGCAAAATTAGCAAATTTGAAAAACAGCTCGGTTTACATTACCACATAAAAATAAATGCCCTCCTCAGGGATAAACATCTGAAGACGACGGAACTTACCTCCAAATTAGAGCCCGCATTTCTGGCCGGCCTGAGGTGCACCCAGCCGCACATAAGGGCCAAATTTGTCAAGGTTTTCGACGAATCCATGCAGCGCAGACTGCACGACAGGCTACTTTACATAGTCTGCTCTCAAAACTGGGACGCCATCGGCCCCCATTACTGGATAAAACAGTGCATTGAGCTGTTACTGCTCACAGCTATACCAGGTAAGCCTGAAGTGTTTTTTTTTTGCAAACGAAAATTGTGCCAACGTATTTTTAGACGGCGGTATCGAAATGTCGCACGAAAATTGCATCCTCCCGAGCATAACGTCCGTCATAAACTCCGCCGACAAGCAGAAGAAGGACGAGTTCAATCGATGCCAGTTCCAGAAGCCCGATTTCAACGTATCTTTGGAAAATAAGGATGAAGTAGTCGACGTAGACCTGACTGCTAACGTCGAATCCAACCCGAACGTAGAAGAGAAGCCTATCATACGGGAGGAAAGGATTAAAATGATAAAGAAACATTATGAGTTCATTCAGGTGTCGAGGAACGTCTCCACGGACCAATTTCTGCTGGCGGCCGCGCAGCTCTGCCACATGGACACCTCCTTGGCCGAGCACATCTGGCTGTCGGTATTTCCCAAGCTGTGGAGCATACTCGAAGAAGATCAGCAAAGCGTAAGCCTAAAATACGGATATCTGAGGCGTTGTTGTTATTTTTTTTTTGCCCCTTGCAGGTGTTGTCGCAGGAAATTCTGCCGTTCATAACGTCAGGCACGCATATAATACAAAAGGATTGCCACCCGAGCGCCATTAACACTTTCGTGGAGGCGCTGTGCAGGTGTAACCCTCCAATTCAGATGGCGGCGTAAGTTTTTGTTGTCGTTTAAATCATCGCCGTGTGTTGTAACAGTTTTTTTGCAGCCCACTCATGAAATACATCGGAAAATCGCACAATTTATGGCACAGGATGGCATTGGGCTTGGAACAGATGGCGTTCGAGCCGAACGTCCCGCCCAAAACGAACAATCCGGCCAACTGTTACGAGTTCGAGGTCGAACAGTCCAAATCTGTAAGTGCCTCTCTCGTTTTGTTTCGCGTTTGTGGTTATTGTTTTTTTTTTCCAAAGGAGTTATTGGACTCGTTGGGGGAGTTATACTCACTGCTGTGCGAGGAGGACATGTGGGCGGGGCTGTGGCAGCGCCACGCCCACTACAAGGAGACGAGCATCGCGATAGCGTATGAGCAGCATGGGTTCTTCGAGCAGGCGCAGGGGGCGTACGAGGCGGCGATGGCCAAACACAAGGCCGATAACAGCATGGGGCCGGTGCCTACGCACACGCAGAGGGAGGTGTTGCTCTGGAACGATCACTGGATAAGGTAAGGGATTTTTTATAGCGGAATTGGGGCGTAGGTTCGGTACTTTTAAACCCCATAAGTACTTTCCGAAAAATTTCGAAAATAATCTTTTTCCTGCCGATGTACAGTGCGGACCAAAAAATAGTAATGTGTGGGAACATTTTTACTTCCTGTAAATTAGTATTTACTCTGTGATTTCTCTGCAGGCTTAGTAGTTTTGAGTGTGAAAGGAAAATCGTCGATAAAGTACTTTTTGGTACTAATATACAGTGTATGATAAAAATATGGAGTACTATTTATTATTTTGTGCATAAGATTTTGGTGAAAATAATAAATATTTGACCTTCTATTTCACATTAAATCGCTTTGCGCTACTTTACCTCTTATCTTGGACATTTTCTGCAATCATATAAGCCGTGGTAATGAATTTAACATCATACATTATATCGCAGATGCGCTAAGGAATTAAATCAGTGGGAGATTCTCGTGGACTTCGCCACGAACGGCGCCTACGACTCCTATTTATTGCTCGAGAGCGCCTGGCGCGTACCGAACTGGGAGCTCATGAAGGAGGCGCTGTCCAAAGTCGAGTACAGCTGCCCCAAAGAGCTCGGTTGGAAAGTCACCATGTACGGCGGTTACTTATTAATCTGCCAACCTGACGAGAGCAAACCCATAAAATTCGTCGAGAGATACGTCGAGAGCGCTAGCGCCCTCTGTTTGAACGAGTGGCGCAGGCTCCCCCACATAGTCAGCCATATCCACCTGCAATACCTCCAGGCTGCCCAACAGGTGAATATGAAGCAAGTCGACGCATTATCGGAACGTCTTGACGTTGTTTCTCGTTATTCCAGATAATGGAACTGCAGGAGGCGTACCAGATACACAAGGGCCTCATGCAGGGCCACCAGAATTCCCTGCACGACATGAAGGCCATCGTCAAGACGTGGCGGAACAGGCTGCCGGTCATAATGGACGATCTAGTCCACTGGAACGATATATTCACGTGGCGTCAGCACCACTACCAGGTGATCGTCAACCATTACGAGAGCAACAGGGACACCACCACCAATTCCATGCTGGGCGTCCACGCATCCGCCCAGGTACGGGCCCTATCGATTTTTATTTGTCTCTCGTTCATTGATCCCCTTTCAGTCGATCATCCACTTCGGGAAGATAGCTAGGAAGCAGAAGCTGACCAACGTGTGCCTGGAAACGTTGAACCGCATCTACAGCATATCCAGCGTGCCGATAGTCGACTGCTTCCAGAAGGTGCGCCAGCAGATCAAGTGCTACCTGCAGCTGGCGTCGATGAACAACAAGAACGAGCTGGCCGAGGGGCTGGAGGTGATCAGCCACACGAAGATGCAGTACTTCGGCAAGGAGATGACGGCGGAGTTCTACGCTCTCAAGGGGATGATGTACCACCTGAGCAGTAAGTTTGGGGGTGGAATCGTCGGGGACCGTTCGATTGTCGGTTTACTTCCAGGTAAGTCCGAGGAGGCGAACAAGGCGTTCTCGGCCGCCGTGCAGATCCACGACACCTCCATCAAGGCGTGGGCACTCTATGGGGATTACCTGGAGCAGGTGTTCACGCGCGACCAGCGGCAGATCAATCTGGGTGTCAACGCCATGGCGTGTTTCCTGCACGCGTGCCGGCACCAGAACGAGTCGAAAGCGAGGAAGTATCTCGCCAAGGTGCTGTGGCTGTTGAGCTACGACGACGAGAACTCCAGGTGAGTGTCTTAAATCGAAGTTTTAGGCGAAATTCGATTTTTATTGGGAGTTTTGGGAGGTGGTTTGGAAGTTTTTCTCAAAATCTGACGTATTTGAGTATTTTAAAAATGTATATACAAATTGATATGCTTTTTTACTAATTCACTTTTTTAAGACAGTGCTTTTAAGAAATGTATAAGATATTTTACAGGGGCGGACTGGGGGGGGGGGGGGGGGGGGATAAGTATAAGTTTTCCTTTGTTGAGCTAGAGAAACTGTGTGGAACATTTTACAAAATACGAATAATATCAAGAAAATATTGATGAAATCTCTCATTATAGATTCATGTTTTACAAGTGAATTAACATAGTTGATTCAACACATTTAACAGGGGCGGACTTCAGGGGGGATTTGTAGGTTTTTCCTTTCAGTTTTCAGGAGCATTGAAGGCCAGAAATATACTTGATTAGAAAATGAGTTTTTATAGATGTCTTAATAATATGTTTCATCATTTGTACAAGTGTTTATGCCATATTTTTCTTTAATGTGAAAAAAAATAGGATTTATTTTCAGTTATAGTTTGAACAATATTTTAAAATTTTCGCTGTTATTGTATCGTTTTCGTGAACTAATAGGGGTTCTAGGTGATATTACATGTAACATAGATGGACTCAGGGGGGTAATTGATAGGTTTTCCTTTATTTCATAAAAAAATCGTGTACAATTTTTTTACAAATACTAAAACAATAAAATTCATGAATTTCAATGAATATTTCTATTATTACTGATTTTTAAAACAAATGTGTAATAAAATTGTAGCAATAAATGTCAGGACATTAAGAAACTGTCGAAAATTTAGTTAAATTACAAGTTTTCCAAGCTTGGGTATCTCAGAAGAAAAGCCTTCTATATTTCTAATACAATTGCTCCAAAATTTGTCGTTGCAGGGTAAATCTTTAAGTGTGGGTCATATTTACCTTACTGTAACTGTAAGAACACGAAAGTATAGGTTTTTGTATCAAAATTACGCTATGAAGAACGAGTCTTTGACCCTTCTGGTTTTAATATGGTACCCCGCCACTGGAGCGCGGTAATGGGGCGTCGCGCTAATAACTCCTCTTGCATCAGACATATAAACTGATATTCAAAATGGTGATATATTTCTTGTTGTTTCAAATCAAATGTTTCGCATATACAGGGTCGCTTAAAAATAAATTATCAGTGATCTCTAACATGTCAGTTTTAGACAGTTTTTACTAAATATAAAAATTTTAAAAAATAGTGTGCCTCACCTTCATAAGCACACAATTGACGTGAAACTTCTGAAGGAGAGATTAGGAATTGAGTTTCAAAGTAATTATTAAAGTTGTGTTTCATAATATTGATTTATTGGATCATTTTCTTTTACAAATGTCATAAGTGGCTTATGATAACTAAAATGCGATGCAAATATTCGCGTTTCTACTGTGTGTAAATATCGATTGAAAATAGCGTCTACTGTTCCATGTTTCGTTGTCGTTGGTGGTGTTGATGTCGCAGGATCACTCGACATTATCAGATCAAATTTTTCTCTCGAAAAAGTTATAAGAGGTGATGATGATTCTGCTGCCAATCTCTCCCAATCATCACCGGAATTTTTTGAAAACCTAAATTAAGGATTGTAGCTACTTCTGATGAATATGGAAGCAGCTTCGGGTGGAGAAACGAAATAATTTTTTTAATAGATTTGGAGATATATATGCGGCTATCAACACCTCTTGACCGTGCTCTGTGCTACATATTGCACAGTCACTCACTCCTTACACTACCGATGCACAAGTCTATGCGTATCCCCTCTACACTCCTCGCGCGTTCTCACTCTCGTTCATTCGCATGCGCTGCTTGTATCCGCTCCACCAAAGTGTTTCACTTTGAATTCCGTTTCAGTTTTTCGGACTCGCTACCTCGCGATAGAAGTTTCAGTTCAAAATACCTATCAGCTTAGAATCGTCTAGGAGTTGTCCGGTATTAAGCGCGATTTTCTCTTGCAGCCTGATGGCGGCGCTGGACAAGTACTCGGTGGGCGTGCCCCCCATCCTGTGGCTGCCGTGGACGCCGCAGCTCCTCAACTGTCTGGTGCAGTACGAGGGCAGCGTCATCCTGAATCTGCTGTGCCAGGTGGGCAGGATGTTCCCGCAGGCCGTCTACTTCCCCATCAGGACGCTGTACCTGACGCTGCGGACGGCGACCGTGCGGAAAAGTAATGCGGTACAGTTAAAAACCGAGGTTACTGAGTGCCAACTTATTCTAATCTAACATTTATTTAAGTTTTTATTGCAGTTGCAGCAGCAGGCTCAGGAGGCGGCAGCGGCGGCGGCGCAGAAGAGCGAGGAGAGCCAGGGCAGCACGCACAGCAGCCAGTCGTCCGCGTCGACGGAGAGCCAGCCGAGCACCAGCGGCGTGACGCCGACCCCGGCCGGCGACGTGCCGTCCATCAAGGCCACCCCGCCCATCATACGATGCTCGAAGATCATGAAAATGCAGCGCGACATCCATACCACCGTGCTGTCCAGCCTCGAGGGCATCGCGGACCAGGTGAGTTTGAATATTCCACGTAGTAAACAGGATCGGACTGGGAGGGGGTTTGTAAGTTTTCTTTTATTAAATTTACTTCAACCATAAATCAAATTTCTGTATCTTTGTTACTTGTGAGCAGAAGTTCTACGTTAACAGGGGCGTACTAAGGGAGAGCTTGTATTTATCGATATGTTTTCCCTCTAAAATTTTCAGGAACGTTAAGAAAAAATTCAGAAATTTTAATTGAAAATTAATTTCTATTAATGACGGTTTAATGTGTTTCAATGCCTTGTGGGAATTTGTGGTTTAAAAAATACAGCTTGCAAGTCAAATCAAATTACAAATTGGTGAGGCTTTAGCGGATGTAACAGGATCGGACTGGGAGGGGGTTTGTAAGTTTTCTTTTATAAAATTTACTTCAACCGTAAATCAAATTTCTGTATCTTTGTTACTTGTGAGCAGAAGTTCTACGTTAACAGGGGCGTACTAAGGGAGAGCTTGTATTTATCGATATGTTTTCCCTATAAAATTTTCAGGAACGTTAAGAAAAAATTCAGAAATTTTAATTGAAAATTAATTTCTATTAATGACGGTTTAATGTGTTTCAATGCCTTGTGGGAATTTGTGGTTTAAAAAATACAGCTTGCAAGTCAAATTAAATTACAAATTGGTTAAGCTTTAGCGGATGTAACAGGGTCGGACTTGGGAGGGGAATGTATGGGTTTTCTCTTGTAAAATTTTCAGTAACATTCAAGGTGAAGCTAGAAAACTCATTTAAATAGAAAAAAGTTTCCACTGATAACAGATTGATATAACTTTTTAGTTATTTGCAGAAATGTGAAGCTTTAAAAATAAGATAACTTAGATACCGACTGTAAATAATTGAAGTCTATCGTTGTTTTGACGTTTTTTTTTTTACTGTAAGAGAAAGTAAGATATCAAAAAAGTGTGAAAATGTTAATAAAACTCATTAATAAAACTCATTACTTTCAAATGGAAATTTATATTTCATTGCATTGTTTTCATGTGTTAACATAGCGGTTTTAGCGGGTATAACACATAACAGGGTCGGACTTGAAAGGATTTAAAAAAAATGTTGTTTTTTCTTTTAAGAAATTGCTCAGTATATATAATACGTCTTTCGTTTTTAGACATACTATTCATTTCATCGCTATTTGTCAAATAAAACTCTCTTATCTTGCCGATAAACGGAACAGTCTACCTGAGCCGAGCCATAAAAGCAAGCCACGGTATGTTTTGAGATTTTTTATTTGGCAAATAGCGATGAAATAAACTACACATAAATTATTGGGACAAGAAATCCTAATTAGAAACATATTCCACCTGGTATACATTTTTAAACAGTCAGCAGGTTTTCCTTCTTAATATTTTAATAAATATTGAATTTACAGTGAAAAAAATCATATAATTAGAGTAGCAGCTTTTACTGATTTACAGAATTTAGTAGCATTTCTTTCTTTTATGCAATGAATTTAATTTGAAATATGTATAATTTATAATAATTAAAAATTAAGAACACAAAGTTAATTCCAACGCCCTGTATGTCTTAATAAAATAATGCTACCATCCTCATTGGTGGCAATTTTCCATCATAAAAATAAAATTATTCTCGAATAGCCGTTAAAAATTTTATTTGTTTAAATGAGCATCTCACTTTGTACAAATAACAAGCTTATCACCATTTTTTTCTTATTTCTTGAAACTTTTGATATCACAAATATTTTATCTCATGTAAAATGGGATAAAATTAAATGAGAGATGATATTATATGATATATGACTATATATGTATGTACCATCAAGTAAGAATGTAATGTTCCCGAGTTAGTTATACTTTTGGTCAATAGGGGGCGTAGCCATTTAAAGACCACTTTGCGAGAATAATTCTAAAGCAAATTCATTATTGCCTATATTTCAGGGGAACATGTTCAATGTGGCACATTACATTTTTTCTTGATGGTACATGAGGGTAAACTCAAAAATGAAACCTGAAACATCTTTCCCTTCAAATTTTATTCGATAATGATATTAACATTATGAAATTGACACCTCTGACTTCACCGCCCGTCTATCCCTTCCAGATGGAATGGTTCCGGGAGAACTGGTACGAGGAGGTGCTGCGGCAGCTACGCCAGGGCCTGGCCAAGTGCTATGCCATAGCCTTCGAGAACCGGGAGGCGGTGAACGAGGCCAAGATAACACCTCACATACTGAACTTCGTCAAGAAATTGATGTCAACTTTCGGCATCGGCGTGGAGCATATCACCAGTTCTGCCAACGTGACTTTTAACTCTGCCGCTTCGGAGAGCCTCGCCAGGAGAGCCGAGGCCACCTACCAAGACCCGGTTTTCAAGGAGATGAAACGCGAGTTCACGAAGGACTTCGATTTCTCGCAGTCGAACTCGATGAGGCTGCACACTCTTATCTTCAAATTGAAGAAGTGGATAAAAATCCTGGATAACCGAGCCAAAATGCTTCTACAGTATGTATTCGTGTTGTTCAGTGGTTAGTTTTTAATCTGCGTGCTTTTAGATCATTCCTGATCGAAGAGAAATGTCGCTTCCTGTCGAATTTCACCTTGAAGACGGCCGAAATCGAACTGCCTGGTGAATTCTTGCTTCCGAAACACAACCATTACTTTGTGCGCATCACGAGGTTCATGCCGCGGGTGGACGTCGTTCAGAAGCATAACGCTGCCGCTAGGAGGCTGTACATTAGGGGGCACAACGGCAAGATATACCCCTACCTGGTGGTGAACGATTCTGGACTGGCAGACGCCAGGAGGGAGGAGAGGGTGTTGCAGCTCATGCGAATGCTCAATCTCTATTTGGGAAAACAGAAGGTAAGTGGGAAGATATAAGTTTTTTTGTTGGTGTTTTCCTAACAAACACTGTACTTATGCTAACTCATTTGTTTTTTATAAATTTGCAGATAATATAAAATATTTTAATGGTGGTTTTTTATTTTCCCACTCAAGAATTGCGTGGGAGTTAATTTTGTTATTGAAATTTTTTTAAAGATGTGAAGTAATTCGTTTTCAATTAAAAATATTTTATATATTATCAGCAGTGTTAAATTAAATTTTAATAGAATCAATCAAGAATATGTACTGGAAATTAGTGGGAATAGCAACGAATTTTTTGTCGTGTTCATGGATATATTCATGTTGTAACAATTCCCATTTGTCGACCCCAGTGAATAATTAGTAACAATATTTTTTCCTCTTGGTATTTCTTCTTTAAGACACCTAATTCTTCCTAGAGGAAAATCTTAGAATCCATCTTATTATTGTATGTAGGATTATTAAAAACAATGTTAATTATCCTCGGTAAGTCTATGATATTAAAAAGTTCGCATAACATTTGTTGCTTATTGAAGAACTTGTTTGGGAAATTTGTGGGAATACTGTTGAATACTAATTTCTTTTCTAGGTTTTTGTTCTTGGTAATATTCCGATTTGTTGGAATAATTCTTAAAAAAAAAAATACTCAAATTTGGATGGAATTTAAACCTTTCAACATTATGTTTATTTTTTGTTGACGACTTTAATTCACTTTGGAAATAAATAGTTCAATGCCTGTACCATTTATATTTGGGACCAGAATTAGCAGAATAGATGTAAAATTCAATAGATAATAAATGAATGTTTCTGGAAATTTGTGGAAATTTCGTGGGAAATTCCTTAAGCGCCAAAGTGATCCGATGTGGGACATTTATTTGATGAAATTTAAATTTATTACAAATATTGAATGAATATACTTTGTGGATATATCGTTAAAATGAATGCGAATATTGTAATTTTTTAAATTTCCATAAGTTAAAAATATTTATGGAAATTGGTGGGAATATTATGGAGGCCTGGTGGGAATTTTTCCCCACCTTTCTGTCGTTTCACATATAGCCCTAGTTGGAAGATGCTTTATTTGACGAAATTCAAATTATATACGGAATAAATAAATATAAATTTGTGGGAATATTGTCATAAATTTGTTATTCTTCATCCTTTATTGGTTTTCTTTGTAAATGCGTCTCTTAAGCTAATTCCCTGAACATATTTTGTCAAACAGTTAAATGATAATGTTAAAAATGCTGCCAATCGAGGATTGTCCATACTTAATGGCGATTTTTAGGAGACTGGCCGAAGATTCCTCCACTACACAGTTCCCAAAGTCGTAGCCGTCTCCCAACAGATTAGGCTGGTGGAGGACAACCCAGCCTCGGTTTCCCTCTTGGACATCTTCAAAAAATCCTGCACGAAATTAGGTACATCCTATAACAAACAGTTTTATTTGTACTGCATACGTAACCTATTTAGGTATTGAACACGACGATCCCATTCAGCACTACTACGAGAGGCTGGCGGTGGTGCAGAGCAGGGGCATAAAGGCCAGTCATCAGGTCTACAGGGACATACTGAGGGGCGTACAGCAGAACATGGTGCCCAGAAATCTGATAAAGAACTGGGCTTTGCAGACGTTTCCTTGCGCCACGGACTACTGGCAGTTCAGGAAGATTGTAAGTAGATTGTAAATGGTTTTAAGGTTGATTTTTCTCTGTGGGAAAGTTTAAAACTTGTAACTCATATTTCGATTTGTGTTTGTTGTTAAATAGAGCAAGAGGTAAGTAGAACCTTTATATTAATAATCTATATCTTTATTTTATGAATTTGTGCCATCGCTACCTCCATTTCTCTTGCCATTGAAATATTCTGCTCTGTCAAGTTCCCCATGTGAAAAACTATAGCATTGTCTACGCCTCACCACCCGTTTCATTGTGAGAAATTTGTGGGAAGAGTTAAAATAATACTTACTATTCACATCTAACCTCTGGTAGAATCAAAAAATGAATTTTGCGCGTGAAATACATTTTTAAAATGTTGTAATTCCCATTTCTAATGGTTTTTAGAATTTGAATATGAATACTGGAGATATAAAATTCAAACTAATCAAAAATGTTTTAGGAAATTTGTGGGACTGTTGCAGAAATAATGTGAGAACTTATTAACTGTAAACAAATTGTTTGAGGCATTTCACGTTTAGGGTTATGTAAAGTCTATTGACAAAACAGTGAATTTTTAATTTTTTTTTTTATTAAAAATCTTATACTCTTCATAAAAAAATTCCTAGTACCTGTAAACAAATTGTTTGAGGCGTTTCGCCTTTAGGGTAGTGTATTAGAGGCTCTGAGGAATATCTGTGGTAAATATTGAGGTTATCTAAAACCTACTGACAGAGCAGTGAATTTTTAAAAATATGTCATGAAAATAAATTTCCCACATTAAGGACTCTTCAAAGTTCTTGAAGAGTCTCCTTCATGAACGATTTCTAGATTTTTTTATATGAATTTAGTGGGCCTTTAAGATGAGAAATAGTAAAAAATATTGCTGGAAATTTGTGGGAATGTTGCGGGAATGCTGTAAGAAATCCAAAAGTTTGTGTTTGTTAATTTTTATTATTGTGTTTAAAACTTATTCGTACAAAATTATTACAAAAGTATGCCCGACACACTTTCCCCCCTTCGAGTGTTTTCCTGTTTGACATTTCCCACGCCAAAAGTTTCTCGTTCGTCTACACCTCACCATGCTTTACGCTTGCAGTTCACTTTGCAACTGGCCTTGGCCTGCTTCGCGGAGTACGTCTTCCACCTGACCAGGCTCAATCCCGACATGATGTATCTGCATCAGGACTCCGGACTAATGAACGTCGCCTACTTCAAGTTCGACGTAGAGGACGGCACGGGTAAGCTTCTTTCCGACCTCCAAAATCCCCAAAAAAAAACATATACTACCTTGCAGGCGAATTAGACACGACCCGACCGGTACCGTTCAGGCTCACACCGAACCTCATCGAGTACATATCCACCATCGGGGTGAACGGGCCTCTGACCGCCTCCATGATAGCCACATCCCGGTGCTTCACGTACCCCAACTTCAAGGTGAGGAGCGAGGCAATTTTCCCGTGGCAATGGAGCTAACTAGCTAAGCGTGCGCTGTTTCAGGTTCTGGCGATTCTAAAACCAATTCTACGCGATGAAATGATCATGTCTAGGGCTAAGAAACCGGAAGACCTGGCCGGCACCGGTCAGGAGAAAATGACTGACGCCGAGCAGATCATCAACATGGTCAATAAGGCGGTTTCCTCGATCTCAAATAGGTTAAGTAGTTTGGCGCACTTTGACGGAGTCGAGAGCAAGGTAAGTGGGTGTGAATCTGGAAGGATAGGTGGCAATTTAGTATTGTGAAAAGGTGGTTAAGGTGTCAGTTGTTTCATGTTTATTTGTAGGTGGCCACCCTCGTAGCTGCAGCTAATAGTAACGACAATCTTTGCCGCATGGATCCAGCCTGGCATCCATGGTTGTAATTCTTACTTCAAGTGATCTTATATAGAGTTTGTTATTTATTTATTGACGAAAAGTATTAGACAGATTTAGTTCTCGTTTTGTATTAGGTAGGAGTACAAATCAATTTAATATGAAAAAAAAAAAAGTAATTTTGTAAATCTTAGGTAAGGCAACTCTGTAAATAATTTTTTCTAATTAATGTTTATTTTTCGGTGATAATAGTTTTCTAAAAAGGTTGTTGAGTGAGAAAATAAATAGTTTGGTACGTTGTTTTATTATTATTCTTCGTTTTATTCGACACCTCGTTCAGGGCCAGGTAAGTATTGCGATAATATACATTTACGTTTGAAATTTATTTTTGAATTGATATTTCTCGTTACGTATAACTGGCCAATCAAATAAATGGTATATCATTGTATGACGTCATGGACCGCTGCCATACTTTTTATTAACCGGTCGTTCGTGAAAAATAGCCATTGCGTTGAAGCCGACAGCATTTGAAATGGCGCCGGTTAAAGTATTTAAATAGAAATCGTTTTTTCGCAATATTATTAACGGTGTTAAATGTTAATAAAACGGTTAATTTACCACGCGCCTAATTACATATCGTTTTCGCGTTTCGACTGAATTAAAATTTGCGTACTTCAATCACGTTGTGCAGTTTCTCCAGATGGGTAAGTGCAATCTTGTAAGCCTTTTTTATAACGAACTTAATTATTTTTAATATGCAGACAATGCGAATAAGTTCCTTCGATGTATAAAAGCTAGTTGTTTTTTTTTTTTGCATTTTAATTATGTTGAATTGTGGTTCGAGAACTTCCTAATTGCTTAAAATCGTCAGTAAAAATCAAGTAGGTACCTACACGGACCATCTACATATGTATATTAGTGTACTTGAGTAAAAAAACACTGAATGACTTTAATGTAAAAGGAACAGCGAAGATTTTTTTTAATTTTCAAGCGATTTGATTAATTTTAAGTTAATTCGGCTACATTGTATCATATTTACATAAAAATTAATCTTGGAGTAACCTAAGAAACAAG
Source organism: Rosalia funebris (assembly GCA_037954035.1). NCBI lineage: Eukaryota > Metazoa > Arthropoda > Insecta > Coleoptera > Cerambycidae > Rosalia > Rosalia funebris. Next base: position 24,923,922 of record JAZFAV010000003.1, on the reverse strand, counting down.
TTCATTTGTTTTAATTTGACATCATAGCTAACCTCTCGTCTGTTACGGTCATTATATTTGAAAGCGGAGGGTGTTGATATGGCGACCACCCTACTGATTATAATTTTAAAAAATTGTCATAATTCGTGGTCTTTCTATATTGTTAATGATGTTATTTGTTCATATAGACCGCTGGCCTCCTCCTTGCCTAATTCAATATAGTGATTGTGAGTTAAACATTGTGTTTTGAATCCCGGCTTCTAAAGATCGGTAAGTTGAATTTTATTATACATAATTCTTTATGAAATAGATATCTAATTATAGGGGTTTGGATGTTGACTTTGCTATTTTGAATGCTACCCTGTAAATTGCACACGATGCGAGGCACAATTTTTTCAGTTTAATTTAGTTTTATTTTGTGTCGGTAAAACAGGTACCTATGTTCGGTTTTGTATTTTAAATTCCCCAGACTTTCGAACTAACGTAAAAATGGTAGTAAGGAACCGGGAAAGATTAATTTTGGATAGAGAGCTATAATTTTAATTATCCTGTACTAAAATATAGAACGCAAAAGTTTCAATTCTATATACTTGTAAAAACATATCTGTCTAATTAATTCTACAGAAAATTCACGAATTCTTGAGTAACCTGAGAAACAGATTCAATTGTTTTAATGTGACGTCATAGTCAACTTGTCTGTGAGAAATAGAAATATTACAGCCATTATAGTTGAAAACGGAGTGTGTCGAAATGGCGACCACCGCAGTGATTATAGTTTTGAAAAAATATGGTATTTTGTAGTTTTTCTATATTGTTAACGGTGTTATATGTTCATATAAACCCCTGGCCTCCCCCGTACCTAATTCGATATAGTGATCGTGAGTTAAACTTTGTGTTTTGAATCACGGCTTCTAAAGATCGGTAAGTTGAATTTTATTATACATAATTCTTTATGAAATGGATCTAATTATAGGGATTTAGATGTTGGATTTGTTATTTTGATTGTTATCCTGTAAATTGTAGACAATGTGAACTACAATCTTTTAGTTGAATTTGTAAATTGTGTCGGTAAAACAGGTACCTATGTTCGGTTTTGTCTTTAGAATTTTCTGAGCATTCAAATTAGGGTAAATATGGTAGTAAGGAACCAAGAAAAATTAACTTTAAGTACAGAACTTTATTTTTAATTTTTCTGTGCCAAAATACACCAAACAAATGTTTGAATACTGTTATATAATTATAAGAAAGAAGTTATATCTGTCTAATCATTCGTAATATTTCATACAGAACTCCAAAAGTTTGGAGTATTGTATTTGGTGTTTGTGTTGATGCATGTACCATCAAGAAATAAAGTAATGAGACACTTACGATACATTCCCCTGAAATATATACAATGGTGGATTAATTTGTCAAGTTATTTATGCTCCTGTGTATTAAAATGGATGCACCGTCTATCGCCCAAAAGCATAATTAGCCCAAAAATTAATTTGGTACTGCCTGTAATTCAGGAAAATATATCGAAAGTGTCTCTTTATTTATGGTACATGTAACCATATTTATATGGTAATTAATAGGAGTATTAATTAGGTCCAGCACGTTTATTTGAAATCTTGTACCGTCGTATTGTCCTATTTTAAACAACTAAGTAGACCTTTATGCTGAACATAAAGGTTTACTTTATGTAGATGCTACTTATGTAGATTTATACTACATAAATGAGCCCTGTATTTTTCTTTTTAGTAGATATTATTATAGTGTTATTTTTTGGCCACGATCTAAAGAAGGCCTAAAATATACCAATATCCCATTTATGTAAATACTTCTTTTTAATCCTCGTATTTAGATGAATGTTTGCCACCCTATTTTGTCGTAATTCCGTAATCAGTGAACGGTGTTGCTGGATAATAGGATGATTTTGCTAATTAACAATAAATAAACAGCGTAATTATCAGAATAGAAGTATCATAATTTGGTCCAGTGATTTGGAAATAAATAACTACCTTTTGTAAGTCAATTAGTTGACTATTTTTTTGCCTGTCCTATAGATTATATTATTATCTGTTATTAGACAGTGTCAGTTATCGTAAAGTACTTCTGCTTCTGACAAAAATAATAATCACAAGAGTTGTGGCGAATTATAAAAAAAAATAATGATAGGGAAGTACTTCTTGTAACTACTGATAAAACACAGTCGTAGATTATAATTCAAATATGACAAAATGTCGAACATACGTTATGGATTTGGAAGAATTTCCTTTTGTTAGGAATTATTAATTTTTTATATAATTTGTCACACGAATGTATCTCTAGGTAATTAGTCCACCGTTATTTTATTACTTAATTCATTACTACAGTATAATCCATTACAAAGTATCTACAACAACTCCCAATACATCCAGTTTGGTTGTATGTGTAGTAATTTGAACTGAAAGCAATGATAAGACTGCTCCGAAATTCATACCAGTATCTGGTACCGACGAAAGTCCGCTGTGTATAATAATTCACAGGGGAGCGCGTACTTCGCTGCAACTGATAAAAGATAAAATAGCAGTCGATATAAAGTAAAGTGTTAAAAGGAGTATTTTTTTTCGGGCAAACGTTCTTTCGTAATAGTGTGTTTTACTTAAGGGTTGCGATGGACGAGGGATTAGTGATAAATAGTGAGAAGAAAGAAGAAGCGGAGTTCAAGAGATCTCTGTCGAAGCAGGTAAGTATTATTTGAGCGCGCTGTCGCGTACATTTCGTATTGATTTTTTGAGAAAATGTCAATTTCAAATTGGCAATTTCAATTTAGAAAAATGAAATTAAAGAATATTGGATATTTTGTTATCTACGATTGATATAACTCTTTATAGTTATCGCTAACACGTGCGTTGTACTTTTTATGCACTTCATTTATATATATGTAAATAAATACATTTTATAACAGCATATTACAAATAATGTATTAATAATAATACTACACTATTAATATAATTTCTCGGATGGATTTTTATTATATTTCGTCGTGTTTTATTAGATGATGCAAGACTGGAGTTTTGTGAATTTATGATATGTATGTACCATAGGGAAATAACATAATGTGACTGCTCAGACTTTCCCCTGTAATATAGACAATAAATTTAGAGTTAATTATGCTATTAGTCTCTATATATTCACCCCCTTTATTAACCAATTGCATAGTTAACTCTGGTTAATTATTCCCTATATTTTCGATGAATGTATCGGTATCATTACGATATTTCCCAGCGGTACATGTAAATACAAATAAATATTTTCCGCTAACCTAATATTTCATTTACGTCTGTTGGTGTCGTGATTATTATTTACTTGACTAACAAAAGAGCGAATCTTGCGATGAGGAACTATATAAAAATTGCGATTAAATTGTATATGGAATAATATTTTTTTTAAAAGCTACGTCGTGTGACTATTTAATTTCGGTTCAATTTAAAGTTTTGATTGTTGTCTGCTAATAGAGATTAACATCTCTATTACTATTAGATAAATGGAAAGAAATAAATTTACTGATAAAATAGGCAAAAACACTTGAGCAATGTATAATCCTTGTTACTTGGTTTGTATTGATTTTACACAAAAGAAAAATAATGATAAAATAGGCAAAAACACTTGAGCGAGGTGTAATCGTTGTTACTTGGTTTGTATTGATTTTACACAAAAAAAAAGGTCCATTTGCAAATAAGATACAATTAAAATAATATCTCATAATTTTTTCTTCTGAATGCGAATAATAAATCAACAATATTACTAGTTATGATGAAATTTATTACCATAAGTTAATGTCGCTTAAATAATGATAAATAACATTATTTGATGTGTCATATATTGCTTACTCAATTTTAGAGTATCGACTAACAAGGTTGTTCCTCTGATGAAACTTGATTTTAACCTTTGACATCCCATACATAGTGTATATGTTTTTAAAAGCTTTCTGATAAATCCGAACAAAATATTTAATATTCTAAATAATACATATTGAAATAAATAGTGTGTTGATTTACGACAGAACGAAATTCTATCTGAAAATGATGGTTTTTTTTTTAGGTTATTCTCGGACTTCTCACGAATTTTTCCAGTATAGCACCTAGTATGAGCTTAGGATTTTCCGCGGTGGCGATACCTACGTTAAAAAAGACCTTAAGCGCTGAACAGGTATCTTGGTTCGGTAGGTGCCCAATTTTTCGTATCATAACACTTTAACACACTATTGTATGTTAATCCTAAACATCACCTCCCTTCATATACCCTCCATGATCACAATTATAGCCCAATTTTTTGGACATAACTCCAGAAATGACATCACAATTTGATATCAGTTTTTGCTTTCATCCTACATGACACTATATACAATAGTATATGAGGAAAATTGTATTTCATCGTTTCCAAATAATTATCATAGTTTGCCAATAATATTGCCCAAAACTACTCAGTAAACTCGTTACTCTTCAGTTCCATTCAGTCGATAGGGCACTGGTAGGCTATACCCGTACTAGATCTTCGCATCATTTTATTTAACCATTCAACCACCTCATCTTCATAGAACACAGAAGTATTCCGTTTCCATGAACTATTTTTTTCAATTATCAATAATTAATCTACTTCTTAGCTAGTATCGCGTCCCTAGCCACCCCGTTCGGCTGTTTCTTCTCCGGCCCCATAGCAGACCGATTCGGCAGAAAGACGGCCATGTTCTGCATCAACGTAATCTGCTTCATGGGTTGGCTGACCATAGCCATGGCCTACTACGCCAAAAACTATCAGTATACCCTCCTGCTGCTTGGTAGACTATTGACAGGATTCTCAACTGGACTGTCCAGCGCCCCGGCTACCATATACATGGCGGAGGTGTCCAGCTCCGAGTTTAGAGGGGTGTTCACGACCTGGGGGTCCATATCGTTCTCCATGGGGGTCCTCGTCATCTATATGCTGGGATTTATTCTAAAGGTAAAGTATTGTCAGCGATGGCATTGTTTTAATCGACTTGTTTTAGGACTCTTGGGGTACGATGGCTTTGATAACAGCAGTTCTACCATCCATTGGGATGCTTTTCATCGCATTTTTGATCCCAGAGTCGCCCACGTGGCTGGTAGGCAAGAGTCGAGTGGAAGAAGCGACCACCAGCTTGGGTGCCATATTAGGGACCAACGCGCATTCGCCGCAAGTTCAGACCGAGATAGAAACCTTGGTTAAGACGAAAGGCGTGAAGAAGAACGGCGAGAAGAAGACTCTACCCGAGCAAATGCTCAGGAAACTCAAATACCTGATGAAACCGCACTGTCTGAGACCGTTCGGTTTGCTTCTAGTGTACTTCTTTTTCCAGCAGTTCGCGGGCACCTTCGTCATCGTCTTTTACGCCATAGATATAGTCAAGAATGCTGGGGTCACCATCGACCCCTACGTCACCATCGTTATGATAGGTTTCATCCGTATGTTAACCGCTGTGGTCTTGAGCTACGTCAGTAAGAGGTTCGGCAGAAGGGCTCTGTCGGTATTGTCTGGGGCTGGGATGACGGTCTGTATGCTTGTTCTAGCGTCCTACATTTGGCTCGACGACATGGGAAAGATCCCCTCTGACGTGCATGACAATTTGACGTTCCTGCCGCTAGTTTTGCTCCTTCTGTACTTCCTTACGAGTACCCTAGGGTTTTTGCCGCTGCCCTTTGCTTTAGCTGCCGAAGTTTTCCCGACTAAAATACGCGGTACAGCCACTGGGTTACTCTCCGGTTGCGGGTACCTGTTTAACTTCGTTACAGTGAAAATCTACCCCAATATGGTCGTCGGCATGGGGAGGGACGGGTTGTTCTTCTTCTACGGACTCATGGCTCTCTTGGGGACGGCGTTTATCGTATTCTTGCTGCCAGAAACCAAGGGGAAAAGCTTGCAGGAAATTCAGGAGTATTTCGGGGAGAAGAAGAAGAGCGATAAGGAGGAGAGAGGTTTAATAGCGTGATTAAGCGGTGGAATACAATACGAATACTATGAGTGATTTAGTTGATTGAACGTTGAATATTTCTAGAGTTAAGGCTTTTCGACACAGTGGACGTAATAAATTAAACTAATTCTTAAGATAATTCACTCTTAGTGAATTCACAAGTCTTAGTAATTATAATATATATAGTCAAAAGTAATTGGTTGTGGATGTAAATGATACTGTATATGATACAGTGTATATGATAGAGTGATGCCTGTAATTGTAATGGCAATACCATATTCAGCGTTGCCAGATTTGTCCGTCCTTGGCTGGAATGCTGATATTGGATCTCGATTAATTATGTACATGGCCATTATCCTCTGAATTTTATACATTTATTGTGCAAATTACAACACAGTATGTATTAAAGGCAATTCATTTTACGTTTTACTCATGTTTATGTAAAACTTGTCTGTGATATTTTTTTGTATTATTGTACTAAATAAAATTACTTTACACAAAACGTTCTTCAGTTTTTCCTCATAAATTCAACAACAGAATTAGTCAACATTTAGGCGTGGTTTTCTGGGAAATATTTGAAGTTTGAATCATGATACATGTCTTCTCTTTATTGGCGCACTAGGTTAACTAAGATAACAATTATAAACATTGCTTTCGCTATATACATACAAATTTAAATATATATACAATTCCATAACATACAGATAACAACGTGAATGCATTAAAAGTCAGCACCTGGTAATCAAAACGTCCTGGGAACCAACGAATCCATTGTTAACAGCTCCGTTACTTCCCTTTTCTGATAGACTGGCTAAAGTCACTGGTTCCTTACCGAGCCTGGGCCACGTAACATCCTCGTCTAGGTCCCTTAAGACCCTAAGGAATTTCTGCTTCGATCTGTTTACGCTTCTGAATCTAGGAGTTATGATCTTGGCTAAAATAAACTCGACGAAGAAGTCTTCAGCTATGATACACGATACAAACGAAAAGAAGGCTATGACGACCATGGCGTACCTTCCATCGAATGCTGGCGGTACTTGCAGCTCCAGAACGTCCGTGACCCACTTAGCAGGGCACACCGTGATATATATACACACCAGGGTCATTATAAACAGGGAGCATGTGAAGTAGACGTTGGTGTACAATGCCTTCCTGTAAGGTTTACCCTTTGAGAATACTATAGCCATGGTGATGTACTGGAACATGGATACCGTGTATATAGCGTAATTCTCTGAGGAAAGAAAGTTCTTATCTTCATTCTCATTGAATACGAACGGCACGAACCAGTCGAATGTCTGAATGTAGTAATACCCAACCACCTGGTATATCGTGGTGAACACCATGAACAGCACCATCGAGGAGATGGGGATGAAACTCATCAGCGACGTCATCGGCGGCACCTTGTCCAGAGTTTCGTAGGCCTTCGTGATGCCGAAGAAAGACGCGAAGTTCAGGATCAGACAGATGTCGATGAACAAGAACTGCATGGACGTCAGGTTGGCGTCTATGTTGTACAGGATGATAACGGACGCGAATTCCGTGAGGCTGTAGCAGAGCATCAGCTTGAAAACGCCGAACGAGGTGACCAGGGCGGCGCGGCCCTCTTTGATGACCTTGGGGATGCAGGAGATATTAGGTTCTTTGGAGGTGAAGGGCGAGGCGACGCTGGATTCCGCCTCGGAAAGGGATATGCCCACGTGGGCGGCCTTTAGGGCGCCGCAGTCGTTCGCGCCGTCTCCGCACATAGCTGAAAGAAGGAACATGGAATGAAGACGACAAAGAAACACTAGCTTGGCTAGCTAAAGAAGGGCACAGCGTTTTCAGAATGTTCTATGCTTAGTGTTAACATGTAGGTAGCGCTACAGTCGATGCGATTGCGTTGAATTGTATTAAATGTATTTCCACACAAATATAGAAGATATTTCTTGGTAAACACTAAAATTTATTTAAATGAGCTCCATATTGAAATACCTCAAACTACCAAGTTAATCTATAGCAAGAGACTTCTCTATATATCGATATTATTAAACACATGAAAGGCACCGATGATGAATGATGACGTCTCGGTGGTAAGAATCCGCTTTGGTGGAAGCAAATCGGTTACGTATACTTACCGACATAATAGCCCAAATTTTTCAGCTCCTCGATCAACTGTTGTTTTTGCATGCCGGACATCCTGGCGAACACCACGCCCTTTGCCACGATTTTCGGCACCAACTCGGGGAGGTACCCGACTATGTTCGCCCACGAGTTACCCGTGATGGCGAAGCAGTACTTCCTATTTGGGATTTTCTCGACGTCCAAACCGTTGCCGTTACACTAAAAATATGTTTCGATATAAAATTCGAGTCGGGGATAGCGAAATAGAACTTACGGCCAGCGACGCTTGACTCGACAATTGATACCTGATGGTAGCCGGTTCTAATTTGGTCGCTTCCGTCGCGACGACTTCGACGATCGTTTGATCGGCGTCGACCATTTGACATTCCTTAGCTATGTGAAGGGCGGTCTGTATGTTGTCTCCTAAAACATAAAAGGTCATCCCCAACGCTAGTTAGTCTTAATTCAATTGAGATCGGGGGAAACGATTATCAAACATACCTGTGATCATCACCACTTTCAAGTTAGCCTCCTTCAGGGTCCTGATCACCCCGGTGGTCTGCGGCTTTAGCCTGTTCTCGAGCACGACCAACCCCATGAGTTCTAGATTGCATTCGACGTCTTCCCGATGTAATTTCTTGATTTCGGCCAGGGTTAATTCGTCTAGGCTCCTCTTGGCCAGCGCTATTACCCTATAGCCTTGACTAGTGTATCCCTTTAGGTTTGTTAGGATACCTTCAGGTACTGATGATGGTCTGCAGAGGGAAGTTATCATCTCTGGCGATCCCTTGCAGAAAACTGTGTAGTATTGCGTGTCGGAAGCCTTGGTTACGACGCTCATTCTCTGTAGGTGGGAGGAGAATTGAAACTGACGGACTATGCCGATGTTAAAGTTCGTCTGAAACAAACAAAAAGTTTATTAACAATACGAAATGAGTTGTGGATTATGTTTTACATTCTGTGAAGATAATTCTTGCTTTGGTCTGACGACTATGTGGTGATCGCCACTTGTGGCGTTACCATTGGCGTTGGAGTCAAAGACGTCCTCCAGATCCCATTCTGTGGACTCAAACATCTAAAACAAATGTAGTGGATAAGAATTTAAGCCTAATGATGGAAAGTGAGACGTTTACCTTAATATCCAGAGGATCCCCACAAAGTTCATCGTTGATGATGGAAAGGGAATGGCAGGTGGCCATACCTCTTATGAGCGAGGACGTGTCTGAAAGAGCTCTTACATCGTTGAGTGGCGATTTGATTTTGTCGTCTTCTACGGGTACTATCCCCCACATGTCTAGTTCGTCTTCGGTTAAAGTCCCAGTCTGGAAAAAGAGTACCATTACAATCCAAATATGAGAAATCGTCGGAAATTTTTTAGGTCTGATTGTTACCTTATCAAAGCAGACGCAATCGATAGAACCAGAGACGTTTATCACCCTGGAGTTGATGCAGAATATCTTGCTGTTCTTCAGTCTATTCAGAGCGTACAGCTTCCCGACTGTCATGGCCGCCGGCAGCGCTGGTGGGACCGCTATCGTTATCAAATCCAGGGACTTTATCAGTATGTCCAGGGGGCTGATATTTCTGGTGCTCTAAAAACGATTCCAATTAAACTAATCGTAGGGGATTCACCTGATCGTTACCTTAGACACTATGGTGTAGATGATACCCAAGACGGCTATGAACGCAAGGATCCCGATGAATTTGTAACTGTCGGTTTCGAATTTGAAATCAGCAGGTGGTGGGTACAAGATGCTGCGGACTAATTCGCCTTTGGCGGTTAGATAGCCAGTACGTATTACCACTGCCAGCACTTGTTCTTCACCTGGAAGTAGTTAATTCTATTATTAACTACCTAGTGATAGAGAAAATGATCAACAATTGAATGGTGATTAAAATGTTTGAATCAACAATCAAATTGTATTCTTGGTAGGCTTGGTGTGGGTTCTACTATTTATTTTTTGACCAGTTTTGCTTCAATTTAGTTACCTGAAAAGCATCCAGTACCATAAATCTGCCTACTCTGATTTATTGTAGTAATACATTATCGATAGTATTTTAATGAAGTAGGGGCGTGTATTTACGACTGCCTTAACTTTTTTTGATACAATCTTATCAAGAGAGCGTGGAAGCATTGTAAAATATATTTTGATATGTGTGTAAATGAATTTACATGAGGTTAAAATCGTACAAAAAATTGTTTTGGATAACACACCGTGGTCGATTTCAATAAAATCGCATATATCTGTCAATAAACGAAGTTAAACAAATACTTTTGTGCGCTGTTACCACGGTTCTCTTGTTCTACAAAAATTGTAAATGAAAGACGTTTTCTTTGGGCTATTTTTTGATTTGGCGAAATTAAAGTTGATTAAGCTATTACATTAAGGGGCTTAAGAGTAATATTTAACGTCTTCTAATTGTTATATTTTTATTTCGCAAACTGAACAAATCATATAGGCTGTGTATTGGGTAAATTGGTGTTATAAATTGGGTACCTTTGACTCTGGTCTGAATCACCTTGGTTCCGCAGAACAGCGTGTGGTTACCATCCTCCTTTACATTGTAGGGTTTGGGGTTGTTGGGCAGGGGGTTCTTCGTTATGGGTACTGATTCGCCTGGAAAAAATGTGCAGATAGAATCATATATTGGCTCGCTATTCTACTCCGATATATATTAAACAGTAGAAGAGTCAAAGTTGGTTCGAGACTCAAAGAACCTTTGTTTAATTTAACAAGGGATTTCTCGGAAAACTCTCTGCACTGCCATTGTGTCAATAAGTACCTGTTAACATGCTTTCGTTGACGACACAGTTTCCAGAGAGTAGCACAGCGTCACACTGCATATCGCACCCGTTGGAAGGTATCATGATGACGTCACCGGGTACTAGCTCCGTGGTTGGGATTTGTTCGAATTTGTCCTTCCCTCTGCATACCACAGCGGTGTCTAACGAGTGGACTGTGCCCTTCAAGTTCTTCTGGTTCTAGAAAGGCAAATACATAGTTAAATCTCATAAATACATATGTCGTATTTGCCTACGTACCTTCCTAGTCTGAATGACAGACGTCGTTATGCCTACCACAGACATTATTATAATGGCTATCGTGTAATAGAGATACACCTCGATCAGCCACACCACCAGACTGAATAATTGGAACATGTAGAAGGGCGTTAGTGCCTCTAAGGCTATTAGCGTTAATACTGTCTTTACGGGGACAGATATTTCGTTGTTTCCATAAATAATCCTCCTGAAAATAAAAGGAAAAGCATTCGTTATAAATTAATTTAAAATCGTATGAAATTTAATTTTGGGATGCCGCAAGGATCACACCTTGGACCTCTCGGTTTTGCGATTAATTTAAACGACTTCATGTACTTGAAGAGTATTTAGGTTGTTTAACTCTACTTACTTTAAATTTTGCTTCTCCTGCGTCTGCCCAGAGAATTCGTGAAGTTCAGCCCTTGTAATGCCCTTATCGAACCCGGCCAACTTGACGAAAGTATTCTTGTCTTCGTCCCAAATATAGGTGAGCTTCTTACACTTGATGACGCGGGCTCTGTATAGTTCTGAAAATATAAAGGTCGTTGTGAAGGTTGACGGTGTCAATTTTTTGTCCCGCTTACGTTTCTTTTGGCCATCGCTAAGGTTGAAGTTCAGCAGTTTCTTCTTTTCCTCTCCCGCCTCGATTCTAAGAACGTCTAAGTTATTTCTAGAAATAGATATGTGAGTGGTGAATAGGAACGACGTCGCTCGATTCGTTCTTACCTTTCATAATTGGCACTAATTGTTTTAATTTCTTTGACGAAGTAGGATTTGAATTTTTTATAGGCGTCCTGAAGCAAACAAGGTAATACACTCTACAGGGTCATGCGAAAATTTGATAATTTAATATTATTACTTATTCTACTGACCAACAGGTGTCGCTAGTATCGACGAGTTCGTGGTGACGTACGAACGCGCTTTTCAGTGGCGTGACGGAAATATTTATAAGCGAGTTTTACAATTTCGGAGTAATATAAATCTATGTCATAGCCAGCTTGAACTTTAGATTATCGAATACTTACAATTATGAGTACTTTTTCAGCGTCCTTCAGGCTACATTTGCTATGGGTTGCTTTTATCTTCAAATCAGGATACCAGTGAAAAATTAATCTTAAAATTCCAAGGGTCAGTACGTAGAATGTACGTACTGTGTAGGTTTTTATCTTATTGCAAACGAACCCTTGTATTTCCTTAAAAAAAAAATTTCTAGAATCCTTTTTGGTGTTGTGTGAAAGAATACGTACCATTTGATCATCTTCACCAAAATTAAGGTACTGAATTGTTCTGGCTTCCTTCTTAGAATCATATTTCTCGTAGTTATTATTTCTTATATTTTCATCACCTAGAACGGAGAAGCTTTTACAGTGCCAACACAAACAAAATTAGAAACTTCTCTTGCACGTCTCTTTCAGAACTTTTTATAAATTAAAGAATTTATAACGTTAAATTACGCACTGCAATTTATTTATGGACGCGGAAACTGGTTAAATTTTTAGAAATTACAATGATGTGCCAATGTTAGTAACTGATGCAACCGCCTTTATATTATAATATATACAAAAATAGAATTTAGAGTTTAATTTTAATTATTTAGTGATGATGCCCGCCTGGTTGTCGATATATCATTATAGTGTCGAGAAATTATGTCATTGTTCTGTGATTTTGAATAATTAACACCGCGAATATACTTGCAACGAAGTAAGGATGAAATTAATATACATAAATCATGTCAGTATAATAATTTTTTACGTAAATGCATTTATAGTGACGTTAGGTGATGGAATTGAAGGTTGGACATTGTGTTATACATTAAAGCAATTGAGAAAGTTGTATTAGCATAAACAAATTATATAACTATTTAAAGTTAATCAACTCTGATAATATTTACCCTTAGACAATGTACACCCTATTTGTTACACCCTGTATAACTTTTATTTTCCTTTGTAATTTATTTTCGGAATTCCTAAGGTATTTTTACAGCTACAATTTAGGAGAAAATAATTCGAATAATACTTATATTATTTAGATTGCCCAGATTTAAATCTAAAGAAATAAAAATTTATAACGTATTTTATGGATTTATGGACATAATACTAATTAACTTTAATCTTTTCATTAGCTGCATTCTTTATGACATTTCCAGATATGTCCAGATGCCTTTACGATATTGTTTGTGATTTAATTTGTGATACATTTATTGTAACTATATTTCTGAAACAAATTATTTGTTTTGCAATTGTCCTCATATCTTATTGTTTGTCATAAATTGGGATATACAGGGTATTTTATAATATACGTTGTTGAAAAAAATTCTATAAGAGACATAGAAGCATGTTCAATTTCTTGCTTAAATGAGGCGACGACAAATTACTTTTTTTATGTGTTTACTAACATTCCAATTAATTATGCTTATTATAAGTACGTACATAGCTATTACAAAGGTGCCAGGTTTTTTTAAGCATCAGTTTTTTGTGCGGCCAGGACGGGAAAGTACGTCTTTTATATTTCTTCAGAAAGAGATGCTACACGGTGTACTCGAAAAGTGTGGTAAAAATTCGGTATATTATTACAATGTTGCCTTCGAATAGTTAATCAGAAACATCATGAACTTTTATTTCTTGTATTTCATACAAGCTTTCCTTGTTGTTGTTTCACAAGTTTAGGAATACCGGTATCAAGAATCTCAGTAATTTGCTCATTATGGACTATTTTGTATTATGTATGGACCTTGTTAAAAAAAAATAAAAATAGAATGTTCGAACTCCTGTAGCTATTTTGCAAGAACTGTGACAAATAAGTGTTGTCGGTGAGTTGATGAATCAGCGTCTTCGCTCGATCAATCGACATTCCTAGTAGTTGTTAAACATCTGTTCAGTGGTGTACTGTGCATTTTGATACGAATGTTTTTGCGTTGCAAAATGCTAACCCTTTATGTACGTAAGGCTAAAAAACGATCACTTGTGGATGATGTAAATAAGTTTATTAGGAATTTACCGATTTAGAATGCGATAGTGCAAATATAATATGTTTTGTTTGCAATAAACTACCTACACTTAACTTATCTAAACTAAACTACACTTATCTAAAACTACCCTTAAACGTATTCGAGAATTTCACAGACAGTGCCTCGACATCTATGAGCCACCACAGCCGATTGATTCTTTATCGCTACATATTATTTTGAGATTTTCCACAAAATAAATTGTCTGTAGTATTACAATTTGATCCTAAATAGCGGACGGCTATCAAGGAAAATAAAGCTATATTTGAAGATCCTTAAGTTGGAGCAGATCTACAAACTATTTATAACAATTACAAGGGGCTAGTGGAAGTAATTCCAGGTGCTTTATTTTATTATTAAGAATTATTTATTTTATTTTATTTCAATTATAACGAAGTCGCAAAGGTGACGCCTCTGGTACGCCGACGAACCGAGCGGCTCTAGTAATTAGTCGATGTAACTATATGTTTTGGTAGATTCTTATAATATTACTTATGTCTAATGCTTATATACACATTACAATCAGATTTCGCGTGGAAAAAAAAATTGACGGAACTCAGTCTTCTTTGTTGCACAAGCCATTACCTCGTAATTAGCTTCAAGCTGTGCTGTCTCACGGTCGATGTAGACATGTAGATATTTACACATAATAGTTTTTAAAGTGATGTGGAAAAAACTAATAATGATTATTTAGCAATATATCCAAGGGGTACTTGATTAAAGCTGAGTATTCTTTTCCGTTCATTCACTCGATACACAAAATAAACATTCATCCACTCAAGTCGAAAGTGCGATGTTGAACCTGTTAAAGAAAAATCTCGTAACCGGCTATTTTACACGTTTTTAAATCCAACCGTTTTAGAAGTCGGTACGGGTCGGAACATTTCTCGATCACCCTGTACGCAACTCTAAATGGCATAAATTAGATTCAGGAAGAGGAACGTTACCCGGCAATCAAGCAGGATTTTTTCGACGTGTGAAGTCCAAGGACGAGCCTGCCCCAGCATATTACGTAAGTACACTCGGAGGCAAAAAAAAATTGGAAAACGTTCGCGATGCGTTTGCGCGAGCGTGAAAACGGTCTTGGTAGCTTCCGCGATACACTGACAACGAGATATAACGGAAAATTGCAGGGAAAAACGCAGGCGAGCGGGAATGCCTTGGAACGCGGAAAAACGCGGAAAATGCTCTACAGTGTGATTTTGTTTCGAATGTACCGTCGCGAATTAGCGAGGCGGCGTTGGTGGTTAATTATTTTTTATTGTTTTGAATTGGGATGGATTATAAATCAGAAGAACGTCGGGGGGGTCCCGGTCGGAGCTTTGGTTTCTGTTTCAACACGCTCCCTATCATCGTAGGATCGTATTTGCACTATTTCCTATTATCTATTTTCTACTTTCACAAACGATTTTCTTTAAATCGCCATCTATTTTTCAAATTAGTCATATTTTGGGATAAATATCACGTTAAATCTGAAATTTAATTAACGGGGCTAGTTTGGATTGCCGCTAGGGTCGTGGCGATCGTGAGGCACCGTTTAGGGGGCGTTCCCACTAACGAAATTCTCTCAAACCTGGAATTGACGCGATATCATTGGTTACTAGGCATCACGTGGTTCTAAAAGTCGAATAGCTTTGTTCCAGCGCATTCTTCGACGATGCCTTTGTCGAAGTATTTATACCTATAGCAAAACGTAAATTGTTGGTAACTGATGTGACAGAAAAACAAATGAGTAGAGGTAGTGAGGCTCTGTTATATTTCATTTTGAATTATATGTGTTAATTCTGTGGAATATTTTCGATTTTGGTCATTACGAAATATTAAAATTTACAGTATACTAAAAAAAAACATCAAATTATAATCATCTTTTTAAAAATAATTATCAGGCAGTAATTTAAGAGCTATATAAATATATTTCATTAATTTTTTTACACGATTTATCTGACACCATGAAAAATTGTTCAGGTCTACCCACTTTCATTCGTAGGGCTGCAGACTGGAATTATTCTCGAAATGGGGATGCACCCTTACAGAGTAAAAAATGTTGATGTTGAATGTTGATGATGAAAAAGTGTTTGGATTATCCGATTTTTGATTAAACATAAAAATTTTTATTATTTTATTAGTTTTTATTAATTAACAATTCTTTGTTATTCAACGCATCATCTGTCAAACGAGCATGCTTAATACAAATGCTCATAAAGTATTTTTAAAGAATTTCCTTGTAAAAAAAACATTATCTTTGTCTGTCAAATTACCCTTCCCCAGCATTTAATACAGCTTCACTTGATGAAAATGTCTTTCCATTGAAATACTCTATCAACTTTTGAATTAAACGAAAGTCCAAAGACATCAAATCTGGCGAATATGGCGGATAATACATAAATCCAAAGCACAGTTTATTAATTTTCTGCAATTATAGTCTTTTAAAGCGGTGCATTCTGAAAAAAAATACTCCGTTGGACACTTTGTTCATCTCATTTCTCTTAGTCATTTTTGACAGCATTTTGAAAATATTTTCGTACTATGATATTTCAAAGGGGTTTGACGTATTGGTAAAAATATCTTCTTTTGATAACTCATAGAAGGCGCAAGACTAACTGGATCGCACGTTGCAGCGGGCCACAAACTGTACCCTGTGGAACACCTTGTGAGTTATATTTCAAGATATATCTCACGATAATTATGAATGTACGTTAATTAACCCTGACGAATTTGGACGGTTTAAGTGAAGGATTGCATTTTAAAAATTTCCTGTTTACTTGTCTTGTCTGTTGGTATTTTTATATATGTACATTGCAGCTATCTAAGGAAAGGCGTGCTTTATCGGTTCGCGGTAATGGGAAATGTTTGAATGTATTACAATTAGCCTTGTTGATAATTAAAAATGGCTTAACTCATCATTATTCTGCAATAAGCAACTTCGTACCTTCGCAATAGAAATATTGCTGTTATATAATTAATTCCGATATTATGTATATCGATGTAGAAAGTTACGTGTGTTGTAGTGTGATTTCGTCCAATGGAATTTTCCTCACAGTGCGCCACAGTGAATGTGAATTCTTGTCGTTTTTATGCACACGTAGTAAAAGCCGAATTTCCATTTTTTTTGTGCACGTTTCATCCAAACTATGTAGGTTAATTTCAATTATGAGTATGAGTTTAATATTAAATATAAATTTAACGTAGACATAAAATGTATTGCTTTAAATTTTGTTTATCTCATATTTTATAGATTTTTTTAATTTTCGTATTGAATTAATTTAAATTCAATTTTATAATATCAGGTTTCATGTAATTAAAATAATGTACCTTTGAAATTTAAAAAATCATCGTGATTTATTATTTCTAATCAATTTTAGTTCTTTTAATTTATAGTACTCACATATTTGATTAATGTGCACAAGATTTTTATACGTAGAAAATTAATTAATAGAAAAAATGTTCATACTTTAAAATAAGTTAAATATTTCAGTTATTTATGTACATCCTATATATACTGCTAATGCATAAGGTCGAATATATCCGCGTAATATTTTTTTTTCGTTGGCGAGAGACAATTCGGTAGGAAAGATATTTGTTATCAAGACAAAAAAGTACGAACTGCCTTTAAAAAAAATTATAAAAAATTTAATATAAATAAAAAATTGATTTAGCAGACGAATTCTTTTAATATTGATATTTATTCCTATTTATTACACTTATGGCTTTTATTTTAAAACCAAATAAAACTGTCGCGGTGTAAATTTTGTTTCTCTTCACCCGTCAACGAAATCCGGATTAAAATCTGGCAAGTAATCCGGCCGAAGTATTTCATTTACATTTGTGACGTTAAAATTAAATAAAAGTGGGTATTTTAGAGTGGAAGGCTGTTTATTCTCACCCTGGAAAGTAACCCGGACTAAAATCTGGGGAAAAAGCTGGCCCAAGCAGTATTTTATTTATTATTTGAATGACTTTTTGTAACTTCAAATCCAAGTAAAAGTGAAAGGTTGTTTCTTCGCACCCAGCAAAGAAATTCGGACTAAAATCTGGCGGAAAAACCGGCCCAAGTGGGAAAATGCCTTTGGTACCTTACCTTTAGCGTTCCAATTCTTAACCATTTGTAGACGGAGGGCCTGCACCGAAATACGAAAAATCCCCGTCAGACGCACAGTTCCTCGCTTTCACCACGACACGCGCACGAGTGTATTTAAAAAAAAATAATCAGCCGCGGCCTCCGACAATATCATTTATAAGCGGATTGATATGCGGAAAGGTAGGAGGACGACCGACCGACCGACTAGAGTTGTCGAAACATCGTTAGCGTCGACGACAGAAAAAAAAACAACAACGTTAATTTCCTGGACGCTTTGATGCGCAACACCGACTACTAGTTCGGTGCTATCTTAACGTGATCTTCGTTATTATTTGCTTTTAATTGCGGCTGTTCCGCCAGTGGCGGCTGCAAAAATGCGGTGGGGGCGGAATGGAGTGAAAGTATTTTGGAGGATGGTAAAAAATCGAGGAAATCGATGATAAGTTTTGGGAATATTAGAACTAATTAAACGCGTCTAAGAATTTTGGGAATTCTTCGAAACTGTAGAAGGTTATCTTTGTCGAAGCGCGCCGATTTGTTCGAAATTGAACGAGAGGAGTTAATGAATGTCGAGATTTTTTTGCTTTGAATTTTTAAAACTAAAGAATGTTCGAATATGATGAAATGAAGACTTACAGTAAATGAAAATTTATTAAGAAAATTGTCCGAAAAGAAGCAGAGGGCTCTATCAGAAGACAACACAAATTACACAGGCCTACAAATTTCGACATTTTGAAAGTTGATTTGGGTTTGATAAGTGATTATAAGTTTATGCTGATTTCGTATCTACCTTCCGTTTTTTCTCCTCACGTAAGGTTTTGATCAACTGAATAATCAGAATAAATTAACTAAAGGAAAAAATACATTTTAATAAACATTAAAAAACATAGTAAAAAGCAACAAAACAGATAGTTTTGAGTCTCTAATTTCCTTTTTTCTTTGAAAATCTCTCCCCTCTTAACAACAAACTTCGTTTTGTAGTTTCTCTTATGTAGTCATTCGTGGGATGTTCTCTTTTCAGCATCTAGCAGTAATCAGCCATCATCGCCACATCCTATCGACCCTGGTACCTCCTTTCCATCTCCTTTATGTCTTGATGGAACGTTTCACCTTGCTCTTCACTAACAGCACCAATATTTTCTGGAAAATAGTCCAGATGAGCATGCAGAGAATTAATTTTTATGCTCATATTACAACCAAGTTGCTTAAATTTATCCAGGATTTTGTTAACAATTTCCTCATACTGTGGATGTTTATAATTTCATAAAAAAAATCCTGTTACATTTTTAAAGTATATCCAAGATTTTTTTCAATTTCCGTTATTGTTTCTTCAAACTGTTGGTCCTGCATTCATTTTCTTATTTGTGGCCCTACGAAAATGTCTTCCTTTAATTTTGCTTCAGAAAGAGCTGGAAACTTGCCACATGAGTACTTAAAACAGTTCCCATTTTTATCTATAGCTTTTACATATTGCTTCATTAATTCTAATTGAATATAGTAGCGGCAAAAGAACTTTTTCCGGATCAACCAAATTTGCATAAATAACGTTACTTGAACCGGGTGTTAAGTTTATAATAAAATATATTTGGAGTATTTTTACAACTGCTAGGCATTTTTAAAACAACATAAAAACACACAAAGCGATGTCACGAGTAAACGTACACACATTAAAAGAGTACTACAGCGATTATGTAAATTCCCGAATAAAATAAAGCCAGTAAGTAAAAATAGAATAAACAAAGATATTTAATTATTATAATTAATTAGACAGTTAGAGTAAATTTAAAGAATTTATTTGACTAAAATGCAGAATTTGCAGGAATTACTTGGCATATAATTAAGTTTAAATGTAATTGAGTTGATTATTTTAATTGCATTAATTCAATTTACTAATTTAATTTGGCCGGATAGCTGTGTTGGATAGAGCGCGTTATGTGGCGACCAATGACTGACTGACGTGATTTTGTCGTGATTCCAGGCGTCAGCACTGGCAATGTCGGTAGGATTGGGCGTTTCGTCAATATGTATGCCCCACTCAGATAGATTTCGGCCTTGGATTTGAAAATAACCTTATTTATGCAGCGTGTTATTTAATTGTTTGTAGTAATAGAACTGAATTGAAGACCTAACGAAAGTCATCATCATCATGAGGTCATCAGTCCTAAGACTGGTTGGACGCTAACCTCCAGCTTCTCCTATCTTGTGCTAACCTACGCATTTCGCTAATTGTGCGACAACCCACATCCCTTACTATTTGCGAGCAGTAGTCTAATCTAGGCCTACCTCTGTCTTTCTTCACTCCTATTTCTGCCTCCAAAATATCGCGGACTATTCCCCCATGGCTCAGCAAGTGGCCTACCATTCTATCTCTTCTTTTCTTTATGTTTTTCCACATACTTCTTTTCTCGCCGATTTTCTCTAATACTTCTTCGTTTCTAACCCTATCAGTCCACGGTATTTTCATCGTTCTTCGGTAACACCACATCTCAAAAGCTTCTAATTTCTTCCTACTTGCTTCCCCTACCGTCCAGGTTTCGCAACCGTATAGTGCCGTGCTCCATACATACGTTTTCAAGAATCTCTTCCTTGTTTCTAAGTTTATTACCCCCGAGCATAAAAGTGCTTTCTTTTTGTTAAAAGCTACTCGACCCTGCGCTATTCTTTGTTTTATATCTTTATCGCTTCTTCCATCCCAATTTATTTTACTTCCTAAATAAGTGAAGTCTTTAACTTCCTCCAATCTTTCATTATTAATTTGTACTTTCGTTTTTGCTCTGCTCTCGCGCCCTCTGCACACTAACACTTTAGTTTTGTTTTTATTCACCCTCATTCCGTATTCCTCTGTCAATACTGCCTCCATTTCGTTCAACGTTGATTCCAATTCCTCTTTACTAGATGCTAATACTGCTATATCATCCGCGAATCTCAGAATTTTTAGTTTCTGTCCCTGTACTTTAATCCCGAAATCCACCCTATCTTTTACCACATTAATCGCCTCTTCGATGTACAGATTAAAAATTAGTGGTGATAGCGTACATCCTTGTCTTACTCCTTTCCTAATACCTACTTCCCATCTTCCCCCTTCTACTTCTATAACAGCAGTTTGCTCTTTGTAGATTGTGTACTACTCTCCTATCTCTATACTTCATTCCCGCGTTCTTTAGTATCTCGAACATTCTAACGAAAGTATATATGTACTTGAAAATAAAGTACTCAGAAATGTGTTAGTGAAAAACTGAATAATTAATCAATGTAACTTTCGTCGCTTATTTCACTATAAAATTAATTAATTTTATTGATATAAATAAATTGATCGAAAGACTTGACAACATTCGTCGGAAAATTTAAGGAAATTAAGGGAAATGAAAAATAATTATTTTAGTTGTGTTAATATTTCTGAAATTAATTAAATTACTGGATAAGTCAATTGGAGTAACCGAATATAATTAATTATTTCGTTATTTTCAATTATCCTAATCCTCTTCGTCAAATAAATTTTGTTAGTTTCAATAACAGTGTTAATTGATTGCAGACACGGATTTAATGCAGCGAACAATTTTTTATAATTTAACATTAAAATTTAATATTAAAATTGATAAATAAGTCATAATGCCTATTAGACTTCCCTACGTTGCGCCTCTGACTAACGATATTAAAAATAAGCTTATCTCGGGTCTTGCTCGATCGAAAGCATTTGGCGTGGAAATGCATCAAATTTGATAATTTCTTTAAAACGGTTGACTCACTGATATACATATGTGTTAGTATGTATATGGTGTGTAATATAATATAATTAACGTTCTGTTGAAGACTTCGTGATACGCTCAAGGATTCGAAAATGGGTTAAAAAAGAGATGCTGTTAAAAAATCGGATTGTTATTAACAAGATAACAAGTAATTTATACTTACAAATACTGTTATGTGTATCAAGGATATAATTTTAATAAGGAACTGCCACTAAAAAGTGTTACAATCAGTTTTAGCAATCGTACTTATGGCAAAAAAAAATTGATAGTTGAACTGGAGTTCTCATCATGTCCTATTTTTATTTTCTAATTTACATTTGTTCCATTTCGTAGTATTTTTTCGTTATTTCATCTATTTGTTTCTAGGCTATTTGATGATTTAGGTATAAGGAGAAATGCGGGCCTATTTTGATGGACGAGCGCATAGACGTAGTCTTGCCGCTTTAACAAGGGGATCCTTCCAATTATCAAAATAAAAAAAATAACTGCGGTGTTAAATAAGAAGTGAAGACACTGGTATCAAGTGGTTTCTTTCGTTCACGTATAAATTGCAATACAAAACCCTCTTTTGTCCTTTATTTTTCCTTTATTTCACCCAAGCAATATTAAATAAATCTTCCATCACTAGTTTCATATAACAGCGGAAATAAAACAGTGCTTCGTTTTTAACGTACTTTTTTTTAACAAAATGAGAAATAAGATTTAAATACAAATTAGAAGATTTATAAAAAATATATATTAATAACCAATCTACCATAGCCTACACTTGTTCACGGGATTCATGTTGCTGCCCGCCTTGCAATTGAAAGCCTCCGAAAACTCCTCCATATTGGATAGGACCCCGTTCACCCTCCACTTGGAAGTGGCATGTGACCCGTCCTTCATGGCCACCAGATAATTTCTTGATGGATTGTTACACCACATCTGAAATAATTAAGTTTGTACTGAAAGTCGTAAAGACTCGGTAGATAATTAGGAAATTAGTAGGGTCACACTAGGACTAGTAATGCGCAGAATCATGCAGAGCGTAGTGGGAATATTGGGACTTAGTTTCAGTACTATTTCAATATACACCACAACTTGGAAGTCTGACAACACTGGATGTGGTCCGTAGTTGCGATAGCCTTAGTTTACGTCAAAGGAGTGGTCTATCGGGTGAAATTGGGCATGGGTGTAATTGGGTCCTCGTTGGAGTAGGAGAGCTTGGCACCTTCTCCATCGAGTAAATAGCCATTGGGACACGAACTCAAGCATAAAATGACCCTCCCGATACCGGGCTCAGTCCTCTATTCCAGACGAATGACATTGTTGCAGCTACGATAGGTCATCCACCCATGTAGTGGTCAGGGAGCAAAGTGCTGCACTTCTGCAACGCCTCGTGGAGCAATTGACGTAAGTGCCCACCGTATTCCATTCCCCATCAAAAGATAGCAAGAAAACTTCAGGATTGCGCATGAACAGACAAATTTCAACAATTGAAGGATGATCGACATAAATGCACGATATGAGCTCCGACAATTATTTTAAAATCTACGATTACCTTTGGCCAAGATAACTTTTGATATTAATAGAATAAATTACGTGAACAATTTGAAAAATTTATGTGTATTGATGAATGACTGTAGAAGTAGGCTGTGGTTGAGCTTGGAGTGAGGTCAAATTCCGTAGTAGTCCTTCATTGCTTATAAATAAGTCGCATGGATTTATTTCCCGATCGAATAAGGAGATGATTTCTTAAGTAAACGACTTCGTCGATTATCAAGTAGATTATAATTTCAGCGAATACGTCTAGATCGAGTCTATTATATATGTGTATGTGACTAACATATCGATTAGTTGTATTACTTTTCTGCACTCAACTATACGCGGAAAAATAATGCAATCGTGTAAAAAAGTAATTATTTTTCAAGTGTATATTTTTCGTTTTTTGACCTAAAAACAAAAAAAAATGGTTTTTAAACAATTTTGCGCGTGTGTGTCGTTGTTGTTGTCGTCGTTATTGTCGGCATTAATAACATTTTTAGTTAGCACGATAACTCAACTAAATCGTGTCGGATCGATCGGGGTTTGACTGATTCTGATCGGGGACGTCTCCCAGATGACACCTATTGATTTTGAGGTGGATAGGACACACCCCACCCTGTCCATGGGTCATGAGAAAGCACGATGGTGGTCTATTTGAGAATTTTTTTTGTTAGCACAATAACTCAACTAAATCGTGTCGGACAGATCGGGTTTTGACTAATTCTGATCGGGAACGTCTCCCAGATGACACCTATTGATTTTGAGGTGGATAGGACACACCCCACCCTATCCATGGGTCTTGAGAAAGCACGACGGTGGACTATTTGAAAATTGTTTTTTGTTAACACGATAATTCAACTAAATCATGTCGGATCGATCGGGTTTTGACTGATTCGGATCGGGGACATCTCCCAGACGACACCTATTGATTTTCAGGTGGATAGAATACACTCTACCATGTTCATGGGTCATGAGAACGCACAATGGTGGACTATTTGAGAAATTTGTTTGTTAGCACGATCACTCAATTAAATCGTGTCGGATCGATCGGGTTTCGACTGATTTTGATTAGGGACGTCTACCAAACGACATATATTGGTTTTGAGGTGGATAGGACATACCCCCACCCTGTTCATGGGTCATGAGAAAGCACGAGGGTGAACTATTTGAAAAAAGTAAAAGTGTCGCATAAAACACATATTCTGCATTTATGTGTTCGTTTATTTTTTCTCGGCCACTCAATTTCGACATAGAGATGTTCTACGTGCGGAAAAATCCGTTTTAAGGTTTTAAAACTGTTTATTTTTAGAAAATAAACACGCTAAATCTGACCCTCTTAGTGATTGGCAGTTTAAGGACGACGCTGAAAAAGATAATGAATGCACAAAAATTCGATAGCAAAGTAATTTTGTCTAAAATCGTTATCGCATCGGATGCGATGTTAATGGCCCTCCTGAATACGATAATAATCTCCCTTTTAATGGGAAATTGGCGGTTTTCTCGTAAATCCGAAAAAGTTTTTTCGAACTTCAGGTTCACATTAACAACTTTGAAATCCAAACGTACCTAGAGCACCTCTGGATTTAAGACGAATCCAAAGGGGCAACTGAATTTGTCTATCTTTTTTACGCGTGTATGGATTTTTTCAGATTTTTTCTCCAGAAAACGTTTTTTGTAGAACAAAATTTGTTCCACAAATGTGGATAAATGCTTGTCTAAAATGCGAAAGGCTCATAATCGAATCAAATTACATCAAAAACGATGTAAATGGTTCTCCTAAACACGATAACAATCTCACCTTTAATGAAAAATTGTCTATTTTTTTGTAAAACCCAAGAAATTTTTTGAATTTTAGGTTCAAAGTAACAACTTCGAAATCCATGTGCACCTAGAGAACCTCTTGGATCAAGAGAAATCTGAAGGCGCCACTGAATTTGTTTATCTTTTTTACGCGTGTATGGATTTTTTGAGATTTTTTCTCGAGAAAAAGTTGTTTTGTGGAAAAAAATCTATTACGGCAAGGTAATTTTGTCTGAAATAGGAACGGCTTAAAATTGACACAAATTCCAGCGAATACGATGTAAATAGTCCTCCTGAACACGATAGCAATCCCCTCCCTTTTAATGGGAAATTGTCGGTATTTTCGTAAAACCGAAAAAAGTCTTTTCAAACTTCAGGTTCAACAACTTTGAAATCCATACGTGCCTGGAGAACATCTAGATTTAAGAGAAATCCTAAGGCACTACTGAATTTATCTATCTTTCTAACGCGCTTATGAATTTTTTCGTAAGCCAAAAAGATAACGAACGCAGAAGTGCCTACCGTTCCGTATCCTATGAAGAACAGCTGATCGGCGTTGAAGTCTTTAGTTTTGGGCGTCTTCTCGGACCGCATCAACAGCTTTTTTACCGCCCTGTATGACTCTCTGGCTCCCCCGTTGTCTGCTATGTTCTCGTTCAAGGTCAGAGAAGCGTTTATCTGAAAATAAAAATGACTATAGCGTATTGATATCACTGAAGTTGATCATCTAAAGATTTCGGTTGAAGATTTGACTCTAGAAATCAGGATCATCACTGTCCTCCTCTAGAAATAGCAGTTTGCTGACGATTTCTATCATTTTGACAACCTCCAAAAACGAATTTTTAGAAAAAGTCGTTTCGGTTGAACAATGGGCGAGGCCAGTGGCGAAGCGTCCAATAAGGCTGTAAGTCTAGCTAAATTGAATTTGAATATCATTCTACGCGTCGGCATACCGGTAACCGACAGTGCGCGCAAGGCTTATTTTTTAGTATACGTACATAAGCGTCTATTTCCTCAACGTAGTATTGGTTATATTGGTTTATAAAGCAGCTGGTCCTATCGTTGAATGCAGTTTTCGTCTCTGTGGACCACCATTGTCGCACTATGCCATCCTGGTCGTACATCTGGCCTTGAGAGTCAAAGCCGTGGGTGATTTCATGGCCAATCACGCTGCCTATCCGGCCATAATCCAAAACACTGAAAAGGAAATAAATGGCATTACTCGTAATGCGCGTCGCCGGTCGACCAGGTGACGTAATATAAACGCCACTGCTTTTATTGTAAGTAGTCGTATAAAACGTGAATACGTTTTGTGCGGTTGTAAGCTACTAGCTACTCGACGAACACAGCCAGCTTGTGAGGATTTTAATCGTAATTTTACCTTGCAACGTCTCATCTTACCTAAGATTTGATCCGAAGAATGTCGGGTTCAGTACTGCGACTGGGAAAACTGAAAGAAAACTTAATTGTTACATTATATCATTGCCATTTCACGCACAGCTTATCGAGAATAGGAACAAGTCTCAAAACTGCGATATCGGACCGCCCACGAAGTGTGCAGTAAATAGCCTGATCTTTACTCAGTCGCATTGAGACCTTTGTAGAGTGAATACCGAGTATGTATGAATGTACAGAGTGTTCGAACTGGCTGTGCGTCCTTTTCCCCGCTGCGTCGCTCTTTCTTCTATGCATACACAGATAATTTCACACCTTTTCCTATTCTTGATAAGCTGTACGGCAAAGACATTTACAATTTGCAACAGCCTTTATAACATTCAAGTTATGATTGTAAATATATATTTAATGCAAAGTCACTCACTGATTTTGTTATTCGGCCTGTTGTAGTAGGCGTTGACCTCAAAGGGAGACTTGTCCCAACTAGAAATGAAAATAAAACAATCGACAAACGTCTCATTGAACAAGCATATCCCCCACTTACAAAGTCCTGTCTCTCTTGGCCAGCTGGGAGATCTGGTAAGCCTGCTTGAAGGCCCTGATCCTCCTCGCGTTCCCGTAATTGTCCCACTTGCATATCCTGACGTTCTCGTAAAATTTGTCCAAGAGCGTTTTGTTGTCGACGAAATCCGGATAGCCCAGGATGGTCACCATGTTGTTCACCTTCTGTATGGCCACCTTCTTCGATTGGTCGTCCATCCAAGTCGCCTCGTCGACGATCTCCTTGAAGGAGGCTTGCAAGTCCCTGATCATTTGCAGCGCCTGAAATAGTCGGTGATATAAACGGAAGGGCGGAGGGGGCCTTGAGGCACACCTATATCGGAACGTACCTTAGTGAGTCGGTTGACGTTGAAATATCTCAGCTGGTACTCGTAAGCGATGGCAAAACTTAAGGACGCCGTCCCCACCGAGTCGATGATTTTCCTTGTGCAATATTCCTTCCTGAAACGGCCAACATTAGCGGCTGCAATTGAAGGCATCAAATATCCTTACCTAGGCAGTAGTGGGAGATTGATGTTCCTGTAGTACTCTTCAAATATCGCCCTAGCTTCGGCGTCGCTATCGGCAGCCATGTAGAGTAAGACCCTCATCATCACGAAGTTCTTTACCGTCTCCGGCTTATTCATGCTGACCCAATTGAGGATACTGTAGATGAGGTCCGCCAGGCCAGTAGGGGCTAGCACTTGGGTGGCCTTATCGATGGTAACTCCGGAATTGGCGAAGACCCTGCCCACGTAGTCAACCCAGTCCATCTGAAAACCCAGAAAGTATGATTTAAATGTGTTGGCTACCAACGAAGTTGTAGTTTCGAAGAAGGAATGTTGGTACAAGAAAAAGCAGTCTCTATTACCTCAATTCTGTCTCCAAAGTGTTTCTTTGTCCATTGATTTAGCTCTTCTAACGTGATAGACATATCACTGAAGCTCTCGACAGTCACATTATCAGGTTTGTACTAAAAATAAGAGTATGTTATTGGACAGTGTTCTTCGATGTATTCCAGATGTCTTACAATGTTTACTAGCATAAAATAGTAACGAGATCATTGATCTAGGACTTGAAGAAACGTGTTTAATGTCAGAGGGCTGTAAAAGGAACTAATGGGAATTAAGTACTATGTATATAAAAGCGAATTCTAACTTGGCCCTGTTAATTTACCCTGTACATAGCGAATATATATTTTGGTTATGGACCGTTCAATGTTCTAAAAATAACTTCTTGGATATCTTGAATCTATATCAGGAACACGTCATCTGGGTTGTGAAAGATCACTTAATTTGGGAAAAAGTAATTGGTATCTCAAGTGTCGATGTAGATACCGCCTTAAAGTGGATTTTTAGATAATCTCCGTCTAGAGACTGGATAAAGTCAAGGGGTTAGAAAAGATGTGCTTGTAAAAAAAAATACGTAGGTCCAAAAGCAAAAATCTGTTGTAGTTTCGTGGGAGTTTTATACGAGTCCAGGCTCATAATAGACACTCTCAAAAATATTTTATTAAAGCAAAATATTGGTAACAGAAACAAAGAATAAACTTTGAACTTAAATGCGATGAAATATTACGTTATGATGTGTCAATGACGAGTTTGTAAAAAAAAAACATTAAGATTCGCGGTTCAGAATAGTTCGGCCAGTTACTGAAATGCATAGTAGGCTGCACAACTAGAGTATGTAGAGGTCACATCATGTATGTAGGTTTTTTCGTACTCACCCCTCCTTGGTAGACGCCCCTCATGAAATTGGACATCACCTCTATGTTCTCGAGTATTTGTACTTCCGAAAGTTCACTCCCCACTGCCGATTGCATCTTAAACGCCATTTTCCTCAGGAAAACGTCGAAAGGCGCCAAAGGCGATCTCGCTCTTGGATTGTGGGTTTTCTTCCCGAATTGTTGAAAGCCATGCTCAATAGCCTGTTCGTACGTTACTTGTACGTTGGGCCGGAAGAACGATGGATTTGAAATGGGATCCGAGTATAACTGAAAGAAATCATCACTGGTCTGAGTACAACTAAACATAAAAGAAAGAGGAGACCAGTTTTCTAAAAACGCCGAATGATTTGGAGATGATCAAAACTCAAGTTTTAATCAATCTTCTCCTGGTGATGACAAGTTGACTGGCGAAAAGCGCTTTGGGCGATGTATACTTTCGGTGGACCAATGAATAATCACGGAGGTCATTTAATTATGGTTTGAACGGTTGAAATTGCTAATTGAAAAGGTCGCAATAGCTTGGAAGGCTTACCCGAATGAGATTGTTCGAAGAGTTGGCCAAGTCGGAGTATGCCTCCATGGAAAAGATCATCGGTATCCCGTACTTGCTCACCGCGTCCCCTATTTCATTCCATCCGAATTTGGCGTTTCTCTTTTTGTCGGTTTCCACCAACGGGAAACCGCGTTGCTCCAGCACTATCGTGATCTCGGGGTCTCTCATCGAATCCACGTAGGCGACGTCCATGCACGCCTTGTACGCCGCGCGGACTTTCTTGAGCGCCATCGGGTCTTCGGGGTAGTTGTCAGAAGATAGGATGGCTGAAAGTATGCCTTAAAGTTGTTAAGGCGATCGAGGTTTGAGGTAGTCGGTCTTACCGTTGGACAATTCCAGTAACTTGGTTTCCAGCAGGGTGAACTGGTCGACCGTGAGGTCTCCCTCGGGGAGGGGGTAGATGTTCTTGAAGTTCCCGCAGGCGAACTCGTAGAAATCGTCGCAGGGATCGGCGCTTTTGTTCAGGTATTGGAGTTCGGGTATCTCTAGAAAATATGCTGGTTTAGGATCGGTTGGTTCGTGGAATGGCCAGCGCGAACGCCGGATCTGAGTCACAGAAATATTTGGTAATAGTCGGTTCATTCAGTAAGCGGATTATATTAATATGTACATACTTGAATTAGTTAATTCGAGGATGTATATATGTCGTTGCGATTTAATACTACATTCAGTTTTATATAACTTGCGAGGCAAAAAAGTCAGAAATTAAAGCAGAGTTACGCATAGTCTTCTGAATAATTGACTAAATATGGGTGTAAATTTTGATATATCAATGTTATCTTTGAAATATCATCAAGGAAAAATATAATGAGACACTTTTGATATATTTTCGTGAGATGTAGGCAATGCTGAGTTATTTTTTGAATTAATTATTGAATTATTATGCTTTTCGTCAATAGAGTGTGTACCTATTTTGAAAGTAAAAGTATAATCAAGGCCAGGAATTAATTGATAATTGCCTACATTTCAGGGGAGCGTATCCGAAGTGTTTCATTACATTTGTTCCCGACTATATACATTGGAATATTTTTCTTTGTGTATTTTTCTTTCCAATTTCTCTCGTTGTTTTGAGTTTTTTTTTTTAAATTAAATTTAAGAAATTGTCAGGTAATTTGAGAGATAATTTTCTGAAAAGTTGTCAGTAGGTAATTTTCTGCTATTTAAACTATGCTAAACAATATACAGTGGTCTTATAAAGGATGGATTAAATTCGCCCAAAATTCAAGAATTTTTGGGAAGACATTTAGATCTATTTTGTTAATTTAACGTTGCATTTTATTAAACTAAATTTTATGTACCTATACATGGTGTTGTAAAAATTAGACATTACATCAAACATATATTTCATTATATGGTTATTTTCTAAAATCTATTATAAATGTTTTATAGATATTTTATATTATATACAGGGTGAGTCGGGAGGAACGGACCAAACTCCAGGAGTGTATTGTACGCGTGAAAATAATGCACAAAAACTTAAATGTTGTTATCCGATTTTTGTTTTCAAGTTATAGCGTAATTAAAAGTAAACAAAATTTCATACATTAACGTTTTGGTCATCATAGCGTTATAAATGTTCAAAAATACCGCCATTCACCTCTAAACATTTTCTGCTTCTTCTATGAAGGGCTGCAGCTGCTTAAGATCGACTGCAGCATTTCTAATACGTTGAATTAGTGCACCCCGAGTGTCCACTTTTACATTATACACGTCATCTTTGAACCAGCCCCATAAACAATAATCTAGTGCTGTGAGGTCTGGAGATCTTGGAGGCCAACTAATAGGACCACCGCGACCAATCCAACGCCCTGGAAACCATTCGTCCAAATGTTTTTTGACCTGACGAGCGAAATGTGCAGGAGCTCCATTGTGCTGGTAGTACATTTGCATTCTGATGTTTGAAGGAACATCCTCTAGTAGTCCGTGTAATTCTTTTTGTAAAAATTTAAGTAGTTGTCTCCTGTGAGGCGATTCTCCAAAATGAAAGAGTCAATTAAATAACCATCGACCATACCACACCACACGTTTACCGAAAACTTATGTTGAAAGTTACTTTCGACTGTTGCGTGGGGATTTTCATCTGACCATACATGACAGTTGTGAGTATTATTAATGCCGTCATGGGTAAATGTTGCTTCATCTGTAAAGAGTATACAACACGAGGATTCTTATTTATCCACCGACAAAATTTCTTCCGGTTGTAGGTGCTGTACTCTCTGTACATGGTATGGATGTAAGCCTTGCTGGTGGAGTGTGTTTATTACTCTTGTTTGTGGAATGCCCAATTGAATACTAATTCTTCGTGAGCTGGTCGTCGCATCTTCTGCTATTACATCCAGAATATCTTCTACATCTTCTAAATCTTGTCGAGTAGCTCGTTCAGATGTTACGTTAACCCTGGGAATATTTCCGGTCTCGCACAGTTTGTTGAAAACTCTGATAAATACATTTTTATTAGGATGTCTGTGATGTGGAAACCATTGACGATATTCTTCAACAGCAGCTCTAGCATTCCCATTACAAAAACCAAAAACAAATACCATATGTGCATATTCTAAATGTGAAAACGTCTGTGGCATTTTGTAATACTTTAATCGTTCAAACTCCAAAATAAACCTTAAACCACTGTCACAATACACTGACACATTGTCAAAACAACAAAGTTATCAAATGTTTTTAAACCTCGAACATGGCATACTAGATAAACATTTTTAATTACGCCATAACTTGAAAACAAATAAAAATCGGATAACAACATTTCAGTTTTTTTACATTATTTTCACGCGTATAATACACTCCTGGAGTTTGGTCCGTTGCTCCCGACTCACCCTGTATATGTAATGTTAAATTGGGATACCGCTGATATTGAGCTGCTTAAATACGGAGAAAAATTTTTCTTCCAAAAACCAATTCCATATATTTTTATATTACTTGCAGATTTGTTTATGTTCGGTGTTGGGTATCTAATATCGTTACGTTTATATGAATCCTAGGAAAAAATCTTCTTTAATAGCTTATGGAATTATTCGATCGCGATTCAAGGATTTTCAGATATTTTGTTAAAATGTAACGCATAGTTGCTTCTGCGGTTGAAATTACTCAGATGAGACCGAATTCAGGTTTTGAGGTTCATTATCAGGCTGAAAAAATAACCAATGTTTTTTGGTGGGTCGAGAGATTTATACAGTACGATAGTAAATTCTGGAACAGCCGAATTAAATATTTACAAAATCTTAGTATGGGCAAAATGTTTATTTTTAAGAATATAATCTGTTCTATTCTAAATTTTGTATATATTCCATAATATATATTTTTTAATGTGTTTTTTTCGCCGGAATATAAACTAGACACAAAAATTAAGAGATGCAAAAAGAAATCATAAACTTTTAGGTGATTTTCAAAGGGCTGTAACTTGGAGAAAAATAGTCTCAGAAGAATTCTGAGAAAAGCAAGTTGAAGCTCCAAGTTTCTAGTTCTTAGATCAATTTTTTGCCATCAGCAGTTTTCTAGTAATCGTAAGAAAAACTTTCGGAAAAAACATTTTTTTTTGCCTTTCATAAGGTCCTCGGATTTAAATATATATATTTTTTTTTTCAGTGATTTCATCATAAATCTTTTTTAGATGATTTTATCCTCTTTAATTTGAGCGGTCTAAAAGCCTTGTACGATGATTTTTTGCTGAGCTATCGTCGTTCAAAGCAAAAAAAGTAATTTTTGACTTTGGTATATGATAAAAGCTGCAAAGTATTCTTTACAAGTCGTAGTGATTGGTTTTTGATAAAAAAAAATTCGTTGCGAGAATATTGATCAAAAAGAGGTAAAAAAATGTGTATTTTGAAATATTCGCTTAATTTGGCACAACTTTCCAAATACTACATATACTAAAGATGTTGACTGCCAATATATAGATTTTTCCAAGAAGAAAGAGAAACTTCAATACATATGTTGTGTAATTCTGAGGTTTTAATACAGTTGGAATCCCAACTATTTAGTGAAGACAAACCATAAAGAAGGAGAAGGATACATACTGATGGAGCATGGTAAAAACAACAAAAGTTGGTATTGTGCTCTAGCAGAAGATAGTATGAGCATTAATAGATCTTAAGAGGGACGTGGTCTTTAACCTAGAAAGCCGTAATCTGATCGTAACTTAATGGTCCCTTGTTCGACCCTTATGGACTATTTCGTGTCCCTTTCATTCTATTTCAAAATCATTTTTGACATCTCGCTATTTCAAAGCCAGATGAGACGTCTTTGGAAGAGTTTGGGAAAGATGCAAGCGCGATATGGTCTAAGTCCAGGTCAACTATCGACTTTCCCTTACGAGTTATCTTGATAACTCGTAAATCCTTGGATTTTCTGCGCAGATGGCTATTGATGGCCTGTGAAGAAACTTGCGAAATGCGGCTTGGGGGGTACTTCGACGTTGTCTGTTTTTTTTTTTTTTTATTAAAAACCAAGTTAAAAACCAATACGTATTTTCCATTTTTCCTATGCGACATTCGTGTACAATGAACTATGACCCCAGTGAACAGCCTACATACGATCGGCATGCTTGGCTACTTCAGATAAGCCGCCAGATCGTCCCGATAACTACACTATCGTCATTTTTGATTGATTAGTCTCCAAGACTAAGGCTAAGGCAATGATAGTACCCGTTCATGTACTATATAAAGTAATGAGTTAATCGGAATTTCTATCGGCCGCTATTAATAGGCATTCCTCGATTAATCGAAGTCCGATTAATTAAAATATGTCAAACATGCGTACGTTCATTGTTGATGTTTGTATTGTTGTCGTTGGCTTTGATGGATTTGCTCAGTACTTGGGGATATATTGCACAATTAAATGGTGATTTTACTTATTTTATGCGCATTTTAAAGCTCGTACCCTGAAATTAATAAAACACAACGCTTGGCTTGCTCTAATAAACACTCATCGACATGTTGAAAAAAAAAACAACTGGGAATTGACATTTAATACATTATAGCTAGTTTGTTATGCAACCAACACGACATATCACGTTGTGTGTAGGGGGAATATCGGGACTTCTGTAACGGATTTGTCCTCCGCCGACTAAATCGACTCGAAATTTAATTATCATTTTTATTATCGCTTAATTGTTATAAAGGGTATTTCAATAAGGACGCTAGATTTTTAAACGTAAATAAAACAAGTTGTGTGTGAGAGATCTACTCAATTTTTTTTTATTTGAAAGAATATTTTATAGCATTAAGTATGGAATATAACTTAAGTCGATGACTTTGTCGCATAAATCTGACTGAATTTGCTGGATGCCGTTCGATATGTTCATTTTGAGGGCATTAATTGTTATAGACCTGCGACTTAAGATAGCCCCAAAGGAATAAATCTAAAGACGTTAATTTGCACGTACTCGGTGGCCAGTTCATGTCGCCGCTGCGCGAGATAACCAAACCCTAAAGTCGCTCGTGCAAAATGTCCATCGAGACATGCGCTGTGTGGCACGTAGTGCCATCCTGTTGGAACCACATGTCGTCGGTGTCCATGTCATCCAGTTTAGGCCACAAGAAGTTGCTTATCATCTATCTGTAGCGTTCGCCGTTGACGATTATAGCGATGAGAGTTTCGTTTTGAAAGTAGTACGGACCGATGAATCTGCCAGACTAAAATCTGCACCAAAGAGTGACTATCTCGGGATGCACTTGGTGCTGGTATGTCTCGTGTGAGTTGGTATCGTCCCAAATCTGATTAAAGCTTGTTGACATATCCATTCATCGAAAAATGGACCTTGTCGCTAGAGATGATTTTTTTTTTGACGAAATTTGGATCAACTTCCAACTGCTCCAGAGCCCAATCAGCGAACACACGACGCCGACGTTGTCTGTGGTCGTTTACCTTAAGTTCCTGGGTCAGTTGGATTTTATACAGGTGCAGACCCAAGTTCCGACGCCAAATTCGCCAAGTAGAAGTCGCAGAAAGACCAAGTTCTTGTGAACGATGAAAAATCGACTGCTTCGGGTTCTCCCGTACACTCTCATGCACAGCAGCGATATTTTCAGCAGACCTTGCTTCATATCAGTAGGTGTTATACCAAACGACTGAATAATTTTCAAATCAAAGACCAAAGGCGGAGACGTCTATGACGAAAATGGACCTCCAAAAGGAAATAAGTTATGCGCAAGTTGTTGCCTCAATCTGTATCCCTGATTAGCAACTGAAATTGACAACTGCGAACAACAGCTGGTAGAAGGCGATTTGTAGAATTAACGAAAAATAATAATAGAATAAAGAATTCATAAAAAAATAATGTGTACAATGACGAAGTTTTCACTTGTTTCTATTCCTTTGTAGGAAAGTCGAATAGAGAATTGTCCTTGTTTCCAGGAAGAAAACTGTTTCCAGGAGTCAGTTCCTGTTTCAGACACATAATACCACGAAAAATATTCATCAAAGTGGTACCAACGAGTATACCAAAGTTTGGTATTCTGTTAAACCAACACATATTGAAGCAGAGTCGCATTGTTACTTAATCCAAGTATATTTACATATATTTAAATGTAGTATATTTACTAATACTACTGTACCAATACTAATCAATATTGATGATTGATTACCGACGATACTAAATCTGTTGACATATTCCTGCTCATTTGAATCGATCAATATATTTTTGAATTGCGAACACTTAAAACGAATTACAGATAATTAACGAGGCTTAGTTAATTGCCAGTATTTTGCTATACAAAATGATGATATCGCGAGCAACGAGCTTGGAAAAAATTGTTTAAAAGTTGTACCTTCGGCACTAAACTAAAAACTATGATACTAAGTCAAATTGGTACCATCAAAATAGCATCCACCAAACGCGGGATTAGACTTGCTCTAATCTTATTGATACAGGTGCAACTCCTCGATCGAAGTACCTAAAGTATCACGTAAAATACTTACCGTCGTCGTCGACTTCATCAACTTCGGTCGTCCCTCGACTAGCAGCACCGAAAATCACGAGCAACACAAATATTCTTCTCATATTGTCGGCGATAACTGACGCCTCGTTACTTTGACTCTTATTGATATTTTTCTGTCAGCAAATACCTAATCGACCCATTCAGTTCCCTTTTAAATGATAAGATAAAGAACTAACCTAATCTGGGGAGATTGCGAAAGAAAAATTATTAGTTTAAGATTAAGCGGCTACTGTTTTATTCATTGACATAGCGATTGCCATGACAATAATGAGCGATGAGTGGGGGAGAGCGAGTGAGGCGCCGGAGCGGTGCACTTGTTCGAGGTGGCCTCTCGTGGCATGGGCATACGTAAAAATCGTCTCAGGCGGAAGGTTGTTTGTTTAGAAAGGGAGATGCTGGTTCAGGTATCTGATAAAGGTATTGTCGGAGTATTTGTAGTTGTGATCACCTCTTGTTATCGTGTCTTGGACTCTTGGAACATTTTTGGTGTTTTTTTTTTTGGTATTCAGACGATGTGGTTGGAAAAGTACCAGCGTCGCTGAGGGATCTATGGAAAACTAGTCGGGAAATGAAGTAACATTATCAAACAAATACAGAGTGCCTCAGTTGGAACAATAGGATTTGAATTGAGCGCCATTTGTGTTCTGTCAAACATAGGGCGTCAATATTTAACGAATGTCGTCTACAAACCATACGACGTCAACATGCCGCGATTAACAGTTCAACAACGAATAGTTTGTGTACAACTGTTTTTTGAAAGTGAGCGAAACTGTTTCTTGAAAGTGAGTATATTTAGGGGAAAAATCGATTTCAAATTAACAGATACTTGATGTGGACGTGGCTACAATGTCGGAGTGTTTCAAGAATAGTTACCGCATTTCAAAAAAAACCGTCAAAATGTCATTATGACATAGCGATTGTAGAAAAAATGTGTTCCGTTAATAAGCGACACGGTAGGCTATGGACGCAAAAGGATTTTGACGTTTTAGATCGCTACTGACAATTCGCTGACTGACTTTATTTGTTTGAAATTAAAACATTTATCGTATAGAATCCACTGTTATTGTAAATTAGAATTGTAATATTGTGTTTGATAAGTTGTTTACGCATGTCGGTTTTCGTAAGCTGAAACAGCTCACTCTTATACCGTGAGATTAGAAAATTTTGCACTGCTACGCGTGCCTGATAGCTTTAAGTGAGTTATTAAGAAAACTTTTCTTTTTACAAAAGTATGGTTACAAATAAAATTCGTGATTCGATTCGCTTTTCGCGTTTCGAGTCGATAGAGAAAAGTTTTTTCCTATAGCTCTGCAATTATTTGAAAGCAAATGGAACATTTAAGGGACCAAAAAGGACATCAACTGTCATAGCGACAGAAGAATTTGAATTGGATTCGCAGATGGACTGCAAGCAGCGGTCCATTCCATTTGCCCGCACGGACTCACGATTTAAATCCTCCGGACTATTTTCAGAGCAGTTTCTCTTTAAAAAAATCATCCCGTATAGCAATTAAAAAAATAATCTATTAATTATTGAAGCACTTCCTTGAGTGCAATCCAGAGGGAGCCACAATTTCTGATAATTTTCTACATCTTTTTTTTTTAGTTTTATACGTTTGTGACTTTATGCACTACATAGAAATTCGAAAACAACACTGACTTAGTTCTTCACAAAACACCAAAACACTATACTCGACGCGCGTCTCGCTAACAAAGTTGGCGTCATCTGGAGATGATCAAAACTCCAGTTTTAATCATCCCCAGATGATGCCAAGTTTGTTGGCGAAACGGGCGTCGAGTGTTGTGTATACTGTTTTGGTGTTTTGTGGAAAACTAAGTCAGTGTTATCTTCACACCAAAGGTACCAACTTCAGTACGTCCAGTATAGAAATTCGAAGTCATATATTTCTGCTCGCCTTAGGATAGCCTCTATACGAGTATGCCAATAAAAAAAACTTGTGAAGAACCTGTATCGTAAACCCACCATTAACAGAGATGTTTTTCTTTAAAAAATCACCCTGTATAGCCATTATTCCATTATTCTTGATGCACTTCCTCGAATGGAATCCAGGGAGGTTTCCGATCAAGTTTTTTTTAATCAGTTTCCTACGTCTAACAAGCCAGGAGATATGCACAATACCTCTCCAGCGTCTTTCGAGGCGTTTTCAGTTAATTCAAATGAAACACTACACTTAATTACATAGTTCTTTTATTTTGATTCACATATTTTTACAGTCATATGTTACACTTAAAGCGTTTTTATAAAATATGAACATTCATATAATTAACACGTAAAGATACATGACAACGATAGTTTGTTAAAGCTTTGAAGATATTGCAAAATGGCATAAGATACGATTAATAATATCGACTTATAGTTTAGACGGAATTGGTTAATATTAATAGATGATTTCTTTAAGAAAAAAATAGAATCAAGCGTCCTTTGGACAATTTATGCGGTTGTTCTTTGGTATAAATAATTGGTTGCAGTTTATACTTGTGATAAGAATTGGTAGTTCTGTTTCCTGTCTTGGCAAACTGTAATACACTAGGCACAAAAATTAAGGGACGTAAAAAATCCTAAGTTTGTAGGTGATTTTCATTGGGCTGTAACTTGGAGAAAAATAGTCGAGGAGCAATGTTAAAAAAAGCAAATTGAGGCTCCCAAGTTTCTGGCCGAGTTATCGTTGTTCAAAGCAAAAAAAAAAAGAAATCGCCCTTAAATTGATTTTTAGCAAAAACAACAAATTCAATTATTCCGAATATAATGAAAAAAAAAAAAAAAATCGCAGCGCATTGAAACTTTCAGGGTTTCTTCGGGACTCTTTAAGGTTGAAGAGAAACAGTAAACATCCTTAGTCTATCCATTATTTGCAAAGTTATGCCAAGTTAAGTGACGATCCCTAAATACGTAATTTTTACTTCTTTTTCAATCAACATTCCCGCGTCGAATTTTCTTTTTTATTAAGAACCAATAACTACGACTTGTAAAGAATACTTTGCAATTTTTAAAACCCTACTTTAATTTTCTATACGATCATTATTTCCTGAGTAATTAATTACCAAAGTCAAAACTGACTTTTTTGCTTTGAACGACGATAACTGAGCGAAAAATTATCGTACAAGGCTTTTAGACCGTTCAAATTAAAGAGGAGATAAAATTATCTAAAAGAGCTTTATGATGAAATCACTGAAAAGAAAATATTGAAGTCTGTGGAACCTTTTGAAAGGCAAACAAAAATTTTGATTTTTTTTTTCGACGGTTTTCTTATTATTACTCAAAGACTGCTGATGGTACAAACATTTTAACTTATGATCTCAAAACTAGAAACTTGGAGCTTGAATTTGCTTTTTTTTAAATTGTCTTACGACTATCTTTCTCCAAGTTATAGCCCTTTGAAAATCACCCACAAATTTAGGATATTTTTACATCCCCTAATTTTTTCACCTAGTGTATTTCCTACGTGTATAAATGAACCGTTGCTTGGTGAACATTTGTACTATTTCAGCAGATTGTTCCGCTATGCAGGGTGTTGAAATAAATATTCCTTCACGTAATTAGTCGTCGTAATGGAAGTGTTCATTACAGGAAGAATTAATAAGATTGTATTTATGACGTTTTTTTTTGAGTTTTTGCGAAATGGGAACAATCTACCTTACACATGCGACACTTTGGCTTATTCCATGGTAAACGTTGCCGTGGGA
Organism: Rosalia funebris; assembly: GCA_037954035.1. Lineage (NCBI taxonomy): Eukaryota > Metazoa > Arthropoda > Insecta > Coleoptera > Cerambycidae > Rosalia > Rosalia funebris. The sequence goes on along the minus strand of JAZFAV010000003.1, from coordinate 24,883,830 downwards.
CTTTGCTTACTTTTAATACAGTAATACATAATAAATAATTTATAAGTATAGATCTGGTACGAATAGAAGTAAGAGTTATAGCTCATATAAATCTGACATTAGACATAACATTGATATTTTTTAAAATTATGATATGCTGCCCCGTCTTAGTATCCTATAATTTCCTCGTCCTCATCGTCGTAGCTGTCTTCTGTGCCGGGTTCTCCCAAGGCATTTACGAATTCTAGTAACAATGCAATTAAATAAATTAGAGTGACTTAGTTGTCGTTACGTACGAGGGGCACTATTTGTATTTTTAGCCTTGGCACCACTAAGTGTTATCACACGCTATCTGACGTTTCCAATGGAAAGTTTGGACATTTTTGACCATAACCTTCCTTCATCAGAACATTTTACCATTTGAGCTAGATTTGTGTTGTTTACAGTGATTTCAAAATTGTATCTCAGCGAAAGAATGGAATTAACTCGTGAAACGCTGGTATAACGAGTTTAATCGTGGCTGCCATTCGATCACCGACGAAAGCCATGAAGGTCGTCCAAAATCAGTTGTTGTGCCAGAAAACATTGGTGCTGTGCAAACACTGATAACGGAAGATCGTCATGTGACATACTGTGAAATTGAGGCAACCTTAGGCATTAGTTCGACTAGCATATATAAAATATTGTATGATGATTTATCTTTAAAAAAGGTTTGTTCTCGAAGATCCCACATAATTTGAAGAAATTTCAAAAAGTTGCTCGTGTCGATTGGTGGAAACAAATGCTCAATAAATGCAATGGCGGTGCTTCAAAAGACGTATATAACATTGTAACAGGTGACGAATCATGGATCTATACGTATCAGCCGGAAAGTAAACAGTAGTTGACTGTATGGGTGTTTCAAGATGCACCAAATCCAACAAAAGTTGTTCGCGCTCGAAGCACGAAACAAACGGTCGCCTGTTTTTTCTGAAAAACTGGTCATGTGGCAACAGTGCCTTTGGAGTAACATAAAACGGTCAATTGTAAATGGTACACAACCTTTGTTTCCCGGAAGTCTTAGATGAAATAAGGAAAACAAACGAGCGCCGTCGGATCATTCTTCATCATGACAATGCGAGTTGTCACACATCTCGTCTAACAACCGAATGTTTGAACACTTAAAAATAGTATTAATGGGTCATCCGCCGTACAGTCCTGATTTGGCACCTAATGACTCCTTTTTGTTCCCGAACGTCAAAAATAAATTGCGTAGACAACGATTTTCGTCGGCAGAAGAATCCGTCGATGCGTTCAAAAACCATGTTTTGGAGATATCTCAAGCGGAATGGAAGAAATGCTTTGAAAAATGGTTCGAACGCATGCAAAAGTGTATAGATCATGAATGAGAATATTTTGAAGAACGATAAAGTAATTTTTAATGAAAAATTAATGTTTTTTTATTATTAGGCTTAAAATTTAAATTATTCCCCTCGTATACGTTACTTCACAGAAAAGAGTAGACGTACTCGACACATAATCACGAAACTTACCATAAAAGTCTATGCGCCCGTCGCCATCAACGTCTACCTCCTTTATCATGTCCTCGACTAAAATCAAACATTTAATTTAGTATACGAATAAGTGCATAAAAAAATGGAACTCACTCTCTTCTTCGGATAAATCCTCCCCGAGACACTGTAGGACCGCCCTCAAATCCGACGCCGTTATAAACCCTCTGTTATGTTTGTCGAAGACCCGGAAGGCGTCCCTCAGCTCTTTCTCCTCCTCCTCTCGCGACAGGAAATGGTCGGGGTCGGTGCCAGCTCCCGCGGACCAGGCGATGTCGACGAATTCCTCGAAGCTCACGTTGCCGTCGCCTGGCGAATCGAGAGGGGAATTAATAGTTGCACAGCGTGAGATATATCCGGCCATTTAGAGCGCCGGATCTGAGCCGCGTCGACTTACCGTCCACGTCGACTTCCTGCAGCATCTGTTGCAGTTCTTCCGTCCTGGCGAACTGGCCCAGGGATCTCATCACCCTGCCCAGCTCTTCTTTCGTTATGCTGCCGTCGCCGTCTTTGTCGAAGAGCCTGAAAGCCTCTCGGAATTCTGGAAGTTCAATAGTGCTATTTTGGATATTGCAATATAAATATGATAAGGATATTTTATTTATGATATAAATCGTATGTTGTATAATCTATCTTATATATGGAGTGATGATTTTACCCCGAGATATTTAAACACCCTGTATTATCTGGTACGTGGGGTACAGGCACAGATACTGTTAATAATAAAATATTCTGGTAAATATTTGTGAGCTAGTCTAGACAGATTGTTACAGATCTGTTTGTTGGTACGTTAGATCAAAGAAGATATACAGTGTGTCCCTAAACTCTGGATTAAATTGTTATAGCTTGGGAGGTTGATGATGACGAGTTGAGAACAAACTCTGCAGGCGTTGTTTTGAATAAAAATTGACCACATTTCCGAGGTTTTTTCCGAGTTCCTTTCAATTTGATGGATTTTATTGGAAACTTTAGAGACATACTGTATATTATTGTATATGCATATTAATATGTCTCCTAAGACAAAGTGCGATAAACTAAGATTATCTCAAATATCCGGATGTCAAGAGAAATATATCATGCATAAAAAAGTAGAGTGCAATTTTTTAACAAAAGAATTATTACGCGTGTGCAAATGCGATGGGCAAACTTCTATTATAAATATTTTATTATACAATACAATAATTAGATTTTCGTATTAACATTGGTGTCGTAAAACTTGCCTCAATATTTTAGGTGTGAATTAACGCAAAACCAATATTAAGTGATACGTAAATATTAACTGTAAGGTTTATTGCGTTGTATTTATTTTTTATTTTTTGCTGATACTATACCCGGTGGTCGCGTACGTATTTGCTCGAAATAATACTAGGTATGTAAATATGAAACCGGAATTTGCTAATAGATGGACTAGCTGTGACTGGCGATGAAAAGTGGATGTATTTCGAGAATCCTAAGCGTAAAAGTTCATGGGTAACTCCAGGCGAACCATCGACATCGACTGCAAGGCCAAATCACTATGGACGGAAGACAATGCTCCGTGTTTAGTGGGATCAGAAGGGTGTGATCTATTATGAGCTGCTAAAACCTGGCCAAACCGTTAATACTGAACGCTACCGACAACAAATGATCGATTTGAATTAAGCTTTGCGTGAAAAACGACCAGAATATCAAAAAAGGAGACACAAAGTGATTTTGTTTCATGATAATGCGCCATCAAACACACGAAAACCGGCCAAGAAAACGATTGAGGCGTTTAGTTGGGAAATACTTTCGCATGCGGCTTACTCACCAGACTTGGCTTCGTCCGATTACTACTTATTTGCATCGATGGGGCCCGCACTTGCTGAGCAGGGCTTCACTCCTTATGAGAATGTACGAAAATGGCTCGATGACTGGTTTGTCTCAAATGAGCAACAATTTCTTTGGTATGGAATCCACAAATCGTCAGAGGGATGGGGAGAATGTATAGCTAACAATGGGCAATACTTCGAATAAAATATTTCTTATCATTTTCATACAATAAACGTATATTTTCTATACAAAAAATTCCTGTTTCATGTTTATATACCTGTTGCGTTTACGTAACGAGATGTAACATTATTTTGAGTAGGCCGTGGAATTCATACTATTAAATTGTAAACAATTGGCCACTGTGCTTTGAGGTTAATTGAGGTTTTAATTACAAACAATTGCTAGTGTTTTTTGAGGTTAGTGGTCTAAAAATAGGTCGTGAGAAATCATTAGAATTTCAAATAAAAAAAAGAAAAGTGAAATAATTTTTTAGGAAAATTGTACCCTGAATCACCCTGTATAATAGACGTTTAAACGACTATTAGGGTTATAATTTGGGCACCCCCTACTTTTAATATGATATAATTAGATATCATTACAAGAATAATAGTCAATATGACAACTCCCATAGGCTACTTTTTGTTTTTCCGCCTCCATTTTAGTTCCACGGTGTTACTTGTAATTTTCAATAACAAACTATTTTTAGGCGATTATTTGAACAAACATCGAATATTGATATATCAGGGGCGGATGTTTAAAAATAAATGTCGATCTTATATCTTCAACGCATCTTTCATAATAACCGAGTTATTCCTCGAGCTATACTCACAGGACAACCCAATCACAGATTCAATTAAGACGACGTTTACCTTTCATTTGGCTTTTCGATACGCCCGAATGTTTGGAGGATAGGTTCCCCTTCTTGACGTACTCCACTGGCTTGCCGTTCTGTTTCGGGGGTTCCTCGGATATACCGTTCGTGTACTTCGGACACACGCCGCCATCTTGCGAGCCGTCCGTTTGACTGGTCTGTCGCGTCTGAAAGAAATAACAAATTCATTGATTGATTCAATTTTAACTACATTTTATAATCGAAGGAAGGAGTATATAAGAAGAATGTTCTAGCATGTGATGCCTATTTTGACTTATGCAAGACACAGCGCAGTCTAGTGAAATGGTGGTTGCATATAGTCATGTATGTATCATATATGCATTTTATCATATAGGTATTCAGGGTGTCTGTCTCACGTCGTATACAGCTTATATAGGGTGTCTCCGTTGGAAGTATAGGATTTGAATTGTGCGCCATTTGTGTTCTGCCAAAGATAGGGCGTCAATATTCAATGACTTATCTACAAACCATACGATTAACAGTTCAACAACGAATGGTTTGTGTACAACTGTTTTATAAAAGTGAGCGATCATTTACAGTTACATTAAAAAAATTAGGAAAAAATGAAGCGCCTACAGAGTTAATACTTCGTAACTTAATCAAGAAATTTTAAGAGGCAGGTTCTGTTATTGAGAAGACAACATCAATGCGTCCTCGTCGTGGTCGGCCACATAAAAATATTGCGAGAAAAAATGTACGGGAGTATCCAAACACATAAGTTGACATCGTGCACAACAATGGATACTCCCATACACTTTCCCTCACTGCAGCAATATTTTCATCTGACCGGCCACGATGTGGACCTATTGGTGTTGCCTTGTCAATAACAGAACTCGTTTTTTCAGGTTTCTTGATTAAATTACAATCTCTGTAGACCTTTGATTTTGCCTCTAATTTTGTGCGAATTTTTCTTAATGCAACTGCAACTGATCGCTCACCTTCATAAAACAGTTGTACATAAACTATTCGTTGGTGAACTGTTAATCGCGGCATGTTGACGTCGTATGATTTGTAGGCGACAGTCGTTAAATATTGACGCCCTGTGTTTGCCAGAACACAAATGGCGCTCAATTCAAATTCTATAGTTTCAACTAAGACATATATATATATATATATATATATATATATATATATATATATATATATATATATATATATATATATATATATATATATATATATATATATATATATATATATATATATATATATATATATATATATATAACAAGTATATATGTATCATCAAGAAAGGATATAATGAGACACTCATTACATCATTTCCTGACAGTACATATGCCTAAAATCCATAATCGATGAAAGTAAAATTCGTGAACTTCCAAAACAAGAAATGGTGCCCTTTGTGGTGTAATTTGATTCTTTTTTGTTCATTATTTCCAGCCAGATGGCTACAACTTTGAAAGAAACACTGCATACGAAATTGCATCGTATTTTAAGATATATCTAACAATGCTGTATTCATTCATTACTCATCAGTGTTTGGTTGAAATCATGGGAAATAATAATCGTTTAGTCATATCTGACAATTTTATTACAATATTGTTTACTTATTGAAGTTTGTCGCTTTTAATAATTTTTTTTTTGATAAATTATTTTAAAATTGCCTTCTTCAATTCCATTACGTTATTAATTACAGTCATTTGTTTTTGAGTAATAATTATTTACCTGTATCATCAGAATAACAAATAAAAAAACCCTCATAAGTTTTTGGTTGAAAAAAATAATCGTTAATTAAAGTCAAATTAAGAAAGTGTGATTCATTTCCTTTGACATAATGTTTTTAATTAGTTCATTTAGAACAATTACCAGGTGTATCATAATTATTAAAAAATAGATTCTACTATTACAAAAAAAAACACTTACACGACGACGTCTAAAACAGAGGATGGAATAGAACTGTTTTTCCATTTCACTTGATCAGCCACTACTGTAGATGAGAATTTGTAAATAAATGACTGACTGTATCGAGGAAAATGCTTTTATATTGAAAAAAGTAAACAAGATATATTTTTTGTACTTTACCGGTAATACTGGGTTAGGGTTGGGTCTAATCGCGTTTGTATATTTATCATTATCACAGCAACCTATTGGGAAATTAGTGTTATCGATGAATCGGCTCGGCAGTGACATAAAAGTGGTTCTGGCTATAAAAATGGTAGGAGGCTATTCAAATGGTTAAAATATACTGTTTGGTTATAAGCATTTTGACTGCCAACATTTCCATAACGAGAAAACGTACATTTTATTGATAAAATGAAGTATAAGTTTTATTACAATCAAGGAGAGTAAGGTCTGGTGACCTGGGGTGCCGGCAACCTGCCAATTTCTCACATGAGAAGATTTTAATTAACATAAAATTTTCTCATTTGGAATGGAAAAACAAAGTTTCTCCAACAACTGCGACATATATTAAAATTCAAAAATTAAAAAGTTGTCACAGAGAAATAATGAAAGTTGTCGTTGTTAATGAAGTCATAATTGAATACAATGACAGGGATAAGATTGAAGTCAAAGTGCAATTATATTTTTATTAAATAATCGATCTGTTCTAACATAAAAAAGACTGCAATAACTTATCACGATTTAAACGATTTTAGGCAATACTTTTTCCGCTCCCTGTATGTAGAATCGCGCTTTTACTGACGTATAATTAATTATAATAACTTGTATTTGTTTCATATTGTAGACTGATTTATTGACGATGTCTTTTGTTTCAGGTGAGTGAACCTTTTCCAATTTACTTATATGGTATGTACTTTATTCAAATTTATAGTATACTGTATAAAAAAAAAACATATTGCCAGAAAATAAAATTATACAACGAAAAATATACAATATATTCTCACAACAATATGGCTCCATAACGGGAAGAAAATTGATTTTGAGTGAGCTGTATCTACAAATCATATTATTAGAATCATAAATAATTCCTAGTGCTATTTGAGGTTAGGAATTTTAAATGGGTGTGTTAAATATTATTTTAAAGACGAAATAAAAAATGAAAAATGTAAGTGTGTATTAAAAATTGTTAATACTCTATTCTTGTATTCTGGATTATTGAGAAATCGCCAGTAAATACAAAAGATTCAATGTCACTTGAAGGCCAATTCATTCATTTAAATGGAATACCGATTTTTTTACAAAGTAATATTTCTTTTTTTAAATTTTCATGCTTATTTAAAGTACTGCCTTACTGAAAACTAACTGTGAAAACTATGTCTTCTAAATAATAGATTTATATTATTTATTATTTGATGACGTAAAACTGGCACAGTATAATTGTATCTCCTTGTATTAGTTTTAGGTTAATGTAAAAGGTCTAAAACTTATTTAAAACTTGTCAAACCAAAAACAGCTTTATGCTGCGCAACACGTTTTTCTGTGACATTTCGCGGGCATGCGATCGTCCTCCATATTTACACAGAGTGTTCGATTCCGCGGTCGTCTTTACGACCGTTTCCACCGCGATTATTACGAAAAACTACTTACTTTAGTTACGTTTTGCAAATAAACGAGAGACTTTTTAAAAACTTTTATTGACCGCACTGGAAGATTAAGACAGCAAGACTAACTAGATTATTACTAAAGCCTATAGTTACAATGCTAGCTTATCTACTACAGTGGTTGGGGATAAATGCTGACTTAGGTATTCTCTTATGTAAAGCTGGAACGTAACTCCTCCAACCCTAGATGGAATCATCCCCGATGATTCTGTTATATAATAATTTTTGGACTTTCTGGATTCCTTTTTGTCTTCTTCGCTAAATACTTATTTCTAATAGTTTTATAACTAAAGTACACTATTACACAAATAACAATAATATATAAAATTATGGTCCAAAAGCTAATATTGGTTATAATAATTGACGTGTCTAACTTATTTAATTTATTTTGTTGGTTGTTTAATTCTTTTTGGTTTTGTAATAATTTGTGCATGTTTACTGCATTTAAACTCAATGGCCCTGGGTTATAGTTAATTTGGTAACTTTTTGACAATGTTAAATTCAATCTAGGTAAATCGAATTTTCGTACTAGTGATTTGGTATTATGGGTTTTAAGAATGTGATTATCTATTGATAATTCACAATATTTTTCAAGGTTTATAATATATGTCCCTATCAATTGAAATTTCCTAATTAGTTTATTACAGGTTTCAGTTATTATATTTTCAGAAGGGATTACTAATATCCATTTATTTGATGTGATTTTTTGAATTTGAATTTCTTTAATATCAACAGTGATAGGAAAACAGTCGTCATGATTTTTCTTAAATGATATAAGGCTTATTTCGCATGGTAGATTTTGATGCATGTGTACCGTATTAACGTGATTACATAAGTATTCGTTTTCAGTAACTAGTATACAGGGTTCATCCATTAATATATACCTTTCATGGTTTATTGCTGTGAATTTTGATTTGGGTAAAATGATTTGAAATTTATTATCTATTTTCATTGGTAGCGAATATAATTGGAAATATTGATACATTTGTGGTTCTACCAGAGGAATTTCTAATAGAAAGACAATTGTAAAATCCGTCGAATATCCTTTTATGTTTACAATATTTTCAAATTTTAAAATATTCTTAATTTCAGGTTCAAATGGTAATTTAGTTTCTGTCAGGTAATTTTCAGTACTTTTTATTTCCTGCGGTAATTGAATTGGGTCGACAATAGCATTATGTAGAGTATTTAATTTAGCGAATGTGATAGCTATTCCTATCTTTTCCAAGACATTATAAATCGTTTGGTACGTCAATGTTATTTGATTCAAAATTGTGTGGGTTAAGAAATATTGATAGATATAGTTTTCGGCAAGGGTAATATTTCGTATTATTGTTTCTATTTGTATTATTCTAGAATCAAGTATTAATTGATTATGACTTATATTTTTTACGATTTCGTTGAAATTATTAATTGATGAGTTTAGCAAGGCGATTTGATCTTTTAATATTGATTTGAATTTATATTGATTTTCTTGTAAATGATTGATTTGTTTGTTAATGTTTTCCGCGTCTTCACTATCTAAATTTCCTGTGATCACTTTAATAATGGACCCTAAGGCATTTATTAGTCCTCTCTTACGTCTAGGTTGATTCTTGTATGTTGAGTTAATTTGCGTTATGTGTTTGATTATTTTATTTTCCCAATTAGTTATTAGGTTATATGAATTGTAATATTCTTTTTTATAATAATCTTTAGATTCTAATGAGTTTCGTAAATTGTTATATTTTGATTTAATTTTGGCAAATTCATGTATAATAGGTTCTACGTTAAAAATTTGTGCATAAGTCCAGTAGTCATTGCTAATTTGGGTCTGTCCAAGTTGTAAGGTCTGGTTAGTAGTCCAGGGCTGTTATCAATTTTAATGATTTCTGTTGTCATAAGTGTTATTCCGGATGCCCATCTGAAATATGAGGTTTCTTTAGTTCTTTTACGTGTACTGTTTCGGTTTTATTATTTTGAGAATTTTTTATTTTTACTTTATTATTTTCTAACATTTCTGTAATCACATAAGGGCCTAAAAATTTATTTTTACTTTTGGCGGACCTTTCTGATGCTTTTTTATATACTTGTTGATTTACGTGAAATTCATTTTGTTCCGGGCCTTGTTTATTACGTTTGTCTATAATTTTTTGCTTTTCGTCTTTATTTTTTATTTCGACTTCCCGGTATAGTGCTTTTACTTTATCTTGGTGTGCTGAAATATAATCTGAGTAAAATGTTGCGCTTACTAGATCTAATGGGTCTCGGGATTTGGTATGACCGAAGGTCAATTCGTGAGTTGTAAAGTGAGTAGATGAATGAATGCTACTATTATACGCTAAGATCGCATATGGCATCAGGTTTATTACTGACATTGCAGGGTCTATATTCTTTAGAATTCTCAAATGTTCTATTATGGAGTTTGGGTTATGTTTTGAAATTTTTACATTTTTGATAATATTTCCGTCTATCGTTATTTGTGATATATCTAAAGTGGGGTGTACATTCTTTTCGATTATTAATTGGAATGATTTATTATTGATAATTTCGTCTAGAATTGGTATGCCTATGTTTTCTGTTGTATGTGCTGTTTCTACAAGCTGGTCTGGTCTATTTTCATTAATGTCAAGTCTTACGTCTTGTATTACGTTTATACGAGGTGGATCATTTGATATATTAGGCGGGTCATTTATACAAGGTTGTTCGTTATTTTGTATCTTATTTGATTGATCATTTGATTCCGAATTCTGTATGGGGTTTTCTGCCATGTTACGCAGGTAGTCTAAAATTTCTTGGTTTATTTCACCGGGTTCATTCACGATTGATTGTGTTTCATTAGCATTTAAGCGGATACGACTTAAAGCGTCAGCATTAGTATTTTATTTACCATTTTTATATATAATTTCATAGTTGTATTCTTCTGTTTGAGTCTCCATCTTATTAATTTAGAATTTGGTTCTTTTATGTTAAATAGCCAAACAAGGGGTCGGTGGTCTGTATAGATTAAGAACTTTCTTCCGAATAAATATGGTCTAAACATTTTACATGCCCAAACAATAGAAAGTAATTCCTTTTCTATCGTTGAGTAATTTTGTTCATGTGTATTTAAAGTTCGTGATATATAAGAAAGTGGTTTGTCGTTAGGGGGTGTTCCTTGTGAAAGAACAGCTCCAAGGGCGTAATTCGAAGCATCTGTGGTAAGGACAAAGGGTTTCGAAAAATCAGGGTATTGTAGTACGGGTGCATTGATTAAACAATTTTTTAAATGGTTAAAGGACTCAATAAATTCTTTTGAATGAATTACGGTAATTCCCTTTTTTAAACATACGGTTAACGGTTTTGCTATTTTGGCAAAATCTTTAATAAATTTTCTATAGTATCCAGCTAAACCTAAAAATGATTTTATTTCTTTCTGGTTTCTGGGAATTGGAAAGTTTTTGACAGCTGAAATTTTATCCGGGTTTGGTTTAATACCATTCGGGGTTATTACATGACCTAAATAGTTTATATTCTGTTTTAGAAATTCAGACTTGTCTAATTGTACCTTCATGTTACTATCACGTAGTCTTTGGAAAACTTTTTCTAAATTGGATATATGTTCTTCTAGGCTTGTCGAAAATATAATTATATCATCAAGATACACCGCGCAAATTTCATTTTGTAGTCCGCGTAAAATATTATTCATTAACCGTTGAAAAGTACTGGGGGCATTTTTGAGCCCAAAAGGCATTCGTTTAAATTCGTAATGTCCTGTGTCTGTTGAGAAGGCTGTCTTTTGTATATCTTCTGTACGCATTTATATTTGGTGATAACCACTAGCTAAGTCCAAGGTAGAGAAATAGTTACATTTACCTAGTTTGTCTAAAATGTCATTGATGTTAGGTATCGGAAATCGATCGTCGATCGTCTGTTCATTCAACTTTCGATAATCTATCACTAATCTATACTTCGCCTTTCCCGAGGCATCTAGCTTCTTTGGAACAATCCAAATTGGGCTATTGTATGGGGAATTTGAATTTCGAATAATATTTGATTTTAACATTTGATTAATTTGGGAATTTACTTCTTGTTTATGAATTTGGGGATATCTATATGATTTGACAAAGATTGGTCTATCGTTTGTTAAGTTTATTTCATGTTTGACTTGATTTGTGAAGCTCAAAGGGACATTTTCTGAATGAAATATATCTCGATATTTGTAGCAAAGCTTTCTAATTAAATTATACTCTTCTTGGTTACAATGTTTTAGTCTTAAGTTTTTTAAATTTTCTTTATAAATGTTATCTATACTTTTATTAATTCTAGGAGATTTTTCATTTTCGATTTCCATAAAATTTAGTTCGTCAGTGTCTACTGTTTCAGTATCCAAAGGCTCTAATAAAGTGAAAGTAATTTCTCTGTCAGTTTCATTTGTTAGAGTTGTTAAAAAGAAATTATCAATTACATTTACTAATGCTTCAGGCATTTCTAACTCGTTAAATTTCGTATAAGGAACAATAGCGTGTCCTGACTGTTGATAAGTAGGTAAAGCTACTATTTGTTCAATTTTAGGTGGTATTGTTACTGAATATGGTTGTTCTGACGTGACATTGATGTTAACATTTTTCGGAGAAAGTTCTATAGTATTTTCTAAGTGAATTGGAATTTTAACCGTAGGTAGTACTAAGTGTTTTGTTTTAAGGTTGATAATTGCTTCAAATTCCTGTATAAAATCTAGACCAATAAGTCCATCAAAATGTTCTGAAAAATTAAATAAGTAAAAGGTGTGACATTGCTCTATTTTAAAATCGATTAGTAATAAAATTCTTAAAATTTCATCGTGAATCGATGAACCGTGAGCTGTCTTAACTTCAAAAGTTTTTGTTTCGATTAAATCTGAAAAATAATGATATGCTAATTTTGGATTAATGAAACTTCTGGTACTACCTGTATCTATAAGAAATTTTGCGTTTAAGGACGGTATGATAATGTATGGTAATAAATGGTTATAGTTGTGTAATTGTGCTACGTCGGTGGTTGCTGGAATGAGATTTCCTGAAAATTTCCATGTGATAAACATTGGGTAAAATTGTTGTTTCGCGCGCTTGCATTATGTTCGTCTGCATTGGAACACGTGTGGATTAAATGAACGGTCGTGTCATCGTACCCATATGAAGTGCTATCTGGATGTGTATATTTAGTTCCATCATAATCTATGTCTATGTTATTATATATTTCATTATAAGATACCTCATTATATCCGTTATCATTATAATTTATATCTGGCTGTGAGATTTCGTTCGTAGAATCTCGGACGTTTGAATAATTCTCGTTTAACTGTTGATTATGCAGTTTAGAGATATTTTTTGAGAATATATGCGTATTACCTGATGTGGTATCCATTGGCGTGGGTTTTGTCATAAATTTATTTGTATGGGATTGTGGTTTAAATACATTCGTCGGTTGTTTTTGCAATGCCGAATTATGGGCATTATTATTTTGAAAAGTATTCGGATTCTGCCTGTATTGGTTTTGTGAAAACATATTGTTATTTTGATATTGTAAGGGTCTAAATTGGGGTTCGTAATTGAAATTTTGTGGGGGTCTTTGCATTGGATTATTCCGTTGGTATTGAGATTGGTAATTTGAAAAGTTATTATTATTGAATGGTCTTTGAGGGAAATTGTATGTCGGGGTCAGTCTAGTTGGTGTCGGCCTATTATTATTTATGGTTGGATTGGTATTTTGGTTTCTATTTTTAAATTGGATAAAATTTTGTCACGATATAGCTTATTGCTTGTTCTAAGTTTGTTGGATTTCTTAGTCTTACAACTAATTGCATGTGATATGGTAAATTACTTATGTACGTTTTTAAGGCAAGCGAATTATAATTTTCAATTTTTATTAACCTTACTTCTTGTGGTTCATCCACTTGATTTAATTTTGCAAATAATAAACTCCTAACATCTTGCATTCTACTGCCATAATCAATTAGTGATTCGTTTTTACTTGGCTTTAAAGTTAATAGATCCTGAACTAGACAATCAATATTTCTTTGATCGGCAAATGTACTAACTAGTGTACTTTTTACTAACTCCCAAGAATTAAGTTCTTGTCTGGGGCACATTAGATCAGCTGCTCTACCGCTTAATTTAGAAAATATTGTATCAATTAAACAAATGTTTATTGGTGCATTTGCATTAGTACTATCCTGAAATGCTCTGATTAAGTTTTCTGATACAGTAATAAATCTTTGCAATAATTTTGGGTTTCCATCAAATTTTGGAATATTGTCAGCTTGGTAACGTAAAAGTGAATAATTTGTTTCTGGCATAGTGTTCAGATTTAAATTTGAATTTGTTGGAGAAAGTAAATTTTCTGTGTCTGAATTTGAATCTATGCTCAGATTTGAAAGTGTACTGAGAATTTCCTCCAGCTTCCAATAAATTTCTTAATATTAGTGTTTTAAATAGTTCTGTAACTTAGTTTTAAATAGTAAATTTTAAATGAATTTATTTTTATAACATTTACATATGTTTGTAAATAGTTAAGAGAAATTATGAAATTAATATTTGTTACAGTAATATTTAGTTAAAATACGAGTAAATACAATCTTAATTCTAACACATATGAGTATATAATTGTAAAATTCAAATAACGAGAAATAGCAAATTCTTTTGAATTAGAACGACTTACATTAGTAGAAAAATCAAGTTCATCCCTCTGTTCTGTTGCGGACTTCGTCGCTTTGTTTCTTATAACCTATGCCTATAACCAGGAGGCTGCTGGGAGTCTCGTGTCTTGCTTTTCCGTCGGCCAATGAAGAATCGCAGGATAAATCTGCTCCGATCCTCGATGGACAATTCTTCGGTTCTCCGGAATCCTCGCTGAAAACTGCAGGGTAAATCTGCTCCAAACCACGATGGCCAGAATCCAACGATGTCTTCCGCAAGCTACTCAATTCACCTGCAATCGTGTGTTTTGTAGGCTACTCAATTCACCCACCGTGTTCGTTTTTCCGATTAAGGATTAAAATCACAAGTATAAATCTCGAAATGAAAACTTTACACTTCGGAAAATCCTACCGGCTGCGCCAGTTACGTTTTGCAAATAAACGAGAGACTTTTTAAAAACTTTTATTGACCGCACTGGAAGATTAATACAGCAAGACTAACTAGATTATTACTAAAGCCTATAGTTACAATGCTAGCTTATCTACTACAGTGGTTGGGGATAAATGCTGACTTAGGTATTCTCTTATGTAAAGCTGGAACGTAACTCTTTCTGACAGCACAACACGGACAAAACGTCTGTGATGATCATAATGGACACATTGGCTTTGTAGATATGGACATAGTTAAAAAAAAACAATGTGGAGTGTCCTGTTTTGTTGTGTATTTCGTCCACAAGTGTGCCACGATTAGATTGTCAGATATTGTTCGATAAGGAATGAAAAGTTTCGATTATATCGTTAAAATAATTGGCCTCGTCCTTCTTAGGATAAGCGCGAGGATTTTGTTTCCCGGAAATAGTGTGCACCTATAATGGGAGGACTGTCCTTTCTGAAAGACGCTATGTGCCTGGTTATACACCGTGGCCTGTTTTTAAGAACGCCTCAGGGAACTACGGCGCTAGTGTGGGTAGTAGTGCGAGTCTTACGCATTATAGCAGACTGTTCTAAGTTTTAAAACGTTCATTATGTAGCACTCAGTTCTGGAAATTAGACCGCCAAATTAGACATTCAAATGTAACATCAGTTTGTCGCGCAGCAACATTCTTTACTGCACGTTCACTTGCGACCGACCTATTCGAATAAATTAAAAATATCGTTAAAATAACTTCCACCACAATTAATGGTTAATAACTAAATAATAGTTAATGTCCGATACAGTAGCGATTCTATTTAAGAAAATGCGTTATCGATGTTTATTTGTTTTAGAAATCGTGGTAATGCTATTGCGGATACCTTGTACTCATGTAAACACACTATCAAAAGTTCCGGTATAAACGGAAATGCAATGGGATTGACAGGAAGTTTAATTCAGTACGTACAAAATCGATTTTACTATGAAATAATCAACTTACGATGTGTATTTCGCAATTAACCTAGTCTTACGGGATTTAGTGTTCCTTAATTTTTGTTCTTTTTTTAGTATCTTGTTTAGCACGGACTTGGGTCATTTAAAAAATGTTCGATAGCCGCGTAGAAGTAACAAATGTATAGTTTATTACATTATATTTACCAAATAAAAAATCCCAAACGGTTCTTATATCATACCGCGGCATGTTGTTATGGCTAGGCTCAGGTATCCCGTTCAGTTTATCGGCAAGATAAGGCACTAACAGTTTTGAAATTAACTTTAAGAATTAAAAACAAATATTTGGCGTGTTTGTGTTTTTATATTTCTTCTTATATTAGGGAAGGCATTTAAAAGAACTTTCTGAACTACACCTGTAAGGTGTAATTCCATAACAGAGAACTCTATAAAGAGCTCCGATTGAAAAACGTGATGTTGCAAACTACGATATGTATTTAAAAAATATAACCGTTATTATAAGTCTTGTTCTAACCTATAACTAATTAGTAAATACACTAGGCACAAAAATTAAGGGATGTAAAAATATCCCAAATTATTAGGTGATTTTAACGCGTAACTTGTAGAAAAATAGTCGCAGAGAAATTTAAAAAAAAGCAAATTTAAGCTCCCAGTTTCTAGTTTTCAGATATTGGGTTAAACAAATTTTACCATTAACAGTTTTTGAGTATCATAAGAAAACCATCGAGAAAAAAAATCCAAATTTTTGTTTGCATTTCAAAAGATCCACGGACTTAAATAAATAATTTTTCGTAATTTCGTCATAAAACTTTTTTAGATACTTTTATCTTCTTTAATTTGAGCGGTCTAAAGGCCTTGCACGATGATTTTTCGCTGAGTTATCGTCGATCAAAGACAAATAGTCAGTTTTGACATCTTTTTTTTTTATTTTATTTTTCATATTTTTTCTTACAATATTGACTTGATATATTTTCATAAAAAATATGGATTATTGCCAAACAAACTTCAAAATATTTTCAACCTCAAGAAATGAATAAAAAATGAAAAATTCATCCTTAAACTGATTTTTAGCAAAAACCACAAAGTTAATCATTCCGCACACAATGAAAGAAAAATCACAGAACTTTGAAATTTTCAGGGTTTCTTTGAAGTACTTTGAGGTTGAAAATAAACTGTCAACATCCTTAATCTATCCATTATTTGCAAAGTTATGCCAAGTTAAGCGAATATCCCTAAATACACAAATTTTTACTTCTCTTCAATCAACATTGTCAAACCGGAAAATTGTTTTAATCGAAACCGAATAACTAGGACTTGTAAAGAATACTTTTCAGTTTACAAAACCCTACTTGAATTTTTGTGGGATCATTATTTCCCGCGTAATTAATTATCAAAATCAAAACTGACTTTTTTGCTTTGAACGACGGTAACTCAGCAAAAACTCATTGTACAAGGCTTTTCGACCACTCAAATTAAAGATAAAAAAACATCTAAAAACGATTTATGATTAAATCACTGAAAATTATTATTTATGTCCGTGGACCTTTTGAAAGTCAAGCAAAAATTTTTAATTTTTTTTCCGATGGTTTCCTTATGATTACTCAAAAAATGTTGATGGTAAAAAATGTTGAACTCAAAATCTGAAAACTAGAAACTTGGAGCTGCAATGTGCTTTTTTAAAATTGCTCTGCAATTATTTTTCTCCAAGTTACAGCCCTTTAAAAATCACCTGAAGGTTTAGTGTTCAAGTGTATATTATTTGGACGTAGAAGAAATAAACTTTGTGGTTCGATAGGAGAGATGCTCAAAGTAAGGTATTTTTTTTAATTTTTGCTTTCTTTGAATTCTTCTCTAAATGAATTTAAATAGTAATCTAAAAAGATTAAGGAGTTTTTTATTTAGTTCTTGTAGATTACAATTTTTATCAATATTTATCGGTATTTAACTTATCTCTTTGAAATGACTTTATTTAATTTTTTGTTTATATTATCGACATAAGAATATGAATGAATGAATTCCCAATAAGGTACATTGGGAAAACTATAAAAAGAATGTGTAACTACTTGTAAGAAAATAAGATATGTTCTCTGTCAATAGTTACTATTTTATATATATTTTTATTCCCTATTTTGATACATTTGTAAGTGAAAAAGTTTTAAAAAAATAAAAAAAAATCCGTCGTTTTAATTATTCTGTTTGCACGAAAATATGTGCCATTTTCTATTTATCTAAAGCAAAGTACGTATTTAAAAATACATTGAATGATATTACAAGTGCAATTTTTTATTTTTTCAATCCTTAGAACCTCCTGAAAATTTGTTAGAAAATAAAATAATAGCTGTGCAACGTACTGTTATCGATATATTGTTAAATGTTAATATAACAAAAATGCTCACAATTAAAAAAATCTAGTTAGTCTCGAGTTTTTAAAAAATAAACCAAACAACACCCAAAAGAGCTTCTTAAATATTTCTGAAAGTACTTGAAATCAGGAAATTTCGCTGAACTATTTTAGTGATATTATAACGTTTCTATTCTTTTTAGAGACCCTGTATACGCACATTAAATTACTTTTAAATATCTTCTGTAAAAAAATCATAGAAATGAATAGAAATGTGTATAATAATTGCGTTTGGATTTACCAAAAATGTTTAATAGTATTTAACGGTTTTTGTTTTGTTTTGGCTTACATACATATATGGGGCGATATATGAAAATGAAACGGATACGACACAATGTAAAAACTACACTTACTTTAATGCTGGGGCACCAGGCCGTGAAGAAGTGTTTGATGACCATATTCGCGGACTTAATAAGAAAAAAAAATCGCTCCTGCAAAATTACTTTATAAAAACTGACTGGACGTTACCGAAAATGTATATCGTATATATACCTACCCGAGACGGGTAAAGTAATTAATACTCGCAATTTCCCCAAGTGAACTCATCGCCGCGTTTTTTGTAACGTGGTTACGTCTTTTCTGGTTAGGGAGAAGTTGGGCGTGTGTGCCTTCACGTAACACCGCCCGATCAACACACTGTATCGGGCGCGGACGCGTATGATTAATAGCCTAGGGTTCGTTTGTCAGTCCTTTCGATGTTTTGTAACGATTGACGTTGCCGATCGGTCGACGATTCCTATTGGGAAATGTTTGTTTTTCGTTCGCCATGAAAATCGCGATTTGAGGAAAGGGATCCGTCACGAATCGTATGAGCTGGCGGATTAGTAAATGAATTTTGCCGGTGTTTTATCTTTACTTAGGTAGTGTTTATCTTTAGTTCGTATTTGTAATTAATTTCGTAAATGAGAGCGATGCCATGACGACGTGATTTGAAGAAGAAAAGTCATCTGGGACTGGGACAGACGAAAAGCATAAAAAAGAAATAGGGTTTAAGTACTATTGACAATGTAAAGATGGCGTTAATATTTAATTATATATCACCTGATGATGGGATTTCTCCCGGAATTCTTAAAACACCTAATCTAACACCTGTATTTAAAAATAACTTTGAAACAATTTTGGAAATTTATCGTCAGATTTCTGTATTAAAAGATTTTCAAAATTGAATCATACATAATTCAGAATCCTACAGTGTATCGTCTTGCTGCGCAACGCGGCTTTAGAACTAGCAGATCTATAGGCTGTCTCAGTTGAAACTATAGGATTTGAATTGCGCGCCATTTGTGTTCTGTAAAAGATAGGGCGTCAATATTCAACGACTGTCATCAACAATACATACGACGTCAACATGTCGCGATTAACAATTCAACAACGAATAGTTTGTGTACAACTGTTTTATGAAAATGGGCGATCATTTACAGTTGAATTAAGAATGCTTTAATTATTTTTTTAGAGGCGCCACGGTGTTTTTAATGAAAAAAGTACGATATTTTTAGGTAACATACTTTTTAAAACATCACCACTCCTTGCGTAGACAGTACACACCCTCAATATTTGCCACAGACATCTCTTAGAGTCTCTACTAAGATACTCTAAAAGAAAAATGCTTCAACAATACTTTTCGGGTCGCAGCAATTTTTTTTAATGAAAACATTGCAATATTTTCAGTAATTCTTAGGTAACATACTTTTAAAAAAATCACCACTCCCTGCGTAGATAGTACACACCCTCGATACTTGCCACATACATCTCTTAGAGTCTCTACTGAGACTCTCTAAAAGCAATATGCTTCAACTATTTTTTTAGGGACACCACGATTTTTTTAATGAAAGAAGTACGATATTTTCAGTTATTTTTAGGTAATATACTCTTAAAAAAATCACCACTCCCTGCGTAGATAGTACACACCCTCGATATTTGCCACAGACATTTCTTAGAGTCTCTACTGAGACACTCTAAAAGCAAAATGCTTCAACAATTTTTTTCGGGACGCCACTGGGTTTTTTAATGAAGAAAGTACGATATTTTCAGTCATTCTTAGGTAACATACTGTTGAAAAAATCACCACTCCCTACGTAGACCATATATATCTTTGACATTTGCCACAGACATTTCTTAGAGTCTCTACTAAGACACTCTAGAAGCAAAATGTTTCAACAATTTTTTTCGGGACGCTACGGTTTTTTTTAATGAAAAAAGTACGAAATTTTCAGTCATTCTTAGGTAACATACTCTTAAAAAAATCAGCACTCCCTACGTAGACCATACATATCTTTGATATTTGCCACAGACATTTCTTAGAGTCTAAGACACTCTAAAATTCAAATGCTTCAACTATTTTTTTAGGAACGCCACGATTTTGTTAATGAAAAAAAGTACGATATTTTCAGTTTTTTTTTTAAGCAACATACTCTTAAAAAAATTACCACTCCCTGCGTAGATAGTACACACCCTCGATATTTGCCACAGACATTTCTTAGAGTCCCTACTGAGACACTCTAAAAGCAAAATGCTTCAACAATTTTTTTTCGGGACGCCACTGGTTTTTTTAATGAAGAAAGTACGATATTTTCAGTCATTCTTAGGTAACATACTGTTGAAAAAATCACCACTCCCTACGTAGACCATATATATCTTTGACATTTGCCACAGATATTTCTTAGAGTCTCTACTAAGACACTCTAGAAGCAAAATGTTTCAACAATTTTTTTCGGGACGCTACGGTTTTTTTTAATGAAAAAAGTACGAAATTTTCAGTCATTCTTAGGTAACATACTCTTAAAAAAATCACCACTCCCTACGTAGACCATACATATCTTTGATATTTGCCATAGACATTTCTTAGAGTCTCTACTAAGACACTCTAAAATTCAAATGCTTCAACTATTTTTTTAGGAACGCCACGATTTTGTTAATGAAAAAAAGTACGATATTTTCAGTTTTTTTTTAAGCAACATACTCTTAAAAAAATCACCACTCCCTGCGTAGATAGTACACACCCTCGATATTTGCCACAGACATTTCTTAGAGTCTCTACTGAGACACTCTAAAAGCAAAATGCTTCAACAATTTTTTTTTCGGGACGCCACTGGTTTTTTTAATGAAGAAAGTACGATATTTTCAGTCATTCTTAGGTAACATACTGTTGAAAAAATCACCACTCCCTACGTAGACCATATATATCTTTGACATTTGCCACAGACATTTCTTAGAGTCTCTACTAAGACACTCTAGAAGCAAAATGTTTCAACAATTTTTTTCGGGACGCTACGGTTTTTTTTAATGAACAAAGTACGAAATTTTCAGTCATTCTTAGGTAACATACTCTTAAAAAAATCATCACTTCCTATGTAGACTGTACACACCCTCACCACAGGTTGACACAGATATCCCTTAGAGTATATACTAAGACATATTAAAAGCAAAATGTTTCAACTGTTTGTTTTAGGGACGCCACAATTTTTTCAATGAAAAAAGTACGATATTTTGATAAAAAGATCACCACTCCCCACATAGATCATACACATTCTTGATATTTGCCATAGACATCTCTTAGAGTCTCTACATTCTAAAAGAAAAATGCTTCAACTATTTTTTTAGGGACTCCACGATTTTTTTAATGAGAAAATTCCGATATCTTCAGTAATTGTCAGGCAACATACTTTAATAAAAAAGTCACCGCTTCTTACGTAGACCGTACACACCCTTGATAACATGAAATAATAAATAAAAATAAGGTTGGAAAGAAAACAACTGTCATTGTCATTATATAATTACTGTTAGCTTGTAATATCGGTAAGTATTTTGCGCGATACATATCGACTACCGACCATTATCATGATGTTTTATAAAACATTAATAGCCTATTGTTTATAAACGTTATTGATTTTATTTCTATTAACTATTTTTTAAACGTTAGTCATGATTCTTGTTATTAATTAGATACTTATGTATTTATCAATTGCATATTATTTCTATGCATGTACTCCGTGTCTTGAAAATAAATACTGCTATTACTACTACTGTTACATACATGGAAAGCTTTTTAACTGCTCTTGTCAATTTTGAGAAAAAAACTCAGGGTGTTCCATATGAAAACACACAAATCGTACTCGTTCATCAAAAACAAACAAAAAATTATTTTTATATCACCCAGTGTTTATAGAAAATGTTAGTAGAATGACTGGTTCATTGTATAAAAATGACAAAGTATTATAATAGTGTAATATTACAATAACGCATAAAAATAATGTATACCTTAATGTATACATTTTATCTACAGAAATAAGGAGTTTATACTCCAACCCATCTGCAAATGCCTTATATAATAAGGACTAAACAGATTAGGTCAAAACAGCTATTCTCCTGGCTATATGCCAAACGCCGAGCGCTGAATTACATGACAAAATTTGCCGTATTTTTCTAACAGAGTTAGCACTAAAATACAGCGATTCAGACTGTTCTAAAATCACAAGGAAGATGCAAAGTGCCACCTATCTCAGGATATCGTTAACTGCAGACCGGTTTCGACCTTATTTTGGGTCTCGTCAGTGCAGTGTAAACGAGTATACCTTTGACAGATGAAGCTCACATCTAGTAGACGTTGCTACGTTCCACCGTAGTAGAACATACCAAACGCCATCTCTTGGTAGTTTCGAGAACAATCTAAATCGCAGTAAAATGTAACAACGTCTACTAGATGTGAGCTTCATCTGTCGAAGGTATACTCGTTTACACTGCACTGACGAGACCCAAGATAGAAGGTCGAAACCGGTCTGCAGTTAACGATATCCTGAGATAGGTGACACTTTGCATCTTTCTTGGTGATTTTGGATTAATCACTGTATTTTTAGTGTTAACTCTGTTAGACAATAATACGACAAATTTTGTCATGTAATTCGGCGCTCGGCGTTTGGCATATAGCCAGGAGAATAGATGTTTTGACCTAATTTGTTTATTCCTTATTATATAAGGCATTTGCAGATGGGTTGGAGTATAAACTCCTTATTTCTGTAGTTTATTATAATATTAGTGCTTATAGTTGACATTCAATTCGTTTTCTTTTATTTATAAACTACATTTTGAAATGACATTATTAAAAATTGGTCGGGCATTAAACAGACGCAATAAACTTGAAAACATTTATCTGTTTAATTTTGACGAAACGCTCTGGGCTTGTCGACAAATTTTATTTAAAAAAAAATCGTGTGTTGGTATTCTTTCCTATCTTATCCAGTGATATTAATAGAATCACAAATCATTTAAGCGTTATCAAGAGATTATATTTATAGAAAATAATCAGCACACCAGTGATGATAATAGAATCCATATAGTGTATTTGATTTTATATAAATCGTCAAAACATAAAAGAAAAAATACCATTTATTATTTTTATTTTCGTGATATGTTCAACCATATTGAGAAAAAAAGTAATTCAGAGTATTAAAAACGATTTTTTAATATACCCAATTGCTCAAAATATCTTCAATTATAGTTTGTGAATTTAGAAGTTTTCCTTTTGAAAAAAGGATTTTTACAACTTTTTTTTGGTCGTCTTGAATTGTACTGCGATTTATCATGGAAATCGTCAGGTTTTTTATATGCAAAGGTATTCTTTTTGCAAGCTAGTACACGGGCTGTATTGGATTGATCGATCGTCCTACATATCCACCAGATTTCACCCACTCATATTATCATTAATTGCGAAAGCTCGAGTATATGAAAAGATCTAGATCTCCGTCAAGTGATGAAAATCAGTAGTAAATGCTAAACTAATATAAAAAGAAAACGTTGAAAATTAATTTCCTCTTGTAGTTGTTGCTTTGAAAATGTGTTCAAAGTCGCAAGGCTCGAAACATGCCAAAAAATCACTTTTTACGTAAGAATAACTTTAAACAAATTTAGACAAGATTAGAATGGATAAAGTGTGTGTTTTCTGTCTACATACTTACCATTAAGTCTTTGATTTGGTTAACTAAGGGTGAGGTGGAAAAAAAATTGTTCACGGCGGAGAACAACTTGCCCTCGAACTTCGCCACTTTTCAAAAATTGTATATCGGCTTAGTAGAAATCTGTAAAAAATAAATATAGATTTTGGTTTGTGGTGATGACATGTACATGTAGTTTATAATTAAATCTTATTCGATTTGAAGAAACTGCCAAAAGTTGGAAAGGATTCGAACTGGCGATAACGCGGCGGCATATACTGGGTGTTTGAGAAGTTGGGAGATTTATTTTTGATGGAACGGAATCACACAAAAAATACATGTACAAAAACTGATTAGGAATAGCAGGATTTTTCAGTAATGCACAAAATTGTTTGGGAACTGCTGATGTATCTATTCATAAGCTTAAACAAGGTTGCCAGATGTTGCTGTTTGTCATAATATCTGAAGAAAATCATCGCCGGATGGATGTTTTCCATTTGCAATAGATGATAGTAATTGTGCAAAGTAATACGTAAAAAAATCGCTCTATGTACGAGTAGTCATGGAGCTGGAAACGTTTTAGAATTGTGCCATAAAAATAAAGAACAGATTCGATATACAGCAAGAAATTAACTACATGTGGACAGCAGAAAATAAATTGAATTGTTTTCTTAGCGTCAACTGTACATACAGAAATACGTTTTATGATAAGTGGTATGAAAGGAGGAGACGCAATTTTGTCAAAAATTGAGGGCGCTACAGAAGGAATAGGAGACAGAAGGATGCGTTCGCGTTTTTTTTTTTTTTTGTATAATTAATTAATTTAACTGGATACAAATCGTTGAAGACACGAATTTAAATTATCCCGTTTGGTATACCCGTTCTCGTTAGTCCTGAATTCCGACGAGTTTTTAGAAACGCGAGATAAGAGACAGAAGAGAGCGATTTGCGTCCCCCTTATTCTCAGGACAAAACGGGTGTGAATGGATAAAAATCTTAGAAAAGGCACCAACTGAAATCACCAAGTTTTCACGTTTTTTATACGCGTCCTCTTACCCTCGAACCCCGATAAAATTCGAGAGACGCGAGATAAAAGACGAAAGAAGCTTATTTTTAGGAGAAAACAGGTTGCAGTGGATACGAATCTTGAAGAGGCACATAAATCACCGCGTTTTCACGTTTCTTTTATGCCCGTTCTTGTTATCCTCGAATCCCGACGAAATTTTAGATAAACGAGAGATAAAGACACCAATTTAAATCACTCTTTTTGTCACGTTCTTCTTTGCAGTCGTTATCGTTACCTCCGAATCCTGTCGAAATTTGCGCACCCTGTAGATAGCCTTATCGTGTTTTTTATTTAGTGAAAAGTTTGGCGACGTAAAACAATTATGTTTTCCGTTATACTTACGAATATTAATCGGAATTAAAAAGGTGTGATCGACGCCGAAATCTTCGCACTTACCGACGGCCTGCGATTGGACGAATAACCTAAACTCTCGACATTCTTCACCGTCGTCGCCCTAATGCCGCGTCCCGACGCACACTGCAGAGGCGCGCCGCATCCCTACCCTTTGATCTTCCTCTCAAGTTACGCCGGCCGATTTTCCAACCCTTTGAACCCTCGGCCGGGCACGCGAAAATCAGCCGTCCGCCCCTCGCCGCCCCGCCGGGGCACTGCCCGCCAAAAGGACCGGCTATTTTTGCGTGTGATTAGCGGGTTTTTCGCCGTCGGAAAAAACGCGATTCCATCTGGACGGTATCGACGCGCCGGATGCTGCGAAGATCCGGGCGCGTGCGCGTCGCGGGCGGCGTGGGATCGACGTTCGTTTGTTTTTATTGCAGAATCAACAGCGTGCGTTATAATGATTTATATGGGGCAATCGGGGACGGTGATGGGCTTTGTCGGAGTTCACCGATGCGGAATTGGATGGGGTGGACGCGGATGCGACAATACAGGGAGGTCGAAGATAACGGATTAAATAGGGGTCTGCTTAGGCACCGAACTTACAACTGGAAGGTTCACTCTCCGGCGGTACTTTTATCTTACGCTTACAAAGGGCATGCAGCTGTTGAACGGCGGCCTTCTTTAGTATATGGGGGATACTTCGTACGATACTATACATGCGCCACGTGATAGTTAGCTAATTCTCGCTAGACGACCAGACGAGGTAAGGAGGGAATCTTAGCGGGCGGAGCTTAGAGTGTTCTTTTATAATTGTGTAATTATAAAAGTGTAATTTCTGTTCGGTGGCTTTAGGTGTTGGAATGCCTACAGGGAAACGCTTTGACGCGCAAGAGAAGATTGTGAGTTGGCGGAAGACGTCATCGATGACTTGATTGATTGGGGAGATCCCTTAATGCATTTGTTTAACCTCAGGCGGCTATAGTACAGTGCCATATTAATGTGAAATGATTCATCGGCACAAATTGTGCCGGGGAATCGTTTCAGAGTACCATTAATGTATGTGCTTAACGACACGTGGCTATAGTATAGTGCCAAATTAATTTGAAATGATTCCTCGGAACAATATGTGCCGAATTTCTCTTTTTTATTTCTTTTTTTTCTATTTTGAGCAGGAAAATTTTTACTACTTTCGTGTTTTCTTTTTTAATTAGAACGTAAATTGTTATACTATCATCCAAGAGATTCATTATTCTTCATATAATACGTCCTGTACACGATGTACGCCATTGTGACATAACTGCGCATTATCCCGTTTTAGGTATCATCGACTTTGTGGTTATTTTGTAAGTGCCCCGCGTTGGCACCCTGGCTTTTTTTCCCAAGGTGAATGGGCTGTACTTTTGCATGTGATGCGATGAACTTGTCGATGAAAAATGAATTGAACATCAATTATAGGAACTTGAATCACGTGACTCCCATTATTCATTCTGTTCGGTAAAATATATTTTTTCTGTTTAAAATAATTGTTTCTGTTTGGCCTTCCTCTCCTTCTCCCGCCCCCCTTTTCACGTGTTTATTGACATGGATCTGACTATAAAATGTATTCCTCCCGAATAACTCCCGAATATCGCCATTAAAAAAATCGTCGATGGCTCGTTCCACAATTCGTATTATTTACATAAAGTATAGGGTGTCTTATTTGGAGCTATAGGATTTTAATTGCGCGCCATTTGTGTTCTGTCAAGGGTAGGACGTCAATATTTCGCGACTGTCACCTAGAAGCTATACGACGTTAACATGCCGTGATTAACAGTTCAATAACGCATAGTTTGTGTACAACTGTTTTATGAAAGTGAGCCATCATTTACAGTTACATTAAGAAAAATTCGCATAAAATTATGACAAAATAGAGCGCCTACGGAGTTAACAGTCAGTAACTTAATCGAGAAATTTGAAGAAATGGGTTCTGCTATTGATAAGGCAAGACCAATACGTCCTCGTTGTGGTCGGTCAGATGAAAATATTGCTACAGCGAGAGAAAGTGTACGCGAGTATCCAAACATATCGGTTTGGCGTCGTGCATAACAATCGAATCTGTCAGGAGCCACCACGCATCGTGTTTTAAAGGGAGGTATGCTGCTGTCAGCGTCAGTACAAAATTCAGTTGATACAGTTAAGTTACAGACCATTTACGTTTATTAATTGGGTGTTAGAAGAGAAAGAAGGTGATACTGATTTTTGCAACAATATCATGTTTAGCGATGAAGTACATTTTCATCCTGACGGATACGTCAGCAAAGAAAAAACGCTGAAAATTCACATGCCGTTCATGACAAAGAAATATCTACATTCATAGAGGTGCAGGGTTTGGTCCGCATTTTGGAGTGGTGCAGTAATTGACCATACTCATACTCCCAAATCTTTGACAAAATACAAATGGCGCACAATTCAATTCCCATAGTTCGAGCTGAGACACCCTATATATACAACTAGCTGCTGATTTTTTAGTAACCGAAATAAATATAGAAACGATCTCGGTGGACTTTTCCCTTTCCTAAAAGGGATGACGATAAAGATGAAAAATATATTTTGAAACCTTTCAAGGGACTGTATCTCACTAGACCTTTAATTTAGTCCAGGGATATTTATAATACAGTCGATCTGAGTTGATCAATACTACAACTCTTGGTATTTAAAAACACCCTGTATAATGGACTAATAGATAATTCATAGCTACAGTTATAGTGTTCATGAACAATGCAAGATTGCTTCGCCTTGAAATATTCATAACAGCGGTGGAATAGTTATTTTCTTCAATAAATAATACGTGGCGGTCGCGATGGACCCACGTCTTCACTTTGTGACTACTTTGACAAATATGTAACGATGGAAGTACTTTTATTAAATGGTTATTATATAAAGAAACCGACAAACCGACAAAATGTTTTTCAATTACGTTCTAAGCCAAGTTTGGAAGTGCTATAATAAATTATAGCACGCATCTATTTTTACACGGTGCATATGTGCAATAGCAATTCACAAAGTAAATATTAAATATATATTCATTATAGAGCTGTTTGCCTGGATTATATAGATTTTGAATTTTTGGGGAAAGATAAAAATACAACTTAAAACGTCCTGTCGCCTTCATTATACCTTCACTGTTTGTTAAAGACGTGTGCATTAAATATATTTGGTTGTTATTAATTTTTTTTCACGTGAAGAAATATGCACTCCACAAAAATTCACGTGACATTTTACATGATATGTATGCCAGTTTTGTTTTAAATTAACTAGGACAATGTTTTACGTACGTATTTTCTACTTATACATATACAGTGTGTTCAACCTTACCGCTTGTCAATATTGACGTTAATTTTTGTTTGTGTTTGGTTTGTCTAAGCTTACGCTGTTGCAATGACACTGAGATATCGAATTTTTTTCCCACCATAGATTTAAGAACAAGCCCAGGTCAAGAAACTTAATGTAAGGGCATACATTGAATGATAAAGCCTTAGGACTGTCTTAGTGTGATTATGTTTGCTTTTTTTCTCTGATAAAACAAGAAAAAGTTATTCTTTTACTGGGAATTAATTTAAGATAATTTTCACAATTGAACGGTCGCCATTTTGAAACGGCACGACAGAATCGCAAAAAAAATATAGGAACGTACTGAGTGAAACGATGTATCCATATATTGTCATTTAAGAAAAATGTCGATGACGTCATATTTTTGACAGATGTCAATAAAAAGACAAATTAATTCTGACAAAATGCGGGAAACGGGAAAAATAAATCGACGTGTTCAAGCGT
The DNA here is from genome assembly GCA_037954035.1 of Rosalia funebris. Lineage (NCBI taxonomy): Eukaryota > Metazoa > Arthropoda > Insecta > Coleoptera > Cerambycidae > Rosalia > Rosalia funebris. Next base: position 24,854,530 of record JAZFAV010000003.1, on the reverse strand, counting down.
TTTCCATAAAACCTGAAGACTACCAAGTTATTAGGGGTAGTCCATACTTTTTTCCATACTGTATTGATCTGCACTCAATTACCTGTATCTTACAAAAATTGCGTGTATTAAAAGCGATTCTGGCGTTATTTCTAACATTAATTTTACGCTTTTATTATTACTGATTCACAAAATGATGAGTAATATTTTTTTAACAATACATCAGCTTTTAAAACTAGGTAATTTTAAGAGTTGGAATGTTTTTGTTAATTTACTGTTAAAAATATGATTCGTTACTAAGTTATTCAAGTTACATATGACAAAAATATTTTAATATGACCTTTTGTCACTGTTTTCGCATTTTTCTGTTTACTGTTTTACGTACATTTTATAATAATTATTTCATGATTCTATTATGGTGTTATATATTATAACGTTATTTTGACGTCATACTTAAGTGAAAAAATGCCAATCGATCAATAAATGGTTGATAAGGATTTAAATTTAAAATTTTCAGCTCCAGTTATTAATTTGGCCATATTTTCTTTATGGGTTTATTACGATTCGTTTTAAAATCCATTAGTTAAAAATATGACCAAAAATTGCCATCATTTTGACAAAATTCTTAAATACATTTTATACATTTTTTATTTATTATTTTTAATTAACCACAGTAAATAAATAGATTATGATTATTTTATGTCATGTATTAATGTCATTTTAACGTCGGTTTTACATAAAAAATATTAGTTTTACGTTTTTCCCTTTTGTCGCTTCCTAGAGTTTTTGTAATGCAAGATTATGCCCAGTTATATTACCATAGATCCATGATACAATTTATTTGTTTTAAATATGACGTAATTTTGACGTCATTTAAAAATTAATTTTACATTTTCCGGATTTCATAATGATAAAACATGGCATAATTATATTGTAATGTTGTAATGAATAATAAATTAATGAATAATTATTTTGTATTCTATATTGACACAGTTTTGACGTTATTTTCACATAAAAATATTTGTTTTACGTTTTTCCTTTTTTATGATTTCACAGAAATTTTGTAATGATAGACTACGCCGGTGATATTATCGTAAATTCATGATAGAACTTACTTCTTATAAATATGACTGAAAAGTGACATCATTTCGACATATTAATATTAATATTAATATTAATATTAATATTTCTATTACCTTACGCCAATATTCTTGGGTCCTGATTATATTGCAATATTATTTATGGACGTTATTTTTAAATAGAAGTATTAGTTTGACGTTTTCCTTGTTTATTATTTCTCCAAGATCGGCACTGACATTAACTGTTCATACAAAATATTGATAGTTTATGTCAATTCTGTTGGCATAGATCTATCACAAAAAAATGACATCATTTCTACGTCATTTTAAAATTAATTTTACGTTTTCCTGTTTACTCAAGGATCACGACACTAAAATTTGGTCATTATGTTGTAATAATACAAATGGACGTAATTATGACATAATTATTAAATAATTAATGTCAGTTTTATGTGTTTTTTCATTTCTATGATAATTATTTCGCATGTAATTTATTATGATAGTGTATGCCATAACTTTACTGTAATGTGATAAATTGTGACGTTATTTTGACGTCATTTTTGAGTAGAAACGTGAAAATAATGCGATAAAATTGAATTTCCTGTATCGTACGGTTCTGATGAGCTCCCACATCAGCTTATTATCGTAACGGTTTGCTTTGGTGATACAAAAGTATAAATGAGGAACAATTGTCGCTTTCAACAATGGCCGCTGTTAACTCCGAACACATACAACTATTCACTAATAATTGAGGCTAATTCCGAGCCACATTATTCAATTACGCCGTCTGGCTTCGGAGGCATGAGAAGTAATACTTTCGATGGCGATCGCCCGCATCTCTAATTAAGGAATCGTACAAACTCTATTAAATAGGAGATTGTTGCCTTTCGAAGCCTGTAATTCCAATCTAAGAACGGATCTATCTAGTGAAAGCCCGAGGAGAGGGGAGCGGTAGATACTTTCCCGGTAGTTTTACATCCGGACGATTTTTCGCTGTCGTTCAAAGTTCATTAATTAAAAGTCTGGGAACTGAATTCGCCGAAAATTGTGAAGTTCTGGATGGCAGTTGGGCTAATTTGGGGTTAAAATGATACTGGTTGTTGAGATAGTACCCTTGTTCTTGTAGCAATGTCATGATTTGTTCTAAATGTGTTTTTTTTTTTTTTTTCATTTTAAATCATAAGCACGTCAAGAGGGGTTCATCGATGTTTTATAAGAACCATTTAAAATACAAAAAGACGTTTGAGTATTTGGACAATTGCGGGACTAAATAGTGTCCTATATTACAAAATAAAGCCTTAATATGTTGCAAAGAATGAGGTGACCCTTTTAAATTAACCAATTACATATCAGAGAAACCGTGTTATACAGGGCGACTGGTACCGCGACGCATTCCTTTGAAGAGGTGTTAGTAGAGACAATTTGCAGTCAATTGAACCATAACATGCATAATACCATTGTTAACAGTTTTCGAGATATTTCAATTTTTGTGTTTTTTTAGAAAAACCTAATACTACTAATTGTAAAATTGAAAAAAAGGATCGTTTTTTTTTGTAATTTTTTAGTTTTTTTGCTTCTACCGTTAATACACATCAGTGATGGCTCGCGGGTTAGAAAATAGATGAATAGTTAGGATGTGAAAACAGTTAGAGAAAAGTAGATTAATTTTTCTTAAGACTTACTTATAGCCAAGCTAATGGCTATCTAATTTTTGTACACCAAATCAATTCTTCGATCTTTCAGTGAGGCATAGTTATCTATTATATCTTCATAAAATGGCTGATCCTTCTTCAGTTCTAGCAATAATTATTTCTCGATATAAACAGTTGTTAAAGATTTCTTCTTGGGAAATGATATTTCTTAAATACGTATTTATACGTTTAAGACACAAAAAGCCTCGTTCCACTGACGCTTAATGAGGTATAAAGTTTTAAGAAATTTCCTATTACTTCCAGGAATAATACAAAAGTAGGAAAAGTTTAATGTATTCACAAATTTGTGAAATAAATCCTGGTGAATGTACATTTAGGTTAAGGTTTCTAACAATCCTTGTAGGTTTTAGCTCCTTTATTTTTGTCATATCAAACTATTTAACATAATTTTTGTTACATAACATGAACTACTACGTGTATTAACGCGAAAAGCAAAAAAAAAATACAAAGAAACGATCCTTTTTTTAATTGTACAATTAGTAATATTAGGTAGTACATTTCTGAGAAAACACAAAAATTTAAATATATATTGAAAACTATCAACAATGGTATGGTGCATAGTATGGTTCAACTGACTGCAAATTGTCTCTACTAACACCTCTTCAAAGAAATACGTCGCGGTACCAGTCACCCTGTATATACTTTAACATTTTCATTTTCTAATATTATTAATTCAGTATTCATTACTTTTATACACATTTATTGCATTTTGTTCTACCTAATCGTGTGGGAATGATATGAAATGTATAATAACCAAGTAGAGATGAAATACTCTCTTATATATCCAAATAAAAAACTCTCTTATCTTACCGATAAACGGAACGTCTGCTTGAGCCTAGCCATAAAAACAAGCCATGGTATGAGATAAGAGCCGTTTGGGATTTTTTATTTGGCAAATAGCGATGAAATAAACTGTACCATGTACCATCGAGAAAAAATGTAATGAGATATTTTGGATCTCCTGAAATATACGTCACTTATGAATTAATTAAATAGGGAACAAAATTTCTGCATTTATTACAGTACTTGTTCTTACCCAAATTGAAGGCGCTAAGTTCAAATCTGTAGGTAGTTTGCGCTGTAAGACCTGATTTTTTTGCGATTCTGCATTTTTATTGTTTAAAATTTTATTGCGCAAAATAAAATGCATACATACATATATTCAGATATGGGTAGGCACAAACGATTTTTACTTTAAATGAACGTAAGAATGACATTTAAATTAACGTAAGAACGACAAATTCATCATAAAAAAAAATCATTCCGGACACAATGAAAAAAAAAAAAATCGTAGCGCTTTCAAATTTTCAGGGTTTCTTTGGAATATTTTAAGGTTGAAAAGAAACAATCAACATCATTAGTCTATCCATTATTTGCAAAGTTGTGCCAAGTTAAGCGAATTAACCTAAATACGCAACTTTTTAGTTCTCTTTCAATCAACATTCTCGCATCGAAATTTTGTTTTATCAAAAACCAATCGCTACGATTTGTAAAGAATATTTTGCAATTTTTAAATCCCTATTTGAATTTTCTGTACGATCACTTCCCGAGTAATTAATTACTGAAGTCAAACTTTGGTAAAATACCTTTGTTTTTAAACGACGATATCTCAGCGAAAAATCATCATACATTTCTCTTAGACTGCTCAAATTAAAGAGGATACAATTATCTAAAAAAGTTTTATCAATCACTGAAAAAAAGTCCCTAGAACTTTTGAAAGGCAAGTAAAAATTTATAAATTTTTTTCCGATGGTCTTCTGATGATTACTCAAAAACTGCCGAAGAAAAAAAATGTTGAACTCAAGATCTGAAAATTAGAAACTTAGAGCTTCAATTTGATTTTTTTTAAGTTGCTCTGCGACTATTTTTCTCCAAGTTACAGCCCTTTGAAAATCACCTAAAAATGTAGGATTTCTTTACGTCCCTAAATTTTTGTGCCTAATTTAATTTTGAAACCACAACCAAAATTACCTCTAGAATTAATTAAATAATGTCGATACTATATAGGCCAACATATACGTCCGTTTCATTACTTTATTTCTCGATCGTACATATGAAAAAAATTAATGTTAATATCAGCACACATTTTTACGTTGGGGGATGCATTGATGCCTATGAAAATAATTTTTTAAACTGTCTAAAAAGACGCAGAACAAATTTTTAAAAAATTCCAAGGTATATATGATTAAATTGTTTTATTTTTGGGTTTCAGTTTCACGGGTTATCAAGAAACCGCGAAGTATTCCGGCCCGACTTCGACTAACCCCAATATGAGGCAATACGCGTCTGTTATTATTCGCAAAAAATAAATAAATAAGGTTACCCACAAATCGGATATCAAAAAGGGAAGCAAATGCTTACCTGCCGTCAAGCAGATCACTCACTCTCGACATGCTAACTTCTGTACTTATATTGAAAGGTGTTATCTGGAAAACCCCAGTTGGTAATCTTAAAAAATCCACTCCATCCACTCATATCGTCCACTCGAGTGTCGATAAACACGAGTTCTAATGCAAAAAAGAGAATGTGGCAATACGAGATAAGTGATATTATATTTTTATTTATTTGTTATTTTGACTGCAAATTATGTAGATCGTCAAGAAAAACGCCACCTCTTATTGTCTGCGATCCAAATATATTTAAGTAATTATTGATTATTTCATGAAGAGAAACATATAGTCAACATTGCACAATAATACAGAGACACACAAGTGTTGTATCAACAATTAAAAGTAAAATTTCGACTGTTACTGGTTGTATTATGGTGTTGCCTTTCTTATACTATGCATATGCTAGTGTACATCCGTACACTATCTCTCTCTGCAGCAATATTTTAGTCTGACCGACCACGACAAGGACGTATTGATGTTGCCTTATCAATATCAGAACCCGCCTCTTCAAATATCTTGATTAAGTTACGAACTGTTAACTCTATAAGGGCTTTATTTTGTGAAATTTTTTCTTAATGCAACTGTAAATTATCGCTCACTTTCATAAAACAGTTGTACACAAACTATTCGTTGTTGAGCTGTTAATCGTGACATGTTGTCGTATGGTCAACACAGATGACAGTTGTTAAATATTGACGTCCTATCTTTGACAGAACATAAATGGCGCACATTTCAAATCATATAGTTTCAAATGAGATACCCTATATAAAGGAAGAACGTCTTGAGGAGCAATTAGAATTAAGTATTTCACATTTTACAATCATGCCTCCTTCAGAATATTTGTCTGTATATTTTTAACGTATTCAAATAGTGCTTTTATCGTTTAGCGTCATTGGAAATATTTCTCTTTTTATAAAATTTTTATACGTTTAGATATCGCAATTAAGAATGCGCCTGGTAAACATCCCTTATATCTTTCTCCAGGGAGAGGGTGGGAACTTTCGATACACCTACAAAGAATTCGTTTTGTTTTGATAATTTTTCGTCTTTACAAAAATTCTCGGATGAATTATCACATTTGAACATCCCGTATATATTTTGTCGATACACCGTGCTTTATACAAATTTTTATATGAATTTCTAGGGCATTTTTCAGGCTTTCTTTCGCGTTAGCTATTTGTTTTAATTGACAATTATATAAAATGGTGTTTATATTTTTTTGGTACCCGTAGATCTAAGTTCTCAATTTTTTTATTTCCATTCTATCATTTTGTGATCTGAGCAGATTATAGCCCCTTAACTTCGGCAGGCTGGTGTTTTTATTTCGAAATATTCCGTATTTTCTTCATCGATGACAATCTAATTAAAATTGCTATCTTTTCCAACGTTTTATTTGTTTTATTTATATACAGTAGGCAATATATTTAACGCTCATTGTGTGATACGGTACACTACCTACAAAATATTAGATAATTCAATAGCAATAATAACGTATTAGGTAAGTATTTTGGTCGCTAAGATATTTGTTGTTATCCTGTATATGTTATCCTTATCATTAATAATTTGTTTACAATTTATTGTGAAGGTAAATACGTTTATCAATGCATACAAAAGCCTGTAATGCAAAAAATGTATTTAGCGGATGTTTTTTTTTGTGATTATCATATACAGGGTGGTGTCAATGTTACAAGTTACGTATAATATTCGTTACGTAAGAATTTTTTGAAAAATGTGACAGTCAATTCTGTTTTTTGAAGGCATACTATTTATTTATCTTAAGTGATCTTCTTTCATCCTTGAATCTTAATAATACTGCTAAAATTTCATTGATACTGCAACCACAAAGCATACGAGATGATGTCCGTTATATTAATAGTAACTGTTACCGTATTAACAGAATTTTAAAAATCTCATATTGCCAACTAAAGAATTAGAACCTTTTCAAACAAAGTACTACACATCATCATTCTATTTAAATTTTTGAAGGGGTAGCCACTCCGAGGGGGTGAAAGGGGAAAATATATATATAGCATTCTTGTAGAATTCAATATTGACATGTAATCTAAATTTCTAGCTCTAGTAACTATGGAGCGGATACTTGTCTATCCACTTCCTGGAACAAAACATATTTTGACGTAAATCTTGTAAAAAATCATCAATGCAATTTTAAACAAATTGAAACTTATGTAGTACTATTCATGTCATTGCTATTTGCCAAATAAGATACTCTCTTATTTTACCGATAAACGGAACAGTCTACCTGAGCCTAGCCATAAAACAAGCCACGGTATGTTTGAGATTTTTTATTTAGCAAATAGCGATGAAATAAACTGTAATTGAAGGAAAAGTTTGTAGTGTGTCTCGTGTCTCAATTAAATCCCAAATCAAAACACGCTATCGGCCTAATGGCTCTCCCCGCATTGAACGATTAAAAATCAACCATCCTGTATACAACGTCCGGTCCGGAATATTTTCTTGCGCCCCAGCCCTGCATATCTTATTAATAACATAACGATTTCTTAGAGGCTTTTCATTACGAGTTTGGGGGTACGAATTGGATCAATAACAAACCGCGCGTGTATCGGGAGACTGTATACAGGGTCTACCATTTAAAACGAAGCAATTTATATAAAAAGAAACTTGATTTATTTGAGAATGTGATAGATCTCATGATCCGAGTGTTAGAAAACCGGCACGAAGGCAGATATTCTTTCAGGACGGGGTTCATCAATATTATGTTGTGTTCGTAATAAGGCCTTTTGTAGACCAGAGATGTTCTGAGTGATGCATGGGACGAAGAGGTTCAACGGAGTTGCCAGATCTGACATCACTAGTCTTATTTCTATGGAGTCACCTGAAAAATTGTATAGAGGAAGGTGGGTGGTGGAGCTTTTATATCAAGATATGGCCCTTCGGAAACAAAAGTAACCTGTTATAACGTTTTGAGGGTATCAGTAGTTGTTCCAGGGGTTTTGTTTTAAGCGGGACACCCTATATTTATTTTCAATACTGACGTACCTACACAGATATACCAGGTATGTAAATATGAAACCGAAATTTGCCCATGGATGACCTAGCTGCTAATGTAGTTACCGTCATATCGATTCATTGGCGCCATTTTCTTGCTTTGATATCTGATGAAGGTTTTTATTTCACGACAATACAAGTTTCATACGACAACATCGTTTTTGATAGCGTTGAACATGTCGAATTTTGTGCCTGGAAACTACGATTTGTGGACAGCATTGATTTTCTGTTACCATTTGAAGAAAACTGCTGCAGAATCGCATCGAATGCTTGTCGAAGCCTACGGTGAGCATTCTCTCGGTAAATCACAGTGCTTTGAGTGGTTTAAATAATTTGAAAATGACAATTTTAACGTGAGAAATGAAGAAAGTGGAAAGCCACCGAAATAGTTTGAAGATGGCGAATTGCAAGCATTGTTGGATGAGAATGAGGCTCAAACGCAACAAAACCTCGCTGATCAATTAAATGTGACCCCAGAAGCCGTCTCCATACATTTGAAAGTGATGAGAGAGATCCAAAAGATGGGAAAATGAGTTCCACATGAACTGAATGAAAGGGCAGCAGGAAAACCGAAAAACCATTTGCGAAATGCTGCTTGCCAGGTACCAAAGAAAGTCATTTCTCCATCGAATTGTGACTGGCGATGAAAAGTGGATATATTTCGAGAATCCTAAGCCTAAGGGATCATGGGTAACTTCAGGCGAACCATGGACATTGACTGTAGTGCCAAATCGCTATGGACGGAAGACAATACTCTATGTTTGGTAGGATCAGAAGGGTCTGATCTATTATGAGCTGCTAAAACCTGGCCAAACCGTTAATACTGAACGCTACCGACAAATGATCGATTTGAATAAAACTTTGCGTGAAAAACGACCAGAATACCAAAAAAAGGAGATACAAAGTGATTTTGCTTCACGATAATGCGCTATCGCACACAGCAGAACCGATAAAGGAAACGATTGAGGACTTTAATTGGGAAATAATCGCGTGCGGCTTATTCACCAGACTTGGCTCCGTCCGATTACTACTTATTTGCGTCGATGGGACACGCACTTGCTGAGCAGGGCTTCATCTCTTACGAAAATATACGAAAATGGCTCGATGACTGGTTTGCCTCAAAAGAGCAAGAATTTTTTTCGCATGGAATCCACAAATTGTCAGAGAGATGGAAGAAATGTATATTGTATAGCTAGCAATGGACAATACTTATTGTTGATATTTCTTATTATTTTGATACAATAAACGTGTATTTTCTATACAAAAAAATCCTGTTTCATATTTACATACCTGGTACGTTAAGAGTCCCCATATACAGGAAGTCCACGTATACTATCGCGCTTGCCGCCAAAAGTGCATCGGAAAATATCTGGCGTCCTCGACGCAAGAGCCCCGAAAATCGTTATTTCTCCCCCACGGGCTCCCTTAGTATTCCCTCGGAGCGTTGCGCATGACCATAATTAACAATATCCTGGAGAAGAGTGGCGTGACACTCCAATCGGCTTTACCCAACGTCGGTTTTCGTTTGTTCATTATTCGTGAGCAAAGCGTCGTCCGGTGACATCTTATCTCAAGGATCTAGCAGGTTTGTGTTTGGCACTCGCGTGGTCGTTCAACTGGTTTTTATCCACAGCCTCCCGAGTTCGAGAGTGCATCGTAGTGTTTCACTTGCCGGTAAGTACATTTTTTTTTAGTGTTTGTCTTAACTCGTACGTAAATAAGTAATTTTTGGATAGTTTTAACGCGTTTATTATTTTTAAAATTGTCGCGAGGTCATAGTTCTTCTCTATTTTTACCACGCAAGTTCGCAAACGGACGGTCCAGGTACAATGTGCACAGGTACTCGTTTTCATTAACGCATAATTTTCAGGATTTCAAAGACTGACAAGATGGTCGACGCCTTTTTGGGGAAAAAATACAAGCTCGCGTCCAGCGACAACTTCGATGAGTTCATGAAGGCTTTAGGTAAGTTTCTTCTCGTACAAATAAGTCGAAATTTAAGTCAGATTTTTTATACATTATTTCGGATTTCGTCGTGTCTACAGGGTGTTTTTACATTACGCGCAACTGCTAACGCACTAAAACACTGATTTGATTTTTAATTTGGTTAAAATTAATATCTTTCGAGGTTGACTCGATTATGTCCGTACCATTTTGCCAATTTAATTTTAAAAATGATTTTTTTTTAAAGAAAAAGGAAAAATTTTTGAGATAAAACGGTTTGAAGGGCTTTATTCGAATTTTCCAACGAATATCAATAAATTTATTTAATTTTAATATTAAAAGATATTTGACGAAATACAATTTCTAAAAAAAAAAAAATTAAATAGTGAAATAATTTTAGGCTGTTAGTCACGATATTTAAACAAAATTTTGGAGATTTAAAATGAATATTCAGACAAATGTCTTAGTAAAGATAAAAATGATGCTGAAAAAGATAATGGTGAAAAAAATCCATTCCATAAAAGAAACAAATTGTCGTTGTCTATTTTTATTAAAAATTGCGATTATGCTATTATCATCACCGTATATAATAAAACACAGTTTTTATACTACGAGGAGACATTTTGAGGCAGTCGTTTTGTTGATCATTATTGTAGCGTAACTGAATATGAATGTTGATACGGATCAAGTGTCACATGAGACATAAAACTGTCGGCAATACGCCGCCAACGCAGTACCCGCAAAAATAATTAAAAATAATTCGAGTTATATCACATGTTGCGGCTGAAAAAAATAATGAATGTACCACATGCGATGAATATTCCATGGTTACCCAATAGGAATGCGAACTAATCGGAATAAACGAGATTTCACATAACAATGGGGCTATAAAGTTATAATTAACTAATTAGTGTGCAGAGGAAGATAGTGAACCTTACCATTTTATTTAAAAAGTTTCACAATATGTATGAAGTAATTTTTTTATAGGGTGTCAAGAAAGGGTAGGGGGTATTTGTAGATTAAATAAAAAAAAACTAGGAGTCAGAAAAAATAAATTTTTTTGTTAATTTTTAGACAAGGTTTTGGAAAATTAAGTACTAAAGATTATGTTCTCCAAATGTTAACCCTCACGCTGCTGGCACTCCTCTAACCGTAAACGGAAATTGGCCACCACGCGTCTACACATCTCTCTGGAAACGGAGGCCATTTCGGTGCGAATGTTGTGCTTGAATTGCACTAAAGTTCGTGGTTTGTTTACATACACTTTCTCTTTAAGGTATCCCCATAAGAAATAATCAAGAGGTGTAAGATCAGAAAATGGATTCGAATGTTTGAGAATACCGGTTCGACTGTAAAAATTCGCAATCCAGGTCGCCCGTGCTCTATTCGAACCCCACAAGCGATTGAAGAAGTGAGTTTCAGTGCGTGAAAATCCTTCTCAATCAATTCGCAAACTCTCACTTCTTGTCAAGCTCTGATCTTGGCAAGAATGCACAATACATAATGGTACTACATTATGTATTGTGTACTACAAACAGGAATAAACCCATATTAATTTTCATTTTCACAGTATTCGCGTACCCCTTTGCGTTCGATGTTACGCCTCTGGTGGGAACATTCGAATATTTTTCGTAGAAACGCCTTTAAAATTATGTCCATTTTTACGTTATTACTAACACTATTCATGCTGTAAAACTATGTAGGTAAGGTCGCAAGTAAGGTCACATCGAGTAGAAAGTAAATATTTGAATCGCTGCTATAAAACGCTAAATCTCGTTATGCCATACGATTTACGGTTTCTATACATATAGACGTTATCGTAGGATATGCAAAATATATGTTCTGGATTTTTCTATGCCACTTTATTTGATATTATAGTTGTGACCAAGACTGTGTGGTATTAATTTTTATTTGTGATATATTAAATGTTGTTTACGTATATAAATGTATTTTTCCCTTTCGTTTTATCGTCAAATTTATCTATTTAAGAGCCAATTAGGATTTAATTAAATCCGTGAATTAATTTGGTATTAGATTTTAAGATATCCTTGTCAGGTGCATTTTTCCGCCATAAATTTTGAACATCACACAAGAGTTCTACATATTTGTATAAAAGGTCTTTCAATAAGGACGGTCGATTTTTAAATGTAAATAAAACAAGTTGTGTATGAGATATAAGTCCATTCATTTTTTTTATTTGAAAGAATATTTTATGGCATTAAGTTTGGAATATAACGTTCAATGTCCAATTTTCGATCACTTAAAATCATCAAGTTTAGACCACAAGAAGTTGCTTATCATCGATCTGTAGCGTTCGCCAGTGATGGTTATGGCGATGGCAGTTTCGCTTTGGAATAAGTTCGGACCGATGATTCCACCAGACCAATGCCGCACCAAATAGTGACTTTCTCGGGGTGCATTTGGTGCTGGTGTATTTCGTGTGGATTGGTTTCGTCACAAATCCGACAATTTTGCTTGTTCACATATCCATTCATCCAAAAATGCGCCTCGTTGCTAAAGATGATTTTTTTTTTCGAAATTTGAGTCGAAATTTCCAACTGCTCTAGAGCCCAATCGGCGAACACACGGCATTGTCTATGGTCGTTTACCTTAAGTTCCTGAGTCAGTTGGATGTTATACGGGCGCAGACCCAAGTCCCGACGCAAAATTCGCCAAGTTGAAGTCGCAGAAAGGCCAAGTTCTCGTGAACGACGAGAAATTGACTGTCTCGGGTTTTCTCGTACACTGTCACGCACAGCAGCGATGTTTTCAGCATACTTTACGTTTCGATGACGTACGGGTGATGGCTGATTATTTATCAAACCGGTTCGATAATACCTATGGAACTCATCTTATGGTTGCTGTACAGGATGATCCAAATCTCGTGGGATTTCAGGTTTTCTCAAAAATTATTATAGGATGCGGAAAAACCGACGCGCGAATTCCGATTTTTCAGAACACCCAATGGCGTAAATTGCGTCCGTCTATCTCATTCCGTTTCAGAGATACAGGACGTTTCGTACAATATAACCCGTTTTTTAATGGCCCTGTATTTAGTCGCCATTTGATTGCGTTTTAAATATACTTTGCAATGTTATATAGTGTGAAATTATGTTTGACAAATTAATTGCTGATTATTTCCTAAAATGTATTACTTTCAGTGTTTCCATTGAATGGATATCCAAATTAGATATCCAAATCCCTGATTTGGATATCTAAATATCCATTTAGATGTCTCAAAAGTGAACGTGTTTAAGAAACGTTCTGTATTTAAAGCGGAAAGAGATAAAATGCTGCGATTTCGCTCCTACACCGTACATCGGGTTTTCTAGTCATTTGTAGAATTTGGACCACTCTGTACAATTCGTTTCTTGACTGCGATACTTCGTCACTACTACATTGTTTATTATGAACATAAAAATTTCAATATTTTGCACATGGTTAAAAATTAATTTATTCCATACTCTTGCGCTATCCTGTACGTTAATATTTTTACTGTCGATTAAAATGCTGTCTCTCGCGACCTTTCTTATTAATTAATAATTAATATCGCCAGTTATTTGTGAGTCACAGGGTATAATAAACAGTTTTGTCACAGTATCTGATAACGCTCTATAAATTTGATACTCCGGCTTTAATATAAGCGAATAATAAATATTGTTTGGAATACATATTTCGAACGGTTACAAAGGTTATTATTTATTTTTAGTAGCGCAAAGTATAATCTCATAGGTGTCAAGGTGGTTTTCGCTTTTTATAAATTGGAAACAAACACGAAATAACGCATTAGGGGTACTTTAGACCGTGGCCCGGGCGATGAAAATAATTTTGTTGCGTTAACGCGAACAGAAAATTGTTTTCCTAGGGTAGTTTCGACTTGGGAACGGTCACCAGGACAATATGGTTTTTTTCTGACTGAACTTTGCCCGTGGTCGGGTGACAATTCATTATTAAAATTGATGCGTGGTAGCAATCTTGTCGTTTTTAAATTGTCTAATAAATGCTTCCATTATGTTATGCCAGTGGCGTGCACAATTTATCGTGTATAGTTTATTTCATCGCTATTTGCCAAATAAAAAATCCCAAATGGCTCTTATCTCATACCCTGGCTTGTTTTTATGGCTAGGCTCAGGTAGATTTTTCCGTTTATCGGAAAAATAGAGTTTTTTATTTGGCAAATAGCGATGAAATGAATGGTACTTGAATTTATTTGGGGACGGATTTTTTTAACATTCGAAGGGTGGTTTATTTATAAAAAAGGCGTTCCTATGATTGTGTTCGTTGTATTTCCATAAATAATGTCAGTGATGTACACGGCTTGAGGGTATGCGAAATCTGTGTGTAATCGAAAGAGAAAACTCGTCCAGGATGTTTAGTATAAAATAATGAAAGAGTTAAAAAGTCTGCCAACTAAAAGCAGACACACCTTTAAAGTTTCTTTTTATATCGGGTTTGAATAAAGCTTTTTACATTTGTATATCTGAATATAGCTGTTTATTTTTCAGATAGTGGGTGTTATTATAAAACAAGTAGGCTGAATAACATTTTTTTTTGAAATATTTTCGGTACGCCACTGAGCGCGCCGATAATTACTAGCTTTATAAACGCGCATCAACAATAACAACCATGCTGGAATTCGTACTTAAAAATTTAACAGGTTGGTGAACGAAGTTCAAAAGATTTATCGAAGTTCAAAGTAATTGCAGTTATCTGAGTAATTTATTAAATTATTGGGGGTTATTCGCAGTTTATTTATGCTTTTATTGGGATGGATGATGTTAAATAACGCTACATAATCGTTTTTGGCACATTTATTGTTATTTACTATACGTATTGATAATGATAAGGGTTCAAAAATTAAAAAGTATTTCTACACTTTTAGGAATTGTTGTGGATAATTGATAGATACGAAATAAGTTAATTGTCAAAATTTAGCACGCACGAGTTTTTTCTAAATGTTTCGTATGTATCGTTAAAATATCAAATAAATAAAATTTAGAAATTATAATTAATTTATTTTTATTCGTCATTTCAAGTAAACTTATTTGTCAAAAAAGCTATTAATTAAAAGAAATTTAAGGGATAAAAACCTTCACATAATTCCAAATATTCTTTGCGGCGGTTTTCTAAGCCCGCTTCACAAGAGAGTGATTTGAATAGCCACCCGCCAAACTTGACCGTTTTGTATCAATAATTTTTTTAATTACCATAGTTTCCCTTTTGTTTGAAAGACGCACATACGTTGTTATATTTTTCGTGTTAAAAAATGTAAAAAAACACACCTTCTCAGTTAGAAATACACTACTTAAAAAAATTAAGGGAACAAAAAGGTTCCAAAGAAGTTTCAGTGGTTTTTGAAAGGCTGTAATTTTATGGAAAATGGTCGTGTCGAGATGGGAAGAGAACATTTTAAAGCTTGAAGTTTTTAGTTTTTAAATCTTGATAAATATGAGTTACAGTCCTACGCAATCCAAAGAAATACCCAAAATTTTTTTTGCGAGCGTCGCCGTGTTCAGGAAATTTTTTTGGACCAAGTCAATGCAAAGGCCGGTTAGTCTGTTTATTCAGTTTTAATTGGAGTTTTTAACGGACTCTGTACGACTATTTGTTGATGACATATCGGTGAATGAATGAAAAATGAAGCTTTTGTCTTTGATCATTGATATCTCGGGAACCAATCGTACGGCAAATCGAAGGATGCTTTTGAAAACTCGAATGAAACCTCTATAAATGATTAATGTGGTTTTTGAGCACAACATTTTTTTCCTCTCGTTATGAAATTAAAAAAGTAAATACAAAAAATTGCTTTTTCTAACTGTTTCATAAATCTACCGCTACTTTGCAAATATTGAGGAAAAAGCTAATTTTGTTTAGCTTGCTAGTATACCCCCAATAGCCCCAACAAATTGTCAAATTCAAAGTGATTCATCGAACCATTTTTTCCCGAATTATCAAAGTTTTGAATAGAATTAAAGAAACAAGATCATTGCTTTGCAACATCATTTAACGATTAGCAAAGTCGAACAAAAATTTACTTTACTTTGCTTACAATTTCTCTTACAATACTCATTTTTTGTCCCCTTAATTTTTTTGAGTAGTGTACAAGCAGTGACGTTATTACTCAACAATGACAATGTCACACGATTTGTGACACCCGTTTTGTTCTCTGTCTGTTTTCGTTGCACTTATTTCTGTAAAATGTCCAATAATCGTGCCCCGTCTCCGCCCCACCAGGGCGTCACTGCCCGCACTACCAGCGGGTTTCAAAAATGTCATAAGAACATCGCAGCACGGCAAATAAAATAACGTATTTTTTCCTCCTATATTGTCTGTTACTTACACCTCGATAAGAACCTTTATTGCCGGCCCGATATCTGCCTACACTTTTTTGTTTTCGAACGTTGCATTCCATAGGTCAGTTCAATGTTCAATTATTTTTGAGCGGCCAAACAAGAACAGTCAGTCAGTCAGTCAGTCGCGAAAGTCGGTTCGAGAGAAACAGTCGAGTCTCCCCTATTAGATAATTATTTATTTATCTAGCCTTCGTTCGTTTCTGGTGTGTTACTTAGTTTTCGAAATTGCGATGGGTCTTGCAGACGTCCTCGGCAAGAAATTCAAACTGGAGAAGAGCGAAAACTTCGACGATTACATGAAAGCGCTAGGTAATGTTTTTTTTCCATTTGGGTCTTGAGTTTTGCTTGAAAGATGAGATCTGACATGTAGCTGGTGACAGCCGGGACGGGACATTCGAAATGTCACTGCAATTGATATGTATATATTGTTCATAAATCTACGTATAGATGATTTTAAAAATCCCTAACTGTGCTGCACAGTTTTTTGTTTGATACAGATGGGTATTATACATACATAAATCCGTCCGGCTTTTTTTTTGTACATATACATACATATGATTGTGTTAGTGTGTATTATTTTACATCACAGTAATATAAAAGCCATTTTATGAAATAGCAGTGGCGTAGTCTTGCCATAATTTATTGTTTTTTTTATTAAGTTTGTAGTGTATTCTTAAAATTATATCAGTTGTATACTATGCAAATATAGCTCGAAACAATTTTGCCCTCTTGTCTTCTATGGTTGTTTTCACGTTGTTAGAAGTTATAGAATGTACTGTAACGGAATTAAGACAGTTTAAAATACTCTTTTAAAATTTAAAATAAACAGTTTTAAGACCTTAAAACGGACTTTTTCGCACGTAGAACATCTCTACTTCGAAATTGAGTGGCCGAGAAAAAATAAACCAACACAAATGCAGAATATGTATTTTATGCGACATTTTTACTTTTTTCAAATAGTCCACCCTCGTGCTTTCTGATGACCCATGAACAGGGTGGAGTGTGTCCTATCCATCTCAAAATCAATAGATGTCATCTGGTAGACGTCCCTAATCAGAATCAGTCGAAACCCGATCGAACCGATACGATTTAATTGAGTGATCGTGCTAACAAAGAAATTTCTCAAATAGTCCACCATTGTGCTTTCTCATGACCCATGAACATGGTAGTGTGTTCTATCCACCTCAAAGTCAATAGGTGTCGTCTGGAAGACGTCCCCGATTAGAATCAGTCAAAACCCGATCGATCCGATACGATTTAGTTGAGTTATCGTGCTAACAAGAAATTTTAATGTCGACGACAAAGATAAGGACGACACACACATAGACAGAATTTTTTAAAAACAATTTTTTTTTGTTTTTTTTTTATTTAAGAAAAATAAGCGAAAAATGTTTTTTTCCCATTTTTCTTTACACGATTACATTACTTTTCCGCTAGCATAGTTGAGCGCGGAAAAGTAAAAATACAGAATCGTTTTTCATCTACTCATTTAAGTCTGACACAAGCAAATTCAGTCGATTCGGATCGACCGCGCCTTACCTGTAACATTATGACTGTACCTTTGAATTTCAGGTGTGGGATTGGTCACCCGCAAGATGGGCAACGCCGTCTCCCCCGAGGTAGACCTCCAGAAGGAGGGTGACGAATACGTCCTGTCGTCAAAGTCGACGTTCAAGAACGTGATCGTCCGTTTCACACCCGGGGTGGAATTCGACCAGGAGACGCCGGACGGCAGGAAGGTCAAGGCCACCATCACCATCGACGGGAACACCCTGCACGAGGTGCAGAAGAACCCCGACGGAAAGGAGACCGTCATCGACAGGACGTTCACCGACGATGAGATTAAGATGGTAATTATTTTTCTTGGGGAGTTACGGAGCCAAGTCTGTATGTCGATTTGCTTTTTCAGGTGATGAACTACGACAATATAACCGCCACGAGGATCTACAAAGTCCTGGCATGATTTAAGAGCTAACAATTAAGTTATTGGATGTTTTTCTTAGTTATTGTACTGATTTAGATGTACGTCAGTAATTTGAAACCAAACATTATATATTAAAATTGCGTATTATTATAGATTTAATCTATTTTGTATTGCTATTGCTGTTTGCATTGCATTAAAACCTAAGTTTTCTTTTTTAATGTCTCTGATTTCCTCCTAAGCCTTCGTTTAAATGTACTTGCGTTGTATTAACTATTATTTTAATTTATCAATGCTTTCTTAAGTCGACCAGATAATTTGTGATCATACAGGGCGTTCAGGATATGAGTTTCCTTATGGGAATGACATTATCCAGTCTTTCAATTCTAGTTAGACAAACAGTGTATCGGAATGTTTGTCAAAGTGTTGAAATGCATTAGAATGCAAACAAGCGTTAATAAATCGTCCATTTAGGCTTATGTATATCCCATAAATAATTCCATATAAAAATGTTCACTAGTTCACTATTTTTTAAACGACATTGCTACGACATTATGCTTATCTAATAACTAATAATAATATTACTAATAAGTTCTACCAAAGTCGTTTCTGAACAAATTTTAATGCATGATCATTGAACTATATCTAAAGAATGTTCTTTAGATACATTTCACTGTGCAGGATTGACAAAACGCCATCTACTTGCTAAACGACAAAGTATCAACCTACAGGAAGTCTTGCTGCTTCTCATTTTAGACCATTTTTTATTTGTCTATTTTTTTTTATAAATATATTGACTTTAACAATAGTTATTTTGCGTATAGTTATCTTATGATTAAATCATCGACTGTGCATAATTTCCTGAGAATGATCAGGAATTTTTGTTTCTGAAAAATCAGATATATGAAATTTCTGGGTACGAATGTGGTTTTTAATGCTTTCGACAAGCATTGTATGTCCCATATAATAAACTAATTAACAATGTACTATTCATTTCATCGCTATTTGCCTAATAAAAAACTCTTATGTTGCTGATAAGCGGAACTGTCTATCTGAGCCTAGCCATAAAAACAAGGCGTCGGAAGTTTTTGAGATTTTTTATTTGGCAAATAACGATGAAATAAACTGTACTGCGAAGACCAAGATATAAGTAATACTTTTACGCACTCTTTAGATCCGTAGTCTCGCGGTGACGACAGAGATTAGACGACAGAGTACCCTTAGATATTAGAAAACAATGGGTTATTGTATCCGTCTCGAAATTTACATTTTTCGCATTTATTAACCCATAACAGAATTACTTATTTCAAAATAATTATTATGAATATTCACGTACTGCTGCAAAGTATACATAAACCGAACGGACCACATTATTTGGGTAATTTTAACCATTACAGTTTGCAGAGGAAGAAGAAGATTCGGTAATTCTATGATTTTACTTAAAAATGAATTAATAGTTCTATGTTTTATAATATAACCTCACATAAGTAAGTAAAAGTAATATATGTGCTTAAGACAAGTAACATCGTATAGTTTTAAGACCGGTGATATCGAAACACAAATTTTCTTTGGAAAAATGAGAGTGACCAAAGCGTCGAGGCTGATTAGCAACCAAAGCTTAGATGCTTTAAGAAACACCATAAAAATTACTGTGGCCGAAGCTCCTCATTATATAAATAAGGTGAAAGAAGAGAAGAAAAAAATCATGTATGATAAACTTGTGGACTTAAATAAGTGGTATACCAAGGTGATTGGGCTAGATGAGGTCAAACTCTATCAGGATAAAGTCACCGACTTGCAGGTAGGTCAGCAAAAAATAATTAAAAAGAATTGTAATTCAACGTCTGGAATTTCAGGAGCAACTGTCGAAGACGCAGGAGAAGCGTCGAGAGGTCGGGCGCCAGCTAGCTGATATACGACAAAAATCTTTAGAATTACAAGACGAGATACATAAAGTGAAGAGACAGGAAGACCTAGCCCGGTTCCTTGACCTCATGAAACAAGAAACTGAGGTATGTCCCGCCACAGGTTAATTTTTGATTCTTAAAATTACGTAGTCTATTTTCAGATAATACGGTTGGAGAATTCGATCTCGCGAACATTCCAGGACTACGACCAAACGGAGAGGGAGCTGTTCACCGCTTTCGCCAATGCAATTCGCGACTCGCACGAGAAGCAAAGAGCTCAGGTGGAGTACACGAAATATTTCGGGATAATATTGAGTATAGCGGGATCGTTCTTGGCATTCGTCTATACGACTGTCCGGAAACAGGACCTAAAACGGTTTATAGAAGAAAAATTGGGAGACAGAAACATGGCGGAACCTATAATTTTAAACCTGGTGGAAGCTAATGAAAAAACGATAAAGGAGGTGATGAAAAACAGACAGACTTTGAACGAGGTCTTTAAAATGCTAAATGAGGAGGGTAAAGTTACTAGAATGAATCTGAGTGCCCCAGACATTGGCGATAATGTTTACGCTTTGCCTGTGCCACATAATGACCAGTATGTAATAGATTTAGTGAAAGTGTTTGGTGGTCTATTGGTTGCTTGTATTGTGATAAAAATGTTTTCTTAGTAAAGGAGACAGAGTATGCAATTTCGTCATAATGTATGATGTTGGTATGGGCGTTATCTTATTCCATGAAATTATTTATTGTCTGTTAGCGGATCTTAAAGTTTTTTCTAGTCAGTAAGCGGCTACGAGCAAAAGTCCGTTTGCTCGTAGGTAAGAGGATAAAACATTGTCTTACAGTTACGGTGATGGTCGGTGTGGCCATTTTTTTGTGGTGCTAAGATCTATTCCGTTAAATGATATTTGATATATTTTTATGTTGAAAATTATTATACAGTTGATAAGCAAAAAGTAAACTGAATTGTCTGCATTGAGTTTTTATTTTATATTTAATTAAAAAGCCGACGAGTGGTTGAACGTCTTCAAATACGAAGAAATATGTTGAACAAGTCACTTGGTTGAAAGCTCTGAAAGAAATAGTAAGGTGCTAAATATGTTTAACTTAAATAAGAAAAGATGATACGCATTTTAAGTCCAAACAGAATTTATTGAATTAATGGTGTATTTCATGATAATATATTCCGGTGTTAAAGCTTTCTTAAAATTAGAGAAAGGAAGAAATTCCGGCACATATATTTAAATGTATTACTAAAACACTAGGCTCCATTTTTTTTCCATAAAATATCAACAAAAAACTTATGTATAAAAAATATTTGTATGCTGTTACCTTATATTTAATATGATTTTTGTTAATGTATTCATTTTATAATGAACAAACTTACAAAAATAAATCACATCTTTATTTAATAAATCAATTAACACCTGTTTGATCATGCTGTGCATTAATTCTCGAATAAATACACGATTTTAAAAGAATTATTCCCATCTAATTGATTCTCAGTTACACCAGGCTGTCCCTCAACTGAATATCGGGATTTCATCATTATTTAATACATGCCTGACGCTCTGTGAATATTAGACAGTCTCTTGTCCTCGGCATAGGCATATATGTAGAAACTGGAAAATGCCATCTGTCTGCTAAACGACAAAAGTGCCATCTAGGAAAAGCTTTGCTGCTTCACATTTCTAACTCAGATTAGTTGGTCTGACACAGACTTTCACGTGAGGAGGTAACAATATTATAAATACACAATTAATAATAAACTAATTTTAAATATTCTTCAAACAGTCATGTAACGAACATAGTCAAAAATATGTAAACAATATATAATCTCACAAGACAAATTGTTGCAACAAATAAAGACCTATACAAATTATAGTTACTTGTTGGAAATTTCTGTACGTATTGCAACTATCTGGTACATGTTGTGCAATCCATTCAGAGTAGTAAGTCAATCTGGTGTAGACTGACGGTTTTCCTGAACTGCAGTCAGTAGACCCAAAGGAGACTATGCCCACCTGCAGTCCGTTTACTATAAGGGGTCCTCCGGAGTCGCCGTTGCAAGTGCCAACTAACCCAATGCCGGAAGTACATAGATGCGAAGGAGTGAGTATCTAAAGGAAAGACGAAATTAACAAGTCGTGTTTTAGCGTCATATTCTTTGACTTTATTGTTGAAAGTCTAGTTTGTTAAATGACAAGTATTATTTGCCAGATCGAAATGGAAATTAATATAAACATTGCTAGGTTCAAACTTTTTTGCGCGTACTGTATGATGAAGAAAATAATCACTGTTTTGTTTGAGACCGAAAACTGATTTTAAATCTTTTTTACCTTTTCGTAATTCTCATCAGTCATGGCACATGCCTCGTTGCTGAGGATAGACACGTTCACATGCCTCAAGACCGCCGAAGTGGCACCGCTGCTCGTCTCGGTTAACCCCCATCCTATGGTGGTACCGACTTTGTCGGCATAACTTTCATTTCCGCTAGCGTAATCAATAGTGGCCACGTATGTACTTGCAGTGACGTTTTTGTCGAGTTTTATGAGTCCTATATCGTTCTGCAGAGTGACCGAATCCCAGCCCTCGTGTACGACGAAGGTAGTACTGGTCAGTGTCGTCCAAGACGAAGAAGCGTCTGAAACCAAGTCGTGAGCCCCCAACGTCACCAAAACGTATAGGGGATCGCTGGAAATTGGAGTTTTATCAAGCGCAGTCGTCGGCGAAGCGGTGCCTGATAGTATGACGTGGTGGCACTATCAGTTATCACCACGTGGTACCAAGTAATACCTGGCGGTACTACAAAATAGCGTTTGATGACAATCTGTGGTACCGTGCTTGATGGTATTATCTGACGGTGGCATTTGGTAGTACTACCAGGCCATTTTCAGCATTGCTTCTTGGTACTTACTCGGAAAGGCAGTGAGCGGCAGTGAGAATCCAGCTCGGCGATATTAATGTACCCCCACAGAAGGAACTTTTGGTGTTCGTATACACTTCAAGGGCTGCTTGGAAGGGGTAGGAGTGCGGGGTGGCTTCGGCCCCTCCGATGACCCGCGTGGTGGGGCCTCTAGTGCGGTCCTTTGGAAACACGAATTTGGTGGAGGTGTCATCGAACAGTTCTTCCGTTTCCTGGGGATGTAATTTGACTTAAGATTCGGATTTATTCCAAATAATTGGCATATAGATATTAAAAATTGAGGCGCCAGTGTAGAGAAAGAAGTATAAGAGGGGGTGATGTATTAAAATTGTATGGCATTCATTGTAATTTGTAAATATGGGGTGTCCAGAAAGGGTAGGGGGTATTTGTAGATTCAATAAAAAAAACTAGAAGTCAGAAAAAATAATTTTTTTTTGTTAATCTTTAGACAAGGTTTTGGAAAATTAAGTACTAAAGATTATGTTCTCCAAATGTTGACCCTCGCGCTGCTGGTACTCCTCTAACCGTAAACGGAAATTAGCCACCACGCGTCTACACATCTCTCTGGAAACGGCGGCCATTTCGGTGCGAATGTTGTGCTTTAATTGCACTAAAGTTCGTTGTTTGTTTACATACACTTTCTCTTTAAGGTATCCCCATAAGAAATAATCAAGAGGTGTAAGATCAGAAAATGGATTCGAATGTTTGAGAATACCGGTTCGACTGTAAAAATTCGCAATCCAGGTCGCCCCTGCTCTGTTCGAACCCCACAAGCGATTGAAGAAGTGAGAATTTGCGAATTGGTTGAGAAGGATTTTCACGCACTGAAACTCTCACTTCTTCATCGAAGAATACATCGAAATGTATTTATATGCTCATATTACATACTCGTACAACCAAGTTGCTTAAACTTATTCAGCATTTTGTTGATAGTTCCCCCATACTGCGGATCTCTATAATTTCCTACAAAATTTCCTGTTATATTTTTAAAGCATATCCAAGATTCTTTTTCAATTTCTGTCATCGTTCCTTCAAATTGTTCGTCCTGCATTAATTTTCTTATTTGTGGTCCTACGGAAATGCCCTCCTTTAATTTTGCTTCAGAATGAAATGGAAATTTGCCACATAAGTACTTAAAACAATTCCCATTTTTGCCTATAGCTTTTACACATTACTTCATTTACACTTTAAATTAAAAATTTAATTTTACAGGATCTCGGTTTTAAAAATTACGAATTGTTTTACTATGTATATTTACAAATACTGGTGCGCGATGCAAACAAAAAACAGTGTTTCTGTAATTCATGGTATGCCAAAGCCAGAAAGTCCGATCACAAAATCTTTGTTGGCCTGTGTAATTTCAAATATCTAAAAATAGTATCATCAAGAGCGCGTGTTAAAGGAAGAGAATTGCTTAAAAAATTAGAGATTGTTTTTTCCGCACGTGCATCGTATAGCAAGGTCGTGTAAATGAAAAAGATGATCTTGCTAAAGTGTGTATCTATTGGAACGAAGCGCCTTATGGCAGATAGCGTCCTTTGTTACACATATACGTACATATGTAGGTACGTACATGTAAATGCACCTAATGTTGAAGGTGGTTACAAATAAACTCGGGGCTTTAGCTGAATATCTGTCAGAGTTCTGGACTCATAGATATGAGACAGAGGGCACAAAATAGGCATATAAGTTACGGAGACAGAGCCACCGACAAATTGGCATCTCAGTGATCCGAATCGGAACGACGTCGAGCGTCGCGAAGACGTAGATCGCCGAACAGATCAACACCCCCCATACCCAGGGATGCCTATCGCGGTAATGTATTGTAAATTCTACGTTTTAATTACTTTTTGGCCACGTCCATCGTACTTACTAAATAAATAAAATACTTACTTGTAACAAACAATATTCTGGCAAGTTGAGAAGACACACACATAGGAATAGAATCATGGTATACGAGTATATACTATTCGCCTTATTCACTTACACATACAAAAACGCAAGCGAAAACTGAACAATAGTCAGTAATAAGAAATGTGGGTTTATGCTATTTGTTTTCAATTTATCTAGATTTTATATGATTACTGATATTTAACGGATTTTTTTGATAGTTTATCATTTTATTGCTCGACTAGCAGATTTTATTGAGTACGAATTAACTTAAATATAGATACACATCAGTCTCAGAGAGAAGCAAACAGTTGAAATAGATAAAACGCCATCAGAATCCCCAACGAGTACCGGACATTCCTTGTGCTGCCATCGGTCACGTATTGCGCTATCCAATCGCTGTATTGGGTCACCCTGGCGAAGGCCGAGGGATATCCCAGGGTGCAGTTCGTGGCCCCAAACGACACTATGCCTACTTGGACGCCGTCCACGACGAGGGGCCCGCCCGAATCGCCGCTGCAGCTGCCAACGATACCTGCCCCTGATGTGCAGATATGCGAGGGAACAATATACTGGAAAAAAAAAGAAAAACTAAGATCTAAGAAGATTTAAGGGCGCATGCCTTATGGGAAGATTAAATGAAATTATTTGTGACACCGTTAAACTATTAAGCTAAACGTACCGTTGAGTAATACGCCGCGCAAGCTTCGTTACTTATAATGGTGACGTTGACCTTCCTCAGAACGGGGGAAATGGTGAAACCCCCCGTCTCAGTCAGCCCCCACCCTAGTATGAGACTCAGTAGATCGGTGTACAAGTTGCTGCCCCTAGCGTACCGAATCGTCGATACGGTCTCGTTCATGGTGACGTTCGTCGGTAGCTTTACCAGACCGACGTCGTTCTGGAGGGTGGTACTGTTCCATTTCTCGTGGTACACGAAGGTGGTGCTGTTGAGCCTAAGACGTGTGGAGGATTCTGCGTCCGAGAGGTTATGAGACCCTAGGACCACTATGACGTATAGGGGGTTCCTGAAAATGAAAGGGAAGATTTTATTGGTTTTTTTATCGTGTGCCTGATAAGGTAGCCGCTTGGGTTAGCAATTTTAACGGTCCTCGATAGATGGCGCACGGGAGTATGCATAATTAAAGGTATTATTCAGTAATCTTCTGATACCAGGTATGTAAATATGAGACAGGAATTTGCCCGTAGATGGCCTAGCTGCTAATCTAGTTACTGTATACTGCGTCATTGGCGCCATTTTCTTGTTTTGACATCTGATGAAGGATTTTATCTCACAGCAATATAAGTTTCATACAACATTTTTAATAGCGTTGAACATGTCGAATTATGTGCCTGAAAACTACGATTTGCGGACAGCATTGATCTTCTATTACTATTTGAAGAAAACTGCTGCAGTATCGCATCGAATGCTTGTCGAAGATCACGGTGAGCATATTCTTGGTAAATCGCAGTGCTTTTAGTGATTTAACAAATTCAAAAGTGACAATTTTGACTTGAGAAACGAAGAACGTGGAAGACCACCGAAAAAGTTTGAAGATAGCGAATTGCAAGGATTGTTGGATGAGAATGACGCTCAAAGGCAACAAAAACACGCGGATCAATTAAATGTGACACGAAAAGCCGTCTCCATACGTTTGAAAGCCATGGGAAAGATCCGGAAGATGGGAAAATGGGTTCCACATGAATTGAATTAAAGGAAGGAAGACCGAAATGCGAAATGCTGCTCGCCAGGTACAAAAGAAAGACATTTCTGCATAGAATTGTGACTGACGATGAAAGGTGGATATATTTCGAGAATCCAAAGCGTAAAACATCATGGGTAACTCCAGGCGAACCATCGACATCGACTGCAAGGCCAAATCGCTATGGACGGAAGATAATGCTTTGTTTGGTGGGATCAGAAGGGTATAATCTATTATGAGCTGCTAAAACCTGGTAAAACCCCTAATACTGAACGCCACCGACAACAAATGATCAGTTTTGAATCAAGCTTGAATCAAAAAAGGCAACACAAAGTGATTTTGCTTCATGATAATGGGCCATCACATACAGAAAAACCGGTCAAGGAAACGATTGAGGCGTTTAGTTGGGCAATACTTTCGCATGCTGCTTACTGACCAGACTTGGCTCCGTCCGATTGTTACTTATTTGCATCGATGGGACACGCACTTGTTGAGCAAGACTACACTTCTTGCGAAAATGGCTCGATGACTGGTTTGCCTCAAAAGAGCAAGAATTCTCTGGCATGGAATTAACAAATTGTCAGAGAGATGGGAAAAATGTATAGCTAGCAATGGGCAATACTTCGAATAAAATATTTTTATCATATTCATACAATAAACGTGTATTTTCTATATAGAAAATTCCTGTTTCATATTTACATCCCTGGTAGATGACGCGATGGACATAATTTTATGTTCGCTCACTTTATTACGTTTATAAGAATTTTTTGAGTTGCAATCTTGCCTATATGTGAATTTACATTTATATAATTTAGTTTTTAACTATAATTTAGTTTTTAATAGCGCATATTTGCATTATTTCGTTCCCACACTTGTATAATAGACGCCTTTTAGAGAACCCTAATTTTCGCTATTATAAATTTTGTTATTGTTTTAACGTTAAGCTACACTACAATTGCCCTTATGTACTGTCACAAATTTTAAAAATAACCATCTAAGTGAAACGCAACGGATTGAAATTTTTGTCGAGAAAAGACCTAGGGATTATGAGTTATTTAACAATAAGTACCTTTTACGATCTATTGCACATATTACTGCCCGTAAAATAGAAGCGAAATTTAGAAATTTTCATTATTTAAACAATACAAAATCTCAACATCGAAATTTGTAATTAATGAGCCACCTTGTAATAAAAATAAGCAAATTTATCACAACGTATATCGAAAGGCAAACATGTTGTTTGAGTGGGTCCTCAAATACTGTTTGGAATAGTCGATCTCTGATTAATTGAATAATATCTCGTTTTCCACTTTACGACCCTTTGCGATACATGTATTAAGGCAGCTAGGTCGGGTAAACGTTTAACTAATTGCCGATAGATGGCGCAATAGCGTGAACGATTTCACTGCGTCATTGTGGATCTATGGAATTGTATCCTGCCAGTTGTTTAAACAAATGCAATTAGCATATGCGATATTGAAGATCCAAATTTCACGTCGATAACAAAACTAATTCATATTGATTTTTGATTTTTATTTTTTTGATTAAATTCATTGATTAATCACTGACGCGTTTCCGTGGACCGGCGCGTCAAAAGTTCTTATCGTGGAGGGGGCGGCTAGTATTATTATTTACTGGAGCGCTACGCATTGGTGATCGATTCGTCTTGCAGATACTTACTCGTTTATACAGTGGGCGGCGGTGAGTACCCATGTGGGAGAAATTAACGTACCCCCACAAAATTGTGACCACCCCGTCATGTACACGTAGAGAGCCGCCTGGTAGGGGAAGGAGTGCGGGGTGGCCTCCTCGCCTCCGATGATCCTCGGAAGGGGATAGTTGATCCTGTCCTTAGGGAATACCACGTTTTTCAATATGGAATCGTCTCTTTGGCCGTCTATCTTCTAGAAAGAAATTATTTCGAGATTCAATCTGTGATTTGTAACATGAGATACATACGAGGGGCACTATTTATATTTTGAGCCTTGGCAACACTAAGTGTTGTCAGACGCCATCTGACGTTTCCAATGGGAAGCTTGACATTTTTGACCATAATATTCTTCAGGGGAGTTTATCATTTAAGCGTCATTTGTGTTGTTCTTACACACAAATTACGTGTTACAGGGATTTAAAAATTGTATCTCGATGATTTATTACGACTTTCGACGTGGATTATCAAGACAAGAGTGCATCGATCGATCAACTTACATCCACTTTTGGCGATAACGCCCCATCCCTTGCCACTGTGAAACGCTGGTACAACGAGTTTAATCATGGCCGCCATTCGCTCACCGACGAAAGTCGTAAAGGCCGTCCAAAATTAGTTGTGCCAGAAAACATTGATGCTATGGAAAAACTGATGATGCAAGATTGTCATATGAAATACTGTGAGATTAAGGCAACCTTAGGCATTAGTTCGACTGGCATATATAAAATATTGCTTGATCTTATTGTTCTCGTTGGATCCCACATAAGTTGAAAAAATCTCACGAAGATGGTCGTGTCGATGGTGCAAACAAATGCTCAATAAATACAATGATGGTGCTTCAAAAGACGTACATAACATTGTAACAGGTGACGAATCATCGACCTATGCGTATGAGCCGGAAAGTAAACAGCAGTTGACTGTATGGGTGTTTCAAGATGAACCAAATCCAACAAAAGTTGTTCGCGCTCGAAGCACTTCGAAACAAATGGTCGACTGTTATTTCGGAAAAATTGGTCATGTGGCAACAATACCTTTAAAAGAACGTAAAACGGTCAATTCTGAATGGTACCCAACCATTTTTTTTGCCAGAAGTCTTCGGTGACACAAGGAAAACCAACAAGCGCCGTCGGATCATTCTTCATCATGACAATGCGAACTCTCACACATCTCGTCTAACAACCGAATATTTGAATACTCAATAAATCTAATTAATAGGTCATCCTCCATACAGTCCTGATTTGGCACCCAATGACTTATTCTTATTCCCGAATATTAAGAATAAATTGCGTAGGCAACGATTTTAGTTGGCAGAAGAACCCGTTGAAGCGTTCAAAAACCATGTTTTGGATATATCTCGAGCGGAATAGCAAAAATGCTTTGACAAATGGTTCGAACGCATGCAAAAATGTATATATCATGAAGGTGAATATTTTTAAAAACGAGATAAAGTAATTTTCAATGACGAATTAATATTTTTTTTATTTTTAAGCTCAAAATATAAGTAGTGCCCCTCGTGATAGTTGGGAAAAAGCGGTGGAGACCTGCGGGAGAGGAAGAGGTCGGGGGAAAGGCGCAGAATGTAACGTGAAGCATGGAGTATTGCTATAAATTCACAAATATACATCATTACATTTTTAATTATAAAAAATATTCAGAAGTTTGTAAAACATGTAGAACGAAATGGTGATATAAAAATAGGAGAGAAATATGTCCATTTCTTTCACAGTTGGGTAGATTTTCTTCTTTCTTTGGTAATTTTAAATGGTTATTATATCAACTGTAAATTTTCATCCCGATTCTGTGAATTTCAACCATTAAAAATAAAGAAAAAAACTCACCTCTAGTAGAAAACATCCCGGTAAGGTTAAAAGACATATCAGATACAACGTCGTCTTCATTGTTCGGGGACTGCTTCGACGTCTTTGCTTTCAGATATTCGAACGGAATATGAGTATAGAAAAAATACAATTAATTGGAAAATAATTTTTTATCGTGTTTATTTAAAAGCAATAAATATTTCAGTTTTCTCTGCCAATCGGTTCCTTAATCTACGCAATTATTTATACTAAGTTGCGGCTTATCTGAATTAATAGCCGGATTAATGGGAATGGGTGCTGGAACGCGTACCGTGTGATAAAAAAAAAGGAAGAAGATATTTTAATAGTTTTAATATCATCTTAAAATGTGTCATAAAACATTTTTTTCTACGGCGGTGCTAAAAATGTTACTTTACACATCGTCGACAGTGAGTGAAGTGATACTTTCTCGCACTTGTGTGTAAAGGAACACCAGTGCGTAAAATCGACTAGTTTACTTACCGCTTATAGGACGTATTTGTCACTTTTATTAATGAAGACCACAAAGATAGAAATATTTAACATTCAATATAAACCCTAGTTATATAAATTAATTATATGATTTGGACAGCTTAAAATATATATTGTTGGAGTTTGAAGGGGATGCTAATGCAAAATAAACTGTAAAACTTCCGAATTTATACCTGAAATTGCAGAATCTTTGAGGGGGACCTTGGAAGCGAGATCGAATCACACCATATCAATTATTCGTATAAGAGCAAATTACAATCTCCAAAATAAATCTACACTTAGGCACAAAAATTAAGGGATGTAAGAAATCCTAAATCTTTAGGCAATTTTGAAAGGGTTGTGTTGAAATATAGTCGTAGAGCAATTTAAAGCAAAGCAAATTGAAGCGGCTGAGCAAGATTTGAGACCTCGACGCCGAGATGCTGGTGGAGGAGTGCAAACTGTCCACGAACCTGTCGACGTTGTTCGACTCCTGACCTGATTTGAGCCACCTCAACTTCAGCCTCGAGGATTTCAGCGGGAACAGCTTCGAGCTGAATTTTCAAATCTTCAGTTACAATTTTTTACCAGCAGCAGTTTTTGTGTAATCATAAGAAAACCATCGGAAAAAATTTTTGCTTGCCTTTGAAAATCTCCACGGATTTTAACAATTTTTTTTTCAGTGATTTCATCATAAACCTTTTTAGGTACTTTTATCCTCTTTAATTTGGATGGTCTAAAAACCTTGTACGTCGATTATTTGCTGAGTTGTGGTCGTTCAAAGCAAAAAAGTTTGTTTATTTTAAAATTACTCTACGACCATTTTGCTCCAAGTTACAGCCCCTTGAAAATCACCTAAAATTAGGATTTTTTAACATCCCTTAATTTTTGTGCCTAGTGTATTATCTAGTGTCTCTCTAAAATAAATCTGTGGTTCGTTTGGTAAATGTTCTAGATTTATTTGGTATGTATCAATCACCTTGTCTTCAAAGCGAGCAACATCAGAGACTTTGTTGTGTATACGGTAATAAAACAATATTTTTGTTTTAAACAAATTATATTAAAAAAAAAACAAAGTGTTTACCTATACAACATAACAAAGGGATATTAGGGGTACTCCTTCCTTTACTGTTTTATTGTTATAACAACTATTGTTCTATAATGAGAACGACATTCAAGTGATTATAGAGACTTACGTCATCGTTCCTTAAATATTCGTGTTTCTTAAATATTGAATATTGTTCATTGCATCACAGGAAGCACTTGTTTGTGAAAGTTTCTTTTCCACATGGTTTAATACAGAAGTGTGAATGGAATGGCCACCGAGGTCGCCAGATCTGAACCCCATCGAAATTATTTTTGAGACACCGACTCTACCCGTTGGGACGATTAAACATAATTGTACAAGTGAACTAGGAGTATTGTTAGCGAAGCGACGAGCGAATAACTGATAGCCTGCCCCTTTGATACGTGTTGGTGAATCCAGTCCTGAAAATCGGCCACTCTAGTGAACACCGATGGCTTACCGGAGAGGCAGGTCTTGTAACCGAACGACACGATGCCTACTTGCAACTGGCCTACCAGTAGAGGTCCTCCGGAATCTCCGCTGCAGCTTCCGACTGGGCCAGCGCCGTCTAGGCACACGTGAGAGGCGATAATGATCTGAAATAAAGAAATAGGTTGAAATTTTAGCATTCTGAATTGTATGTTGTTGATCGGTCGCGGGGTACCACACGGATCTGTGTTGAAACCGCTCTTATATTTAATGTATATCAATACTTTATTTTCGTTCATCGTGATGGACGTTTTGTGTTATGTGTTTACGTGTGCTGCGTTTATGATATTGGAGGAGTAAATATGTGGTATACAGAGTGTTATAATTTAATTTTACACGTTATATTTTAATATCACCTTGTTCAACCTACCGTCTGAAACGGATCTACCGCCTTGCACTCGTCGTTCGTCAGGATGCGACTGTTCACCTTCCTCAGTACGGCCGATATATCTGTTTGAGAGTCGTCCGTCAGCCCCCAGCCTACTACGGTGCCGACGAGTTGGTCGTAATTTTGGAGGCCGCCATCTAGATCCACTGTGGTTATGTACTGGTCCTGGGTGACGTTGTTCGGGAGTTTCACCAGAGCTATGTCGTTTTGCAACGTCTCCCTGTTCCAATTCTCGTGGACGATGAATGTAGACGTTTTCAACCTTACTTGGGTGGTCTCGGGCTTGCTGACCTCATGGGCGCCCAGTATTACCAGACCGTAATCGGGGTTCCTGCAAATCCGCCAGTTGTGTTAGGTTGTGAAAAGGACGCACCCTTAATTTTGTAAGCTACCATTTGGTAAGGATATCCGAAGTTTGTACGTTGCTCGACGTGCGTTCAAATTGGCATCGTCAGGAAATGAGTAAAACCGAGTTTTGATTGTGCAAGCGACGATTTGATCCTGGAACTTGTATCAACACCAGAATCTTTATCTGATTTCAGAAAAGTGGTGTTAAGTACTGCTAATCGAAAATAGGCAAAAATAGAGATTCTCTGGGTATGCGTAGAAGAAAGAGGAGGGAAAAGGATGAACTTTACGCGCGGCCAGATCGAACATTGTGTACATATACATATATTCATCAATAATCAAAGGTTTCAATTCGACCGAGTAAAGACCAGGCTATTTACTGCAGTTTTGAGACTTGTTCCTATTCTTGATGAGTAGTATCTACTGAAAATGCTATAAGGTGCCATTTGTTAAAGAGGAGAGAGGGAGGAAAATCTTAAGCGAGATCTTGATTTTCACTCAAAATGGAATTGATAATATATGTAAGTATGTTAAAATAAGATGTGTAGATTGGAGATAATGAAAATACCAACGATTCTACGCGACATCTTCAAGACAAGATGTGGAATAACAAGTGGATGATAAATTTGATAAGATTCATAATTATTTTAGTTGCGCTAAGCCAGGTTGCCACAATTACATTTTTAAAAATAAATTTCCTTTGCTTCACCAGGACTGAATTATTCGAAATTTTGAGACTAAAATAACATACTACATTGCTTTAGATTTCTAATTAATTATTTTAGCCGTGAAGTTGATCAGAATTGTCGTGGAATGTTGAGCAGAGTTGGGTTAGGTCAGGTTTCCACAAGAACATTTTTAAAAATAAATTTCTGCCTCGCCAGTACTGAATTATTCGAAATTTCGAGACAGGAATAACATACTAATATCGCATTGGATTTCTAATTAATTGTTTCAGTCGTGAGGTTGATGATAAGTGTCGTGGAATGTTGAAGAGAGTTGGGTTAAGTCAGGTTTCCACAAGTACATTTTTAAAAATAAATGTCTGCCTCGCCAGTACTGAATTATTCGAAATTTCGAGACAGGAATAACATACTAATATCGCATTGGATTTCTAGTTAATTGTTTCAGTCGTGAGGTTGATCAGAAGTGTCGTGGAATGTTGAATAGAGTTGGGTTAAGTCAGGTTTCCACAAGCACATTTTTAAAAATAAATTTCTGCCTCGCCAGTACTGAATTATTCGAAATTTCGAGACAGGAATAACATAGTAATATCGCATTGGATTTCTAATTAATTGTTTCAGTCGTGAGGTTGATCATAAGTGTCGTGGAATGTTGAAGAGAGTTGGGTTAAGTCAGGTTTCCACAAGTACATTTTTAAAAATAAATTTCTGCCTCGCCAGTACTGAATTATTCAAAATTTCGAGACAGAAATAACATACTGTATCGCATTGGATTTCTAATTAATTGTTTCAGTCGTGAGGTTGATCAGAAGTGTCGTGGAATGTTGAATAGAGTTGGGTTAAGTCAGGTTTGCACAATTACATTTTTAAAAATAAATTTCCTTTGCTTCACCAGGACTGAATTATTCGAAATTTCGAGACCTAAATAACATACTACATTGCTTTAGAATTCTAATTCATGATTTTAGTCGTGAAGTTGATAAGAATTGTCGTGGAATGTTGAACAGAGTTGGGTTAGGTCAGGTTTCCATATTTAAAAATAAATTTCTACCTCGCCAGTACTGAACTTTTCGAAATTTCGAGACAGGAATAACACTATATCGCATTGGATTTTTAATTAATTGTTTCAGTCGTGAGGTTGATCATAAGTGTCGTGGAATGTTGAACAGAGTTGGGTTAAGTCAGGTTTCCACAAGCACATTTTTAAAAATAAATTTCTGCCTCGCCAGTACTGAATTATTCGAAATTTCGAGACAGGAATAACATACTAATATCGCATTGGATTTCTAATTAATTGTTTCAGTCGTGAGGTTGATCAGAAGTGTCGTGGAAAGTTGAACAGAGTTGGGTTAAGTCAGGTTTCCACAAGCACATTTTTAAAAATAAATTTCTGCCTCGCCAGTACTGAATTATTCGAAATTTCGAGAGAGAAATAACATACTATATCGCATTGGATTTCTAATTAATTGTTTCAGTCGTGAGGTTGATCATAAGTGTCGTGGAATGTTGAACAGAGTTGGGTTAAGTCAGGTTTCCACAAGCACATTTTTAAAAATAAATTTCTGCCTCGCCAGTACTGAATTATTCGAAATTTCGAGACAGAAATAACATACTATATCGCATTGGATTTCTAATTAATTGTTTCAGTCGTGAGGTTGATCATAAGTGTCGTGGAATGTTGAACAGAGTTGGGTTAAGTCAGGTTTCCACAAGCACATTTTAAAAAATAAATTTCTGCCTCGCCAGTACTGAATTATTCGAAATTTCGAGACAGAAATAACATACTATATCGCATTGGATTTCTAATTAATTGTTTCAGTCGTGAGGATGATCATAAGTGTCGTGGAATGTTGAAGAGAGTTGGGTTAAGTCAGGTTTCCACAAGCACATTTTTAAAAATAAATTTCTACCTCGCCAGTACTGAATTATTCGAAATTTCGAGACAGGAATAACATACTATATCGCATTGGATTTCTAATTAATTGTTTCAGTCGTGAGGTTGATCATAAGTGTCGTGGAATGTTGAACAGAGTTGGGTTAAGTCAGGTTTGCACAATTACATTTTTAAAAATAAATTTCCTTTGCTTCACCAGGACTGAATTATTCGAAATTTCGAAACCTAAATAATATACTACATCGCTTTAGATTTCTAATTCATGATTTTAGTCGTGAAGTTGATCAGAATTGTCGTGGAATGTTAAACAGAGTTGGGTTAAGTCAGGTTTGCACAATTACATTTTTAAAAATAAATTTCTGCCTCGCCAGGCCTGAATTATTGGAAATTTCGAGACAAAAATAGCAGACTACATTGCTTTAGATTTCTAATTCAACATTTTAGTCGTCAAGTTAATAAGAATTGTCGTGGAATGTTGAACATAGTTGGGTTATGTCAGGTTTCCATAAGTACATTTTTAAAAATAAATTTCTGCCTCGCCAATACTGAATTATTCGAAATTTTGAGACAAAAATAACATACTACTTCGCATTGGATTTCTAAATAATTATTTTAGTCGTGAGGTTGATCAAAATTGTCGTGGAATGTTAAACAGAGTTGGGTTAGGTCAGGCCTCGACAATTACATTTTAAAAAATAAATTTCTACCTCGCCAGGGCTGAATTATTCGAAATTTCGACACAAAAATAACATACTACATCGCATTAGATTTCTAATTAATAATTTCAGTCGTGAAGTTGATCAAAATTGTTGTGGAATGTTGAACATAATTGGGTTAGGTCAGGTTTCCACAAGTACATTTTTAAAAATAAATTTATGTCTGTCCAGGATTGAATTATGGAAATTTTGGGACGAAAATAACATACTACATCGCTTTGGACTTGATTAATTACTTTAGTCAAGAGGTAGATTAAAACTGAAGCTTCAATAACTTTACTCCTTTGAATGCCGTAGTTGTAAATTGATTTTAGGCACATGCGAAGGTTGAAGACAAAGATCATACCAAAGGTGTTACGAGACATCTTCAAGGCAAGATGTGGACTAATGAATGGAACAAAAATCTTTCAGAGAAAGAAAATAATAAGCTTAGGTAGCTGAACCACATAGGGGGGTTCCTTCTGCAGACATTTCCGCAACAAACTCCCCTATTGCCGTGATATTACAAGCTTCAACTCTCTCTTCTATATCTGTATTTGTAATGTCTTGGTTATTGATTCTCTACTTACTCATCCACACAATGGGCAGCAGTTAAAACCCATAGTGGTGATATCAGAGTGCCTCCGCAGAAGGAGATGGTCTTGGAAGTAAACGTGTAGATGGCTGCCAGGAACGGATAGGAATGTGGAGTAGCCTCGCTTCCCCCAATAATCCGGCCGGTTATCGTTGGTTTTCTGTCCTTGGGAAATTGAAAATCGCTCCAAACGTCCTTGGGTGTTGTTCCGTTGACTTTCTAGAAATCAGCACAATTTGCATATCGAGATAATGCGTTCGTGTTAATATTTATATTAAGGAGTGGGGCGGGATAATTAAGCTTTCAGATACTTACAAACAAAGAGGAATAAGCGGGCAACGCCAAGGCGCACAGAACTAGAAACAAATCCATCTTGACTGTAGGTTTTTCTATTCGTTAATGCTTTCTTGATCGTTCATGCTTTCAGCTCGTCGAGTTTCGAGAGCTTTTTGGAATCCTAATCATTTATCAGTTTTATTGTAAATACTTATTGTTGAGATAGACAAGTCAGCAGTTGTTTCACGTGGGTGAGTCACGTTGCAACGATTTTTCCTGCCGCTAGATTGGGTATTATGGACTATTAAAATGCAAATCAATGGGAAAGCAAACGGCATAAAATATAGGGAAACTGTTAAAACGGGTTGGAATAATCGTTAACTTATTCGTTTAAAAGCCAGTTTTTCAATAATTGACCATATATGATGTGGAAATATCTCCGTTATTTGCATACTTTGATAGGATCTGGTAATACACTAGGCACAAAAATTAAGGGATGTAAAGAAATCCAAAACTATTAGGTGATTTTGAAAGGGCTGTAACTTGGAGAAAAATAGTCGCAGATTAATTTTAAAAAAAGCAAATTGTAGTTCCAGTTTCTAATTTTCAGATCAATAGTTCAAATTTTTTTACCGTCAGCAGTTTTTGAGTAATCATAAGAAAACCATCGGAAAAACATTTTTCCAAACTTTAGCTTGTCTTTCAATAGGTCCACGGACTTCAATAAATTTTTCAATAAGTGATTTCATCATAAAACTTTCTTAGATAATAACTTGCCTTCTGTAATTTGAGCGGTCTAAGAGCCTTGCACGATGATCTCTCGCTGATCTATCGTCGTTCAAAGTAAAAGTCAGTTTTGACTTTGACAATTAATTACTCGGGAAATAATGATCGTACAGAAAATTCAAACAGGGTTTTAAAAACTGGAAAGTATTCTTTTCAAGGATTTTTTTTACATCCCTTAATTTTTGTGCCTAGTGTATATATTTAATGAATAAAATGTGACATGTTTACAAATTACAGATGGAGAAATCATTTATTTACCTACCACGTAATCCTAAGTTTTGTTTTAAGTTAGGAAAGAGTTAGTAATAGAAAAAAAAATATGGCAGATACTTGGAATTGTCATTGTACTCATTAAAAATATTTTACAATAATATTTAACATAATTATAACATACACGCGATCGTGTAGATAACCCGTAAGGGAAAGTCTAGAGTGGTTAAATCCGGACGACTATTTGGATCACCAGTATTACGTGGTCGCTCTTGAAGGTTACTTTTGGGTTACTTGGGATCGTCTACGTTGCGGAACGGCTTAACCAAATGGGAAGTGTATTGTTGAGACGAAAAATGTCGCCATGATAACGTACATAAATGCATTTAAAGAAGAAATGATTTTGTGACTGTTGTGAGTGTTATATGGAATCTGCTTGTGCCTAATACTTTCGCCATCGCTTCCAGAAGCATCCTAAACAAGTAAAGCGATGCTTTACTTCATCTACCGGGTATATCTGAGTAGTTTTGCTGACATTAATATATGACTTGAGAATGTATCAGCTCAAACTGTACATTTTATTTACGAGTATAACTTGTGAAATGATCGCGATACACATGAAGAATTTATGAAGCAAGAGGCGATTTAGGAGATTCCAAGTATAGATGGGTGACGTATCGTTCTGTTATCTTGAGAAATATATGGTACTTTTTTTTGTTTTTTTTTTTTCTATTAATTGGCGATGTTCATTCCAAGGATACTGTTATCGATTAAAGTGGATGTATGTATCGAAAGATAAGATAAATATCGAAAGGACAAGTAATTTGGCCTACACCACCTTAAAGACGTTTTAGAATAATTTTGAGTTTGGTTTATTTTTTTTTTTTAATATAATGGCGTCCTCTGATATCACACATTTCACCCGTTTACGTTGTCAATGAGCGACTATTACGATGTTGGCACCGTACTATAGGCGTTTGACTACAAGTGTGATCTTATGGTAAATTATAAAACTGTTATAATATAATTTAAAAACATTTTAGAATAATTTTGGGTGTTATTTTTTTAATTTATGGCGCCCTCTGATATGATACGCCTATGGTATAATGACACCCGCACATTTCACAAACATTTTAGAATAATTTTGGGTGCTATTTTTTTAATTTATGGCGCCCTCTGATATGATTTTCTTTTTTAATATTTGGCACACTGTAATATGATAAGCCTATCCTATAGCGACCTTCGCATACTTTACCTATCTACGTTGTCAGTGAACCACTATAACAATGTTGGCACCGTACTATAGGCGTGTTGAGACGTTATTACTCAAGATTGATGATTTTTTAAATAATTTTTTTAATAATAGTACCTGATGGAGGTACCATTAATAAGTTATTAGTAGTATTAGAAATTGGTAAGTTATATAAAGAAAATGGCATACTTCAAAACATGTAATACGAATATCAGTAAAACATTAGTTAATGAACAAAAATGATAATAAATAAAAGCGAGGGATCAGGTTAAATATTCAAACAGCTTGTAGCTCCTGAATGTCCACGTTCTGTCTAAATTGCGGTTTTTAAATATCCCCAAAGGCAAAATCCTGGAGGTGTCACGTCTGGAAACCGCCGAGGATATAAATTTAAATGATAATAATAATCAAAGTTTATTCAATAAGCTTGTACAAATATACAGGTATATTTATAAACGTTTACATATTTTCTGGATATTAAAGACCATACTATATAGTAGTAGCTGTGATTATAATTTACCACCAAAGTCTTACCTGTCGAATTAAAGTTCAGGAGCTAAATTTCATGAATTTTCGTCTGGTTCGATGAAACACTAATTTTTAGCGGAGTTGACACAGAAGTAAACTTTATACTATACCAAAAGACACAAACTTTTCGACAGAATTATTGTTTGATATAGTTGGCTATGCAAATAAATTTGTTTTCTTCATGGCTTCCTTTGCAAAATTTGCAAATGATGCGTATTGTGATTTTTTATTACCATAGCGAAGAAATATAAGTGCCTTAACAATGTTTTTGCAATTTTTTGCGCGGTACTTAGAAATTGAGATACATAGGTCAGTGCATATTTTTTAGAGATACACTGTATTTCTAAAAAAATTTTGACTTTCCCAATTTTTTCTCAAAAATTGACCGTAAGAACCGTACATCGAATTTGGACTACCTTGTATAAGTATCGCGCAATTTCACAAAGATGGCGATACATTCTTCTTTGGCGATAAATTAGACCCTACGAAAAGAAACACCACGTTGATACAAAAAAAAAACAACTAATTTATTGACACTTTACACGTTTACATCGGAATTCTCCCTTATCCAGCTCCTGAATTCGGTCAACCTCGTGAACACCGACGGCTTTCCGGCGTCGCAGTCTCTGTAGCCGAACGTGACGAGCCCGACCTGAATCCCATTGACGGTGAGCGGTCCACCGGAATCCCCGTTGCACGTGCCCACGTTCGCGTTGTTCGCTAGCCCGGACACGCACAGGTGAGTCGGTTGAATTACAGCACCGTAGGGGTCGACCGATTTACAGTCGTCGTTGCTCAGTATTTGGCTGATGAGGAATCTCAGGGTGGGGGTCACCCCATCCTGGCCGACGGCGATCCTGCCCCAACCGGTGATGACGCCTGAGAAAAAATTTATTATACAACACCTGGTATATTATATGTATACAGGGGGTGTGCGATTACTGTAGCTTAAGGGGGCACGTCAGTTTTCAGCTCCGTCTTTACAATGAACTTGTAAGAATTTTTATCTCAGAAACTAATAGAGATAAGAACATACGATTTGTTGTACATAAAAATATACACATTGATCTTTAAAGAAAAAAATTTATCTAGATAAAATTCCCCCCCCCTCGCCCCTCCCCAGTTACGTGAATTCTGCCGTTCCCGATCGGACCATGCTCATGGTTCCTAGGATTGGCAACGTACGGTTCATCTGAGAGCAAGAATGTATGAGAATGCGCATCGTTTGACATGGGCATTTTTTTAATTTCGAATTTATGACAAAATGGCGAACACTCAAATTTCACATTGCGCTTTATTTAAAAAAAATTCACTTTCAGGCGTGGCAAAAAGATGGAAAAATTGAGATATCGAAAAAAGCGTGTGTCAAACGACGCGAAATTTAATGAGCTTCAAAATAGAGAAAAAAAAAAGAGAGAAAGTCGAATTATTCTGTATTGAGATATCTTAGGAACGTCATCGAAAAATATGGTTTCGAGAAAAACGCGTTTAAAGTTTTGGAATCAATTTAAACTGTATTAAATTACACTCATTTTAACACATTTCATTACATCTTCAATCTTAAAAAAAAAAAAAAGACGCTGTGCACACTATACACGAACAAAATGTCTACACTAAAGCCGAACGCGACTGAATTTATGAGCTGTGCGAATCTGCACTTGGGAATATATTCCCAAATGCTTGCTTGCGAACGAAATATATTCTCAAGTCATCAACCGTTGAAAATATGGGAAAAAAGATAATTTTTTGAGTCGACAAAATTGACGCGCCCTCTTAATTGAGGCCGTATTTTCATCGATTATTTCCTTACCGTGGTCTCCTACGTACAGGTTATCGCCACTAGTGATTTTAACAATTCTGATGTAGTTGTTCTCCTGGACCGGCTTCTGTAATTTGATAAAGGCAATGTCGTTGATCAGGAGACCTTTATCCCAGCCCTCGTGTATGATGAATTCGTTGCTGGTCTGCCTGATTTGAGAGTTCTCGTCTTCAGTGATCTGGTGAGCGCCCAGAATTATGTCGACGGATACGATTCTGGAAATAAAAAAAAACATACTTAGATCAGGGAGCAAAGGCGGTTATTGTTGGTAAGCAGTACTAGTAGTGGTACCCACTGTTTGTTTAGTCGTGAAGTACGTGGCATGCAAGTATTGAATATTATCTATTTTTTTAACCATAGGTTGCACCGTCTTCGATGGCATATTGATAAATCATTATGCCATGGGTATATAGGATGTCTCAGTTGGAACTACAGGATTTGAATTGCGCACTATTTGTGTTCTATTGGATAGGGTGTTAATAGTGCAAACAAAATCGTCGATTCTGGGGTGCTGAAAATCCGTGTGCCATTCATGAAAAAGAAATGCATCCACGGAGATGCACGGTTTGGTGTT
Source organism: Rosalia funebris (assembly GCA_037954035.1). Taxonomy (NCBI): domain Eukaryota; kingdom Metazoa; phylum Arthropoda; class Insecta; order Coleoptera; family Cerambycidae; genus Rosalia; species Rosalia funebris. The sequence goes on along the minus strand of JAZFAV010000003.1, from coordinate 24,812,079 downwards.
TATTTTGGAGTGGTGGAGTAATTGGACCATATTTCTTTGAAAATGAGGCTGGTAATGCTAATGGCAGGCATATTGACGTCGTATGAATCTTTTACGTTGAATTGACGTTAATATGACGTAAGTATAGTGCAAAGAGAATGGCGTGCATGCTTCTTATGTATAGTCAGCAGGAATATCTAATATAAAATAAATATAATTGATGAGTTGATAACCGGGAGACACGAACAATCGGATTGATGCCATATCTGGACGTAATCTTTGAGTGCGCTTTTTATCGATGATCGATGTATCTAATTGGAATTTGCAGTTTGTTTAGCGTTAGCATTCATTTCAATAAGCGTATGAAACATTCCTAATGTTACGTTGGCCTCCTCAGACAATATTAGGAGAACGAACAATTACTTACGAATCCAAGCAATGCGCTGCCGTTAGAATGAAATTATTGGAAACCAAAGAGCCTCCGCAGAAGGTGGAACCGGTGGTTGTGTTGCAGTAGAGCCCCACTTGGAACGGGAATTCGTGTGGGATCGCCTCGTCGCCACCGATTAGCCTGGTGCCGATCGTCGCCGTCGCCTTCCTCTCGTTGGGATGCACGAAGTAGTCGCTCGGATTAACTCGGTTTTCCTAAAAATAATTCAGCGGACCAATTTTCGAGCCGATGCATGGCGTTTGGTTGAGCAAAATTACTGCTCGTTACACGAGATTAAGTGTCTGTAAGTGGTACAAATGCTCGCTTACCTGAGGGAAAGAAGCCGCCAGTCCGAAGGCAACAAACAACGTCGAACATATTAGGTAAGACATGGTTGTGGAGGGTATTACGTAAGAATGGTGGAAACGTGCGCACCTGACAAGACTACCTTCCTTATATTGGGAATCTTATCGTCGTGGAAGGAAAGTCAGGGCCGGACGAATCGAGTGCTCCAGATTATCTTATCGTGCATTTGTTTGGTTAATAAGAAAACAATCTGTAGTGCGTTAATTCACGACGATATCGTTCGCGCGATTGATCTTCTCGTCGATGGCGACCTGCCAATTCAACGAATCCATTCGTTTTCTTAAAGTTGTTTGTGACTGATTAGCGAGATCGTTTCTGATCATAATCGAGATAAGGGGCGCGACAGAGCTATTAGGAAATTAACTTGAACAACAGTTTGTCATTGATGTCTAGATATGTGAATTTCGTTATATACAACGCGTCTAATATTTCCCACCATGTTCCAGATTTTATTAAATGATTTTTCAATGTACATTTTTTAAAATTTAATGTTGGAGTTGTGACGGTATTATTTAAGTGCAACTCCTTTTTTAATACAAACTAACTCCTCGAAGTTTTTCGAGTACTAGATCGAAAAAACGCATAGCCAGAAAGGTAAACTAAATAAAGCGTGTCCAGAAAGGTTAGGGGGTATTTGTAGATTCAATAAAAAAGTCAGAAAAACATTTTTTTTAACTTTTAGACAAAGTTTTGGAAAATCAAGTGCCAAAGATTATGTTATCCAAATGTTAACCCTTGCGCTGTTGGTACTCCTCTAACCGAAAATGGAAATTGGACGCCACGCGTCTGTACATTTCTCCGGAAACGGCGGCCATTTCGGTGCGGCTGTTGTGCTTCAATTGCAGTAGAGTTCGTGATTTGTTTTCATAGACTTTCTCTTTAAGATGTCCCCATAAGAAATAATCAAGGGGTGTAAGATCGAGGCTTCTTGGAGGCCAGTTGATGACCTCGACGAGAGATCACTTTTTCCGGGAAAAGTTGATTGACAACCTCAAGTGATTGGTTTGAGGTGTGGTAAGTGGCCCCATCTTGTTGAAACCAGGTCTCCACATTAAAACCTTCAAACTCCTGCAGTTTGTTGTGGAATCAAAAAGTTCCTTAACATGTCACTGCCCCCTACCATTTCTGGACACCCTATATATGGGTATGCCAGAAAGTCGTCTTTTACCTGAATGTCAGCTCATTTCTCGATTATGCTTCCCCTGGCAGATGGATAAGGTGACGAAGAACAACTGAATGGTTACCGCGTTCTCCGGATTTGATCCTCTTGGATTTCTTGTGGGGTTCGAATTGAAATTAAGTGTTACAATACAAAATATTTGCACCCATGCCAAACGACGTCAGTTTTTGTACCTCTCTTAATTGTTTTTTTTTTTTTTAATAAAATGAGGGCGCATGCGGTACCCCATTTGAAATACTATTTGTGTATTTAGCAATGAATGAGATTTTCTGTTGTGTTTTACTTTTCCACAATTTCTCATGTGTCCTTGTTTTATTCATTTATTTAGTTGTCTTTGTTTATGGGGGCGGACATACTCAGCTCACTAATGTGGGAATCGAACCTATGCCTGGATGTGCCGGCAATCCAGCATATTTATTGTTTTGTCTCTGTATTATTTTGTTGTGTAGGATTGAATGTAATCAGATAGAATTTTGCTCCGCGACGTCTGTATGCGAAAAAGCATTAACTTTTTCTTAAAATGTATTTTTGCAACATTTCTAATTAAAAATAATTTCGAGGCCAGGTATTCGTAATCACCTACCAGTTTTATATATTCACGTGGATATATAGTGTTCGTTTATTATTTAAGGAGTGACAGACCCTTTTTAAAGGTTTATTAAACAGGCAATCCAGAAGTCTATGACACCTTGATTGATCGTCCAACGCCCAGCTATCCTTATCTATTTCTAGATAAATCATACTCTGTGGAATACTGTAGAGGGTTATTTAAAAAAAAATAACGTAGAAAACACAAAATTTATTATGAAAATCTGTAACCCTTATATACTATATAACATCACAAAAAGAGACGGGGATATATGAACAGGTATACGACATTAATATGGAAAAAATATTGTATATGGTACATCTAATACAGTACGAGATTTGATCTCCAATTACAAGGAAGGACAATAATATAAAAATACAGGGTTGGTCTTTTGTAAAATGGAATTCTCAAAATGGAATGGAATTCTCAAACTGGAATAGAATTCCTTAAGCCGGGAGTCTACACTCCTATTAACCCCAACTATCAAGGAAGAAATGCCTATAAAAACTTTCAAAACAGTTTCTGCGCCTTGCGACCAGCCCTGCCAATAACAACTTTACACATAGACACATTAAAAAAGCTTGGGCGCTACAAGGCCCCTCAGCATGTCGAAACTATTACCGTCCGGCTGGACGGCGACTATCGACCCGTCTCTAGTCCTGACCTTCAGGAAGCCAAAGTCGTCTATACCCACGATTTTCACATTCTTCATTTCTCCGTCTTTAGAAGCGACGGTGACGGTGCTATTGCTAGAAAGGAAGAGTCAGTAATGGTTCCTCGTACTGGAAAATTCTACCACTTACTTGTGCAACCAATATTTGTAATAGAGTTCGTACATGTAATCCATGTTTCCTTTCTGCACCTCGTTTAGTAGACATTCTATTTCATTGAAGACTGCTGCGAAGTAAGCTTCATAGCCGATAGTTTTGATGGAAGCATCGTTCTCTGAATTCGCGGTTCTAATAAGATCGTTTAGGCATACCGTCGGGTTAGGATTGTCGAGGTTAACACCACAACCTGTTGGAAAAGATAACTCAACTACATGATTTGAAATAACCGCGAAATATTACCGATATTCACTATGATTAAATCGCCGCCGACGGTAGATGTCGCCAGTAGGCCGCCTATTTTAACGCTATTATTGGCGTACACATCGTTGGGCCATTTGATACCGACCTTCAAGTCCTAGAATCACCAATAATTAACTATCTCATATTTATACGCTATTTAAAATTACCTGGCATCCTTTCATCTTCTTGATGGCGTGAACTATGGCGATGATAACTAGGTGCTGCGTCAACGATACCGTTTTACCTAAAGGTGACTGTTTCGGGATATGTAGCTGAAGGGAGAAATTCGCGCTGCCTATGGGGCTTATCCACAAATTGTTGGACCTACCTAAAAGAGGAGGCAGTCGAGAAAAACTATCGCAGAATGCCGTCGGACATACCTGTGCCTCGAGTTTGTTGGCGCGATATCACTACCAAGCCGTGGCATAGTTTTTTACCCACGATTATCTGGGAACTTGTCATTATGTCGCTGTAGATCACCAGTCTGCCGATATGTTCAGTTTCTAGTGCCTAAAATCGTTTGTATGCAGGTTTCAATGACTACTAAAACAAAGCCAACAGCATTTTCTATATCAATTGTGTATGAAATAAGGAGTAAAGCGAGAGCGCGAGACTGCCCACTTTAGTCTTTAGTCATAGCCGATGATGTAACGTACATAATTGAAGAAACCTACAGTTGCAAATATATTAATAGATTAGAAATAGCCAAACACTGATATATTTTATCTAGATGGTTCAATGTGGTCAACACTCTACTGAGAGAGCACAGATCTTCCCATTTCCCCGCCTCTTCCGAGAGATCGATCCAATCCAATAAGGCCACTCCCCATCTATATATACATAACCCCGCCTCAAGCATTTATACTAATCCCTAATAACTCCTCCTACTAAACTACTCCTTCCAGTGTAAATCTCAGCCACGCCCCTTTGTAAGAACCGTAACCTGGCATAAAATTACCAATAAAAATAGCGCGATAAAATACGATGGCGACAGGAAAACTCCAAACGAAAGAGTAAAATCCTGGCAACATTTGCCGCGAAATGAAATAAGGTGATTTCTTTTTATTAAGCACACTCACTTACCTCGAAGTAATTGACGGTCGAGAAGTTAGAGGGACATGAATGTATGAAGACGGGTAGGAAAGCGTTGCTAGGGGGGTCCGATTGTTCGTCTTTCCCACAGAACTTGACGGACAGCTTGTCGTACACCAGCGAGTTGTCCTGGATGTTCTCGCATTCGGAAAGCAGTTTCAATTTGAGCTGGAAAACAAAGTCTGTCACAAAATCAGACGAACTGGGGCGGGGGTCTAGACTTACGTCATGCCTTCCGAGAAAGAAAGCTGGAGTGTACGCTATATCCTCGGCGCTAGTACACTCTATGTCCAAGTGGTGCGAGAGAATGTCCTTCAGGATCTCTATCCTGGCGTGATCGCTGTCCTTTAAAGCCGCGAATTTATTCTCGTCGTCCTCGTATTGGTTCGGGTTTATCTCCAGGTGCACCTACAAAACCATCACCGTGTCAGTCTGACATAATACTTGTTAAGTGGGCGGATACCTGAGAAAATATCGCCCTGCCTTCTCCGCCCTTGACCGTGGCCAGTAGAAGGCTGGGAGTTTGCCAGGTCTCCTCGGTGCCTAGTACTTGGACCTGGATCGTGTACTCCTTTCCGTTGTGGTTGATTTCCACGGCGGAAGGCGTCCTAGGGGCTATGGGACTTGAACCGTTACCGCTACTGTAATAAAAAGTAAGTCAACCCCCGAGAATATAGGGTAAAGAGCGGTATGCCCGCTCGGCCTCTCTGGGATGGAAGTACTTTTACCTCTGATTAGAATGGTCCGAGTCCTTGGAAAACTGCTTCTTCGCCGGGGACGCTTGGTAGCAGAAGATGTGGTGCATCATCTTCACCTGCTTCCACTTGCCGTAAGTGAACCTGACCAGCTCGTGCTCGCGGACCTGAAAAGTGTTCCTCAAACTTGCGGTAAAACTGTAAGAAGCTTACCTCGGCCGTGGTGAAAGTGTGAAGGACGCTGTATAGTAGGTCGCTGCAAAGGCATAGCAGCTGACCACCGCTGATTAAATACTGTAATAAGTGGAATGTCAAATTCGGGGGGACGGTGCCACAGACTACCACTAGAACCGTGGATCCGTCCCAGATGGCCTGGTTGAGCTGGGTCGGCAGATCATATACGATGTACCTAAAAATAATGAATAAGTTTCGTTATGCTAGTAGAGGGGATTGATGTACTTCTCTTTATTGAGCATGGTGGACAGCGCCGACTTGACGTTGTCTTTAGCAATGGGACTATCGGCGTAAACTAGAATATTGGGAGGCTTTACCCTAGTATATTTAGCGGATATGCCGCCGTTTCTATGGTAGATCTGTCCGTTGGTGTCGAAGGAAGCCTCGCCTCTCTCGCTCTCCACGGTTTGAGGTTTGTCTTCTTGCGGTTTTTTATCTCTCTCAATGTCCGCCTCCTCGCACACAGCAGCGCTCTTTACCAGTCTCTTCTCGGAACTCGTGGTTCTTTTTGGCATAACGCCCTCTTTCCTTTCCGCCGTGGGCTTGTCCGAACTGTTGCTTGGCTGCTCTAGGTCAGTTTTCGACTTGTTTTTTTCTAATTTCGAGGGGTCTCTATCTTTCTTGTGAAGGCTCTCTTTGGGTTTATCCTCCTTGGTGTCCTTCTTAAGATGCTCTTTCGCTCTTGTAGCGTCTTTGGTTTTTTTCGCGTCTGGGTCTTTCGCCTTTACCTCGACCTTACTTTCTTTTTTGGGTTCCTCATCTTTAACATCCTTTCTATGGTGCGGCTGTTTCTCATCTTTACCATCTTTTCTGTTATCCTCTCCTCTGGCCTTGACTTCCCTTTCCGTTCTGGAAACCTTATGCCTGTGATCGTCTTTTGTTTTACCGGTTGTGGAGGCGTCGATTTTCGCGTGTTTATCGCCGATGGTCTTTTCTTTCTTGTGGTCGCTGGATTTGTGGCGCCTGAAATCGCTGGATCCCACTTCTAAGGTGTTCCTGTCTTCGTGCTTCTTGCTGTCTTTTTTTATGGGTTTAACTTCACTGACGGGGACCTTCCTGACGTCGTCGGGCTTGGCGGCGCCATTTTCTATGGTAATCTTCGGACTGAAAGCAATATGGATCGTCAAAATATTATTATGCTGCTAGAATTTTATTGAACATAGCTTCCACGAAGCTATTTTCCACTTGGTGGAAATCATGTTCAATTATAAAACGTTCGGGATACATTTAAAGATTTAGTAAATGTTACAATTTAGTTAATGCTAGAGGATTACTTTGTGGTTTCCCGTATCTTGGAGTAAATCTCCTTCACGGCTTCTGCGAACTTCTTCCAATGCACGGGGGCGTGGGAATACTTCACGACGCTTTCCGTGGAAAACTTGCGATCGTATTTGAGTTTTGTAGCGTTTCCTTCAACGTCGACAGCTGGAATAAAGCTATCAATAAAACAATGACAATATTTCGAATGGGGGTTACTTCGATTCTTAGGCAATAAAAAACTAGCCCCGCAAATTGACTGTTCGCCTTACTTAATACGTACTTTCTACCCTTAGTAGCTTTAATTCGTGGTTGATATCGACGTCGCTCTGCGAATAACAGTGAATCAGTTTGGTTAATTTATCGATATCAGTCTTGAGGATGGCCTCGAAGTTGTCTACAGCTCGCCAGGCTACTAATTCACCGAAGTTCTCCACCTGGAAAACGTGAGCGGTGTTTTTTGCATGAAGATAATTTCAGACAGCCGACAGTACCTCCAATACGTTGGCTGGGTGTTTGATGTAGGGTTCCAACATCGCCTGGACCAGAACGTAGATGTTCGGCGACTCTATTTTAGGCGTAATATCGTTAAAATATATGGGGAAGTATCGGTGGTCTTTGGGGAACGTTACCCATTGGGACAGGTTAATTTTTTGCTACAAGAAATCGTATGGAACATTCAGTATATTTAGGCATACACCAGTGCAATACCACAACGATAATTAACATTATGGCATCGCATTGGTGTATGGCGTATCGAGAGGTCTGGAGGCTTGTACTGACCTACTCGGTGGTCGTATTTGAGATATCTCGTTTTCTTTTATAAAATAAGAGGTAAAGGCACAGTTGACGTGTTGTGTTATTGTCAATGTAAATTGATGTAGATATTTCACAGCGTTCCTACATCTCTAAAGCTTTTGATCTGTTTGTGGGCCCGATTTGACTCCTTGTAATATTTTTGTGAATTGGAAGACAATATTAAATATCTACCTGTCATAGATGCTTCGTAGTTTTTCATATATATTAGTAAAGAGGGACGTATAGAAATTATTATTAACTTTGTTACATTTACAACGTATATAATATTAAATATGTGCATCAATGGTTATTTATTCCTTTATATAATTAGGAAACTATTTGTTAATATGCACAATTTCTATGATTTATCGTCAAATTTCTGAAAAAAACTATACATGGCAAATTACTGACAGTAAATATTATTGTAGCAGTAATTACTTGCGTCTATTTTAACTGAACTTTAAATATTATGTATTTAAATTAACTCTTCTTTACATAATTGATTATTTTTGTTACAATTAGATAATGTTGACCTTATAAATGCGGATAAGCTTTTAACAATCGCGAATTTTACAAGAATATAATAAAAACGATGATCGGAGACGAACAATATTATCTTTTAAGTGGAATTTAACATATACGAGAAGGAAATAAAACAGTAATAAGCTGTTTGGTTTATTTTTTAACGCAAAATCCTTACCCTGGGCACTATCGTGCAAGCCACCCTGTCCTCGTGGCGGAAAAGCAGGTTCTCGAAGCTTCTCAATTTTTTACTGTCATAAATGACCGATTCGCTGCAGACTAGAAGGGCGTTTTGCGCGTTCAGTGTTCCCCTCAGCTTATTTTTTAACGTGCCCAGACGCCACCATTGCAGTATTGTTGCGTACATGTAGAAAATGGTAAAAAACATTTTACTTGGTTGTTGACTCTGAGCGAAAAAGTTAGTTGTCCATTTTAAGAGTCTGTAAAAGAAAGAATTACTTTTTACAGGTTGTCCCTCTGCCTTTAACGAAGGATAGGTTGACCTCAAATGCCAAATTCAAGATTGATTTTTTGCTGATGTACGAGGTGTGTTCAAAAAACAACGGGAATTTTCGTTTTCTGGAAATAATTTTGTTTATTTGTCTACATCTATGTTATCCCCTTCAAAATAGTTACCATTAGATAGTATACACTTATGCCAGCGCTTCTTCCAATCCTCGAAATACTTCTGGAACTCGATCTTTGGGATAGTGTTTAGCTCTCTCAGCGATGTGCTTTTAATCTCATCTATGCTCGCATAACGACGACCCTTTAGGGTTCTCTTTATTTTTGGGAACATAAAAAAGTCACACGGAGTCATATCTGGCGAATATAGATGCTGGGGCATCATTACAGTGTTATTTTTGGCCAAAAATTCACGAATAAGCATCATGGTGTAAAAGCGATGAATTGTTTCGCCACAAATCTGGGCGGTTTCTTTTTCGAATTGCTTCACGCAAACGGCGTTGAACTTGTAGGTAGTAGGTACTTCTACACAGTGAGCATAACCTTCACATTGCACCGAACTTGTCGAGCTTTTTTTCGGTCTTGGAAGTCCAGAATGGCTCCACTGGGACGATTGAGCCTTGGCTTCGACGATATATCCGTAAATCCATGTTTCATCACCTGCTATGGCACATTTCAATAGTGTTACATCGTTGTTGATTTCATTTAGCGACTCCTGAGTAACTTCCATTTGGCGCTGCTTCTAAATTCAACAATTTTGGAAGGAATTTTGCTGCCAACACGTTTCATACTGAAAATACCCGAAAACATTCCATGGCATTAGTCAATTGATATGCCAGCATCAGCGACTTCTCTGATTGAGATTCGGTGATCGTTCATAATCATTTATTTCACGTTTTCCGCGTTTTTATAGTTAACAATGTACAGATGCTCTTCAGACATGCTCACCAACATAACAACGGAATAATTGCGCGAATCGGACTAATGCAACTCGCGAAATTACAAAATTCCCGTTACTTTTTGAACAGGCCTCGTATAGGGAATGTAGAGATTAGTGCAGATTTGGTGCCCTATTAATAAATGGTTATTATATTATTATTCATGGATTATTCATAGATTTTAGATCTTTTTCGCGCACACTATATCATATTTTATTTCACGTAATTATACCTATAATTGGAAAAGAAAATAATGCAATTTTATTCGTGCTGAGATCTTTCTAAATAAAATTCTATATTTACTTTAGATATGGAGTTAAATATAGAATTTAGTTAGAAAGATCTCAGTACGAATCAAATCGATTTCTTTTCCAATTATAAGTATAATTACGTGAAACAGAAATATTATATAGAGCGTATAGATCTAAAGAAAAAGATCTAAAATCTATGAACAAATTCTGACGAATTTATTTATAAGAAGTGATGTTATGTAACACGTTTATCTGAACAGAAAATTGATAGAGATATTTTCATATTATGTTAAATTCATTAGGTCATTGTTCGATAAATACATATTAACTTAACTGAGTACATATTAAAGTAAATACTAGTAAACAACTTTTGGTGACTTGCCGTGTTTAAGAGAGGTCACTGCCTGAAAATGACTAAGTTAATTTCCATGAAATACTGTCACAATATTCCCTTTACGTTATGTAACAAGTGTCATAACGTCCGTACGACAAAATTAATTGCGTACAATTTTTTTTGAGAATGTATGCAATGGTATTAAAGCGCTTGTAATTAATTTCCTGTTTTTGTGTATATTCTGCTTATTTGCACTCGATTTAATCTAACACAGATTTTCCAAATAAGGCAAAAGTCTGGGAACCTAGTAGGCCGGTCTGTAGTACCTCGCCTGCCGAGTCCTCAGTTAGTGTGCCTTATTTCGTTTTGAATTCAACATCGTTATAAACTATTTGCACTGCAAAAGTAGCTAATCTAACATATACATCAAATATACACTAGGCCCAAAAATTAAGGGATGAAAAGAAAATTGGAGATTGGGAAAGAAAGGGATATTTTTAGGTGATTTTGGAAAACTTGGAGAAAAATAGTCGCAGAGCAATTTAAAAAAAAAGAAGAAAATTGAAGTTCCAAGTTTCTAGCTTTCAGATATCGAGCTCAAAATTTTTCAACGTCAGCAATTTTGGAGTAATCATAAGGAACCATCGGACCTTTTGAAAGACAAGCAAAACTTTGGATTTTTTTTCAGATAGTTTTCTTTTGGTTACTCAAAAACTGCTGGAAACGCTTTGAAAATCATCTGAAAATTTTGAATTTTTTTTACATCCCTCAATTTTTGTGTCTAGTGTACGAAGATTAGATAAAGAATATCATATCGGTTTAGCAAAGAGGTGTCAGGCAATTATTGATAGTTGTGGTGACTAAATATCCAATTGATAAGAGAGTACAGTAATATTCATCTATAGTATAATGTCAAAATAATTTGAAGTAACTCAATTTAGGGCACTTCCCCTTGCCAGAAAAATGTGGCACTTATTAGATTCAACTCAGGAAGAGTTCTAGATTAATAATAAAAAAAAAAAATCATTGTTTCTCTCCATAAATCTCCGACTCCACTTAATGGAATTTCTTATTTTACCGATTGCTCTGTCTATAAAGCGACATATAAAATATTGGGTTGTCCAAAGAGTCGTTTCGTTTTTCTGAGTTAACCACTTACGTCACGGCCTACTATGTCATGCGCGCAGCTGAAACTTGCCGCAAATTGTGTTCTGTGTACGGCAAAAATGTTATTCAAGATCGAACGTGTCAAAAGTGGTTCAAGAGATTTCGATCTGGCGAATCTTCCGTCAAGGACGCCTCAAGGTCAGGCCGACCTAAATAAGTCGTTTCCGAGCATTTACGAGCCTTAGTTGAGGCAAGTCCTAGCCAAACCGTACATAAGCTTGCAGAAAAAATCGGGATGTCAAAATCTAATGTACAGAATCATCTTAAACAACTTGGGTTTGTCAGTAGACTCGATGTTTGGGTTCCTCACGAATTCAGCGAATCCAATTTAATGGATCGCATCAACATCTGCGATATGTTAAGGATTCGTCAACGTAGCGATCCTTTTTGAGAAATGTGGTTACTGGAGATGAAAAGTGGATCATTTACGATAACGTCAGTCGAAAAATAGTGTGGGGGAAGTCCGGTCTCAATCCACACCAAAGGCAGGGCTTCACCCCAGAAAAGTTTTGTTGTCCGTCTGGTGGAATTTCAAAGGAATCATTTATTTTGAGCTACTCCCGAGGAACAAAACAATAAATTCGGACGTTTACTGCGAACGATTACAAAAGTTGAGCCAAGCCATGCAGGAAAAGCACCCAGGACTTGTAAATGGTAAGAAGGTCGTCTTCCATCACAACAACGCTCGACCTCACACTTCTCTGCAGATCCGGAGGAAATTGTTGGAGTTTACCCCATCCACAGTATTCTCCAGACCTCACGCCCTCGAATATTCACCTATTCCGCTTCATGGATAACAGTTTACGATACTTAACATATGCCAGTGACGAGGAAGTCAGAAAACATTTAAAAACGTTTTTTTGTGAGCAAACCGCAAAGTTTTTATGAAAACGGTATTATGAAGCTTACTGACAGATGGGAGAAAGTTATTGAAAATGGAGGAACGTACATTATTGATTAAAATAATTTGTAATAACTATAATGTTAATAATAAATACTTATGAAAAATCCGAACGATTTTTTTGGACGACTTGATACGTATAGACATAGTCGCGAAATCAGTTAGACTTACAAGAAAGGCTGAATAGCGATGCTGGTCTAACATTGCGTATGAATCACTTAAAAATTATTTCGCCACCGGACTATAGCAGTGTATTTCGACTTTAACTGGGACAGAAGCCGCCCTGCGACCTTTGGCCGCCCTAGCGCTGATTCCTGCGTTATCGCTTATCTCTTAACAAACAATTCGCTACCAGTGCGCGCCGATTTGGCAGGCTATCGAAGGCCGATCGGACCCCTACGGCGGCGTCGATGGTACGCGCACAATACGTTCCTACTATTGCAGAATTATCTAATTATCGACGACTAGAATAAATCGAAATCACACACAATTCCAGATATCGGTTTTTATGCGTTAAACGGGTCAATGTTTATGTAGAATCAGTAAATATTTGTCAGATGTTTGGTGAGGAGATAGTCCGGATCGGAATGGAACGTGCGTTTCGAGAGTCAGATTCCAAAAGTAAATAAAAGCATGTCCGTTTAGTTAGTTTAATTAACGATAGTTCTAAATTCTGTTGGTACTGCAAGCGGCTGTTTAAACAAAACTAATACTAGTACGAGATACTTACGGTATATTCCCCCGAAAGTGTCGGGTATAGTTATTACAAATTATTTGAATCAATAATGTACGTTCCTCCATTTTCAATAACTTTCTCCCATCTCTCAGTAAGCTTCATGATATCATTTTCATAAAAACTTTGCGGTTTGCTCGCAAAAAACGTTTTCAAATGATTTTTGACTGCCTCGTCATTGGCAAATGTTAAGTTTCGTAAACTGTTATCCATGGAGCGGAATAGGTGAAAACCCGAGGACGCGAGGTCTGGGGAATACGGTGGATGGGGCAAAACATCCCACTCCAACTCCAACAATGTCCTCCGGGCCTGCAGAGAAGTGTTAGGTCGAGCGTTGTCGTGATGGAAGACGACTTTCTTACGATTTACAAAACCTGGGCGCTTTTCCTGAGAGCAGAGAGACGATTGTGTAGAATAATAAAACACTTTTGGTCTTCAATAAATGTAAGAGAATTATTCTGGTTTATAAATATTTGAACGCCCCTCGTACTTTTGCTTTTCAAATCTTTGGAAACTGAAAAATGTTCCTGTGCAAGCCTTCTATTTGTGGACTACCGATTTTCATAGACGATCAACAAAATATTTAAGTAATTTTTATCGTTCACAGGCCTCTTACATCCAGCTCTCTGAAGATCTTTAACAACGCCATGCCCCGTAAACTTATTTTCAATATTGTTTAATGTAAATGAATTTTATGCTTTTATTCTAATGGTTCATACTGCTGCCCTTGCATCTAACCCCTTGACTGCCACAGCGGCGGACACACCCAGCTGGCTGATGTGGGAATCGAACCCACGCTCTAATTATTTCGAATTGGAAATCTGGGCCAGCTTCGTCTTATCATAATTACTGTTTCTATTTTTTTCCGGTTAACATATTTATTTGTGCAAATAACTGATAACGCGTTTGACATCAATGTAACCTTAGTGTTTTGTTTCTTGGACGCCACAGCCAACGTTTTTATTGCTTTTCAATTATTTACTCTCTAGAATTATTTTTTTAATAATTTTTAAATCATACTAAGGTATTTATGAATAATGTTCCTGGCCTTCTAATTATAAATACACTAGGCACAAAAATTAAGGGACGTAAAAGAAATCCTAAATTTTTAGGTGATCTTCCAAGGGCTGTAAAATAGTCGCAGAGCAATTAAAAAAAAAACAACAGTTTTTCAGTAAGAACACCATCGGAAAAGAATTACAAATTTTTACTTGCTTTTCAAAATGTCCATGAACTTCAATAATTCTTTTTTCAGTGATCTCATCATAAAGCTTTTTTAAGTTTGAGTGGTGTAAAAGCCTTGTAAGATGATGTTTTGCTGAGTTATCGTCGTTCAAAGCAAAAAAGTCAGTTTTGCTTTTGGTTATTAATTACTCGAGAAATCGTACAGAAAATTTAAGGAGGGTTTTACAAAAATGCAAAGTATTCTTTACAAGTCATAGTTATTGGGTTTAAAAAAAATTCGGCGAGAATGTAGGGATATTCGCTTGACTACTCATAACTTTGCAAATAATGGATAGATTAAGGATGTTGACTGATTCATTTCAACCTCAAGGTATCCCAAAGACCCCCTGAAAATTTCAAATCGCTGCGATTATTTTTTTATTGTGTTGGGAATGCCCGAATTTGTCGTTTTTGCTAAAAATCAATTTAAGGATGAATTTTTCTTTTTTATTCATTTTTTGTTTGAAAATGTTTTTTTTAGTAATAATCCATTTTTTTTCATAAAAAATGTTAATTATACGAAAAAAAAAGAAAATATTTCCTGAGTAATTAATTATCAAAGTCAAAACTGACTTTCCGTTAAGTCCGTGGACCTTCTGAAATGTAAGAACATTTTTTCAATTTTTTTCCCGATGGTTTTTTTTGTGATTACTCGAAAACTGCTGACGATAAAAACTTCGAACTGAAGATTTGAAAACTAGAAACTTAGAGCTTGCTCTAAGTTTCTAGTTCACTATGATCACCTAAACATTTAGGATTTGTTTACATCCCTTAGTTTTTGTGCCTAGTGTATATGATTACTTTTATGTAGCAGCATTTTTCATCGGTAATCAGAATGATCTCATCTACTGCAGGATTCTACCAGAAAAATATATTGTTGCTATTTAAAAAAATCATGTGTGTCGTCATACCCGGAATTTGAATGGCGCTATCTACGTTAATTGCACGCCAAAATGTGCGCAAGAAAACAGAAAGAATCTAAAAAAAAAAAAAAAAGAATTAAGCCGTTGAAAATAATTATCTACGCCAACTTGGGCGTATCTCGAAGTGTTCATATTATATGTATTTTTGTCGCCTTTGAGGACGATACGAGGGGGTCAGAATATAACCTGGCAGTCTATACCGTGCGTTTTTGATAAGGACGTACATATTTTCGACTAGAGAAAATGTGCATGTGCACCCATTGTGGGTACATACATTGTCAGTATCTAAAGGATAATGAACGTATAAAATTATTAATAAATGGCGTCAAACTGATTAGTAATTCAATTAATTATTGCGCTAATTTATTTACCATTCTGAGACGGTACCGGGGATGCTAATGAATTATTTACTGTTGTAATTGATTATTTATCTGCTACTCAAGCATTCGTGGACAAAAATGTTTTTTTTAAGTATATCCATAGCATAACGAAAATATATGTATATTACACGGTTTATTAATTCTTACGATAAAAACACCATCGAGTTTTGAATTTATTTATTTATTAACATATTTACATACAGGGTCGCCGATAAAGAAGGAGTAATTCCTTCTTGGAGAAATGAACTAAAGTTTTAGTAATTAATCTATATCTTAAGAACCCTCTTTTGTGTACTTATTAGCTGTATAGAAACGACGGAAAGAAAATGACGCATTGTTTTTTAAAAAAGTAAATATTTATGTATTTTTTACGGGAGCGAGGTTTCGCTTAGAACTACCCTTCCATCTACCCCCCCCCCCCCACTTTCACACGGATACGTCCAGCCGACTGATGTGGGAATCGAACCCACGCCCGGAGTATTCCAGTCAGCAATTGAGGCCAGCCCCAAGCGACTAACGTCGGTATCCCGGATCAATCCAAGGAACTTGGAGACTTCGGTGAGATCATTGTGGGGCGATTTACTCCCAGAAATTCTCGTCATACTTCAAACATCCATATCAGTTCGGATTCGAACCGTTATGCGAAAAAAAAACGACCAATTCTCGGCGTAAACCCCAAATACACAATAAAAACTGTGGTTAGTCGTGGACGAGACAACAGATTCTAAAAAAACCTTCCATGGCCAACGTTACAGCACAGACACTTGATCCGTTCCTCTACGTATCTACAAACATTAAATGACGAGAAAATCATTCACGATAGAGTTTTCTCTGTCAATATTTTTATTGACAGCGTAATAAGGAAAAATTCACATTTTGTCAGATTAAGACATTTATAGTAAGAGGGCCGATACCATTAAATAATTTCAGACACCATTTTAACTATGCAAATATCTTTAATGCCGACTACCATGTAGGATTTAATTTTGTCTATCAGCTGCATACAATTAAAAATGCGCAAATGATGTGCGATAACGTTGTTCGATACTGTCGCCCCGCCTGTGTAATCTCGACATGGACAATTAAAACAGGACAAGGAGAATATCGTTTCTCGCAGTTGCTATGCTAGAATAGCACTCTCCAACCAAGACAACCTACATATACATACATACATACGTATGTGCACAACATAAATGTTGTCTCGCGACTTTATGTTTACAATTATATTCTTCTTCTTTTTTTCTTTAAGCTATTATAAACTTAATTAAACACGATACCAAACAGTATTGTTTTAATAACTTTCATACAGAAAACACTGATAGTGTATCAGGGGCTTTTATGACAAACAGCAATAAGTCATAAATCAGTGGACCGTTTATCGGTAGTGGAAAACAACCATGTTAAATAAACAACGAGAATTGAAAAATTGAGCGTCAAGTAAATGACACTGACCATTCGCAACCGCCAGCTTTGACGTTCATAGACTCGGGAGGATAGTATGGAGGTAAGAAGCGATGATGATGAATGCCTATTTTAGTTTGGTGTCCTGTTTTGTTGGAGATAAGGTTAAAGAGCCATTTTTTACACAAAAAATGTATCTTAAAACAGTTTTAATTGTGTGGATGTGATTTAAATTGACAAGGACTTGTTGCACCCCGACAAATTTACCATATTTAAGCTTCATCCTGTCTGATGTCATCTTGGTCTAGCCTGGTCCTACGACTAATGATAATTAATTACCCTTTATCTAATTAATTTTAATTAGTCCAGATTAAGTATGACATATTTTGTTTTATTAGACATATGACCCATGACTATTTGAGTTGATCTTATGGTTTTTAAATTATTATTTGAACCGCCCATTTGGATGCCTCATCCGCAAATTGATGGTGTTAGTGGGATGACCAATATCTGAGAAATAACTATTAGAAAATAAAATTCACCCAAACAAATCTGTCATTATTGTACCTGGACATTCGTATGCAAATAGTGAAGGGTATAACTTTAATTAAAATATAATTGTGTGGCCTTCTGTTGGGTCTACAGTGACGTGGCGAGGGTATAACTTTCTTTAGAACAGTCGTGGACTTATGCTGGGTCTGCAGTGACGCCACGAAGGTATAACTTTCCTTAAAACACAGTTGTGGCCCTATTGTGGGTTTACAGTGATGTCACGAGGGTATAATTTTCTTTAAAGCAGTTATCTGGCTTTCTGCTGGGTCTACAGCGACGTCACGAAGGTATAACTTTCTTTAAAATACAGCTGCGTGGCCTTATTGTGGGTCTACAGTGATGTCACGAAGGTATAACTTTCTTTAAAACCCAGTTGTGTGGCCCTTTGTGGGTCTACAGTGATGTCACGAGGGTATAATTTTCTTTAAAGCAGTCATCTGGCCTTCTGCTGGGTCTACAGTGACGTCACGAGTATATAACTTTCTTTAAAACATAGTTGTCTAGCTTTTGTTTGGGTCTACAGTGACGTCACGCTATAGGTACATTCTATACCTGTATCCGTACTATATCTATTCGCCTAGACTATTTTTAATAAGTTACTGCGACAACTTATGGACAATAGATACATATGCATGTTCTCTTACGCGGGAGATCAACGATAATTTTTAAGATCGATTTCCTTATTGCAAATTAGTTTTGATGTAGCTTGGGGAAAAATTGACCTCGCAGATAACCGTGGAAAATTATTGGATACTTTTGACACTTTCAGGCAATATCCAGTGAAGATGACTAGGCAAAAATACAATTTCGATGTATATTACAATGCATACAAGGTGTTTCCAAAATTGGCGTCTGTTATATAGTATGTCTTTAATAAAATTAAAATGAAAGATTTTTTACTTGTAGGGATTATCAAAGCTCTAACAATCCTTACTTTATTTTTGCCTCGAATTCAACAAAAAAAAAAAAATTGGTTAAAAAATAACAATATTTAAAAAAAATGGAATCATATCGTTAATTCCACAATTACAAACAATGAAACTGGCAAGAATTTTCAACAAGACCATCATAGAATGTTTTTTATACAAGGTCAGAGGAAGGGTAAAATAATTTTTTCGGTTCCTTAAGGGATGTATTTAACTAATACATTTTGACAAGGTTTCAAATCGAAGAAGTGGAACCTTGCTTTAGGAACACCCTGTATATTGTTACTTTTGATATTATTTTTATTATTTCGTTATATCGTCGAAGCTTAGAAAGTTTTCAGACAGATAAAGCGTTTTAAAAAGTTGTGGAATCGCTAGCGCAGGATATAAACCTATAGAAACGTTAACAATAATTAGAATTTAATATACATATCATTTACCTTATCCTAGTACAATCAGGGGTAAACATATAGACTCTAGGACCACACGTAATGTTGACTTTCCGACGCATATACATACACATTGTACATACACACGAATCATTTGTGGCTATTTAAAATACACGCAAGACACCCGACCACAATCTAGCTGATAAGAGGCTGAAGAAAAACAATCGGACGGGCATTCGTTTCCATAGGCATAGCTGACAGTACAACGGCGCTTATACAACGCACGCCACCACGCTAAAATCCAAAGGGGATATTTAAGATTGGTGAAGCCGGGTCCGAACGCAAGTGAACAGACGTACGACAAATATCGACGCGCCCCCGCAGAAAAAAAAAACCGTTAAATGTATTCGAAATCGACCTCGAACAGTCTGATTATTGGTGATTGTGAGAACAACAATTGCTGCCTGCAAATAATGAACAAGCCGGAGAATGGGGACGTGAAAAGGACCCAAAAGGAGTACGGCAACTGCCGGAATGGAGTGAATAAAAAGCTAGTGAAGCCGATAGGTCAGTACACTTTTGTTTTGTAATACAAATAGCGTTATCTCGCTGCCCTTGTTGAGCGGTTGATAATATACAGGGTGTTGTTTGCATATCGGACTTTAGGCATTGACTGTGAAGGTAATTTTTTTAGTCTTTACATGGGCTGCTCGATCGAAACCGTCTACAATTGGGAGTTTTGTTTATTATTGTTATAGCTTATGTTTCACTCAATGAAAATATATTCAAGATGGCTGTATTTTCGGAAAACCAAAAGTTTTAATTGAATAGAGCATCGGCCAATACGCTTTTGCTGAAATTCTCAGGGAATAATAACGAGCAGAACTCTCGATAATTTTAGTGGACGATTTCGATCAATCATCCTGTATATTAGCATTCATTAAGGTCAGTTTCCATTCGTTCTTAGCAGTATTTAACCCTTAAAATATATTCAAAGATAACCGTTAGAATTAAAATTGTGCTTGAAAACATGTGTAAAGGCACAATAGAATGGCAAATTTTTTTTGTGCAGAAAATATTTTTAGGGTCAGTTAAGTACGGCATTGAATATTCTCGAAAATTGAGGAATGATTTTAAAATAAATTGAAAAAACACAAAGAATCGAGCTAGATTTTTTTATCTATAAAATATAAAATTCTATTTAAAAATTAACTCATATCACAAAAACCAGAATATAATCATTAAATAATAATTGTTGAACAGAAATCAATCCATGAATGTCTATATCAAAAAGTGCCCTGATCAAAGGTGGAATTATTCTGTCAAAGTTTGCAAAATTACGAGCAATACTGATATCATCAGTAACATTCAAAATGTGCTATTAGTTTTACAAATAAAATAATAAAGGCGTGTGAAAATTCAAATGAAACTTAAACCGTTTTTATTAACAGAAAATTGTAGCAATAGAGGAAATTGGCTATAGGAAATTACTCCCGCTTTACCAATTCTTACAAATTAGCTCTTTTTGGAGAACTTCTAGCAATTATTTCAAAATCCACGACCCCCTTTGATCAATATACTTTTTGATGTCTCGGTATTCAGGGCGCCTTGAATGAAATGCCAAAATTTTCTACCATATATGCCAATATTTACCCTAATAAATTACTCCTTCGAACGCCACTGTCTTTCGTCCGAAAAATGTACGCGCCCTGTATGAAATTTCATGAAACGCTTACAAAACAATATTCCGTTGCTCATTTGAAAGTATTTGGATATATCTATACGAGTAAATTTACAATACAAGTAAAGTTGTCTTTCTCTTGTAGAAGTGAGAAAGGAAGAAGTCCTTGCCATGAAAAATAGGTTTCCTACAAAGATACCGGTAAGCAAAAATCAAATTTTCTTTAGCGATCGTTTGCTAAACGTTGTAATCGTTTTAGGTTGTAATTCAGAGGTTCCACAAGGAGACGCACCTACCCCATTTGGACAAGTCAAAGTTCCTGGTACCCCAAGACATAACGATGTCTCAGTTCCAGACTCTCATAAGGTAAAAATCGAATAAATACGTTGTATGTTATTCAATAAAAGATAAAACATGTCACAGTAAAGTGCATGTGCATATAAAGCAAGCCTGTTTACGATTAAAAATATATTTATAACAGGGTATTGTTGACAATATTCTTCTGATACTGAATGTTAAAATAGATTATTCTTTAACAGTTGTGTCATTTGCGATATAAAAGATGAGGAAATAATGTCAGAATTTTTACAGAAAAAGTATTTACATATATGAAATACAAAGCGACTATTTGTCATGTCTAAGGCTGTTTTATAAAATGTAAAAATATTCTATAATGCTTAAGATAAATTATCACATATAGTTATTTCAATAATACATTTTAAAGTTATGCTTTTTATCATGTTTTGCCATATGACATGTTGACTAACACATTTTTTTAACCCTGAAATAAAGAGGAACCCTAAATGTATAAAAACGAATGTTAGGAAATGGTTATTACCATTATAAATATTTCATTACATTACATCGTCAGAGAGTTTTATTCCAAAATATAAAAAAATTATACGATTTTTATCAGTATCAGAGATGCTTTTTATAAAATGTCATCAAATCATGGTTCATGGGGTAATCCCTAACATGCAGAACACCCATCAATCGACTCCAAATGCCACTTTTGCACTGAATCTGTTTCAGAAATCGAATCCACTTGAATCAGAACCAGGCGTTATATTTGCTGGTGAACAACAGGTCCATGTTGAGCCTGTCTCTGACCATAGCGGAGGTTTACAGCGAGCATGTCAATACTGATGGATATTTGTACGTTACTTATGCTTCGCAGGAGGTCTTTGGAGAGCCGAGTCTTTATAAGAACACCGGCTGTTGCAAAAGTTGCAAGAAGTACGTTGTTATGGATATGCTTGATTGCGATAACTGTTTAAGCACTTAACTGTATCTGAAAGACTGAAATGCGGCTCTGGACATTTATAGGGATTGGTGCTATCGTAACATTGTGGAATCTCAGCAGCTTACCGACATTTTAGACTGATTAATTATAAGGGAGTGGTTGTGTGTGTCTCATTGTATTTTTAATTACGTGAAAGCAATTACATCCCGCACTAGGCTGTGGTAAAACTTTTTCATTCTTCAACTGTATAAAGCAGCTATCGCCTTCATTGTTTACATGTGTAACTATTTACTTTGACCTAACAGAATCTTTGAGCTACCTCCCTAAATTGTTTTTGTTTGTATTACAGTTTGATAACACACAGTTTGTACTTTTACTAAGGAAAAAGATATTTTATAAACAGTTAAAAATATTGTTAAATACATTTCACCAGACAGAAATCTTGAAATATTCTTAAATATTTCAAATGGTTAGTTTTTTAGCGTTTGTAGAAATTAGTTTTAACAAATTTGTGAAACTCTAGAATTTGCTGACATTTTAGACTGATTAATACTGTGTTCTAACTTTAAGGGGGTGCTTGTATGGTAAAAAAAAACTATTACTGAGATGGTGCTAATGTTTTAATTTTGTTGGGGTCCAATAAATAAAAAAATAAGAAGGCTTTAGTCAATTTTATCGTAAAAGATAATTAATTGATAGATTCTACTGTTCCAATGCTAATTAGTCTGGTTTTAATCTTAGTGTGCGGTTCAGATGACCGTCACCTCTAAACTCCATTGTCCTCACCATGTACCATTATTTAAGAATCAACACCGACCCAACGAGAAAAGAGTTATTCCCGGAGTGGGAATGATTTCGTAATCGAACTGCGAATTGTCTTTTTGTTATTTCTTTGTATTTTTTTGTGAACAGTGAGGTTAGAGCTTATTAAATAGTTTTCATTAATAAAAATATATCATGTTATTGACCACCACTCACAGATCTCTCTTAAAAACCCTAACAGGTAGTATTTTAAACAAAGGCCCGAATAAATGGAAGTAAAATGTACTTACATTGATCCATTTAACTAGAAACAGCCTTTTATTGTAAACTCATAGGATTTACTGATATTTTTTATATATGCGATCATTTATTCAATTAGCTAATATTTATGGAGATTATTTATAGGTGTACCAATCGCGATATATATTTTTTAAATTACAATAAGATAATAAACCAACCCTTCAACTATGAATTATAAAATGAACGACCGGAATGAAGTTGGCGTGTCTTCCCTTCCTAATACTGGTTTTGAAGCAGAAGAAGACTTATCTGTCAATTGTCAATCTTAATTGTTCTATGATCGCACATCGCACTGTGCGTCTAGTTGAATGTTGTTTTTATTGTAAACCGCATTCAACGGCAATTTTAAAATAAATAGTGCCGTGGTGTGATATCCTAGTAAAAGAAATCTCATGTGATGGATGTGTATTTACCGATTATGTGTGAAAGTTTTTATTGAATAGTGTGGGTGTCTGAAATTCCTGACCCAAAAGCACTATTTTTCAACGTTGTCTTATACATTATTGCAAAGATATGTTGTGAACATCACGTAGACTACTTATACTTAATACAAACGTAAATAAAAATGGTAAGTATATTGGTCGGTAATTATTTCGAGGTAATGTCGTTCTGCTCTTTCAGGATCCTAACATTCCGCCCCAAGCTTTTGTACCCCCTCCGGGTATAGGAACTCCTCCGTTGATGCCGCAAGTACCCATGCCAGCCATGGGGCCGTATCCCCCTATGATTCCCCCCTTCAGTGTACCTCCGCCTGGGTTTGGCAACTTCGGTCCACCAGGTCCTCCCGGCCCACCAGGCCCTCCGGGACCGCCTGGCGAGGTGTGGACTGAACATAAAGCCCCCGACGGTAGGACGTACTATTATAATTCGGCGACGAAACAGAGTTCGTGGCAGAAGCCCGACCAATTGAAAACGCCTGCGGAGGTTTGTGGTTCAGTTTTTTTTATGTTAAATATTATATATTTTGACCTTTAGTTGTTGTTGTCGCAATGTCCTTGGAAGGAGTATACAGCTGACAACGGTAAAATATATTATCACAATATCAACACGAAGGAGTCCAGATGGGTGATACCTCCAGAATTAGAAGAAATAAAGAAGAAAATTTCTGCGGAGGAGTAAGTGTATGATACTAATCGTTTGTGTGTTTATTCTTTAATTTTCTGTTTAGGGTAAAACCTCAGTCGGCCCCAGTTACCCCTAATGAAATTTCAAGCCCTATACAACAGCCCTTGACTCCTGCTATAGGCAGCAGTTCCCCTACTGTTCCTCCGGCAGGTATGTCGCTATATATTGCTCAAAAATCGACGTTATTTGTATTTTTATTTTAGCCGGTAGTCCAGGTGGAAAAAGCGTTTTAGAAGCCGCAATGGCAGCAACTTTAGCCGCGATTTCTTTGCCGACCCCCCCACCAAAGCAAGGTAAACCTATAAAAAAATTGAACGAATGAAATTACATTAAAAATCAATTTCAGATGAAGATTCCAATATGTCCACCCATAGTGAACCCGTGAAGGAATCTCGTACATCCACTCCCGAACCCAAAGTATTTAAAGATAAGAAAGAAGCGATGGAGGCTTTCAAGGAACTGCTGAAGGAAAAGAACGTTCCTTCGAATGCGTCCTGGGAGCAATGCGTCAAGATTATTTTCAACGATCCGCGATACGAGACCTTCAAGAAATTCAACGAGAAGAAGCAGGTGTTTAATGCCTATAAGACGCAGAAACAGAAAGACGAAAAGGAGGAGAGTAGACTCAAGGCAAAAAAGTCCAAAGAGCAACTGGAAGATTTCTTGTTGAATTCCGATAAAATAAGTTCAAGCACCAAGTATTATAAGTGTGACGAGAATTTTGCCCATTTAGAGGTAAGTGGGGTATTTCTGAAGATAATTTTCTTGAAAATCGTGGATGTTTTTGGGATTCTCAGATTTTTAAGTGTTTGTTCAAGATTTGTAATAAAATTAAAATGTTGCAAAGGGATGTTTTTATTTTAGGGCAGTGTGTGGAGAGTTTGCTTATTTTGTAAATATTTGTAACTTGTAAAAATTATTTTTGATTGCATTACAATTATACAGGATGTCAGGATAGTTTCTGGCATAATTTCAGCAGGATAATGAACTTGCTACTAGGGATCTAAAACTTAAATCATAAGGTAATAAAAAATAAATAATCTCATGTCTGCTACTGGAACAGAATGCCACTGGGTCATGTCAATAAATTGCTGGACTCAAGACGAATACGACTAGCGCAGTTGACGTTGATATTCCGTGTTCTGTCGACTACTTCTTTACGTTATTCTCTCATTAATTGCAACAGCTTTTTTTTTTACGTGGAAAGAGGAATTTTAAGATAGTGTTTTACATTCATAATACTTACCCAGTTAGAGCAGTCACATTAGAATGAAGTACACAATTCAATTGCTTTCGCAGTTTTTTTTGTGAAAAGAAAACCCGCTTCTAACATTTTGAAAAAAGTGAGACTGTCGGCTTCAAATTTTTGGCATTCTTAGAATTGGTTAAAGGCTTGTATTTTTGACCTCACTGAACTGTTTTAATCTGATATTGATTTAATCGACATTCAGACTTTAATGAAATAGTTAATTTATACCAAGAAACTTGAAATATATGACATATATTGTCCGAATTTGTTTTTCCAAGACGAACAGCTCTCTAGGGTTCGATTTTTTTTTTGGTAGATTTGGCAGAGCGTGGCCGATTCTGACCGTCGGGACATCTACGAGGATGTCATGTTCACCCTAGCAAAGCGAGAGAAAGAAGAGGCCAAAGATTTAAAAAAGAGGAACATGAAAAAGTTGGCCGAGGTCTTAGAGTGCATGACAAAGATAAATTTCGATACGACCTGGAGCGAGGCCCAAGTGCTGCTTCTAGAGAACAGTTCCTTCAAAAACGACGTAAATTTATTAGCGATGGATAAAGAAGACGCCCTGATAGTATTCGAGGAGCACATCCGGGTCTTGGAGAAGGAACAGCTGGAGGAGAAGGAGCGGGAGAAGAGGCGGTTGAAACGTCAGTGCAGAAAAAACAGGGATCAGTTCCTGGCGTTGTTAGATCATCTACACGAAGAGGGAAAGTTGACGTCGATGTCGTTGTGGGTCGAATTATATCCGATCATATCCGCAGATATAAGATTCTCTGCGATGTTGGGTATGTCCCCGATTTATACAATCGATTTTTTTTTATCTACCCCGCGTCTTTTAGGTCAGAGCGGTTCTACCCCCTTGGATCTGTTCAAGTTCTACGTCGAAGACCTCAAGTCTAGGTTCCATGATGAGAAGAGAATGATCAAAGAGATATTGAGGGAGAAGAACTTTGAGGTGAAGGTCGATACCACCTTCGATCAGTTTGCCACTGTGATTTGTGAGGATAAAAGGTCCGCCACCTTGGACGCCGGCAACGTGAAACTCACGTTCAACTCGTTCCTAGAAAAGGTAAGTAAATTGAATGTATCGAAGGCGTATCTGTCACAGCACCCTTGATCAATACGTTTGCAAGGTGTGTAACAGTTTGGCTACTGGCTAAGAGATGGCGCGAGCAGCTAAGATGGTTATATTTTATAAACGAAGCTGGCGCCGGGTGTAAATGTATTTTAAAATACAAAGTTTTAAATTATTTTCGAGATTGTCAGAATTGATTGGCAATTGTGTAGCCATTTATGAAAATTGCCGCCTGTTGGTCAGTAGTTGAACCAGTGGGGGTTTATTTAAGTTGTGTGTCATCTTCAGGCCGAGGTTAAGGAGAAGGAGAGACTGAAGGAGGAGACAAAACGTTTTAAAAAATTAGAGACAAATTTCAAAAATTTGTTGAGGAATTTAAATATAGATTTTGAGTTGTCGTGGGATGAGGTTAGATCGAAATTAGAGAGCGAGAAAGAGTATACAGCGTTCGACTCCGACACCGATAGAATCAAAGTTTACAAGGTAGGTTTATGGTACTATTTTCTGCACGGGATGTTTTAATTCAGCGTTTTTAGGACTACCAACACGAAATGGAGGAGTCCTGCAGCCATCACCACTCGCGCTCGAAGAAATCCAAGAAGAAGAAGAGCAAGAAGTACAAGTCGTCTAGCACCAGCGAGTCAGAGAGCGAGAAGCACAAGAAATCCAAGCACAAGTCGAAGAGCCCCACTCCATACTCGGAGGATAGCGGCGAGGAATACAGAAAGAAGAAGTCGAAGAAGAAGCACAAGAGAAAGAGTCCATCAGTGAGTTATTACTAATTAGTTTCCTTCTTTTTCCCGGTTTGGTTCTGTTCGTTTTTTGAATATTTATTATCGTTTAATTTTAAGTTATTATTAAAAGCTAGTAGATTAAAATGAAGTGGTTTTTGATTTTTTTTTGTCAGTAGCCCGTTATGGATGGTATTGAATTTAACGAGTGTGGTTGTACGAGAATAAGTAGCAAGGGGGTGGCAAAGGAGGTGGACTAAAATATATTAAGAATAATTATTTATTAAGCGGCTAAAGAATTGTTTTCAAAAAAAATTGCGGGAAAAGCTTTAATTTCCCTCAAAAACTACGTTTTTGGTTAATTGGAACAAAAAAATTTGTTTTTAAAGACGAAAATTTGGAATCCACATTTGTTTTTCAAAACTTCCATTAACGTTACATTTTATCTCGTTTTTACAGCTGATTTACGGAGAAAATTATGATTTTGTGTTTTGATTATCTTTTAAGTACAAATGATTGTCCCCCTCTTTCGGCTCCCCTAATCCATCATCCATTTTGCAAAACTAACAAAGTTCAGTCACGTTAAATGCCGAACCGCGGCACTAATTCGATGGAACCCATCCGCCGCCCCCCCACAGAGCTAGTTTAGAGGTTAATGGAAATGTTTTTTTTCGATTTTCTGCAGAGCACTCCATCGGAAAAATATAGACAAGAGACAGATGGACGCAGTGGCGAAATGAGTGAATCTGAGCTTGAGAAACAGAGGGCGTTGTTGTTGGCTAAGTTAAATGAGAGTGACTGAGCCGAGGTAACGATAGAAATGGACTCTTTTCTCTCGTTACGTGAGGCAGATATCATTTTTTAGGATTATTACTCTACCAGTCGTACGCTTTTATGCCAGATTTGTTTTAGTTTGTATTAATCCCAACATATCTAGGTTATATTTTCAGTAGACTTTTTTTTGTATAAGCAGTTGCGGGACCGGTCGCATAATTTTACAGAAGACTGAGTTAGAAGTGGAAATCAATTGATGTTTTCAATTTTAGAAGGCACTGAGGAACTGCTCATTTAGATATTGTTTAAATTAATTAACAAAGTAATAATTCTGAAATGATTTTTGCCAAACGAGGCCGCAAACAGTTCTCTTTAATTTTATACCCTGTAATATCTACAAAGTTATTTTATTTTTACCAACATTCTACAAACAGTATGTTACTCCAAATAAAACATCGTTTTGAAAAAAATATACAACATGAAAATGTGTTTCTTCCTCCTGAATATATAGGCGATGGCCTGCTAGGTAATATTTTTATAAAAACAAATGCGATGATTAAAATATACGTCGTCCGAACGTTGTTTTTTTATTATTGGACACCTATATTGGACACAGTTTTGCAAAAGGAACTGGTTTTAGTTCATATCCAACTTGTACAGAATTTTAAAATAAAAACGTTAATTTTTTTTGCACAACTATCCAATATTTCCTACTAACTAATTAAGGAACCCCTTGAAGACGGCAAAAGTAAAGGTAAGTCAGATATTCACATAAAAATATATCTTTTTTTTCATGAACAAATTATTAACAATAATTAATTACTGATCATCAATTTTAACCAGAAATATGTATACAATTTGAGGTATATGAAAAAAAAACTTGTGGAAATCTTAAAATGCCTGACTTTTATTGACTTCACAAACAGTTTTTTCCCAGATGATTTTTACTGGCTTTTACATTGCCATAATTTCAGGTTTCTAGTTATTTTTTTAATTACCCTGTACGTTAAAGTATTATTCTGACTCTAATGAAAGGGTCAGATTAAGTGAAATTGAAAAAATAACAATGATATAGATTAAAAATTTTAATTTATGGAATATCTTCATGTACTATAACGTTTTGCGTGAAAATAGTGTATTATTTTTTAGTACACGCTGAATAAACCAACTTATTCTTAATTTTAATAAATTCTATATACGTGTGTTCCTACTGTAGGCTTTATATAAACTTATTTGCCCCACTCTCTCCCAGGATACAAGGAAATCGAAATAAACACTTAAATGTTTCTTTTTCGAGTAGTTGTATAATTTGCACGAACCGAATTAAAATTTTTAAATTAACAACGAGCATAATGCCCTACGAACGGAATTAAATATTACCCACTTTGCTCTTATAAAAAAAAAAAAAAAAAAAAAAATCGAATAACCAACGGTTTTTTTCGCGCCCCACAAGATTTGAGTGTGTATTTTTCCTTAAAACTAATTTAATTTTATACCAAAACCGGGAAAGCGGTATGTACTATTCATTTCATCGCTATTTGCCAAATAAAAAACTCTTATCCTGCCGAAACGGAAGAGTCTACCTGAGCTAGCCACAAAAACAAGCCAAGGTTATGTTTTGAGATTTCTTATTTTCAAATAGCCATGAAATAAACTTATAAATCAAAATGTATCGGAACGTGATTACATCGAAAAACAAAAAACTAGTAGGCTTGGTACAATAGGGTCACGCTGCATTGTAGTCGCAACAATCAGTTGTTAGTGGTTCGCGTCGGTTTGTTAGGGAAGTGTTTGTAAAACTTTAAAACATCTAATCAATTTTAATTTCCAACAACGTTAGTACGTAAAACTAGTGTAAATTATTGATAATTATATGATATGTAATCATCTAGAAATATAAGAGGTACGTAGCCCGTCATATTTAGTAATTAACTTACATACATATGTACGGATTCAATTGAGGTTGTGTTTTCTTTTTATAACATTCGTTTTTAAGCACTTTCAAAATATTGTGTCTTACAATTAATACACATCTTGGGTGAACCTAATGCAAATTTTCAAATAACAACGCGCATTATAAACGTACCACAACAGAATGAAACCCAAGCGAAACAGCTTGGAATATGCTTATTTTAAATATTACCCGCTCGATTTTAATAAAAGAGATGAAATAAATAACGCGATTTTTTTCGAACTTGACAAGGCATATATGTAAACGTATTTATTAAGACTAACTATTTTATTACTAAAACTAACTTCATTTCATTTTAAAACGTTTCTGGACTTCTACACAAATCAAAATGTAATGGAACGCGATTAGGGCCCGAAACAAAAAATTAGTAGGCTGGTTTTGTCAACAATCGGATCACGCGGCATTCAAACAATCGCGTATTGTTTGTTGGCGTCGCTTTGTTGTAAACGCGTTTTTAAAACTATCTGTTGAACATTAATTTTATATAACGTTTGTGCTAATTAGTTGAAAATAGTGTAAATTATTGGGAATTATATGGTAATCGATTGGAGAAATAAGGTATGTAACCTGTTGTATCTAGTAATGCCTAAATGATTTATGTAAATACGGATTAGTTCAATTGAGGTTGTGTTTCCATTTTAATTCTTGTGTGCGAGTGATATTTGAATTTATTTTACTGAGTGGGTATATAATTTGATCTAGAGATTAACGAAATTATTTGTTATCGGTGTAAAATGTGCTGATATATATTAAAATGATTAAGTTTTGAACATTTAGAGACGCGATTTTGTAAAATATTCCACAGCCTACCTACGTTTTCCGTTTTTATGCATTCGCTACTACGATAAGTAACTGTAATTTTTAACGAAATGTTTTTATGTTTTCTTTGCACCTGGACCGTAAAAAATATAACATATCGTGTATTTATTCAGATTGTATGTACAGGTCACAATAAAGTTCTTATATAAACACAATGGGAAAATGATAAAAAATGTTAAAAAAAATGAGAGTAAAACGTCCTTTTTTTTAAGAAACAATGCAATCAGATCGAATACTTTCTATAAATTAATCCAGGACTTAATTTAAAAGAGACTTAACTTACATAATTACTACAAGATAAGCTAGGCACAAAAATTAAGGGATGTAAAAGAAATCCTAAATTTTTAAGTAATTTTCAAAGGGCTGTAACTTGGAGGAAAATAAACGCAGAGCAATTTAAAAGAAAAGCAAATTGAAGCTCCAAGTTTCTAGTTTTCAGATTTTGAGTTCAAAATGTTTAACCATTAGCAATTTTTGAGTAATGATAAGAAAACCATCGGAAAAAAAATTCTACTTCTATTTTAGCTTGCTTTTCAAAAGGTTCACGGATTTCAATAATTTTTTTTTCAGTGGTTTCATCGTAAAGCTTTTTGAGATGATTTTATCCTCTTTAATTTGAGCGGTCTAAAAGCCTTGTACGATTTTTTGCTTTGAATGGCAATAATTCAGTGAAAAATAATCATATAAGGCTTTTAGGTCGCTCAAATTAAAGAGAATAAATGTATCTAAAAAATCTTTATATGAAATCAGTGAAAAAAATTTATTGAATTCTGTGGATCTTTTGAGAGGTAAGCAAAACTTTGTATTTTTTTTCCGATGGTTTTCTTATGATTACTCAAAAACTGCTGATGGCAAAATATTTTGAAATTAAGATCTGCAAATTAGAAACTTGGAGCCTCACTTTGCCCTTTGTTAGGCCCCCAAGTTACTGCCCTTTGTAAACCACTTGAGAATTTAGAATTTGTTTATACCCCCTTAATTTTTGTGCCTAGTGTATAACGGGTGTCTACTTACATACTGAGTCTGGCAAGAATATATAATTATATAAAAATATATAAAAAAACCCTTGTCAACTGTGAAATTTGTGAAAATGGGAATAGAACAGGAATAAGCAGACGCAATCTAAAAAAAAAAACCTTGTGATTAAATCTGTGATTAGATTGTCACAAGGCTTTAACTTTTTATATTGGTAGTTTTCTCAAGTTTTTTCGTAAAAATAAATATTGAATTTTCAAAAAAAAAAAAACGATAAAAACTAAAGAATTACTGTCTGTAACTTTACCGTAGGGAAGTTGATTTTTTTAGATTTAGACGAAATTCCTAATCTTTAAAAGCAATATCGTAACCTCGTAAAAGATGATTTTTTAAAGCCATAGATAAGAACATTGTTTTATTTTTTTGCAGATCATAGTGTCCGAGTCCACTTCGATCGACTAACAACGGTAAGTTATTTACCTTCTTTATTTATAAATATATAAATTAATTGTTGAAGTTTATTTGGTCTTCATCTTGTGACCGAATAAGTCATCTCTAGCGGTCAAATGTTCAATATTTATAAATTTATACAGTTTCAGCCAAATTGTACATTTTACAAATTTTTATATTGTTTACAGTAAAAGTAGTGTGTAAACTATTTTACACATTTATGTTGAGGGACAATTTAGCTCTCAGACGCCCGTGTTTCACCATTTTTGCGGTAGATGGCGCTCCAACAGTAAACGCCACCTTAAGGTCTGATTTACATAAATCATTTCATTAATATGTAAATAATAATTTTATCTTAGTCATGATTAGGTAAACAAAATGAGCAATAAGGTAGTAACTTTTACCTACGCAGCTTGCAAAAAAATCTGTATTAAAATTTTTATGTCTCTGATTTCCGCGAAAGCTTCCGTCCTTCAGCATTTGGCATAAAAATGACATACGGTAGTGTAGTTTCAGAATTATTGCTATTTTATTGGGGCGTAACATCATTTTATGTTATGTTGACATAATATCAGCTTATGGTTATCCCTTTTTTTTTATTGTGAACTGGACCGTGCCCGTAATAAATTTTAAAATAAATTGATGGAAATGTGGCTGTATGAATAGCAGCATGGTTTTCTCGTTATTATTATTGTTTGGACCATATAGGGCAGAGCGAATAAATTTTGGTGTGTGTGTGATTAATTGGTTTATACACTTTTTAAGACTAAATGTAAATTTTTTAAATATAATAGAAAAGGTTTTTTAATAGCAACAAGATTTTTAAGTATGCGACAAGGTTTACTACGAATATATGTTTTTGTTGTACCCTGTATATTAAAAGCGTTATAGCGTAAGCCAAAAGTTAATTGTTATTGTTCCTCTTATTATATTTTTCCTATATTTATTGACGTACTTGTTATTTATATATATTTTTTGTGACACTATAAGTATGTCAAAATGTAAATCTTGAAAATAGACAGCAGTTGTTAACTATTTCTTTTGATATTTGGTCGCTGTATGAAATCTATATTTTAAAAGAAGATAATAATTCGCTTATCGCTGTAGTCATTGCATATTCAGATTGTTTAAGCAACACAAAAAATATTGCTGATTTTGGAAATATTTTTGAGAAAAAACAACAGTGTTAATAATTTTTCCTTTTCCGCCCTATACTAGCGGAAAAGTAATGCAATCGTGTAAGTAAAGAAAAATGGGAAAGTTTTCGTTTCTCAAATGGGTCTATTTGAGAAATTTTTTTTGTTAGCACGATAACTCGACTAAATCGTATCGGATCGACCGGGTTTTGACTGATTCTGATCGGGAACGTCTTCCAGACGACACTTATTGATTTTGAGGTGGATAGGACACACCCCACCCTGTCCATGGGTCATGAGAAAGCACGACGGTGGACTATGTGTGAAATTTTTTTTGTTAATACGATAACTCAACTAAATCGTGTCGGATCGATCGGGGTCTGACTAATTCTGATCGGGAACGTCTTCCAGACGACACTTATTGATTTTGAGGTGGATAGGACACACCCCACCCTGTCCATGGGTCATGAGAAAGCACGATGGTGAACTATTTGAGAATTTTTTTTTCTTAGCACGATCACTCAATTAAATCGTGTCGGATCGATCGGGTTTCGACTGATTCTGATTAGAGACGTCTACCAGGCGACATATATTGATTTTGAGGTGGATAGGACACACCCCACCCTGTTCATGTGTCATGAGAAAGCACGAGGATGGACTATTTGAAAAAAGCAAAACTGTCGCATAAAACAGATATTCTGCATTTATCTGTTAGTTTATTTTTTCTCGGCCACTCAATTTTGAGATAGAGATGTTCTACGTGCGGAAAAGTCCGTTTTAAGGTTTTAAAACTGTTTATTTATATTTCATTACTATTACGACTTATATTTGAAGCGAAGAAAACGTAACATTTCCTTTATTATTGTACTCAGAGCCAGTGGCGTTGTTGAAAAGGGGTTAAAATTGACAAAATTGGAAATCGCTTTTTGCATTTTATCTGTACGTGCAAAATTAAAAAATTGAAAATAACGTGTATTCTATCTGTGTGTGCGCATTAATTGCTGTTTGTATTATGAAAAAAAAGATACTCCTGATCTTATAGATCTCTGGGAAAAAGGAACACATGTTAATTATTTATTGTCATATTTCATCCCTGTGAAGGTGAAACTTATACTTCAATAAGGCTTCGCTTTTTACGGTACTCAATGCCAGTGGCATATGTAAAAGAGGGTTTTTTGTGGTACAAAATTCTAAATCACGTTTTGTATTTTATTTGTGCGTACCTACACATTCAGTGCTGTTTATCATCATCATTAGGTCATCAGTCCTAAGACTGGTTGGACGCTAACCTCCAGCTTCTCCTATCTTGTGCTAACCCCACTTGTGCTGTTTATATTATGACAAAAAAAAGTATTCAAAAATTATCCCGGCCTTAGGAATTTTTGGGAAAAACAACATATGTTAATTATTTCTTATCATATTTCATCACTATGAAGATGAACGTATACAATTTGTATAATGGTTCTTTCCGCGTGTATCAATTTAGTGACGACGCAAGATCATATGCTACACCACTCGCAATTGTTACTAATATTCCACAATTACCAGCATTTATGTCTAGCGACATATATTTCAATCAACTACGTACGGCACAGACAGTTAATAATTTGCCGAACAAAATGCAATTATGAAGTCACGTCTTAGTTTTATTGTATAATTTGATTCATATCCGTCTCAATATTTCCGTAAAGTTTATTCCATTTTTGATTCATTTTGATTTTTGTGGAATCTATTTCATTTATTTTGATGAAAATATCACTTCCATTGAATGTTTTTGTGGATAACCTTTCCATTACTCTG
This sequence comes from Rosalia funebris, assembly GCA_037954035.1. Classification (NCBI taxonomy): domain Eukaryota; kingdom Metazoa; phylum Arthropoda; class Insecta; order Coleoptera; family Cerambycidae; genus Rosalia; species Rosalia funebris. Next base: position 24,777,191 of record JAZFAV010000003.1, on the reverse strand, counting down.
TCATAGTAGGTTGACGGATTTGTATTGTACTAACTGTTACCCTAAAATGTGTTTTCGGTACGACACCGTTCAAAAATGTCAGTTGATTGATTTATACAATTGTTGCCTGTGACACACACGCAAAGAGTTATTATACAAACCATACTTCAGAAGAAAATGTAACACTTCGCTTCTTATTGTACTTTTAACGATTTTTATTTTATTGTGCATGCATATTTAATACTGTTTAAATAAATTAATTAATATGGGGTTGCTTTTGAAAACCATTAGAGTTATTTAGAAAAATTAATAAGTGCAATATGTACCTCATTAGTCTAAGGTTTAATTATTGTGCAATCAGAATATCCACCATGGAAACGCTGGTGTGTCCCTTTTAAAAATGAGCGGCGCGCAGACGTTGGAAACTCCATATTTCGCGTTGCTGAAAATTCCGTTACAGGAATTTCAGTACGCGCAACGGTTCGTCATGAAAAACACGCTCTACTCGTCCTGAAAACAGCAGGTTATTCGCGAGTAGTTCCAAAAGTTTTTGCCCGAGTCCTATCAGGTTTCAAATTAATTTCTTGTCTGTCTTGTGTCTAGGTATATTTAAAAAAAAATTGTAGTTTCATTGGCGAGGATCTTGGTAAATATTTTCGAAAAACTATTGATTATGAGAAAGTTATATTTTTAATATTTTTTGATAAACGCGAACTCGATGAAATAACACTATTTTTTTTTTGATTTGTCACTGATTATATTAAAAGACAAGTATCATTAATGCGTTTTAAAAAATGTGTGCTAAAAATGTTTTTATTCGATGTATTATTTTAAATAAATCTCAAAAGGGACTTCTCACGACAAAAAAGTAACAATTATAACAAAAGTAAGCTTTGATAAAATGATTTTACATCAAGAGAATAGGGAAGAAGGAAATAAAAACCAAAATTAGGATTAAAAATCACCAAAATGCATTTTTTTCCTGTATTCAATCACTTGAATTGGCCAGCGAAAATATTATATTTGTTGAAATTAAATCTCAAATTTTATTTTCCTATATAATCCATCTAAAATATTTTTTTTTCGGTTAATTGCCTACTAGTTTTACGATCTTTATTTTTCGTCATTTTAATTTATTTTGAAAATTGAAAGTACAAAACAGTTTTACAATAACATCATGATATCTAATAATTTTAATTACACAGTGTGGCCAAAATAAAATAATTAGCCAAATATTAATAAAATAAAATTAGAAAATAGTATGTTGTTACAAAATTATATACACAAATTTTTGAATACAATTTACGTTTTGTTGTGTAGTTTTGAGTAGAGAGACTAACTTCTATTTTGTCTTTTAATAACTACTCTAGTATTGTTTTTACAATGCCTGTTATCGTACGTGTCGTAAATAACTATATAGGGTGATTTTGAATGGGAAAAGCCTCTGTCTCTTTGTTGATAGTGGATTTTCGATATACATAGGTTCTTTAGAGCTTCTTTCATATTAGTACATAAGTTACTGAAAGTTGTTTGGCAGATGGACTGCCATCGAAAATATTTGTTAAATAGTTTTTAATGTTTTTTTTTTAATATTGGAAACGCGTCTTTGTTTTATCAAATTATTAGATCGCCCAGTACATTAAAAAATATATATTGTACTCATAGTCGAGTTTTTTCTTGATTTTATAAATATGGTTCCATTTGAAAAATTGTTTACAAAACAATATAGGGTGTCCGATTTAAAATTCGGACGTTAATGCCATTTCCGGTATAACTGACAGCGATGTAAAATATTTCTCCTCATTTTTCAGTATATATACTATAACGAAAATTCTAAAAAACTTACACTACTCAAAAAAATTCGGAAAAATCTCAGTAATTTTTCGAAAGCTGTATGAAAAATGGTCGTATCGAGATAAAAAAAAACATTTTGAAGCTTGAAGTTTCTAGCTTTGAAATATTTAGGCAAAAAATTTTCTGACTTACGTTTACTGCGCGATCCAAAGAAGCGAGACAAAAATATTCCAATTTTTTGTTTTTCACGAGCGGCCTCGGGCCTAGGAGTTTATTTTTTTGGTTAAATCAATGAAAAAACCGGCGGTTAGCCTGTTTATTCAGCTTTAATTTGGTTTTTTAACGGATTTTGTATGACCATTTGTTGCTGAGATATCGATGGTTGAATGGAAAATGATGCTTTTGTCCTTCCTTGGTCATCGATACCTTAGAAACTAATTGTCGTACAGCGAATCGAATGACGATTTTGAAAACTTGAATAAAAGCCCTATAAATGGCGAATGTCATTTTTGAGCACACATTTTTTTTTACCCACGCTATTAATTTGAAAAAAATAAAAGAAATAATTTTCTGTCTTTTTAAAGAATTACCGCCACTTCACAAATATTCACAGGTAAAGACTTACCAGTTTTTTTCTAGCTTATTATACTTCCAATAGCCCTGTAAATATTCAAATTGATCCATCGAATTTTTTATTTTTTCCCGAATGATCAAAGTTTTGAAATTAATTAAATTATAAAAATTATAATATATAGAATAAGATTAATATATAGAATGATTATAATATAATAGAATCAGATTATTGCTTTGAAACATCATTTAATGATTAGTCAGATGAAAAAAAATCTTTACTTTTCTTTTTTTGACAAAATATTACAAAACTATGAATTTCAAGCTTCAAAATGTTTGTTTTTCCATCTCGATACGACCATTTTTACAGCCTTTCAAAAAACACTGAAGATTTTTCGTATTTTTTGTTTCCCTTTTTGGATTAGTGATCGTACTCACTAAACAGGTTTTATTTAAAAAAAAGCGGTATAAATACTTTTGGTAATTGTTCAAGAAACATCTTGAATTTCACACATTTTCCCTACTCAAATATCGAAATATACCCTTCTGTGTTATCTTTAGACCCATCTGAAACATTTCGTATTTTGTTCTATTTCTTAAGTAAATATTGCCGAAAAAAAACCTCGAAGACAGGTGTCAAACAATTGTTATTTTACGACTTTTTCTGGTTGCCAACTACAACATTGTTTTTATTGCAGTCTGTTTACATTAATATGATTTTTCAAATAATGAAAAATATCAGGAATGTTTTACTATAATATACATATATAATTTCGTAATAATATTGCGTTCTAAAATATCACACCAAACGATTTCAAACGCATATTGTATTCGAATTATTGAAATTAATCGTTTTAGCGTATCCTGCAAATCTGTTTGGTCATAGTGGTAATTGACATTTTAAATATACAAATGTCTAAAAATCTTACATCTGTTAGTTATAGGAAATTGAGTTACGAATCATCGTGGAAAGCAATAATTGGCTGTATTTTTGTTGACGATTATCGAATGTGGAAATATTATGATTGTCGATGTACAGGGTGAGCAAAACGGGACGATTTTTATAGTCCTCGATAATTGTAAAAGAGAAATAAATGATACATTTTCGATCCTTTTTTAATATAAATTCATTGGTGAACATACAAAGTTCTTATCGTCTTTTGTTTCAATATAAATACACTAGGCACAAAAATTAAATGATGTAAAAAATCTTAAATTTTTAGGTGATCTTTAAAGGGCTGTAACTTGGTGAAAAATAGTTGCAGAGTAATTTTATATATAAGGCAAATTGAAGCTCCAAGTTTCTAGTTTGAACAGCCCTTTGAAAATCACCTAAAAATTTAGGATTTTGGTCCATCCCTTAATTTTTGTGCCTAGTGTAATAGTTGGCTATATTTGTAATTTATTTTTGTCTAATAGACTTACAAGAAAAGTAATACAGTGGTTAACAAAAATAATTCCTTCAATTTTTAACAATTAGTAAAAAATTGAAGGAATTATTTTTGGGAAAAGCTCTCGGACCCGTCAAATTTCATTTTTAGTTACACATTTTTTAAAATAGAATTAATACATATAGGGTGATACGTGTGAGATATACAATGGTTTTTGATATATTTTAATGAAAAGCTTATGGGAAAATTCAGCCATAGATGAATATCGATAACTTCCGCTATGGTAAAATCCAATAAATATTTGTTTTCTATATATTTATGAAATATAGAGCTTATGCATGCTTAAGCTATATACTTCTAAATGTACAGGGTGCCCAGGAAAGGAGATTGAACTTCGACAAATTCAATTTTAATTAAATAGCCTATTTCAAATGGAGCGTACTGTATTTGGTAATTCCATTCGCTCCGTTTTTTATCACTTTTCATAACTAAAATAATTTTTTGGATGTTTTAAATTTATTCAGAAAAATGTTTAATGATTAATTAATTTTTTAAGAGCTATTATTTATTTAATTTGACTATCGGTTATTTCGGAAGTTGAAGAATTATTCAAAAGAAGCCCCACAGTTTGTCATATGTCAATAAGTTTGACGAACATTAACGAGAAATAAACGTCTCTGATTTTAATACATCATCTAACGTAAAAATCGGTAGATCTATAAAGTTTTTATGGCGATAATAAAAAGGGGAATAGTAAAGCGTGTTTTTTCGTTTGTATACGTTTTATTGTGTTTATCGAAGGTGAGTGTAAAAAAGCGCCAGGAGCTAATCTAGCTTTTACATCAGTGCCCAATAAATCTCATGTGAATTTGCAATTGTGGTATTAAAATGAGTAATATATTAAATGAGAGACAGGCATCAGGTAATATTATATACAGGGTACCCCAGAATATGTGGGATAACTCTCGGATTTATACAGGGGACGTTAAAATAACCTGACAAGTTCCTATAAAAATTTTCTCCAGAGGGCTCCCCTACGGAGATACAGGCCCCTAAAGGACGCCCCTGATAATCATTTTTTTTTTAATAAAAGCAACAACAGCAATAAAAAACTATTTTTTTAAAAAGGCTCAGAAAGAATGAAAATTTCATCGGTTTATTTCTCTTTACGGAAATAATAAAAATCATATTAAACAAAAATAGTTTTTTCTCGAAAACAGTTCATTTTATCGATATCAACCAAGAGTGCCTTTTTTTAGCTTAAGCTATTTAAAAATACTATTTTTGTGCCTTTATCGTAAAGGGTGTAAAAAATCGGTACATTATTATGCTACAGCTAGTCCGTTCTTGGCAAACCAAATAAGCCAAATTGTTTTCAGGGGTCAATTTTTAAGGAGTCTTATGTATTGTCCATGGTATTAAAAAATAATTAAATTACACAAATTATTTTAAAAGTGATTAAGAACAATCGATTTTCAGGGGCGTCCTGTGGGGGCCTGTATCTCCGTAGGGGGACCCTCTGGGGAACATTTTTACAGGAACTTGTCATGTTATTTTAACGCCCCCTGTATAAATTCGAGAGATTGCCCGCATATTCTGTGACACCTTATATAGAACGCCAATACAAAAATATACTTCCCGATAATTCAATAAGATGCACCTTGGTCGTCCTCCAATTTTCCAAGTTACAATTAGCGGGATCGTATACAAATTTCGTTGGGCAATTTGTTGCGATTTCCAAAATTAAATTACTTTTTGTCGTCCGGTACGTCTGATTCTTCGTGTTCTGCCTTCCTCAAACCATGCCCGATAACACATCTTCACAGTATTTACACTGTGGGCAATTTCTTTGAGCGACATATCAGCTTCATGTATCATGTAGAACATTGAAATGTATGCAGAGTGTATTAAACCGATTAATGCTTTTTTGTATTAAAATATTACGATCTAATCTAAGACTAACGAGTAACATATTTCTAATCCTATCATAATAAATTACTTAAATTCTAAGAGTCGCCTATTGATGTCTTCTTAGCCATTTCTGACAAGTATGGATGCCACTTTTTCTTGTGCACTACACAAATTATTCTGCTTTTAGTTTCACTCGAACCACTATACTAACTCGTGGGGTTTGATCCTCTTTAGTCTTCTTATTTGGTTGGAGTTATTAAGGAGCTAGATGGCCTCGATATTCTCGTGTTGTAGAAGTCTTCCTTCGTGGCTTCTTGCAAATTTTTGAATTTTTATTTCACTGTTTTCTATTCCAAGAACTCGGTAGAGCACTTCATTTTTTATATGCCAAGGTACACTAACGATGTTCCGTAATACTATATTTTGTAATGTCTGTATAATTTTAATCGACTTTCTGATACTATCACAAAGCTGAATACCGTAAGTCCACACTGGTTTTAATATTTGATTATACAAGAGAAGCTTATTATGTATCGACAAGGCTGAGTTTCTACCCAAGAGCCAGTACATTTTCTTGTATCTTATACTTAATTCTTCTCTTATCTTTTTCGCGTGGGCTTTCCAGCGAAGCTTCGTATCTAAGGTAAGACCGAGATATTTGGGTATATTGACATGTGGGACTACTCATCTATTCATTCTTATTGGAATATGTTCGATGTGTCTATTAGTGAAATTGATATGAACTGATTTTTCTTCATTTAATTTAATTTTCCGTTTCTTGGTCCAATTTTGGAATTTATTGATGACGTTTTGAAGTTTGTTAGCTGTTTCTATATTTTGCCCGTTGTTATTATGGTAGTATTGTCGGAAGAAGTAGCTACAGTATTATTTTCTAGCTCCGGGAGATCACATGTATACAGAAGGTAGAGCACAGAGCCTAAAACACTGCCTTGTGGGACACCTGCTTTGATTTATTTAAGGACATAATAGGCGTTTTCCTGCTTAATTCGAAAGTGCTGCCTGATAAATAGGATTTTAAAATATCTGCAATATGTCGATGTCGATAAATCGATTAATATATATAAATCATCTTTAGTTATCACATTTTCCATGTCGTTTACAGTTAGTATATGTATCATCTGGCCATTTTTATACATATTATGCGTTTACTACAACAAAAACGCCATCTATATAAATATTTCTCATCTCATAGCGAAAAGAACAATCATATTCATTATTTTATGCAAATGCAACTCTCTCAAATTTTCTTTGCGATCCAAAATAATTTTAGCTACAAAATCTGAACGGCAGACAAAGGTTATATCTCCCGATCCTAATATTACTCCTTTGGAGCAATATGTATTTCTTTTTTGTAAGGAAATCTTCGTTGAAACAACGTTCTAAGGTAAATAAGTCTTTTGTAATATTAGCTCTAGGGCAGTCAATACGATAGGGTCCCTGCGTTTGATATATTCTGGATATGTATTATATAGAGAAGGAAAGTGAGTTATCCCTTGCAAGAAGGCTGTTTTTGGGATTGTTCAAACATGCCTGTAATTTTCCTGAAAGTGATGCTTATAGCCTCTATATTGAATCGGAGAATGGAGTATGGCATGCTTGATATATTTGTTGGAATGAATGATTATACAGTGTTGTTCATATTTTTCATATATTTTACGTAATTAACTCCCATTGGGATGATATTAACCTCTTCAAACTTTCTTCAGGAAAAACTTCTAGGAAAGTTTAAAGTTCTTTAATACTAGTAAATTTTATTATTGTAAACACAATTATAATGAAGGTTTCAATAAAATGACCAAATGCGGCATTTATTGACAATAATAGAGACGTTATTGAAATGTTTCTAATACATTTCGTATTGGTTTCAAGGTGACTTGATCAATGCCTTATTCGTTCTAGCCTTATTCGGTTTTTTAAATCATCTAATTAGGTCTATTGGCGTAAATTTTTAATTTTAACTTCATAGTCGAGGGGGGTCATATCGGGAAAACGAGCTGACCGTTTCATTTTACTGCGTCTATCAATCTCAAACAAGTTTATATATTTTGTGATTATTTTTTATATATAGTGATTTATTTTTTATAGACAGGACATACCTTTGCATACTCTAATGACATATTTTAAGGTAAATATATGAATAACAGGTATGTGAAGGTACCCTATATATATATATATATATATATATATATATATATATATATATATATATATATATATATATATATAAAATATAAGCCAGAAGCGTGAGACTTCGAAAAAGTATCATCATATGCATTAATAAGTTCAGTTTTAAGGAAAATATAATAATATTGAAACATACAGAGTATTTCATAAAATCACCCTGTATATTTAAAATTTCGTGCGGAGGACATGCCTTTTAGATTAAAACTAGACTTGTCGGAGCGCTTCTCATAAATCTCTAAAATAACGCAAGTATATATTTTTCCATAAGTTCATTTTATGTATTTATTTAAAATCTTTTATTTTTTAATTTTTGATACATAATTCTTAACCTAATTAAGTATATGGTAATAGGTATTATATACCATAATATGCCTAGAATTTTATTGGTGACGAGCGGCGTTACAGTCTGTCGCAACGAAAGTAATCCACCCGGTCGATGTTCCTGATCTCCCGTGTGTATGTGTTTTATTTAGGTGCATGATTCAGTTTCTCAGTTTTATTACAGAATGTTTCTGTAATTATGCTGTAAAGAATATAAGTTTTATTTGCTTGTGTGTAAAGTATGGATGTTTTATTTTTGATTTACAGGAAATGGTACGAACCTGCGTTAGGAAGTTGAATTTTATCGTTTGCTTAATTATTACTTACCATTTTTATTTGAATTTTGTTTTGTTGCTCTGTTTTTCTGTCATCACCATTTTCTGTATAATTTTCCCCATAAGTGGTTTCCACCCTATATAAAAATGGTATTTCGAATCCTTGACTCCTTGAGATATTGATTGATTGATCAATAGATGTCATCACTATTTAAGGTACAAGAAGAATATTTTGCCAAATCGCTAATTGAATTATCGTGTCACAGAATAAATAAAAATATTAAAATTACCCTTTTGTGGTCTTGGGCCCTACAGCCACATCTTACTTACTACGTTTCGGAGAGAGTTAATATTTACATTTAAAATTTAATATTTTACGTTTAAAATTTAATATTCAACACCGGCCGACTATCTAGCAATTTATATTAAATATAGTAAATAAATCGCGTACCAACGGCGATGCATATTCCGTATCGACATCTTATAAGTAAATATTGAGCAATATCGAGAAGTCGTAGAGGCATTTTCGATCAGAGGGGCTTCCATAACAACCTCTCCTGCAGCCCCGGGAAAACGCGCATATATACGAGTATATTTTCAATTAAATGCAAGAATAACGCTGGCTGAACTTCTGCGACGCAGACTACGATCATCCGCGCAAACACACATGCGGCACGAAAAAAAAAAAACAATTGTAATTAAACAAATCGACGTTTTATTGCCGGGCGTCTTTTAACACCTCATATATTATCTGGTCTATAACCAGTCAGTATATTATGACAGAAAAACAAATGGTGTAATTTGCGATAAGAGACGACGAATTAATTTTGTGTTAGAGGGCTGTAGATGGAGGAATTTGTCCATATGTCCCATGGTTTTGATTTTATAAATTGGTGGCTGGCACGATGACCTGATATCACGCTGTTAGATTTTTTGTTGTTTGATTATCTTAAAAGCCTTTTGGCGAATGGCATTTTGTTTGATATTCTGTCTAATTCTTATTCATTTGATTCGTGATGTTACGTTGTCGCCTGTTACCACGCAAGATCAGGTTTTACGTTGTATACAGGGTCACGCATAAGTATGGAATTATGTCTGTAACTTGTTAATTATTTATTTTATACAAAACTGTTTCGTATAAAATTAGTTATTTATTTTAGTTATGTTGGCGACCTTGAAATTTTCTTTTTGCTATGAGTTCGCCATTAGGCACTCAACTTTGTTTTTTAAAAGATAATCTATATATATTTTTGTATTTATATTCCGAACCAGTACAGTGTTAAATATCATATTTAGCAACATACGTAAGAGGAATAGACAAAAAATAAATAATACAAAAGTTATAGGAATATTTACATACTTTTGGCAGACCCTGTATTATATTGTAAATACAATCATTTTGGCGTTTTTTTCGAAATCAATGATTAAAGTTCGGGCAGATCGATTCTTCGTCTAAAGGCGCCTACACACGCTCCGGTTTTCACTCCGGCGTGCCTGCGCGGGCTGGGTTTGTGCTGCCTGAGTGTGTATGGGTCATTTAGGCGGCTTGCACGGGCCATAAGCCCGGCCTGTATAGGGGCCGGAGCGTGTGCAGGGGCCTTAAAAGATACGTCTTTTAGACGGTTCTAAACCGAGTTTTAAATATACTGGGTGATTTATATAAGCGCACTAAAAGTTGTTTTTTTTTGTGTGGTACACCGTATATATTATTATATTGAATTCTTTTTTATTAAATTTTGACGACCTATGACGCCGCTTGTAATCTGGTTAGTTAATTGCATGACTTTATTTGACCCTTTATTGAAATTAATTAAAATAAATATCTAGTTTTAAAAACTGCGCTTTTTCATATTCCGTAATAAAATAGAGGGATGCCATAAAAAGTGTATCGATCACGTGATGCGCGAATCACCCTGTATGTATTAATTATGTTTAAAGAAGTGCGCAACTAAAAATAAATTTTGACGGGCCAAAGAGTTTTGCCCAAAAGTTATTCCTTGAACTTTTAACGAATTTATTCATTCCTTTACTGAAGCACTGTACATATATTCCAGCTGTCAAATTTCCTTCAATAGAAGTTAGAGAATAATATTGCTGCCCATGCTCATACATCCTCAAACGTTAACCTTCTGAAGGTGATGTATGTCTCGTGCTACCTCCCCTGACCAATAATACATACAGTTCTATAGGGTATCTCAGTTGGAACTATAGTCATAGGTATATAGACTGTCATCTACAAACCATACGACGTCAACATGCTGTGGTTCAACAGTTCAACAACGAATAGTTTGTGTATAACTGTTTTATGAAAATGAGCGATCATTTACGGTTGCATTAAGAAAATTTCGCACAAAATTAGGATAAAATAAAGCACCTACAGAGTTAACAATTCGTAACTTAATCAATAAATGTGAAGGGATTGGTTCTGTTATTGATAGGGCAACAATATGTCCTCGTCGTCGTCAAATGAAAACATTGCTGCTGTGAAAGAAAATGTACGGGAGTTCCCAAACGCATCAATTCGACGTCGCGCACGACAATTGTATCTGTCAAGAGCCACCACGCATCGAATTTTAAAGAAAGATATGCATCTGTCAGCGTACAAAATTCAGTTGACACAACAGTCAAAAGTTACAGACCATTTACAACGTCGTATTTTTGTTAATTGGGTGTTAGAAAAGAAAAAAGATGATGATATTTTTTGCAACAACATTTTGTTCAGCGATAAAGCACATTTTCATCTTGACGAATGCGTCAGCAAACTAAGTTATCGAATTTGGGGTGCTGAAAATCCACATTGTATCCACGAAAAAGAAATGCATCCACAGATATGCACGGTTCGGTGCACATTTTGGAGTGGTGGAGTAATTGGACCAGACTTTTTTGAAAATGGGGCTGGCAATTCTATCAGAGTAAATGGGGAACGCTATCGTGACATGTTAAACAACTTCTTTTTCCACCAAATTGATGTTTTGGATTTGAACAACATGTCTTTTCGACAAGACGGTGCAACGTGTCGTACAACACGTGCATCCATAACTCTGTTGCATACCAAATTTTCTGATCATGTTTCGCGGAATGCTGACATCAATTGGCCTGCAAGATGATATGATTTAACACCACTCGTCTTGTTTCTTTGAGGTTATGTCAAGGAAAAAGTGTATGCCATTCAACCAGCAACAGTCAGTGGCCTCAAAGCAAACATTCAACGTGTTATTCGGGAAATAGGGCCAGTTTTATGTGCCCGTGTTATGGACAATTTTGTCAGAGGAATGACATAATACCAGACGAGTCGAAACGGCCATATGAACGATATTCTTTTTAATTTGTCGCCGTATCGTCTTCATTTTATGTTGAAGACTAAAGAAACCTCAGTTTGTCAAATATTATCAGTTTCATTCACAAATCACAGCCTATATTTCCAAATGTTTAAAGTTTGTTCGTCTAAAAAAAGAATGCAATTAAGAAATACCACATTTTCGTCCAACATGAAATGAACATTCCATACACATTCTGGATCGTCTTCTGTTAGTTCCCAGGCAAATGTTGTATTCTGTCTACCTTGAGAAAAACGGAGCTACTGTCGCGAATACAATTTTAGGTTATTAAAATAATTCCAGACTAATTTGCAGGCAAACAAAAAAAATCCTTAATCATCTATCAATTGAGAAATTTTGCATCGCCTCGTACTGTGTAGGGTGTCATTTTAGACCATCTTAAGCGTATTCTGTTCCCAAACTCCCGAACGGGAGATCCCTTTCTTAATACTATTCAAGTTGTGGCCCTCACTCGAATTGACCATAGAGGCACATCTCCGCTCACGACTCCCTAAAAGCATTCCGTCGTCGCAACCTTAAGTTCGCGACACTTGCTAAATGGGGGGTGCGAGGGTGAATTTGCGTAGGCGAATCGTCGGGGATGGCTTGTGGGCCAACACTTGGCAACGGATGTGGCAGAAATAAACGCGAGAAAAGGTTTGATAATTGAAGTAATGAATTATTAAATCAAGAGAAATCTGTGTTGCCCAATTAAGGGGTCGCGTAAGGTTAAGTAAGGTTTATTTTATTGTTTTTGCGAGGAATCCTGGATTTATAAGAAAACAGCGAGGTACGGGGTGTTACGGATGTTGAGATTTATGTAAAATGAATAATGTTTCTCGTGTGGCTGTTCCGTCAGTGATGTTACACTCGGGTCACTCCGAGGCAGCCGAGATTCCATCGCGTAGACTTGAATCGATTTAGGTACAAGTAATTCTAGCTTTGTCATGAATGTCTTTAACATAAAAGTGAATAATAATTATTTAATTCGATTTGTGAAACACCAAGCAAAGTGACAAGCTATTGGTATAGTAAAAAATTATTATGGAGAATAGCGAGAAATTGTAACATCCTCGTGAAGAAATAAGTGTTTGGAGTGCAGCAATAGTTTTGTACGTCCTGTATACAATTTTAGTAGTAAACCACAGTATACTAGTATGGAAGAATGTAATAATACAGTTACAGGTACCCTGCCCGAAATATTGTCAATAGTGAGTTATGATGCTTCTTTTCTCAAAGTGGTAGTAGTCTCTATTGAGTGAGTACCTACGAGCATAACACAGGCCTACAAATTTTGACATTTTGAAAGTTGATTTGGGTTTGATAGGTGATTGATTATAAGTGAATTATTTGCGCTGATTTCGTATCTACCTTCCGTTTTTGCCCCTCACGTAAGGTTTTTGATCAACTAATAAATTAAAAATTGATGGAAAAATTACATTTTAATAAACATTGTATTTAATAAACATTAAAAAACATAGTAAAAAGCAACAACATAAATAGCTTTGAGTCTCTAATTTCTTTGAAAATTTCTCCCTTTTTAACAAAAAACTTCGTTTTGTTGTTTTTCTTGTGTAATAATTCATTGGATGTTCTCTTTTCAACATCCAACAGTAATCTGCCATCATCGCCACACTGGTACCTTCTTTCCATCTCATTTGTCTTGATGGAACCTTTCACCTTGCTCCTCACTAACAGCATCAAGATTTTCTGGAAAGTAGTCCCATGATGTGCATGCAGAGAATGAATTTTTATGCTCATATTACAAACAATTTGCTTAAACTTATCTAGCATTTTGTTGACAATTTCCTCATTCTGCGGATGTTTATAATTTCCAAAAAAAAAATTTTTAAACCATATCCAAAATTCTTTTTCAAGTTTTGTCGTTATTTCTTCAAACTGTTGGTCATGCATTAATTTTCTTATTTGTGGTCCTACGAAAATGCCTTCCTTTAATTTTGCTTCAGAAAGCTGGAAATTTGTCGCATAAGTATTTAAAACAGTTCCCATTTTTATCTATAGCTTTTACATTTTGCTTCATTAATCTTAATTTATTATGAAGTGACGGCAAAAGATTTTTTTGTAGGTCAACCAAATTTACATAAATGACGTTTTTTGAACCAGGTATTAAGTATATAACAACATATATTTGGTGTATTTTTACAACTTCGAGGCATTCTTAAAATAAATTAAAAACACACGACGCCATGTCACGAATAAACGTACACACATTAAAAACGTACTACAGCGACTATTTAAATACACGAGTAGTATAAAACCTTAATATCCCCAGCGGCCAACTCTATATCGGTAAATCCCCCACACTTGTGTGTACGTTCCAAACCGATTAAACACAGGGGCGCCGCAAAAATTGAGGCAAAATTTAATTTTATAGAACATCGATTTTAAAAACTAAAAATTATTGTATAATGTACATTAAACAGGAAGAAAGCAGTGTTACATGGTATGTAACTAAGCGAAAAAGTAAAAAAAGTCCGATCACGAAATCTTTGTTGGCCTGTGTAATTGTAATTAACCTTGTGCCGAATATCCAGTCAAAATGATCCTTTTAAAATAAATTTGATTATCACTGTTTTGTTAACATAATATTTAAATTGCAACAATAGTTAGGTTTGATATAGTGAAAAACATTACTAAAAGTCGCCGGAACTGTCTGCATTAACCATATTTCTATTTTTAATAGTAACTCAGAGAAGGGCGTAGTTCAACCAGCTTGGGCCACTCTGTATATTCATATTCTCGGATTGAACGATATTTTTTATTGTGTGCTATATTTAGGATATTATATAGGTGATAATGACTTCCAACTAAGTATTTCTAAGAACCGTAAAGCAGTGTAGGAGTTTTGATATTTATAGACTTAAACGAACGCATCAGAATATACAACAAGAAGAATAGAAAGTCTGTCGGGCGTAAATCTGGAATGCAAACTGGTCATTCAATTCCTAATTGATTCGAGGGCGTATTATATCACTTCTAAAAACATTACGAATATAACTAAATTACTGCTGAAGTTATTTACATAAAACGTAAACTTATTTCGACCAATAAGCGATAGCTGTTGTTGACTCTGCTCCCAGCTGTCACTCAAGTTGTCCTTTATATTATAATTATGTGACGTATACCGCGTGTGTCGATAATGAGAGGCAAATTAATAAAGATATCCTGACATCCAAATCTAAACCGTGACAGAATAATGTAGTACCAATAATCATTAGAGTACATTTTAACGAACCTCGCCAATGAAAATACATCGTATAAATTATAAACACCGCTCAATTGTAGGTAAATAAGCTCTTCGATTTGTTTATCAGTGTTAAGTGAATTTTTAACGGCGACTATGAAATTTTCATCGGTCGAATATCCGTTCGGCTATTAAAATTAGAAAGATGTTTGCGGACTATTAATAAAACTAGGAAGGAAAATAAATAGTGGCGAAAATGTGGGGGTGGTGCCTCGTCGCTTTTTTAATAACGGAGGGATTCGTTTCGTCGAAAGCAGCAGGTAGGTAAACGTTTGTTTATCTTTTGTGTAGTAATAGTGTTTTTTTTTCTTCTCTTGCGTAACGCTCTTGTTTGTTCACCTTGCAAATGGGCTAGTTTCATTGTATGCACAGTGGTGGACAAGTTAACTTAGTGAAAATAAATGTTTATTCGATAAACAATAAAAATAGAAAACATATTTTATTAATCTTCTTACATAATTTTTACATTTATGTAACCAAATGATCAATTTTTGGTGTAATAGTAACGACAAACAAATAGGTATAGTTAATACTAAAACTAAACACTTATTATGCTAGCGACATAAATTAAGCAACTGTGAATTAATATGGTGTAGCATATCCATTATTATGTATTACATCGGCACAGCTGTGAGGCATAGATGATATCAAATTGTCTATTATTTTGGAAGAGATATGTTGCCATGCGTTAGAAAGAGCTACGAAGAATTCTTGGCGATTTGAAAATACCTTGTTTTGTCGAACTTGTCTGTCTACAATAGCCCACAAATTTTCCACTGGATTTAAGTCCGGAGACTGCGCCGGCCATAGTAAAAATTGTACGTTATTGTCCCTAAACCAAGTTTTTATGAGCTTTATGTCGGGCCTTTATATTTTTCTTACTCAATAATGGTTTCTTGACAGGTCTTTGGGCATGCAAGCCTGCTTGTACAATGTACAAGGCGCCTGCTGACGGTTCTTGAACACACGCTCTAACACGAGTCCTAAATCTGCTTGCTGCTATAATTTGAGCCGCAGTTGCAAGTGGGTCCTGTCTACTTTTCCGACAAATTGATGTATCCTCTCTTGCCGTCGTTTTCCGGGGAAGTTGCGACTGTTTGTCTATCCCGACAACGCTTCAATATGTCAATTACTGATTTATTTATACTAAATTGTTTACTAATATTTGCTTGTGATGTACCCTCCTCATTCATTCTTACAATTGCTAAGTTTACATCGTTAAGCCGGCCACAGACTTCGTTCTTTTTCATCCGTTCGTATCGCCGCGATTCGGAACGTCGTGTCGAATCGCCGAACTTTTTTGACCACACACTACGAGCAATCCTGGCAGTTAATTTTCAGTAATAGTCGAATTCACTACGTCATGAAAAGGAAGCAGGCATTAGCAGTGGCGGCGGCTGTTGCTGTTTTAAGTAAAAACAAAAAAGGCGGCGTTAAATATGGGTCAAAGAATGGCTTTTAAAACGAAAAACATATTCTCATATTAATTTATTAAATGAGCTAAAATTGGAGCCAGGAGACTGGTATAATTACTTAAGGATGGATGAAGAAACATATTTAGCATTGTTAAATCTGGTAACACCATATATTACTAAATAAGACACTCAATTAAGAGAAGCAATTTCTCCACATGAGAGGCTTACAGTAACTTTGCGTTATTTAGCAAATTTTCATTTAAAGATCGCATGAAGATTTAAAGTTTTCGACAGCGATTTCCCCACAGTCTTTAGGACAAATTATTCCCCTTAATTGCGCCTACTGCGCTTAATTCTGTAATGCGCGTGTCTCACTTGCTCGTTAATATACCTTACTTTCAGGGGATTCCCCGATTGGATCGTTATTGGTTGCCTAAATTTTGTCGCCTTGTTATCGGTTATCAACTACTGCATTTAATTGCTGCTATGTTTTTCTTATACCTAGTTTTATCTACTTAAAGGCTATGAATTGATGGTTATTAAATTAGGATAATTTGTCTGGATATTACGTTTCTTTAAAATATGAAATATAATATAATAGTTGCTTGACTTTTGTCCACCACTGTATATCGGAAAATGAGGCGAATACGAGTGTTAGAAACAATTTATTGCATTGAATATTAGAACATAGCAAAGCACGTGTTTGTTGGGTTGTGTTTTATCGCTACAATTCATTCAATATTTGGGTGCCCCCCATTGTTTACTATATTTAATTAAAAACGGAAAATAGGCTGATTAATTTAATGGATTTTGTGCATACAGGGTTGGGAAAAATTGATGAAATACCAAGGTGATGAATTAATTTACTTTAATTTTCTTTTAATATTTATCAGTCAGTATATTATGAATTTTTAAGTCAATATAGATTTTGCCAAAAACGTTGTTATGAAAGCCTGTTTTTATTATTATTTCACTATACAGTGCGCGTCTAAATCAATGTATGCGAATTTTAATGTATGTATGCGAATTTTCGTTGTTTTAAGTCTCACTTTCAAAGTTAAAGATAGGGGGAGAGGGGCTTTAAAGGCACCCTGTATATATATAAAAATAAATTCTGTGAAAGGGCCGAGCTTTTCGAATTTTATTTTACTTATTTTATTTAAATGATTGTCATAATTAAAGTAAAACTGTCATTTCTTGACACCTTTAGAAACTTTTCAAAAAGAAAATTATAACAAATATACCGAATTCCTACGTTACTTTTCGAACACACTGTATGTCATTCTAAAAATAAAAATGTGGTTTCACTTTTAATTTTGCGATTTTTATACGGAATGACTGCTAGCCGAATGCTACGAGTGTATGAATACAGAAAATATTTATTGCTATTATACAAATAAGGAGGAAATACATATATTTATTATTTAGTTTGTGTATTTGCTGAAGTAATTATCTTTGGCATCTTTACATCATCCTGTTGTATAACTTAACACTGTTATAACCTTCCCATAGTACAGTGTCGTTCATGTTTAGTATTTCCGATATGGTAACTTTTCTTTTTTGATAAAACTTAAAAAAAAATGTCATAATCTTAAATATGCAGTTCACATTTAAAATCTCTTCCTCCCTTTACTATCAGTGTTAGTTTTTTCTGACACTAAAGGTGAAGGTAACCCCATAAAAATAGTCCAGTGGAGTTAGATCCGGAGATCTAGCAGGCCAATCGATAACTCCTGGTTGGTCGATGAGGGTTTTCCTACACAGTTAGTAACACGCCCAACTGTGTATCTTAAATTTATGGTAAATCGGTAATTCAGAGACCAATAAGAGGCATTCGTTATTGTGGTGTGATGTGCTGTGGTGTGGGAAGATGCGTTTTAAGTAAATGTATTTGGTGCTGTTAAGAAATAAACATGCTTTCGTCCTATCTGATAGGTCCCATACAATAAATTACATGGATATTTTACAGGTGGTTCAGGATAAATGGTGAATTGTAACGTTATATTGTTTTTTTTTTAATGGTGCACAGAATTATTTGCCTAAATATAGACTTAAGTTTATAAAAATTCATCTTTGTTAATGATTTACTGCAATTTATTAATATACATATATGCACATATTTACTATTGCTTCGTATGTCTTTGATTGTTATCATTCGATCGCTCGCCAGCGTTCTTTTTTTTTTCTTCAAAGATATACAATGTCGTAGATGTTATATGTATAATAACAACAAACAACTTCACGATGTAGATTTAGATAGAAAATAATGGATAAATTACCTTCTGGAGTCAAATAAGGAAGTATACCGTCATTATATGGATACGAGTATATAATTCTGGATTTTATCATTATGAATTGTTAATTGTATCAGAAAATTGAGTAAAGGCTGTAATTTCACACATGAAATGGTTCATATTCCTTTTGATATAGTTTATGTCTATATGCCACTTATTTACTACGTAATGTTACATATTCGATAATTATAGAAATGTCGATAGATTAGTTTCATATGAAAATATATCTGTGATATTAGAGGAGGTTTATCATACGCCATATTAACAGCTTTCGGTTCACGCATAGTAAAATATTCGTAAAACTTCCAACTTGAGATCAAAAAGTAAATAACGCCGATGCTCTTTGTCGCTTATTTAATTTAAGGAACTGGTTTGGCCTATACAGAGTAACCCACTTTTGTGCTGCATGCATTGCCATACCGGGTATTACTGGAGATACAGAGGCGGTTTAATGGGGAGAGTTTTAAAGAATCTCATTTGTCTTTTCGCCGCGTTATCAAATTTTACCTAACTATTTTCGTTTTTTTAAGTGATTGTAAACAAACAGGTTGATGCATTTCCAACAATGCCTCATATCTCTTTAATTGGAGATATAGCGACGTTTTAGCAATAGCATTCTTAAGGCACTTTTTAAGGGCGCTTTTGGCTATATTAAAAGAAATCTACAGTCCTTTGTTTCCGAAAAAATTAACTTAATTAATTAATTCCGAAAAAAACCACCGGAAAAAAAAATTCAAAATTTTTGCTTAAAAGGTCTACGGACTTCAATAAATTTTTTTTATTGATTTCATCATAAAGTTTTTTTTAGATAATTTTATCCTCTATCATTTGAGCGGTCTAAAAGCCTTGTGCGATGATTTTTCGCTTAGTTATGGTCGTTCAAAGCAAAAAAGTGACTTTTGACTTTGGTAATTAATTACTCTGGAAATAATGATCGTACTGAAAATTCAAGTAAAGTTTTAAAAACTGCAAAGTATTCTTTACAAGTTGTAGTTATTGGTTTTTGATATAAAAAAATTTCGGTGCGAGAGTGTTGATTGAAAAAAGAGGTAAAAAATTGCGCATTTAGGATATTCGCTTAACTTGGCATAGTCTTGCAAATAATGGATATATTAAGGATGTTGACTGTTTCTTTTGAACCTCAAAGTATCCTAAAGAAACCCTGAAAATTTCATAGTGCCTGTGATTGTTTTTTCATTGTGTTCGGAATGATTGAATTTGTTGTTTTCGCCAAAAATCAATTTAAGGATGAATTATTCATTTTTTATTAATGTTTTGAGATTCAAAATGTTGTTTGAGTAATAATCCATATTTTTTTATCAAAAAGTGTTCATTATTGTAGGAAAGAAAATAAATAAAGTATTTTTTTAAGAAAAAAAGTCAAAAGTGACTTTCTTGCTTTCAGCGACGATAACTCTACGAAAAATAATCCTATAAGGCTTTTAGACCGCTAAAATTAAAGATTACAAAACTGTCTAAAAGAAGTTCATGATGAAATCACTGAGAACATTTTTTTGAAGTCGGTGGACCTTTTGAAAGACAAACAAAAATTTGGAAAATTTTTTCCGATAGTTTTCTTATGATTACTCAAAAACTGCTTATGGTAAAAAATTTTTAACTCAATATTTGCAAACTAGAAACTTGGAGCTTCAATTAGCTCTTTTAAAATTGTTCTGTGACTATTTTTCTCCAAGTTACAGCCCTTTGAAAAACACCTAAAAATTTAGGAACTTTTACATCCCTTAATTTTTGTGCCTAGTGTATATGTCTCGTTAGACTTATATCATCTAATTTTCTTCGGTTACGCTAAGCCCAGACATAATCCCTCGGCAATAAATATTTTCTTTAACGTATACTTGTATGTTTTTGTAAATCTACGTTATTAACAATAAGTTAAATTAAACTGTATTTTGTATCATGTTTCCTGACCTCGTATTAGTCCCTGTTGCCTTATAAACGATTTCTTCTTGCAGCTAATATTACTCTATGCACTACAGTAATATGAAGAAAAGGCGTTAAATGTTTCGCTGTTGCACGATTCAACCCAATGGCGCAAAAAAAATTAAATGTACACCGAAAGAACAGCTTTTTTATGAATACAATACGCGGTTATTTGATCTTCGTCTGTTCAACGTGAACACGTTGAGAACTGATCTGGAATAATATGTATGTTCATTTTAAAATTATGGCCTATCACGCTTAGAACTAAGGTTTTAAAATTATTACCTGTAAAATGAATAAAAACGTATTTTTTCATGTCCATTCAAAAATAATTTTTAAATCGTTATTTATAATGTGAGAAGCCACGAACGAATCAGAAGGTAAAAAAAACTACAGAGGAGCTGTATATAATCAGGGTGTATATGTAGTTTACATTTTAAGGACATTTTTGGAATATCTGTAGAAAAAAATATTAAATTGAAATAAAAAATATTACATGATGAATATTAATGCAAAATAAGAAAAACAAAATAAAATAAACAATTTCTCTTATCTTGAATTTTTTATATATGAAATCTAACAAGAAAATAAAGAATAACTGATGCAGAAAATATTAAGAATTATTGAAAAGTTTTTTTGTACGATATTTTTTATATTTTTGGGAACAGTCCCTCTGCAAACTACGACAGTAATCGGCCATCGTGTGACGATCCCAACTTCCCTGATACCTTTCTTCCATTTTTCGGATATCCTGATGAAACCGTTTACCTTGTTCCCCACTATAATCTCCTAAGATTTTTTCTTAGGAAATTCTTCTTCTTCTCTTAAGAAGGAAATTTGTCTAAGTGACGAAGCAAAACATGTAATTTAATACATGAATGATTTAATGAAAACATTTTAGCATCTTATGTACTAGTTCTTGGTAATTATATGGCTTGTGTTGCCCAAATTTTTGAATTACAGATACTTAACTAAACCATGCATATGCTACAACCGACATATATCTGTTAAAAATTGGATCTTTTACCAGTTTTCCAATTTGACCTTCAAAAATCCCTGCTTTTAATTTTGCCATACTCAGTGCTTGACAAATATATTTAAAACAATCACCTGATTTGTCCAATACTTTTACAAACTGTTTCATTAAACCCAGTTTGATGTGTGGGGAGGTGGCAATATTATTTTTTCTCTCTTTATTAATGGATCGCGAACAGTGTTGGTTTTTCCAATGGTCATAGCGTCTCGCAAAGGCCAAACAGTTTGCTGCTAATGCTTTTCTTTTGCACGACTTTTCCATAAACACACGTGACAAGGATTTTTTGTTCCCCCTCTGTAATGTTTTTGTTTGATTTAAGTGAATAAGTCTTTAATGGAGCCATTCTCCGCTATTCGTATCGGATAAAGAATGGCGCGGTTATGACTTGACTTTTTTGTTTATAAGACAGTTCGTATATTTTTGTTAATAAAATATAGGTCATAGCATTGCGTTTTTAAATACCTTTCAGAGCAGTCTTAGAAAATGCCCCCTCCTTATTTTTATCTACTGCATAACATGCATTTTATGGTTTGTATAATGATTCTTTGCGTGTGCGTGAAAGGTAACAATCGTATGAATCAATCAATTGACATTTTTGAACAGTGTCGTGCCGGAAACACATTTTAGGGTAACAGTTAGTACAATACAAATCCGTCAACCTATGATAGAATAATGAAAAGGTTCTCCACAAAAACATTCAATGGAAATGATATTTCCGTCAAAATAAACGAAATAAATTCAACAAAAATCAAAATAAATGAAACAAAAGTTAAATTAATTTTACAGAAACATTGAGACGCCAATGAATCAAATTATACAATAAAGCTAAGACGTGACTTCATAATTGCATTTTGTTCGGAAAATTATTAACTGTCAATGCCGTACGTAGTTGATTGAAACATATGTCCCTAGACATACGTGCTGGTAATTGTGGCATATTAGTAATAATTGCGAGTGGTGTAGCATATGATCCATCACTAAATTGATACACGCGCAAAGATCCATTATACAAATTGTATAAACATGATCTACTACCAGTCAATTGGATTCAGTACATCCAAATGTGAATTTGGTGCATCAATTAAAGGCACAACACAAGAAAATTGGAAGATCAACACCGGATAACCTGCGAAATGGTTATATCCAAATTAACATACTGAATAAGGGTCGTCTTACTGTAAACGAAAACGCTTAAAAGGCCGAACGGTATCGAAAAGATATTTTTTTCCGCGGGATAATGGTCGGCATTCCGCGTTTAACGAGCGCAACGCACAGGGTGAATTTGAAAAATACGAAACGGGAATATTAAGCCGGGCCGGGCATTGAGTTTAATAGGGACACGTAGTACCATCAGCGTTTTCCTCGATACTTCCGAGGAGAAAAACTCTCGTTCAGCTCCGGTTGTATTTATTTAATTTCACTTAAACGGACTAACTTCACGTTGTAGTGTGACTTGTTTTTAAATTACGAGTAAATGACGGTGTAATACCAGTGTAGATTCTCCGACATACCCAGCTACACGTCTCGTTTATTTCAGTCGAGTGCAAGACTAGTTTAATTGAATAATTGCCTCGCTTCGTTTTTCGCCATCTATGCAGGTCTATGGCGAACGATGGGCCCGAATATCCAGAATATTTAACACAGTGAACGGCGAAGTTTTGCATAAATTCGCAAAAATTAGGATGTTGATCTTTTTGAAAATCTTGGGAATATTTTTTGATTGACTAAAATACGTATGTAAATATGAAACCGAAATTTGCCCATATATGGCCTAGCTGCTAATGTAGTCATACCGCGTCATTGGCGCCATTTTCTTGTTTTGACGTCTGATAAAGGTCTTTATCCCACAACGATACAAGTTTCATACAATAACATCGTTTTTAATAGCGTTGAACATGTCGAATTGTGTGCCTGAAAACTACGATTTGCGGACAGCATTGATTTTCTGTTACCATTTGAAGAAAAGTGCTGCAGAATGGCATCGAATGCTTGTCCAAGCCTACGGTGAGCATGCGCTTGGTAGATCACAGTACTTTGAGTGATTTAAAAAATTCAAAAGTGGCAGTTTTTATGTGAGAAACGAAGAACGTGGAAGACCACCGAAAAAGTTCGAAGATAGCGAATTGCAAGCATTGTTGGATGAGAATGACGCTTAAACGCAACAAGAACTCGCGGATCAATTAAATGTGACACGAGAAGCCGTCTTCGTACGTTTGAAAGCCATAGGAAAGATCTAGAAGATGGAAAAATGGATTTCACATGAACTGAATGAAATATAGCACGAAAACCGAAAAACCATTTGCGAAATGCTGCTCGCCAGGTACAAAACAAAGTCATTTCTCCATCGAATTGTGTCTGGTGATGAAAAGTGGTTATATTTTTAGAACTCTAAGCGTAAAAGATCATGAGAATCCAGGCGAACCATCGACATCGACTGCAAGGCCAAATCGCTATGGACGGAAGACAATGCTATGTGTTTGGTGGGAGCAGGAGGGTGTGATCTACTATGAACTGTTAAAACCTGGCCAAACTGTTAATACTGAACGCTATCGACAACAAATGATCGATTTGAATTAAGCTTTGGGTGAAAAACGACCAGAATATCAAAAAAGGCAACACAAGTGATTCGTGATAATGCGCTATCACACACAGCAAAACCGGTCAAGGAAACGATTGAGGCGTTTAGTTGGAAAATACTTTCGCATGTGGCTTACTCACCAGACTTGGCTTCATCCGGTTACTACTTATTTGCATCGATGGGACACGCACTTGCTGAGCAGGGCTTCACATCTTACGAAAATGTACGAAAATGGCTCGATGACTGGTTTGCCTCAAAAGAGCAAGAATTTTTTTGACATGGAATCCACAAATTATCAGAGAGATGGGAAAAATGTATAGCTAGCAGTGGACAATACTTCGAATACAATATTTTTAATCAGTAAGAGGTACGGTCATAACTCTGCATCTACAAGGATTTGGCATCTAGTTATTGATCTCTAGGAGGGTGCTTAGAAACCTCTCATTTTTATTTAGTTTGTTTCAGATGTAATAGTATAGATGCACCCCCCCCCCCCCCATTACTAAGCATGTTTAATATTGCGTTTTCTAAACTAGGTTCTCGAGAGGAAATTTATTGCCAGACTGCAAAGCCTAACGTGCTGTTAAAATCGTCGGTGTTTATGTCACAAAATTACTATTATATTTTACTTATCTAATAGTTACTCAGCGCAATGGAAATTATCTTGAAAATTTTTTTCACAAGAATAGATTTAGTAGTAGAATAAGTCTACGATAATTTAGTGACAAAATGCCTTACTATAACGATATGTCACACTGAACAAATGAAAGTCATATAAACGTGTTTTGTTGTTAGAAATAAACATTTGTTGTTCTCTGCGTGTAGAAGGTTTTATAAGCTGATGTTTTATACATACTGTTTTATTTGTTCCGTAAAATAAAATATTTTCAATTTATTTCCGCTGACAATAAAATTTTTATTATTTAGTTAACGTTCAACCGATATTTTACAAGATTTTTACGCAACACGATAATTTTTTTCATAATATCAACTGTTGGATATACTAAAATAGAAAGAAATGGTCATAGGTCTAAAATAAATTACTCGTGAATTGGGATCGACATGTTGCGAACATTTTTCTAACGAATTAGTTTATTGCAATTTTAACTATTTTTTTTTTTTAACTTTTTCCGCTCACTGTATATATTTAAGTGCGACGTCTCAATATCGGCCGAATCATGCCGCGTGGGCTAAGTTGGTAATTTTCTACCCACGCGCATTCATCTCATTTATGTAAAGGAGTCGTCGCTTGGCTTTCTAAAAAATGATATAATCATACTTCATGTTCTCTGAAAATTGGATGGACCATCCTCAGTTATTACTAGTCTGTCCCCTCTCAGATATTAAACATTGATGGATTACAACCACACGAGTTTATGATAATTTCGTTGAATTTGGTAAATTCAGACCGTCAAGAATATGAAATCTTTATTTATTTTTTATTGCATACAATGTGGGCAAAAAGTATTGAACGCATGAGGTATCGTGCTGTTGTTAAGATGTTCAGACTCGTCGGTTTTTAAACATGATTTGCCGTTTGTCAGTGGTCTTAAATAGTTTATATAGAGAGGACGGAAGTGACTGTCAGTTTTCATTTTTAAGTTATAAACGAAACAGCGTTAAATATATTATTAACAAACAGTTACAAAACGTTACTTTACATCTGTCAAACAATTGCAATTGTTTATCAGTAGCGACAAAGGATATCCTAGACCACCTACATAAAATAAAAAAAAAAATAATAAAATAAGGATTTAAAACTTCGAAGAATTATAAAAAATAATGAAAAGTTTTGCTGATGCGTTGATTTTGTCCAGGAGTGGAGTTGAGGACATAAATTGCGTGACTTGTATGTTACTTTTAAATTCAGTGCAATTTATAGTGCTCTTACATTTAAATTACGTTAAATTCAGAGTGCAAATTGAGGTAATGTGTACTTACTTATTTTTGTAATAGGAAAATTTTACTAATTACAGGCATTGTTATTTATTTTATTATTATTATTAAAAAATAATACATTACATTTATTTACCATTTATATTTAATTACCATATTTTATATTTGATTTATCATATTTATTTACCATTTGCTTCACGTAAAGCGTTTGTATGTGAATTTTTCATAAATCGCGTTGATATTTTCCCATCCCGTACATAAACTTAAAACATAGATGGGGATATTTTCTGGGATTTCTGGGATGGGGATTAACCATTAATTTCCGCTATCTCTATGACGCATTAAATACCTGTCGTACACAATTACTTCGTGAACTTATACCACGCATTCAAATTCAACACGGCAGGCTTAAGTTCGGATCACATTGGAGTTAGAGTAAATTCAGCTAGCGTCTGACAATGCCGGGTAATCCCGCGAAGATTACCTACATATGTACTTAGGATGTAGCTCTTCATAACGCGAATTTAATCCTAATGCCGCCGTCGTCTGTCGGGAGCAGGGGCGTAGAGTACATGGATGCGAGTGATGCGTCGCATCACTTAAAAAATTCGCAAATAAGTGTTATTTAAAAGTTCAATCGATTTATTCAATTATTACAATTTTTAAATTATTTTAAACCGACCGTAAACATACATTATTTACTTTAAACGCTACAATCAACTTTTTTCAATTTAAAATCGGCCGTGAAGGCGCCCGAAATTATTGGACTCCCGCGTTACTTGCTGCAGTGCTGAAATGCGATGGTCTACGTTACATCAAAGCTACGCGTTGGATGGGCGAAACGGTCAGTGATCTTACGCAGTCAACAGTGGAACCTCGAGTGGGTGTTGTCGTTATTTCCGGACTCAGTTATGCGATTATGTGAACGCATCTTGGCGACTGTCGCCATAACATAAGGAAGATTTGGAAGCGCTGTTTCAGATAATTGTGGAAAATGAAAATGTGGAATGGGATGGAGAAACCGTTATTTGTGCTAGAGGCCTTTTAACTTTATTGCGCGACTTTGATTTTAATTTTTTCTTAGCAGTGTTTTGTGCAATATTCCCACATTCCGAGAGTCTGTTTAAAATCCTACAGACAAAAATATCAGATATTAGTTACTGCAATAAAAAGATCGCCGATTGCAAATCACATATTCAAAAAATGAGAAACCAAGTAAAAGAATGTGTTTGCATTCAATTCCTGAAGAAGATAAGAAAAACACCTACGCACGATTGTTTTATGAAATTTTAGGCGTTATTACTTTGAACTTTAGTGAACGATTTAGTGAAATTTCTAAACTCAAATTCTGAAATCTAGAGTCCACATAATTTGCTTCATTCGTGAAACGTTTTTCTTCTTTAGTAGATACATATGGAACATTCTTTGACGCAAATCGTTTAAAAAGTGAACTTTCAGTGATTTATACTGATCCCGATATGAAAAAGAGCACTGTGTTTGAGCTTCACCAACATATTATGTCCCTTCAATTATCTTCTGTTTTCCCGGAGTCATCAAAATTGCGTCGTTTAATTTTGATTATTCCTGCCACAAGCAGTTCCGTTGAAAGATCATTTTCATGTTTAAAGAGAATAGAGACTTATCTGCGAAATTCTCAAAAGCAAGAAAGACTGTCAGCTTTAGCATTAATAAATATTGAAAGTGCCTTGTTAGAATATATGAGATCGTCTCCAACATTTGAACGTTTTCGCTGGACAAACAAAAACCGAAGAATTTATCTTCATTTTAAAAATTAGGATATGTATCTCGGCATAATCATTTTAGGTTAGTGTCTTTTTTTTATTTTTACCATTTTCATATGGCCTACCATACATCCGACTATACCTCTTCACCTTATAACATTTTTATCACATCCCTAGATTCTTTTCTCACGCTACGCCCCATGGTCGGGAGTCTTAATTTATAAATATAAAGGCGCGTCCCCTAGACGTCCAGTCGCCCGGGGAACATTAAGAATCCGTTGACAGGAAAAAAATCGCTATTGTCGGTTAATTTTAATAGGAAGTCGCGGAGCTGTGGCTATCCGTTTTTCTTAATTATCGAACTGCGTCGTAGAGAGATGAGGTTGCTTCGTTCTAATCAAAAGAACCGAAATTAATATCAGAAGAGTATCGAAATATCTAGTAAATAATTTCAAGAATGTATAACCGTAAGAGAACTGAAATTAATATCGGAAGAGTATCGATTGCGATAATAATTGCGATTATAATTGCGATTATTTACTAGATATTGATCTAGTAAATAATTTCAAGAATGTATAGTGTTGTCTCGGTTTATGATATTTTCTTACGATCGACTGAATTATTACTGATATGGTATTAATTAGCGGCTGTTTTACGTCACGAGCTCTATTATACGACTAGTGGTATAATAAATTTATTTCGTGGCTTATTTGAATGTTCAAACGATATAAATAATGAAAAGTAAAAATATAAACTTTTTACTGAAATATCTTCACCTTCGGATTGCTTTCATCTCCAACAATGTATAAATAATATGGCGTCATGGTGTGAGCTACATCGTTTATCACTAAATTTATCAAAATGCAAGGTAATGACTTTTACCAGGAAAATCAACTTTATTTTTCATGATTATGCGATTAACGACCACATTATTGGTCGAGTTGAGTTGTTTAAGGACCTAGGCATAATATTTGACGCCAAATTTACTTTTGTGGAACATATCAATGATATTGTTTCTGCTGCATTTAGAACTTATGGCCTCATTTACCGTAATTGTAGGGAATTTTCCGAGGTACGTGCCCTTAAAGCGTTATTTTTTGCTCTAGTGAGATCTCGCTTAGAGTATGGTTCTATTATATGGTTTCCTTTATACAATGTCCATTGCCAAAGGCTGGAGGCAATTCAAAAGAGGTTTCTTAAATTTTTGTCTTTTTTACTGGATGACGTATATCCGCCTCGAGGCTGTTGCCACTTACAACTATTGGACATATTTAATATTCAATCATTATCTGTTCGACGCAATATTTCACTAATTAAATATTTGTTTAACCTTCTAAATGATAAGGTTGACTGTTCTGAATTGCTTAGTAAGATTAATTTTAGGGTCCCACGTGGTAATGTCAGACATCAGGCGCTTTTATATTGTACTACTCCTAGAACGAATATATTAGCGAAGGCTCCTGTGTTTCTTATGTGCTCACTGTACAACAAAATTGCAGCGAATTGTGATATATTTAACGATAGTTTAAAGTGTGTTTGCAATTATGTAGCTAATATAGGTTAAGATGTTCTATGTGGTATATTGCATATGTACGTAAATTGGCGCTGTAACTACCTTTTATTGCTTAGGTTCATTAATTGTACTATTTGACATTCTTTCTCTTTTTTGTTATTTTACTTAGTTATTGTATATTTAGTTTATTCCTGTAATTGGGATTTTTTTCTGTTGGAATAATAATAATAATAATAATAATAATAATAATAATAATAATAATAATAATAATAATAATAATAACAATAATAATAATAATAATAATAATAATAATAATAATAATAATAATAATAATAAGAGTCCGTTGTGGAAAACGAGAAGTGCCGAATATATTGGAACTATTCGTTTTCCACCGTCAGGCAAATACAAGCCAACAAGCCTGACGTAGTCCTCCTCGACCACCAAATCAGGACAATGTTCGTCATCGAGTTCTCGGCACCCGGTGATGGTAACATTGTTTTGAAAGAGGAGGAGAAACGGACAAAATATCGAGATTTAATCTTCGAAGTCCGTAGACTCTATCCAGACCATACTGTTAAATTGAAGGTACTGATTATAGGAGCCCTTGGTGGAGCGAGAGATACACTGCTTTCTGAATTAAAGAACATACCGGCATGCCGAAACTCGGCAGAAATCTTAGCCGGTCGCATGCAGAAGGCCGTAATTCTCGGCTCACTACGTCTACTCAGGGCACACGACTCGGCCCAGTAATCACTAACCGAGCGGACGCGAGGAGTGATTGCTGGTATTACCAGCGCACCTTCTGTGTGAGTCGGAGCCACAGAAAGGGGTGACTGGCTTTTAGTAAAAAAAAAAAAATAATAATAATAATAATAAAAGTAGATATGTACGAGGGGGTTACCAAAGAAAAACGAGAATTATTTTTTTTTTAATTTAAGATAACATCTTGAAAATATCAGCCTCTAAAATACTGTCATAAAGTACTGTGTCTCTAAAGTACTGTTAGATGACATCCACTTATGAAATATGAAACGTTTTTATATTCTTCTGAACTCATGCTCTAAAATGCCTCCAGCCTCCAGCTCTTAACCTCTTCTATGTCCTGAAAATTATTTCAATGTAGGTTTTTCCTCATGCTTGGGATAGGAAAAAGACGGAGGGGACTAGGTCGAGTAAGGGGGGTGCGAAACCGTTTGTTTTTGTGAAAACCTGGTTGGTTTCAAAGCTGTGTAGGTAGACGCGTTGTCACGATGAAGAAACCAGTCCCCCGATATCCATAATTCAGGTCGTTTTTCAACTGCCAACCCACTTGTCTACAGAAAATAATTCTGGTTTTTTGTGCCCCCCTCGTATTAAAACTATAAATTACTTTTTACGACAATTATTTGCTATCATAAATATTAATGACATATTTGTTTACAATTTGACATATTTAACGTATTTCATCATCGAACATCAATTATCAAGAATAATCATTGTTACTTTGTAATTGCCAGATGTGTAAGTGACCTTTACCAAGTGTTAATTCGTTTTAAATATGAAGTGTGATTTTTTTTTTTAGTAAATATTCGATTTTGATTAGCTTCTTCGTAATCAATTGGTCATAGACGAAATATATATTCATTATATTGTAAGCCATTTGACGTTCTTTGATTTATAAATAACTTTTTCCAGCAACTTACTTGATGAACTTCTTAAGGGGTCTTCTTAACATCACTGTAATAAGCGAAGGAAATTTTTTGACAATTTTTTTTTAAGGAAGAAAGGGTAATAAGATAATAACATTAAAGGAAGTTATTAGGCATATATTTAAGTATAATACAAACAATTGTTATCGAAAAGTATTTAAGAAATGGCGACACTGGAGCCATTCTCGTGAGACATGTCGAATTTAAGGCGTTCTACGGCACACAGTGTATGTAACTGGTGCTAATTTGAATCTGGAAAAAAATCACTTAATCTACATATTTATAGCCAGTGAAACATTGACAATCACTCAAATATATTGATTAGCGAGTATCTAAATAAAAAACGTAAAATTTTCGACAAACAAGGACAATCATTTGTTAATAAATAATGTTTAAATTAAGTTATTGAAAATTCCGTACGTATTTCATTTCAAAATGTTATTTTAAAAATATTGTTAAGAATTCGCATGGAAAGAATGAAAATTGTTGGAGTTATGCTGCGTGCCGTTTTGAAACATTATGTTTCGATAAAAACGCGTTTAAAGTTTCGAAATGGTTATAGACATGAAAAATCTGACTGTTTAAAAATTTTTACCGTTAATCTGCTATCCCAGGACTACAAAGCTGCCCTTCTGTATTTAAATATTCTTCCTCATTCTCTTTCCTTGGAAATTTTATGTTAGAGCGTGCCTCTTTCGCTGCATCTGTCAAAGACATCTCGGCGTGTTTGATCAACTGAACACCGGCTCGTAGACAAAAATTGTATGATTGGACGCCAATATTCATCTCCAAAGCTTTCATAATTCGAAAAATATTAATCAGATCATCGTTAAAAGTGCCCACAGCAGTATCAGTCGCTACGTTCGAACCTTTTTTTACCATTTGAATAAGATTTTTGAGCCAATTTCCAAACAGTAGCATTGAAAGTTTCGTTTCTATTTTGCGTGTAGCCTCCCAGACAACGGTTTAGCAACTCGTCTCGGCTCAGGTCCTCATAAATCGGTTTGATGGCTCTAAAAACTTCCTTAGGAAGCGGCGGCTTATGATGGAAGATGTCCAAGAAATCCGCTGTTTGCGCCTTCTTCCAGTCACACTAACAATAAGACTCTGAGCACTTCTCTTGCTGTGAATTTTCGTCGGTTGATAACTTATGAAATAAGATCGCTCAGGTTTCATTTTTCATATTTTTCAAGGAGTTCTAATTCCGACGTTCGCCATTGCCAAGCCATAATAAATTGTTAATTGATCAATTCATTTGGTAGTTAATTTACCTTTTCCTCCGAGGCTTCTGACTAAACATAAACATCTTTTGACGGCATCTGTTGTGTATTAGAGAAGTTAAAAATCATAAGGTAAAACATTAGGCTGTACCTAGATTGTACCTTCAAAGCAGGTATTTAGACGCAGGTGTCGTTTCGACGCGCTTAGCAAAGAGCGAGAAATTTCAAGGAGATAAAAATTCTACCCATTATTCTAAAAGCTTCAAAGAATTGTTTAAGCTAATAAAAACGATTTTTTGAAAAATATACAGTGGTATTATTTATTACCCCTTAAACGAACATCTCGGCAATTTTTTACGTTTCAAAAAGATTGCCAGAATAAGTCACAGAGGCTTTGGGTTTACAAGAAATCTGGTACCCAGATATCAGAAATGATGTTGGTCGAAGGTGGATTTTAAAATAGTTATCGTGCGTTTAGTATGTCTATGAGTTTTTATTTGACAATTATTTAAATTTGCAAAATTGGCGTTTTCGCAAAAAGGTGGTGGTGATAGACCAGGAAGTCGTTAACGACGTTCGTCGTTATGACGACGTCGTTATTATCGTTCATGGCGCATGAATAACCATCTGGAACATTAGGCAAGTTCGCAAGGGCGCGCAATGTTGTAACATCATTTTTGTTCATCATACGCGTAATTAAAAAAATGGTGGCGTGATCTGTCTCAGACATTATTCTCCTTATCTCCTCCGGACGCGGGCGTCCAAGACGTCAATCCGCTGGCTTACTCTCTCCCAGGCGCCTAAAATCTCATCCTACCAATTAATAAGGGTAGTAAAATTCCAAGACCCACTTGGACTATTAAGAAAAATGACGCGAAGACGTGCGGACGTACGAATAACCCATCCGGATTGAAGAGAGAGATTATTTCATTGTTCTCGCGCCCTACTTTTACGCCGTTTTTATACCCCTCAATATTATATTTCAAAGGCAAACTGAACGATGTCTGTTTTACGCCCGCCGAAATGTTTTATGTTTTAGGGGATGCCGTATGGTCCGGGTGGGTTATTAATGAAGTCAGTAGAGTTGATGGGCCATTTGAGGTGCTATATATTGTGATATAGTGGGTAAAATACGCGGCGTCTTCGAGTGGCCGAGGTCCGGGGCGTTTTCGACAAATGTCGCCGAAGGTTTCGGTCAAATTCTGGTGGTGACAGGACGATTTGTGTTTTCGCTTTGTTGCGTAGTCAGTAGAACCCTATAAAATAAGACTAATACACGTTATAACGGGTGTCCAGAAAGGGTAGGGGGTATTTGTAGATTCAATAAAAAAAAACTAGAAGTCAGAAAAAATAAATTTTTTTGTTAATTTTTAGACAAGGTTTTGGAACTTTAAGTACTAAAGATTATGTTCTCCAAAAATGTTGACCCTCACGCTGCTGGCACTCCTCTAACCGTAAACGGAAATTAGCCACCACGCGTCTACACATCTTTCTGGGAACGGCGGCCATTTCGGTGTGAATGTTGTGCTTTAATTGCACTAAAGTTCATGGTTTGTTTACATACACTTTATCTTTAGTTTGCGAATTGATTGAGAAATATTTTCACGCACTGAAACTCCCACTTCTTCAATCGCCTGTGGGGTTCGAACAGAGCACGGGCGACCTGGATTGCGAATTTTTACAGTCGAACCGGTATTCTCAAACATTCGAATCCATTTTCTGATCTTACACCTCTTGATTATTTCTTATGGGGATACCTTAAAGAGAAAGTGTATGTAGACAAACCACGAACTTTAGTGCAATTCAAGCACAACATTCGCACCGAAATGGCCGCCGTTTCCAGAGAGATGTGTAGACGCGTGGTGGCTAATTTCCGTTTACGGTTAGAGGAGTGCCAGCAGCGTGAGGGTCAACATTTTTGGAGAACATAATCTTTAGTACTTAATGTCCCAAAACCTTGTCTAAAAATTAACAAAAAAATTTATTTTTGATGACTTCTATTTTTTTTATTGAATCTACAAATACCCCCTACCCTTTCTGGACACCCTTTAGATATATACAGGGTGTTTCATTACATATATGTTCGATGAAGTTATCAATTACACTACTTAAAAAAATTAAAGAAACAAAAACATTTCGAAAGATCTTCAGTGATTTTTCAAAGGCTGTAACTGTATGAAAAATTGTGTTGAGATTTAAAAAAAAGCAGTTTTGAAGCTTCAAGTTTCTAGTTTCGAAATCTTCTGCTATAGTATTCGCTACACGATTATTAGTTCCTGTTTAGGAGACTTGAGAAACTACTTTGGTGTGGGCTATCAATACACCTACATTCCAATATGGATAACGCATGGAATATACAAAAAAGGTACTGAATTATTTTCTACTAGTACATTTTCGTAACAGTTACTGGCTAGTAAATTGAAGACGGATCATATATATGTACATACTATAACGTTGCGCACAGAATGTCTTTGTCTCGTCCACAGCTAACCACGGTTTTTTCGCGCCCTTCCCATACAAACCTTACAACAATCACTTGTTACTGCAAACCGTCAGCATATTTATGCTATACGAAATAAATGTAATAAATCAACAGATGATCAAATACGACGGCGATATTACGATAGTTCGATATCGAACGATAGCATTAAATAATTTAAATAAATACAATCTCCAAACTTGAGGTATAAGTAACTTCTTATCATACATCTCTTAATCGATTCTATTGTCGTCTAAAAACTCATCATCCACTTACCGAACATCAGTTGTGTGAGGCGAAGCAATTAAATCAGCTAATTGGAGTTTTTTTTTGCGCCCTCGAAGCGCGGTTCTTAAATTAAAAACGCTTTGGTAGTCCTGATAAATCAGGAGAGGAACGCATCGATTCGGTGGAATACACAATGCCTAGAAGGCGGTACATCCCTTTTTTACAAGAAAACGTTCGGGGCAGGGGCGTAACGTGAGAAAAGAATCTAAGAATGTGATCAAAATGTTATAAAGGGAAGAGGTACAGTCAGATGTATGGTAGGCCATATGTAAATGGTAAAAATAAAAAAATACACTAAACTAAAATGATTATGACGAGGTATATATCCTAATTTTTAAAATGAAGATCAATTCTTCGGTTTTTGTTTATCCAGCGAAAATGTCTATCACCGTTTCTTCAAATGTTGGAGACGATCTCATATCTTCTAACAAGGCACTTTCAACATTATTAATGCTAAAGCAGACAGTCTTTCTTGCTTTTGAGAATTTCACAGATACGTCTTTATTCTCTTTAAAAATGAAAATGATCTTTCCGCGGAACTGCTTGTCGCAGGAATAGTCAAAATTAAACGACACAATTTTGATGACTCCGGGAAAACAGAAGATAATTGAAGGGACATAATATATTGGTGAAGCTCAAACACCATGCAGTTTTTAAACGATTTGCGTCGAAGAATCCACTAAAGAAAAAAAAAGTTCGTCAGGAAAACGTTTCACGAATGAAGTAAATTGTGTGGAGTCTAGATTTAAGAATTTCAGTTTAGAAATTTCACTAAACCGTTCACTAATGTTCAAAGTAATAACGTCCAAAATTTCATAAAACAATCGTGCGAAGGTGCTTTTCTTATCTTCTTCAGGAATTAAATCCAAACGCATTATTTTACTTGGTGGTTGATTTTCTAACACAAATCTGTCCATACGGTCCCAAATGTCACTAAACTCGTTTCTCATTTTTTGAATATGTGATTTGAAATCGGCGATCCTTTTATTGCAGTAACTAATATCTGATATTTTCATCTGTAGAATTTTAAACAGACTCTCGGAATATGAGAATATTGCAGAAAACACTGCTAAAAAAAAATTAAATAAAAGTTGCGCAATAAAATTAAAAGGCCTCTAGCGCAAATAACGGTTTCTCGATTCCATTCCTCATCTTCATTTTCCACAATTATCTGAAACAGCGCTTCCAAATCTTCCTTATGTAATGGCGGCAGTTGCCAAGATGCGTTCACATAATCGCATAACTGAGTCCGGAAATAATGACAACACCCACTCGAGGTTTCACTGTTGACTGCGTAAGATCACTGACTTTTTCGCACATCTAACGCGTAGCTTGGATGTAACGTGGACCATCGCATTTCAGCACTGCAACAAGTAACGCGGGAATTCAATAATTTCGGGCGCCTTCACGGCCGATTTGAAATAAAAAAGTTGATGGTAGCGTTTAAAGTAAATAATGTATGTTTGCGGTCGGTTTAAAATAATTAAAGAGTTGTAATAATTAAATAAAACGATTGAACTTTTAAATAACACTAATTTGCCAATTTTTTAAGGGATGCGACGCATCACTCACGTCCATGTACTGCTACGCCCCTGGTTCGGGGCAAGGTTGCCGAGTTAATTTCGGTAATATATGTGGTTATAAATTGTTTGAAAGTGCAAGCGAAACTATGGGAAAAAGGCACGCTGGCGAGGACGGAATAGTCTAGACGCGGAGGGAGAAAAATAAGTTTTTATCGTTGGAGTTTTTACTAATCGCAGTAAACAACCCAAAAAAATCAGATGTATATTTTAGTTCCGATACACTGCACTATGACAGTTTGATTTGTTGTGCTGGATATCAAAGATGGGCGGGGGATTTACAATAGAGAACTTATAATAGAACTCAAAAGGCGAACTAGGATGTCGCAAATAAAGGGCGTCGACAGTTTTTCTAATAAAGATTTTGTCGTACCCCATAAATATGTCGAGACATCAAAAATAATCTTGGCCAAAGGTGGCTATGCATTTTAAAATAATTATTAGAGCTATTGGCGGCTGAGGCAATGCCCATCGTACTGTGGTCTGGAGCAGGGAATGGGGCCCGGTATCGGAGTTATTGTATGCTTAGGTTCGAATCCCAACGGAGGGAGTTTGGCCCCTCTCCCTGAGCGTGGGCGTGTTTGCCCTTGTCTCTATGTGTAACCTTCCACTGTTGAGGCTTTAGAGGAAGGAAGCCGATTTCGTGCATTTGCGTCAGTTTGTCAACAGGCTTTAGTGAAGTTTCCTTGCTGTTGTAATCATCAGAAGTTTGGCAATTATGATTTTTACCACAGAGTACAAAATTACGTGATTGATATTTGCGTTGTTTGGCAGCCGTCAATTGTGAACGCTCTCAGTGAATTTGTAAACATTTTTTTCTTTCATTGGAAACAATACTTTCATTGGAAACAATACTTTCATTGGAAAGGCTCAACCGATATCAAAACGGAGATAGATTCTTCTCCGGGGCTGTGTATGCTCTTTCGTTTAAAACAGTACAGTATTGGATGGCAGAGTTTCAACGAGTCCGTACGAGCTGCCAGGGCGAACATCGCAGTGGTCGACCAAATGAGGTGACCGCGCCAGAAATGGCGAAGAAAATCCACAAAATGGTATTGGATGACCGTCGACGGAAAGTGCGCTAGCTAGCAGACATGGTAGGCATTTCAAAAAGTGCTATACAGCGCATATTGAACATGAAAAAGCTGTGCGCAAGATGGGTGCCGCGATTGCTCGCATTGGAACAAAGACAGCGTCGTGGGGATGTTTCAATCGAGTGTTTGGCAGGAATAAAGCACAGTTTTTTGCGTCGATTCATAAATCAAGAAAAAGCGGCTGCATTTAGGAAAAAAGAAAGTTTTGTTTGATCAAGACAATGCACCAGTTCACACATCCGTTATCGCGATGGTCAAAATCGATGAGTCAAAGTTCCAATTGCTTCCTCGCGCACTCTATTCGCCAGATTTAAGCCCCTCGGTTTATTTTCTGTTTCCAATCTTGAAAAATGACTCGGTGGTAAAATGTTTGCCAACAATGAAGAGATGCGGTTGATGGTTATTTCGAGGAACTCGACGATTTTCACTATAAACAGGGTATCGAAGCTATTGAACATCGCTGGGAAAAGTGCGTCGAGCTAAAAGGAGGCTATGTAGAGAAATAAAAGATATTTTTTGCCAAATTTATTGTGTTGTCTTTGTTAGGCTACGTAATACATTTTTTGTAAACTGCATGGTTTAATAATAAATATCGGCGCTTCCGTATATAGCTGAAGGAATTGCAGTAAACGATTCACTACAAGTAAATAAAGTAAGAACAGAAAGTTATTTCGGTAGCATAAATGTTGTAGGGTATGTTTCTGCGAAGCCATAAAAAACATCATGTTCAAATAACGCATGTTCAAATACGATAATCGTAACACTAACTTAGTGTTTCACAAAACACCAAAACGCTGCACATTACACTCGACGCGCGTTTCACCAACAAAGTTGGCATCATTTGGAGATGATTAAAACTGTTCTAGTTCAGTTTTAGTCTCATTAGTTTAGTTAGTGTTATCCTCACATCAAAGGGTCCAACCTACTTGTTCCTTTCTATCCATACTTCTGCAATTCACGCAAGGTGGACCAGTTTACTTTTACCTTGATTATTCAGCGATATTTAGGTCAGAATTTAAACTAAATTAAAGTATGCCTATTGATCATTTATACACTATTTGGGTAGATCTAATTTATAATTCAACAATTTTGATTTGATAACCAAAGGAAGATAGAAGACGATCCTACATGCGCAATTCTATTTCGGCCATTTCCAAATCCAGCTAGATTTGGAAATTACCGAACCAGGAATTATTATTATTTATTCCCATGTTCAATTATAATTTTTTGAAGACAACGATTTTATTGTAATAGTTTAAAAACGTTTATTAACATCCTAAAAATTGATCTGCTCGTCATTCTTCTTCGATCTCATGAATTCTTAAGGATGATGATTGCCAAAAATAGGAACCCCGGATATATTCGTTTGGGGTAATGAAGTATATGCAAAGAATAATTCCGAGGGATCGAGGAAATGGCGTGTTTCATCAGTGAGACTAATTAGATACAATTAGTAGTTTGGATGCAATATATGGTCCTTATCCGTCCATCAAAGTGATTAATGGTCTGAATTAGGATCTCATTAAGATATTAAGATGGTCCTGTTTCGTGATACTACGTAGGGCTTAATCATTTATTTACCACTCACTACTTGGCAATTGAGTCTGGGAAATGCTGGGGCCTTTTTTAATTTTAATTAATTTACACATAATAATTTTTAACTGGTAAATATACTAGTGTTAACGCAGCAAACAATAATCAAAGAAGTGAATCATTAAATAATACCGCGTGACAATGCTTTTAAAAATTATAGTTCTTTTTTCTATTTATTTTCTATGTAGGGCAATATAACTACAGAAAACATTATTTTGTTAAAGATTCTCTCGAAAAACGTTCATATTTCTTCTTTACAGTTGTTTTTTAATCACAATTAAAATATACACGGTATTGAGATAGTTTGTGACATAATTCTAGCAGGGTAGTAACCCCACTTCTAGGGACCTAAAACTTTAGAGGCACTCTGATAAACCTCATGTTCCCTACAATAGTACGCCACTGGGTCGGATCAATAAATCGTTAGATTCAAGGTGGATACAGCTAGCGGTATTGACGTTGATATTCCGTGCCCTTCGACTGATTGCTTTACATTAATATCTATTTTTCACTAATCGCTTTTTTTTACATGTGTAACGTGGAATTTTAAGCTAGTGTCTTATATTTATAGTATTTTCTAGATTTCAAAAAAGAAAATCCGCCACAGGTAGGATTCGACATTTGTCCCGGATCGGAACCGAACGCCATACAGCTGTTTCGAACTTATTGGTTCTCATCAGTGCCGTACACGGTACGCTGATTCAGGACAAATGCCGAATGAACTCTATGGCGTATACATCTTTATCGATATAAATCGGAAATCGAGGATCGCTTCTGGGTATAATTCAATGCCTGGCGGAGCTTTAGCCCGAGGAGTAGTTATTTCCTAGAGCGATTATGTAATAGCTTTGCTATTCGGGAACTACTTTGATAACCGCTTGGCGGTTTGGTGGTTCCTTTCTCGATTTCCGACTTATATGTTACTGACAGAGATCGTATCGATATAAAGATGTATACGCCATAGAGTTCATTCGGCATTTGTCCTGAATCAGCGTACCGTGTACGGCACTGATGAGAACTAATAAGTTCGAAACAGCTGTTTGTCGTTCGGTTCCGATCCGGGACAAATGTCGAATCCTACCTGTGGCGGGTTTTATTTTTTGAAACCTCATCTGATCGTGCAGAAACACGAGAAAGGGGTCGAGGATCGCTTCTGGGTATAATTCAATGCCTGGCGGGGCTTTAGCCCGAGGAGTAGTTGTTTCCTAGAGCGATTATGTAACAGCTTTGCTATTCGGGAGCTACTTTGATAACCGCTTGTCGGTTTGGTGGTTCCTTTCTCGATTTCCGACTTATATGTTACTGAGTATTTACTAGAGTCAGAGTAAGCAACATTAGGAAGAAGTGCTCACTTCTTTTATTTACGCAGCGTCAATTTTTTTGTAAAAAGAAAAAACCACTTCCTGTCGCATTTTAAAATACGTTCTTGCGACGTCACCTTAAAATTTCCGGCATGTTTAAAATCGGTTAAGGGCTTGTATTTTCGAACTCGTTAATGTGAGATAAATTTAATCGATGTTAGAATTATGAGCTCGTGTTACTATTCTGACGAAATAAACAAATAACATAATCAAAATTAAATATTACATAATCAAAATTAAATCAAATTAAGATTAGAAATAGCCCTAGAAACGTTGTTGAATATTCCTGTTATGCAGCCACCCCTTGCAAAATTTCTTTGACAATAAATGCGTTATTGGTGTTCCCTTTTATATTTTATTTTTTTACTGGCTAGAACAGAAAAACGGTATGTGAAAATTTCCATTCATATATCCTTAAGTGGGCCGGAAAATTAATAGAGAAATAACCACTTCCATTGACGCCACACAAAAAAAAGTTGTAAACCTGTCACGGGGAGATAATTAATCAAAAACCAACGACGATAAAGGGCCCGAATGATATACGGCCACACTACATAACAATTTCGTGAGGTAATAGAATTGCATGCACAGCGAGACGCCACACTATCCTTAACTAGTTGCCGTATATCCTTGCGAAAAATTATTAAGTAATTAACCGAAACGACAATGCCGGATAAGAGAAAGCGGATATGACGCTTTGCGAGGGTCTAACAATATTTGCAAGTGCCCGATATTATCTTTCATATTTAGGGGCGCGGTTCGGGTTAATTTCCTTGAGACGAGGACGCTACACGTACGTAACAATTTTTTGTGTAACCTCTTGTCTATCTAATATCCTTAGAGGATCAAATTGACAACGACTAGATGATACTACATATCAGTTTGCTGTGAATTGGACACCGCAAGGGCGTGGTGGAATGTTACTATTCGCTGGTGTAAATTTTCATACCAGGAATGGGCTGATTTTTTTGCTTTTAACGACAATAACTCTGCGAAAAATCATCGTACAAGGTTTCTAGACAGCTCAAATTAAAGAGGGTGAAATTATCTAAGAAAGTTTTATGATGAAATCACTCAAAATTTTTAAGTCCGTGGATCTTCTGAAAGGTAAGTAAAATTTTGGAATTTTTTTTGCCGTCAATTACTACTATATGACAGTAGTTTTAATCGAATAGAAATGAGTTTTAATAACTGTAGTGTATTTTCTGTGTGACGTCCTTTTCTGGATCTCTTTGTACGTGCCCATATGCTTGGATCATATTATTTTATTACTTTTATGATACTTTTACTTACTAGTCTTTTACTTACTTGCCATGCAAATCCATAATCAAATTCATTCAATAACACAGGCCTACAAATTTTGACATTTGGAAAGTTGATTTGGGTTTGATAAGTGATTATAAGTGAGTTATTTACGCTGATTTCATATCTACCTTCCGTTTTTGCTCACTCGCGTAATGGTTTTGATCAACTGAATAATCAGAGTAAATTAAAAAGTAAACGAAATATTACATTTTAATAAACATTATATTTAATAAACATAATAAAACATAGTAAAAAGCAACAACACAAATAGCTTTGAGTTTCTAATTTCTTTTTTTTTTTTTTCTTTGAACATCTCTCCCTTGTTAACAAAAAAATTTCGTTTTGTACTTTTTCTTGTGTAATCATTCGTTAGATGTTCCAACAGTAATCTGCCATCATCGCCACATCCCATCGACCCTGGTATCTCCTTTCCATCTCTTTTATGTCTTGATGGAACCCTTCACCTTGATCCTCCCTAACAGCATCAAGATTTTCTGGAAACTAGTTCAGATGAACATGCAGAAAATAAATTTTTATGCTCATATTACAACCAAGTTGCTTAAACTTATACAGCATTTTATTGACAATTTCCTCATACTGCATCATCATTAGGCCATCAGTCCTAAGACTGGTTGGACGCTAACCTCCAGCTTCTCCTATCTTGTGCTAACCTACGCATTTCGCTAATTGTGCTACAACCTACATCCCTTACTATTTGCGAGCAGTAGTCTAATCTAGGCCTACCTCTGCCTTTCTTCACTCCTATTTCTGCCTCCAAAATATCGCGGACTATTCCCCCATGTCTCAGCAAGTGGCCTACCATCTCTTCTCTTTTTTATGTTTTTCCACATACTTCTTTTCTCGCCGACTTTCTCCAATACTTCTTCGTTTCTAACCCTATCAGTCCATGGTATTTTCATCATTCTTCGGTAACACCACATCTCAAAATCTTCTAATTTCTTCCTACTTGCTTCCCCTACTGTCCAGGTCTCGCAACTGTATAGTGCCGTGCTCCATACATATGTTTTCAAAAATCTCTTCCTTGTTTCTAAGTTTATTACCCCCGAGCATAAAAGTGCTTTCTTTTTGTTAAAAGCTACTCGACCCTGCGCTATTCTTTGTTTTATGTCTTTATCGCTTCTTCCATCCCAATTTATTTTACTTCCTAA
This sequence comes from Rosalia funebris, assembly GCA_037954035.1. Lineage (NCBI taxonomy): Eukaryota > Metazoa > Arthropoda > Insecta > Coleoptera > Cerambycidae > Rosalia > Rosalia funebris. Next base: position 24,733,971 of record JAZFAV010000003.1, on the reverse strand, counting down.
ATAAGTGAAGTCTTTAATTTCCTCCAATCTTTCATTATTAATTTGTATTTTCGCTTTTGCTCTGATCTCGCGCCCTCTGCACACTAACACTTTAGTTTTGTTTTTATTCACCCTCATTCCGTATTCCTCTGTCAACACTGCCTCTATTTCGTTCAATGCTGATTCTAGTTCCTCCTTACTAGATGCTAATACTGCTATATCATCCGCGAATCTCAGTATTTTTAGTTTCTGTCCCTGTACTTTAATCCCGAAATCCACTCTATCTTTTACCACATTAATCGCCTCTTCGATGTACAGATTAAAAATTAGTGGTGATAGCGTACATCCTTGTCTTACTCCTTTCCTAATACCTACTTCCCTTTTTTCCCCTTCTACTTCTATAACAGCAGTTTGCTCTTTGTATAGATTGTGTACTACTCTCCTATCTCTATACTTCATTCCCGCGCTCTTTAGTATCTCGAACATTTTTTCCCATCTTACCTTATCAAAAGCTTTTTCTAAATCTACAAATCCTATATAAGCGTTCTTTCCCTTTTCTATTGTTTTCTCTAACATTACTCTTAGCGCCAGAATAGCTTCGCGAGTTCCCCTATTTCGCCTAAACCCGAATTGGTCTTCTCCTAGTATTTCCTCCGCTCTATTTTCCATCCTCTTCTGCACTATTCTGGTTAAGATTTTTGACGCATGGGAAGTTAGGCTAATCGTTCTAAAGTTCTCGCATTTGTCGACTCCTCTCTTTTTCGGTATAGTAACGATAATGTTCCTCTTATAATCCTGCGGCATCTCGCCCGTTTCGTATATGTATTTTACCAGTTCAAACATCCTATTTACTACTTTCTGTCCCGCACATTTCAAAATTTTCGCCTGTATTTTATCTACACCCGGCGCTCTATTATTCTTTAGCCCCCTTAGTGCTATTTCAAATTCCTCTCTCAATATAGGTTTTCCTACATCTTCCCTATCGATGCTAGATTCTTCCTCTAATATATCTCCTAATTCCTGACCCTCGTATAAATTTCCTAAGTACTGCTTCCATCTATCCACTTTCTCCTCTCTTCCGATCAGTATGTCCCCCGATTGACTCCTAACGTTTCTACTTATTGTTCCTATATCCCTGAAGTTCCTCTTAATTATTTTGTAAGCCTCATCGGTCTTACCTATTTGCAACTTATCTTCTACTTCTTTGCATTTATCCTCTATCCATTGTTCTTTCGCTTTTCTACATTTTCTAATGATTTCCCACTTTATTGACTTATAAGTTTTAAGTCCTTCTTCGTCTCGTCTGTTTTTGTAGGATCGTCTCTTTTGCATTAAGTTTAAGATTTCGTCCGTTATCCAGGGCTTCCTAGCTTCCCTTTTGTCGTGTCCTAAAACGTCCGTAGCCGCGGAATCTAGACTATTCTTGATACCCTCCCACTCAGTTTCTGCGTTCTTGATTTCGTCCTTACTCGCATTATTTATTAATTGATCTGTTTTCTCCTGGAACTTATCTTTCATATTCTGATCCCTCAATATGTCTACATTTATACGTCTCTTATCCTTCCGGGTTTTCAGATTTTTGAACTTTAATCTAGCTTTCATGACTACCAAGTTGTGGTCGCTGTCTACATCTGCTTCTGGATAACTCTTACAGTCTTTAACTTGATTTCTAAATCTCTTCCTAATCAGAATGTAGTCTATCTCATACTGCAGATGTTTATAATTTCCTAAAAAATACCTGTTGCATTTTTAAATCAAATCCAATATTCTTTTTCAATTTCTGTCATTGTTTCTTTAAACTGTTGGTCCTGCATTAATTTTCTTATTTGTGGTTCTACGAAAATGCCCTTCTTTAATTTTGCTTCAGAAAGAGCTAGAAATTTGCCACATAAGTACTTACCATTTTTATCTATAGCTTTTACACATTGCTTCGTTAATCCTAATTTAATATGAAGTGGCGGCAAAATAATTTTCTGCGGATAAACCAAATTTGCATAAATAAGGTTTTTTGAACCTGGTTTTGAAACAGCCACAGACATAACAAAACATATTTGATGTATCTTTACAACTTCTAGGCATTTTTAAAGCAAAGTAAAAACGCACAACGCGATGTCACGAGTAAACATACACACATTAAAAACGTACTACAGCGACCATGTAAATACCCGAATAGTATAAAACCGGAATGAATATTCTCACTGAGCAACTCTGTTTCGGTAATTCCCCCACATTTGTGTCTACGTTTCAAATGGATTAAACACAGGGGCACCGCAAAGATCGAGGCAAAGTTTAATTGTATAGAACCTCGGTTTTAAAGACTACAAATTATTTTACAATGTACATTTACGAATACTGGTGCGTGATGGAAACAAAAAAAAACAGCGTTTCTGTAGTTCGTGGTATGTAACTAAGCCAAAAAATCAAAGAAAACCCGATCACAAAATCTTTGTTGGCCTGTGTCAAAAATCAATCGTTAGACTCTCTCTTTAAAAAAGGGCTTTTTTAAACTTTTGTTTCCTGTTTAAATATTCCTTATTTTTTATTGTTCACCGCTTAGAAATGAAGACAGTAGACAGTAATAACTCTAATGGCTAAATAGACCTAAATACCATATTCCCTATTTTTTTATTATTTACCATCTACAGTAGATACATTACAAATGGCCGCAAACTTCGACAGTAAAAGTCCGAGCAGGCGATGAAAAATTTGCCGATTCGCAACAACAGTGTAATGAACCAATATATCTTTTGGAGTGAGTAAAATTTTTTATTGTGAATATATTTGGTCGACTGTCGCGTCGTCTTGGCTATAAATTATTATGCGGAAGTATAGAAGCTATTCTCCGTGATAAATTTTGTTGCATAGATTAGAGATCTGAACAAAACAAAGTAAAAAGTTTTCCAGGCGTAATGTTGGCAAGAGTCTCAATTTAGGGATATTTCGAATTCCTGAATAATCAACTGGCATAAGTATCTCATTCGGGTTCATAACGTAAATGATACCAAGGTTTGGTTTGCATTGTTACGCAATAATACAAAGGTGTACTAATAATAAATGGTCGAGGAACACCTCGACTTTGTCTTATTCAAATTAGATTTTCTGAACAATGATAACATGAGATTTATTTACAATGCGAATAATAAAACAGGCATTAACCCGCATAGTAAGGTTACAGTAGCTGTCCCCATAACAATATTATCTATGATTAATATACAGGGAGTACAAAAAACGTGGAGCAAAATTCCGTTTAAAATTCCGGCTTCCTTTGTCGCGACAAAAAATATGATATCCGTATTACTTTTCCGCACTCCACTATACGCGGAAAAGTAATTTAAGTAAATATTTTTTTCTAGGGTTTATTTTTCGTTTTTCGGCCTAAAAACCAAAAAAAAATTTTTTAAACCATTTTGTGTGTATGTGTGTGTGTGTCGTTGTCATCGGCATTGATAACATTTCTTGTTATCACGATAACTCAACTGAATCGTGTCGGATCGATCGGGGACGTCTCCCAGACGACACCTATTGATTTTGAGGTGTATAGAATACACTCTACCATGTTTATGGGTCATGAGAAAGCACAATGGTGGACTATTTGATAATTTTTTTTTTGTTAGCACGATCACTCAATTAAATCGTGTCGGATCGATCGGGTTTCGACTGATTCTGATTGGGGACGTCTACCAGACGACATCTATTGATTTTGAAGTGCATAGGACACGCCCCACCCTGTCCATGGGTCATGAGAAAGCACGATGGTGGACTATTTGAAAAAAGTAAAACTGTCGCATAAAACACATATTCTGCATTTATGTGTTGGTGTAATTTTTCTCGACCACTCAGTTTCGAAATAGAGATGTTCTACGTGCGGAAAAGTCCGTTTTAAGATTTTAAAATGTGTATTTTTGTATTCTAATTACGCATTTTTTTAACTAAATGTCAGGTATATAGGGTAACTCAAAAATATATCACATAAAAATCAGCTTTTAAAGATAAAAATTATTAAAAATTGTAAAATGCCAACTGTGATTGTTTCACAGCTAAACGGGTGATTTTATCGAAAACAGTTTAATTTAGATATAGGGTACGACAGAATTCAAACTTGAAATTGAAAATATCGGGTTGTCCAAAAAATTCGTTCGGTTTGGGTTTCTCACGAACTCAGCGAATCCAATTTCATGGATCGCATCAACATCTGCGATATGTTAACGATTCGTCAACGTAGCGATCCCTTTTTGAGATCTATGGTTACTGGAGATGAAAAGTGGATCATTTACGACAACGTCAGTCGGAAAAATCGTGAGGAAAGTCCGGTGAACCTTCTCAATCTGCACCAAAGGCAGGGCGTTACCCGAGGAAAGTTTTTTTATCTGTCTGGTGGGATTTTCAGGAAGGAACCATTTATTTTGATTTATATATTAATTGCAATTACATACGGCCAAGGTAGAAACAAAATATTTCAACTAATAAATCATTTTACAACCGACTTACCATAAATGATGCGGTTTAACTGAATAAACATCGTAAGGAAGACAAATAAACGCAATTCTAATTAGGCTCAGTAAATAAGGTGCTTGGATGTAGCCCGATTTTCACTTCAAAAGATTTATTAAAGACGACCACACGCATATTTTATGATTCCAAAACAGAATTCGACTCGAAACGCATATATTATGATTACTTTTTTGGAACGATGTTAACTCTGGCTACAATTAATAAGACCTATAAAATCATCAAAGACGAAGGCTTCGTTATAAATGAGTTGTTCGCAAGTGTTACACCAGAAACTCTTCAGATTGTCTGTGGTTCATCTCGTCCTTCGAAATGAGTGAATGTAAAATGGGTCTATATAGGGTGTCCCAGAGAGAGGTAGCCGATTATGTTTGTAATTATTGGGCAAATGAATAACATTTCTACAATAATTTTGGATTCAATTGTTTATTTAACCTATCCCATTATACATGGAATACAATATCTTTTAAGTGGCCGCCTCTGCTTCTTGGGCAGCAGTGGATTCTTTTGATGAAGTATTCCATCACTTCGCTGCATAGCTGTGGCCCTATGTCCGCAATAACTTTGCTAATGTTATTTTTCAGCTGTTCAGTCGTAACGGGATTATTGGCATAGACCTTTCCTTTAACGTAGCCCCACAAGAAAAAGTCTAATGGGGTCTTATGGGGTCTAATGGGGTCTTAAACGCTTAGCAGGTGCCTCACGACGATCCATAATTGCACGTAATTTTCTTTCAGTGCCCACAATTGAACCATTACTTTCGTAGTACGATTTGACAATAAGTATGTGTTGCTGAACAGTATAGCGCTCCATTTTGTAATGGCATACTCTCCACGTAATAACTACGAAGCATCAACTTGTAAAAGCTGCCACAATAGTAATAGCAGCAAGTTTAAATTTGCTACCTCTCGCTGAGACACCCGTTGCTTACGGTACATACAATATGGGGTGTAGTTCTTCTTAAAAGTAGATTAGGGACTATATCGAACTGATTTTAAATGGAAAAATGTTGAATATATCTTCCGAAATCGTTTCCCTTCGTGTTTCTTCTGAAAGTAATAGATACAAATTCTAATTCATTATTTTTTATATTTCATTACTTCGAATAGAAGGAGTATTCTAGGAATTTTCAACCCTTATTGCGCTCGGCTAATGTCATACGAATTTACAATACTTAATTCTATATCTTACAATCATTATGTTAAATAATTATGATAAGACCATAAACCTACAGATTATCCCAAAAATGCTTTATTGTTTCAAGTTAATTGTGACGCCCAAGTATTTACTTGTCTAGTTCACTAAATAATGTGTTAGTTAACGTGGACAGGCTAGCCATAGGAAATTAATACAATACGTCGTGTGTTTTCCTGGATATCGCTTGACAATAGGAAAGCGTTTTGTTTGGTATCTGCTACATCATCGGAATGTAATTCATGAATGTTCTAATTCATTTCAAAACTTTGCTTGAGCTGGTTCGTCGTATACAGTGAATCAATATTCTTGTTGTATGTAAAATATTTACATAGTTTTGACGGTCCTAATTCTAAAAAGTTCGTGAGATAAATGTGATAAATGGAAGTGATATAAATATCTTGACTAAAGAAGGAAATACGTCAGAAATGTCCACTAAGGAATGACTGCTGCCTATGGAGAAGATATCAAGTGCGATTTTAAGTAATGGAACGCGTAATGTACCAAGGATGATCAAAACCTGGAAGGACTGTGGAAACAACGAAGGAAATCATCAAAATGTGGAAGATTTTATATAGATAGGTTAAAGGTTGAGGATTTTTTCTATTGTTTATCAATAAATCAGAAATGGTCACTTAGAAATTAGTCTGTACGCGGTTTCAATACCGAAAAATGGGTAAAACAAAGATGATAAACGGAAGGGTTATCAATTTCTTGACTAAAGAAGACAATACTTCAAAAAATATCTGTTAGGGAATGATTGCTGCCTATGGAGAAGATGTCTAGTCCCATTTTAAGTAATGGAACACGGAATGTACCAAGGATGATCAAAACCTGGAAGGACTGTGGAAACAACGAAGGAAGTCATCAAAATGTGGAAGATTTTATATAGATAGGCTAAAGGTTCAGGGTTTTTTCTATTGTTTATCAATAAATCAGAAACGGTCACTTAGAAATTAGTCTGTACACGGTTCCAATACCAAGAAATGGGTAGAATAAAGCTGATACATGGGAGCGTTATCAATTTATTGACTAAAGAAGGCAATACTTCAAAAAATATCTGTTAGGGAGTGATTGCTGTCTATGGAGAAGATGTCAAGTGTGATTTTAAGTAATGGAACACGGAACTTACCAAGGATGATCAGAACCTGCAGAGACTGTGGAATCAATGAAGGAAATCATCAAAATGATGGAAGATTTTATATAGATAGGCCAAAGCTTGAGGGTTTTTTTGTATTGTTTATGAATAGATCAGAAATTATCACTTAGACATTGGTCTGTACACGGTTTCAATACCAATAAATGGGTAAAATAAAGCTGATAAATGGGAGCGTTATGAATTTATTGGTAGGTTCTACGGAATGGAAGGGAATGATTGTACTTATATACAATAAATAGAAGATGTCCAGTCCCAAGTCCAATTTTAAGGTAAAATTTTGGTCTAATCAGTTAATGGAAAGACGTGGAAGATCTGTGGAAACAATGAAAAAAATTATCAAAATGATGGGGGATTTCATATAAATAGACTAGAAGTTGAGAATTTCTCTTATGGTTAATCAAATGGACCTGTCAGAAATCATGGTCTCGGAGATTTGCATACAGATTTTTTCCCAAATTATAGTTGCATCAATTCTAAGTATGTAAACGTTATAGAAAAAATATCTCTAAGTGTTTTCCATGCCGCTTCTCTTGATTCCCGGATTTATAAGCGCCTGGATAAATACGGTCGACAGGCGTAATTCACCTGTCACTGTCTCATTGTGTGGGGGGAAAAATACAACACGCGATATTCATTCAAATCGGATGCTCTTAGCGTCACTTCAGATATATGTAGGTGCAAATCAACAAGTTGATGCCCGCCCAAAAGGATCGATACATTAATAAATCAGTCACCAACGAAGCGTGTGCTGTGACGTTGAAAATGATTGGTCGATGGTCAGCCGACACGATTTGGCATGAGAATAGAGTAGTGTTTGGCGATTATTTATGGTAATGAGTGTGGAGTTTGTAGCGAAATTAGAGAGAGGAAGTTTGTAATGTATACGTGGGTTGATGTATCGAGATTTAATGTGCTCCATAAGCTGGGCAAGAAAGGGATTAACTTGGGATGGTTGTGTTGTATTTTCAGGTAATTAGGCCACTGTGTTTTTGGTGTATCTATCTATGTAAATAAGACTGGAAATGAGTGATAGGTATTAGCTCCTGATGGCGTCAGCTTTGTCAGTGAAATGTGCGTCGGTTTACTATTTAGTAGAAAACTAATCCACTATATCTTCTAAGTGCGATGTATTTGGATTTCTAGTTTTCTACATGAAACTGGAAAACTTTATACAATGAAAACAACCTGTCTCAGCGTGTATAAATCTCTGAACGTATTTGGGGGTTGATTGAATATGGTCTTGCCCTAAATTTGAAACTTGTAGCATTATTTTTTCGTGGATGATAAAAGGTGTTACAATAAGGATGCAAGATGTAAATTTTAAATAAAACATGGTTTCTGTAGCAAAGTATTAAAATAAAAATTTATAATGTAGATATTTGGGAATTATGTATGGATCAACACACCAGGTAAATGGCTGCCACGGCATTGGTAGCACACGAGTACTCCTCTTGTATAAATGTGGCGTTATTTCGTTGATACAGCGTTCAATTTCTGCCTTCGATGCTTGGGTTGTCGTGGGCGTAGACTTGAAATTTCAGGAAACGCCACAGAAAATAGTTCATGGGCGTTAAATCGCAGGATCGTAGCGGCCAATTCTGGTTGCCAAGACGGGAGATGACACGACCAGGAAAAGATTCGTGCAAGATCGTCAATGTCTCGTGGGTAGTATGGCAAGTGGCACCATCTTGCTGAAACCATATGTCTTCAAGACCAATATCTTCCAATTAAGGCACAAAGAACTGGGTTATAACGTCACGATAACGTTCGTCATTTAACGTTAATGCATCTGCCTCGTTTTCAAAGAAAAATGGTCCAAGGATTCCTTCAGACCACAATGCACACCAAACAGTGGCACGTTGGGGATGTATTTGCTTCTCATGAATCATTCGTGGATTTTCTGAGCCCCAAATGCGACAATTTTGCCTATTACCGAAGTAATCAAGGTGAAAATTGACCTCGTCACTGAAGATGTCCAGAAAATCGGCATTCACCTGTTGTTCAATGATCCAATTGGTGAACTTTCTTTGCTGTGTGTAGTCTGACGGCAGAAGTTGTTGAGTCAATTGGATTTTGTAAGGATGAAAATGCAAATCTCTAGTGTGAATAGTGTGGTGAAGGGTGGCTGTTGAAATGTCCAATTGTTGTGCGCAATGAACGATGAGGTCCCCGGACTCTCGGCCACACTCTCGCGAACTGCCGTGATGTTTTGTTCTGAACGACCATTACGAACTCGTGTCGTGTGTTTCACATCAATAACTGAACCAGTACTTTCGAATTTATCGATTATTCTTTTCACTGTTAATAAATTTGGAACATTATTACTACAGGAAATTTCTACCGGCGCATTTTACGAATTGTAGCAACCAAAAGTGTTTTATCATGTAGCGCTCTATGTTTACCAACTCCTATCTGTCTTCTATCGACCTATCACAGTTATCGAATCTTGACAGCCAATATGGCTGGCGCAATTCAAATCTTGCCCTCTTGTAACACATTTTAGCTTCTGACTCTTTCGTGCTCAGTAACATATAAGTCGGAAATCGAGAAAGGAACCACCAAACCGCCAAGCGGTTATCAAGGTAGTTCCCGAATAACAAAGCTATTACATAATCGCTCTAGGAAACACCTACTCCTCGGGCTAAAGCCCCGCCAGGCATTGAATTATATATATCTTTCGTGCTACTTCTTCTTGTAGTGCTTGGAGGTATTGTTCGAGAAGTGTATATTTGGGACATCACATTATATGGCCTAGGTATCGAAACTTTCTCTTCTTTATTACATTAATTATTTCGCACTGTTTTCGCATCTTATTTAGGATTTCGATATTAATAATCCTATGTCCAGGGTATACGTCACATTTTGCCATAGCACTACATTTCGAAGGCTTGCAATTTTCCATGTGATTTTTTGTTTGAGAGTCTATGCTGCAACTCCATAGAAAAGCATGGAGAACACCGGAGCAACCTCATCCTAAGTCTTATATTAATATCCCGACCCGTGAAAAAATTTTTCGTTTCGTTTACGAAAAATTCTATTCCCGAATCTCACCAAAGCCGTCAAGCTAGAATATTATTTTGAGCGCTGTAGATATTTTTTTCTCGTTTCCCTGGTATTAACGTTATTCTGATGTTTCTCTTATGGCAATCAATTTTTATTTTGCCGTTTCGCTTAAGCCGCACAGAGGTAACCTTCCAAGAACCCGTGTACAAAAAAAATGCAGCCGACACTCGAGGGAAGGAAAGCAAATAAGAAATTAATTTGGAAATTGCGCGTTCGGCGAATTGAATCGCCAAGGGAGTCACTCTCACATTTTTTTTAGCCATCCTTAATGCCCGGAGAAAATATTCTTTAATTGCCACCAGTTAAAGCGGAGCCCTCTCAGATACGACCGATTAATTGTAAAAGTACGTAATGCCATTAACGAGTCGTATTGATTATTTTCCATTCAGTTGTCCCTTTTGCGCCTGTTTAATGTTTTAGTGGCATTTCGTCTTAATTTAATTTTCACGATATTTTTATCTAGAAGTGACTTAGTGGAGACTCCAAGGGATGTATGCGATGAATACTCATATTAAGGTAGCGTAAAGCCTACTAGGGAGTGGTAATTTTTTTTAATCATTTTTATAAAAAATGTTATAATTTTTGAATAAAAAAGTTTATGGCGCCAGAAAATAAATTTGGGCATTTTTGTCTTTAGAATGTTTTAGAACAAGCTTTAAGTGTAGGGTGAATCTTACTGGGGGAGTGCTGATTTTTTTAATTATTTCTAAGAATTTTGTAGTATTTTTGGTAAAAAAATTATTGTATCTGAGAAAAAAGATATTTGGGACATTTTAACTTTATAAAGTAAGTTAGAAGAGACTCTAAGGAATGTATGTGATAAGGTAGCGTAAAGCCTACTGTGACAGTGGATTTTTTTTTATTTCTTTGAAATATTGTACTTCTTTACTGAGAAAGTCGAAACTTATATATAGAAAATATTGGGGGACATTTTTCCATTGATAGTGACTTAATAGAGATTTTAAGGGATGCATGTAGTGAATAACCAGGTGTTGTTGCCAAGCTTACTTGAGGAGTGGTGATTTTTTCTATATTCGTCTCTAAAAAAAATTTACTATTTTCAATAAAAAATTCGTAACATCTGTAAAAAATGATTTGGGTAGTTTTCCCTTCCTAGAATGACATAGTGCAGATTTTAAGGTATATCTTGCCTTTTAAAAGGTCCCCAGACTTCAGTAATTTTTTTTCAGTGATTTCATCATAAAGCTTTTTTTAGAAAATACTATCCTCTTGAATTTGAGAGGTCTAAAAGCCTTGTACGATGATTTTTCGTTTAATTATCGTCGTTCAAAGCAAAAAAGCAGTTTTGACTTCGGTAATTAATTACTCGGGAAATAATGATCGCACAGAAATTTCAAATAGGTTTTCAAAAACTGAAAAGTATACTTTATAAGTCGTAGTTATGGGTTTTTGATAAAAAAAAAATTGATGCGAGACTATTCATTGAAAAAGAGGTAAGAAATTGCGTATATAGGAACATTCCCTTAACTTGGCATAACTTTGCAAATAATGGGTAGACTAAGGATGTTGACTGTTTCTTTTCAAGCTCAACCTCTCTGAAGTAGTTTATTAGCAAATTCGTAAATTTATTACAAATTATCTAATTGAAATACAAAAATTATGGAAACCGTTTTCGGACAACGAAAATCCAAATCGAAGTACACCTTGTAATTGCCGTATCGTTTTTGGATGGCAAGCAATTACGTCGGCGCATTGAATATTTCGTTTGTTAATTACTTTTAATATTAGTTCGACATATTTTGAGACGTCACGCTAAATGAGAACCCTTTGAAATTCAACACGTTTAATTTGTCACGGTAACAACGAAGGACCCGGGCGGGTAATTATTCCTAAAATGCTTTTAAAAGGACCGACGCCTGTTTCCTTAGAATAAAAAAATTATGGGTTTTTAACTGTTTCACTATGGAATATTACCAGCGAAAAGAAATTACAAATTACAGCGAAAAACATAATTACATAGTACAAGGCTTTTAGATCGCTCAAATTAACGAGGAGAAAATCATCTAAAAAAGCTTAACGATGAAGCCGCTGAAAAAAAAATGTAATGAAGTCCGTGGAGCTTTTGAAAGGCAAGCAAAAATTTGGGAAAAAAAATTCCGATTGTTTTTTTATGATTACTCAAAAACTGCTGAAGGTAAACAATTTTCAACACAAGGTCTGAAAATTAGAAACTTGGAGCTTCAATTTGCTTCTATTAAAATTGCTTTGCGACTATTTTTCGTCAAGTTACAGCCCTTTAAAAAACATCTAAAAATTTATTATCTTTTACATCCCTTAATTTTTGCGCCCATTCTATTATCTAAATAGTTTATGTCCGATTACTTCACTAAATAATAGAGAAAGTGCATTTATTCGAGTGCCAGCCGCTATTTTTATAATTGATATTAAATAAACAAAAAAAAAAAATAGAATGTGTAGCGATCGCAAACAAGAGAAGACGGTGTTATTTTATAGAGCCATACCGTTAGAATGTTTTCTACTTTGGGAAATTTAGACGGGGCAATAGGGTCGGCTTTATCCCTTAATCGTTACATCACGCCGATCTCGCCACTTTGTACAATCCCCCCCGTAGACAAAATTAAGGTCTCGGTCAGATTAGTCGATTCTCGATGCTAATGCCCCAGTTCATTTCCTACCTTTCGGCCTTTCCTATATCGCCACGTGTTAGTTGAAGTTTATCCTCGACATCGAGTATTTTTTTTTAAATACGACATTCCAGTTTATGTAAATTTATAACTTTTTTGTAATTGAAATGATTTCATCGATTTTTATCTTGGCAGTTCGTGTACGCGCTGGGCGAATTTCGATGTTTTTATAGAAAATCTCGTTAACTATAGAGGGTACGAAAAATAGCCTTTCCACCTTCAAACAGAAAACAAAAGATAGAAAAGCTCATTACATTTAATATTTACTCTTGTCACTTTTTAACAAACTGTCAAACAACTTTAAAGTTTAAATACGGGCCTGGACCTTTTTTCAAAGTTGGCAAGAACACAACAATGCAACTAAACGCATAGAGAATGGATACAGTTTATATCAAAGACTAAGTCTCTTACAATTAGATCTTTACTACTTTGACTAATCGTTGAGAGCTGCGCTGAATTTAATTGTAGCATTTCTCTGTGTTTAAAGTACTATGTAGCTAATTGTTTTTTGCGCGATATAAATCAAGCTGACGTAAATGCAAGGTAATTAAATCAGGGAGCTGAATTGGCTGCGGACTAATCAGAATAGGTGTAAATAAGGGTTGGCTTAGTTTTTTGGGAGCCTTTGGGTCATATGCGGTTTGAGGTGGGCCATATCTTGACGTGGAATATACCGGGTGACCACTGGGAACAGGACGAATTTGAAATAACTGTTACACAAAGAATTTGCGAGATAATAAGGTTTTCTTAACATGAGAATGAAGCGTACACAATGCCATTTACGATGTGTATCATGTGTGGAAGATTATGTCATCGAGATGGTGTCCATCACGTCGACACGCATGCATGACACGCTCCAACATCGCTCGATCGATACTCATAATTTCCTCACGAATGGCATTCTTCAAGTCGATCAAATTCTGCGGTTTGTTAGCATATACCCGACTCTTCAAGTACCGCCACAGAAAAAAATCACAGATTGAAAGGTCTGGCGACTTTGGGGGCCACGGTACATCTCCAAAGCGTGAAATTATTCTTCCTAGGAACATGTGTCGGGCAACATTCATTGATGTGTTAGCAGTATGTGCCGTGGCACCATCTTTCTGAAACCACACATTCCTTAGATTTATCCCTTTTCTGCGAAGTTCTGGCATAAAAAAATTTTGGAGCATCTCAACGTAGCGGTTAGAGTTACGACCAATAATGCACGTAGGGCCAATGGCACACCACACTGTAACTTTCTCGGAATGAAGGGGTCGTTGATGGATAGTTCGTGGATTTTCGGGAGCCCAGTACCTGAAGTTCTGTTTATTAACCGTTCCATCTAAATGCAAATGAGCTTCGTCGCTCATTAGAAGCTGTAGACCTAAATTATCATCCAAAATCACTTGCATTCTAGTAGCGAAATCCTCACGAGTTTCAAAGTCCCTTTCCTTTAACTGCTGAACAATCTGTAGTTTGTAGGGGTGGAATTTTAAGTCCTTATGCAAGATTTTCCCAGCCGATTCGCGATGCAGGTTCAATGCCATTGCATGTTTTCGGGCGGACCGTGTAGGACTTCTGATGAGCGCCTCTCTCACTCGCTCGATGTTTTCAGGGGTTCTAACGGTCCTCTGTGGACCTTGTGACTTTCTCTTCATTATGCTGCCAGTTGTTCTCAAATTGTTGACCCATCTTAGGACGGTGTTGCGAGACGGAACAGCTCCCCGCCGACCAATATTGAAGTGAATGCGAAAAAGCCGCTGTGTAGTTATTACTGACTCGCCATTGCGAATAAACGTGTCGTATGCAAACACGCGATGCACCGCTGTCCGTTGCTCCATGGTTATTGAAATGGCACAACATTACGCAGGTGGTAACACCATATTTGCCCCACTCCAACTCCGCACTACGCGTTCTAAAAACATCCGGTTCCCGGTGGTCACCCTGTACAAACTAATATTTTAACTTTGATCAAAAATATACAGGGATTCAGGATAGTTTATGGCATAATTTTATATATATATATATATATATATATATATATATATATATATATATATATATATATATATATATACATACTTCAGGTACTAAGCAATACTAAAAAATAACTGAAGCGTCTCACAAATTAAAAAAGAAAACGTAATTAACATCCTTCGGCCTCTGTGCGCTAATGGTAATATTCATAGTAACATACTCAACATCACATATTGTAGGTCATTGCACGTTCATAATGGGAAATTTTGTTCGCCGCCTGTTCACGTGATGAACAGGCATACGTTTTTTATGCCGTGTAAGATTTCCAGGGCTAGTTTTAATCTTACCTACGTTAATTTAATTGGTGTATTATTATATCTCGTCAGATAAGATGAGTCGTCTAGATGAGTCTAATAAGAGTCATAACATCGATCAAGTTAATCTCAAATTAAAATAATTCATCGAGGTCAAAAATACGAGCCCTTAACCGATTTTAAACATGCTAGTTTGAAGGTGACAGTCTCAAGCCTGTGTTTTCAAATGTGACAGGAAGTGTTTTTCTCTTTTCACAAAAAAATTTACGTAAGTAATTGAAATGCGTACTTCGTTGTAATGTGGCTGCTCTAACTGAGTAAGTACTATCAAAATAAGACACTAACTTATAATTCCACTTCTCGCACGCCGAAAAAAAAAATATCGCGATTAATGTAAAACAGTAGTGGACAAGACACGGAATATCAACGTCAACTGCGCTAGCTGCATTTGTCCTGATCCTAACAGTTGATTGACCCGATCCAGTGGCGTTCTGTCGTAGGGAACATGAGGTTCTGTACTTTCTGCCTGGATATATATAGTCCAGATCCGATTTGTTTAATCTATACTTCGTGAAACAAATTAACAAATTGGTACGAAGCGCAGATACGGGAAGACAGATTTATGAGGTATTAACCGCCTACCTCGATAGCCCTCATTAATTTTATAAGCTTCTACACAGTCGCCGCATTATTTTTAAATTTACTTGAAATATACGTGGTTCGTATGTATATAATAACTTTTAGATACATCTGGTTTCGTTAAATTCCACACACATTCCATTCTTATTAATTTTATATTGTCCATTAGCGATCTAATAGACTTGGGGATTATTGCGATACAATTGCATTCAAATACCACAGTATCTGTCATTTGTTGCAAAATAAATAAATAAAAACATTAATAACAAGATGATAATTACAATGGACCCGTTCATCGTGTAATCAGCACCGTAATACGCGTCATCGGCCGGCTATGAGACGTAATACAAGCCCTGAGTTTGCGACTTCTTTTTGTTTGTGATGTTTGTGTTATTTTAAATAACCGGTGGATTGTTTTTGCTTTATGACAGTTTTAATTCGAAGCCAATTAGACAGGCCTACAAATTGTGACGTTTTGAAAGTTGTTTTAGGTTTGATAAGTGATTGTAAGTGAGCTATTTACGCTGATTTCATATCTATCTTCCGTTTTTGCCACTCACGTGAGGTTTTTGATCAACCGAATAGTAAGAATAAATTAAAAACTAAGAGAAGAATTATGCTTTAATAAACATTATATTTAATAAACATTAAAAAACATAGTAAAAAGCAACAATACAAATAGTTTTAAGTTTCTAATTCCATTTTTCTTCTTCTTAACAAAAAGTCTCTCTTCTTAACAAAAAACTTCGTTTTGTAGTTTTTCTTGTGTAATCATTCGTTGGATGTGCTCTTTTCAGCATCCAGCAGTAATCTGCCATCATCGCCACATCCCATCGACCTCTTTTCTATCTCCTTTATGTCTTGATGGAACCTTTCACCTTGTTCCTCACTAACAGCACCAAGATTTTCTGGAAAGTAGTCCAGATGAGCATGCAGAAAATGAATTTTTATGCTTATATTACAACCAAGTTCCATAAACTTATCCAGCATTTTCTTGATAATTTCCTCATAGTGCCAGTGTTTATGATTTCCTAAAAGAATTTCTTTACATTTTTAAATCATATCCAGGATTATTTTTCAATTTCTGTCATTGTTTCTTCAAACTGTTGGCCCTGCATTAATTCTCTTATTTGAGGTTCTACGACAATACCTTCCTTTAATTTTGCTTCAGAAAGAGCTGGAAATTTGTCACATAAGTACTTAAAAACAATTCCCAGTTTTATCTATAGCTTTTACATATTGCTTCATCAATCCTAATTTAATATGAAGTGGCGACAGAAGAATTTTTTGCAGATCAACCAAGTTTGTCTAAATAACGGTTTTTGAACCAGGTGTTACGTTTATAACAAAATATATTTGGCGTATTTTTACAACTTTTAGGCATTTAAAATAAAAAAAAAAACACGACACGATGTCACGAGTAAACGTACACACATAAAAAACGTACTACAGCGACTATGTAAATACCCGAATAGTATAATACCGGAATATCCCCACCAGCCAACTCTGTTTCGGTAAATCAGAAATATTGAGGCAATATTTAATTTTATAGAACCTCGGTTTTAAAACTACAAATTATTATACAGTGTACATTTACAAATACTGGCGCGTGATGGAAACAAAAAAAAACAGCGTTTCTGTAATTCATGGTAAAAGGTGGTCCAACCAAAACGCACGATGTTAATTGTAAATAAAACAAAAAGTTTTCAGAGAATTATCTTAATATTTTTTATTATGATAGAAGGATCTATGACAATTATGTGTGAAACAAAATATCGGCCAAATGCTCGCCACGGCTTCGGTGGCATACCTCTATCCGATGGTCCATATTTTCAATGACACTGAGACATAATTGAGGTTCAATGTCGTTAATGTGCCGAATTATCTCATCCTTTAGCTCTTGAATTGTTCTTGGCTTATTGACGTACACTTTTTCTTTTAAATATCCCCAAAGAAAGAAGTCCAACGGTGTCAAATCACATGATCGTGGCGGCCAATTAACATCGCCACGACGTGAGATAACACGGCCATTGAATTTCTCGCGCAAAAGTGCTATTGTTTCGTTGGCTGTGTGGCAAGTGGCACCATCCTGTTGGAACCACATATCGTCCAGGTCCATATCCTCAATTTCTGGCCACAAGAAGTCCGTTATCATCTCGCGATAGCGAACACCATTCACGGTAACTGCTTGGCCGACATCATTTTCGAATAAGTACGGCCCGATGATGCCGCCAGCCCATAAACCGCACCAAACAGTCACTCTTTGTGGATGCATCGGCTTCCACACTCGTGGATTCTCATTTGCCCAAATGCGGCAATTCTGCTTGTTAACGAATCCACTGAGGTGAAAGTGTGCCTGGTCGCTGAAGATGATTTTCTTTGTAAAGTCACCATTCACTTCTGTCTGTTCAACCAACCATTCGGCGTATTGACGACGCTTGAAATGGTCAGTAGGCTTCAGCTCTTGAGTCAATTGAACCTTGTAAGCGTGTAAATTCAAATCTTTATTCGAAATTCGCATCAGTGATGTTCGTGAGATGTTCAATTGTTGGGCACGACGACGAGTCGAGGTTGACGGCTCTTCTGCTACACTATCGCGAACAACAGCAATGTTTTCCGCAGAACGAAGTGGGCGAGCTTGCACAGGTGTTTTCACATTTCCTACAGACCCGGTTTGCTGAAATTTGCGCACAATTTGTTAAGGTGTGACTCACAATTAACAGCATTATGGTTGGACCACTCTTTAAAATAACTAAGCCAAAAAGCGAAAAAAAATCCTATCACAAAATCTTTGTTGGTCTATGTTATTCTTGCCTGATATACGGGTCTTTTTATAATTGAGTAATTTTATCGTCTGATTGGGGAATTGGGAATCGTTAAATGATATTAAATACCCTATTGAATTGTTTGCAAATTAAATTGAGACTTGCCGGAGATAAATTGTAAGTGCAGTAAAAGCTGATGAAGTCCCGTTTTATTACGATTTTTATTTGAAACCTGGAATTGAGCCGGGGCTACGCGCTTCATATCTGACGACGACGCGGAAATATTAGCAGGGGAATAAAATTGCTCCCGCGAAGACAGCCACATATACATCATCGTACCCGTATCCCACACATTATTTTCACAATTCAAAATGTCTCGAAGAGACGTATCCCAGAAATCTGTATCGATTTACAGTTAAACCATTTACGATGAACAAGGCAGCGGTCGCGGGGGGACAATTAGGGAAGTTCCGTGAGGAATCTTATTTTAATCCGTGATTATAAAAGTTGTGTGGCAGCCTCTAATTATACAGGACCTGCGTTGCGTTAAAGTAAGATTAATATATTTTGAAAGTTTCTCTGATACTTCTAATCTCTCCTCCCTCTCCCATTTTTGTGGCCGAATTTACGCCACGTCCCGGAATACAAGAAAGGTTGGGCAAGGTTAAAGTTGCGCTGTTGTATGCCCGGTAATGCGGTACCAATAAGTCAGGGAAATCTAGATTTGCAAGTATTTGAAAAAAGATTAAAAATCGAAACAGGAAAAGTACTTTCTCTATTGCTACATTATCTTTTTCAGATTCTGTGAATAAATGTTTGTCTAGACGTTTCGCTTTTCTTTGACCATCATCAGGTTTTTTATTTTAGATACTAGATAGATAGACTTTAACTGACAGTCGTCGTATGTGGAGGTGTTCTTTTTTTAATTACTTCGAAACTATAAACTATAAAATTTCGTCATAAAATTTCTATCAGAGATAACTGTCTTTTAATTTCTAAACAGTTTTAACGTAACACTGCGATGATGATCCTGAACTTAGGAAAGCGGTCGACGAATCGTAGTGGAGGGGGATCAGCAGCACACTTTTCACGGTTTTAGGGTCATAGTTGATCGTCATTAATCGATCGAGGCGTACGTACGGTCTCCGCTGTGTAAGTTGAAACGTTTTAATTTAATAATGCGTTATGTCACACGTGTGAAAGCCCAGAAAACGTTTATATGCACCAAGCGAACAAGTTCATTGGCGAATTTGATGATTTATTCTACGATGGAGGGAAAGTAATATATAAAGTATGGAATAAACCCTTAAAGTGCTGGTCCAAATCCGACTGTACACGCTACGTGAATTCTATGCAACATCGACATAGAAAACAAAGCGTGCCCTTGCAAACTCAATTTATTTATTGTTGATGTTGATAGCCTGTAATATTCCGCTTCCAGTACCAGATATAGAACCATTTCGAAAGTTTTGGCCCAAATAATACACAGTTCCAGTTACCAAGTCACATAATATTATGGAGCAATATATCGTCTGTACGCGACGACGTTACAGAGAGGATTACACGTAAATTACAAAATAGACGACTGTGGTTATGTGTTGACGAGGTGACGGATCGTAAAAAGGTCTATGGTAAATATTATAGTACTGGGCCCTCGGCAATCGACATTTCCATTGCTATTAGCTAGCAAAAGACTCACAAAGGATTCATAGTTATTTCGTATCAAACGCTGTACGATGTTTTTGGCGTTCTGCCTAGTCGACAATTTGTTAAAGCCTAAGCGTCATGTTGTGGAATCACGTACGGGTTGTGTTCGGCGAGAGAGGCATACGTCTCGTATATTGCCCTTTCTACAATAACGTCTGATGAGGGTGGTTTGTGTTCTCATTTTTCCCCCCTTATTATTTATTATTTTTGTACTACCACCAGGCAGCTTTGCGACGACGTGACTTCACGTTTTAAGTAATACGTATGTATAATGATTTGTGTATTGTTACTAAATCGTGCTTGCTTGTTCGAGGAATTTTTCTAGGATAATGTTTCGGGTCTAGCGTACATAATATTTATTTTCGATAAAAAAAAGTCTTGAAACTAAGCGGAACCGTATATCGAACTGAAAGAGCGAATTTGCGATATGCGAAAATAAAATGTATACAATATGTCCTTAAAGTTATAGGAATAGCATCGTCTTTTGAAGAAATATCTCGCAATTTCCTGGTCAATTGTAATTAATACGTACAGGGTGATCGTACAGAAAATTTAAGTATGGTTTTAAAAATTGCAAAGTAGTCTTTACAATTCGTAGTTATGGGTTTCTGATAAAGAAAATTTTTCGGTGCGAGGATGTTTATTGAAAAAGAGAAAAAAATTGCGTATTTAGGGATATTCGCTTAACTTGAAATAACTTTACAAATAATGGATAGACTAAGGATGTTCACAGTGTCTTTTCAACCTCAAAGTATCTCAAAGAAACCCTGAAAATTTCAAAGCGCTACGATATTTGTTTTTCATTGTGTTGGGAATGATTGAATTTATCAATTTTTAATTTTTTATTTATTTTTTGAGTTTGAAAATGTTTTTTTAGCTGTAATCTTTAGCAGTAAATCCTTTAGCAGTAATAATCTTTTTTTTATTAAAAAATGTTAATTTTTGTAAAAAAAATGGAAAAAAATATTCTAAACTAACTTTTTTGCTTTGAGCGACGATAACTTAGCGAAAAATCATCGTACAAGGCTTTTAGGTCACTTAAATTGAAAAGGATAAAATCATCTAAAATGAATGGCTTCGTAATGAAATCACTGAAAACAAATTATTGAAGTCCGTGGATTTTTTGAAAGACGAGCAATAATTTGGAAAAGTTTTTTCGATGGTTTTCTTGTGATTACTCAAAAATTGCTGACGATAAAGAATTTTTAATTCAAGATCTGAAAACTATAAACTTGACGCTTTAATTTCCTTTCTTTTTAATTGCTCTGCGACTATTTTTCTCCAAGTTAGAGCGCTTTGAAAATTACCTAAAAATTTTTAATTTTTTATGTCCCTTAATTTTTGTGCCTAGTGTATTAAAAAAATTATCGATGACGTCATACCTCCTACACGAATCACCCTGTATGTATCAATTATATGTTAAAAAATGCAGAATTAAAAATAAAATTTGACTGGCCCGAGAATTTTTCTCAAACGTTATTAACCTTTTAACGAGTGTATTCATTATTTTACGAAAGCATTGTATAAAGGTGTGATAAAGGAGGGAGGTACTTTTAATCCTTGAAAATTTGGATGATTTTTCATCCAAATGTTTGATGAAAAAGGATTTTTTGGATGTTGAGACGTCTTCTATTTTCTGATCCACCCATGTTTGCACCCAGGCCAAATTTAAAATTTCCATTAAATCCTTTAATGGAAATTATTTTCGAACGTTCAATTTTCGTGTACCAAAGTGCCCAACGATCTACAGAAAACAGACTAGTCGCTCCGTTTATAAATCGCAAGCCGTAGTAAATCTTCTTACTCAGTCTGAATTGTTTTATTTACTCAAACTTTAATTGCAAAATAAACTGGAATTAGCTTGGCTGACGCACGGTAAACATTGAAGCTGATTTCATAAGCTACTGTAAACTATAAAAGATTTATCTGTTACTACATACATACATACACGGAGGTTAAATGTATTGAATATCATATGTTAAGTAGCGTGAGAATTGAAAAGACTTGAGAAATGTATCGCGTGTTTGTATATATATTTATCCGTATATTTTTTTAATGATAAACTATTTGGAATTGTTTTAAGAATAAATCGCTAGAATAATTGTCGATTCGAACAAGTTAACGGTGTCAAGAAGGTAAATGAAAGTGACAGAAATAAGATGAATATTATTCAGTTCAGCTCGTGGAAGCTGTTGAAAATCATGCGAAAATCATCGACGCACAAAACGTCGCCGGAATAAAGGATGAGGTTTTGTAGGGATTGAGGATTGAGTTCCGGAAACGGTAAAAGAAGTAGGAAATAAACAAGGATGTTCTGTAAATGAAAGAAATACAAAGAGTTTAACGTTCTCTATTTTTACAGCCGTACAGGCTGCTTATGACAATGAAGGGATTTAAAAAAAATTAAAACCTTTGCTGGATAGATTTTCACTTCTTATTTGTTAAACATAACAATTGTTTCGCTAGCACTTCTTCAGATGTTGAGTACATAAACTGTGTGTT
This sequence comes from Rosalia funebris, assembly GCA_037954035.1. Lineage (NCBI taxonomy): Eukaryota > Metazoa > Arthropoda > Insecta > Coleoptera > Cerambycidae > Rosalia > Rosalia funebris. The sequence continues at coordinate 24,711,515 of JAZFAV010000003.1, read as the reverse complement.
GAGGACATAGTCTATGTACTCAACATCTGAAGAAGCCACTGTGTTGGCAAAACAGTTGTTGTTTAACAAATAAAAAGTGAAAATCTAACCAGCAAAGGTTTTAATTTTGTATAAATATGGATTTTCATCAAGTAACGGCCCAATAAATTCAGAAGGGATTTAAATATATCAACATTATATGTAGGAAGTTTCTTGCTCAAGCTGTTGCAACGTTGCCATATACAATATTTCGATGAATATTTAGGGAAACTCATATCTATTAAAGTCTTTAATTGTGTAGCTTATTTCTTGTTTATTGATAGCATAAATAATTGCAATATATTGCAGAATCATTGGCAATTTAATTAAGATTATTATTGGCGGCCGAGTGCCATTACTTTACTTGCAGTTCGAAAAAACTAAGTACGGTTCTGCTTAGCATAACGCACGCGTATTGTTCAAGCAAGCGAATAATATTTCGATGATTGAAATTACCGATTTTTAAAAACAATTCGAAACTTATTTATTTATTTTCTACAATAGATTGGACATAGAGACGTGCAAGCGAATAACTAACTGTAAAATGTGCCTACAGGGTATATATATATATATATATATATATATATATATATATATATATATATATATATATATATATATATATATATATACAAGGCTTTTAGACCGCTTAAATTAAAGAAGATAACGTTATTTAAAAAATATTTATGATGAAATCACTCAAAAAAAGTTATTGAAGTCCGTGTACCTTTTGAAAAGCAAGTAGAAATTTGATTTTTTGTTCCGATGGCTCTGCGACTATTTCTTTCCTAGTTACAGCCCTTTGGAAATCACCTAGGATTTTTTTACGTCCCTTAATTTTTGTGCCTAGTTTATATTGCAAATAAACTGCAAACTGTATTTTCTTTTGTAGGTGACAGCCTAAATGGCGTATGCACCGAGGGTTACTTCCAATGCATCAACGACACCCTCTGCGTCCCGCAGGACAATAACTGCGATGGAAAAGTGGACTGCCCTAGCGGAAGTGACGAGGTCAATTGCGGTAAGTGTTTAACAACACTCTATAGGATTTTGTACACATGGTAAGATTTCAGTTCACTGAAATCCCTTGGGATATGGGTAAATAAAAGACATGAAATGCAATTCTATTATTGCTATGATCATCACTGGGGGATGGACAGCTTTAAAATATGAGTAATGCTAGAGATACTTTCTTAAACTTTGACTATTTTAATTTAATCCTAAAGTTGCCGGTAAAATGGTTCATCTGCCACAGCATCTAGCCTATTATAGTCCAATTAATACCGGAATCAATAGATAACGGCCCAATGTATATAATTTCCCAAAATCTTTAACAGGGAAAAAAATAGCGTTTTTAGTCCTTTGCGCATTAACGGCGAACTTAACCTAAAAGGGTTCGTAAAGTTGAAAAATACGATTTTTCGCAAATAAAAACAAAACTAAGGCTCGTAGAGAAATAAGTTAAATGAGAAAGATGTAGATATCAAAAAAACCTATCGATTCGTATTTTTACATGTATCGATTGCCATATTAGTTTTCGAGATATATCGAAAAAACCGTCAAAAATCGACTATTTTTGTATTCGCCGTATCTATTGCAAACTAAGGTTTAGAAAATTGTTACTTGGTGTAAGTGTAGGCCTTGACGAGCCAAAAAAGTAGCTTTTTTAAAAATTAAAAAATATTGCAAGTTTCTCGAGATATATCGATTTTTTGAAAAAAAAGTCGTCTCGGAAATCGGCTCCTCTTGCTCGACGGATGGTCCTAGAGAAACGAATCGGGGCTCATTTTTTCCGTTGAGAGTTGTACTTTCATGGTAATAAAAGATGGCAGCGAACAATCAATAAAATACCGTAAAATGTCGAAAAATTAAAAAAAAAAATGAAAATTTTAATTTTTCGGGGTCTATTTTGTTTAATAAACAAATTTAATTGTTATATTCGTGTTTATCTCGTCGAGCTACCCCAGATTAAGCACAAAAGAATTTTTGCACGTGATCCAGAACTCAAGATATTAAAGATTTTGGAAGCGCGGATCCAGTTTTTGGAGCGGCCGATCGCCGTTACCCCAATTTTGCCGCCGGCTCGCGCGGCACACGCACACTTCTCTTCGATACTCGTTTATTAGTGCTAAAACTGGATCAAATGAGGTGCAGTATTTTTTTGTTGAAAAAATGGACGCTGTAGCACGTAAATAGCGCCCTCTGGAATTTTTTGAAAAAACAAATTATCTCGACTCCAGAAGGTTGTAAAGCAACATTTTCTTTTATAAATCCGCGTAAAAATGCCAGCGATCGATTTATGTAGTAGACATTATTGAAAAATGAAAATCGAAGAAATTATTAAAGAAAAACGGGAGCAAAGAATTTTCAATTTTTTCAAAGTCGTTTTTGGAGCCTTCAAATTAAAAAAATCATTACCATTTTTTATTACCATGAAAGTAAAACTCTTACCGAAAAAAATGATACCCGATTCGTTTCACTAAGACCATCTGTCGAGTAAGAGGAGCCGATTTCCGAGACGACCTTTTTTTCGAAAAATCGATATATCTCGAAAAATTCGCGATATTTTTTAATTTTTAAAAAAGATACTGTTTTGGACCGCCAAGGGCTATATCTATACCAAGTAACAATTTTCTAAACCTTAATGTGCAAGAGATACGGTAAAAACAAAAATAGTCGATTTTTGATGATTTTTTCGATATACAGGGTTTCCCAGATTTAAACGGACATACTCTAGTGGAATGTAGAGCTGAGTTCAAAACACCCCTATACTTCACTGCCGTTGAATGTGAACCTTTTTTGAGATACGGGGTGTTTTATGGTTTTTGACCAGAACTTTAGTCCGCCATATTCTTTTTCCTCCATTTTTTTAATATAGCTCTTTGGGTCGTTAACATCACACTGTATATTATTTTGTGGTAAATGTTAGTAAACTTTTAAAAAGCCTATGGACCAGTTTATGAAATAATGTCATAATATTTGATGGCACGTTTATGGTTATTCTTCAATAAATTTTCAAAAGTATAGTAAAACAAAATTTGACATTCTACAAATAACAAAATCCAGTTGCTAACATCATTATACGGTAAGTATAGATGTGCTTTGAACTCATCTGAGTGTGCTCTACCTTCCACTAGAGTATGTCCGTTTAAATCTGGTACATCCTGTATCTCGAAAAGTCATATGGCAATCGATATGTTTAAAAATACTAATCGATAGGTTTTTTTTAATACCTACAACTTTCTCATTTAACTTTTTCCTCTACGAGCCTTACTTTTTATTTTATTTGCAAAAACGAATTTTTTAGCCAAGGATTAAAAACGTTATATTTCTTACAATTTTCTATCCTATACGGCCATATATTTTTTTTCCTGTTAAAGATTTTGGGGAGTCCTTATACCTATTGATTGGACTATTAAGTAAAGAACAAACACGTGTCAATTATACAAAGTAAATATTTCGACACGATATAAATTCCAGCGGATAAACATTGCAAAATGAAAAATATCCCGGCCTCGCCCGAATCCATGTAAAATATCGGCACACGCGTGTTTATTAAACTCGAGTTTGAATAATGGGCTCACAATTCTGCGGTTTCTTTTTAATAGACAATCCTGGCGTATGATCGATGAGCGCTAATAAGTGCCAGTAAACTCTCTCCTCAAAATCGTTCTGTTTGCTCGACGATAGCGACAGGATTGAGAGGGAAGGGGGCGCTTAATATCGCTACAAAACACCCGACTAAAATAGTTTAAGTACCGTGATAACGCCCGTTGCCGTACGGTTTTTGGTAAAGTGAATTTTAAGAGCTTTTATCGCATACCTGGAAAAGTTTTTATATTAAAAGCTGTGGGAAATTTTATATAGTTGCTGGGGGGGAGCGCGTTCTCGCGTCTCGAATTTTAAGCGACGTTTGCAGCCGAAATAAAACGCAAATACGTTATACAGGGTGTTTCTTAATATGCGGGACAATATTATGAGATCTATTGCAGTTTGTCCCACAAATTATGTTTAAAGCGTCTATTCTGGCGAGCCGTGACAGAGGCGGACTATCGATGCGTTGCCGATGTTCGTTTCTATAGCAAGGATTTTGCCACCGCGTGTTACACAGAGACCTGATATCATCTAATCGCTGTTTTCACTTTTTACGCTGCCTTGCGGATCTCGTGTATTTGAATTTCTGGTTATTTTTCCGAGACATGTGTTGGTAATTTTTTTATCTATACATTCTTTCCCATTGTTCTGTTTATTTGAGTATTCGTTAATATTCACTATTACATTATGATGTATTTTGTACTATCACTGTGTAATAATAGTGAAGTGATTTTAGACTCTGTTGCTTTAGAATAGACGCTTTAATTATGACATCCTGTGTAATATAATTCTGTTATCAATTATGAAGGAAGAATCTAGCATCGATAGGGAAGATGTAGGAAAACCTATATTGAGGGAGGAATTTGAAATAGCACTAAGGGGGCTAAAGAACAATAGAGCGCCGGGTGTAGATAAAATACAGGCGGAAATTTTGAAATGTGCGGGACAGAAAGTAGTAAATAGGATGTTTGAACTGGTAAAATACATATACGAAACGGGCGAGATGCCGGAGGATTATAAGAGGAACATTATCGTTACTATACCGAAAAAGAGAGGAGCCGACAAATGCGAGAACTTTAGAACGATTAGCCTAACTTCCCATGCGTCAAAAATCTTAACTAGAATAGTGCAGAAGAGGATGGAAAATAGAGCGGAGGAAATACTAGGAGAAGACCAATTCGGGTTTAGGCGAAATAGGGGAACTCGCGAAGCTATTCTGGCGCTAAGAGTAATGTTAGAGAAAACAATAGAAAAAGGAAAGAACGCTTATATAGGATTTGTAGATTTAGAAAAAGCTTTTGATAACGTAAGATAGGAAAAAATGTTCGAGATATTAAAGAGCGCGGGAATGAAGTATAGAGATAGGAGAGTAGTACACAATCTATACAAAGAGCAAACTGCTGTTATAGAAGTAGAAGGGGAAAAAAGGGAAGTAGGTATTAGGAAAGGAGTAAGACAAGGATGTACGCTATCACCACTAATTTTTAATCTGTACATCGAAGAGGCGATTAATGTGGTAAAGGATAGAGTGGATTTCGGGATTAAAGTACAGGGACAGAAACTAAAAATGCTGAGATTCGCGGATGATATAGCAGTATTATCATCTAGTAAGGAGGAATTAGAATCAGCATTGAACGAAATGGAGGCAGTGTTGGCAGAGGAATATGGAATGAGGGTGAATAAAAACAAAACTAAAGTGTTAGTGTGCAGAGGGCGCAAGAGCAGAGCAAAAACGAAAGTACAAATTAATATAAAAAGATTGGAGGAAGTTAAATACTTCACTTATTTAGGAAGTAAAGTAAATTGAGATGGAAGACGCGATAAAGACATAAAACAAAGAATAGCGCAGGGTCGAGTAGCTTTTAACAAAAAGAAAGCACTTGTATGCTCGGGGGTAATAAACTTAGAAACACTGAAGAGATTTTTGAAAACGTATGTATGGAGCACGGCACTATACGGTTGCCAAACCTGGACGGTAGGGGAAGCAAGTAGGAAGAAATTAGAAGCTTTTGAGATGTGGTGTTACCGAAGAATGATGAAAATACCATGGACTGATAGGGTTAGAAACGAAGAAGTATTAGAGAAAGTCGGCGAGAAAAGAAGTATGTGGAAAAACATAAAGAAGAGAAGAGATAGAATGGTAGGCCACTTGCTGAGACATGGGGGAATAGTCCGCGATATTTTGGAGGCAGAAATAGGAGTGAAGAAAGGCAGAGGCAGGCCTAGATTAGACTACTGCTCGCAAATAGTAAGGGATGTAGGTTGTAGCACAATTAGCGAAATGCGTAGGTTAGCACAAGATAGGAGAAGCTGGAGGTTAGCGTCCAACCAGTCTTAGGACTGATTATCTTATGATGATGATCAATTATGAAGGGTGTTACAATAAGAACGCGAGATTTGCATTGCCATTTTGGCTGTCATGTTTCGATAGGTACAGATAGGAGTTAGTAAACATGGAGTGCTATACGATGCAACAACGCATCTTTATTGTGGTCGTTCAGAGCAAAACATGACAGTTCGCGAGAGTGTGGCCGAGAATCTAGGGACCTCGATTCGTCATCGTGTACAAGAATTGGACATTTCAACAGTCACTCTTCACCGTATTCTCTCTACAAGATTTGCATCTCTATGCTTACAAATAAGTACGCTTATAAGTCCAATTGAATTTGGGGTAGAGAGCTCACCAACTGGATCATTGAACATCAAGAAGTGATTGTCGATTTTGTGGACAAAATCATCTTCAGCGACGAGGCCTATGTTAACCTAGACGGCTTCGTTAACAGGCAAAATTGCCGCATTTTGGGCTCAGAAAATCCACGAATGATTCATGAGAAACAAATGCTTCCCCAAAGGGTCACTGTTTGGTGTGCACTGTGGTCTGAAGGTATCATTGAACCATTTTTCTTTAAGAATGAGGTAAATAATGCACTAACGGTAAATAGTGAACGTTATTCCGACATGCTAACCCAGTTACCTGTGCCTCAATTGGAAAGATATTGCTCTTGCATACAAGTGGTTTCAGCTGGACTTTGCGATACCACCATTGACGGTCTTGCACGAGTGTTTTCTTCGTCGTGCCATCTCCCGTTTTGATGACTAGAATTGGCCGCCACGATCTTGCGATTTAACACCTATGGACTTTTTTCTGTGGGGTTTTTGAAGACTCAGGTTTACTCCAACAAGCCTACGACCACCTAAGCATTGAAGGCCGAAATTGAACGCTGTATCAATGAAATACCGGCACATTTATTCAAAACCTTTTTGAAAATTTCGCCAGAAGAGTACAATACTTCTTATTGTAACACCTCATATTAATAACAATATTTAAAAATATAAGTATTTTGAAAATAGTAACAATGTAGGTTTTACAGTAATAACATGCATATAGCATTTTGTCATATTTTCTTCCGCAGATGATAAACACGACAATGACTATTGGGACCACCTTTACAGGAAGAATCCTGCTGCTGAACACGATGACCTTGACAAAACGTGCCGTAAGTATTGCGTTGTGTATCACGATTTAAAACCCGTAAAATAGATTTCGCTCAATAAGTCGGTATTATTGGGAGTTCGTTAAAATTGTTTCCAGACGTACGGTATGTTTGTAGTTTTTTTTTGTGTTTTTTTTTCAGACTTATCATATAACGGTTCCTGTAGATGCAGAGCGAGAGACTTGCTATGCCAACACCTGAATTACAAGAGAGCACCCGACGATTTACCTCAAGAATACATCGATATTTTGTAAGTGGATTTTTTACCGTATTATTGTCTTATAATTCAAGCTTGAATCTTTTAGAGACTTTACCGGGAACAACTTCAAAATGCTATCTGCCGATTCGGTGAGGGCCGTACCAAACGAAGTCAACAAATTGTAAGTGATTTTCGATGATAGTAAAATTTTAGCAATATTAGTTGTTCTAAAATTGATGGTACGTAAAAAAATAATATACTCTCGTCAATAGCAGTCGATTCGGATACTCTAACTGACCAGTATGTATAAAATGGCATATACAGGGTGTTTAGAATTTTCCGCATTTTAATTCACTTTGCAAATATTGGAAAAGATGGAACATACATTACATTTAGCTCTATTTTTGTGTAAGGTTAAGGTTTTTATGTTATATTTTATAAAATCTGTATCATGTGGTATTTTTTTGACAAGTTCAACATTTTGACAAAGAATATTACGATATGGTCTTCAATTGGTAGGTGCCTTTTTGACATGTATTTACAAAAACAATAAATAATGTCATTAGCGACAAGAACAACAAATATTTAATCATAGTTCAAAGTTCATCTTCAAGAATTAACTTCCAATTTGTACTAGTTTGTCGGATAATAATTTTACTAACACCTTACACTTTATAGCCCTCGCGCGTCGTTTTCGCCTTTTCTCTCCGCCTTCTTAGTGTTACCCTTCAACTCCTGCTGGATCGTCTCCAGCGTTTTCCCCTTGGTCTCGGGCAGCGCGAACCGGAAGAACAAGGTCCCCGCGAAGGTGATCGCCGCGAAGCTGTAAAACGGCACCGTCATACCGAAATTGTCGGCCGTGTATTGATAGAACTTGGTGCTGGACATCATGGTGCACGCCGTTATGACGCTGCTCAGGGACAACGCTCTCGCCTTGATGCTCGTCGAGAATATCTCCGAGACGAAGATGTTCACGACTACCCCCAGTCCAAGACCGAACGCTATCACGAATAGCGCCATCATCACCAACGGCAACCAGTGGAGACCTGAAATGTCCGCGATTGTGTAATCTCTGATGACGAAGAACGTCCCTAAAATGAAGAGGACCAGGAAGGACGTTCCAGAGGAAAATACGAGGATCGGTTTTCTTCCGAACCTGTCTACGAATAGTGTCACCAGGAAGCTCATGATGAGTTGGACTATCAACAGCAAAGACGATCCCATGACCGGCGACAGGTCGGTGGATTCTTCGATGAGGATTTGGTAATACGTAGCGTAAGCGGTACACCCGGTGTACTGCTGGAAGAACCTCACCGCGAAGATTATCATGAAAGCCTTGCGATTCGAGGGGATGGCGAAGAGATCCTTGTATGTGCCTGACTCCGACATTTGCCTTTTCACGTCAGCCGTTAGACCGAAGATTTCCTTCTCTACGTTGTTCCTTCTTCGAAGGAATTGCAAGCTACGCGTCGCCTCCTCGCTCCTGCCCTTCATCAAGAGGTAATACGGGCTGTCGGGCATGCGGTGGAACACCAACCACTGCACTATAGGAGACGCCAAGCCTATTAGAGCTGTCGTGTGGATATCCAAGTAGGAACCTACGACGTTGATGAAGAGCGCGCCTGTCACGAAGATGGACGTGGTGAGAGTTCCCAGAATCCCCCGTATGGATGGCTCGGCCACCTCCGCCACGTACATGGGATAGATGATAAGTGTAGCGCCTTCTCCTATGCCACCTAAAAGGAGGTTCATATCAGGTACGAACGGTGTTATTGTGTCACAACACGCGCCAGCCTTGTGGCGTTTAATCTCGATATGTGGCAGTCACTAGACAAAATGGTTACCTGCTATCCTGGCGCAATACAGCAACGGTTTGCCCAAGTACGAAAAATAGATCAGGAGCATCGAGAGGACTTGGGGAAAGGCGATGTATAGTAGCGTCCATTTTCTTCCTAACACGTCGGCCAGGGTAGACGAAAGTATGCCTCCTACGATATGGCCCAGTGAGCCTACGATCGCTATGTACGACGCTTCGTTTTCTGTGACGTCAAACGGGTATTCTGGCGATAGGATTTTCCTCAGGGAAGGTCCAGGCCATCCGGTGTGCAAACCAATCGTGAAGAGAACCACACTTGCTAGAAAAACGTTGATGAATGATGGGTTAACGCGTCGGTATAGAAATAAAAGTTATGAATGTCTTACCGGAAACACAAGCGATGTATTGGGACAACTTGCTTCCATCTTGCTTCGAAACCATTTTCCAAGGGAACGTCTCTCTTCCTCGTTCAAGTTTCTAATGCTAGTTCAGGAGGTTTTAATAACCGTGCCTTGCCTACCACCATTGCTTTGCCGCTGCAGGTTCGACGTAGAACTGAACTCTCGATAGAACGTTTGAGAATATATTTCGAACTAAATAAACAGCAGGTTTTGTTGTAAGCCTTGTGGAAAATGACCACGTAGAAAGTCAACATGCATGACACGGGACGATATGAATTGTTTCGTCCCATATTTTAATACTGTTTAAACACAGCGACTACATGCGTAGTAATTTTAATATTTCGAGTAAATTTGCGAAGTGATTACTATCCAGTGTTTTAATTTTACGTCTGTTACCTAGTGATGTATCTTATCGGTGGCTACAATGAAAAGTTATTTAAATACAAACAATGTTGAGTATATACACAGTCCGATAGAACAATCACGATCTATTTCAGGCTATGGATGTCAGTGGTGTATTTACAGTTCTAGGCTATACCATGACAGAAAAGTAGATTAGACCGTGAATGTGATTTATTTTGAATATATTTGCTGCGTCATCTAGGTCTCGGTTATACCTGATCCCCTTCCTGATCTGAGACCGATCAAAATCTCGAAAGCGTATTGATATATATTTTTTAATACACTCTGTTCAGTAATAGCATTACAACAGCGTTACAGGACTTCCACTAAGACCTCCAGGTCCTTGTGGGGACTCTAGAATCGCCACTCGGTGTGTATGTGAGAGAGCGCCACATTCCTCGCCACGTGTGGTGGCAAAGGTCTCTGCGAGTTAGGAAATGTATTCCCGACCATTGTATAAGAGCCCAGAGGTTTTCAATGGTATTAGCATCTAGACTTTAAGATGGCCAGGGAAAGGGGAACTGAATATCTACCTTGTCTGTGGGGTAATTGGACGATGAAGTAATGGATTCATTACTCAGTAATGTTCTAGTTCCGACCCACGTAGACTTCTGCCCACGGCAGACGTTGTGCCCATTTTTTAACAAATTCAGTCGCCTTTTGCATATACGAGGTGAAAATTCGTTTATATTACGAGGGGGTACCCAAAAGAAACCTAACTGATGTTGTGGTGGGCGGAGTTTTTGTAGTACCGCGTTCTGCCGCTGGAGTGCATAGAGCTACCGTTCCCGAGTCAGTAAGCCAAACGTCGTCACTAGAGAATGTTCCATTCGGCTTGTGTGAATTTTTTAGCGAGAGTTTTTTTGTGTGCTCGTCGTTTTTTTAATTCTCGTGAACATTCCGCGGGGGTAAAATTTTGCTTCTTGTTCGGAAGAACTGGCACAGAAACTCTTGAATTATTAAAACGGCCTACAAGGCTGATACTATTGGGAAAACTCAATTGTTTGAGTGGTTTTCACGTTTCAAAGGAGGTGAAATATCAATTGATGGCAAACCTCGCCCTGGTCGCCCTTTTCGCCCTTCCACGGCTCCATCTGATGGTTATGTTGAAAACATTCGCGAAATCATCCTAGAAGATCGATGATGGATCATTGATGAAGTTGTAGAAATTTGTGGTCAAAAATTGGCATAAATCAGGCATCTTCCACCGCAAACTGTTGTGCAATCTTTTCAAAACTTCCAGGTAGAAAGCCTGGTTAACTGTCTGACCCTGTGGAACGCTAAATGGACAACTCCTCTTACATCGAAAAAACAAAAAAAAAAAAAACGACGAGCACACAAGACAACCCTCACTAAAAAATTCATACAATCTGAACGCTTGGATTACTGACTCGGCAACGCTCCTCTGTACAAATACTCCGCCCACCGCAACATCAGTTCGGTTTCTTTTTGGTACCCCCTCGTAATATAAACGAATTTTCACCTCGAAACTGTCTTTCATGGTCTCGATAATAACGACCCAGTTCTGTTTATATTGTTAGCCGAGATTTCGTTTCCTTTGATCCCATCAGAGCAATCGCTTTTCAAATTTGCAATTTTACACATTTACCAAGTATTTCTAAGCCTTAAAGTATAAAAAAATAAAACTGCTTGTGTTTCTTGTATCTCCCAATAAATATGGAAAATTCTAACCCGGCAACTGTTTTCCTGAAAGTAAACCGCCTCTAATATTATCGTATTATTGACACTGAAGATGATCGCGTGGGCTTTGACGACTCAATTAAAATTTTATAGCCTCTCTGTAATAATAAAAAAGCGATCCACTTAATGAATCAACATAATTCTTTAGCGCTTCCATAAAGATGAGTGATATTTTATATGGCTGTTAATATAGGTATCCCATATTTCGCATTTTTTTATACTCCGTTTTATACGGGCGGTCATGAGATAAACTGCATATATTGATTGGCGCCAGTGGCGGTACAAAAATCGATCTAAATAAGTTTAAAACTAAATTACCGACGCCTATATCATCGAGTTAAAGGAATATGAGCAGTAGGTTCATGTAAAAGTTACATTTGGACTTTCTCCTAGATGATGTTCTCTTGCAAACGCCACCGCTATTTCAAAAAGTTGCCACCAAATGTACGAGTGCCAAAAATTCCTTGGTCGATTTTCTCGTGATTTGGAAACTATTCCGGACACTCTTCTTTCATTTCATTTCAAAAACTAACTTTACCTATAATAGATTTATTTTTTCGATAAACTTATACACTTCTATCATCACGAACTCTTTGTCTTAAGGTTGGCAACTAAGTCATCAAATTGGTGATGCTGAAAAGAGCAGTTCATAGTTATCGACATACGTTTTAGTGTATTTTCTGTGTGACGTCAACTTCAATCAATTTGGATCTCGCTGTATTTCCATTTATTTTAGTCTTCCGGTAAAAATAGAAACAGAATACATCTAATGAGTCATTTGATGGAATAAGAAGCTGTCTCCTGATGGTGGACCATAAATTTTGATTATAAACGCTAGAATTCTCTCGTGACAAATTGATTTATTAAAAATACATATAATCCAGACGAAGTTATTTGTGGATAGCGTAACTTCCAGTCTGTTACACTCAGCACTTGCTGACGCGATGTACGCTACGTTTTTCTAGTTTTTCTTTTTCGCCTTCATGCCTGCCTTTCTAATAAACAAACTGTGGCATCCGATTTCACTAGTATCACCGAACAGAAACTAAGACTAGAAGGTCCACTCGCCGTCGGAACGTTGATCGTGCGCTTACAAAGGTATGCCGACACGCAGCTGTTAAACGGTGGTCTTCTCCTATAGAGCCGTTTCGTAACGGCAATATTTTGTTGAATTAAAATAATAGCTATGACTTACTGTTCATGAACACACTACGCGGAGGATTGGTTAAGTAATTTGTATAGAAATGTATTGGCGTTCCGCCGCGTAAGTTCGGCGACAGAATATCCGTGCAGTGCGGCGCTGGCCTTAGTTTCTGTTCGGTGCTAGTACCGACACCTGTATGGACGCTTATCCTAGCTGACATCGAGACGGGTTCGCGATATTGTAGCCCTCGACGACCTTGTTGACTCTCGCCCTTCGGGCCCGATGGTCTTGGCTATTAAATTGTAATCGTCGTGTGACGAATTCCAACGGGCTCGACTCTTTACCTGTTACATGGAAAACTTACAGTCGATCGACAAGTATGCGCGCTTCAAAGGAACGGGATTCCTCGGAGTCAAAGTCAAAGTTGCTAATTAAAGCACCAGCGGTGGTAATTAAAACGCAAGTGGTGTTTCTGTTGCTAGACCTCCTGCAAATAAAGTAATTCCGGAGAATATTAAAAAAGTTCAATTTCCGATGGAACGAAAACAAAGGAGGTGAAACGGCGCCGGGCACCTTAAGGCAGGATGCCGAATAAAGTTTAATCAATTTCCGATGGGGATATTTCTGGTATTTCCTTTTGTAAACTTCCAAGTATTATTGGTCCTTCAGAGAACATTTTCCCACGTGGATGTACCGAATATTCGACCCAGTCTCGGGTTCCATCGAGCGCCGTCTTTACATCGTATTACAGAGGGCCAAGTGAAACATAAAAAGAGTTCACTCTGTATAACATGCCGGCCTGAATCTATTCTATCGGTTAAAGGAATGGATGTAACTGATCTGTCCTGTTTATCTAAATCCTCGACGCTAGCGTTCCAGATCTTTTAGAATCTCAAGTGTTAATATTTAATTGCTATACAATTCGTGAAAATATCACATATTAATAAATGTATTTTAAAAATAAAATATACAGAGTGACTAAAAGAGACTTGACTTGAGAAAATAGTATGATTCATATGGACAACATGTGAACGGATGAGTGAAGTGTGCGTGGACTCTACACCATAGGCGTATCATGCCAGAGGGGACCAAATATATAAAAAAAAATGGAAATTGCAATATGCCTTGAATATTATAATCTCGCTATACTTTCGTCACAGGTGGCCATCGTTTTGAAATAAATTATCCTACGGTCTACGTTATTTAAACTTTAATTTTCTGTCTATTATGGGAATCACAGAAAATGCTATCGATATGGTCATTCGGTGGCCGGTGAGGTGCTGATAAAAGTGCAGCGCTTTGCTCCGCGTCTACAACATCGATGGGTGATCTATTGTACCCTCCTATAGAGGTGGTTTCTATGCAGTGTCGCTCATGTTGTAGATCGGGGTGGCAGACTAGGCGCAGTATTGGAGATGTTATATGCTTGAATTGGAGTCCTAACAGATTGAAAAGGGTTACTGATTGTTCTGTCTACCCTGTCTATGAAACGGCACATAAAATTCGGCACACAGAATTACTTGAGCAATTACGTGTATTTGATTTTTGGTGTGATGTCAAGTTTGATCAATTTGGCACCGAACTATAGGCGTTTCATTTGGGGTTGTACAGGGTTGGTCAATATGCTGGAATGTCCTATTTTTAATAGTTATTTTTCTTGCTAGATAACTTATTCTGTTGAAGTTCGATAAAAGAAACCTTGGCCAGCTATGTATTTCACTGACGTTTTTTTATGACTGCGTTATTTCGTTAGTTAGAACGCCATCTGGCATTTTGCCAATGCCAATTTTCGTCAATTTCAAGTGTAACACTTATTTATATTCAAAAATTACCCTCAAATGTAGGATATTTATATTCCTTCTGTTTATTTCATCTGACGTTTCCCTTATATTAGAAAGGAAGGGCAAGTAAAAAAATATAGCTGTAACTGAAAGAGTACAGCTCATCAAGAATAGGAACAAGTCTCAAAACTGCGATATCGGACCTCCCACGAGTAAATAGCTTGATCTTTACTCAGTCAAATTGAGACTTTTGCAGAGTGAATATCGATGAATATATATTGAATGTGAATGTACACACACAGAGTACCGACTTGGCTGCGCGTAAAGTGCATCCTTTTCCATCCGAATGTTGCCTCACTCTTTATTCTACGCATACCTCGAGAATGTCACACTCTTTCCTGTTCTCGATGAGCAGTAGAAGCTTTTTCTTTTTTTATGGACTTATCTGTATAGTTTATTTCGTCGCTATTTGCCAAATAAAAAATCTCAACATACCGTGGCTTGTTTTTATGGCCAAGCTCAGGTAGACTGTTCCGTATCGGCAAGATAAGATAGTTTTTTATTTGACAAATTGCGATGAAATGAATAGTACAATTCTTCTTTTTATAACATTGAATAATGGTGACATTTCTGTTTGTATTAATGTTATTGGGTGATTAAAAACTTACCTCGTTCAACCATTGTTACCACATAAATGATATCAATGTCCTTTTTTTTTTATTAGGACAATGGTGCACTGTAACATCGTGGAAATTGAACCAGGGGCATTTTTTAACCTTGGAAGCATCAAATTCCTGTAAGTAGTATCGAAAAACAGTTTTCCGAAAATAAAGAACTTATAAAGCGATAATTTTTTGTATTCGATGATCATATAATTAATCGTATAGATTGGCAAAACTATTTTCAGGCATCTGGACAACAACCACATAAAGATCGTACCCGAAGGTATTTTTGCAGAAGACAACGAACTAGAGACTCTGTAAGAGGAGAGTCATTTTCTAATTATTAGTTTGGCTGTACTTACTTTTTCTTTCCAGCACGTTCATGTACAACGACATATTCAAAATAAGTCCGGAAGCCTTCGCAAACTTGGGGCAACTCGCTGAACTGTAAGTAAATAGCTTCAGCTTCGCCTTTCGCACATCGCGGAGTTTCACCACTTTAATTTTTTTTATTTTAAGTTTAGTTTTTACACTTTAGTTTTAAAAGTGAATATTTCTCTAATAAGAAATCGAACTTCATGAATATCCTAAGTTGATATTAAGAGCAAACCGTAAAATTGAAGTCTGATACGATATAAATCAACGCGTCGAGCGAAGAATCGGGAGAAGTTGGGAAGTAACTCGTATAGCTCGATCATGGAAGCACTGGGAACGCTGGCTATGCGTTGTATTTTTTTTTTTTTACAAAAAGTTAGAGTGGAACAGTTAAAAGTTGCCTGGAAGCCTAATAAATCATCGTTACGTTGTAAAACGTCTCGCGGAGTACTTACTAATAGAAATAAATCGGTGCCAACGAGTGGATTAAAGTTGAACGATTTCCCAATGTCTATAACTCTGCTCGAGAAACGCATTCTACTCGTATTGTACAGGGTGTCTCGTTTAGAACTATAGGCTGCGGTTTGTGATTAGAATTAATATTTGACAAACTGAGGTTTTTTTATTCTTCAACATAGAATAGAGTATCTTTCATATGGCCGCCTCGACTCATCTGGGACGATTTCATTCGTTTAGCAAAATTGTCCATAACATGGGCACATAAAACTGGGTCTATTTTCCGAATAATACGTTGAATGTTTGCTTTGAGGTCACTGACTGTTGCTGGCTGGGTGACGTACACTTTTCCCTTGACATAACCCCAAAGAAAATCACATGATCTTGCAGGCCAATTGATGTCAGCGTTCCGCGGGACAACATGATCAGGAAATTTGGTATGCAACAGAGTTATGGTTGCATACGGTTTGTATGACACGTCGCACCGTCTCGCTGAAACCACATGTTCAAATCCAAATCATCAACTTGGTGGGAAACGAAATTGTTTAACATGTCACGATAGCGTTCATTACCAGCTCCGTTTTCAAAGACGTATTGTCCAATTTCTCCATCACTCATCAAACCGTGATCTCTGTGAATGCATTTATTTTTCGTCAACATATGGATTTTCAGCACCCCAAATTCGACAATTTTCTTTGCTTCTTGATGAAAATATGCTTCATTGCTGAACAAAATTTTGTTGCAAAAATCAGCATCACCTTTCTTTTCCTCTTTCTTTAACACCCAATTAAAAACTGTACGACGTTGTAAATGGTCTATAACCTTTAATCGTTGTACCAACTGAATTTTGTATGCTAACAGATGCAGATCTTTCTTTAAAATCCTATGCGTGGTGGCTCTTGACATGTTTAATTGTTATGCACGACGTCGAATTGATGTGTTTGTATATTCCCGTACACTTTCTCTCACCGAAGCAGTATTTTCTTCTGACGAGGACGTATTGGTGTTGCCTTATCAATAACAAAACCCGTCTCTTTCGTGATTAAATTATGATCTGTTAACTCTGTAGGCGTTCGATTTTGCCCTAATTTTGTGCGATTTTTTCTTAATATAACTATAAATGATCGCTCATTTTCATAAAACAGTTGTGCACAAACTATTCGTTGTTGAATTGTTAATCGCGGCATGTTGACGTCGTACGCTTTACAGATGACAGTCGTTAAATATCGACGCCCGATCTTTGACAGAACTCAAATGGCGTGCAATTCAAATCCTATAGTTCCAACTGAGACACACTATATAAGACTAAAATGTTACAGATCATATAGCATTTGATACGGTAAGTAGGATAAGGACTTCGAAATTTACCACGCTCTTAAGATAGTTAACGGTGTGGAGCCATTTCTGGATTATAACGGTTTATAAATGGAGGCCTCGTAGATCGTATTTATTTTCAGCGCCTGCTTAATTCTTATGCATGTTTTTGTTGATTTTAGCGCCGCCAAGAATTTGTTTATTTTTTTAATGGTAGCGAAATATAATAAATATACTGTAACCGCGCAACTACCACCCTTAAAATATTCAAATGTTGCCCTTCGAATATTTCAGGGTGGGATGCGGGTGTGGTTGTTTGTGGGAAGAGGTGTCAGTGACAGCAACGGCTCTTGTCATGTCAATATGAAGAAATTTTCGATCAAGAAATATGTCAACAGTTATTTTGGGTGTTTCATTTTAAATGGGACACCCCGTATATCTCGATAAAAAATTATAATTCACGTTCAATGTTCACGTACAATTTATGTTTACAGCAGTCGATACGGTAAGTAGGATAAGAGACTGGAAAATGTTCATATTTCTAAGGTAACACAGGTATACGATATTTTGACATTTTGAAAGTTGATTTGGGTTTGATAAGTGATTGTAGGTGAGTTATTTACGCTGATTTCATATCTACCTTCCGCTTTTGCCCCTCGCGTAATGTTTTTGATCAACTGAATAATCAGAATAAATTAAAAACTAAAAGAAAATTACATTTTAGTAAACATATTTAATAAACATTAAAAAACATAATAAAAAGCAATACCACAAATAATTTTCAGATTGAGTCTCTAATTTCTTTTTTTTTTTTTGAAAATCTCCCTTTTTAACAAAAAACTTTGTTTTGTAGTTTTTCTTTTGTAATCATTCGTTGGATGTTCTCTTTTCAACATCCAGCAGTAATCTGTCTTCATCGCCACATCCCATCGACCCTGGTCTGGTACCTCATTTGCATCTCATTTATATCTTGATGGAACTTTTCACCTTGCTTCTCACTAACAGTACTAAAATTTTCTGGAAAGTAGTCCAGATGAGCATGCAGAAAATGAATTTTTATACTCATATTACAACCAAGTTGCTTAAACTTATCCAGCATTTTGGTGACAATTTCCTCAAACTGCGGATGTTTATAATTTCCCAAAAAAAATCCTGTTACATTTTTAAAGCACATCCAAGATTCTTCTTCAATTTCTGTCATTTTTTCTTCAGACTGTTGGTCCTGCATTAATATTCTTATTTGTGGTCCTATGAAAATGCGTTCCTTTAATTTTGCTTCAGAAAGAGCTGGAAATTTGCCACATGAGTACTTAAAACAATTCTAATTTGTATCCACAGGTTTTACATACTGCTTCATTAATCCTAATTTAATATGAAGTGGGGGCAAAAGAATTTTTTGCGGATCAACCAAATTAGCATAAATAACGTTTTTTGAACCAGGTGTTAAGTTGATAACAAAATATACATACTTGGTGTATTTTTACAACTTCTAGGCATTTTTAAAACAAAATAAGAACACACGACACGATGACACGAGTAAACGTACACTCATTGAAAACGTACTGCAGCGACTATGTAAATACCCGAATAGTATCAAATCGGAATATCCCCACCGGTCAACTCTGTTTCGGCAAATCCCCCACACTTGTGTGTACGTTTCAGACCGATTAAATACAGGGGCGCCGCAATGATTGAGGCAAAATTTAATTTTATAGAACCTCGGTTTTGAAAACTACAAATTATTGTACAATGTACATATACGAATACTGGTACGTGATGAAAACAAAAAACTATGTTTCTCTAGTTCATGGTATATAACTAAACCAAAAAGTCACAAAATCTTTGTTGGCCTGTGCAATTAATGATCTAGAAATATTTCTAAAGTTTTATCCCACTTACCGTGTTTGAATAGAAATCTTGTCGATTGTACAAAATAAAAACCGCCTACAGAATAAAATTATGTTTGTGTATTATTTTAGAGATTGATGGGACACGCTGGGATAGGTCGATTTTTTTTAACATACAGGGTGATTCATGTAAGTGCGGTACAAGAAATTAATATTTTTTTAAAGGAGTATCCTGTATATTTTTATTGTTGAATAAAAAGCAGCTCATCGAAAATATGTCAACAATATAAAAATATACAGGGTATTATTCCATTAAAAAAATCATCTCTCTTGTACTGCTCTTACCTGAACCGCCCTGTATATTTGATGTACCTTTCAGATTAAAAATGTTCCTGTCCGAACTTTTCTCATAAATATCTAAAATAACGCGAAACTGAATTAATTACTTTCCGCAAACGGCTTCGGCACCTCGTATTTATTTTCAACGCCTGCTTAGTTTTATTCGAAAGAAAGTGCCTAGAAGTGTGTTTTCATTAGATTTAAAAGCAAATATTTGTTTTCCAGCGACTTAAGAGGCAACCAACTGACGGAGATCCAAGGGGAAACCCTGACACCCCTAACGAACTTGACTACACTGTAAGTATTTTTTTTTATCAATCCTAAAACGTGTCTGTTCTCGTTTAATGTTCGGTTAAGGTCCCCCGAAATTGCTGATATAGCGAGAAAATGAGGTGAAAACGATTGTCTTGTGTAAATGGCCATGTTAAGCCTCTCGGCGGTCTGACATGTTGAATATATTATTCAGGCTTAGGCCAACGATGCACCCTGTGTCACAGTCTAATACAGGGCGTGTGGAGTATGAGGAGCCACGTTTTACTGCAGAATATATGTATTAGAATCGAACTAAAATAATTTTTTATAACTAAACAAAATTGAATACGCGGCAACGTTACATGCTTATCATACCGTATCTTCCTATCCGTATAATCAAATAGGCAGTCAAATAGTTTCTGTCTCCACTGGCAACCTTCCAGAGGATATTACATAGTTTTAAATCGTTCAGTGTCTAAAGGCTCCTCTACACGTTGGCCAATGCGTTTCTTGACCAGTGTGTAGAGGGGATTTTATTTGTCGTATTGACGGCATTGGCAGAGCTGGTCCAAGCGTTGGCGACCGATCCGTCGTGGTGTCGGTTCTTCAAGACACATCAAAGGGCGTTGACCTTGGCACTGGCGAACGTTGGTAGCCACGTCCACACGTTGGCTGCACTGGCCTAGTGTGTAAACAGCTGCCGCAGAGATAGTGGGTAGATATTTTAATTATTTAATAAACTATTATTTAATTACTACTAATACTATTAAATATTAAAAATAAAGGTAATATTTAATAAATAAACTGCAGCAGCTGTTACTCTCATGTCTCATTACGTCCATGTTGTTGTTTATATTGGCCTGCGTCGAGACAAACGACGTCCTTCCAACGTGTGGATAGATATTCCAACTTCCTTGCCAGCGTGTTGACCAACGCATTGGCCAACGTGTAGAGGAGCTACAAGAAACAGGCCATTTACGTCTCCATTAACTGTGGAGCTGGCCATGAAGTTGTGGAGCTAAATAATTCCAGCGTTGCCATGATGTTACATTTACAAGAACATTTGGGGAAATTCGTGTGTTGACTTCGGAGAGATATATTTGTTTTAAGGAAGAACGTAAAACCCTAAGTGACGTCACTTATGTCAGTGTAGTGAGTAAATAATTGGGTTTCTCAATTAGGGATATGCGTTATTTTTCGGAAGATCTAAATCTCTATCCAACCATGTTAATATTTAGTTAATTGGTCATTTCGTATTTTGCCTATTGTTGTGATTTTTTGTTTATTTTTGGATATAATACACTAGGCGCAAAAGTTAAGGTATGTAAGGAAAATTTTCAAGGGGCTGTAACTTGGAGAAAAATAGTCGCCGAAGAATTTTAAAAATAGCAAATTGAAGCTTCTAGTTTCTAGTTTTCAATTTTTTTACCATCAGCAGTTTTTGAGTAATCATAAGAAAACCATCGAAAAAAGAATAAAAATGTTTGCTTGCCTTTCAAAAGGTCCACAGACTTCAATAATTTTTGTTTCAGTGAATTCGTCACAAAACTTTTTTAAATAATTTTACTCTCTTTAATTTGAGCGGTCAAAAAACTTTGTACGATGATTTCTCGCTAAGCTATCGTCGTTGAAAACAAAGAAGTCAGTTTTGACTTTGGTAATTAATTACTCGGGAAATAATGATCGTACAGAAAACTCAAGTAGAGTTTTAAAAACTGCATTATCCTTTACCCAAATCGTAGTTATTGATTTTTGATAAAAAAAAATCTGTGAGAGAATGTTGATTGGAAAACAGGTAAAAAATTGCGTATTTAGGGATATTCGCTTAACTTGGCATAACTTTGCAAATAATGGATAGACTAAGGATATTGACCGTTTATTTTCAACCTCAAAGTATCCCAAAGAAACCCTGAAAATTTCAAAGCGCTGCGATTTTTTTTTTCATCGTGTTCGGAATAATTGAATTTGTCGTTTTTTTTTTGCTAAAAATCAAGTTAAGGATAAAGTTTTCATTCTTTAATCATTTTTTGAGGTTGAAAATGTGTTTTAAGCAATTATCCATATTTTTTATCAAAAATGTTAATTATTAAAAAAAAAATGAAACAAATTTTTGCAAAAAAAAAGTCAAAACTGACTTTTTGGCTTTGAGCGGCGATAACTCAGTGAAAAATCATCATACAAAGCTTCTAGACCGCTCAAATTAAAGAGGAAAAAGCATCTAAGAAGTCATTATGACGAAATCACTGAAAAGAATTTATTGAAGTCCGTGGACCCTTTGAAAGGCAAGCAAAAATTTGGAAATATTTTCCCTGATGGTTATCTTATGATTACTCAAAAACTGCTGGCGGTAATTTTTTAAGATCAAGATCTGAAAACTAGAAACTTGGAGCTTCAATTTGCTTTTTTTTAAATTTCTCTGCGACTATTTTTCTTCAAGTTACAGCCCTTTGAAAAACACCTAAAAATGTAGGATTTTCTTTACATCCCTTAATTTTTCTGCCTAGTGTATATTGTATAAATTGTGGCATAATGACATGTCCATGTCCACGATGAATAGCAACTGACGTTGATTATATA
Source organism: Rosalia funebris (assembly GCA_037954035.1). Taxonomy (NCBI): domain Eukaryota; kingdom Metazoa; phylum Arthropoda; class Insecta; order Coleoptera; family Cerambycidae; genus Rosalia; species Rosalia funebris. Next base: position 24,689,143 of record JAZFAV010000003.1, on the reverse strand, counting down.
TTAGGGTGTACCACAAGGACGCATACTGGGCCTTACGTTGCCGCTTTTATCTCTCAGTCAACGATGATATAACCTCTGTCCTTAATTTCAGTGTTTAGCGAATTAATTTAACGCCTGATACATCTCCAATATTTCTGCGGAATTTTCTGTTTTCAGACCTATTAGTTTTCTTGTTTTTTGCGTCGAGCAACAAAGCCTCCGACTTTTGCAAGGCGTCTGCGGGTACTATACGGCGTTCTATTTACGTTGTGTTTTCCGTCGCGTATTGCTGGCATTGTTGACGACGGCTTTGTCCGTCGCGGTGTTACTCGCGACGGAAAATTAATGTCGCTATCAAGTTTCCGCAGTTGTTTACTAGCGGAACCGATGCCGGTGAAAGTTTAATAAATACGAATCTGGCCTGGTTGACTCGCCGCTCTTCATTTTCCAATCGCGAATCCAGTGGCGGTAAATAATGGTGGTATTATCGGGGAAAGTTTGGCGAGCGAAGTTTTGTACCAAGAAAAATAGGAACTCATTGAAAATATCGGAAATTGCGGCTTCGTATGGGGGGATACGGGAATGTCGCCCGCAACGTATGAGCGTTTATAGAAAACGGAATAAAGGCAGTAAATGGGAATGTAACAAACGTCTAATGCAGTTCCAATGCATTTTACGCCACAAGCAATTCATTTTATGTGTAGTCTTTATTCTGGAACTTTCAAACGATTTCTTTTACCAGGTATGTACAACGAATATGAAACAGGATTTTTTGTATAGAAAATATACGTTTATTGTAGGGAAATTATAAAATATATTTTCTTCGTATTACATATTGTTAGTTATACATTTTTCCCATCTCTCTGACAATTTGTGGATTTCATGCCAAAGACATTCTTACTCTTTCGAAGCAAACCAGTTGCTGAGCCATTTTCGTACAATTTCGTAAGAAGTGAAGCCCTGCTCAGCAAGTGCGTATCCCATCGATGCAAATAAATAGTAATCGGACGGAGCCGAGTCTGGCGAATAAGCCGCATGCGGAAATATTTCCCAACTAAACGCCTCAACCGTTTCCTTGGTCAGTTTTGCTGTGTGATGGCGCATTATTATGAAGCAAAATCACTTTGTGTTGCCTTTTAGGTATTCTGATCGTTTTTCACGAAAAGCTTGACTCAAATCAATTTGTTGTCGGTAGCGTTCAGTATTAACGGTCTGGCCAGACTTTAGCAGCTCACAATAGATTCCCACACCCTTCTGATCCCACCAAACACAGAGCATTGTCTTCCGTCCATGGCGATTTGGCTTTGCAGTCGATCTCGATGGGTCACCTGGTGTTACCCATAATCTTTTACGCTTAGGATTCTCGAAATATATCCACTTTTCATCGCCAGTCAGAATTCGATGGAGAGATGATTTTGTTTTGTACCTGGCTAGCAGCATTTCGCAAATGGTTTTTCGGTTTTCCTCCTGTCTTTCATTCAGTTCATGTTGAACTCATTTTCCCATCTTCTGGATCTTTCCCATGGCTTTCAAACGTATGGAGACGGCTTCTCGTGTCACATTTAATTGATCCGCGTGTGCCTGTTGCGTTTGAGCTTCATTCTCATCCAATAATGCTGCAATTTGCTATCTTCAAACTTTTTCAGTGGTCTTCCACGTTCTTCGTTTCTCACCTCAAAATTTCCACTTTTGAATTTTTAAATCACTCAAAGCACTGTGATTTACCAATATCATGCTCACCGTAGGCTTCGACAAGCATTCGATGAGATTCTGCAGCAGTTTTCTTCATATGGTAACAGAAAATCAATGCTGTTCGCAAATCGTAGTTTCCAGGCACAAAATTCGACATGTTCAACGCTATTAGAAACGATGTTATTGTTTAAAACTTGTATTGTTCTGAGATAAAAAGCTTTATGAGATGTCAAAACAAAAAAAATGGCGCCAATGACGCGGTATAACGGTAACTGCGTTAGCAGCTAGGCCATCTATGGGCAAATTCCGGTTTCATATTTATATACCTGGTAGATGCGTTTTGCGCCACAAGCAATTCATTTTATGTGCAGTTTGTATTCGGGAACATTGAAACGATTTTTTTAATTCACAATGAAAAAATGGGAATTATGCAAATTGTTACCTACTGTTAAAATACCTTGTCTGCATAATACAATGTCGTTTTAATTTCAAATAATATTTTTCATGCAGTCGTTGATATAAGTGAAGATAAAGAATAGCCCTAGAAGGTATCCCTGTGGCACTACTACATTTATTGCTTGATCAACGTCATTAATACGTTTAAACACGTCGGATACACGGAGCGTTCGCTCTTTAAGTTGATTTAAGTTGTTTATCTCATAGACGTGGTAAAATGAAATTGAGAATTCTTCATCCTTATGCAGAGTTTTGTACCGCACACTTGTGCGTATGCATTTAAGAAATTGGTTTGGACGGAGTGTGTTTCCCGTCATGGCTTTTTGTATTCGTGTAAAGTGTTTCCCGTCACCTTTCGTTTGAGTTTGCCCTCGCGCCAAGACGTCTTATCGTCCGAAATAAAAAATAAAACTGTCACAGGTTAGTGAATGATGTGTTGTGTGCGATAGAGTTGGGAGAGGATTGAGGGGGGAAACTCGAGTGTTTGAATTTTCGTTTGAATCTGGGTTATATTTACATTATTAATATATTTTGTCTAGCGAAAATTGTTATTCTAGTGTTTATAATAAATAGGCCCTAATATAATGTTATTTTGTAACAAACATTATTTCCATAATAGCGAATTAATTCCATATTTTTGAACCCCACTATACCACTAGTGTGTCTCGGAAGTTCTATTACAAGTAATATCTCTGTGATTTGGGAATATATAGAAATATGGCATAAAGCCCTGTCCGAATAGCAGCTACAACCTTTTGTGCTTTCACAATTTGAACGTCGATAGTAGTTGAAACCCCTAAAACACCCCCAAATTTATTTGATTGTGTCCCTTTTTCCGAATTGAATCCCAGACAAAATACCAGCAATGATTCAAGCTGCATATACACTAGGCACAAAAATTAAGGGATGTAAAAAGATCCAAAATTTTTAGATGATTTTAAAAGGGCAGAGCAATTTTAAGATAGTCGCAAGCAAGATAGTCGCAGAGCAATTTTAAAAAAAGAAAATTGAATCTCGAAGTTTCTAGTTTTCAGATCTTGTTCAATTTTGATTTTTTACTAACAGCAGTTTTTCAAAAAGGTCCACGGACTTGAGTAAATTTTTTTCAGTGATTTTATCATAAACCTTTTTTATATAATTTTATCCTACAGTGTAGATTGAAAAGCATAGAAACCTTGTACGATGATTTTTCGCTGGGGTATTCTTGTTCAAAACGAAGAAGTCAATTTTGACTTTTTTTTTTATTTTTTTTTCTTATTATTAACATTTTTTTGCTAAAAAAAAGCATTATTACTAAAAAAACATTTTCAGCCTCAAGAAATTAATAAAAAATGAAAAATTCATCTTTAAATTTATTTTTTGCAGAAATGACAAATTCTATCATTCCGAACACATTAAAAAAAAATTGCAGCGCTTTGAAGTATTCAGAGTTTCTTTGGGATCCTTTGAGGCTGAATATAAACAGTTAAAGTCCTTAGTCTATCAATTATTTGCAAAGTTATGCCAAGTTAAGCGAATGTCCCTAAATACGGAATTTTTTTACCTCCTTTTCAATCAACATTCTCGCACTGATTTTTCTTTTTATCAAAAACCAATAACTACGACATGTAAAGAATACTTTGCAGTTTTTAAAACCCTACTTGAATTTTCTGTACGATAATTATTTCCCGAGTAATTAATTACCAAAGTCAAAACTAACTTTTTTCTTTGAACGACGATAACTCACCAAAAAATCATCGTACAAGGCTTTTAGACCACTCAAATTGAAGAGAATAAAATTATCTAAACAAGCTTTATAATTAAATAACTGAAAATAAATTATTGAAGTCCGTGGGCATTTTGAAAGACAGGTAAAAATTTTGAAAAATTTTTTTTCAATGGTTTTCTATTGATTACTCAAAAACTACTGATGATAAAAAATTTTTAACTCGAGATATGAATACTAGAAACTTGGAGTTTCAATTTTATTTTTTTCAAAATTTCTCTGCGACAATTTTTTTCCAAGTTACAGCCCTTTGAAAAACACTTAAAAATTTATTTAGGATTTTTTTACATCCTTTTTCCATTTGGTGAAACTTGAATCACGTTCGCGATTATCATTTAATTCTCTACTTAGTATAATATGAATACACCCTGTCAATAATATTTATATAGAGGTCGAAAGTAAATGTGTCGGAGATGAATACATTTTTCTACAGTACAAAATTAAATAAAATATGAAGAAAGGTGTATCACTGTATTTATTATGAAAAGGGGATTCAATTTTAGTGAAAATAAGTAGAGGGTGTAATTTGAACTAAACTTTGGGATGATTCCCTTGAGGGTTGTAATCACCACCGAGGCTGAAGACGTGAAGACATAAAGAGTTTTCGACTTCTTTCAGAACGGTTTTCATTTCAGCTTTCCATCTTTTTGATTAACGGAGATAATAGCAAAATTAATTCTGCGACACCCCGTATATATATTTTGACGGCTTACACAATGCGCATGGTATTTATTAGCCCAGGTATACAACATGGGTATAAATTGGACATTGAATTGTAATTTTGAATGATCTTTCAAGAAAGAGTCAATTTTATTTAACAGGACGTACAAAAATGGTTTCTGTTAAAATTGTAAAATCTCTTTCACAATTTTACAAGATACCTTCTTGTTCACGAGATATAGTGTGTTTTTAAGATGTAAGGATTTTAACGTTGAGGTCACTTGAATGGCCAGCGCGATCCCCTGATTTAACACCCGTAGATTTTTCTTTTCGTTCCTTACTTAACCTTACCTCTTGAATAAGTATAAATTATTCAAAATTCTCTTCGTTCATTAAATATTTTTGAATTCAATTTGTTAAGGATATGATGTGTATCTTGTGTGTAATTTTGTGATGCTTCGTGTGTAATTTTCCCATAACTCGACCTGTATATTGTAAATTGTATCAGTGGGTATTTTATTTGTAGTTAACAAGGAGGATCTTGAAAAACTTCGAAAATCTGATTATAAAGAATTTTTTCGTGTCATTCCTAAAAAGTAAATAAAGTATATATTTTAAAAATAATGTTTTTGTCATTACTTCGGCGGCAAATGATTATTTTTTCTATTGATATGGGGACTGTCTGCCCCCGCAGTCGTGCGCGACCTACCCGTCTCACCCCCGTTCTTTATTTTCCAGATTTCTACAGAACAATCAAATAAAGTACGTGGAATCGACGACTTTTCCCCGCATGCCTCTGAGGCAACTCTCGTTGATGGACAACAAAATCATGAACCTCGATAAGGCGGCCTTCTCGAACCTGTCGAACCTCAGAAGTCTGTAAGTAGAAGTCAATTTATTTCTTTCCCTTTATATGTGTGTGTGTGTGTGTGTGTGTGTGCACGCGTGTTATATCTCGGAATTTTCCATTTTCTTCGAGTTCTCGCGTTAATTTAATATGAACTGTATTGTCTACGGCAAAATGTATTCCCTCGATAAATTTATGACGGAAATACGTAATATACTTTAAGGATGAGTGGGGCAACATGCGAAATGATTTTTTGTGTCGTTTAAGTGGAAGGATTTGGAATTATTTCTGTTGCTTTTTCAACGTGTTTATAAATATCGCAAAAAAATTATAAAATCATATAATACACTAAGCACAAAAATTAAGGGATACGAAGGAATCCAAAATGTTTAGGTGATTTTCAAAGGCCTGTAACTTGGAGAAAAATAGTCGCAGAGCAACTTTAAAAAAATAAAATTGAAGCTCCAAGTTTCTAGTTTTTAGGTCTTGATTAAAAAGATTACATTTTTTACCATCAGCAGTTTTTGAGTGATCATAAGAAAACCATCTGAAAACTTTTTTCCAAATTTTTGATTGCTTTTCAAAAGGTTCACGGCCTTCAATAAGTTTTTCGGTCATTTCATCATAAAGCTTTTTTAAATGATTTTATTCTCTTTAGTTTGAGCGGTCTAAAGGCCTTGTACAATGATTTTTAATAATAACTCGGCGAAAAACTATCGTACAAGGCTTTTAGGCCGCTCAAATTAAAGAGGATAAAATTGTAAAAGAAACTTTATGATGAAATCATCGAAAAACAAATTCGTGGACTTTTTGAAAGGCAAGCAAAAATTTGGATTTTTTTTTGCCGATGGTTTTCTTATGGTTACTCAAAAACTGCTAATGCTAAATAATTTTGAACTCAGTATCTGAAAACTAGAAAATTGGGGCTTCAATTTTCATCCTTTAAAATTGCTCTGCGACTATTGTTCTCCAAGTTACAGCCCTTTGAAGATCATCTAAAGATTTAGAACTTTTTTAATATCCCTTAATTTTTGTGCCGAGTGTAATAAAATTTTGTGTTGAGTGTAATAAAAAAGCGATAGTCAGTAGTGTAGCGGTGACAGTTCTGACTCACCTTGGAATGCTTTCAAGGAGACCACGAGGAGGCGTGGCTATCCCGATGACGAAACATGTGACGTTATCGTGTTATCGGGCGAGAATCAGAGGGGAGACAATCAGTCATTGTTTACAAACGAGACGGTTTTGGATGGACAAAAATATATTTACTGTATATGTACATATTTTTAAAAAACAACTATTTCTTTGTTAACAATGGAAATAAGGAGTTTATTCACCAACCCATCTGCAAATGCCTTATATAATAAGGACTAAACAAATTAGGTCAAAACAGCTGCATTCCACCGCAGTAGAACGTACCAAACGCCATCTCTTGGTAGTTTCGAACAATCTAAATCGAAGTAAAAACTCTAAATCATCAATATAATGCAAAGTTTTACTATCAGAGGGTAACATTCAAACTACACAAATAAGGAGTTTATACTCCAACCCATCTGCAAATGCCTTATATAATAAGGACTAAATAAATTAGGTCAAAACAGCTATTCTCCTAGCTATATGCCAAACGCTGAGCACTGAATTACATGACAAAATTTGTCGTATTTTTGTCTAACAGAGATGCAGATGGGTTGCAGAGTTGCATTATATTGATATTAACAATGTTTTAATTGTTGTCCAAAGCGTTTTCCTCTCACATTCGCGACCAGTTACCAAAAGCGACTACTTAAAATGCGAGCAATGACGACATACGCTATAGTGGAAAATCCACCAGGCGGGCGAGGACGTGAGCTCGGGATTCACGTTTCCCGGGAATGCTCTGGTGAATATTTCACTTAACATGAATGAGGCACGAACTTGTTTATATTAAGGATTCCAGGATGGCAGGACACGCTGCATTTCGGTTAGCTGATAGGGCTACAAATTTGCCACATCCTAGATCACGGCGTTCCAGTTTTCGCCGTGTCAGCGGTGATTTATTCTATATCCGGTCGTGAGACTAGGAGAAGAAGTTTTTCTAAGTAATCTCAAGTTTGTTGCCGGATTAGCGTTATTTTTTGTCGATTCAGCCTCGATGTAAATATATTTCGAGCGCGTCAGAAGTTTTCTTATCATTAACTTCTAGATATCTACTATAAAGGAGACATAAATCAAACGAAAAAGGGTAAGAAAATAAATATTTAGAAAGTATGGTTTGATAAATGGCATCGTTTCTCGTTACAAAAAAAACTCATAACAGAGAAATGTAGCAAAACTTCTACCTTTATCTTAGCTCCACCCACTGTGTCATCAGTGGATAGTATCAGGGCTGAGAGTACTGGCAATTGTTACAACGATAAAAGGCAAGGCACCATCAGCAATAGTCCATTTTATTTGCGATTTAACAGCTACAATTATACCAAAGTTTTTCAAAAATTGACGTTAAAAAAAGGATGTAAAATTATGAATGACTCTTAACTCCTCCCACTGTGACGTCACTGGACAGTAGATAATAGTGATGGGGTGGATTTCAGTGATCGTCACGACAATGCAAGACGAGTCATTTTTGCCTTCTCTTACCCACCTAATGGAGACCGATCGAGGGTTAGATTATGTATCGTTTTATGTTCTGTATTTCGAATAACTTGAGCAGTTGATTACGTCATAATCGACACACTGATAAGTTTAGAAGAGATATTAATGCGTAAAGTAGCTGATGGTAAATGAGAATGGTAACAATTGTTTTGAAATTTATTCGCATACTATTAGCATAATTTCTCGAGACTGGCAGATTTTTACGCCAAATTTTGTAGGGGAGAATGGGGCGAGTCTGCATATATTTGGATATATGAATAATCCGGTTCCATTCTATTTTTGTTACGAATTTCGACTGGACAAGTTAGTTGGTTAACATTCTGTTACGTCACAACAAGTATATGAAGAGATGTCCCTAAGACCGTGATTATTTGGCGTCATTATACAGGATGAAGTTGAAGTAATTCTTTTAACGATAAATTACAGTTAATTTTATAATATTTGCGTAATATTTTTTGACCAAATTCTGTTTTGAAAAATATATCATGTGTGCCATATCCTGCTTACAACTTATACAGCATTTACAGCTTATCAAGAATAGGAATAAGTCTTAAAAGTGCGATATCGACCGCCCACGAGATGCGCAGTAAATAGCTTGGTCTTTAACTCGGTCGCATAAAGACCTTTGCAGAGTGAATGTCGAGTAATGTCAATGTATAGTTTATTTCATCGTTATTTGCCAAATAAAAAATCCCAAACGGCTCCTATCTCATACCGTGGCTTGTTTTTATGGCTAGACTCAGATAGACTGTTCCGTTTATCAGCAACATAAGAGAGTTTTTTATTTGGCAAATAGCGATGAAATGAATAGTACTCAAAGTTCGATCTGGCTGCGCGTAAAGTGCATCCTTTTCCCTCAGAATTCTGCCTCACTCTTTCTTCTATGCATACATGGAGAATTTTACACCTTTTCCTATTCTTGACAAGCTGTACGATTATAAAGACGGCCACTTGCATTCTCAGTTTTCAGTATTTAATGAATGACCCAAGAACGACATTTATTTCGATAAATTTTTATCCCTCCGGTATACGAACGTGATACCATAGTTTTGGCCAACCCTGTATATTTCGACTTTGCCGTAACGGAGCTGAATTTCGTTAACGTCGAGGACGGATCCGCTGATAAAAAAAATTAAAAGGTCTCCGCGAAAATATCGCACTTAAAAAGGGGATTAACTGCCACTGCAAATAAGAAAAAAGTTGATGCGGTTGAAAGCCGTACTTACGGACGTATGGGCCCAATTTGTTGGCAGAAAATATATGGAAAAGCAGAGCGGGCTTTTTTGCCTCACGAAATTGAACCGAGCCGTGTGATGGGTCTTTTGTTTTTTCATCAGTTTCTGTTCAGATACAAACCTCTAATACATTTTTTAGGTTTACTTTTGGAATAATGCGCAGTATTATCTACAGTATTTTATTCAGGGGTGTCAATTATGTCGGAAAAAGCATTCCGCCCGTTATCAATATCTATTTATTTCTGGAAGTCACCCAGAAATCTTTGGTGGTGTTGCAAAGGTCTGACGTGCAGGTTCTGCACTGCCTCAGCCTACCTACGGGGTTCCTGAATGACGCGCAGAAGTTTGTTGCTGTGCTGTTTTCCGGTGTCGTCCAACAACGTCTTTGTACCATGGGCAGAGCGCCGTCTGAAACCAAGACGTGTGTCGTATTAAAACAGATGAGACTATACGGTGTGGGGACCTCTACTAGGACCATAGCAGAAAACTTATACAGTAATCATTCTGGGCTTTAACTCGCGTGCAATGTAGAAAATTATACAATGTGTGGGCCCTTGCTAGAAGGATAGTAGAAAACTTATATAGTAATCATTCTGCGCTTTAACTCGTGTACAATTTACGAAACTATACGGTGTACGGACCCCTATTAGGACCATAACAGAAAACTTATACAGGCTTTAGCTCATAATTTACAGAATTTACAAAAAATAATTACAAATAATTAAAAATATATACAGTGGGCGGCCCTCTACTAAGACCATAGAAAACTTATACTGTAATCATTTTACTCTATTACGATTTACAAAGGTTTTTAATAACACTTATAGGGGGTTAAGGTATTTACATTGATAGTCCACATAGGCTTCATAGCATTGGGCATTTTCTCCGACGCATGTTTCGTCCGAAAAACGTTGCACTACTTGAGCGCATTGCGTTTTTGGTCCGCCTTCACAGCTGTAGCATGTAAGCCGTTGAGAGAAACCTGAAAATATTCAGAATTTATTCAGAAAAATGTTTTCCCGTAATTCCTTTAAATACAGGGTCTTTCAATAGGGACGAAATAGCGGTAAAAGAAAAACACTTTGAAATATGTCAGCAAAATGTTTTCCCAGAGTTTGATAAATTCTGATGTGAATACTCTAAATGAAGCATTAAAAAATACAGATGCGTCTATTTTAATATCATATTCTTTCAGGAGTTTTTCTACAAACTACTGTCATTAAAATTGTTCATAGATTTGTTAATAATACTAAATTGAATTTAATAAACGTTGAAGAAACGTTTGATTCATAATTATTAATATAATTAATAATTGTGAAGTTAAAATATTATAAAACCCGAAATATTAAATATTTAGGGTTTATACGAAATATTTTCGTATGTAAAATAACAGGGTGTGAGTTAAAAATGTGTAAATCTTACCCTTGAAAAATACGAAAGACTTACCCCTGTTCGAAGCGTATAATAAAAATATCGCAAAAAGTATAGCTTTACTCATTATGTTGAGGAGTGCATTAAAAATAATTTAACAGAAAATGCAACGATAATAATTACTTTGTCAAAGCGTTTTCCACATACATTAGACTCTTATCTCTTGGACTATTTATCACTTTATCAGCATTCACCTGAAAGCACTTTTTTCTGTAAAATTAGAATAATTAAATACCCATAGGCGTAGAAGTTTTGTGAAATTTTTCGAATACCAGACAAAACCACTTTGTGTGCTGTCGAATTTGTACGTCCTGTATAGTTTTATCGAATGCAAATATTATTCAGAATATCCATTTAATGTCGCATCGATCCTTTTCTCAATACATGAGCGTATAATTTTATTAAATGACATAATTGCCATTTAATAAAATTAAACACTCATGTATTGAGAAAAGGATCGATCGATCATATCTAAAACGGTTTCATTGAGGATGAAACCGTTTTAGATATGATCGAATTTGAACATCCTGTATAGGTTTATTGAGCGGAACTATTTCATAGAATATTCATGCGATGGCTTCCTCCCTCCTTTTCAAAATTTTCCCTATAAATACGTCACCCAATTAGAGTTGCTTTGCGAAATATTTTTTCAATTTACAAACGACTCACGCCCTAACAAATGATTCAGATGGAAATAACGGCGAATCAGGTTGCATTTTGAAATTATTAAGTTATTTATGTGTTTGTTTTCGTTCAATCTAGTTACCGTAAATGACAATTTCACCCGGTTTAGAATAACAGGAGATGTATCTGTCTTATTTTGTGAAACATTTATGTTAGGATGGCGTTAAAATCGGTAATAAATGGAGATCGTGGGCGGCTATACGAAATTATTCTTTTCTGTTTCGCTCCTTTGTTAGAAATCTTGTAGAATTATACGTTACCTCGATAAGGGCCTCGGATTTGATTAATACCTTCGAAGACAATGTCCGACGCGTTTGAAGAAAGACAATTACAGCGTTCTATAAAAATATTAAACGGACTTAAATCTGGAGATCTTACTGGCCGGTCTATCCGCATCATTCCAACAAGATGTCTATCATCCAGACTACCCTGTCCTTAGATATCTAAGTAAAACGCCTGGGTCTCTTTCGGTCTGATCAATTAACGATTTGATTAAAAACAAACGTGGACGGTGTATAATTTTCGGCTAGCCTTGAGAAATACGTAAAGCGTAATGAATTACACGTAAAGGAACACAAAGGGAAGTAATTGCGAATGATATGTAACGGAACGAGAAGTTTGAATACTCCAAAGGTCAGGGTTAATTTGTCAGAATTCCGCCCACCAAAAGCTATATTCGGTTAATAAAGAAAAGTAATTATACATTATAGCGTAATTAGTTTGCTCCGTTTATATAGATGGTCAGGAGTTGAACAGTGTTTTGCAAAAAAAATAATTACAATTTGCGTTTGGACGAAATTAAATGGGTATATAGGGTGTTCATTACGTACTTATTTTTTTGTTAGGATGGGGTGGTTTTTATTAGATTATTTTTATTATACGTACAATTTTGTGGTTTTAAAAAATGCACGTCTTGGGTAATAGGCCCATAATACCAGTGAAGTAATGAATTATATTCTTCGATAGCGTTATCTTTAAACAAAAATAATTATCAAATGCAATTACATTTAAGTTAAAGATAAATATTGTAATAATTCATTATTTTATAATTTCCAAAAATATTTTAAAGGAAATTTTGTTGTTAATTTTTTCTCCCACTTAATTTCTTAAATTAAAAAGAAACATCAAGGTAATTTATGTTTAAACGTGTCACCTTTCCACTGGGTTTCTCACTATATTTTTGGCACAACTGTAAAGCTACATAATGTGCTTTAATAAAGTACAGTAGCTTGTCTACACTCTGGCTCATTTTTTTATAATGTAAATTAATTAATGCTCGTATAAATTAGTGGGACATCGACAAACAATGTTATATTAAATAAAATTTAAGCATTGACCGCCTGCTACCTTCTGCTCTATTTGTTTCACTAGAAATATTGAAAGTATTGTCGGAGGTGCATTGCGCCATGTGCTAATAGTAATGCATACTTATGCGAGGGCGGGGCAAAATACGTATCTGCGGGGATGACCGATGACGCGATGCCGTCCGATCAATTACTGTGATATTTGAGAGTGGTGTGTGTTATATATTAGACAATAAGTGGTTCCCACCCTATATTATTACAATCTCTATATGTGTCAAGTAGTTGATGTAATTAGGAATGCAAATATTGACTGTAACGTTGAATTGTTTTCTGATGGGGTAACTTGGGACGCATGTACGTGGGATTATACATCGCACTGTGGCAATTTAGAATTCGTCGAGCATTTTTTAGAAAAAATATCGCCCTTCTACCGACTGTCCAGAACAGGTAAATATTTAACTGCGATGCCTTGTTTTTCCGTTGTTTATTTCCTCCAGATGCTTCTAAATTGCGTTGGTGTTAATGCAGATTGAAAATTCGAAACCGCCGAGGACAAAAAGGCCAATCCCCTCGATCATAATCGAATTTCGCTAGCGACAGATGGAAGTCAATGACTCGATAATGCCCGCCTTGTTTATTTTTCATAATGCCGTGTCTCTGTCAATTGCGTAGGTCCGTGACAGGCGGGCGTAATACAATACCCGAAAAACAATACAAGGGGCCCCTTCAGTAGTAATTCCTGCGTTCGCGTAAAATAGCCTGTTATTTTAAGGTGTTATTTTTCTGGCTGTCGAGTAAACATCGTGCACGTGTGGAGGAGTGCGGGAAAAATATGACCAATTCGGTCGAATTTTCGTCGAAACTGTCTTTTAATCTAGTAGGCTTTGGAGAAAATTAAAATTGACTAGTTTATCGTAGTGTGCTGGATTACAACTATAAGTAATATTTTTATTTAATCTTGGGGACGTTAAATTACCTGGAAAATGGTTTTTTTGAATTGTATCGAATTCATCTGCCGAATTTATGGTGTCACTGGAAGTTCTTTAAATTGTTTAAATTTCACCAGTAAACGATATAATAAAAATATCGAGAAGGCATCTAATTGGTAATTCACTTGATTCTACTGTCTTTTATACAACGATAGTTGTATAAAAGATAGTTGTATAAAAGATAACAAGATATTGTTAGCAAAAGAAATTATGGGACACCCTGTATATGGTAATACAGGGCGAATGACAGGGTTTTTTTTTCACTGGTGACGTATTCATTTGCTACATTTATGGTATCATCAGACGTTCTTTAAATTGTTTAAATTTCACCAGTAAATAATATAACAAAAAAATATATAGAGGGGAGTCAAATCGAGACATCTAGCCGGTCATTCGGTTCATTATTTTTAACTTAATTACTTATTGGGGAAAGCCTCATTAATAAAGTAATATCTGGTAAAAAAAATCATAATTTATGATTTATATTTTGTCTACCCTTCTGTCGCTTTTGCGAACCTTTTTTTTTTTTGTTATTTTCAGGTTTCTATCCAACAACAGGCTGGCGTCCCTGAGCAACGGCACCTTCCTCAATCTCACCGCCCTGGAAGCCTTGTAAGTAACCTAATCCTAATCGGTCGAGGATCCGTCCTGACTGATCCAATTATCGCTTTCAGGACACTGAACGACAACTTCATCAGGACCATCGAGTTGGGGGTGTTCGTCGACGTGCCTAATTTGAATTCCCTGTAAGTATTTGGCGATGCGGCTTAGGAGGGTAGGGGTTTGATTTCGCTGTGATTTTACGGTATCGGACGTAATAGGTGAGGTTTGTCGGTTGGGAAATAGTGCGTTGTAAAGTGGAAAAAAAAAACGTAAAATCAAAATTTAATTAATTTTCGTCGTCTCGATTTATCACTGGCGACTTTGATCGATTTTATCAACTCTCATCAATATCCCATCAAGTTTAAAATATACCGGAGGCGCTGGTACTTTTATAAAAATTACATCTATTCTAATTTCAATTAGAAATATTTATTTCAATATATTTTATCGTATGCAGAATCGAGATGTTGATTTACGAATTTAAAAGTAACTTCTATCCGTCATTCTGGCATTATACAAGGTGTTCGTGCCATGTAAGACCAGCGACTCCGGCAATTTATCCGTAGTAACTCAAGTCTGATGGTGAAATTGTCAAGTGAATATACAGGGTGCGCCAAAAATATTGCTGAAATTTCGCTTATGGCCCGTTTCTATTATTCAAAATCTATAATTGAAAAGTTACGTATAGTATAGGTTATATACAGTATGTGACTAAAATATGGATACATTTATTAAAATCACCGTTTTTCTGTTCTTTCGAAAACAATTCATTCGAAATTTTATTTCCTATAATTGTTTATTTGTTTTATTTAAAGCTAGAACTGTTATCATACCTTTTCGTAAACACGTTTTTTAACAGCGGCTATTTATTTGCTCATTTTGTTAAATACTGCAATTGTCAAAGTGGCAGCAAACTATTATTTTAATTATCACTAGAAATATATAATAGTAAGTTCGTTTAATAAAATCTACTGTTAGGAAAATCTAATTTAAGGTTTTTTTTCAATAATAAAATTTTGTTTTAGTAAAGGGAAAATATTCCACAATTTTCCCACGCGCTGTATACTCACAAGGCATGTGAATGGCATACAAATTTCAAAGGCGTAACATTATTTAGCATATTTTTTAAGTTTTTTTTTTCTTTCAGAATTACACAATTTTATTTTAATGTTATCGTCTGTTATATTCAAATTGTCAAGTGAGCATACAGGGTGCGCCAAAAACATTGCTTAAATTTCACTTATGGCTCTTTTCTATTATCCAAAATCTAAAATTAAAGGCATACTGTATAGTATAGGTTATATACAGTATAGGATTAAAATATGGAATACATTTACTAAAATCACCGTTTTTCTGTTCTTCCAAAAACAATTCATTCGAAGTTTCATTTCCTATAATTATTTATTTATTTTATTTAAAGCTAGAACTGTTAGCATACTTTTTCTTAAACACGTTTTTTAAAAGCGGCTATTTATTTGCTCGTTTTGTTAAATACTGCAATTGTCAAAGTGGCAGCAAACTATTATTTTATTTATTACTAAAAATTTATTATAGTAAGTTCGTTTAATAAAATCTACTGTTAGGAAAATCTAATTTAAGGTTTTTTTTCAATAATAAGAATTTGTCTTAGTAGAGGGAAAATATTCCACAATTTTCCCACCCGCTGTATGCTCACAAGGCATGTGAATGGCATAGAAATTTCAAAGGCGTAACATTATTTTGTACATTTTTTAACGTTTTTTTTTTTCTTTCAAAATTACACAATTTTATTTTAATTTTATCGTGTGTTATATTTCTCGTTCTCTTCTCAGGAGGCTTGAGAGGAATCAGTTCCGGACGTTAGACAAGAAGGTCCTCCTCCCTCTGCGGAAACTTGAAAAAATGTAAGTGAAAAATATTTTATTTTCAACTACTATATGGAGTATTTTATGATTGCTTTTTTATCTCAGAAATTAATTTCAATTCGTTCGTATTTTTGGTATCATTTAACGTCCTTTCTGTGTTGAATATTTTATATAATTAATTTTAAATATTTCAGTATTAATAAAATGTATCCGGTGTTATTGAATAAAATTAAAATGCAGGTCCGAGCATCGATATTACGGGGATTTATCGGGATTATGTTGTAAAATTTTACGAAAAAAAAATGTGTTAGGATACAAGATTTTCATATAGTGTTAGGATACAAGTAAAAATGCAAAAATAAAAAATATATCAATATTGAAAGGCAAATAAAATAAATGATACAAATTTTAGTATGTATAGGTAGTTCCCAGTTCTTCACAGTAGCTTCCAGTACATACATTTCACTTTTATTTCTTTCTTAATGTATCAATTTTGTATTTTGCGCCACTTAATTTAGTAGAACGAGACGTGCCGCCTATTAAAATTAAATCTCCAATTTTCTGTATATACATTTTTTGATATAATTTTTTTGTAATCAATCCTTATTTTACATCATTTCTAATGTAACAATTATATTTATTCCAAATTGAACTAATCAAATTCTCAGTTAGAAATTCGCCGATATCAACATAGCCCCTGTATACAGGGTGTCAGAATAGTTTCTGGCATAACTCTGCCAGGAGTAGTGGCTCCACTATCAAAGACCTAAAACTTGAATTATGAGGTAATACAACAAAAAATAAAAAACCTCGCATCCCCTATAACAGAACGCCACTATGTCAGGTAAATAAATTGTTAAATTCAGGGCGAATACAGGCTAGCGTAGTTAAAGGTGACATTCCGTGTACTGTCGACTATTGCTTTACATGAATCTCTCTCTGCCTCCCTCTCCCCTCCCCTCCTCTTCTTTCGTCTCCTCTCCCCTCCTTTCCTCTCCCTCTCAAAAAGCCACTTCCTCTCACATTTTAAAACACATTGAGACTATTTCTGGCATATTTAAAATTGGGTAAGGGCTTGTATTTTTGACCTCACTGAACTGTTACAATCTGGGTTATTTCAATCGATGTCAAGATTCGATACTACACGATGCCAGGCGACATAAACAACGTCTTCTTGTTCACCACGGGAACGACCAGTGAAATTTATAACCAATTTTCCCATCATGAACGTGCAATGACCTACCCTAACCTGCTCACTGTATGCGATACCGAGTATGTTAGTATGTTTATGAATATTACCATTAACTTAGAGGGAAAGCAAAACGATATTAATTAGAATTTTTTCTTATTGCGTGGGGCTTTTTCATTATTTGTTTGTATTACCTAGTATTTGAGGACAGAAACTGTCCCGAAACCCTGCATATATAAAGAGCTCCCTTTACATAAATAATTTTAATTAGAATTAGAGCATTACTAACGACTAATTAATTACCTGTCATAATACATAAAAGTTTGTTTGTTTGTACATACACATCAAAGAGCTATGGGCGAAATATTTGAATATTCTCTTTACGATTTAGGGGATGATATGTATAGTATAGCATACAGGATGCCACAAAATGAAATTTTCACAGTTGTTTTAATTGAACGGTTTATTCACAGTTTCTGTTCCAATTTATCCCGGTTGATTCTGTACCACTCAATACGCAATGCATTTTCAAAATTGCACTTGTAAGTGAGTTGTAACTTATTTATCATCGAGTTATAACCGTTTATTTCCTTATCTTCTTTTATATTTACGCCAAGGGAAAACAAGTTAACTATTGCGGTTTAAGAAAAAATATCGTATAAATTCAACAATGGTCAGATAGGGATATCTAGGAGGCCAGTTAATTGCATCGTCGAATATTCTGCCAATTCAAGTAACGGCGTAGGTAATACATCTACCAATAGAGGTTCTAATATCGCGCTATTTTCTATTGAAAATAATTTGTATGCACTCATATCTTCTCATAAATATATATGAGCTTGGCGTCGACGTAATTTTTATTTTTATTACGTGACCGAAGCTCTGTGAAATATTACGCGAAACGATGTAACTGAACAGTCGTAAACCACCTCTGATAAAATTATGGACATCCACAAGATGCGATTTATGTGAACACATCATTGCTCTGTAAAAATAACGCCGCCCGAAGGACCGCGAAATTTTACAACCCCCTGTTTTTTAATTCCACCAGATCCTGTTCCAAAGTTCACCGATTTAACGGATGTGTACAGTTCCGAATTTTATTAGGTCGCCAGATTTCGCCGTGTGTCTTCTTGAGGATAGTAAGGGACGTTACATTTATCACGAATGCTTTTATCGGAAGGTATTCGGTAAGAAAATGTATTAGCCATTGTTGTCGGGGGCGTCTTTCATGCTCTACTTGCCAGAATCACTTCGAGAAATTGCGAGGAGAATACAAAATTTCCACCTATATACTTGGGTGGCGCGTATCAATTTTCAATAATAAAATACAATAACTGGATCGAAAGTAGTTTGTACGGTGTAATTTCTTTTGTTTATTTTTATGGTTCTATAAATTTCAAATTCTTGGAATAAAATAAACCTATCCGTGGTGTTTAGGGAGCGAGATATATAAAAGTGACGTCACGGCGTTACCTCCGTCAATGAATTGGGTCTACTGTGACGTCACTCTATAATTTGTATATTTATAATTCGATGCTCGAATCTGTGGTATATTATATACTTTGGAGACAATCGTGCGCATTTGAACGACTTTTTTCCCTTCAGATACTTCGACCGTTTCGAGATGTGCTCCTTCGCCACCCACGTCAGGGTGTGCTACCCCAAGGGGGACGGTATCTCAAGTCAAGAGCACATGCTGGACAATCCCCTGCTGAGAACATGGTAAGGTAAAACCGATTTTTATCTAGCGGTCCGATTCTATTCAGGATGTCCGATTTTTCCCCGTCTAGCGTGTGGGTGATGGGGGCGATAGGGTGCACCGGGAACCTGGTAGTGTTATTGGGCAGGCTCTTCGCCCCTACCAATAACGTGGTCCATTCTCTGTACCTGAGGAATTTGGCGCTCTCGGACTTGCTGATGGGTGTGTACCTGTTCATAATAGCCGGCGTCGATCAGCATTACAGGGGTGTGTATCTCAGGCACCAGTATACTTGGAGGCACAGCTACATCTGTAGTCTTTGTGGTAAGTAATTTCGAGTACAGTTTTTGTGCCAACGTAAATAAACCAAAACAAGTAACGCATGACCTGAAGAGGAGAGAGCTTTTTAAACTAATCATTATAATTAAACTAATCAAATTAAAAATTAACTAATTATTAATTATATTTTCGCAATCTGTGTTTAACATTCACATCATAACTTAATATTCATATTAGCGTTGATAGTAACTTTCTGTCTTTGGTAACCTTATTGGACTTCGTTGAGACTATTTTTTTCGTCGCCATTAAAATTCATAGCATATAATTTGGCGTGAAACCCGATAAAGCTTTTGCAATGCAAATTAAAAATCCTTCGATCTCCTGTACACCGATAAGCCGGATGGGAATTGATTGCCGATTAAGTAAACAACTTCTCTTGCAGTTATACTTTTAAGTGTAAATTTTTATCGATTTAACGCCGGAAATTGAAATTGGCGCCACTGTTTTATATTTTTTATAAATATAAATTCGATAGAGGACATCATTTTTTTTTTTTTTAAATAAATCATATATTAGCGAAACTGGGTCTACTATGACGTCATATCGTACAAGCAGTGACGGGACAGTGGTGGGCACGGGTGGGCGAGCGCCCAGGTAAAGTCATTTTCGCCCAACCTATTATAACACCACTATATCACATTCGCACATAAAATAATATATCTAACGCTCTCGCCCACCCTAGATATTTCCTGCCTGTTTTCGCCCAACCGTAAAATAATGATAACGCCGCCACTGTTTACAGCATACAATTATTTGACTATATATGCAAATTCTATGCCTATTAACTCACTGCGCGCGATACGCCAATTTGTTTGTGACTGCTTTATTCTATTCTCAAAAATCCCTAGGGTTTTTGAGTACACTATCCTGCGAGTCGTCGGTGCTGATCCTGTCCTTGGTCACGTGGGATCGCTTCATCTCCGTCACCCAGCCCCTGGCCAGGAAGCAGCCCTCGCCGAAGGCCGCCGCTCTGACGCTCTTGGCGTTGTGGTGCGCCGCGGCGATAGTGTCCTTGGCGCCTCTCAGCCACATCACCAGCAAGTACTTCGGAGACGAATTCTATGGAAGTAACGGCGTGTGTTTGTCTCTGCATATTCACGAGCCGTACGCGATGGTAAGTCTGTTTTTGTTTCTTGTATATTATAATACAACAGCCTTCTTGTTAACTTAAGCCTCTTCGGGCAGGAGGCGTGTCCAAATTATTTGAGCAAAATCAGATTTCTTTGGCGACGTACATTTAGGAAAATCGCCACTCCCTACGTAGACCCTCGATATTCCCCACAGACATCTCTTAGAGTCTCTGCTAAGACATCCTAGTAGCAAGATGCTTTAACTATTTGTTTAGACGTTGTTGTTAAAGAGGTACGATATTTTCAGTCATTTTTAGATAACAGACATATTTATAGCAAACCTTTTGTTAATTCGTATAATATACATAGAAATAAGAGAAAATTTTTATTACAGGGTTGGGAATATTCGGCCGCTATGTTCATCCTCATTAACACCATGGCCCTGGCGTTCATCTGTTACGCCTACCTGAGGATGATCAACGAAATCAAAGCCAGCGGAGTGGCCTGCAGGTCCACCAGACAGAGCCAAGACAGGGATAAGGTCGCCCAGAGGTTCGGCATCATCGTGTTGACCGACTGCCTGTGCTGGGTGCCGGTCATAATCGTGAAAATAATAGCCCTCTCAGGTGTGTTTTGTTGCATACGTTAAAAAATTGTCGGTTCTTTAAAAGCGCCGCATTTTTGTTTCTCAGGGGTCCCCATTCCTCAGGATCTCTACGCCTGGCTGGCGATTTTCGTCCTGCCCATAAATTCCGCTCTGAACCCGGTCCTGTACACTTTGACTACGACTATTTTTAAGAAACAGGTACGGTAGTGGTACGTATAGAAAAAAGTAAAATCTACAGGCGTCGTTTCAGGTAAGGAAGGTGGCCAATTCTTGCTGGCACAAGAGGAGGGCCGACGCCCACCATTCGGCTTCGGAGTCGGGCTTTAGTTTAAGCTTCGGCGTGTTCCCCATAGGCAGTACCAGACGTATACTTAGTTACAGGGTGAGTCGAGTTTAATTTTTTTTAGGCCGAGGGTACATTTGTAGGTGTTTTATTCTCGTTTTCAGGGCACGCAAAGCAGTAGTCTGACGGCCAGCAAGAACAGCTGGAAGAGATCGACGGCCGTCTGATAGTAATTTTAGATTTTCCGTTGTTTTCGTGTACATATTTTGACTGATGCTTTTTTGTTTTCCGTTCAAGAACATGGGGAAATACGTTTCTGTGTACATAGTAATGTGTAAGGGAAGATTCGTAAATAACTGATGTCTAACTTGAATTCTCTAAGTGTCTTCGATGGGATAAATTTTTAATTGTATATCATCACTCTGTATGCATGTTTTATTAGTAACGTTTGGGACTATAGAGATTTTTATAAGTGTAAACGATTCGAGTTGAGTATTGTGCAGTTGGACGCTAGGGGGCGTAATATGTACACTTTAGAAACTCCGTCGAGTTCATTTTATCTGGTTGGCGGGACTGAATGCGAATTGGATTGTGGAGACAATTTTGGAGAATCTCTGGCCCCCATCGAGCCTCCATATCGGGTTTTGGTATTTATTCAACCCCTTTGGGATCCACAGGGGCCTACAGGCTACAGTTGCTAAACGGAGAAGGTAAGGCACAATTTTTAGAAAATTATTTCCTTTAACTCGTATTTAAGTTTGTTTTTAACTCAATATCGTCATATCTTTGATAAAAAACAATTGGCTAGTGATTTCGTTCGTTATTCATATATAGGGTAAGTGTTGGTATTACTGCGGACACAAATGCGATGGCAGCTGAAAGAGAAGACGCTTTGAGAAGAAATCTGATATTTCCGTTTTCTTTATGGTTTTAAATCAATGTTCGGCCTATCCCGAACTTGGAAAAAAAATCATGGATGCGATTAATTACTATTTTCTTTAAATAAAAGGCAGTTTGAAAAAAAAAAGTAGATGCATGTATTACTGCGGGCATTGGAGGTGCTTGAGTCGATTACTGCGGAATAGAACAGATAAAATAAATAAACCGGTCAACAATAATTATATTTATCAACGGTTTAACCTTTAATATTAATAATAGATTTCCGACTTATATGTTACTGACAGAGATCGTATCGATAAAGATGTATACCCCGTAGAGTTCATTAGGCATTTGTCCTGGATCGGCGTACCGTGTACGGCACTGATGAGAGCTAATAAGTCCGAAACAGCTGCACGTCGTTCGGTTCCGATCCGGGACAGATGTCGAATCCTACCTGTGGCCGGTTTTATTCTTTGAAACCTTATCTGATGGTGCAGACACACGAGAAACGGGTCGAGGATCGCTTCTAGGTATAATTCAATGCCTGGCGGGGCTTTAGCCCGAGGAGTAGTTGTTTCCTATAGCGATTATGTAATAGCTTTCCTCTTTGGGATCTACTTTGATAACCGCTTGGCGGTTTGGTGGTTCCTTTCTCGATTTCCGACTTATACGTTATTAATAACAAATGTTATACATTAATACTATTGAGTAAGAACAGCCATATTTTTACTGAATTATCACGTTTTTTATAATTTTTCTCTTGTACTTCATACCAACTTCGCCCAGGTTTATTATTTACAAATGGAGTTATTCGTTTGTCATGGTCACAAATTAATTTGACACTCAAGCAATTGATGTTTGGTTACTGGAAATCCAAGTCGGCTGCAATGGTATGTCCACTCAACAAGCTCATTTTCTTCTGCTTCATTGAGTACGGTAGCAGGGCGTGGACGTTTGTCCAGCATAATAGTCCCTTCAAATTAGGAAAATTGAGGGAATTTCTCCTACAGCTAAGCGACCTATACAGAAAGTTGTGTTGGGGTTGTGTCAACATATTTTTCACCTAGCGCATGATAAAAAGAGGGTTGTTTTTTAGATATAGACATATATATATATACGCGTTTTTGGTCGTTTTTTCGGTTTTTTGCGTTTTTCTGAAAAACTATGTATTTTTGGGAAAATATGACCTAATTTGATGTCGTAGATTTTGCGATTCTCCACAATTTTTGTTCTTTTCATTTTTTCGAAATTCTGCTTAGTTGCGCCGCTAGAGCGCGCTGAATCATTTTTGAGCTGTTTTTCGATTTTGAGCCAAAACTATGCATTGTAGAGAAAAATATCAAGAAATCAAAATTGTAGATATAAAAATTTACGACACATTTTGTTGTTTTGTTTTAAGTCGCACGGTTTTGCCACTAGAGGGCGAAAACCGTTTTTTTTTTTTCTTTGAATACTCTTGTCTAATATGTCTATATCTAAAAAACAACCTTTTTATCGTGCGCTAGGCGAAAAATATGTTGACAATCGTAACACAAGTTTCTGTATAGGTCGCTTAGCTGTAGGAAAAATTTCCCAAAAACAGTGATTTTTTGTCTAATTTGAAGGGACCATAAGTATTTGCCCTTCTTTTTTAGCTCTTACTGTAGACTCCGGCACATTATATTTTCTAGAAACTTCTGCGATGCTTTTCCCACTCAAAGCTTCTTGTATGGCCAATTTCAAATGTTCTTTTGTGTAATTGCATCTAGAACTTTTACTTGTTTTTCGCACGCACTTTGGACTTCTGTCTGATTTTCGTCATGACACTTTATACCTACCTAGGTAGGTTAAAAACCTAGCGATACTCTAACAGCAGTAATAGATGCGCACACCTCAAACGATGGGAACGTAATACTGCGGCCATGGCGTTTCAACCGCACTATTGCGTTGGCACTCGAAAAAAATGGCCTCAATAGTGCGTTAGTAAATTAAAGGTGAAAACTAAACCTGTTTTGCTTTTATTTTTTTATTTTTTAATAAAATATAAATATATCTTATGTTTATATTTCATGTCTTTTCTTCATCTACAGTACAAAAAATGTGAATATTGTTGAGGAATAACATGCAAAATAAATTTTTACCGATGTCCATTTTTGACCACTGCTAGCGTCGACGTGCCGGAAATTTCATTCATAGATGCACTTTCATTTTCAAAGATGAAATTGTAAATCAAAAGATAGGCAGGCAACACGTAAATATTTTTAATTCATAAACGTTGAGTGAGCGTGAATCAATAAATTAATTTTTCCGCTCATTTATCAAATATTGAATTCTGATAAAAACGCAGTAATACCAATACTACACTCACCCTAACGGGGCGGTAAAAAAATATGGTAGTGAAGGAGTTTTTTGGAGCTATGAATTTGCTAGGCCCCCACTCGCCCCTACATTCAAAGATTTTTTGTCCACATAAGGACGTCCGCTCTTTTTTTATGGGAATTTGAAAAACATTTTTTGTTTGTTTCTATAAGATGGGCCGATCCCGGCGGTACTGCAATACCGGGCCAACCCGCGACGGGGGTGGAGCAAGCCCCTAACCCCCATCAATTTCCAAAAATCAGTTTAATATACTGGCCCCGCATGCGGGGCGTATCAGATATTAAGCTGATAAGAACAGATACTACACTTTGATCTTAGCCAGAGGCCGAGAAGCGATACTAAACCGATCTCGAATTTCAGTATAAGTCAACCTCCCGAGGAACCTTAGCGGCGAGTTGGAACGCAACGTTGTGGCGCCATCTGAGGAAAGGTAGCGGAACTTACTCGTCGGCGTAAGCGCGGTGGGTGAGTTCACTAGTATCTAATGCGTAGCACACTGTAAATTTTTATAGTACAATAACTATGGATCGCGGGTGTATTATTTTTTTACAATTCGCTTGTCTTTTTTGCCTTTGGTCTTTTTACTTATACACTTCTGTACTAGTAAATAGATTTTTCAGACTTACCTGATTCATTGTAGTTATTGAACTGATTGTCAATTCGAAATTAGAAAAGTATTTTATTAAGTTCAATTAAGTGAATTCATTATGTAATTTATATTTTTTTCCTTAGACTGTGGTGCTCTTCTATAGTCACCATAAGAAATATTGGAAGCGATTGCGTGGGGCGAGCTTTCGGGATCATTCCAAATGCCTATTTATATGCCTAGTCGAGCTAATTAACTTTGTCTTTGATTGATTTTTGTTTTTTGAGTATTCTGTCATAATTTTTAGATTTCATTAATGTGATTACTACGTTTCATCTTAAGGAGGGTAGTAATAAAAAAAAAACAAGTCAGTATTAGAATTTTTTATATTTCAATGTAATTTAGGGAAATGTATAAAATATTGTAAGACTAGTATTACATTAATTTTTGTGATAGCTGTTATCTACTTGTGGCCATTCTTTATTTATTTGTGTCATATCCTACTTATTAAATTATCAAAGAACTATCTATATAAACAAATATTATATATACATATAATTCTTAGATAATTTATTAATTATACAATTTTTTTATAATTATGCATTTGTTTGTAAATCAGTTTAATTTATCGCTGCCTTTCCTATCATCATTCATTATTATAAATATTGTATTTTATTGCTTTTCAATCTAGTGTCTGCATTTTTCGATGTCGACCTTCGAAAGCCTTAATGGTAAGAAAGGTAGTAGTAAACTAAATTGATGGGTTGTCTAATTTTCGTCTCAGAGATTCATATTGTTATTTCTTGAAAAATAATATGAATCCTGTGAGGGAACACCTAAATATCTTGGCGTATCAACACGCAAATTATCTTCTATACCTGCTATTATAATTATAATCATCGTACTTTTTTTTCATTGCCAAGATATTATGTATGACTCCCTATTGAAAATTTGACTCCACCAATCTGTAACATAAAAATATCCAATGAATAATTAACTCATTGTCTCATGTTAAAACGTCAGACAATGAATTAGAACAAAATAAAATAATTTTTCGGATATCCTCATGCATAATCAAGTGAGAATATCCGAAGCAGGGTTATTCTTGCTAGACCCGTAGTCCGTGAGAATATTCGATGGATGATTATGGTGAACGATTCACGAATATTCTTATGGTCAGCAGTTGTGGCCTAGTGAGAATATCTGATGAACGGTCAGTGGTCGAGCTCATCATTCATCAGATATTCTCAGAATGAACAGGATTGGCTGAGCGAGAATATATAGCCATAAACGGTTATGGTCGAATTTCGTTCATCGCATGCTCTCACTCAATCATAACTGTTCATCGTGTGTTCTAACTCGATTATACCCAGTCATGGGATGCTCTCACTTGGTCGTAATCGTTCATCGAATGAATGGATACTGTCATGTGAGAGCATCCGTCGAACGGATGCGATTAAGCCAAAACATCCAATAAAGGGGTATGGCTGAGTGAGAGCGTCTGACGAACGGTTATTATCAAGTGAGAGCATCCGATGAACAGATACGATCAAGCGATCATGATTTCACTTGATCGTATCCGTTCATCGGATGTTCTCACTCGATCGTGTCCGTTCATCGGATACTTTCACTTGATCGTATTCGTTCATTGGATGTTCGCACTCGATAACCGTCCATCGGATGTTTTCACTCGATCATAACCGTTCATCGGATGTTTTCACTCGATCATAACCGTTCATCGGATGTTTTCACTCGATCATAACCGTTCATCGGATGTTTTCACTCGATCATAACCGTTCATCGGATGCTTTCACTCGATCATAACCGTTCATCGGATGTTTTCACTCGATCATAACCGTCCATCGGATGCTTTCACTCGATCATAACCGTTCATCGGATGTTTTCACTCGATCATAACCGTTCATCGGATGTTTTCACTCGATAATAACCGTTCATCGGATGCTTTCACTCGATAATAACCGTTCATCGGATGCTTTCCCTCGATCATAACCGTTCATCGGATGTTTTCACTCGATCATAACCGTGCATCGGATGTTTTCACTCGATCATAACCGTCCATCGGATGCTTTCACTCGATCATAGCCGTTCATCGGATGTTTTCACTGGATCATAACCGTTCATCGGATGTTTTCACTCGATCATAACCGTGCATCGGGTGTTTTCACTCGATCATAACCGTGCATCGGATGTTTTCACTCGATCATAACCGTTCATCGGATGCTTTCACTCGATCATAACCGTTCATCGGATGTTTTCACTCGATCATAACCGTTCATCGGATGTTTTCACTCGATAATAACCGTTCATCGGATGCTTTCACTCGATAATAACCGTTCATCGGATGCTTTCACTCGATCATAACCGTTCATCGGATGTTTTCACTCGATCATAACCGTGCATCGGGTGTTTTCACTCGATCATAACCGTGCATCGGGTGTTTTCACTCGATCATAACCGTGCATCGGATGTTTTCACTCGATCATAACCGTTCATCGGATGTTTTCACTCGATAATAACCGTCCATCGGATGTTCTCACTCGATCATAACCGTCCATCGGATGTTCTCACTCGGCCATAATCGTTCATCGGATGTTCTCACTCGTTCATAACAGTTCATCGGATGCTCTCACTCGATCATAACCGTTCATAGGATGTTCTCAATCGATCATAACCGTTCATCGGATGTTCTCACCCCATCATAACCATCCATCCGATGCCCTCCCTTGAACATAACCGTTCATCGGATGTTCTCACTCGGTCAACCGTTCATCGAATGCTTTCACTCGATCATAAACTTTCATCGGATGCAGTCACTCGATCATAACCCTTCATCGGATGCAGTCACTCGATCATAACCGTTCATCAGATGTTCTCATTCAGCCAACCGTTCATCGGATACTCCCACTCGATCATCACCTTTCATCGAATACTCTCATTCGATCAAAGCCGTTCATCGAATGCTCTCACTCGGCTATAACCGTTCATTGGATGCTCGTTCACTCGGTCATATCCGTTCATAGGATGCTGTTACTCGATCATATCCGTCCATCGAATGATGTCACTCGATCACAACCGTTCATCATATGCTTTCACTCGGCCATAACCGTTCATCGGATGCTCTCACTCGATCATAACCGTTCATCGGATGTTCTCACTAGGTCATATCCATTCATCAGATTATTACACTCGACTTTAACATTTGTGAGAAAATATCCATTCATTGGATATTTTCACACGATGTTTTAGCATAGTTTATTAATAGACATGTTTAAATTATGTACAAAGAATTAACTTAATAAATATGTAATTTTACAAAAAAAAATGTGCGTTTTATTTCATCATGGCAAGTAGGCAGAGGGATGAAGCAGGACAGTGTTCATGAAGAATCTCCGTCATTCATTGGGTAGTTTCACGTCGAACCATTCATCAGTGTATACAGATGAGTTGTTGCTGTAACAAATAATAAATTTCATATATCCATTAATAATTAGCCCTAAATGAATACTTTGAGATAAATGACTATAGACAAGCCAAACTATCTATTATATTTCTGAATCTTAATGTATTGTTACGTACTGTAACATCGTACTTTATTATAACCAGTCATTAATAAACACGTGCGACGTTCAGTAACATAACCATTATATCCGTTCATCAGATGCTCTAACTCGATCATATCCATTCATAGAATGCTTTCACTCGATCCTATCTGTTCATCCAATATTCTCACTCGATCATATCCGATCATCGGATGCTCTCACTTATTCTTAACCGTTCGTCAGATGCTCTCATTACATCACATCGGTTCATGGAATGCTTTTTCATTCTATCATAACCGTTCGACCATCCAACGTTCTCATTTGATCATAATCGCTCCTAAGATGTTATCACCCGATCATATCCATTCAACGGATGATTTCACTCGATAATAGCCACTTATCTTTCACTCGACACATCCGTTCATTGGATGTTTTCACTCGACTACAACCGTTCGTAGAATGAGCTCTGTCGCCCACATTCGTTCATCAGATGCTTTCACTTGATTATATCCGTTCATCGGATGTTTTCACTCATAATGGTTCATCGAATTCTGTCACGCAATATCCATTCACCGGATGCTCTCGTTCAATCATAACCCTTCGTCAGAATCTCTTACTCGATCGTAACCGCTCATAGGATATTATCAGTCATCATATTCATTCATCAAATGTTTCTACTCGATTATAGCCGTTTATCGGATACTTTCATTCGGCTGCAGTCGTTCAATGAATGCTCTCATTAGTTCATAGAATGTTTTCGCTCGACCACAATCGTTCATAGGATATTCTCTCACTGGACATATCCGTTCATCGGATGCTCTCACTGTATCATATCCGTTCATCGGATGCTCTCACTCAATCATAACTGTCCATCGGATGTTTTCGCTCGATCATAACCGTCCATCGGATGTTTTCACTCGATCTAATCGTTCATCGGATGTCTTCACTCGATAATAACCGTTTATCGGATGTTTTAACTCGATCATAACCGTCCATCGGATGTTTTCACTCGATCATAACCGTTCATCGGATGTTTTCACTCGATCATAACCGTCCATCGGATGTTTTCACTCGATCATAACCGTTCATCGGATATCTTCACTCAATCATAACCGTTCATCGGATGTTCTCACTCGAACATAACCGTTAATCGGATGTTTTCACTCGATCATAACCGTTCATCGGATACTCTCACTCTATCATACCCGTTCATCGGATGCTCTCACTGGATCATAACCGCTCATCGGATGTTCTCACTCGATCATATCCGTTCACCGGATGCTCTCACTCCTTCAGAACCATTCATCGGATGTTCTCACTCGATCATATCCGTCCATCGGATGCTCTCACTCAGTCATAATCGTTCATCGAATGTTCTCACTCGTTCATAACAGTCCATCGAATGCTCTCATTCGATCATAACCGTGCATCGGATGTTCTTACTCAGTCGTAACCGTTCATCGGATGTTCTCACTCGGTCAACCGTTTATCGGATGCTTTCCCCCGATCATAGACTCTCATCGGATGCAGTCACTCGATCATAACCCTTCATCGGATGCAGTCACTCGATCATAACCGTTCATCGGATGTTCTCACTCAGCCAACCGCTCATCGGATACTCTCACTCGATCATTACCGTTCATCGAATACTCTCATTCGATCAAAGCCGTTCATCGAATGTTCTCACTGGGCTATAACCGTTCATAGGATGCTGTTACTCGATCATATCCGTCCATCGACTGATGTCACTCGATCATAACCGTCCATCATATGCTTTCACTCGGCCATAACCGTTCATAGGATGCTCTCACTTGATCAGAACCGTTTATCGGATGTTTTCACTTGATTATATCCGTTCATCGCATATTTTCACTCGATCATAAACATTCATCGAATGCTCTCATTCAATATACATTCATGGGATCCTCTCACTTGATCATAACTGTTGGTCAGATTCTCTCTCACACGATCATGTTCATTCATAAAATGCTTTCACTCTATCATATCCGTTCATACAATGTTTTCATTCGATCATAACCGCTCATTGAATGTTATCAGGTTATCACTCAATCATATCCGTTCTACAAATGCTTCCACTCGATTATAGCTATTTATCGAATACTTTCACTTGGTTAAAACCGTTGAGCGCATGCTCTCATTCGATCACATCCGTTCATAGGGTATTCTCACTCGACCAAAACCGTCTATAGGATGTCATCTGTCGGTTACAACCGTTCATCGGATGCTCTGACAATAATGTCCGCTCATCAGATACTCACACTCGATCATAACCGTTCATCAGATTCTTTCACCCGATTATATCTGTTCATCGGATGTTTTTTTACTCGATCATAATCGTTCATCGGATGCTCTCACTGGATCATATCCATTCATAAAATGCTTTCACTCTTATCGTATCCGTCCATCCAATATATTAATTCGATTCTAGATAACCACACAGAAGGTTATTATTCGATCATATCCATTCATCGAATGGATCGATTATAGACATTTATAGGATACTTTTACTCGGCCACGACCATCGGATGCTCTCACTCGATGATATTCGTTCATAGAAGGCTTTCACTCAATCATATCCGTTCATCGAATGTTCTCACTCGATCATAACCGTTCATAGGAAGTTTTCACTCGATCAAGGCGTTTGGCCTCATGTTCCCTCGATTATTCACCATTCATCGAATGCGACATGTAACAAATAGTAAATTTCACGTATAATGAATAATTATTCTTAAACGGATACGTGCTTTGAAGATCTAGGAAAACACTATAAATAGACAAAAATATCCATTGTTGAGTTATTTCTAAATCTTAGTGAATTATGTTACTGTAATGTCGTAAGGTTACTTTACTACTGTAATCATTCATTAATGATTGGCTGCAACAACATAACTATAATAGTATATCACGCAATTATTTAATAACAGTTCATCGGGTATTAACACGCATTCTTTTTATATCAGGTATAGGTATCATGAGAATAAATAAACTCAAATCAGTACCATTATTTAATGCGTAGTACCGCTGCAAAAAATATATTTTATAATAATTGAAACAAGCTGAAGAACAATTGGGTTAGACATTCAGTGCATATCTCTACGCAATTTAATTCTCATGTACCTTTTCGACAGTAATAAAGGATTAAAATAATGATGAAACATCCAAGTATGGATGAATAAAAAGTTAACTGAAATAAATAAAACTCAAGGGGCAGTAGATCAATAGAAAACGGTTTAGAATAAACTTTGAACCTGAAGGTTGAGTTTACATTTTGACCTTCATCTTTTGCCCCAGTAAACGTACTTTATTTGCTTGTGTACGCACCGTAGTAACAGATGAAGTTTCTACAAAAGAAATCTGTCGCAAGCTCCACAGCGAATAGCATTAGTTGCTACAAATACCGTAAGATGGCGCAACCTACCTACAGCGGCATCAATCCACATAGTGTGTCCGGCAACAGATGGCGCGATTTGCAGAACACGCTAACCGAACGACCGTCGTGCGATAAATTCTAAAGCTATACCTGACTAAATCGTGCCTTAAACTAATGAGTAAGGAAAATATACGAGCCTTGGTGACGCTTGGCTTAAATTGCTAGTCATTCTGGCATGTGAATTTTTGTAGGGGTAAAGGTCGTCCCGTGGACGGTTTGCCTACTTTTTGCGGCTGTTCTGGTGACAGCGATCTGCCCCGGCATATTAATTAAGCATACATTGAGAGCCCCACTGAGTTTCTTGCCCTAACGAAACGTGTGGGTGGTTTTTATTGGTCGATTGATAGATATTCGAAATTGAGGAGAGAGGGTGGGTCTATCAGTTATTTGCGACATCACAGACTTCTGTGTGCGACATATTACGATTCGCGAATACAATAAAAAAAAACAAATAATCGTCTTATTGTATCTGGACGATTTTATTTTTGTATAAAGCTATAAGAAAATCAGTATTATTAAAAACGTTTAAAAGATATTTTTATTTATTTGTTTAATAATACATGGATTTGTTTTATTTCATTTTGTTTATTGGATAATTGAGGATGTAAAATATAACAATACTCTGTATTTGTTTAGTCAACTTTTACACTTTATTTACGTTATTAAATCATGAATCCAAATATATCCATTAACGATCTGCTTTATTTTTTTATCATACATAATAAATTTTATATCCCTCTAATTGCCACATTATTATGTAGTTTTCAATCGGCCGCGTTTAGTATCGCCTACAATAAATTAAGCCTTTCAGGAAAACAACCATTACTCTAATAGTTACGATCGATAAATTCCCCTTGAGAAAAAATAATATGACGCAGATAGGTTCTAAAATAATTTTGTGACAATGTGATTTGAAAAAGAAGCAAATCCCGCGCCGAAAAGTCCGCGAATTAGATTTCCCACAGATCTCTTTATCGCAAGGTTTATCTACATACATACATAGGTACATCATTCATTAGTAAACTTTACCACGTATGTTCAAAATAAAACGTGAGATATCCGCGTGGAATATTGACACGTCTTGGGAATTTTATTTGAAACATCAATGTTAATATTCATGTTTGATTGTGTTATAGAGTCAAAAACCTGCAATAATGCGTTTCCTTCGCCACAAAGGAGAGAACACAATGGGTTCGTACATTTCGAGTATCAATTGTACAAATTATAAGACGCCTAACGTAAAAAAAAAAAACGTTATAATCACAATCATATGTGGATAAAACTATACGAGGTATGTTCAAAAAATAACGGAATTTCGCGAATTGCATTAGAGTCATGTATAAGTATAATTATGAGATATGTATAAGAATTATTTTGAGAGCTTATTTAATTGCCCCATTGGAAGATTTATCATGTACGAGGGTCTGTTCAAAAAGCAACTGGAATTTTGTAACTTCGCGAGTTGTATTAGTCCGATTCGCGCGATTCTTTCGTTGTTGTGTTAGTAAGCATGTCTGAAAAGTATCTGTACATTGTTAGCCATATCGGCTGTTTAGTCTGTTGTCAGCTGTCAAAAAGGTTACACGTGTTTTGGTGTGATCAGCGATTATTCATTCAATTAAAAATGGATCAGAGAATTTGCATTAAATTTTACTATGAGAATAGAATAAAGTGCAGCGATGTTTTAGAAATGTTAAATATTGCATTTAGTGAGTCTATGAGTAAAACAGGGGTTTACGAGTGGTATAAGCGTTTTCAAGAAGGCCGTGAAGTCGACGAGCGCCCTGGATGTCCCAGCACATCAATAACCGATGAAAATGTGGAAAACGTGAAAGAAATGATTATGAACGATCGCGAATCACAGTCAGATAAGTCGCTGATGATGTTAGCATATCAATTGACTCGTAGCACGAATCTTTTTCGGATGTTTTGGGTATGAATCGTGTGGCAGCACAATTTGTTTCAAAATGTTGTCAACAACGATGCAGAACTACTGAAATGTGCCATAACAGGTCATAAAACATGAGTCTACTGATATGACGTCGAAACTAGGCTCAATCATCCCAGTAGAGGCATACTGGATCGGGAAGACCGAAAAAAGCTCCACAAGTGCGGTCGAATGTGAAGGTGTTTTCTTCGATTTTACCGGCATAGGGCACCGTGAGTTCTTGCCACAAGGTTAAACGATCAATAAAGAGTACTACTTACAAGTTCAACGCCGTTTGCGTGAAGCAATTCGAAAAAAAAAAACGCCCGGATTTGTGGCGAAACAATTCGTGGCTTTTGCACCACAATGCATACTTGTCCGCGACTTTTTTGCCAAAACAATACTGTAATGATGCCTCAGCCTCCATATTCGCCAGATATAGCTCCATGTGACTTTTTCTATTCCCAAAAATAAAGGGAACCCTAAAGGCCCGACGTCTTGCAAGCATACATGAGATTAAAAGCACATCGCTGAAAGAGCTAAACACTATCCCAAGGGTCGAGTTCCAGAAGTGTTTCGGGAATTAGAGGAAGCTCTGAAATAAATGTATAATATCTATTATAATGGGAACTATTTTGAAGAGGACAACATTGATGTAGACGAATAAATAAAATTCATTCCAAAAAACGAAAATTCCCGTTATCTTTTGAACACACCTCGTACACTACTAGAATAAATCGCAAACTTCTACAAAGTGGCAATAATTATATAAACAAACAGAAAGTGTAATCCATCCTTTTACACCTCGCCGACTGATGTGACGACATTTTTCGTTCGTAAAGACAGAAAACAATAGTAAAGCAATTACCGTGACTCGCTATATTATTATTTAATTACGCCTCTATAGTGTAACGACACACATTTCTGAAAATTAATGACAAATATTAACGCATCTAAAAAGACAATAACGACCCGTAATTACTATATTACGATATTACAAAACGTTTTGGAGGCACGGAAAAAAAAATACAAAGTTTGGTAATATTAACACATGGCGTTCTGTAATTGTCGTTTCCTGTTATAAAAACTGCGCCATGTAGGCTGTGATGAAGATACTCGTCTCTGACATGGATAGATAATAGTGTAAGCCAGTTGTATCGAATTAAAAATAATTATTAACTGCTTAACAGCGTCTAGTTCGAATATGTAAGGGTGGTCCAACCATAATGCACGATGTTAATTGTGAGTCACACCTTAACGTCAAGTTTTTTGCCCAACTTAATTTGACATTTCTCTGTTTCAGTGTTTGACAAATTCAACCATGGAGAGGTACACAATTGAGCAGCGCGTTAAGATTGTTGAAGCCTTTTACGAAAATGGGCGTTCAATCAAAATGCATTTCGTGCACATCGTGACATTTTTGGTCAGCATAATCGACCAAATGTGTCCACAATCGGGAGAATTGTGCGCAAATTTCAGCAAACCGGGTTTGTAGGAAATGTGAAAACACCTGTGCGTGCTCGCCCAGTTCGTTCTGCGGAAAACATTGCTGTTGTTCGCGATAGTGTAGCAAAAGAGCCGTCAACCTCGACTCGTCGTCGTGCCCAACAATTGAACATCTCACGAACATCACTGATGCGAATTTTGAATAAAGATTTGAATTTACACGCTTACAAGGTTCAATTGACTCAAGAGCTGAAGCCTACTGACCATTTCAAGCGTCGTCAATACGCCGAATGGTTGGTTGAACAGACAGAAGTGAATGGTGACTTTACAAAGAAAATCATCTTCAGCGACGAGGCACATTTTCACCTCAGTGGATTCGTTAACAAGCAGAATTGTCGCATTTGGGCAAATGAGAATCCACGAGTGATTGTTGAAAAGCCGATGCATCCACAAAGAGTGACTGTTTGGTGCGGTTTATGGGCTGGCGGCGTCATCGGGCCGTACTTCTTCGAAAATGAGGTCGGCCAAGCAGTTACCGTGAATGGTGTTCGCTATCGCGAGATGATAACGGACTTCTTGTGGCCAGAAATTGAGGATATGGACCTGGACGATATGTGATTCCAACAGAATGGTGCCACTTGCCACACAGCCAACGAAACAATGGCACTTTTGCGCGATAAATTCAATGGCCGTGTTATCTCACGTCGTGGCGATGTTAATTGGCCGCCACGATCATGTGATTTGACACCGTTGGACTTCTTTCTTTGGGGATATTTAAAAGAAAAAGTGTACGTCAATAAGCCAAGAACAATTCAAGAGCTAAAGGATGACATAATTCGGCACATTAACGACATTGAACCGCAGAGTCTCAGTCATTGAAAATATGGACCATCGGATAGAGGTATGCCACCGAAGCCGTGGCGAGCATTTGGCCGATATTTTGTTTCACGCATAATTGTCATAGATCCTTCTATCATAATAAAAAATATTAAGATAATTCTCTGCAAAACTTTTTGTTTTATTTACAATTAACATCGTGCGTTTTGGTTGGACCACCTTTTATTATGTAAAAAAAAACAAATAAAATAAAAACTCGTCCATTATTATACACTGTATTAGAAAAGCAGGGAAAAAAATCAGCAATACAATAAATGCAATACTATTAATTGACTGTATATAAAAATAAAAACAAATGAACAACTCACCCTTGTTCCTTTGGAGGTCTCCGGTAATGTCCAGAGAGGAAAAAAGGAAACTCTCTGGATTTACCTTCCGGGTGTTCTAATGAAAGGACTTATACGGGTAGATATCGTCTACTAGGCACTTTCTAAATTTGAATTGAATCTATCGTTCTAATTTAGGTACTTTCAAATTTGAATTGGTACTTTCTAATAGGGATAAATCTAAAGGTTTTAATACTAAAGTGTTCTAATTCGAAATCTAACCTACATATTATGGATTGTGTCGGCTTCCTATGTGGGTAAAATCTTTTACCAGCCTTACCCAGCGCAAAAAACGTCACCAAAAACAAAATTGAATGTCGCTTATCAATCGACGAATATGCAGCGTCAACACACTATTTGAGCGACATTCTTGGATACGTCGATTTTATCTTTTTCTTGGGCATATATGGATACACAAATAACACAGATGGCGCTAATCAAATTTTGGATCCCATGTTGGATCGAGGTAGATTGTCATTGAAATAGCACCCATATATGTACGTATTTTTGGTTTCGCCCATCACATTACAACACGTCATCAACAAATCAATGGAAAATCGCCAGTATTGTACCGCAGTATTCAAAGATGTAAGCTAGGCTTTTGACAAAGTACTTTAATTTACTGAAATCATATCTAAACCAAAGACAATTCCTTACAGAAGTTGATGGAGAGACTTCCAACTGTTTTCAAATCTACTTGGGTGTGCCACAAGGAAGTACACTTGACCCTCTTCTGTATGTACTATTACGTCTGATCTACCACCATCAAGACAGATAACTACAGGAATATTCGCTGATTACACAGTCCTAATATCTAAAGATACTCGTACATATCCCAACATTGCAACACACAGTAATCAATATCATCTAGGAGTATTTGAGGAGTGATTGGAAAAGTGGAAGATAAAAGTAAATGGGTGTAAATCTTCTCATATAAGATTTACCATTAAAGAAGAACGTTGACTTGCAATTCATCTCAACCAGGAAATCGTATCTCAAGTAACAACTGTTAACTACACTAGGCACAAAAATTAAGAGATGTAAAAATTTGGAAGAAAAATTGCCGATGATTTTCTTATGATTACTGAGAAACTGCTGATGGTAAAAAATTTTGAACTAAAGATTTGAAAACTAGAAGCATGGAGTTTTAATTTACTTTTCTTAAAACTGCTCTGCGACTATTTTTCTCCAAGTTACAGTCCCTTGAAAATCACCTAAAAATTTAGAATTTTTTTACATCCCATAATTTTTGTGCCTAGTTTACTTTCGCCTAGACAGTAAACTTACCTGCAAAGGAACACATAAAAAAAGACAAAATAAATTGACATGAAAATGTAAGAAATGAACTTATTGATTGGAGGAAGGTCCAAATTATCAAGAGAAAATAAACTACTTCTATATAATTCTAAATGAAATCGGCGTATTCGAAGAAATTGCTCAACAATGACCCCTATTACAAATATTCCACTCAATAGTGGAATAGTATTAGTATTGAGATATAGTGTGTCCCAAAGAAAAATAAATAAAAAACGACTTTAAATGTTCAACATTTCAGAGAACATCAGAGAAGTGAATATAAAATCGTTTTACCTCTAACACTCGTTATATAGCGAAATGACAATAAACAAAGTAAAATTGTTTTCCGGCCAAGTAATCCAGTGGCGTACCACTGGCTTCGCCATTGTGTAACTACCCAAAACTTACGTAAAATAGTTTTTATTTTTTGTCCTTATCTTTACGGGATGCAAGGTTTATCTCAGACCTTCTCTTCCACCTAATCTTCAGATAGTCATACAAACACACCCAGCCAACTGGTGTAGGAATCAAACCCACGCTGGAATTACCTCCAAACCGCCAATCTAGGCGACCTCCAATGGATTGGCATCGTTACCCCCGATAATGCCAGGGAACTTGGAGACCCTATGTGAGGTATTATTATTATTATGTTATATAGGTTTGGGCCTCATCAGCCACTGATCGCATGGGTAGTCCCTTG
Source organism: Rosalia funebris (assembly GCA_037954035.1). Lineage (NCBI taxonomy): Eukaryota > Metazoa > Arthropoda > Insecta > Coleoptera > Cerambycidae > Rosalia > Rosalia funebris. The sequence goes on along the minus strand of JAZFAV010000003.1, from coordinate 24,650,410 downwards.
GCGATCCCCTCTTATCCGAGTCATTATCCAAAAATGTTATCCCATAAAAGGTAGCAATTTAGGCACATCTCCCGCCTTAAGCCTCGCCTCCTCTAGGATAACAGGGGTCCCTAATATAAGGTACCTCTTCTCCTTCAGTGCGGGGCAGCTGTAAAGAAGATGAGTCGTGGTTTCCTCGTCTTTGCACAGTATCTGCAGGCTGGGCTGTTAGTCAGCCTCAGCTTGTGCTTATATGCATTCAGGCTACTATGGTGGCCCGTTATGATTCCCACCAGGGTTCTGGCTTAGTACCTGTTCAATTTAATGAATTCTTGGGCCCATTTCGCAATCTCTGAGTATGCGATGAAGAGTTTGGTTATTCGACAACCCATTACTCCTCTCCATCTTTTATTGTGCTGGTCTCTTGCCCAGCCATTGATGCGGTCTCTGATCAGATTCCGACTTATTCCCACTGCAGGTTCTGGTCCATTGAGGTTTTCCCTGGTCCCTAGTCTGGCAAGGTCATCTGCAATTAGATTTCCCTTAATGCCATTATACCCAGGCATCGATAAGAGTTTCACCGGTCCCTTCGCTGCCAAGTGGTTCCATGCTTCATAGCAAATATAGACCAACTTCGACTTTGTCGTCTGCGGGTAAATATGGTACAATTTGCCCGCAGATCTGGCCATACCTTTAACATCCATGTCAACTGGAAGTCGAGCAGTCTTTGTGGAAAAACTCCGACCACCGCTCTTCTTACCGCTAAGTAGAGCGTGGTCCACTAAACCACTCGACCGATTGAGTCCTGTATCCTTGAATTCTACTCAGAAATCAAGATGTTTGTGAATAAGCAGGAGAAAAAATATTTCCAAATTTATTTGGGACACATTATATAGTAATTGGTGTACTGAAACTGTTATAAACAATCAGAAACGTTCTTTCATTCAATACACACACACACACACACGTCTACGTCTAAAAGCGGGTCAGAAAAAAATTACCAAAATAGATAAATAAAAAAAAACATCTTGAGACATCGTAATCAATCAGATCCGGGATTCAAGGCCGTAACGTTGCCCATCGACTGTTTTTCGGGGCCCGTCCCAGCCGAGGAATCCCACCGGGTCGCCATTTAAATGCAGAGAGGCGCGCTGCGTCCCCGAGAATTATTCCAGACACTCTTCGAAATTATTTTATGAAAATACGACGGCCGAATTCGACAATGCCCATTTCGCCGAGACCCAACAAAGTTCAATAAACCGATCGTTAATTAGCGTCGGTCTTAATTCGAATCACGTCAGACGGCTTTGGCGCATGTCACATTTTGACACAGCGGGCGTGGGTTCGTCATTCATTTGTATAATATAATGGCTAAGAGGATTTTTTTAGGAAGCCCAAAACGGGATCGCTCCTTCTGTTCTTGTACAGTTACGACCAATAAATAGATCTTAGTTGCGCAAGCGTTAAGACCAAAGAATAGTCTAGAAAATAAAATATATATATATATATATATATATATATATATATATATATATATATATATATATATATATATATATATATATATATATATATATATATATATATATATACACGACGTCCGATACAGACCTCAGGAAACGATTCGGACGTTAAATCACGAGAAGGTATTCGTGTTGGAGGAAAAATTGACAATATAATAAGGAAAAAGCTATATTTACCTTCATAAAGACATAGTTATAATAACCATCCATTCGATCACTTCAGAGGCCATTGTATGTTAACTATGCAAATGTTACATCTTTAGATGATGAACGGTCTTTTTATTTATATAACAACCTTTTTTCACCACACCGGGCATCACTCACGGAACGACATTATATATATATATACGATATAGTGCAGATGTTTAACCCAGCCAATCCGGACTTTTTATGCTAACAGGGTCATGAACAACGTATCAAGGCCTACTTGACACATTTTTTATCGCTATTCTGCCTGCGTCACTGGATTTAGAATATTGTCAAATAGGTGTGAAAGGGTCTCACCAGGTTTTCATATGAAATCTGCACTAGCGTCTGCACTTTAACAATAAATATTTTAGTTTAAATCCGTGAATAAATACAAATTTTCCGCGAGAAATGTCCCGCTTTTAACAGGTCACTCTGTATACAGCGCCTACTTAACTTTAATATCAATTAATTGTGTATACTTCAAAGGCCGTATCGAGGGTTTTACTACACTTTCTCAGTGATAAATATCTCGGGCGTCAAAAAACCTGATGACGGTACAAAAATGGACAAAACATCGATCGTAAACTGGCCACGCGAAACGGCCGGTGGCGCCCTTGTCCCTGTCCCACACCCAAACAAATGCAAAAACGCATTCGCCGGCGATAAATCAACCGCAACCCCATCCGAGCGTCGGCAGCCCCCCAGAATCCGATCCTGCGCCGCGCCGCTCGATGGAACGCCATCGACCGTCGCCGTCCGACGATCCCCCGTGCCAGGGGGTTGCGGAGAGAAGGCCCGGCCACACGCGCACCGCTCGCGCTCCTGTTCGCGAAGAAAGTGAAATGAGATGGCAGGGCAGGCCGCCGTGGAAAACAAAAGTCCAGCTTGATGTTTTTGTTTAATAACCCGATCGTTCGCGTATCGCCTTTAAACGGACGGACAAGGCTGCGAACGACATCGCCTACTACGGTTCTCGGCGTCGAGGCTGATATCTCCAAGATTTGGCTTTCAGCGGCTGGCGCTTGCCTTCAAGCTCGAAATATAGGCTTGCTAGACTCCGTTGTGTGCGGTCGTGTCGAGCGTGGTACCCGCGAAAAGCTCGCGATTCGCGATTGTTTAATTTACGTGTTAACTTCTTTTTCTTTTAAGTGGTGTTTTGACTGTTGTGATTTCGGTGCCTACTTCCACAGGCGATAAATAAGAGGCGAATTTGGGGAAGAGGGTTAATATTCGGTGAGTATTTATTATTTTTTTTAATACGTCAGGATTGAATAAAAACAAAGTTTAGCGAAAGTTACAATCGAATTGTAAAAAAGTGTAAAAGTTTAAAAATAAATTTTCTATTTCAGAACATGAATTTAATTATATTAAAATTTTATTTTTCTATTTTTAAATTATTACATTCTTATGAGTAATATTTTACTCCATAATTTAGACAAGTTTTAAATAGTCATAGCTTAATAGGGTATCGATAAAAAATCATATTCTATAAGAATTTCGAAATGTTGCTAGCTCTTTTATTATACAAGGGGTTTTAAATTACTGAAATTTATTAAATGAACATATTCCAATTAATAAAAGACATCTTGATCGTTTTATTTTCAGTATTTAAAAAAATAAATCTGTTTTATATATTCATATTTAAATAATGTATAGTTTATTTCATCGCTATTTGCCAAATAAAAAATCTCAAATGACTTGTTTTTATGGCTAGGCTCAGGTAGACTTACAAATATGTATTATAAATAATATATTATTTTTTTAAACGCCATTTATGACACTCCGTATATAGAAAGATGGCACTTCAACCTAAAAATTTATTACGCCTGATTTTCATCACACATCTGCAAAGTGATTTATGCCATTTATTTTTGGGACATCCTGTATATTGAATATTATTTTAATCAATTAATTTAATAAGTCAATACTATTAGGATTAATACTGGAGTAGGTCGAAACTTTTATTGTCAGTGTGAAGACAAAATTGACTTAGTTTTCCACAAAACTGATTAAAACTGAGATGATTAAAACTTAGTTTTAATCATCTCCAGATTATACCAACTTTGTTCGTGAAGCGCGCGTCGAGTGTAGTGTACACTACACTATACACTTTGGTGTTTTGTGGAGAACTAAGTCAGTGTTATAAAGAAAAATCTGGATCATATTCATTTTATGAAATCGAAACGACTTTTTTAAGCGTCCTTTAAATGTTCCCTTCCAAACTATCCCTAAAAGCTTGCTTACTATCGACAGGAACTTTAAAAAAAATAGTTTACTATAAAGAAAAATAAACAACTAATTATTTTTGATATGCGTCAATTAATTGCACCCCGTATATGAAAAATAATGCACTTTAAAGTAATTTAAGCTCTTTATTTTTGGGAGACCTTCTATCTCAAACCTTTGTAAACGATATTTATTATCTTTCTAAAGGACATTAAATTTGCATAAAAAAATCGATTCAAAAATAGAAATCTAAAGCCGTATAGTTTCATAAGATTGAACCGACTTTTTTGACTTTCCTTCCAGGCTACCTTTCAAGAACTGATTATGATGTGTTTCCTGTCGAAGGCGGCTAGTTAAAAAATGCATTTACTATAACCGAAAAAACGAACAACAGATTCGCACCTCAGCGTTACCACTAAACAGAACAAAAAAAAAATCATACAGCGATATCCAAAATGAGCACGGTACTATTGGAGGCGAGGCCCTTCAGGCCCTTCAAGTCAAGCGAGGAGTACCTCTACGCGATGAAGGAGGACCTGGCCGAATGGCTGCAGACCATGTACCCCCACCTCAATATCGCCGTGGAAAACTTCATGGAGAGATTGGAGACTGGAGTCGCCCTATGCGAGGTAAGACATAGTACCTATTTCAAACGTTTATCGAAGAATATGTTGTGAATTTGGAAACATTAATACTTTGCGCGATTGGGATCAGATTGGGCGGTAAAGTCGTAGCAGTCGGGTGATACATAAATGATTTATTGGACACTTACGATCTAAGAGGTATATTAATAATTGCCCCGTTGCGAACTGCGAAACGTTCCTACTTTGCGCGATTGGATTCAGATCAGGTGATAAAGCGGGCCATAACAGTCGGGTGATATATAAAAGATGTATTTGGTTTTGCGCTCTAAGAGATATTAAAAATCGTTCCATGTGACCTATATTAAAAGTGTGTAATAAAAAACCACTAAATAAACAATAAACACTTGCTATCGTTATTTCTCTTCCATATCTGTCGGCACAGAAACGTTTCTCGTCGCCGACTCCTAACCAACTCGATTATAAGCTACCGTGAAGTACCTGACAGAATTTGAATAGCAATTACTCGTTTTATTAAAGCATAAAATTACCTACTGCCACGATCTGGCATCATTCAATTATTTGTCTAAGTAAACACAATAGAGGCAACGTTTTCACACCGTTTACAAGGGGAAAAAAAGGCTCGTTAATCAAATAAGTGAAAACCGTATTCAATCCTTCGTCGAATGAGGGGCGAAAAAAAATTTATTTAAATCCAATTGAATTCAAATAAAGTGAAATACAGTCTGTTAAAAAAAAGCGAAATATTTTTATCCCGATCGAAATTATCGATTTTATTCTGACGTTTGTAAAATTATTTTTGTCGAAATATTCGCAAACAATAGAAGATCGACGATACTTAAAATTTACCTATCTAAATCTGGTAATATGTTTTATTATATCTACTTTTACATTTAATATATGTTTGCAATTAATACAATCGAGATAATTTTCGGTTTTGTACCTGCTGATTCTCACGTATGTATGTATATAATACGTACAATATGCATTTTTTTATCAGAAAATCAGGCTTGTTATAGCAAACGTGACCTTTCATCTCTGGCATTGTGTACATTATGAAGCTGGACAGATGCAAGGCGTTCGGATTTATGTTCTGGGTTTTCCATGTTAGGAGACGCGTAATTTTAGAAAAAAAAATACTTTTTCGTATTAATAATAATAGTAATAATAATGCCTTTATTGCCAGTATGAAATACTTTAGTAACATACACTAGGCACAAAAATTAAGGGACGTAAAAAAATCCTAAATTTTTAGGTGATTTTCAAAGGGCTGTAACTTGGAGACAAATAGTCACACAGCAATTTTAAAATAAGCAAATTGAAGCTCCAAGTTTCTAGTTTTCAGATTTTAAGTGTAAAATTTTTTACCATAACCAGTTTTGAGTAATCATAAGAAAACCATGGGAAAAAAATCCAAACTTTTGCTTGCCTTTCAAAAGGTCCAGAGACTTCAATAAATTGTTTTCAATAATTTCATCATGAAACTTATTTAGGTAATTTTATCCTCTTTAATTTGAGCGGTCTAAAAGCCTTGTACGATGATTTTTCGCTGAGTTATCGTTGTTCAAATCAAAAAAGTTAGTTTTGACTCTGGTAATTATGATCGTACAGTAAAAAAATTCTTACACTAACATTTTTTGTGAAAAGAATATTAATTATCGCTACAAAAAAAAACATTTTCAACCTCAAGAAATGAATAAAAAATGAAAAATTCAATTAATTTTTAGTAAATAGCACAAATTCTGAATTGACTGGGCCGTTACTTGATGAAAATCCATATTTATAAAAGAAAACCTCTGCTGGTTAGATTTTCACTTTTTATTTGTCAAACATAACAATTGTTTCGCCAACACAGTCGCTCATCAGATGTTGACTACATAGACTGACTTGAGTACATAGTCTATGTACTCAACATCTGATGAAGCCACTGTGTTGGCGAAACAATTGTTATGTGTAACAAATAAAAAGTGAAAATCTAACCAGAAAAGGTTTTAATTTTGTATAAATAGGACAAATACAATCATTCCGAACACAATGAAAAAAAAAATCGTAGCGTGTCGGCAAAAATAAGATTGCTACATAAACATTAGAGACAAATCATTAATAAATAAGATAAAGTACAATGGTCCCAAATTTGAACCTTGAGGTAGTTCAGAGAAAGCTAAGGAGGTCTCTGATTTGGTGCCATTATATGAAACAAATAATGTACGTCTAGGTAAATACGATAAATGTGGGTACATATGACAATGACATTTCGAAAAGTTTTGCAAGATTTGACAGAATAGTGATTAATTTTTAATGTAGATGAAAGACTAAACGTATTTGTCTACAACTAAAATAACTGTTAAACCTTTTGGTATTTCTGTTATTATAAGTCTAGAAAATGCCCTTGAAAAATTGTCCAAACACAAAATCAACTTCATATAAATCGTGTGTTCTTTGGTGAAAAACGTAGCTTAAAAATAGCTGAAGGTGACAAGAGTAAAAAAAAATTGCATACCAGAACTGTTTGATAAATTTCGACGATAAAAAAAAATCGCAAAAAATCCGCCGAGATTTATTTTGATCCACGATCACCTTTGACCACGATTATGACCGATATTTGTACTATTAGTATTGCGAATTGATAAAAATAAACAGTTTTAAAACCTTAAAACGGACTTTTCCGCACGTAGAAGATCTCTATCTCGAACTTGAGTGGCCGAGAAAAAATAAACCAACACATAAATGCAGAATATGTGTTTTATGCGACTGTTTTACTTTTTTCAAATAGTCCACCATCGTGCTTTCTCATGACTCATGGACAGGGTGAGGTGTATCATATCCACCTCATAATCAATAGGTGTCGTCTGGGAGACGTCCCCGATCAGAATCAGTCAAAACGCGATCGATCCGACACGGTTTAGTTGAGTTATCGTGCTAACAAGAAATTTTATTAATGCCGACAACAACGACACCACACACACACACACACACACACACACACACACACACACACACACACACAAAATTGTTTAAAAACCAATTTTTTTTTTGTTTTTAGGCCGGAAAACGAAAAATAAACGCTAGAAAAAAATGATTTTTTACACGATTACATTACTTCTCCGCGTGCGGAAAAGTAAAAAGTACACAAAGGTACGGATTGCAACATCCCTCGCGCAACGAAATAACTGAACGTACGGCGGCGAAAGAAATTCTGAAAATTTGCGAAAAATTAACATCCAAATATGTTCTCTAATCTTGTTCCCTTCCCAACGAGGTAATTCCAAACGTTCTTCACAATTTCCCAGCTTCTTTGTTGTTGAACGTTTTATTTATGTTAGTTGTCATAGCGACGACTATATTTAAACAATAGACGTACACATATACACGTACGTAACTCAAGGTTTTTCGCATTTTTTATCCAGTATATCATAGTCTCCATACGGCTAAAGTGGGCTTCCTCGCCGATCTCTTATCGGAATTATGACTCTCGTCCGCTCATTTAAGACAAAAAGCCACCACGGCTCGTAAAAATGCCATTATCAGAGCCAGCCGTTTGCGTTATTCTTTTGTTATTTGGTACGCGCGACGCGCATACTTGATGTTATACCGTAACTATTTGAAATACAGTATTTTTTATCGTCCTGTATGGTAAGTTGCAAAAGAGCCGCGAACAAAAAAAAATTACCGAACACGGTGTTGACAGTGTCTTCATTACAGTGTTTAGATATGTAAATGTCGCTTACGAAAAATATGTAAATGAGGCTTAAAGGCTCGCGTGATGTAACGATTTTGTTTGCAACCGTTTCGCGATGGAAATAAGGGAAATGAAGAGGGCTTGAGTTTATGAATAGTTTAAGTTATGGTCGACTAATGAATAAACGTTCGTCGAAAATGCGATTGTACTTAAACTAATAAGACATAAATCGGGTGATAAAATTGGTTCAATCTGTTAAATAATTAAAGTTTAAAGTTCAAAATGTTTTATCATTAGCAGTTTTTGAGTAATCATAAGAAAAGCATCGAAAAAAAAATCCAAATCTTTGCTTGCCTTTCAAAAGGTCCACTCCACGGGCTTCAATACATTTTTCAGTAATTTTATCGTAAAGCTTCTTTAGATAATTTTATCCTCTTTAATTTAAGCGGATCAGAATATGAACGATAAGTTCCAGGACAAAATAGATCAATTAATAAATAAAGCGAGTAAGGACGAAATCAAGAACGCAGAAACTGAGTGGGAGGGTATCAAGAATAGTCTAGATTCCGCGGCTACGGACGTTTTGGAATACGACAAAAGGGAAGCTAGGAAGCCCTGGATAACGGACGAAATCTTAAACTTAATGCAAAAGAGACGAGGCTACAAAAACAGACGAGACGAAGAAGGACTGAAAACTTATAAGTCTATAAAGTGGGAAATCATTAGAAAATGTAGAAAAGCGAAAGAACAATGGATAGAGGATAAATGCAAAGAAGTAGAAGATAAGTTGCAAGTAGGTAAGACCGATGAGGCTTACAAAATAATTAAGAGGAACTTCAGGGATATAGGAACAATAAGTAGAAACGTTAGGAGTCAATCGGGGGACATACTGATCGGAAGAGAGGAGAAAGCGGATAGATGGAAGCAGTACTTAGGAAATTTATACGAGGGTCAGGAATTAGGAGATATATTAGAGGAAAAATCTAGCATCGATAGGGAAGATGTAGGAAAACCTATATTGAGAGAGGAATTTGAAATAGCACTAAGGGGGCTAAAGAATAATAGAGCGCCGGGTGTAGATAAAATACAGGCGGAAATTTTGAAATGTGCGGGACAGAAAGTAGTAAATAGGATGTTTGAACTGGTAAAATACATATACGAAACGGGCGAGATGCCGGAGGATTATAAGAGGAACATTATCGTTACTATATCGAAAAAGAGAGGAGCCGACAAATGCGAGAACTTTAGAACGATTAGCCTAACTTCCCATGCGTCAAAAATCTTAACCAGAATAGTGCAGAAGAGGATGGAAAATAGAGCGGAGGAAATACTAGGAGAAGACCAATTCGGGTTTAGGCGAAATAGGGGAACTCGCGAAGCTATTCTGGCGCTAAGAGTAATGTTAGAGAAAACAATAGAAAAAGGAAAGAACGCTTATATAGGATTTGTAGATTTAGAAAAAGCTTTTGATAACGTAAGATGGGAAAAATGTTCGAGATACTAAAGAGCGCGGGAATGAAGTATAGAGATAGGAGAGTAGTACACAATCTATACAAAGAGCAAACTGCTGTTATAGAAGTAGAAGTGGAAAAAAGGGAAGTAGGTATTAGGAAAGGAGTAAGACAAGGATGTACGCTATCACCACTAATTTTTAATCTGTACATCGAAGAGGCGATTAATGTGGTAAAAGATTTCGGGATTAAAGTACAGGGACAGAAACTAAAAATGCTGGGATTCGCGGATGATATAGCAGTATTATCATCTAGTAAGGAGGAATTAGAATCAGCATTGAACGAAATGGAGGCAGTGTTGACAGAGGAATACGGAATGAGGGTGAATAAAAACAAATCTAAAGTGTTAGTGTGCAGAGGGCGCGAGAGCAGAGCAAAAACGAAAGTACAAATTAATAATGAAAGATTGGAGGAAGTTAAAGACTTCACATATTTAGGAAGTAAAATAAATTGGGATGGAAGAAGCGATAAAGACATAAAACAAAGAATAGCGCAGGGTCGAGTAGCTTTTAACAAGAAGAAAGCACTTTTATGCTCGGGGGTAATAAACTTAGAAACAAGGAAGAGATTTTTGAAAACGTATGTATGGAGCACGGCACTATACGGTTGCGAAACCTGGACGGTAGGGGAAGCAAGTAGGAAGAAATTAGAAGCTTTTGAGATGTGATGTTACCGAAGAATTATGAAAATACCATGGACTGATAGGGTTAGAAACGAAGAAGTATTGGAGAAAGTCGGCGAGAAAAGAAGTATGTGGAAAAACATAAAGAAGAGAAGAGATAGAATGGTAGGCCACTTGCTGAGACATGGGGGAACAGTCCGCGATATTTTGGAGGCAGAAATAGGAGTGAAGAAAGGCAGAGGTAAGCCTAGACTAGACTACTGCTCGCAAATAGTAAGGGATGTAGGTTGTAGCACAATTAGCGAAATGCGTAGGTTAGCACAAGATAGGAGAAGCTGGAGGTTAGCGTCCAACCAGTCTTAGGACTGATGACCTAATGATGATGATAATTTAAGCGGTCTTAAATCCTTGTACGATGATTTCTCACTGAATAATCGGCATTCAAAGCAGAAAAGTCAGTTTTGACTTTTTTTGTCGGAAAAAATTGTTACCTGTAAAATACCAAATCAGCGACACAAGTTTCGTCATTCGCATCTCATCAGCGTTCAAGTTTTTACGCCACGATTCTGGTCCGTATGGTCGTCGTCACGTAGAAAGCGTACCCTGTATCGATGCTCACCCTGTATCGTGTGTACCTATCCGAGAGCAAACCCACAGAATTGTCGAAAATGGAATGGCAAGTTCTTTATATTCCGCGTGAGTCATTCGACGGTCGTTTTCGTCGTCTAACTAACTGTAAGTACGCTAACGTACGACCTTTTTAATTGTATCGGCAAATTGTGGCAGTATTATTTGTGTATCTACTTAGCCTCTCGAAATCTAGCGTGCGGAGTATACAAGTTCGATTTTTATGTTAATGTTCGGCCTTTGAGTGCGAACAACGATACCCCGTCTAATAATACTTTATTTAGCATATTCCGACGGTCGATGGCTAAGGCTGGGCCGTGAAGAAATGTGGAAAAAGTGGTACTTGCCTACGCGTTTACATTTTTTTATAACTTAAGAAGACTTAAATCTAGAGCGCGGTGCTAAAAAGATGTTTATTTTAAACGTACACGCTACCGGTATAAATCCGATCAACTCAACTCGATCATTACCAGTCGAGAGCCTGGTACTGACCACCTACATCCTCATACCTTAACCTTATTGATTTTTGTCGTGGTCACCCGGCAAGAAAAATCAGAGTAACGGTATACGTTGCCTGACTTCGCCGTTTACTGCATCGATGGAATTAAATTTGGATAAACATCGGACGAATGAAATTTGGATGACGCAAGCCACTGGACCGAGTATCACGAAACGCGAGGTTATGTGTTATGTAAATCGAGTACCGAGCCGACGGAAAGGTGGCGGTACGAAATCGGCTCGACCTTGATTGATTAACTTGGACGTCTTGGATAAATTCAATTTGCATAAACAAATTTTTCTAATTATATTAACATAAATAAATATTGACGATAATCGTGTAGTATTTTTAAAACCTATCCGATAGCGAGACAATGGAAATATTTCAGTATGTTATCCAATGGGTTATTCAATTTAATTCAAACATGTCAATACATGCACATACCCTCAGAAATAAGTTGCCCTTTAAGCTGGTTTAGTTTTTCTATCGACGTAGGTATATCGCAATTTAATGGAACAGCACAATATAGTAACATTATTGAGTGGGTAAGTGCTCTATTTTATTGCTAACAGTATGCAATTGAGTTAAATAATACAGTAGTAACATTGTGATAAACCAAGGAATTTTTGTTCATGCGCCTAATCCATCACCAAACTATTTCAACTTTTCCCCAGACTCACCTGTTATGATTTTATTATTTTCCACGCCCATTTTCATAATAATTTCATACACATCGCTACATTTTACACACTTACTTCGTGGCCAAATTTTTCAAACTACGGTATTCTCGAGAAAGGTTAGGTACACGTTTCAAGTTTATAGACTGTTTTTTGTTTGTTTTGTAAGACGGTTCGATCCCTGGTGCAACCTACTAGGTTTTTTCTAGGCCCTCGGCTACCTGCTCATTGATCTTATGTGATGATATTTCACCTAGTTCTATGCCCATATGTATTCCGTGAGGTATTTTATTAAATAGAAAAAGCCGGAGCTATTTTTGTTCAACGTTGAATGTTAATCATATGTAATAATTACTAATGGTGCATAAATGTGATAAAAATTGTATGTAATAAAAAGCATTGTAATAAACAATGTTTTTACGGCAAATTATCGTATACTATAAAATTTATGGTATATACAGGGCTTAGTAGAATTGTGTATAGGGGGAAAGTTAAAATATATACGGGGCGCTTTTCTGAATATGATATCACTACAATATATTTAATTAATTGTTCTATAAGAACTGTAATATTATATCTAACTATAACATATTCAATTTTAATTTATTTCAATCATCTAATATAAGAGTTTTCAATAGGAAATATGTCTTGTGTTTTTTATTTTTATTTTCTTTATATATTTTGTGTTATTTTTTTTTGTCACTGTTTATATCTGAATTCATTTGAGTCCGATTTTTCAAATTTCTAGCTTTTCAGGAAAATGAAACAATAGAATATTCAATCAACAAGAAATAGTGTACATCATACCGGGTGAACCAAAAAGCTTTACCGTTCGTTCAAATTTTAATTTCAAATATCACACAAAAAACATTCGTACGAGAGTTAGAGTTACAATAGAGTGGTCTACCGAATCGCCAGATTTAACGCCCCTTGACATTTTCATGAAAATAAGATAAAAAATGCAGATCTTACGTAATAGTTATATTCCTGGATTCGGAAAAACCAGATCCTCAGTCTTTTGGGAAAAAATGATAAAACAGGAAGGTAACAATTTTTTTTAAAATTACAGTACATCAAGACAGCAGATTCGTTGCTCGCATATTAACTTTATCTGGCATTGATGGACAGCCTGACGTAACTCGACGATTTTAGTTTTATATAATTACCCAAGACACGTAATGAAAAATGGTAGTTACAATAACGTTTACAATGACAAATCCTCTAGCCGGAATTAATTGGCACGCGCGCATTTGAAGTGACCGTACTGTGCTCGTTAATTTCTTCTGCGATATCTATAATTATGCCGAAAAAATTCGAAAGCAGTACCGGAATCGCATACGATAATTTTATAGGTACCGAGAAACATGGAATCAGTTTTTACCGGCCATGTCGATAGATTAAAAGAAAAATAATTACGCTAATCGTCGGTGGCGAGATACAGCGTTGCCACGTCATTTAATTTGTCCGAGTTTTGAAGAATATTTCCATAGAGATATGCCTTTTTGCGGACTGTTAAAAATTATGCAACGCCAATTAATAACACCTCTTCGACTAAACGTTTGTACGCCTTATTAACGTACACGTATTTACCGGCCGTTATTTATTATTCGAATTTGCGAGTACACGATAATTTATAAATGTCAACTATAATATAATCCATATGCATACAATTAATTTTACATATCTTATTGTAATGATCGTTAGAAGGTTATGAAGGATAATTTAACGTATTGAACTGTGTACGCGCAAATGTAAGTATACAGGGTGTTCATAAACTTGGAGATTTAATCGAAGACTTGGCGTGAAAATCAATTTAAAATCACTTGCAAACAACTTATTATAACAATGAAGTTCTTTCATTAAAAATAAGTCTCCCAAGATCGTAAACGCTCTGTATACAGAGCTGTCACGAACAAGTAAGAATATTTTCATCTACATAGAGTAACATCGAAGTGGTATTCAGAATACAATTATGATAAATTAAGTCATAAATCTACATTTAGTAAATACAAATACACTAGGCACAAAAATTAAGGGATGAAAAAAAATTTTGAATTTTTAGGTGATTTTCAAAGGGCTGTAACTTTGAGAAAAATAGTCGAAATAATAATATTTTTTGATAAAGAAATGATTATTGCTAAAAAACACTTTCAACCTCAAAAAATGAATAAAAAATTAAAAATTCATCCTTAAATTAATTTTTAGCAAAAACGACAAATTCAATCATTCCGAACACAATGAAAAGCAACGCTTTGAAAATTTCAGGGTTTCTTTGGGATACTTTGAGGTTAAAAAGAAACATTCAACATTCTTCTATCCATTATTTGCAAAGTTATGCGAATATCCATAAATACGCAATTTTTTTCAATCAACATTCCCGCTCCGAATTTTTTTATTATCAAAAACCAATAACTGCGACTTGTAAAGAATACTTTGCAGTTTTTAAAACCCTACTTGAATTTTCTGTAGGATCATTATTTCCCGAGTAATCAATTGCCAAAGTCAAAACTGACTTTTTTGTTTTGAACGACGATAACTCAGCGAAAAATCATCGTACACCGCTTTTCGGCCACTCAAATTAAAGAGGACAAAGAAATCTAAAAATCTTTAGGATGAAAACCACTGAAAAAAATTTATTGAATTCCGTGGACCTTTTGAAAGGCAAGCAAAAATTTTTACTTTTTTTCCGATGGTTTTCTTATGATTACTCAAAAACTGCTGATGATAAAATTTTTTTAACTCAAGGCCTGAAAACTAGAAACCTGGAGCTTCAATTTTGGAGCTGATTTTTTTAAAATTGCTCTGCGACTATTTTCCCCCAAGTTACAGCCCTTTCAAAATCACCTAAACAATTTTGAATCTTTTTGCATCCCTTAGTTTTTGTGCCTAGTGTATAATCTTTTAATATCATTAACTTCTTAATTGCATTGTATTAAAAAATAGGACATATATACGATATAATTGAGCCTCACTGTATTTAATTCCACAATGTACACACGATATATTATCCATTCTAAGGACAGAACTGTCTAAGGTTACGCGAGAAGGCGTTACCTACCGAAAAGCTATGAATAAAATAACACTTGTCATAAAACTTATCGTAAGGACACTCGTCAGTACTATAATCTTCAAAATAACAGTAGACCAGTCCTCAAATTTAATTAATATAACATGTCAGACAAGGTCGCGTAAGTAACTGCCGAAATATGCTATTAAAAAAAAGATCGTGTAAAAACTTCACTTAGGGTCAAACCACGGACAAATTCGTCTATTTAGGTCAACGAATTGCAACGATTTATTGCATATAGTCTTCTTACTCATTACCGAACGTTTCACCAGACCTTTCGTATAAATCGGTATTAAAAAGGTTGTCACGACATAGAAATTGCAATATCGACTGTTGCCGCCAGCTCTAAAATTATTACCAGCCTCTCTATCGATGGCCGTGCCGCGTTATCATGGTATATACATTATTGTAGGTAGGGCAGGCTTTGACGAAGACGCATACCAGACTGAAGGAACATCGCGGTTCGAAAAACCTCGATGGCTAGCTAGCTTCGTTAATAGTACACCGGTGTCTTTATTTATTTATATTTCGATAGCCAACTGTTGTTTGCCGTACCTATTATCACCGTATGACTGGTAGTGACATAAAACGTAGAAGTTGGTAAATCCTCAGCGTCCCATAGCGAGTACTTCAACTTCAGTTAGGTAAATAAGCGGACCCGGCTACGTAATGTATTCGCAAATATTTGAATTTCAAATTTCAATAATGACTTAACGACTGTACAGAGTATCACGACCTGCAAAGTGATGTAAGACTTAGTAAGCCGAACGTGTGAATTACTAATGCCGCGCATATTTCATTTGTTTACAAACTGCTAAACAACATTGCGATTTTCGTGAGCCGCCAGTTATTTTATAAATTATAATAGAGCCGTCGAATTTCGAGCGCCTCCGAGTACCGACCTCATGGCAAGAGAGGCGGCCGCGAGTGCCCGTGCCCCATACGGAGTCATTGAGAGCTTTCAGGCTATTAGTTCTGCGGAAAAAAATACATTAATGTCTGCCCACGTGTTGTTGTATAATATGGTTGGGAAACGTTAAACTCGTTTGCGATATTTACGATCATAGGCAGTGCGACATGAGTTTCAGAGTATCAATGGACGAGATTGCAGTTTGATATCTCAATTATTACAATCAACCTCCACTTATTATATAACCGACGAGCATAACTGAAAACCGATCGAGAAAAATCATACAGATGTAGATCGCGATGAAGTTTGGACACACAGAAATTAGAACATCCTTCCCCCGAAAACCTACAGGCAGGTTTTGTGTAGGGGAAGGTTACACATATAAACGCGGACAAACACCCAGCCCTGAGGGAAGTGCCAAGTTCCCTCTGGTGAGAATCGAACTCACGCAGACAATGTGCCCAGTATTTGGTCCAGTTGCCACCCTGTTACCAAATACCAAGTCAGCACCACCGCGGCACCACGAGAATAAGACTATGCGTCACCCATCCAAGTCGCAACCGTGCAATCCGTTGCTTGACTTCGAACAGCGCAGGTCCGACAATGAACGGAGTACGCTGCCTTATCCCAAGTGTCGTCATAATTGGGATTTTACGAGAAAGGATGGTAGACAGAGTCCACATGCACTCAGGCCATCGTATCAATGGCCTGGCGATCTTAAGAGAACGTTAGACAAGAGTCTGGCAATAAAAAATGCTTTCCTCTCGAGAGCCTAGTATGCGTATATTAAACATGCTTAGTAATGAGGGTACATCTATACTGTTGGGGAACAATTTAAATAAAACTAGAAGGCTGGTAAGCACCCTTATAGAGTTCAATGATTGGACGTCAAATATTTATAGAAGCAGAGTATGCACGTAACCCCTTACTGGGTAATAATTGTCTGTGGGAAGTGACAAAATCGTAACCCGATCGATCCGACACGATTTAGTTGAGTTATCGCGCTAACAAAATTAAATGCCGACGACAACGACGACACATACACAGACAGAAATACTTTAAGAAATGCCATTGAATATTTTCAAGTCGATTGAAATGACTTAAATACTGGGGATATCAAATAAGGCTACAATATTCTGATTTAGAACGAATAACGAAACATATAATCGTTTTAAGGTAAAAGTTTTATTAAATGATATGTTTCTAGTCATGAAGTGAAGACCCACATGGTTGATATTATTAGAGAACGATAGTTTATCATCAAAATACACACCAAGATCTTTAATATTATCAGAACGTGTTAAAGCTGTACCACCAAGAGAATAGTCATGTACTGGTGGTTGCTTCCTTAAGGTTTACGAGAAAAATTTACATTTATCTATGTCTATTGATAGTTTATTCTTCGAACACCACGACAGAACAAGGTCGATTAATTTTTGCAATCCCAAGTGTTCATCTAAGCAGGTTATATTAACAAGTGATTTTAAGTCATCGGTAAAAAGATGATGCCTCACAAGCATTAAATACAAATCGTTGATAAATAATATAAAGATAATGGTCCCAAATTTGAGCCTTGAGGTAATCCAGAGGACGCTAAGAAAGTCGCTGATTTAAAGTCATTATACGAAACAAATAATGTACGCCTGAATAAATATGATTTTACTAAGTGAAGAAGATTACTACTAAAGCCATATCAATCTAATTTTGAAATTAGTGTATTTTGATTCGCCTTGTCAAAGACATTAGAAAAATCAGTATGTATACCATAAGCACTTGACCTTTATCTATGTGATTGCCGATTATCTGGGTAAATTCTGCTAAATTTGTAACTGTGGAGCGTTTTGCTACAAACTCATATTGATTAAGAGCTAAAACGTGTTCCACGCCAAGATAAATGTGGGTGTATAATGATAGTTTGAAAATTTGATAGAATGGTGATGGGCGATAATTATTTCATCAGATGGATTGCTACTTTGTAATATAGAACAAATACTTGTTACTTTCCAAATCCCAGAGAACGTCTGGGTAGAGTATCAGATTCAATAAGCAGTTTTAAAACTTTAAAACGGACTTTTGAACATGGTAGAGTGTGTTCTATCCACCTCAAGATCAATAGGTGTCGTCTAGGAGACGTCCCCGATCAGAATGAGTCAAAACCCGATCGATCCGACACGATTTAGTTGAGTTAACGTGTTAACAAGAAATTTTATTAACGCCGATGACAACGACGACACACAAAACTGTTTAAAAACCATCTTTTTTTTTGTTTTTAGGTCGAAAAACGAAAAGAAACCCAAAAAAAAATATTTTTTCAATTTTTCTTTACACGATTATATTATTTCTCCGGAGTACGGAAAAGTAATAAAATGATAAGTAGCTCTATTAAGGCCCCTGAGCAATCTTTAACAAATAAGCCGGGGTATGATCATCCCCAGGGGCCATTTTGTTTTTAAGTTTTGATAATGACTGATGAATGTCCGTTTATGTAAATTTTACCACAGTGATTGCCAGAAGAATACCGAGACAAAGTGAAAAAAAAAAACTCATTATTATTAAATGGTTTCTAATTAGCTCCTTATTTTTTCCAGGCGCTGGCCCTAGTTTTGGTTAGACATTTTTATTGTAGGGTATGACGCAAATAAATAAAAACTTAAACAGTTATTAACAAGTTAAAACTTACCTTCTAACATATAATCGAAAAATGATCAAATACGACTTGGGTGATTCCATTTCTTCGTGACACGTAATCTGAAAATAAACAAACGGTGTTGTATTGACAACAAAATCAATAAGAGACGATACAAATAGCGACTAAAAGTCCACACAAACAAAAATAATAAATAAACCCTTACACATATTTCGGAATAACACCTATTTTAAAATAAATAGAAATAGGTGACATTAAATATATGTACGACGAAGGAAATGACTAAAAGATCATTAGAATGAGTTAAAATAAACATATAAACCTTATCCATAGAAACATTTCACAAAATAATCCACACACATAATTCTGCGAAATCTGATAAAACTTCAGGCTCAAGATAAAAAAGTTGATGTCACTAAGTATTTATGGTAATTAAGTGGAATCATGGAATGACATGCATATCTGATTCACTAAGATTGTATCGAATACACGTCGATGTGGATTTGAATTAAGGAAATTCCTGAATTGATCGAAACTCGTAACTTTGTTATTTGTTAAAGGTGCAATAATTTATTAGCATCGCCATTAAAGCAGTTAATTATGTGGTAGACTAGACATACTATATAAAATTGAATTTAATTTTAACATTGCTGTGGCCAAGCAATTTTTTTTGTCATAGTGGCTGCCTGATCTTATCCCTACCCCATTAACTTTGTACCCAATTTCACCTATTTTTATGACGTTAATTAGGCAGTAAAATGATGTACATATAATGGATTAGATATAAAATCAAATTTGACAGAAGGCTATTCTTCCAAGGGCCATCAATTTCACGGCATTGTGTGAAAGGCTGATCCTTTTCTCTTCGTGTAATCTGTAGATTTTCTTATAGCGTATGTTCGTACGCATATTATTTTGCAAAGGTCTTGAATGTACGGAAAATGATATAAAATCTAAAATACGCTAGACGATCATATTTGCTGCACTAAAAATCTCGATATTCTACACCAATATATTGTTTTCAATAGAACAGATCCTGTCCGATTCCAATTTAGTTTCACTAATCATTTGTCGCCAACTCGTATGTATTAAAATGATTATTTCCATTGCGCTGAGTACTGATCAGATAAATGAACTACATACGCTATGACGGGCGGCGTTTTACATGGATATGAGTATAGCCACGACAATGCGGGAGCTATAAAACTCAATAAAACAAGCGTTTAAAATTATTTATTATATAGATTGCATGTTTCTTTTTGTTTTTAAATTTATTTAGATACATATTTGGGGTAATGTGTACCTAACTGCTTTTATAGTACGTATATATTCTTGATTGTAACCTATCTATTTTAATACAATTGTGAAAAAACAAACTAATTTACAATACATTACATATATTTCGATATCTCTTGACTGAATGTTATAACCTTTACCACGCCTTCAAGTCCTCATAGCACTAATTATTATGTCACTCACGATAGCTGGAAATCGATTTAAAAATCAAATCCAATCAATTACGTCGATTAACAGCCGGGCCGGTAATTTTATGTATTCACTACGGTCGTGGTAGATCATTAAGCAAAAGCGACTGGCTGTCAAACGACCGTTATTGTAAACCGAACCGCGCACAGTGAACCGCCAGCTACGCAAAAAAATATGTGCATATTTAAAGAGCGACCATTGGTCAAACTATTTGGCGGATAGACAGCAATAGTATGTACGCTGAAGGGTGGTCCGCGATGGACGTGATGATAACGATAGTCTGACGCGTCGAAACGGGCGATAAAAGATGAACAGGCATCGCGCGATCCCATCATGACGTTATGTTTGTTAACTCCCATGTGTACCCCCCTCGCGGACTGTCCTATGTCCGCTAGAAAAACAAAATTTCGCAAACGAAATTGAGATAGTCGGTCTTAACCCCTTATCTCCGCCAGATATATCCGTCTTATTTATATTCCTGACAGTCACTCCATAAATCTACGGCAATTACAATACGTCCGACCTTCGCTTATCTCGAGATAAACGGAATAGTCTCCATTGTTCGCAACGGCTAATTAATTATTGCCGAGTATTGGCGGCACGAGCTCCATTTTTATATTTTAATTATTATTAGACTTCGCTTTATCGGAGGAATTCTGCGAGCTATCTCTATATATGGTTAAAACTACGACAATTACGTCATAGTAGACTGTGGCGGTTTTGAGGTTAGGGTACGCTGGCCGTCGTTTTGTGAGTCAAACTGTCACACGAATAATCTTTGATTTATTTTTTTTTAATAACAGAGCGTTGTTTTATTGCAAACGTGCACACTCCTCATGGATATTAATTAGGTTCTAATGAATTCTAACAAATAGAATAATTTTAAATGTTACTCAGATATATACAGGGCGAGTAAAAAGGCTGGAGCCGATAAAATATATTCCGAAGTGGTATACAGTGAGCGGTAATAGTATGAAATAATTTATTTTTCTCTAACTATAAAAGTAAAGGGTCTTTCAATAAGGACGCTCGATTTTTAATCGTAAATTAAACCAGTTTTGTGTGAGATCCACTCAACTTTGTTTTATTTGAAAGAATATTTTATAGCATTAAGTATGGAATATAACGTCGTTCAACTGTCCGTCGCGGCTTTGCTTGGCGGCATGTATTCGGGAGGTCTAATTTTCCATGACTTTGTCGCACAGATCTGGCTGAATTTGCTGGATGACGTTCGTTATGTTGACTTTGGGGGCATCAATTGTTTGCAATTTATTCGCATAGACCTGAGATTTAAGATAGCCCCAAAGGGAGAACTCTAAAAGCGTTAAATCACACGATCTCGATGGCCAGTTCACGTCGCCGATGCGCGAGATAACCATGCCCTCAAATCGCTCGTGTAGAATGTCCATTGTGACATGCGCTGTGTGGCACGTAGCGCCGTCCTGTTGGAACCACATATCGCTGGTATCCATATCATCCACAAGAAGTTGCTTATCATCGATCTGTAGCGCTCGACGTTGGCGGTTATGGCAATGCCAGTTTAGTTTTGGAAGAAGTACGGACCGATGATTCCGCCAGACCAAAATCCACAGTGACCCTCTCGGGATGCATTTGGTGCTGGTGTATCTCGTGTAGATTGGTAGACAATTTTGCTTGTTCACATATCCATTCATTCAAAAATGGGCCTCTTCGCTAAAGACGATTTTTTCGGCGAAATTTGGGTCAACTTCCAACTCCTCCAGAGGCCAATCAGCGAACACACGGCGTTGTCTATGGTCGTTTACCTTAAGCTCCTGGGTCAGTTGCATTTTATACGAATGCAGATCCTAGTCCCAACGCAAAATTCGCCAATTTGAAGTCACAGAAATGCCAATGGTTCTTGTGAACGACGAGAAATTGACTGCCTCGAGTTTTCCCGTACACTCTCACGCACAGCAGCGATGTTTTCAGCAGCCCTTGCATTTCGGTGACGTACGGGTGTTGGCTGATTATTTATCAAACCGGTTGACTCGAATTTGGCCACCTAAAGTCGAATAGTCGACTCAGCGGGACGGTTGTGGCGAGGATAAAAATCACGTAATGCGCGGAACGTTACTCGAACGGAGCACTGATTTTGCAAATAAAACTTGATGATTTGCACACGTTGTTGAACGCTATAACCTTCCACGGTGATTTGCCATACAATATTGGCCAATTCACAACAAATTTGGCAGATATTGCTTTAACATGACCGCTATAACCTAACAAATTTCGAGTGTCCCTATTGAAAGACCCTATATATAATGCATGATAGCGCAGGTTGATTTTTTTATTTTTAGATCCGACATGTAGCCATCGACATTCTTTGAATGCTTGAAACAAGTCCAGGCGCGTATTTAAGATTTTATTAAAAATTCTAAACACGAACTTAATAAGATTAAATACTGACAAATAACGGAAACAGTTGATGAGGCTTGAACTGCGAAACGTTGGATTTTAAATTCAATATCATCACTAAGTAGAAAATAAAAATATATTTAAAGGCGTCCTAAATGATGTCCTATATGAAAAATTAAAAATCTATTTTTTTTTTGTGGGCGGGATCAAACTGTTCTTAATATTGACCAAAAATGTTTCCATTTCACAAGCGTCTTTAGTAAGGTGCAATATAATTCTACGAAAATGGGAGGGTGTAGATTTTATATATTTGTTCTTAATGAAGGACACAATACAAAGTGCCCATCTTGTTCTTCCAACTTTACCCCTTTAGACGTTTTCTAAGAAGGCTTTGAACATCAAGTTAATATACATTTTTTAAATCGTGTAATTTAAATTGATATATACATTTTTCGATATATTGAAATGTCTGTTGCATTTTTACAACCATTAAAATTATTACTTATTTTCAATTAAAGACATATATTTCTTTAAATTAAAAAATATTTCCGCTACGCCACTGTGTGCCATTTAGGTAAACATCAAAAGAACACAGCATCTAAAGGATATTGAAGTGTCTGTTGCATTTTTACAACCACTAAAATTATTATTTATTTTCAATTAAAAACATATATTTCTTTAAATTGAAAAATATTTCCGCTACGCCATTGTGTGCCATTTAGGTAAACATCAAAGAAATACATCATCTAGAGGAATACTTAATTTGTATCTACGCTGTATATCGATTTATATCGGTGTTTACCAGTTTCAGTATTAAAATAAGGATTTTCTGTAATAAAAAATGATAAAAATCCGATCGAAAATAACCCAAAACGATTTCCATCTTATCCCCCGTGTCAAAACAAGCCGTAATAACGCACCACTAAATCCCTCGGTATACGAAAACATTGTTACACGATACACCAGGCAGCGCTCGATGAATTTCTGGAATTCTCTGCTATATAAATAGCCATGTGACATTGGCGTTTAAAGAGATCAACTCGAGGCGGATTATTTTTATCAACTATCCCAAGATTAGTTCACATTAACGTCGGTAGTTTACATTCACTCGCCTCCCGTCCGTTGACAGATTTTTATTCAAATCTAGATAAGGCGTGATTGATGGGCGATCGCGTTTGTTTGGATAAAGAGTTGACGCCGTTAGATCTTCCACCAGATATCCAAATCAGTCGATTTACTCGATTTGGTTGCTGGGTTTTGATTGTAGTCCACTGGGACCGAATTGCGCAGAAAACTGCTTTTATTTGCCACCAGATTTGCTTATCATCGGTCTAGATCAATATTGTAAACTTAAGTAAACGCAGGGATATACCATGGAATAATGGTCGTGTAATGTGTAAGGCTGTGGCAAATCTGCTGCGCGTCATAGACGTACCCATCGTAACGAGGTTAATAAAATAATAATACAAAGTAATTAGTAACAAGCGCACAAAACTGTTACAAGTAAATATAACACTGAATCTACTTACCCTCTTAACTAGCGTGAAGAACTAGCATCATCATCATCATCATCATCACGAACTGGACACGATCCGTAAATACTTTGCAACATCGAGTATGTTTCCATATTTATCTCAAAGAATCATGTTCGCTGCGATGAAAATATATTTTTATATTTGCAGAACGACCGTTCGACATCCACTGATGTAATACAGGCACACGTAAAATACTCTTTGCACTCACTTAACTGATCTGTAGGTGCACTATCACCATTAGCAATATCATCAGAAATTTGCCTGAATCTGTTAAAATTGGTGTATTTCTTCAACACACTTTTGTTTGATACGCTCATTTGTTCCATCATCTATAGCGTGTAGCAGTGAATTTATTTGGTTCACTATTGGAAGAGACTCTGCTAGAGCCAACGCATTATGTTGTAATTTCTCTGTTGCGTCGTGCACTCCTTTATAGCTGGTATGAATAGTTTTTAAATCAGTTTCAATGGAAATATCTAGAACTTGTGTCTGACTTTCCTTAATAGCTGCAGCCGCGGCAGGATTGAACTGTAGTATTACAGGTTATATTTGCTGGAAATTTTCAGCATAATAAAAAGTTGCCTTCAACCACGTTCCTGAACGTGTAAGTATCGGCTCTGGTGTTTCGGGAATTTCAGGACACTTTCTGTGAAACTCGCGACGACGTTTACAAAATTTTAGAAACACCTTTCTTGTACTCGCTATTAATTCATATATCTTGGGAAAACATTGTCGAATAGTTTCTGCCACAATATGTACTCTACACGTAACATATAACAATCTACAGCCGCGTTGTAAAAGAGAACGGCCCACTAGACGCATTGGCGCGGCACCATCGGTCACAAACTTCAATATTTGACTCGTTGACGCGTCAGCACCACCTGCGTAACTGTATTGCCAATACATTCAGTGAGTCTTTTGCTAGCTATACCGAAGGTCCAGTTCACGTACTATAATATTTACAATAGGATTTCTTTTACCATCTGTCATCTCGTCAACGCATAACCACAGTCGTCTATATTTAAATTTACGTGTAATCTTCTCTATACTGTCGTCGCGTAGAGTTGATATATCACTCCTTAATGTTCCGCGATTTGGTAACTGGAACTCTGTATTGTAATTGTGCCAGTACTTTTGAAATGGTTGTTTATCTAGTATGTGAAGGAGGATATTACATGTTATCAACATCAACAATAAATCAAACCTAAATGGAGTTTGCAAGGGCACGCCCTGTTTTCAATGTTGATGTTGCACAGAATTCACGTGACGTGTACACTCGGATTTGGACCAGCACATTCAGGGTTTATCGCATACTTTACACATTACTTTCGCTCGATCGCAGAATAAATCATCAAATTCACCAATAAACTTCTTCACTTGGTGAGCGTTTTAACGTTCTCTGGGCTTTCGCGCGTGCGACGGACTTTATAATTAAATTGAAAGGTTTCAACTAACACAGCGGTGACCGTCCGTACACCCCGATCGATAAATCAAGATCAACTACGGCCCCGGGATCGTGAAAAATGCCACTGCACTTCGGTTCGTCGACCATTTACCTCATTTCAGCGGTATCATCACACTGTTGCGTTAAAACTGTTTAAAAATTAAAAGACAGTCATCTCGGTGAATTACCACACATCGTTTACAATCTAATAGAAATTTTATGGCGAAATTTTATAATGAAAGTTTATGAAGATTTGTGGATTTGATAAACGAAAAGTTTATTGCAACAAAAATATTCATTGCTCCACATGAAGCGCCAATGATATGCAGCGTTCGCCCACAGCTTTAGTAATGTGTTTCAGTAATGTGTGTTTCAATACTGCGTCTGCCTCTCGTCGTCGCAATATCAGATTCTTACAGTCAATCAAAAAATGGTAGCCGACTATTCTTAGAAAATATTATCTTAAAAGAAAAAAGAAGACTAGATGAACTGCCACCAATTTAGAAACAACATAAAAATTATCTAAAATGAACCAAATCACGCGGTTTTCGATGGCACTGTATAAAAAATAAGACAGTATTTCCTGAGAAAGGTGCTCGATATTCATCCAGAGTCGTTTGGAGAAAGGCCGCCGTTCAAATAAACCGTCTTTACGACCGCTTCTATTTCGATTTTCCTCGTTCCCCGCGTCGTGTCCTTGCGTCCGAAATTTTCAAACTTCTGGTCAACATCGCGCCTACGATTCACGATTAAGTTACACAGCAGTTTGATGCCTCTGGCGTGGTAATGATACCTCTTTCGTATCCTACCAATGGCCCATTATATAAGACGTCCATATTCGAAAACTAATTGTGCAGCTCTCGAACAAAGAGAACCCGAATCGTTTTTTTCTCCCCGCGTCTGTCTTTGCCCCTCCGGTACCGCGGATTTACCGCCGGGCCCCGCCCACGCCGTAAAATAACAATTAGACAATCGCAGGGCCTTCTAGATACGATTTTTTTCTTCTCCACGCCGCGCATTAGGCAATTGTTTTCCGCCGAGTATGGCTAATTGATTAGTATTTCCTCGCCGATCACTCATTAGTCATTAGTCAGCCGTCGCTCGAGTCCGTGACATTGAAATGAATTTTTTTTCAACAGATTTTACTGCTTATCTGGGCACAGGTTCGACCTCAGTGTCGAGAGCGGCGTTTAATAAAATTGTGATCAAGGTTGGCCGATGTACGCCATATAGGGAAGTAAAAATCCCGCGGCTACTATCGCTGGCGCCGCATATGCGTTTACTACTACCTTGTTGCGTGAGACAGGGCCGGCCTCGCGCCGGTGGCCTCCCATAACGGAGGGACCTTCGGGCGAACGGCTGACCAAATTCGGTAAACGGAATTCAGAGTGACGAACTTAAGAATATAAAATATATACCACCCAGAAAGAAAATGAGACATTTTTGATATGGTACACATAAAATGAATTAAGTCTAGAAATGATAATGCTCTTGATTTCAAAATTGTGACGCCATCTATTATGCGGCGGAAATAATATCCACGAAATAAAATAATAATTCTTATTGAATGATGTAATACGTTTCTTTTCTCTTAAAACTTATTTCTAATCCATGAACGTAAGCCACTGCATTTATTTAAACCGATTTATTACGATTTCTAATTTAAACGGATATTAAAAGTTTTGAAAATCGACAATTTTAACTTCAACCCCATCAAAATTAATTTTTACATACCGAAAATGTGTACCATTTCATTTGCGAGGCTCATATTTTCTGAATAAATAGAAATCCTTTAAACTCCACAATTATTTATAGTTATTACACATTACAAATATATTTTTTTGACAAGGGAACACCGCCACGGGTAAGATTCGACATTTGTCCCGGATGGAATCTGAACGACAGACAGCTGTTTCGAACTTATTAGTTCTCATCAGTGCCGTACACGGTAGGTCGATCTAGGACAAATGCCGAAACAAATCCGTGGGGTTTTCATCTAAATCGATAAGATCTATGTCGGGAACCACTTAATAACCACTTACCGGTTTCGTGGTTCCTTTCTCGATTCCCGACTTATCAGTTACATATTACAAATATACTTAAAATAATATTTATAGGTATTTTATATAATATACTAAAAACAGATATTTAAATAATATCACTTTGCTACCAATTTACGCAATATAAATAAATCTACTTGTATCTAATAGATTTTATGACTTCTTTACGTAAAAGGAGATATTTTTTAACACTGTTTTCCCGCCGTCGCTTACTGAAAATTCGCGAGGCCGGTCCTGTCCGCCTCGCGCGACGCGGGCTCCAGGTGTAACAGCGCCTTCCGTCCTTACGTTAAGGAAGGATATTTCTCCATTTAAGTCGCTGTCATTGAGAACCGGCGAGATCGCGATTTGTTTTTATCGCTGTGATGGATTTTCAATTATGACGCATTGTTAACGACGAAAAAGGGTCGCTCAAGGATCCCCCTCGTGTGGCACGCCGCCGCCCGTCGCTCCAGCGGTACTCCTGACACACTTTCTTAAAGATTCGTTTCGTTAAGGAGACGTCGCATTCCGCAACGTGAATAACTACGGGCGCTCTGGAAGGGAATTGCTCTGCACGGTATTAATCACGTTCTGCGTGCTGGTTTTCTATTTTTTTGGATGCTGATGCGGCGTTTTAGATTCTTGGTTTCCTAATTTGGAAATATATACGATAGGTATGTATTTCAATAATGTAAGCCGTAAGTTCGAATGAGGAATGCCGAAGTGACGGGCCTTTAGTCTCATTATTCAATTTAAATAATAGACAGGCTTTCGTATGTAATAAAAAAACTGAGTTAAATATCGACGTTTGAAAAGTCAAGGGACGTTCTAAATATGTAGTAGATTAAAACAAGGCGATCTGTCATTGCCATTGCAATTTTCATACTTTAAAAATTCCTTTATTATTCCAATGAGTAATGGCTAGATTTATTTGATAAAATTATAGTACGGTTAACTATTCTATATACCACATCCATAAATCAGAATTAATACACTTATTTGGTGTCGTGTATGTGACGTACTGATGCACTAGGATGGAATCGATCTATTTGTACCATCGCACAAAATTCTTAACGTAAAAACAATTCTTTTAAACTTTTTTGTATCGAACTCAATCGCCTATTGAACTTCACATCATTAGTACGATTCTGATAGAGCACTTTTACACAGAGCATCACCATCGCCTTTATTTCGGGCATACATATCAGTTATTCATTTTAAAATTACGACTTTGAAGTATGTTATGAAGGGCGGCGTTTTGTATTACTGACATAAAGTATAGACGCGACAATGCGAGAGCTATACAATGCAATTAAATTAAGCGTTATAGTCGTTCAGGTGCATGTTGGGGTAATGTGTACGTACTTATTTTTGAAGTAGGTAAATATTACCGACACACCGAGAAAAACACTTTAATATTTATTTTAAAAATATTTCAGCGGTTGAAGATCGTATAGACCGCATATTTAGTACAAAACCCATTGGATAATACTATTTATCGACAACTGTCGCTTTCCCAATTTGATTTTCCTGTTAGCCCGGGCGCGTGAGCCGCGTCCGAGGCCCGATTTCAGCCTCGCTTTCGTCAGATGA
Organism: Rosalia funebris; assembly: GCA_037954035.1. Lineage (NCBI taxonomy): Eukaryota > Metazoa > Arthropoda > Insecta > Coleoptera > Cerambycidae > Rosalia > Rosalia funebris. The sequence continues at coordinate 24,621,177 of JAZFAV010000003.1, read as the reverse complement.
TGCGGCCGGGAGTCTCCTAACTGACCATCCGCAATCGTTCCGCCCGGTCAACGACGCGACGTCACATTTGAACGTGGAATTTTCGCCCGACGAATCCGGTAAAAATAGCCGTCGTAGACCAAATAATTGAACGGTTACGATCGCCGGAGTCTCCGAATACTCCCATCGGATCGTGGGGAAGTCAAAATAAGATGCAGTGGCGCTTTTAGAATTCTGATTCATGACCTACTGCTAAAATACTGCTACTCACAACGAGGAACGCGATAATAGTAAGCACACTAAATATAAACTCGGCCGGCTTATTGTCGGCTATTCTGCGTGTCCAGCGCCTGCAGTCAGTCGCTAAATGCGCTATTAACACGTACATAATAAAAGTCGAAGTTCATTGCATTCGCGATCTTTTGGTCTTTGCGCTTCTGTTTTGTCTCGGTCTTTAATTTTAACCGAAACAGAAATAACGTGTTTTTTTTTATCTAGTAGTCCATGCCACACATAAAAATGTCGTACGAAAATGCTTCGGGTGTCAATTCAGCTTTGAGGCACAGAGCCGGACACTCCACAAGACGGAGGGGAATCACCAGTACCAGTTATATATTGTACAATATGTAAATGTGTACAATTGTTAACACAATTATGATATTTTTTACCTAAACTCGGCGTTTTTCAAATGTTCTGTGTAAATCGCCACAAGGTTTGTCTACAATACCATTTGGAAAGCACCACATCATATTGAAACTCTTGATTATGCTTATTATTATTATGTTATATGGGTTTGGGTCTCATCAGCCACTGATCGCATGGGTAGTCCCTTGGCGATCCCCTCTTATACGGGTCATTATCCAAAAATGCTATCCGATAAAAGGAGCAATTTAGGCACGTCCCCCGCCTTTAGCCTCGCCTCCTCTAGGATAACAGGGGTCGATAACAAGATGAATCGAGGTATCCTCGTCTTCTTTACAATATCTGCAGGCCGGGCTGTCAGTCAGCCTCAGCTTATGCGTATATGCATTCAGGCTGCTATGGTGGCCCGCTATGATTTCCACCAGGGGTCTGGCTTTATACCTGTTCAATTTAATGAATTCTTGTACCCATTTCTCAATATCTGAGTATTCTATGAAGAGTTTGGCTTCATTTTGTGCGAATTGTTTCATAATGCAACTACAAATGATCGCTCACTTTCATAAAACAGTTGTACACAAACTATAATTTAAATAATTATGACTTTTTGGGCAAATAGATTCTAGTAATTATGCAACTTCGCAAAGCTATGGTACCCGATCTGCAGACAACCCTCACATTTTAAGAATATCAAGTTTACACCCTATTAAGGGTGAAGTTTGTTTTGCTGTTACCACCCCGCAAAATAGTTGCAGCGATTATTTTTTATCGATTTGTTATTTCATTCCTGAGACAACAATACAATTTCTTCGAGTATTTTTTTATGACCACACAATTAGCCGTAATCTGTGGCCTCGACGGTTACCCGATTTAACACCAGTAGATTTTTTATATAGTGCATTACGTAATAGTTTAAACAATTTAAAAAGATGACCGTTTCTTACTCTTCTCTCTCATACATCTCTGTTTATATTGCTTTTTAGAAGTTATTACATGAGTTTAGATATAGGAGGCATATTATCTATCAATCTAAGGTTTAGTGCCGCACACTAAAAATGTTAGCAGGCATCACAGAACATGTAAGCGAGGCATAAAACACCTTTAGGGGCGGTACGTTCACGCGACATGTAAAAGCCGCCATCTATCTGACCGTGGAATGACTACAATAGCAATTTTGGCAATACCATAGTTTTATGCCGCTTCATGTTACGACTCTCATTACTATCAATCCTACTTTAAAAATGGCGAACAAAAGCGAGAATTTAGAAAGGAAAAGGACCGGAACGGTCCTACTAATGTTTTAGTAAAACCTTGTCGAAAGATGAACGTTCAATAACGTACCTAGAAACACATTACATTTTAATTTGTTCAATTGGAGAAGCAGACGTTTTGTTTATTTATTTCATTACTCATTATTTCGTCCGGAATAACAAATGACGGAGTGACATTTACCTCGATCCGAAATCGGCAATTTTTAAGGACCGATTTCTTAAAAAACCTTGGCTCACATATCGCATCGAAGCAAATATGTATTTCCATTGTTTTTGCGAGATCTGATTCAGCGCGATAGCGACGATCTCGATAGGGCTTACGAGTATTACACAAAATAGAACCGCGCCCCATATCCACCAATAAAACGTATTGTTCCTTACGCCGAATTTCGCTTTTCTATTAGGACTAGAACACGGCGTCACCGGATTATCGTGCTTTATCGTTAGCTGAATATCTACCAAGGCCGAATTACACCTATACGTATGCTAATTTCATTCCGTCTTGTTACGTACTATACGCAGGTGTCACATTTAAATTGCTGAACAGTCCAGTCCAGTCCAGATCCAGGAGATAAAACGGTCTCGCAGTAGGCGAAGCATTTTTAAGACAGAAGAATGCGGTGTCCTAATTAGTCCTTCCGATCGGATACCGTTGAATTGCCGCGACCTAAGCTGGCCTACAGCCACGATTATTTTAGGACTTGCAAGGAATTGTGCAGGATGTCGTCTATATTTAGAAATAACAGAGATACAGCTTGTAAGGGAGACCTTCTAGCCGTTGGAAAGGGTCGGCTGCAGAGTTGCCCTTAACCGGTCCCACCTCGATAAATTGAACTTTGAGCTGTAATTTTATTTTTTAATTACGCCATTTCAGATGCCCATAACGGGAAACGATAAATATAGCGACCCTCACCCGTCATTCCTCGGCAACCTTACATACATTTTTTTTCGCTTCGCCAAAAGGATCCCGTTTCCTTGAAACAAATACTCCAAATTCAGGCAGCGCACTAATCGATATAGCCTCTGACAAATTACCATAAGAAGACATATACGTCGGATCGACGTTATTCATCGTATACGGCCAAGGAAGATCGTCGCCGGAACAAAAGACGTTTGTCCCGGGCGGCGAGGGTAACTGCGATCCGTCGAAGAGGTCGAGTTGGCCATGGACTCCAGTGTTAACACTTTCACTGGTCGCCGTTTCCTTATATGGCGCTCTGGATCTCGCACAGCCACCTTGACATGAGCCGCTGATATACCGTGTATTGTACAGGGCGACGTAGAAAACCGATAGAAGGTAGCGCGGGGCGTCGACGAAAAAGGAGCGTGTCCCGAGACGCGGGGCTGTCGATGTTTCCGATAAAAACGCGATTAATGACCCGTTTGAGCATAGCCCACATTACCAAATAACTATGCAATGTTTCTGTGTGATATATTTCGGAAGGCTTTGTTAAAAAAAAATCACGTTTTACTATCGTGGTACGATTTATCAACTTTAAATAAATTCTTGTAGATTTTCTATGCACACAGAACTATAGAAAGACGTACAAAAACATAGGTCATCATCACAGAATTACATGACCTGGTGTTTTTTTTCCACTTCGTGGTATACACGGTCTGCCTAAGTGCCTAGGCCTTTCCTTACGGGCCAACATCCTTTGTAACATTACGCTATTTTCGAGTATTTTTTACGAAACATTAACCTCTGGTGACTCAAGCGATGGCTATCTGATTCTTTTCTCGAAAAGGCTCCACAACGCGCGAAAAAGACGCAAAAAGCGGACGTAATTTAGGTGGAAGATAACCGTGAGATTTTGCAGTTTAGAAGATTCACCGCACATTTGTTAACGAGACAAGTTTTGGCCCGGTACTACTGTGTAGTTATAAATTGTTAGAATATACTTGCGAGATATGCAAATATCGGTTCTTTTTTTTTTTGTCATACATAAACGCTGACGTGGGGCGGACTGGGCCGATTTTTGTAAATTTGCGTGCTATTTTTCCGAGATCTTCCGCCGTGGCCTCCTTAACGTAAATCTGCCAAGTTTATGCGGTAACAAGTGACTTACTCTCACAGTGAGAGGCCGAGTTTTTACGGGAAGAGATCTGGGGGAAGATATATAAACATAATATACCCAGAGCATAAATAATAACTTCGATATTAAAAAACCCTGATCAACTTATCTACCTACTACAAAAACAAGTAAGTACAAATTATCCCAATATGCACCTGAATACATATCGAAGTAACAGGTAGGTCAGGTAATCTAAAGGGTCTTTCAATAAGGACGCTTGATTTTTTAACGTAAACAAAACAAGTTGTGTGAGGTATCCACTCATGTTTTTTTTATTTGAAAGTTCTCGTGAACGACGAGAAATTGACTGCTTCGGGTTTTCCCGTACACTCTCACGCACAACAGCGATGTTTTCAGCAGACTTTGAGTTTCGGTGACGTGCGGGTGTTGGATGATTATTTATCACCACCAGACGTCGAATAGTCGACTCGGCGGGACGGTTGTGGCGAGGATAAAATCACTGAATGCGCAGAACGTTTCTCGAACGGAGCACCGATTTTGAAAATAACATTTGGTGATTTGCACACGTTGTTGAACGCTATAACCTTCCATGGCGATTTGCCATACACTACTGAACAATTCACAACAAAGTTGATAGATGTTGCTTTAACAACATGGCCGCTATAACTTAACAAATTTCGAGCGTCCCCATTGAAAGACCCTGTATATTTTCGCATATTTAAAGCACCCTACCTAATAAATTTCGTCTCCTGTGTAATAACGTGGAAGTAAACCAAATACAATAAATTGATATTAGTTGGTGTCAACACAGACGTTAAAGAAAACGCGCCTACAAGGAAGGTAAACTTGACAAAGATTGCAAGCAATCGAGACACTGGAAAAATCGATATAATAATGAATGTATACATTATAAACAATCCCCAAATTATTTGATCCAATCGCTATTTTGTCATATTTCCTTATTTAGAACTTTTATTGCTTTGGAATTATCGATTCCATAAACCAACTGATGTCATAGATATATTTTCTCTGTTTTCTATCGGATATCATGTCTCTAATCAGTCTAGTAAATAAAAATAAAAGCCAAAATCATTCAGAGTTGAAGAATAATCACAATGCTCTTTAAGAGGTTTTTTTTTCTAGACCAGTTTAATCGACACTTAATTAAGAGGGATGAAAAACCTGAAGAATTTTCGTCAAAATAATTTTTCTCTGACGAAATCTGCCGTCTTTGTGTTATTTTAATAGAAAAGCAAATGTGAATAGCTGTTCCACAATTCTGTAAGCCCCGATTAAAATTTAATGAACCTAAACATGTGTCTGCCCGCATACGCCTTTATTTCTTCTTTTTTTTTACTTGCTAAGCCCTAAATTGATGACTCACCATGTCTGGCCGGCTCATTAAAATAAACTCGATTAATCGTGGGGTAGAATACGAAGAATGCCAGCTTGTCGCAGCACGTGGTAAAACTTTCTTTCACGCTAAAACTGAAAGCTCGCGAATTTCTCGTGTCTGGAACATGAAAAAAGTTTCATCGAGGCGCGCGCAAAGTTCTCGATGCCAAGTTTTCATAAAAAAAGTTATAACGACCCTCGTCCATATCGATTAATATAAAGGGTTTTATTAGATAACGTGTACTTTGCAATTTGGAAAAAGAAAAGTGACGTAATAAGCTCAGATTAAGCTCAAAATAAAAGTTCCATGGCCAACGCGAAACGCGGACTTTGAATTTCACAGCATCCCTTACGGAAATTACCTGTTACGTTAAAGGTGGTTTCAGACGATGTACATAACTCCTTGATCAGGAAATCACTGGCAATACTCGATGGCAACACAACCACAATCACGATAAAAATTCTCGCATAAAATAAAATCAAGGGTGCTGTTTAAAGCATGAACTAAAACATTAGCAGAACCACGACACATCAGAAGACAGCTTCTAAGCTAAACTAAAAAATGTATTAGGCTCAAATCAAGGAACTTAGGTGGCTACTTAAGTCAGCTTTGAAGCCTTCTTGACAGACTTGACCTCTGATATACACTCTGAAAAAAAAACAATCCCCATATATCACTTGATAATGTTTCGACTTAAAAATTTATAGCGTAAGCTATAAGATATAAGAGTTATAAGATATACTATCACGAACTACTAGATTTGGTCTATCTTCTAAGTTGCCGGAGTGAATCTACGCGGGTAAAACGGGTGTTATTTACACCAAAAGATATAAAGCGGTATTCTTAGTGAGTCACCCAACGGTGAGTTTAATTGCGCGCTATTTGTGTTCTGTCAAAGATAGGGCGTCAATATTTAACGACTGTCTTCTACAAATACTACGACGTCAGCATACCGCGATTAACAGTTCAATAACGAATAGGTTGTGTACAACTGTCTTATGAAAGTGCGAGATCGTTTACAGTTGGATTACGAAAGATTCGCACAAAATTAGGACAAAATAAAGCGCCCACAAAATTAACAGTTCACAACTTAATCAAAACATTTGAAGAGACGGGTTCTGTTATTGATAAGGCAACACCAATACGTCCTCGTCGTGGTCGATCAGATAAAATTATTGCTGCAGCGAGAGAAAGTGTACGGGAGTATTCAAACACATCAATTCGATGTCGTTCACAACAATTTAATCTGTCAGGAGCCACCTCGCATCGGATTTTAAAGAAAGATCTGCATCTGTCAGCATACAAAATTCAGTTGACACCACAATTAAAAATTACAGACCATTTGCAATATCGTATATTTATTAATTGGATGTTAAAAAGGAAAGAACCTGATGCGGATCCATATCATGTTGTCTCTCGGAAAGCTGACATCAATTGGCCTGCAATATCATGTGATTTAACACCACTAGACTTTTTTCTTTAGTGTTATGTCAAGGGAAAAATGTACGCCACCCGGCCAGCAACATCGATGACCTCAAAGCAAACATTCAACATGTTATTAGAGAAATGGAACCAGTTTTATGTGCCCGTGTTATGAACAATTAGTTTGCTAAACGAATGACATCATACCAGATGAGTCGAGGCGGCCATAAGAATGATATCTTTCTCTCCATTTATGTTGCAGAATAAATAAAGTCAGTTTGTCAAATATTAGTTTTATTCACCTATAGTTCCAAATGATATACCCTGTATAAATTACAGCTGCTGCAAGACTTACGAAAAAGTCTCGTGGGCACACGTGGCTCCACATACGCCTATTGACAGCCGTGATGGTATTTGTATAAGTATATAAGTATTAAGTTTTGTAAATATTAGAAAGTAGAAACCCTTACATATTGTGCTAGTACTCGGAACCAGGACACATATGTTTATTGGGTGTAAAAATGCGATCATCCCAGACCTGGTGATAATCGCACCAGGCTATCGGCTTTTGGGATAAGTTTAAATCAGTAAATTCCCGCATCTCGCCCCGAAACATCGTCTCCACTTTCAGTAGTAACTTAAACAGTTTGTTTACATTCGGATTGAGAGATCCCGATTAAGAAGAAGTCCTGATCTTCTCGGTAGCGGTTTAAAGAAGACGACAACGGAAAGGAAACACAGGGTTGTTCTTACTGAGGAAATAAATATAGTAAAAACCTCTCAATTTTCTTCTTGATTGTTGAAGAATAATTCAAACAAGACAACTAGTAGAAAATCACCATGTGTGATAAAATCTGGTCGACGATTCGCGACCCATGTAAACAAATTAATACACCGTTAGATTAAGCTAGATACTTGGTGATCCACTATCGTGTTGATAAAAAAAACTATAACTCATACCAAACCGGAAGTTGCGAAATAGGCTCGTTATAAATTTCACCTGCTGAGCATTGGAAACAATCGCTCATTGTTGTAACCCGGTATCCGAACCTGCATCTTTTGACTTACGTCTCTTTTTCGTCATATATTCACATTCACAATGCTCGAGGAGTAAATAAATAAAATGAACCCGTGACTCATGTTTGTTGTTAAAACGAAATACGATCTTATGTAATGTGAAACAATTAGCGTAATTACCTCGACTTCGGACAGTTATAATAACGCTATGGTGTGTCGGAACACCTAGCCAGGCAACCATGAGCGTCCCATTTAGATATCCACGCACGACTTTTATCTTTTAGGAAGGCGGAAAATTACGTTCGCGCATTCCTTGCGACATCGAGAGAGAGCGAGCGTGGAATTATTACGTTTGTTACGTTACGATTTTTTTTATCTCTTCGTTATCACGAAAATTCGGGTCAAACGGCGACGACGACTAGAATTTGTGCGTAATTTTCTACAACGGAACCAGATCTGTGTTCGGTCGACCGAAAGAATTATTTATGCTAGGGCTTATAAGTAGACCTGTATAATTGATGCCGTGTACCTGTGGCTTGCGTACGGGAAGGTGTAGCGGGGGCCTCGAGCACGTGACGCGGAGTTTGGTTCACGCTGATTTAATCTGACTTTCAGTGGCGACTGGTCAGGGGTGGCAGGGTGAGCAGTGCCCACCCAGCTGCTTCCTAGAAGAAGAGGAACACAGTTCCAAAGTATAATTATGTAATATGTAATTAATTAAATACATTATATATTACATAACAACAATAATACAATGAAAAGTTCTGAATATATGCAGTGCAAGTAAGTGCAGCAATTCACTCTTCTAACCGTGGAACTAATAGTTATCGTGGTTATGCCTAGCGTGGTGGGTGCCGGGCCGGGTGTGCAGCCACGCCTTTTGCCTTTCTGGCTTTGTACATACGAGACAGCGCAAGCGCCTCGCACAAATAAAAAATTATATTTATTGCTTTAATAAATAAATACAAGTAAATAAGGGTCTATCAAGATTAGTTTTAGAATTAACATTGATATTAATGACATATGTATACTTTCAACATCCCTTGAAAGTTTAAATTATTTCACAATAATATAGAAACATGGGAATCTGGAATATAAAATTAAATAAACAGTAAACAAATGAATAGAATTAATTAATTAATAGAACTACGAATGATTTGATTGATTTGAAGACATAAAAACAAAATTATACACTTGTAAACTACATGAAACTATTTGAAACACGGGCACAGCTTACTCGAGTCTCGAGTAAGCTGTGACACGGGTGGGCTAGACCACCCTGCTGAAGAAGCTTTCGGCAAAGTGGGGAAGGAATCGAGAATGTCCGATCAGTCCGATCTCCGTATTTCCGAGTTCAGTTTTCAGAGACGTTATAGAACGTTGTTTATCTTAGCGAGGTCTGTACTCTGTAGACACTGTATTTGTTATATATTTAAGTAAAATTATTTTGGTTATTAATGTATTAGAAAATGTGTAAATATAAAAATAGTGTAGCATTCATAAGAGTCTGTACTAGTTTTATCCAATTTTAGTGCTATGCATTTTCAACTTGAAAGCTGAAATACTTTTAAATTATAACATATACTTGTACAGTGACTAACATAGAGTGATAAGTCAAAGTTTTTTTTTACTATATTTTACTTCATTATTTTATATTCACTATATAACCTACTAATAGTTAGTTGTTACCCACCCATGACAAATCACCACGAGCCGCCACTGCTGACTTTCCACTTTTTCACATGCAGATGGTACATAGCTACACACTGTGGCCCTAGTCGGTAATGGGTACTTAGGATTGTATTTCTTCCAAAATTCCTTAAATGCTTCTGTGTCAAATAATGTAAGTGGTAAATGACAGGTAATTAACATGAGAAGTGGATCAAAGATGAACTCCATTTTCCGTGGCAGGCCCTTTTTTATATTGATATGTTCCATACTATTTATATGTCTTTTGCAGTCTCTCTTGTCCCAACACTTATCTTATTCACAAACTTTACACACTATTTTCGCCCCATCATACACCAAATCTGGAAAGTCCCGAATAAACTTATTCACATTGTCTGCAAGCGGCCGTTTTTTCGCGATTGGTACTGTGGAAATTTGTTTGTAATACACGCACGCCGTTATGTATGTAATTGCGATCGCAAAGTGATTTAGTTCTTTCGCGAAGCAGACGTACACGGTCTCAATATTAAACGGTAACTGGATACCTAGCACAAATCGAGTGTTTTGTGATACGTACCTAGTTTGTTTACAGCGTGAATTGAACTCCGCGTCACGTGCTCGAGCCCCCCGCTACACCTTCCCATAAGCGAGCCACATGTGCAGCTCTACTTATAAGAAGTAGACTTCAGAGAAAATCAATAGTTCGGGCAGTAACGAAACATGATAAGGTAATGAGTACACTGAAACAAGTTCCACGTAGTAGGCTGTGAAACAAGAGAGTGACCAGAGGAATTTTAAAACTATTTATCGTTCAAAAATGATGAATTGATGAACCTTATATGTAGATATCCTCATAGGAACTGCCACTACCGCTATCCTGGACTAACATAACGATTTTATAAGCAAAAAATTAATGGTCTATAGGGCGCATCTCATCTGGACTACTGCAAGACTAAAATTAATAATAACTGACAAATTGAGGTTTTTTTATGCTTCAACATAAAATGGAGACGATACGGCTACAAATGAAAAAGAATATTGTGCATATAGCCGCTTCGACTCATCTAGCATAACGTCATTTGTTTAGCAAAATTGTCCATAACACGGGCACATAAAGCTGGCTCTATTGTCCGAATAACACGTTGAATGTTTGCTTTGATCGAAATCATCGATTGTTGCTGGCTGGGTGGCGTACACCTTTCCCTTGACATAACCTCAAAGAAAAAGGCAGTGGTGTCAATTCATGTCAGCATTCCGTGGGGCAACATTTTCAGGAAATCTGGTATGCAACAGAGTTATGGTTGAACGTGTTGTTTCACCGCTTGGTTTGCTGAAACCAAGTGTTGTTCAAATCCAAACCGTCAGTTTGGTGGAAAAATAAATTGTTTACCATGTCACGATAGCGTTCCCCATTTACTGTCATAACAGAACTAGCTTCATTTTCAAGGAAGTATGGTCCAATTACTCCACCACTCCAAAACGCCCGCCAAACCGTACATATCTGTGGATCCATTTCCTTTTCGTGAACAGCATGTGGATTTTCAGCACTCCAAATTCGATAATTCTGTTGAAATCGCAAGATGGAATCACTCCCTTTCCTTTCTAATAACCGCTTAACAAATGCATGACGTTGCAAATGGTCTTCAACTTTTAATTATTGTGTCAACTGAATTGTGTATGTTGAAAAATGCAGATCTTTCTTTAAAATCCTATGCGTGGTGGCTCTTGACATATTTAATTGTTGTGCACGACGTCGAATTGATGTGTACACTTCCTCTCACTGCAGCAATATATTTATCTGACCGACCACGACGAGGACGTATTGGTGCTGCCTTATCAATAACAGAACCCGTCTATTCAAATTTCTTCATTAAGTTACGAACTATTAACTCCGTAGGCGCTTCACTTTGTTCTAATTTTGTGCGAATTTTTCTTAATGCAACTGTAAATGATCCGCTCACTTTCATAAAACAGTTGTACGCAAACTATTCGTTGTTGATCTATTAATCGCGGCATGTCAACATCGTATGGTCTGTAAATGACAGTCGTCAAGTATTGACGCCCTATCTTTGACAGGACACAAATGGCGCGCGATTCAAATGTTATAGTTCCAACTGAGACACCCTATATATCAACAGATTATTTTTTTTTTCTTAACAGCGCTACGTGAAGCTCTGATATTACTGGTGCCAGTTAGTCCTAATTCATGAGGATACCTTCTTTTGTAATTTCGAGATCGCATTTGTTATATACGAAGCTGCATCCGTCACAAACAAAAGCACATGTTGAGTAAACTTTCTGGGTTTTGGTGAGCTATTGATACTTAAATTGAAATGCTAGATGGAGACTTGAGATGGCCGATAGCCCGCTCATTGATGCTGGTTTCGATGGCATACCGATAATTATCGACAAATCAACAAAACTGACAACATCACATATTATACCTTTCAGATACTGTTTTAAGCACGAGACAAGGAATAATCCTGTATGTATATAGGGTAGTGATAAAATCTATTAAGGCGATGTCACGTCAATAGAACAGTACGCGAAAAATTACCTAGAAAATCGACTCGAACGCGAATGAAACAAACCTGCACATAAAAGGTATTGTTATATCGAACAAAAGTTCCTGTGTACGATATCCTGCGGGTGATTGTTTCGAAGTAATTTTTGCCAAGCCGACGGCCGCCAAGAATTCGAATAATAATACGCTGAGCTGGCACACAGTGGCGTGGCATCCCTGTTTTACTAGGCATAATAAAACCATTCCCATACATTCCTCGTTGATCATCATACGAAGATGGATCAAATATAAACCGGCCTTAACTAAAATCATTACAGAAAAATAATATTGACCGCATCTTGCTACATAATATCCACTTTTTTACACGTTTTCCCGCCGAGTGGGAAGTTTTTTAATTCCGTTATCGAGGAATATAATTGTCGACAAGACGGCGTCTACTCGATTCTTCCCCAAACACGTAATAGTCGCGCGGTGACAAATCTGGTATATAGGGCGGGTGCTAGAGTGATTTCCAATGATTTTCTTCTTTTTTTTTTGGGTTAAAGAGATGTGAGTGCCGAGCGTTGTCATGAAGAAGAATATCGTTTCTTGGATAGGCATATAGAGTCTCCTTCGCCGAAAGGCTGGGTCGCTCACGAAGGAAATCAATGAGCAGTACGGTGCCAAACCATTGCAGGAAGTTTTCCTGCGGAAGGACGGGTCTTGGCTTTCTCAGGTGATGTTTCTGCAGGTTATCGCCACTCCATGCTTGCCTACTTTAATTCTGGAGTGTAACGATGCACCTACGTCTCACAATAGGTGACAATATGACTAAAAAATATCCCCCTCGTCCCGTTCAATCTCGCTAAAATTCTTCCACCCACTGCACGATGGTTCGCTTTCCGTTCTGACGGTCAGGAGGCTGATTGATTAAACATTTCCTTACGATATCCTGATAACTACAGCACTTCCTCATATGCAAGGTGCCCGTTACTTTCAATCAACTCAGCTGTGGACATCCCCACCCGAAATATGGGATTGTCCAAAAAGTTCGTTCGGTTTCCCGAGTTACGTCACGGCCTAGGATGTCATGCGCACAGTTGCAGCCTTGAAGCCTTCTTCCCTATTTAACCCTATCCCTATTTAACCCTGATATTTAACTGTTGTTTACTACCGTTATACCCGTGAACTTGTTTTATTATTGTTGTGTGTGAGCTTAATTGAAAATGAGTGCAACCGAGCATTTTAGACACGTGATGCTTTTTTATTTTAAAAAAAGGCAAAAGAGCCGCTGAAACTTGCCAAAACTTGTGTTCTGTGTACGGCGAAAATTTTATTCAAGATCGAACGTGTCAAGAGTGGTTCCAACAGATTTCGATCTGGCGATTTCTCCTTCACGGACGTCCCAAAGTCAGGCCGATCTGAAGAAGTCGTTCCTGAGCATTTACGAGCCTTAGTTGAGGCAAATTCTCGCCAAACCATACGTGAGTTTGCAGAAAAAATCAGAACGTCAAAATCTAGTGTACATAATCACCTTAAACAACTTGAATTTGTCGGTAGACTCGATGTTTGGGTTCCTCGCTACCTCAGCGAATCCAATTTAACGGATTGCATCAACATCTACGATGTGTTAAGGATTCGTCAACGTAGCGATTCCTTTTTGAGAAATATGGTTACTGGAGATAAAAAGTGGATCATTACGACAACGTCAGTCGAAAAATGTCGTGGGAAAAGTCCGGTGAACCTTCTCAATCCACACCAAAGGCAGGGCTTCACCCTGGGAAAGTTTTGTTATCCGTCTGATGGGATTTTAAAGGAATCATTTATTTTGAGCTACTTCCGAGGAACTAAACAATAAATTTGGGCGTTAACTACAAAAATTAAGCCAAGCCATGCAGGAAAAGCATCCAGGACTTGTAGATCGTAAGAAAGTCGTCTTCTATCACGACAACGCTCGACCTCACACTTCTCTGCAGACCTGAAGAAAATTGTTGGAGTTAGAGTGGTATGTTTTACCCCATCCACCGTATGCTCCAGACCTAGCGCCCTCGAATATTCACCTACTCTGCTCCATGGATAACAGTCTACGAAACTTAACATTTGCCAATGACGAGGAAGTCAGGAATCATTTAAAAACGTTTTTTTTGCGAGAAATCCACAAAATTTTTATGAAAATGGAATAACTATAATGTTAATAATAAATAATTTTGAAAAAACCGAACGAACTTTTTGGACAACCCGCAATACCAAGAGGTCGCGTCAGTTTTGTAGCGGGATGCCTCAGGGGTCTGAAAATGGGCCCTCCCGTTTTCGTTCCCGAATAAACGACCGCCGACATCGTGCGTTAAAGTCGTTCGAGACCGTCGTTCTTAAAATACTGCGAGCATCCAGGAGATATATCGCCTACGCCACATTAATTTTGTATCTATCGGCGGGTATCCCGGGCTCATAATCAATGATTAACCAATTACGTATTCGTCTAAAACAATACCAGAGATCGAGCGGTAAACGCCATTGTTCTGCGTTCTCATACACTCATAATAGTCGGGCAATTCCGGCTCGATCTATCTATTCGAACGTTTCACCTCTAGCAATGCGCAATATAATGGCTTGTTTATTAGACACCCACACTTTCTAAATAATTTCTCGATTGTATCGAGTTACACATTAAATTAAATAAGAGGGATAGCTAATAATTCCGAAAGAGAAATTTTTTTATCTGTTATGTGAAGTCGTACGCGGATAGCCGTGGGACTCTCTCGGCGATCTGATAAGAGCTATTTAATTAGATGTATTGGGTCGAATTTTTGTGCGCAGGTGGTTACGATTTATTACGCTCGTCGTCAACAAAATTCCGTGTTTATCGCGTGTAAACAATAATAATAATCGTCGTGATTGTTTGACAGCGCAATACGAGCCCTTCATTCACGTCTAATTTCACGTGTAAATTGTATACGAGGGTGGGGTGAAAAGTTTCCGACCTGATGAAGAAAAATGTATTTTTCAGAAATGTACAGAAGAAATAATACAACGCATCTCTCTATATAATATCTACTTTTATTTACACATTTTCCCACTGGATGGAAGGTTTTTTAATTCCGTCATCGAGGAATACAATGACCTTGATCGTCGACAAGACGGTGTCTTCTCAATTTTTCCTTAAGTCGCCCAAGCACGTAATAGTCGCGCAATACAAGCCCTCCATTTACGTCTAATTTCACGTGTAAATTGTATACGAGGGTAGAGTGAAAAGTTTCCGACTTGATGAAGAAAAATGTTTTTTTTTTAATTTTATATTATTTTATTTTTTAACATAATCTTCATCAAGTCTAATACATTTTTCATATCATGCTATAATGCAGTGATACTTTTTCTTTTAGAAGGATTTGTGGAGCCCTTCAAAAATCGCATTTACAGCATTGATGATTTCCTCGTTGCTCACAAATTTTTTACCTCCGAGCCATGTTTTGAGGTTAGGCAGCAAATAATAGTCGCTGGGGACTAAATCTGGTGAATACGCTGGATGGGGGAACAATTCGAATTTCAATTCGTTGATTTTAGCCATTGCAATGCCTCACGAATGAGCCATGGTGGAACAAGATCTCTTTCTTCGCCAAATAAGGTCATTCTTCCTTCATTTCGTGAATCACATGATGTAATAACTCTGCGTAGTATTCACCATTGATGGCTCTTCGTTGTTGGTTTACCTGCTCCAGTCCATTGTTTTGACTGTTGTTTACTTTCAGGAGTGTAATGGTGGACCCAAGTTTCATCAACAATTATAAAACGACACAAAAATTCGCTGGGATTTCGCTTGTACAGTGCCAAATTCTCGATTGAAAAGTCCTCCGGCGTAAATTTTTGATCGATAGTTAGCGGCACCCACCTAGCGCAGAGCCTCTCCATGCACAAATGTTGATGTAAAATATTGCGTACACGTTCAGTTCATATCTCAGTAGTCTCAGATCATTTTCAATCTTCGGTCTTCTACCACGATTTTATGAATTTTCTCGATCACTTCGGCAGTTGTAACCTCAACGGGGCGTCTTGAACGTGGTTCATCATCAGTGCTCGTGCGACCTCTCTTCAGAAATTCAGAAATCCAGTGTTTAGCTGTTGAATATGATGGAGACGAGTCTTTCAGTGTTGAATCCATTTCTTGTTTGATTTTAAGTGGTGTTAAGTCATTCAAATAGATATATTTTATGACCGCGCGCTTCTCCAACGTTTCCATTTTCACGTAAGCAAGCGAAGCGTCTTATTCAATAAGCTGTGAAACATATACTAACAGACCAATCAACCTGAAAGTTATTATATAAGCTAGTCGGGGATAGTACTATAGAATACGAGTCAAAAATTAGACCTGATTAGCGCTATCTCTGGCTCAGGGGGGAAACTTTTCATCCCACCCTCGTATTTGATAAATACATAATTTTCCACATCCACCGTTAACCTTTAACTATATACGATAACGGACGACCATGAATTTTTACCAGCTACAGTTCCGTATTTGTACTATGAAACATTTATACTCGGTATACAAAAACATCGTGTTAAAATGGGTCATATCAAGCTTATCATAAGTAAATAATGTAGTAAGGCGTCTCTAATATGTACAAAACAGTTCAGAGACTTCCGCCAAATACTTTTTATTTCAATCTGTAATATTTATTTTGAAACACAATGCTTTACATCGAGGGATCTATCAGAGAATTAGACTTTTCGAATAACAAATAAGATACGGGGTACCGTAAACCATTAGTGTATTGTCTCTTTGGTAGAACAAAATATGTACGAACACAAATTAAGACACTCTTGAAATGCGTTTTGAACTCCTAACGAATAAAATGTGGTATACCAGTGACGTCACAGGTGTTATACGACGGAACAAACTCTACACAGTTTATAATTTTATCACAAAAGTAAATACGCGTAAAAATATGTATACCGTAACGTCCTATATGAAAATAATTCGTATGGTTTGTATAATGCTTCTTTGCGTGTGTGCGTCACAGGTAACAATAGTATGAATCAATCAACTGACATTTTTGAACAGTGTCGTGTCGAAAACACATTTTAGGATAACAGTTCGTACAATACAAATCCGTCAACCTATGACAGAGTAATGAAAAGGTTCTCCACAAAAACATTCAACGGAAGTGATATTTCCATCAAAATAAATGACATAAATTCAACAAAAATCAAAATAAATGAAGCAAAAATTAAATAAATTTTACAGCAATATTGAGACGCCAAAGAATAAAATTATACAATAAAACTAAGACGTGACTTCATAATTGCATTTTGTTCGGCACATTATTAACTGTCTATGCCGTACGTAGTTGATTGAAACATATGTCGCTAGACATACGTACGTGCTGGTAATTGTGGCATATTAGTAACAACTGCGAGTGGTGTAGCATGTGATCCATGGCGTCGTCACTAAATTGACACACGCGCAATGATCCATTATACAAATTGTAACTGGGAAAGATGTTCTCTAATGATTCAATATTTTGTGTTTGTAGCAGCGTTAAGGGCATTTTGAACTCTTAACGAGAGAAATGGTGTATGAATGACGTCACAGGTGTCACAGGAGGGAACGAACTTTACACAGTTTATAATTTTATCGCAAAAATAAATACTCGTAAAATATGGTAAAATCTATTGTCTAAATATTAATATTCTAAACGGTATAATTTATTAACTTTCTCGCAAAACAAATAAGAGACTTTTCAAAGTACACACAAAATATTGCAAACGATACTACGTAGTTACCTTCAAGTTGGAGCATTCTATTCCTACACTGAAAAATATAACGTAAATTCACAAAGTTCAGTGAATTTGGACCCCCAACGAGGAAAACGAAGTGTAATAGTGACGTCACAGCAGGGGCGTAGCGTACATGGAAAAATTGGTAAATTAGTTTCATGTAAAAGTTCAATCGATTTATTCAATTATTGCAATTTTTTAATTATTTTAAACTGACCGCAAACATACATTATATGTTTTAAACGCTACCATCAACTTTCTTATTTCAAATCGGGCGTGAAGGCGCCCGAAATCATTGGACTCCCACGTTACTTGCTGCAGTGCTGAAAAGCGATGGTCCACGTTACATCCAAGCTACGCGTTAGATGGGCGAAAAGGTCAGTGATCTTACGCAATCAACAATGGAACCTCGAGTGGGTGTTGTCGTTATTTCCGGACACAGTTATGCGATTATGTGAACGCATCTTGGCGATTGTCGCCATAACATAAGGAAGATTTGGAAGCGCTGTTTCAAGTAATTGTGGAAAATGAAAGTGAGGAATGGGATCGAGAATCCGTTATTTGTGCTAGAGGCCTTTTGACTTTATTGCGCGACTTTGATTTTAATTTTTTTTTTTTAGCAATGCTTTCTGCAATATTCCCACATTCCGAGAGTCTGTTTAAAATTCTACAGACAAAAATATCAGATATTAGTTACTGCAATAAAAAGATCGCCGATTTCAAACCACATATTCAAAAAATGAGAAACGAGTTTAGTGACATTTGGGACCGTATGGACAGATATGTGTTAGAAAATCAACCATCAAATAAAATAATGCGTTTGGATTTAATTCCTGAAGAAGATCTACGCACCTACGCACGATTGTTTTATGAAATTTTGGACGTTATTACTTTGAACTTTAGTGAACGGTTTAGTGAAATTTCTAAACTGAAATTCTTAAATCCAGGTTTCACAGAATTCACTTCATTCGTGAAATGTCTTCCTGACGAACTTTTTTCTTCTTTAGTAGATACATATGGAACATTATTTGACGCAAATCGTTTAAAAAGTGAACTTTCAGTGATTTGTAGTGATCCCGATATGAAAAAGAGCACTGTGTTTGAGCTTCACCAATATATTATGTCCCTTCAATTATCGTCTGTTTTCCCGGAGCCATCAAAATTGTGTCGTTTAATTTTGACTATTCCTGCCACAAGCAGTTCCGCGGAAAGATCATCTTCATGTTTAAAGAGAATAAAGACTTATCTGCGAAATTCTCAAAAGCAAGAAAGACTGTCAGCTTTAGCATTAATAAATATTGAAAGTGCCTTGTTAGAAGATATGAGATCGCCTCAAACATTTGAAGAAACAGTGATAGACGTTTTCGCTGGACAAACAAAAATCGAAGAATTGATCTTCATTTTAAAAATTAGGATATATACCTTGGCATAATCATTTTAGGTTAGTGTCTTTTTTATTTTTGCCATTTTCATATGGCCTACCATACATCCGACTATACCTCTTCCCCTTATAAAATTTTTACCACATCCCTAGATTCTTTTCTCACACTACGCCCCTGCGACACAGTCGTTATCGGACGAAACGGACTTTACACTATTCATAATGTTATCGTCAAACTAGCCACGCGTAAAAATCTGTTAAACTGGTTTCTCTATAGACGAAAATCCGTGTAACTGAAACCGCAATGTTTATATTTATATAAATCCGTTTCTGTTATACGCATACCCGCATAGTGCATACATGTATCAGCAATGAGCAATCGTATTAATAAATATGCATCATCACGACCGTTTGTGTGGAATATGACAGGAAGTCGCTTGGCGAACAGTTTCCTTCCTCTTAAACTCGTGGAGGAAGTTAAATTTGTGTAACGAGTTATGGCACTAGCGGTGACCCAGCATAGAATACACCCGAGAGACGTTAAGCAAACATCACAAATTAAAAGACCTAAGACATTTTAAAACTACTATATATTAGTTTTAAGTTAAGGCAATTTTGTATCCTTGTTTCATTTTGTTTTTCCTTTTTTGTTTCAGCACGCAAACGCAGTAAAGGCCCAAGCACAAGAATACGCCGAAAAGAAGCAGGCGAAGAAAGTGATGACGCGATCGGTAACTGGGTCCTTGGCTGTTGCTCAAGCCCTTACAATGGTGGCCGACGTTAAATACTTCAACACAGCGAAACCGGGCACATTTTTTGCTAGGTAAGCTAGACGAGTCTTCTTCTTTTGTGGTAGAAGACGAGGATAGATATATCATCGAAACGACACGACGCGATGCGACGGTCAGATTTTTTATCATAAAACAAATATAGTGTATTCAGGTTCGGTGGGAGGTGATTGTAGGCTAATTATTTAAGCAGAAAACACTCTAAACTTATCCTAATATAAATAATTTCAAGTGCAGATGCCGTCATCCATGGTCTATCCTTATAGCTCGATCAGATCAACAATAAAGATTTTGCTAGATTTACACGGTCGATAAACTTTTTATTTCGATATTTTGCATCATCCACTTGTTGACTGATCTTAACAATATACAGTGAAGGGCAAAATTATTGCTCAAGTCGTCGTCCATGTCAATTTTTAACCTTGATGATTTTTGGAACCGAATAACCTTCCGATTACATTGTAATACTGTGCCATAAGTTAGAACTCTATTATCGTAGTAAAAGACGAGTACTTGAATTTTTCTTAACACTTTTTTCCTTACATCCGTAGAAACACTTTTTTTAAGAACTGTTGACGTTAATTTATGTTTTTAACAATTAATATCGGTATGTCTAAATGTTTAAAACACATATATTAATTGTAATTTTCGTCGTAGACACAATGTAATATTAGAGTCATATTACTACGTCACTTTCACGTAACTCAATCGACGTTTAAATCACGTCATAAAAGTGACATTAAAATGACGTCTTTAATTTTCTTCTAGGGATAACGTTAGCAATTTTATTAATTGGTGCCGGAACTGCCTAGAAATCATAGAATGCCTCTTATTCGAATCCGACGATTTGATAATGAGAAAAAACGAGAAACACGTCATCTTGTGCCTATTGGAAGTTGCTAGACGGGGCGCCAAGTAAGTAATACTTCAGATTAACAACAACGTTGCGTCTCGAACGTTTCGTTCGTTTAATATCATCTTCAGTGACGCATTTATAAGAGAATTCTGTTATTCAGGTTCGGGATGTTGGCGCCCGTATTAGTTCAGATGGAGAGGCAGATCGACAGGGAGATAGCGGCGGATCAGAAGAAGATGGGCGTGAACGACGGGGAAGAAAACCAAAACGGCCTTGACGTAGATAGCGACAGCGACATTGAAGACGAAGAAACCGTCCTGATGTACGGACCCGTACCGCAAATTATCACCAACGACCTAAAGAGTCTCGACGAAATGGTGAGTAAAAAGAAAGACGTTCGTTGCTGAACTATATTTAGCACTTTCGATGCGTTCCCTTGAAATGTAGACAACAATGAGTTATTTTTAGCGTTTATCATGCTCTTGGTCACGAAATGGTCACGCCCTCTATTGACCAACAGCATAATTAACTGGAAAGGCATATCGAAAGTGTCTCATTACTTCCTTTCTCGATGGTACATAATATATATATATATATATATATATATATATATATATATATATATATATATATATATATATATATATATATATATATATATATATATATATATATCAAAATGCACGCTTTGGATTTCGTTTTAACCATTTGTGAATGAATACAATTGATTTGAAAAACGATGAAATGATATTATTAACGTGTTATCAATATTACAAAGAGGCTACACATTGAACAACAAAATAAAATCAGTATTATGCTGCGTATTGACTTAAAACCTTTTTTTTTTTTTATCGATAATCAGACGCTTTTTTCTACGCCTCTTCTGCCACAACAGAGAGGCATGATAAATGTATTTTTTTACCTACAGGGGATAGGAAAAAGAAAAACCATTAATTTTCATCGGCCCCAATCAATGAATCAAGGTCCGTTACAGACCGGGACGGACCCCGTCTTCATTGTTGTACAAAAGCCGGTAGATTCTCCGAGAGACTCTTATCCCCAGGCGCTTAGGACGGATTGTTACTAAATATAGCTCGTCAATGTCGACTCTTTACATGCCACACGCTATTGTATCCTTTTCGTTATCTATAAATATGATTTAATAGTTCAGAAAATTATGTTTAAAGCTTTAAATAAATACGATATGACGCGACGGATATAGGAATAAATTTAGAGGAACTCGAGAATGGAAAACACAGAAACTTCAGTGATTCGTCGACATAGGCGTAGGCGATTTGTTTTTTGAGAGGGGGTTTATTATATTTCACCTTCTGGAGTTCGGATGTTCTAAAGAATTGCTTCCATTAACATTTTTCTTTAACTGTCTAGAAATGTCATTATTGCTAAATATTATTACGAGTATTTAAAAATAGAATATTATTTACCAGTGTAGCAGAGACTCTAATACTATAATTTGCTGCGATACACTTGTCTATGCAACTTGTATGTTTATTTGGCAATGTACTTTTTCAATAAATAGTAATTTTGCTATTATACAAAGTAACAACTAGTAAATATATGACAACATTTAATAACGCGGAAAAAAATTTTAAAATTTGGGAAATAAATAGTTTCACGACACTGGCGAATTAGGCACAAATATCCATCCGCTGGCGTCAGGTAATGGAATAAATTCCCAAACGACCTCTTAATTATGAAAACGTTTTTTTAACCGTCTCAAATGTCCCCTAATTGTTGCGAATGTAGGCGAACGAATTCCGCTCAATTTAAAAATTATACACTTGACGTAAATTGGAAACTAATGAAATCGATAAAGTGCCCGGGATTAATGGAAAATGCGCGCCCATTAAGCCGTCCCGCCGGGTCAAACCTTAACTTGGCTCAGTCCGACTGATACTTCGACTGATTAATTTATTTACGCATTGAACCTATATTCTAGTCCAAAAGAGATTCTATTTCAGATTGTACAAGCACGTACTTGACAAAAGACAATCGGTAATTTTATATACATCTTTTTTTAAACATCTACGTACTTTTAAATGAATCCCTCCAGTCGTCCAGACTTGAACCTAATCGAACTAACTTATAGCAAAATAGGGGAATAAATCGTGTAGATTATGATTTTCAATATAGGAGTGAAACCAGAAGAATCCAAACTTGATCAAAGCAGGACTATACGAGAGACTTTACTATTTTTTATTGTAAACAGTTTGTGCAACATTTTTATTCAAAATTTATTAACGTCAATGCGTTAAACAATGACGCATCGTAAAAAGATAATGAATATTCAAAAGAAACATTAAACAGTGTCGTATTTTTGCGACCAATGCAGAGGTTAGGATTTTGCGACTATATTAAATACTGAGGAAACAAAAATGACTCAGACGACTGGCGATTTCATCAACGTACATGCACGCAATCGCGTAAACTCCGTCTGCTGTTTCCAGACATTTTGGCGACGTTACAACACCGATCGATATGGAATTAACCCCAGAGACTGCGACAGGATAGACGATGGACCCAGGTATTGACGCTTACGTTTATTATAAGGGTTGTAAAAAAAGTTCGTCGGTTTTTTCATAAGTATTTATTATTAACATTATAATTATTACAAATTATTTTAATCAAAAATGTACGTTATTCCATTTCCAATAACTTTCTTCTACATCTCAGTAAGTTTCATAATACCATTTTCATAAAAACTTTGACTTACTCGTCATTGGCAAATGTTAAGTTTTGTAAACTGTTGTCCATGGAGCGGAATAGGTGAAAATCCGAGAGCGCGAGGTCTGGAGAATACAGTGGACGGGGTAAAAAATCCCACTCTAATACCAACAATTTCCTCTGGGTCTGCAGAAAAATGGAAAAGTGTGAGGTCGAGCGTTGTCGTGATGGAAGACGACCTTCTTATGATTTACAAGTCCTGGATGCTTTTCCTGCATGGCTTGGCTCGATTTTTGTAGTTGTTCGCAGTAAACGTCAGAACTTATTGTTTTGTGCCTCGGGAGTAGCTCAAAATAAATGATTCCTTTGAAATTCCACCAGACGGACAACAAAACTTTCCTGGGATGAAGCCCTGCCTTTGGTGTGGATCGAGAAGGTTCCACGAACTATCCCCATGATCTTTTTCGACTGACGTTGTCGTAAATGATCCACTGTTCATCTCCAGTAACCATATTTCTCAAAAAGGGATCGCTACGTTGACGAATCCTTAACATATCGCAGATGTTGATGCGATCCATTAAATTGGATTCGCCGAATTCGTGAGGAACCCAAACATCGAGTCTACTGACAAACCCAGGTTGTTTAAGTTGATTCTGTATACCAGATTCTGACGTCCCGATTTTTTATGCAAGCTCACGTATGGTTTGGCGAGGATTTACCTCAACTAAGGCTCGTAAATGCTCGGGAACGACTTCTTTAAGTTGGCCTGACCTTGGGGCGTCCGTGAGGGAAAAATCGCCACATCGAAATCTCTTGAACCACTTTTGACACGTTCGATCTTGAACATCATTTTTACCGTATACAGAACACAATTTGCGTTGCCTTATTTAGGCTCCACATGCCCAAAATGTTCGGTTTCGCTCATTTTCAATTAAGATCACACACAACAGTAATTAAACAAGTTCACGAGTATAACGGCAATAAACAACAGTTAAATATCAAGGTTAAATAGGGAGGAAGGCTTCAAAGCTGCAGCTGTGCGCATGACATCATTGGCGTGACGTAAGTGGTTAATTCTGAAAACCGAACGAACTTTTTGGACAACCCAATAGGATGCGACGCAAGAATATGAAATAAATTCGCCATTTCGTAGAAAAGGTAATTTTAAATATGTCTATGAGTGTATCTCGTTAGTATTCTGATGTGTACATCTCCATGTAAAATAATAAAGGGGAATCAAATCTGGAGACCTAGCTGGTCATTCAGTCGATGTTCTTCAACCTATTGGAATAAAATGTATAATTCATTTCGTACTTCAATGACATCGATACAGAATTAACCCTAGATACTGCGACAGGATAAAGCGATGGCCCTAAACTATTGACGCCTACGTTTATTATACAATATGACTTAAAATATGAAATAAATTCGCCATTTCATAGAAAAAATTCATTTCAAATCTGTCTCTGAGTGTATCTCGTTACTATTCTAATGTGCATATCCCCATGTGAAATAATAACGGGGCATCAAATCTGGAGATCTAGCAGGACATCCGGTCGGTCCTCTACAACCTACCGCAACAAAATTATGTCGTATTTCAATGCACAGTCTTATCGAATCATTACCGGTAAATATTCAGGACTTAAGCACCTACAAGGAATTTTATACCGATATTATTTTAGGTAAAACCGCTCACTAGACGTACACACGATTGAGTTCCTCGAATCGATTCTATTTCGTATACAAGAGGAGTAATACGTTCTGTAATTTATGTGCTATACAAAGAAAATTACTGGTCACGTCAGTACCGCGGGTTCAAGTCACTACGGGACAATATTACTTCCTTATGGCCTTTTTTGATTTAATACAATTTACTGTTATCGTGACTAGAGGACGAGATATACATATAAGTTGAATTTTATGCCATGAGGAATCAACGAAGGCGTCTTATTTTCGAGAACGTTAAATAGGAAATTAAATAAAGTTAATAGAGAATGGCGTTTTCTGGAAATTGGATTTTCGTTAGTCGCTGTATGTACTATCCAAGAATTCTCTCTTATTTTACCTTTCAAAGAATATTCTTTATTCGAATGCAAGTGGACATTTCGTATGAATAGACCGTTTCTATTAAGTCTGTCAATTATGTTTCCGCAACTTTAATGAAATAATAGTTCAAGATTTGAATTGCGCGCCATTTTGGCTCTCATGATTCGATAAGTCGATCAAGAAGACTAGAGAACAGGAGACATAACTCGAGTGGTGGGGGTAGCACGACAAGCGTCCGCACTGTGATCACGTGGTGTGCTTCATCATGGCGGCCATTGCGTAGAATTGAGCG
The DNA here is from genome assembly GCA_037954035.1 of Rosalia funebris. Taxonomy (NCBI): domain Eukaryota; kingdom Metazoa; phylum Arthropoda; class Insecta; order Coleoptera; family Cerambycidae; genus Rosalia; species Rosalia funebris. The sequence continues at coordinate 24,595,426 of JAZFAV010000003.1, read as the reverse complement.
AGGTTATTTTTGTTTTCTATGTTTTGAGAGTTTCCAGTTTTTCTGTTGAATACGTCAAAAGCGTCGAGATACTGTTCCGTTGCGAATTGTTCCTGCAAAAGCCCTGATCGTGGCTCAATGGAACTCGACATTTTGATAGTGTGAGAGAGAAACCTCGATAGACAAGGACAAACGGCATGCGCAGATCCCGCGCGCTTCTACGCGAGCCTGCCATATTGCCGACGTTTTTCGTGCCACCCCCACCATTGATTTCTTGAGACGCTATGTCTCCTTCCTCTCTAGTCTTATTGAGGTAGATAATTGTGACAGGTCGATAAGAGACATATAGGAGTTAGTAGACATGGAGCGCTACACGATACAACAACGCATCCTTATTGTTAAACATTATTATCAAAATTGTGAAAGTTTGGTTGCTACAATTCGTAAAGTGCATCTAATTTTAGCGCCCCTTGTACAGTAATTTACAAGCGAACTACCGCAGTGCCAGGAGGCTGCTCGTGTGCCACCAAAGCAGTGGCGGCCATCTACCGGATGTGTTGTTCCCAATATAATTCCCAAATATCCATATTATAAATTCTCAAACCCAGACTGACGTATGCAGAACTGGTCTGGTGGGAGAGAGCCTGTTTAAAGTCGGAAGCCAACCGACTTAACAAGTTAAGAGGATTGATTCTTAGAAGTATAACCAGAGCCCCCAAGATCAACATCGATCGAGGCGATGGGGATACTGACTGGGATACCACCTCTTGATGTCATCCTGAAAGCGGAAGCCGCAAAGGCAATGCACAGGGTGGGAAACATGAATAGGAAGGTAAGGGACCTGAATAGACTCTCAAGAGAGCTAGCTGAGGAGGGACTCCTATGGATGCCCTCTGACAGTACGGGTGTCCACTTCCTGTTTGACAAGAAATATAAGATCACCCTCACCAGTAAGACCGACTGGATGGAGGGTCGAGCTGGATTGCCGCTCAATGGAGACATCTGGTACACGGATGGAGCCAAGAGTGGGAACACAGCGGGTGCGGGGGTGTATAGGCGACGCGACGGGATAGGTAAAACCTTCCCTTTGGGCAAATACACTACCGCACTCCAGACCGAGCTAGTTGGAATTACATACGGTGTTCTGGGGGCCGACCAAAATCGGACCCAGGAGAAGGTATGTATCTGCTCGAATAGCAGGGCGGCGTTGGCAGCCCTGAATTCAGCAACGACAAAGTCGAAGCTGGTCTATAATTGCTATGGCATTGAACCACTTGGCAGGGAAGGGACCGGTGGAACTCTTATGGACACCGGGGCATAATGACATTAAGGGAAATCTAATTGCAGATGACCTTGCCAGACTAGGGGCCAGGGAAAACCTCTATGGACCAGAACCTGCAGTGGAAATAAGTCGGAATCTGATCAGAGACCGCATCAATGGCTGGGCAAGAGACCAGCACAATAAAAGATGGAGAGGAGTAACGGGTTGTCGAATAACCAAACTCTTCATCGAATCCTCAGAGATTGAGAAATAGGCCCAAGAATTCATTAAATTGAACAGGCACAAAGCCAGAACCCTGGTGGGAATAATAACGGGCTACCATAGTAGCCTGAATGCATATAAGCACAAGCTGAGGCTGACTGATAGCCCGGCCTGCAGATACTGTAAAGAAGACGAGGAAACCCCGATTCATCTTCTTTACACCTGCCCCGCACTGGAGGAGAAGAGGTCTTAATCTTATATTAGGGACGCCTGTTATCCTAGAGGAGGCGAGGCTTAAGGCGGGGGACGTGCCTAAATTGCTCCTTTTATGGAATAGCACTTTTGGATAATGACCCGGATAAGAGGGGATCGCCAAAGGACTACCCATGCGATCAGTGGCTGATGAGGCCCAAACCTATATAATATAATAATAATAATAATAATAATAATAATAATAATAATAAGGCTGGAGGACTCGGTTTACCATAACATCGGGTGATACTAGAGTCCGGACAGAGCCGGTGTCGTTTAGAAGGGGCGTGTTTCAGGGAGACTCCCTTAGCCCCCTTCTGTTTTGCATCTCACTGTTGCCGTTGTCCGTGTCCCTCAGGAAGACCCGTGGCTATAACTGCGGCACACTCGGCGATCGGAGGCATAAGGTCACCCATCTATTTTACATGGATGACCTAAAACTTTATGCCTCCGGAGAAAGGGAATTACGCCAGTCCCTGAGGGTGGTGCAGGAGTACACGCAGGCCATCGGGATGGAGTTGGGGTTGGACAAATGTGCACTGGTTCATCTCAAGAGAGGACGAAGCCGGGAATACGCAGAGGATGCGCAGCTAGTAGACGGAAGCATCTTACATCACTTAGATGCCGGAGAGTCGTACGCCTACTTGGGTCTTGAGCAACGCTCCACCCAAGAGGTAGGGGTCGTAAAAAACGCTCTCCGCGGCAAGTATCAGCACCGCCTCCGACAGATCTGGTCTTCAGAACTGTCGGGGAAGAACAAGGTGTCTGCAACAAACATGCTTGCCGTTCCGATCCTTGTCTACTCCTTCGGAGTAGTCAAATGGACACAGGAGGAGCTGCGACAACTCGACGTAGTAACCCGAAAGAGGATGCATCTCAGTAGGAGTTTGCATCCTAGATCGTCCGTTCCACGGCTATATCTCCCACGACATCGCGGAGGTCGTGGACTCTTGAGTTTGGAGTGTCTTCATAACAGGATGGTTCTGGACGGAGCCTGTAAAGTTATCAGGAGTTCGGATCCCCTTCTCTGCATGGTCCGAGATCACGAACATGCAGGGATAGGAGCATTTTTATTTAAGGCAGCACGTAGAGCAGCCGATGATCTCGGTCTCGTCTTCGATACCGAACGGGCCAATCACAACTCTGTCACCGAGTTGGAACCCGTTCAGTTAAAAGCCCAAGTAAAAGCTGCAGAGCATTTAAGAGCTCTGCAGCTTCACAAGGATAAGCCCATGCACGGGGTCTTCTATAGGAATATGGAAGCCCTGGGCTTATCCGAAAGACTGACCTTTGCTTTCTTAAGGTCAGCCGGGCTAAATTTAGAGACCGAGGGATTCATCATGGCTTGCCAAGATGGTGTATTTAACACGCTCGTCTATCGGAGTCGTGTCATGGGTATGGAGGTCCCTGATGTCAGCTGCAGGGCCTGCCGTAGGGCGCCGGAGACATTGATGCATTTACTGTCGGCTTGTCCGGTATATGCAGTCTCGGCCTATATCCATAGACACAACGCAGCGTTGCGGGTGCTTTATTATCATTTAAGGCACTCGTATCAGATAGACGAGACACCAGTGCTGCCTTACGCTCCGGTGGATATTGAGTCCGTTGTGGAAAACGAGAAGTGCCGAATATATTGGAACTATTCGTTTTCCACCGTCAGGCAAATACAAGCCAACAAGCCTGACGTAGTCCTCCTCGATCACCAAATCAGGACAATGTTCGTCATCGAGTTCTCAGCACCCGGTGATGGTAACATTGTTTTGAAAGAGGAGGAGAAACGGACAAAATATCGAGATTTAATCTTCGAACTCCGTAGACTCTATCCAGACCATACTGTTAAATTGAAGGTACTGATTATAGGAGCCCTTGGTGGAGCGAGAGATACACTGCTTTCTGAATTAAAGAACATACCGGCATGCCGAAACTCGGCAGAAATCTTAGCCGGTCGCATGCAGAAGGCCGTAATTCTCGGCTCACTACGTCTACTCAGGGCACACGACTCGGCCCAGTAATCACTAACCGAGCGGACGCGAGGAGTGATTGCTGGTATTACCAGCGCACCTTCTGTGTGAGTCGGAGCCACAGAAAGGGGTGACTGGCTTTTAGTAAAAAAAAAAAAAAAAAAAAATAATAATATATTATAAATCAATAAATATTTCAATACTTTGCTTTAAAGAAAACCATATTTTATTTTAAAATTCACAATCTTGCACTCTTGTTGTAACACCTTTTATCTTTGTGTAAATACCTTAGATTTATGTAAGGAAACAGTGACATTAGTCGTCATTAATGTAGCATCATTAATTATATATGGATTGTCTCGTTAATGCACTTATCCAACTTCGTATTTAAATCGATACTTCGATCCAAAATGTGGACATGCCTTCGAGGAATTAATCCCAGTAATTTCCGTCCTACGTTACTTTTTTAATGGGCGATCCTATCTAGTCTCATTACGCGTAAGTTTCGGACAAAGTTAAGTTTACCGCGTAATGATCGCCTGCGCTCTCAAAGCTGGACCGAATTATTATTATTTCGCCGATAAGGCGAGGAAGAAGTTTTTTTATTGCGCGACGGGCAAGATGCGAAATTAAAATGCTGGGGCACTAGTTGCAGTCTTAAGTAAAAAGTTATTTTCGGCCTTGATCGACTAGACAGACAGCATGCACGGCGAATAAGAAAAAAAAATGGCCGTTTAATTTTAGTGTATCGAAGATGCGATTAAAAATATTTTTATTATGAGATTTTTAGTAGGCTTAAATTATCGAACGAGCCCCAAGGAGTGTCAGTAGCAGGAGAAAACTTACGATGTGTCTCAAAAAATAAAATAAAACCGGCCACAGGTAGGATTCGACATTTGTCCCGGATCGGAACCGAACGACATACAGCTGTTTCGAACTTGTTAGTTCTCATCAGTGCCGCATACGGTACGCCGATTCAGGACAAATGCCGAATGAACTTTATGGCCTATACATCTTTATCGATACGATCTCTGTCAGTAACTTATAAGTCGGAAATCGAGAAAGGAACCACCAAGCCGCCAAGCGGCTATCAAAGTAGTTCCCGAATAGCAAAGCTATTACATAATCGCTCTAGGAAACAACTACTCCTCGGGCTAAATGTGTCTACGAGTCTCTCAACGTATACCTATTTTTGAATACTGTTTCTCATCGTTAAAATAATTTTTGGTATAACTAATTTGCTATTTGAAGGTTTGTTTAGGTTAAGTAAGGAAGGGGTTTCGTATCATATGCAAGATGGAAAAAGAAATCTAAATCCAGAAATGAAATATAAAATGAATCAAATTTACATAAAAATCCCACGTTTCAGATAAAAATAAACAGTTTTAAAACCTTAAAACGGACTTTTTCGCGCGTAGAACATCTCTATCTCGAAATTGAGTGGCCGAGAAAAAATAGACCAACACATAAATGCAGAATGTGTTTTATGCGACAGTTTTACTTTTTTCAAACCCAGGTAGTCCACCACCGTGCTTTTTCATGACTCATGACCCATGAACAAGGTGGGGTGTGTCCCATCCACCTCAAAATCAATATGGTCTGGTAGACGTCCCTAATCAGAACTAGTCGAAACCCGATCGATCCGGCAGGATTTAGTTGAGTGATCGTGCTAACAACAAATTTTATTAATGCCGACGACAACGACGACGACACACACACATAGAATGGTTTAAAAACCATTTTTTATTTTGTTTTTATGCCGAAACCGAAACCGTTTTTTATAACGAAAAATAAACCCTAGAATTTTTTTTTTTACACGATTACATTACTTTTCCGCGTATAGTGGAGTGCGGAAAAGTAAAAAACATCATCATATGGTTTTCGGAAAATGGCGTCAGTCATATTTGGTCCGAGATATTATTAATGACTATACAGAGAGGATTAGAAAACTATCTCTGTCCAAAATAGGAAACAGCTATATCGTCATGATTTTTTGTGCCACCCTATATTTTTTACATTTTTATTAGTCTTTCCACCTTCCATTCACAGATTATTATTTTGGGTACTATACAGGGTGGTGATAAAGTTTCATACAATATTCATTTTTTTTTTCATTAAATGATTTTTTAATAACCGCTCTTTTTTAACAAAAATAAATTCCATGAAGCTTTCCGAATAGAACGGCTCCCCTTATTAGAGTATTCCCATTTTGCCGTTTATGAAATAGGTGTTTGTTATTATTATCATTATATTATATGGGTTTAGGCCTCATCAGCCACTGATCGCATGGGTAGTCCCTTGGCGAGCCCCTCTTATCTGGGTCATTATCCAAAAATGCTATCCCATAAAAGGAGCAATTTAGACACGTCTCTCGCCTTAAGCCTCGCCTCCTCTAGGATAACAAGGGTCCCTAGTATAAGATACCTCTTCTCCTCCAGTGCGGGACAGGTGTAAAGAAGATGAATGGAGGTTTCCTCGTCTTCATTACAGTATCTGCAGGCCGGGCTGTCAGTCAGTCTCAACTTATATCTATAAGCATTCAGGTTACTATGGTGGCCCGTAATGATTCCCACCAGAGTTCTGGCTTTGTGCCTGTTCAATTTAAGGAATTCTTGGGTCTATTTCTCAACCTCTAAGCATTCGATGAAGAGTTTAGTTATTCGTCCATATGATATCGTCCACCATTTGAAATTCGTCATTCATATTGCCATCGTATGTTGTATTGTAATACAAAGCAATTACTCCCTCTATGGTCACTAGTATTAGTAATATTCCATACTAAAATTGGACCACAACTCTGTCAGTTAATAACACCCCATGTAATAATTCGGACTGTTTGGAAAAATTACTTACACTATTGACTGAGACGTTTAATTGGGACACCCTGTACGTTGAAGAGAACACAACTTCCTTAAGAAGTACTTAAATTATTGACAATGAGGCGTTTAATTGGGACACCCTGTACCTTGTTGAGAACACAACTTCCTTAAAACGTACTTAAATTATTGAGTGAGGCGTTTAATTGGGACACCCTGTACCTTGATGAGAACACAACTCCCTTAAAAATTACGTGAATTATCAACAACGAAGTGTTTAATTAAGACACCTGGTACGTTGATGAGGAGAACACAACTTCCAAAATTGTAAAATTTATTTTTGGAAATTAGCTATTTGCTCGAATTTTGGGTCCATTCCAAAGGGGTTTAATTTCCCTGTGCGGAAAAGTTGAAAAAGTAATTTTACCAAAATTGGAATGTAATACCGTGTATTGACAAATTAATTGCCCGAAATTCATAATCATATTTCTGTAAGATTTTTTGGACAAATACTAAACCAAGCTCCAGTTACGTCTTCTTAAAACATACTCACTGATGTGAAAAATAGTCGATATATGATGTCACAATTATTTTACCACACTTTCTTCAACCAACAATACAAATAATCCTATTAAAGAATTTGGGGCCAAGGAGACTATACTCTTATTTCGATTGCAGATAATTCAATTTGGAGGCAATCGCTTGAATGGCCTATGCGATCACCTGACTTAATACCGTAAATTTTTTCCTTGAAATATGTTTTTAATAAATAATTAACGATCTAAGTGCGGCTCCTTTCAAATAACACCCTGTATCCCGTCAACGGTAAGTCACATACCAGAAACCGTTCTCAAACCATATATTACCCAAATTCTCGGCATTGCTTCACACACATTCCTAAAAATTCGTTTTCTCTTTCCTCGTAGACCTTTTAGCGTCTACACCGGCATGGAAATAATTCTTAGACACCGTCTCGGATTTCATATAAAAACGGATAATTAAAATACCTCCTAAGTCGCAGGAAACATAATTCTGCCCGTTAATTTGGTTTGACGACTGAACCTTTCGACGGCGATAATTTTTTAATTTCACTTTTGTTGGGTTTCGATTTCGTTCAAGTGTTTTTCCCACAGCCTGCCTGGCGTCCGGACCCGGAGACGACGTAAGTATATCACGTGACTTTAAATATTTGTATCGCAGTTATAACCATTTGTTGTAAGGCAGGGCCGGACTTAGAGTCGGTTACAAGGTAAACTTATAAATCCATTTTAGCCCCTTTATTTGGCGTAGAAGAGTTTTTCATGAAAGTGGTGTAAAAGGTATCGATATCGTTATAATTCTTCTGTTATATGCACATAATACGGTAATATTAGTTGATAATATGAGCCGTAAACTTCATATTACATAAAATGTATACTACTTAAAAGAAACTCAATGCATACGAATAAATAAATTATGTGTTTTTCTAGAGGTAACCCTAAACATAGTGAAACTGAGATTTTTTTTAAACGATGCCAAAATTGAGACGGTTTGCAAATACAAATATGTCTGAGTTTCATTCATTTTTTAGACAAATTAGATATAACCGTGGCCAAATGGAAGCAAAATGTAAGGGCAGTATTACCAGTAATCACGAAATTAAAAACAAACACTTGGACTTCTCATATTAAGCTGTTTAATTCTTTAGTTCCTTGATGTTGGCGCGTTACTCCATAAAAATTGCCATCACAAAATGGCCGAAAGCGTTGAGGGACTCAAGAAAGAAATCACTCTGTCCACTGCGATAGTTTCATATGAACGATACTTGTCTAAGTGAGCAAAGGGAGCGCCTAGTAAACGTACCTAACGGAAGAGGGCAGCACTGATAACCTACTTGTCTCATCATCATGAGGTCATCAGTCCTAAGACTGGTTGGACGCTAACCTCCAGCTTCTCCCATCTTGTGCTAACCTACTAATTTCGCTAATTGTGCTACAACCTACATCCCTTACTATTTGCGAGCATCGGTCTAATCTAGGCCTACCTCTGCCTTTCTTCAGTCCTATTTCTGCCTCCAAAATATCGCGGACTATTCCCCCATGTTTCAGCAAGTGGCTTACCATTCCGTCTCTTCTCTTCTTTATGTTTTTCCACATACCTCTATTCTCGCCGACATTCTCTAATACTTCTTCGTTTCTAACCCTATCAGTCCACGGTATTTTCATCATTCTTCGGTAATACCACATCTCAAAAACTTCTAATTTCTTCCTACTTGCTTCCCCTATCGTCCAGGTTTCGCAATCGTATAGTGCCGTGCTCCATATATACGTTTTCAAAAACCTCTTCCTTGTTTCTAAGTTTATTACCCCCGAGCATAAAAGTGCTTTCTTTTTGTTAAAAGCTACTCGACCCGACCCTACTTGTCTATAGATTTTTTTTTTTTTTTGGGATACCTCCTCAGTATGTTACATATATAGACATAACCCCATCGTTTAAGCTCATTTATAGTTTTAAATTAAATAAGCAATTAAAATTACAATTACAATTACTTAGAATGGGTTAAGTCAGTGTAAAAGAGCAGAATAACAAGACCAACAGTAACCAACAACCCTATTCAACTATATTATTTCCTTAGTGTATCATAACATACTTGGATCTTGCCTAGATAAGTCTTAAAGTATTCGAAGGTTGTTTTGTTTCTAGTATAATCGTGATTGCGTCCTGCGTCCTGCAGCCACGCTTCCTCAAGATCAAAATCGTCATCTTCAGCATATCAAATGTTAAAGGTGTTACCTGTCTTGGAAAAAATTGCAAAACTTCGTCTCGTCTTCGAAGTAAAAATTCCTTACTGTAAAAACCTCTTTCAAATGCTCCCGACCGTTTATTTTCGCTGTTGAACGTTGAACTGCGTTCCAACTATCAAAGGTATTTACATTAATTATTTATGATAGAAATAACAGAGGTATCCTTGGGAAATATTTCTAACAATATAGCAGTTTATTCCTGTAACTCCTTTTGTGTGAAATGGTTCAATGGCACGGACCTTGACGGCGTATATAGCGCCAAATATATACATAGTTCTGATTATCATGGAAATACACTATATTAGGGCATCAATCATCGCTAATCTCCCCATCGGAAGACATTTGTGGTAAACACTGACTTGATATTGTTAACATTAGTCGAAAAAGTGGATAAGATCTGGCCGATTATATAGAGATTACATTATTGTTAAAAGTTCACGAATAAGAAATTATGTTTATTTTGATAAGATAGCAACTACCAATATACTATTTTCCAGAAATTATCCTAATATTTTTATAGCTTTTTTACAATAATAAACTTAAAATAGACTCAGGCTCACAACATGTTTGATTATTTATGCTGTTTTATCTATTTGTACTTTACAGCGTCACAAACACATTATTCTTTTACGTTTGGAATTCTATAGTTTCCTGCTCACTGTATATATTAAGTTATTTTACGCAAACAAACGAGCATCCATGCTGAAATAATACACGGCCTACTATAACGCGGAAGGTTCGCATAACTACCCACACCAGCGTCTACAGTAAACGAATGCGTACTTCAAAAGTAGGCCACATTTATGACCTATTATTTATGCACAGTCTGCTGCAATTTTAACCAAGCAGCATTCGGAAAACCTAAACTAACCAGCTATTAAATTAAAATAGTGATATTTTTTTTATATCAAAACTGCTTTAACTCACATTGCCAGTTTGATTTTAGCTTGTAATTACTGTCACATGTCTGAAATCTATTGACCGAACAGTAAATAACAAAAATGACGAAAGCGTTTCTAAACGCAAACCATCAGGTCGAATTTCTCCACCCCGTACATCGACCGTGTCCGATTCGCGCAGATGCCGGCCGAAGCGTCCTCTAAACACTTAATTGACATAATTTTCATGCCCGATGAAGTGGAGAAAAGCATTTTACGTGATATTTCAATTTGTTTACAATCGGCTCTGGGTATGCATCGTACCGCTGGCGCTGCTCTCGGCGACGATGTTGAGAGAAGGAGACTGTGTCCGGCGACCAAAAAATATCCTTGGCTACCGCGATCCGATTTCGTGTTAACGTAACAAAAGAATCATTTCGCTGCCCGTTTTCCGTTCTGCAGCTGTTGGTTTCATTGTTTCGAACCGCCCTCTTAGAGGTGGGTTGCTTGATTCGCTACATGAATGCAAAATACGAGGTGTGTTCAGGCTCCATATTCGCCAGATATGGCTCCGGGTGACTTTTTTCTATTCCCAAATATAAAGAGAACCCTAAAGGGCCGTCGTCTTGCAAGCATAGATGAGATTAAAAGCACACCGCTGGGAGAGCTAAACAGTATCCCAAGGATCGAGTTCCAGAAGTGTTTCGGGAATTAGAGGAAGCACTGGCGGGAATTGGAAAGTGTATAATATCTAATGGGCACTATTCTGAAGGGGATAACATTGGTGTAGACGGATAAATAAAAATATTTCCAAAAAAAGAAAACCGAAAATTCCCGTTAGGGGCGTTCAAATACTTATATAAACCGACAATTATTTTCTTTTTCTTTTATTGAATACCAAAAAAGTTACATAGTTTCTACATTGTCTCCTCCTTTGTTTACACATTCTTTCCATCGAAGTGGGAATTTTTTTATGATATCGTTGTAAAAAGAGAGGCACGATAGCGCACACAAAACTACTCTCACTAAAAAATTCACACAAGCCGAACAAAACCTTCTTTAGCGACAACGCCTGGGGCTTACTCACTCTGGAATGGTTGCCCTATATACTCCTAGCGGCAGAACGCGGTACTACAAAAACTCCGTTCACCACAACATCAGTTCGGTTTCTTTTGGGTGCCCCCTCGTATGGTTGAAAAGAAAATACAAGTTTACTTGTATTTACGCGAACAGAAATACATACTCGTTACATATTTAAAATCTTTTGAAGGTGCCTTATTCTACACCGTAAATTGCCTTAAGGATGTCCAAATATCTTTTCCCGAATTCCAAAAACAACTAAGTTATCGACAGATATGGAAACGCCTAAAAAACCTTAATTTTGGTTAACCAACAGATCGAGAGTGGGGCATTCTTTATTTCATACCTCCTATCGTTAACGAGATTGTGGCAGAAACATCCTAGACGTTGTTAACATGAGTAGGAGTAGGCCTAAATTCGCGACGCGATTTCTACCTGGAATTCAAACTATCCAGTATCGACATGGCTACGTTCAATTACGCCATGTTTATCGGCGATTCGAGAAAAATCCGTCGATAAATCTTATGATTTATCGAGCGAGCCATGCATTATGCTCTATTAAATAATCGTTGGGCAATTCTAGGCGCTCAGCTATACGATTTTTGCCGTCCGCGTCCAGCGAATTTCAATCGCGAAAGAATTTCTGCGTAGGACACAGTCGGTTGGCAACACAACAACCTGCTGATTTTACAAGGACTCCATACCGATTTTAGCACTTGTTATGCGTACCTACGTCGGATCCGTCTTACTGTTCTGTTAATGGATGCGAACAGAAGTGAAACCGATGTGGTCGGCCGAAAAAACAAGGATTGTTTCGACAGAAGCTACCGAATTCGACAATGGACTAGGTGTGGACGATGTCTTATTGTATTGACGACAGCCGATAACGCCGATTTAGAAGTTGCCAGCGGGAAATATGCTAATTTCGTTTAGAAACGATACGGACACCTGTTTTTGCGACGAGTTCTCTAAGAAAACGTCATTTTTGGCCGCAAAACGCAATCGTTACAAGGAAAACGTTGGTCATGGTACTATCGTGACAATTAACACATTTTTCGATAGTAAAACATCGCCCTGTTATTGCGTTCGTTTTCAAAATCCAAAACAAAACTGAAGGCGCTGATGATTCGCATTTGATGAAGCTGGTACTCCACAAAGAGCTTGGGTAGAATTTCTCTTTCTGAAGAAATATGATTGATGAAGAGAGACCCTATTGAAATGAGCAGTGTCTTCCAAGCGGCTGTCTCCAGTATTTTTTTCTTTTCCGCAGTCTACTATACGCGGAAAAGTAATGTAATCGTGTAAAGAAAAATCGAAAAAACCAAAAATTTTTTGGGTTTATTTTTCGTTTTTCGGCCTAAAAAAATGGTTTTTGAAAAATGTTTGCTGTGTGTGTGTCGTTGTCGTCGGCATTTATTCTTATTAGCACGATAACTCAACTAAATCGTGGCGGATCGATCGGGTTTTGACTGATTCTGATCGGAGACGTGTCCAAGACGACACCTACTGATTTTGAGGTGAATAGAACACACTCTACCATGTTCATGGATCATGAGAAATCACAATGGTGGACTATTTGAGAATTTTTTTTTTTTGTTAACACGATCAGTGAATTAAATCGTGTCGGATCGACCGGGTTTCGACTGATTCTAATTAGGGACGTCTACCAGACGACATCTATTGATTTTGAGGTAGACAGGACACACCCCACTCTGTCCATGGGTCATGAGAAAGCACGATGGTGGACTATTTGCTAACAAGAAACTTTTAAATTTTTTTTTGTTTTTAGGCTGAAAAACGAAAAATAAACGCTAGGAAAAACAATTTCCATTTTTTTTTCTTTACACGATTACATTAATTTTCCGCTCTAGTATAGTTGAGTGCAGAAAAGTAAAAATTGCTTAACCGCTAGAGAGAAAAACGTCTATAACAGGCCTCTGTGTAACATAGGCAGCGTATCGATCGTTAGTCCGTCCCTGTTTCGACTCGCCTGAATAGACGCTCCAGACTATCCCTACGTTCCCCCATTTACATGATCACCTTATACTAAATAATTAGATATTACCTAAGAATTGTTCTAAGGTATCTTAACTGACACATGGTTTCTAATTTTAATTAAAAAAAAAAAAAAATCAAATGTGATAAAAACCCAGTTAAAATTAAAAAAAAAAACGTTAATAGGAAGTCAATTTCGTTGCACGGTTACAACACTGAAATTTGCAGAGATCCTATGCACTACTTCCTCGTTTATGCAAGTATCTAGCATTGCACCAGCCACCAGAAGGTTATATTTTTTGACAGCAACACTGCAGAAAAAAAATTATCGACCGTCTGTGATTTCACAAATTGAGTAAAGAAATCCGAATCATTAGTCAAGGTTCCTTTTTACCCATCCAAATTGTGAGACACCATTATACAGGGTGTTCAGCGCTTAGGGCGTGTTCAGGTTAATAATGTTGGTCGTCTAGGCAATAATCAGTCAATTAACAACGATTACACAATGCAAATTAGTTGTTTTATTTTATGGTATGCTATAAAATAACTGTACCGTTTTATAAGTTGTTCCATAGCCTACTTAGGAAAGTTTTTTTTTCAAAGTTGATCAAAACGTGACCGACTACGACTGGTACAAATCCTTAGACAAGTCTAGAATACGTCTAATTGCCAGTTAATTCTTTTGTTAAAATTTAATGCCATCGCATTTTTTTCAAGTAACCTCGAGGCGAACGTTCCTCACTGCTTAAACAAGTGATCCATTAAAATAAATGTGATCTTAAGACAAGGAAGTCGTTAAAATTTCTAGAAATAGATAAAAGCGACAATAGAACCTTGTAGGTAAGCGACTGTCCATGGAAATAATTTGCTCACTTGCATAAAGCTATTTAAGGACTGCAATACAAAAAAAAATACCGAGCTTGAAGAAATTCAATCCTGCATAACTTGTGATTTGTTTTTAAAGGAAGTATGTTTGTAATAAAGAAACGACATACTTTGCACATTCTCAATTGTTATTTGGTCGCGTACGTTTTACTTAATTGCAATAGAAAAGCGCCATTTACAACATAAAACTAAAACGCGTATAAAATCGGGTTTCCAACCGTGCCGCTAAGTCCTACGTTGATTTTCTAGCCTGCTACAGGGTGGAAAACTTACACGCAATTCCAGTCATTAAAAAATTACGTCCAACAATTATAGCCACCCCTTCCCCCTGTATCGACGCAACTAAATTATATACTTACTTCTTTTCGAAACACGGCGTCCTTGTCATGCATTTTACGTAGCCACTAATTATATGCTCATGTTTATCAAATATCATCGTCAATTATAATTAACAGACGCGTTAATTAATCAATCCAACACGGTTATCGGATATCACCGCCGTCGATGAGTTGAAAGTTCAGATAGGGGAGTGTATGCTAACATTTGCGTATATAAGTGGGCGTCGGTATTTTTAATGTACCGTCAAGGAAAAAAGTAACGAGACGCTTTCGGTGTATTTCTCTCTGAACTATAGGCGATACTCAATTAATTTTTGAGTTAATTATGCTTGTATCGATAGAGGGCGTGACCATTTCAGATCAAAACCATAAATAACTTCAAAATCTATAATCACGTGATATAAAAAGTATCCTTTACTCGAATAACAATTGATTAAAAGTATGAAAAATTAAATCTACATTTTTATTATATATAAATTGATTTCTTTAATTTAAAAAAATATTTTTGTACCTTCATATTTTATTGGTTAAAAAATTGTTTTATAGTACACAAATTATGCTTATTATTAATATAATAACTTAAATGAATGCATACTGAATCCGACAGAATTGTATCCTAATTATGCCAAACTGCCCTATCATCAATAACATAAACAAACACACACCAAACCAGCCAGATTAAATCTCAACTTAATTACGCAAAAGCCCTCACATAAAAGACAAAACGAAAATAAAATAATTAAATTCAATGTGATAGTGCAAATACACTAGACACAAAAATTAAGGGATATAAAAAAATCATACATTTTTAGGTGATTTTCAAAGGTAAAAAAATCCAAAATGTTTGCTTGCCTGTCAAAGGATCCACGGACTTCAATAATTTTCTTTAGTAATTTCATCATAAATATTTTTAGATCATTTTATTCTCTTTAATTTGGGTGGGCTAAAAGCCTTGTACGATGATTTTTCGCTGAGTTATCGTCGTTCAAAGCAAAAAAGTTAGTTGCGACTTTGGTAATTAATTACTCGGGAAATAATGATCGTACAGAAAATTCAAGTAGGGTTTTAAAAACTGCAAAGTATTCTTTACAAGTCGTAGTTATTGGTTTTTGATTAAAAAAAAATGTTTTGGTGTTAAAATGTTGATTGGCAGAGATAAAAAAAATTGCGTATTAAGGGATATTCGCTTAACTTGGCATAACTTTGCAAATAATGGATAGACTAAGGATGTTGACTGTTTCTTTTTAACCTCAAAGAATCCCAAATAAACTTTGAGAATTTCAAAGCGCTGCGATATTTTTTCCTTGTGTTCGGAATTTTCCTAAAAATTTTGTCGTTTTTGCTAAAATTAAATTTAAGGATGAATTTCTAATTTTTATTAACTTTTTGAGGTTTAAATTGTCTTTTTTTTTTAAACAATCATCCATATTTTCTTTATCAAAACATGTTAGTTATTGTAAACAAAAAGTAGTTGTTTTTCATACTCTTCTTATTTTTCTTACCTGAACAAAAAAACCTAAACCGACTTTTTTGCTTTAAACAACTATAACTCAGCGAAAAATCATCGTACAAAACTCTTATACCGCTCAAATTAAAGAGGATAAAATTATCTAAAAGAGCTTTATAATGAAATCACTGAGAAAAATTTATTGAAGTCAGTGGTCATTTTGAATATCAAGCAAAAATGTGGAAAAAAATATTCCGATGGTTTTCTTATGATTACTCAAAAACTGCTGATGATAAAATTTTTTAGCTCAAGATCTCAAAACTAGAACTTGGAGCTTCAATTTGCCTTTAAAATTTCTCTGCGACTATTCGCCTCCAAGTTGCAGCCCTTTGAAAATCACCTAAAAAGTTAGTATTTTTCTACATCCCTTGATTTTTGTACCTAGTGTGTTTTCTGGAAGAACTTTCGCTTGAGTCAAAGAATCCTTTCTCTCCGTGTAGGTACCTATTTGGCTCTCACCCCCCTGACGATGTAAGTAAACTCTACGAGACGTCGCCCAATTTAAATAGCGTACTATCTTCGATACTCGATTTGCTCTCATCCCACTATTAGTACCTAATACAGCGTTGAAAAATCCGTTTTGAAACCTTTTGTTGCTGCCGTGGTATAGAAAATTAACTGTATCTTACACAACCCATGCCGCCGATCGCTTTTGTCTTCTGACCATCTGGCCAGCGCCAGCGATACGCGTACGCGTATGAAGGGCAATCGATATAGTAAAAGATTGATTAGATCGATACGGACGGCCGATAAGGACGGGATTAAGTTAATTCTTAATATGCATTTTAATGCCCTCGCTTTTCGGGATGTTTCGTAATATCGATCGATAATTATGTGTGAGTGGTGGGACGGCGTAACGTGTATTGTAATTAATATTCAAATTGTGCGTTTCTCGTTACGCCATAAATATGTATTTCGTTTCATATATCGATCGATATAATAAATCCACGTAGTCGTGTGCATTTCTAATGCTTCCAGCGCACGACAGAGATTGCACAAATTGCTATGAAATACAATCGCTATGGACATACGTTTTATATTAAAATGCATTTAGTGAATTGGATGCAATCAGAACTACTTGAAATGCCATACGTTACCTACTAATTGTTACTGAAAAATGCAAAATCAACTTTTGATGATGAACGTTAAAGTTGAAAAGTTAATGTTAATGCCCTTCTTAATATTTGAAACTATTTCTGAATAATTTATATACGGTTTGTATAATAATTCTTTGCGTGTGCGTCACAGTTGACAATCGTATGAATCAATCAACTGACATTTTTGATCAGGGTCATGCCGAAAACACATTTTAGGATAACGGTTAGTACAATACAAATCCGTCAACCTATGATAAGAGTAATGAAAAGGTTCTCCACAAAAACATTCAATGGAAGTGATATTTCCATCACAATAAATTAAATAAATCCAACAAAATTCAAAATAAATGAAACTAAAATGAAATAAATTTTACAGAGATATTGAGACGCCAATGAATCAAATTATACAATGAAGCTAAGACGTGACTTCATAATTGCATTCTGTTCGGCAAATTATTAACTGTCTATGCTGTACGTAGTTGATTGAAACATATGTCGCTAGACATACGTGCTGGTAATTGAGAATATTAGTAACAATTGCGAGTGGTGTAGCATGTGATCCGTGCGTCGGCGTCGTCACTAAATTGATACACGCGCAAAGATCCATTATACAAATTGTATAAAGCTCTCACAGTTAATACTTTCAGATGCATAACGTTAATACGGGCGGATAAAAAAAAACTAAATAATTGTCTAAACAATATCAATATATTTTATAATTATAAATAGAACTTTCATATGAGTCAAACAAATTTAACATTGCCGTTTTAATTAACATTTACTTTGGTCGATTACATAGCTTGATATATTACACTAGGCACAAATATTAATGGAGAAACTTGGAGAAAAATAGTCGCACAGCAATTTAAAAAAAGCAAATTGAAGCTCCAAGTTTATTGTTTTCATTTCTAGTAAATCTTCGAAATGTTTTACCACCAGCAGTTTTTGAGTAAGCAAAAAAACTATCGGAACAAGTTCCAGATTTTTGCTTATCTTGCAAAAGGCCCACAGACTTCAATACATTTTTTTCAGTGATTTAATCATACAGCTTTTTTAGATAATTTTATCCTCTTTAATTTGAGTGGCCTAAAAGCCTTGTACGATAATTGTTTGCTGAATTATCGTCGTTCACTGTAAAAAACAGTTTTTTTTAAAGTCATTTTTTTCTTACAATAATTAATATTTGTTGATAAAAAAAGCCTAACTTCCCAGGCGTCAAAAATCTTAACCAGAATAGTGCATAAGAGGATGGAAAATAGAGCGGAGGAAATACTAGGAGAAGACCAATTCGGGTTTAGGTGAAATATGGGAACTCGCGAAGCTATTCTGGCGCTAAGAGTAATGTTAGAGAAAACAATAGAAAAAGGAAAGAACGCTTATATAGGATTTGTAGATTTAGAGAAAGCTTTTGATAATGTAAGATGGGAAAAAATGTTCGAGATACTAAAGAGCGCGGGAATGAAGTATAGAGATAGGAGAGTAGTACACAATCTATACAAAGAGCAAACTGCTGTTATAGAAGTAGAAGGGGAAAGAAGGGAAGTAGGTATTAGGAAAGGAGTAAGACAAGGATGTAAGCTATCACCACTACTAATTTTTAATCTGTACATCGAAGAGGCAATTAATGTCGTAAAAGATAGAGTGGACTTCGGGACTAAAGTACAGGGACAGAAACTAAAAATGCTGAGATTCGCGGATAATATAGCAGTATTAGCATCTAGTAAAGAGGAATTGGAATCAGCGTTGAACGAAATGGAGGCAGTGTTGACAGAGGAATACGGAATGAGGGTGAATAAAAACAAAACTAAAGTGTTAGTGTGTTGAGGGCGCGAGAGCAGAGCAAAAACGAAAGTACAAATAATAATGAAAGATTGGAGGAAATTAAAGACTTCACTTATTTAGGAAGTAAAATAAATTGGGATGGAAGAAGGGATAAAGATATAAAACAAAGAATAACGCAGGGTCGAGTAGCTTTTAACAAAAAGAAAGCACTTTTATGCTCGGGGGTAATAAACTTAGAAACAAGGAAGATATTTTTGAAAACGTATGTATAGAGCACGGCACTATACGGTTGCGAAACCTGGACGGTAGGGGAAGCAAGTAGGAAGAAATTAGAGGCTTTTGGGATGTGGTGTTACCGAAGAATGATGAAAATACCGTGGACTGATAGGGTTAGAAACGAAGAAGTATTAGAGAAAGTCGGCGAGAAAAGAAGTATATGGAAAAACATAAAGAAGAGAAGAGATAGAATGGTAGGCCACTTGCTGAGACATGGGGGAATAGTTTTGCGATATTTTGGAGGCAGAAATAGGAGTGAAGAAAGGTAGAGGTAGGCCTAGATTAGACTACCGCTCGCAAATAGTAAGGGATGTAGGTTATAGCACAATTAGCGAAATGCGTAGGTTAGCACAAGATAGGAGAAGCTGGAGGTTAGCGTCCAACCAGTCTTAGGACTGATGACCTCATGATGATGATAAAAAAGAATGAATTATTGCTAAAGAAATATTTTCAACCTTAAGAAATTAAAAATTCATCCTTAAATTGATTTTAGCAAAAACTGCAAATTCAGTAATTCCGAACACAATGAAGAAAAAATTGCAGCGCATTGAAATTTCGAGTTTCTTTGGGATAGTTTGAGGTAGAAAAGAAACAGTCAACATCCTTAGTCTATCCATTATTTGTAAAGTTATGCAAAATTAAGCGAATATCCCTACATACACAATTCTTTACCTCATTTTCAATCAACATTCACCGAATTTTTCTTGTTATCAAGAACCAATAACTACGACTTGTAAAGAATACTTTACAGTTTTTAAAACCTTTCTTGAATTTTCTGTACGATCATTATTTCCCGAGTAATTAATTACCAAAGTCAAAACTGACTTTTTTACTTTGAACGACGATAAATCATCAACGAAAAATCATCGTACAAGGCTTTTAGGCCGCTCAAATTAAAGAGGATAAAATTATCTACAAAGACATTATGAGGAAATCACTGAAAAAAGAGCTCTTGAAAGACAAACAAAAATTGGAATTTTTTTCTGATGGCTTTCTTATGGTTACTCACAACCTGCCGATGGTAAATTCTGCACTCAAGATCTAAAAACTAGAAATTTGGAGCTTCAATCTCCTTTTTTAAAAATTGCAATTTCTGGCGAAATTTGTGTCAACTCCCAACTGCTCCAGAGCCCAGTCAGCGAACACGCGGCATTGTCTATGGTCGTTTACCTTAAGTTCCTGGGTCAGTTGGATGTTATACGGATGCAAACCCAAGTCCCGACGCAATATTCGCCCAGTTGAAGTCGCAGAAAAGCCGAGTTCTTGTGAAGGACGAGAAACTGACTGCCACGGATTTTCCCGTACACTCTCACGCACAGCAGCGATGTTTTCAGCAGACCTTGCGTTTAGGTGACGTACGGGTGTTGGTTGATTATATATCTAACCGGTTGACTCGAATTTGGCCACCAAACGTCGAATAGTCGACTCGGCGGGACGGTTGTGGCGAGGATAAAAATCACGCAGTACACGGCACGTTTCTCGAACGGAGCACTGATTTTGAAAATAAAATTTGATGATTTACACACGTTGTTGAACGCTATAACCTTCCATGGTGATTTGCCATACACTATTGAATAATTCACAACAAATTTGTCAGATATTACTTTAACAACACGGGCGCTATACCCTAACAAATTTCCAGCGTCCCTATCGGAAGAGCCTGTACAAGACGACATATTTTGTAGCGTATACATTCTCAGCCTATAACTTAAAAATCTCTAACTCCAAGAACACTACAGAGAGAAAGGGAAACGGTGAAAACGACTCGGTACTCCAATCTACTCGTATCTAATAGTTTACTGCCTGCGAGAAACTAAAAATCACAGGCAACGCCCACAAACAAAGAAAACCCGTTATAATTGGAAAAAGCCGATTTTTCGCCCGCCGCGGCCGCCAAATAAAGCCTAGTCCGCGCTCTCCGGCTCGCCCCGGCTCAGCTTCCTTATTGTTCGCAAATGCCAGATTTTATCACAACTCGAATTATTAAAACGCACTTAATGATGTGCACGATTCCAGTGAAAGTCTCCTCGAATTTACGATTGCCGGCCGCTACGCCTCCTATGAATATGGATTGGGTTGGCGCATGGGAACGCGTGCAATTATCCGAGATGGATTTTTCCAGTACCGCCAGCGTGTATGTACGTCGCGGTGCGCCTTTTGAAATTATTAAATAACTGTATGAATAAATCCTTACACGATTCTGTGCCACATTCTGGTTGATTTGTGCGAACGGATACCCTCATTGCCTATTCCCAAGACCGTGCAAGCGAGATGCCTAGAGGAAAATGGCCTAATGGCGGCTCGTCGAGGCGCCAAGGGGAGGCGGAACAATAAATTTTAAATATTGGGTTGTCCAAAAACTTCGTTCGGGTTTTTGAAATGAATACTTCTTTGGCGGCGTTCTGATATTTGACGAGAATGGAGAGTGAATTGGAAAAAATGTAACGTTTCCAGATTTCGTTACACGAGAGAGAAAAAAGATATAACGTAGAGAGAAGGAGATAGAGAGCTATATATATACATTTGGTATATCTAAAACACAGGTTTCGTTACAAGACAGAGTACACAGATATATAACATAGAGAGAAAGAGAAAGAGAGCTATACATCATATATATCAGTTTAGGCTATCCGCGTCTCCCTTTTGTGCGGTCCTTCGTCTTTAACGCCCACTCATACGCTAAGTCCAAGGTCTTAAGTTGCTTGAAGGGGGAATAGTTTAGGAAGCATCGTACGAGCAAGAGAGAGAGCCACGCATTCATTGAATACTAGGCAATAGAAGGAAATATAGTATGACGCGCATGCGCGCGAGTACGTACAACTCTGACGCCACACGGGAGTGGAGCAAGAGAGAGCGATATAAACTCAGTACGAAGCGATGAAAAAATATCGTCATCGCAGCCATCTATATCTCACCGAACCAAAATCTAGAAGATATAATATATTTCATTCACCGCTCCCTACCGGTTTACAGACACACAGGTGCAAATGCATTTGGAAGAGGCGAAGACAAAATCCCTTTGATTCTCGGGGGAGATTTCAATGTAAATTTCGGATCCAATAATTATTTGACGTTGATTAACTTTCTTCGAGAAACATTTGGTCTGCTTATAAATAACAATCCCAAAGAATCAACAACAATAGATGCAATTTTTACACGTTATCTAGAAAACATCGAATCACAAACATATATTTCATATTTTAGTTCACAAACCAATCATATCAGTATTACCAATTGAACCACCAGCCGATGATAGTGTAGATAATGAATAAACCGAATATTTTTTACACAAATTTTATATTGTTATATTTCTTTTGAAATTATCCTTCTCCCTTTCTCTCTCTCTCTCTCTCTTTCAATCTCTCACTCTTAATCTCTCTCATTCTCTATTCTAAAGAAGTATTCAGTTCTATCACGTGTACTGTGCTGCACATGATATTTTTTTATAAGTATTTATTATTAACATTATAGTTATTACAAATTATTTTAATCAATAATGTACGTTCCTCCATTTTCAATAAATTTCTCCCATCTCTCAGTAAACTTCATAATACCGTTTTCATAAAAATGTTTGCGGTTTGCTCGTAAAAAACGTTTTCAAATGAGTTCTGACTTCTTCGTCACTGGCAAATGTTAAGTTTCATAAACTATTATCCATGGAGCGGAGTAGGTGAAAATGCGAGGGCGTGAGGTCTGGAGAATACGGTGGATGGGATAAAACATCCCACTCTAACTCCAACAATTTCCTCCGGGTCCGCAGAGATGTGTGAGGTCGAGCGTTGTCGTGATGGAAGACGACCTTCTTACGATTTACAAGTTCAGGGCGCTTTTCCTGCGTGGCTTGGCTCAATTTTCGTGGTTGTTCGCAGTAAACGTCCGAATCTATTGTTTCGTTCCTCGGGAGTAGCTCAAAATAAATGATTCCTTTGAGATCTCATCATACGGACAACAAAACTTTCCTGGGATGAAGCCTCGCCTTTGGTATGGATTGAGAAGGTTCACCGGACATTCCCCGCGATCTTTTTCGACTGACATTGTTGTAAATGATCCCCTTTTCATCTCCAATAACCATATTTCTCAAAAAGGGATCGCTACGTTGACGAATTCTTAACATATTGGAGGAACCCAAACATCGAATCTACTGTGAAACCCAAGTTGTTTAAGGTTCTGTCCTCTAGATTTTGACGTTCCGATGTTTCCTACACGCAAGGGGCACTATTTATATTTTTAGCCTTGGCGACACTGTTGTGTTGTCAGACACTATCTGACATTTCCAATGGAAAGTTTAACATTTTTGACCATAACCTTCTTTAGAAGATTTTATAATTTAAGCGTAATTTGTGTTGTTTACAGTAATTTGAAAATTGTATCTAAGCGAGAAAATGGAATTAACTCCTAAAAATATTCGTGCGATAATTTATTAAGACTTTCGACGTGGATTATCAAGACAAGAGTGCATCGATCAACTTATTTCCACACTAAATGGCGATAAATCCCCATCCTTTGCCACCGTGATATGCTGGTATAATGAGTTTAATCGTTGCTGCCATTCGCTCGCCGGCGAAAGTCGTGAAGGTCATCTAAAATCAGTTGTTGCCAGAAAACATGGATGCTATACAAAAACTGATAATGCAAGATCGTCATGTGATATACTGTGAGATTGATGCAACCTTGGGCATTGGTTCAACTAGCATATATAAAATATTGCATGCTCATTTATCTGTAAAAAAGGTTTGTTCTCGTTGGATCACACATAATTTGAAAAAATCTCAAATAGATGCTCGTGTCGATTGGTGCAAGCAAATGCTCAAGAAATACAATGACGGTGCTTCAAAAGGCGTATATAACATTGCAACAGGTGACGAAACATGGATCTATGCGTATATGAGTCGGAAAGTAAACAGTAATCGACTGTATGGGTGCTTCAAGATGAACCAAATCCAACAAAATTTGTTCGCGCTCGAAGCACTTCGAAACAAATGGTCGTCTGTTTTTCGAAAAAATTGGTCACGTGGGAACAGTGCCTTTAGAGGAACGTAAAACTGTCAATTCTGAATGGTACACACCCATGTGTTTGCCGGAAGTCTTCGGTGAAATACGGAAAACAAACAAGCGCCATCGGATCATTCTTCATCATGGGAATGCGAGCTCTCACACATCTCGTCTAACAACCGAATGTTTAAATACTCATTGAATTAATGGGTCATCCGCCGTACAGTCCTAATTTGGCACCCAATGACTTCTTTTTGTTCCCGAACGTCAAAAATAAATTGCGTGCACAACGATTTTCGTCGGCAGAAGAAGCCGTTGATGCGTTCAAAAAACCATGTTTTGGAGATATATCAAGCTTTGGAGAGAATGGAAAAAAGCGACGAATGGTTCGAACGCATGCGAAAATATTTGCATGCGTTGCATGTATCATGTATTTGTTAAATCTGAGTCGAATATCACACTCACTCCATCCTCTACCGCGGTTCGTTTACAAAACCAACAAGTATTCGGCAACCGTTCCCGTGTGGGTAGAATTAAATTACATTTTTTTTTTAATTCACCATCGTCAAATGGTAATGAGACGGCTGCGTAGATTTTTATCGCCGTCGTATTTCCTTTTGTTTTTGGTAATAGATGTCATAATGTAACGAGCGACGGGCTGCGAGTAAACAAATACGATGTACATATATGTTAATAATTATATTTTCATCCACAAGTCGTGGGCGTGTTTTTATGTTATACGGCCTTATTATGTTAAATATGGAGCCAACGGTCTCTATATTACTTTTATTACCGCTATAATACATACACAGGGTGTCGCGCATAAACGTAAAATTAATTGAATAATTGGCCGTTTTAATTTCATTATCTTTTATGTCCAATAACTCATCAACGCAATTGATGCATAGGTACTCAAAGTTAAAAAATAACTTTAAACAAAATAATGTGTCCTTGTTTATGCCTCGGAAATGCCAGAGGAACGTATTGTAGTGGTCGAAACTGGATAATTACAAAAATTAAACTCGAAACTCAAACAAACAAAAATTTCGTTATACTTTTCCTAGTGACAGTTATACTTAGGAGACCAAAAAATGGAGGCACAATCAAGTTTGGACCTGACAAGGCCGGAAGACAGCGCACTCAGCGTCGAGAAATTCTTAAAGCCCCTACAGTTCCCCTACACAAACCCCAAATTATTGTATATATTAGCCATTTTCCCATAATCTTGACAAACATTGACTTACTGTCGAAAATAACCCCTACATATTTTACGCAATGCGATTTTAAATCATCAGAATACTGTAAGTGATTCACATCAAGATTATCAGTTATGTCGTTAATAAATAACACAAACAGAGAGGGCCAAGTATGGACCCTTGTGGCACGTCAGAAGCTTGACCACTCTACTTGGGCTGATAACCCATATCTTCCGCTTCTAAAAATGAATGCAGAAGGGGTTTACCCAGAAAGTTTCGCGATCAAGCTTATCGAACGCTTTCGAACAGTCAATGTGGATGTTATCTACCTGGGGCTTCTTGTCTAATACATCTTACTGTATATTACTTATCTGTATATTGCATGTACTTACTTATCTGTATATTGTACGTGAATGATATCAATATTACCAGTTATGCCATTAATAAAAAATACAGAAGCCCACGTATGGGCCCTTGTGGCACCCCAAAAGCTTGACCACAATGTTCGGGCTGATAACCCCCCTCCGCTTCTAAGAATGAATTCAGAAGGGGTCTACCCAATAAGATATCGTGATCTAGTCTATCTCTAAAGCTTATTACGAAGAATCGATATCGTAGATCTTCATTGCAAAAAACCCATACTGTACAGAAGGTTTAAAGGTTTATTTTCAATGTGAAATGGTACACACTAGGCACAAGAATTAAGGGATGTAAAAAAATTCTAAATGAAGTGTTTTTCAAAGGGCTGTAACGTGGAGAAAAATAGTCGCCGAGTAATTAAAAAAAAAGAAAATTGAAGTTTTGAGATCTTGAGTTCAAGATGTTTTACCATCAGCAGTTCTTGAGCAATCATAAGAAAACCATCGGGAAAAAGAATTTCCAGATTTTTGATTGCTTTTCAAGAGGTCCGCGGACTTCAATACATTTTTTTCAGTGATTTCATCATAAAGCTTTTGTAGACAGTTTTATCCTCTTTAATTTGAGCGGTCTTAAAACTTTGTACAATGCATCCTCGCTGAGTTATCGTTGTTCAAAGCAAAAAAATCAGTTTTGACTTTTTTTCATTTTGGAAAAAATTGTTCTCTAAAGTTTTTTTCTTACAATAATTAACATTTTTTATAAAAAAAATGTATATTATTGCTGAATAAACGTTTTCAACCTCAAAAAACGATTAAAACACCAAAAATTCATCCTTAAATTGATTATTAGTAAAAACAACAAATTCAATAATTCCGAACACAATGAAAAAAAAATCGCAATGCTTCGAAATTTTCAGGGTTTCTTTGGAATGCCGTGGGGTTGAAAATAAACAGTCAATAGCCTTAGTCTATCCATTATTTGCAAAGTTATGCCAACTTAAGCGAATATCCCCACATACGAAATTTTTTACCTCCTTTTCAATCAACATTCTTGCACTGAACTTTATTTTATCAAAAACCGAAAAAAACTTCCCATAAAGAATACTTTGTAGTTCTTAAAACCCTACTTCAATTTTCTGTACGATCATTATTTCCCGAGTAATTAATTACCAAAGTCAAAAGTGACTTTTTTGCTTTGATCGACGATAACTCAGTGAATAATCATCGTACAAACTTTTAGACCGCTCAAATTAAAGAGGATAAAAGTCTCTAAAAAATCTTTATGATGAAATCACTGAAAAAAAAAACTTATTGAAGTCCGTGGACCTTATTAAAGGCAAGCAAAAGCTTGAAATTTGTTTTCCGATGGTTTTCTTATGATTACTCAAAAAGTACTAACGATAAAAAAAATCTAATAAGAATAATAAAACTTGGACCGATAATTTGCTTTTTTTAAAATCGCTCTGCGACTATTTTTCTTCAAGTTACAGACAGCCCTTTGAAGATCACTTAAAATCCCTTAATTTTTGTGTCTAGTGTATGATCATGTGACAGGTATTTAATTTCTTATAAACATATATAGATAATATACATTCGATATGATCATTTCACTCACCAATTTTGTCGATCGCCACATTGCAATGAAATTCAAAACCAACAGAGTAAACCCTGTATTTCACCATTTCCATCGGCATAAAAAAATCCCTCTCGTTTTCTGAAAATAAAAAATAATATTGCGCAACTTCTTACGACAATAGCAATAAAAGAAAATCGGCATGATAATCCAGATCCGAACGTCAGTGACCCACATACACCACGCGGCATACCCAAATATGCCGTGACGACGTCAACAATCCATATTTTCCACCATAGCAGCGTTGGAAATAATGAATAAAAAAAATGCGACAATAGGAAACAATTATCCTTATAAACAAACGAGACGTATTCATTTCAAAGCATACTGCAGCGATAATTCATATCGTAATAAGGAACGGACAGTTATACTAACCATTGTTTTCAGACAATTGAACAACGTTCCACGGCAATCTTTTGCTTTCTATCGACTATTTAATACTCGATACTCGAAAAATCGATGAAAACGCGTGGGAATTTTCGTTATTATCGATGGCAGTCAGAAAGAGCGCGCGACTTCGTTAACTAACAAAAAACGTCTTACCATGCATGCAGTTTATGTGCACAAATAATAATTTTCATTATTTTTAGGTTAGAGATTTGGTAGAAAAATGCACGTGTCCCACACAGTTCTCCATGATTAGGGTGTCAGAAGGCAAATACAGGATCGGAGACACAAAGGTCCTCATTTTCGTAAGAGTAAGTATTTTCCGCTATTTTTTACCGTCTAAATGTTGCTACACGATTCAGTTAAATCGCATTACAAATGGTCAAAAGTTATATATAATTATGGACACTAAAAGCAAAGCTATGTATATTAATTAACTAGATACTCCCCAATTCGACAACACAAGTTTCGCATTAAAACAATTAACTAAATAATGGCCGGATAATGCATGTTCTTTTTTTATTTTGTGAGAAACAAACTATTGTTTAATTGTTTATCGTTTTTATTGTTCTACCAGAATTCGACAAAATATTGTTAGCCTTCTCACGTTACTTTAAGTTAAACTCTTAGACGTATATCGTTGAAAATGGAAAATGGACGCGCAAATATATCCACACGTTCAAGAAAGCGTTCTAAATAAATCGTTTATGTTTAAAGCTAACCGAAGAGGGCTTCGAACAGTACCGTGTGGTATGCCATGAACTGTAATTGAATCCTGATTAGTGTCAAAATTATTAGCAAAAAGAAACATTGGGAGGTAATTAATTGTACTGACTTTCATCATCATGAGGTCAACAGTCCTAGGACTGGTTGGACGTTAACCTCCAGCTTCTCCTATCTTGTGCTAACCTACGCATTTCGCTAATTGTGCTACAACCTACATCCCTTACTATTTGCGAGCAGTAGTCTAATCTAGGCCTACCTCTGCCTTTCTTCACTCCTCTTTCAGCCTCCAAAATATCGCGGACTATTCCCCCATGTCTCAGCAAGTGGCCTACCATTCTATCTCTTCTCTTCTTTATGTTTTTCCACATACTTCTTTTCTCGCCGACTTTCTCCAATACTTCTCTTCTTCATTTCTAACCCTATCTGTCCACGGTATTTTCATCATTCTTCGGTAACACCACATCTCAAAAGCTTCTAATTTCTTCCTACTTGCTTCCCCTACCGTCCAGGTTTCACAACCGTATAGTGCCGTGCTCCATACATATGTTTTCAAAAATCTCTTCCTTATTTCTAAGTTTATTACCCCCGAGCATAAAAGTGCTTTCTTTTTGTTAAAAGCTACTCGACCCTGCGCTATTCTTTATTTTATGTCTTTATCGCTTCTTCCATCCCAATTTATTTTACTTCCTAAATAAGTGAAGTCTTTAACTTCCTCCAATCTTTCATTATTAATTTGTACTTTCGTTTTTGCTCTGCTCTCGCGCCCTCTGCACACTAACACTTTAGTTTTGTTTTTATTCACCCTCATTCCGTATTCCTCTGTCAACACTGCCTCCATTTCGTTCAATGCTGATTCTAATTCCTCCTTACTAGATGCTAATACTGCTATATCATCCGCGAATCTCAGCAATTTTAGTTTCTGTCCCTGTACTTTAATCCCGAAATCCACTCTATCTTTTACCACATTAATCGCCTCTTCGATGTACAGATTAAAAATTAGTGGTGATAGCGTCCTTGTCTTACTCCTTTCCTAATACCTACTTCCCTTTTTTCCCCTTCTACTTCTATAACAGCAGTTTGCTCTTTGTATAGATTGTGTACTACTCTCCTATCTCTATACTTCATTCCCGCGCTCTTTAGTATCTCGAACATTTTTTCCCATCTTACGTTATCAAAAGCTTTTTCTAAATCTACAAATCCTATATAAGCGTTCTTTCCTTTTTCTATTGTTTTCTCTAACATTACTCTTAGCGCCAGAATAGCTTCGCGAGTTCCCCTATTTCGCCTAAACCCGAATTGGTCTGCTCCTAGTATTTCCTCCGCTATATTTTCCATCCTCTTCTGCACTATTCTGGTTAAGATTTTTGACGCATGGGAGGTTAGGCTAATCGTTCTAAAGTTCTCGCATTTGTCGGCTCCTCTCTTTTTCGGTATAGTAACGATAATGTTCCTCTTATAATCCTCCGGCATCCCGCCCGTTTCGTATATGTATTTTACCAGTTCAGTACTGATTTTATTTATATAAAATAGGAGAAAGTAATACCCTATAAAAACAGACTGTATTTTATTTTTAATTATACTCCTCTTAGTCAGTAATTTCTCCGACAACTGACGAACACTCTAAAGTAATTTCTAATGCATCTGTCAACCGTTCCCCTAAATAATATACCCGTAATTATTATTCCAAAGTATTCTCGAAGATAAATAGTACGGCCCGCCTGACAGTCCGTTTACACTTTTCGGTTTACGGAAAATAAACATTACGAAGATATGGGGCATATGGTTAGACATTTCGAGTGGAGTCGAAGACAGCTCCATTCTCGGGGCAAATATTTACTTAACCAGCCAAATGGATGCAACGACGGAAGAAAGTGGCTGTCAACGATCGCTTAGCATAAATCTGTAAGTGTTTGAAATCAATTGAATGTTGTTAGTTGTCGACGGGTTACGAGGAGTTGTACGAGGTGTGTGCAAAAAATACCGGGAATTTTCGTCTTATGGAAAGAATTTTATTTATTCGTCTACATCAATGTTATCCCCTTCAAAATGGTCCCCATTAGATATAATACACTTATGCCAACGCTTCTTCCAATCCTCGAAATACTTTTGGAACTCGATCTTTTGGATAGCGTTTAGCTCTCTCAGCGATGCGCCCTTAATCTCATCTATGCTTGCAAAACGACGGCCCTTTAGGGTTCTCTTTATTGTTGAGAACAGAAAAGTCACACGGAGCCGTGTCTGTCGAATATGGAGGCTGGGGCATTATTACAGTGTTGTTTTTGACCAAAAATTTACGAACAACCATGCATCGTGGTGTAAAAGCCATGAATTGTTTCGCCACAAATCCGGGCGTTTTCTTTTTCGAATTGCTGCACGGAAACGGCGTTGAACTTGTAGATAGTACTCCTTATTGATCGTTTATTAACCTTGTGGCAAGAAGTGCATTATACCGGTAAAATCGAAGAACATAGTGAACATAACCTTTACATTCGACCGCACTTGTCGAGTGTCGATATGGCAATGTACATATACTTTTCAGACATGTTTACCAACACAACAATGAAAAAATCATGCGAATCCGATTAATACAACCCCCGAAATTACAAAATTCCCATTATTTTTTGAACACACCTCGTACATACAGTGAGTCATTCCCTTCTCTCTTTAATTGTGGAACTCGGAGACTTAAAAAAATAAAATTGACTTGCATATGTTAAAGTAAAGATCATATTTTAGTTAATAAACAGTGACATAATCATCAAAGATGGCGTTGCCATTTTGAAAATTGTTTTAAATGGCAACAGTGCGCGAGTGATAACTTATTTGAAAGCTTGCACAGGGAGACACTATCCAAAAAGTTTGATAGTATTCCAATATCAGTTTAATTGGTTATATCTAAAATAAATGTCAAAATAGAAACGTTTGAGTAGATATTTGAAGAAGCTCCGAAATGAGATGTTATTCGCCACTAAAAAATAATTTTCAAAATAGCGCCGCAACGTTATCTTTGATGATTGTGTCACTAATAACCAGACTATTATTTTTATACCATAATGTATGTATCAAAGGCTATATCCGTTCCTTTAGGTCTCTTAGTTCAAAAGTTAAAGGGGGACGCGATGTTAAACACGCCCTGTATATGATAATCGATGGAGGGGGAGATAAAAAGAGGCATTGTGACTACAAATACAGAATTTCTACGCCAACGGGCTTTTCGTAATTCGAAATGTTTTCCAAATTTTATTCGAAGAATCTTAAAGGTATTTCTTGGTAAAAGTATTCATGGGAAACCAAATAAATTAAAACAAAATCTAAAGCATATTTTCACATACACACAAAAATCCTAGTATTAAACGATTTTTTTCGTTTTCCAATTTCTCTTATAACAAATTAAGTATTAAATAAAATAAACCCGTTGTTAAAAGCCTTAGTGATAGTTCATTTAGGCTTTAACAAGTCATTATTTAAATAAGTCATTATTTAAAACCTTACATTTGTAATTGGTATTTCAAGTGATCCGGTGAAAATCTATAGGGTATAGGTCCGGGAAACGGGCTGGTCAATCGAAATTATGGATAAAACAGTTCCAATTCGAAATATTGCATGTCCACCCGAATGAGACGCCTCTGACGGCAATTAAAAACTTATCTTCCAATTTAGATGAGAGCGTGTTGAAAACCATTTTTTAAAAGCGACTTACAATGTTATAAAATCATCTCTAGAGTTTTCCGCTTCTGGGAGAGTTCTGAACACCCTATATTACAAATAGTCTGGTTGACAGTGCATGTTAATGAACAAAAAAAAATTCTAAATACACTAAGTGACATAGAAAATGCACGCTTAGAAATAATTAATTTCTGTTGAAGAAACTATGCTTAAAGGACCAGGAAACTATAACTGGACTGTAATTTTTTTACCAGTCCAGGAAGGAAAAATATGTACGATTTTAAAAATAATCGTTACGGAGACATGCATTTTCTATGTTACGTAGTATATTTTACGTCATATTAGTTATGTAGATATTTTGGGTTTTCTTGACAGTAGGAGTCAATTATATTTCAATTATTTATTTTTCTAAGGGTTGTCGGTCAGTTAAATGAATCAAACATACTATGTTTGTGTTTCGGGTACAGTTTCATTTTCACATTCAATCGAAACGTAACAAAAAAAAAAGATTGTTTCTTAAATGTAACTGACCAACAAACAATCCCAAGAAGAACAACAACTGAAATATAATTTCATATTACCGATTATTGGATGGTGGTGTCTAAAAGCGACATTTTACGCCCTCGAAAATACGCTTTCGCTGATTATGAACAAACGAAAACAGACGTTTAGCAACAAAACGTATTCGGTCTTACGCAAACTACAATCCGAATTGTATTCTCTTGCTAATTTCATCGAGTATTACTAATATTTCGGCCGTCCTTGTTCTCTAAACACAACCTTGGCTTTCAGATACTGCGCAACCACGTGATGGTGCGCGTGGGAGGCGGATGGGACACCCTGTCCCACTATCTGGACAAGCACGACCCGTGCAGATGTCGCAGCCAGCACAGGACCACTCAGAGCGCCAGGTTGATCAACAAGCCGGGAGCGGTCGATCTGCACGGATCTCACGTCTATTACGACAGGTACGTTGATCCTAATGAATTAGGAACGCCGCGGAAGGAGCGAGAGTGGCGACGGTAGGCCAAGCGAGGAAGGAGGGCGCAAGATTGAGATTTAATGAACTGCCTGCCGTGTAATAGGGGACGAGGGTGGGATTATTATAGAATTAGACGACGGGATGACAGGCGTTAATGTACGCGTAATGATTTTGTAATCCGCAGCGACAAAGTTTCCTCCATTACACGGGAAATTTTATATAACGTTTCTAATTTTGATTTATGACAATAATATGTATAGGGTGGTCCAAATTCGATGGGGTTCGATATCTCGTACGGGATTTTTTTTTTAGAAAAAAGTATTTGCCCAAACACTTTTCTTTCCGGTTCAGACACAGTATGTTTCTAAAAAATGTGCACTTTATCAGGTATGTAAATATGAAACAGGAATTTTTTTATCGAATATACACGTTTATTGTATGAAAATGATGAAAAATATTTTATTCGATGTATTGGCCATTGCTTGCTATACATTTTTCCCATTCTATGACAATTTGTGGATTCCATGCCAAAAATATTGTTATCTTTATCATCGATAATATAAACAAACGCATAGCAAACTAGATAGAATTGCATATAAGCTCTACACCAGTCTTCACATGAAATACACAGACATGGAAATAATCCATTATACAAAAGTTATTTAAGTATCAATAAAAAATTGTTCATAGAAATTTAAAATTTGATCTGGAAAATAGGGTTAAATAAAAACAAAATGTAAAACCATAACCATTTGTAGAAAATTAAAAAATATATGTTTTTTTCTTTCCGTAATAGTAGATGAACATCGTAAAATACTAATAAACAAAAATAAATGCTGCCTAAAAGACCTAAACAACTAACAGTTATTAACGATTTCAAACAGCATATTTTCAACTTCAATTACATCACTGGGTGATGTAGTTTAAGCTGAAAATAAGTAGACTATATCACATTTAATACGTTTTTTTATTAACTTCAAATTATTGGGAAAAAACCAACAAATCCGTACCAAAAATATTTCTCTATTCGATGCAGTCGGCAATCGACTTAAATCAGATAATAAGCAATCGATGTAAGTCTATTTTTTTATTTTAAAACAATAATTCCTCGTTTATACAGAATTGATAGCAAATAGAAAAAAATATATAAGACCGGTAACCGCACACAGGGTAGTCGCTGCGAAAAGGTCAGGGGTGGAATCAGCCCATTTGTAAACACATTTAATATTGTCAAGTGTAATGCGAGCGTTTAGCAAAAGGCGTTATACTGTTATAACACTAGGTTAAAAAATTTAAAACAGGAAGTACACACAAGAAATATACATATTAAAAAGGGTACCACTGAAACCGTATGGGTAATGACAAAGATGGTACCTAGACATATGTATTTAATCTGATATTTCTTAAATATCTTCTACATTTAAAGCATTTCATTATACCATTTTTTTAATGTCGTACATCTAAAATTATTTATAAATATTCTAAGAAAACGACATATCTATGTGGTATTATTTTTTGGCGCTCGCCGTATGCAAAAAAACTAAACACCAAATTATACGGCAGACTGGCTAACGTGCTTGACACAGATTTGAATTGATCCTTGGTTTTTTTTTCTGTCGCAAACACGAACCAGTGGGCAGTTATTAGATATGTTTACGATGAGCATGACAAACGCTTAATTCTGGTTCGTTAAAAAGAAACTCGATCTTTTAAGGCGGAATCATCGCATCAAATTAACCCGCGGTTTGTTAATAATACAGGCGACGTTTTTTGGCTAGCTATGGAATAAAAGCAATATTTATTTCTAGAGAAAAAATGTGGATAAGTTTGACATTTGTTGCACTTCTATTTATTGCTTATTTAAGATGTTTTTTGACTTTTTTTGTATTATTCTTACTCCAGTGGCGCGTAACTGAAACTCTGTCACAATAGAATAAACAACCGTATAACAAACAACAAAAGTAGTAGGCGTTTGTTGACAAAACAATGGTGAATGTCCCCTTTAGGACGTTTTGAAATACAAACAAAATCGAAACGATCCCAGCGCCACCGCCGAGCCCTGGTCCCCACTTCACGTCAACCAACACGTTTTATTACAGCCCGATTTCCTTCTAATGGCCGTTACGAGATCCTATTTGCCAACAGCAAACGTCTAAAGTGACAAAAGGCAGTTGCGCAACACATGCACGGATCTGAACCGTTCTTTCCGTAAATAGCAATAAAACTTACCCAAATTTAACTGGCGCGTACAAATTTTAATTATACACCTAGACAAACAGAAACCATAAACAGATTAAGATAGTTACGAAATGTTTTCAACACATGCCATGAGTTATAAACCCGACTATTTCTTTTTCTGTTTTTGGTCGTACGTACACCTGGACGTGATAACAAAGGCAACGATATTGCCGAGAATGGTAAACAGATAAGTGCGAGATTGAGCAAATACGAAGTGTCTCAACAATGAGTCTTTGTTTCCAGTTGCGTACTCGACTTAAGTGCAAGTAGCATAATTCATCCTTTTCATTTTACAACATCAAGCAATAAATATTTGTTTACCCATCATGTATTTGCCAAGGCAGAGCCAAATAGCGCAGGTGGTACGGCAAACAATAATAATAACCACCGAGTCTTCGATCCGATCAACTTCTCCGAAAATTTACTTTTAGTATTTTTCTTTTCGATAGGTAAACGTTTTCTTTTTATTTCAGTAGAAAAATATAAAAGTTTAACCACATTTAATATTAATACAACGCCACAAAAGTATCTTGGGGCAATTTCGCTAGAAAATGTAATAATTGTCGCCACAACCGACTTCTTTATTGACGCCTCGCATTACCAGCCATCAATCCTCTAGATAATATTGTCGGCCGACAAATTACGAGGTCATGTTAACATACTTTACAACAAGGAGATAAGACTTCATTCATTTCATGTGAATGATAAAACATTAAATGATCTCTAGCAATAAAATTTCATGAACAACCTTGGACGTATTATCACCCATAATAAACTAAAAAAATCACGCTGATAATTTTCTTACGTATGCTATTTTTCACAACGCCCTGTATCTTTTATTTCCGCATTTCCTGCAGATGGGATTTTATTGAGATGGTTACATCTAAAAAAAAAAAAAATAAACATCCCGCTGTTGCAACAACAATTTATAGTCAAACGTAAAGCAATTTGAACATTTAAGACCGTACCTACATCAGATATTTACATTTCCTTATATGTGTTTACGTTTTAATTAAACTGTTGTAGTTTAGAATCTAATTTAAGTTTTTACGATCTCAACTACTGTATGGCTTTATGCCTTTGTAACCGTACATTCTTGGTTTCAACGAGGAAGTTATCCGAACGAAAATATGCCCATTGCAAAAGTACTATTTATTTCGTCGCTATTTGCCAAATAAAAAACTCTCTTATCTTACCGATAAACGGAACAGTCTACCTGAGCCTAGCCATAAACACGAGTCACAGTATGAGAAAAGAGCCGTTTGGGATTTTTTATTTGGCAAATAGCGATGAAATAAACGATATATACTTTCGTATTTATGTTTTGGATCATTTATTTATATAGAAAATGCAATTGTTTAACTGCTGAAAAGGTTTAATTTACCAAACACGCAGTTTTATCGCGTTAAACAATTAAGTGGATGTCCGACACGTCGGAACCAAGGTGCTAAAGACCAACTCGACGCGAATGAACTACTTTCAGGATTCCTTCTGTATTTTCCCTGTTATTAGTAAAGTAAACACCCGATTACACTACATAGTTAAGTACTTTAGAATCGGGTTAAGCGTAGATTGACTGACAATAACTGTTATAGTCATTGTACTCTGCTATTCATTCTCGATTTTAAAACTGACAGAAACATTTCGTGTACAATATATACTTTCTATATTTATGTACATGAAGCAAGTTCGTAGATGCTACCGAACAGACGAAGTGAAAGAAAAGTTACGTTGAACAATTGCATTTTTTGTTACAGACTATAAGAGGTCAACAGTAGATGAAGGTCGCGTTTGTAAAAGTCAGCTTAAAAAATTTTTTTAACCGCATTCCACCGTCACATTTTGTTAAAATTCACAATCGGATCGAAAGTACAATCGCAATGATTTTGTTTAAGCGGATATATTAGACAAGATGGCATAATGAAACCTGTTACGTAACTACAGATGTTACTCACTCAACTTCCATAAATCTGGAAGATGAGTCACTAATTTGAATCAATGCAAATATCAAATGTAAATTGATGTGATATATGTAGTGGAACACGTAATTACGACTACATTGCAATGGATAAAAATCGTGTACAACAACATCTATTTGTAATTCTCTTGAGCTGTCATTCTTCAGGACAAAACAATTTGATAAAATACACTACGATAGATATTTATAGCAAAACTGGTTTGAAAAAAGATAAGAAATACATACATACATGTAAAAGCTATAAAATGTGGTTAGGTAAAACAATTCAGTATTATGTAGTTCACTCATGATCAGATAAAACACAGTCGTCTATGCAAAAATACGCCAGCGACAATGTTCTACAAACGTAGACCTAACCCTATTCGAGTAAAGCTTGTTAAATTGCACCTAGCCCATCACCAAACAATTTCCATGTTTCTCCACACTCACCTATTATAATTAAAACCATTTTCACAAATGCACATCACTACATGTTGAAAATTTATTTCGTTATTGAATTTTAAACGCGACGATCTCTCAGAGAACGTTAAAGGCGCCTGTTACAAGTTGATAAAGGTAGACTGTTTTTTGTTTGTTTTCTACGACAGTTCGATGGCTCTACAACCTACTATGTTTTTTTGTAGATTATCGGCTACCGTGCGTGCATGAGTGATAATGAAATTTCACCTACTTCTATGCTGATATGTTTTCCTTGACGTATTTTAACAGTCTGATGATAAAGATCGGAGTTATTATGTATAATATTAATAATAATAAATAAATATAATAAAAACAAGTCTATAATTTCTATAATTAAAAAAAAGGCTATAATAAATAATATTTTTGCAGAAAAATATTGTGGATTATAAAATTTATAGTATATACAAGGTTGGTAGATTACTGTATATACAGGGAAATATTAGAATATGTCAATAATAGGAAAAAATGTGAGATTTCTCTATGTATGCGTAAAAGAAAAAGTGAGCATTCTGCTATTTATTAAATCGGGCTATTTACTGCGCATCTCGTGGACGGTCCGATAGAAACTTGTTCCTATTCTTGACGAGAAATACAGGGTGTTTTTTTAAATATGTTATCGCTGCAATATATGTATTTTATTAAAAGTAATTTATTTGCTGAAAGGTATTTTTTAAGAGAGAATACTTTTTATTTATATGTTCTTTGGGAGAACATTGACTGTTTTTTTTTTAGAGCCACTACATTCCTGATTTGATTTTCGATTCCGAATTAACTTTATACGTATATAAATGGAACTTCTACATTCTCTAAAATTATTAATGAGTTCAGAGGTTGCATAATTCCACCTCCAATTAGTTTACAGCAGATTTTTACCAAAAGAATTTCAATTTCACCTAAGTTTTTCCTTATAATTAACTTCAGTGAAACCGAGGTAAATCTTGGGAAACTCTAGGAAATCTAAGTAACTGCTCAGAATTGATCGGAAGGACCATACAAGAATAGAAAAGCCATACAAAGTTGGGGAAAATTAGCAAAACATTTTATTTCTTGTTCTAGGTCTCCAGCAACGAACGCGGCGCTCGCCTCGCACCCCGGCAGCGGCGGGCACCCCAACTCCCTCGGACCCCCGACGAACTCGCTGAACCGTTCGCGGTCCCGTTCCCCATCTTACTTATCCTACACCGACTCCCGCAGATCGGTCAGCCCGAATTTCCCCAGGAAATCGCTCGTGCCGCCCCCCAGCAGGTCGAGGAGCCCTACGCCCAACTACACCTCGACCCACTTG
Organism: Rosalia funebris; assembly: GCA_037954035.1. Taxonomy (NCBI): domain Eukaryota; kingdom Metazoa; phylum Arthropoda; class Insecta; order Coleoptera; family Cerambycidae; genus Rosalia; species Rosalia funebris. Next base: position 24,556,413 of record JAZFAV010000003.1, on the reverse strand, counting down.
ACCAAGCTGTCGACGAACAGGAGCCCCCAGCACAAGAGCCACGGCCCACAGTCTCTGCCCATAATACCCACTTCCCCCAAGTCCAAACACGTCACCAGCATCCAGATCCCGGCGGACAGTAAGGTAGGGGCGGCGATCACTATTTTATCTCTTGACAAACGTATTTGTAGGCTCTTGACGATATCAATATGGCCATAAATTTTCTAACTTTGACAGAATTCAAAGGCATGATGTAAACTAACACGGATGTTTCTATTTTATCAACTTTAACCGATATTTTTGATTTCTCGGTATATATTATAAGAAATTTTTTTTTATCAAAATTGATTTACCAAAAAAAAATATATCTTACTGCACTATATAATTGTTCATTTTCCTAAAAACATTAATAACAACAACATCTATGTAGATTACTTTATCTATCATGAAAATATATCTAAAGAGGATCAACAGTGATGTCATATTTACATATAAATATCTAGATATTATTATATCGTTAATATTATTATGTTATATGAAATACGTAAGATTTATATTAAGATGGGTGATGTAAATAGGAATAATAGTATGATATACATAAATAGAAAATTTACCTAAAAACACAAAATTATTTCTGAACTGAAAAATGACGTCAGTTTAACACACGCTGGTCGACCAAATAATGGCGTTATTTTGACAGCGCGTTTGACGTATTTACGACATTTATGAACAAATATTAAACGAATTCACCACAGCACCCTAGATAGTCGAAACCATCGACAGTCTCGCCTCGTATTCACCCGACGACGCCAACGATTATGACGCAAAATATGCACGTATAACGATGATACAAACCAAAACAAACGCTCTCGCCATATACTTACATTTCCTGGCCAGAACGCAGAGGAAATATTAATAATGTAATTTGTTTAATATGTATGTTAATAAGACTTTAATAAGGCATGTCACTTCATTCACAGGTGATGAAATCAGAAGCCATACTACAAGTGAACGACACTGATCACAGCGATACCACTTCCGAAATGTCCGACGAGGGGTACAGAAGCCTAGGCATCGTCCACGATAAGAGCAAACAGCGCTCGTCATTGTACAGCCAGAATTCCGCCGAAGATGCAGAAGAAAACGGTTAGTACTAGTATGGTAATAAGAAATTACATAAATCCGGCTCGAAGGACCACAACGCATAACTAATCACTACCGATTTTTCTAGAGCATCACCAGGTGTACACGGAAGACGACCTCAACGACTTCGGCTTGAGGAAGACGCAGTTCTCGCAAAGGATATACGACGGCGACATACGGTATAAGCTAGAGAGAAACCTCCAGTCCATGGAGAGACTATCCGAATCTCCAAACCGGTCACCCGTCTCGATAAAGAAGGAATCGCCGTCCCCCCAACCGAGGGAAGACTCGTTCATCAAGCAGAAGGAGAATTCCTTCACCAAGCAGAAGGAACACTCCTTCACCAAGGAAAAGGAGAACTCTTTCACCATGCAGAAGGAGAATTCGTTCACGCAGCCGCAACAGGAGAAACCCCTGAGCAGGGCGAATAGCACGGAGAGGAGCCTGGAGGTGCACAAGAGTCCCAAGCGACAATCTGCGTCGGCCAAAAAGGCAGAGTCGAAAATTAACACGTGGAACGGACGACAGAAGAGCGCCAGGCCTAGCCTTACCACGGAAACCTACGTCTCGCCTTTTACACGAAATACGACAGGTAAGTTTTCGCTTCTTAACCCGTTAAAAAGTATACAGATATCGGCAGGCTACTAGGATTGCTAAGTTAAGGGGAGTTAACGAGTGAACTTCTCAGAGAAGCGTAAACCGGAATAGGGCGTATATGATATTCGTACAAAGATAAGGTGTAACTCTGGAAAGACACACATTACTAGTGAGCTCATAGTCTTGAAAAGTATGAAATATGTCTAGCTTTTAACTTAAGAATACAAATGTCATGTTAATCGGAATATTTCTACATTACAGGTAGAAGGAGCGTCTCGGTGTTCAACGACAGACGCTCGTCGTCGGCGAACACTTCCCCCACCAAAGGTCGTCTCAGGCAGGAGCTCCTGCAGACCGTGAAACAATCCGATGACGACGCCACTATCGCCATGCAGGTACAGGAACTGCTGAAGAAGTACGGAAGCCTCAACACGCTGAACGACGAACCAGAGTGTTCGCCCAGTCGGTTCACCAGAAACAGTAGCGACAGGATGTCCTACAGGAGCCCCAGGAAGGACTCCAGGCCGGAGAACAACATATCTAGGATACCAGCGCCCGTATCATATCCAAAGGCTTAAAAGACATCGACGACCCCTCCCGACAGGGTGGATTTAAGAGCCCACATTGAGACACGCGTAAAAGTTGCTCTATCGGGGAATATATAGAAACGTCGCTCTTAAGTCCGCCCGTTAAGACAACATAGAATTTGGTGCTATTTAATTTTTTAATTAGGCCGATATTTTTAAAATTTTAGACGTAGGGGTTCTAATGTTAAAAACGAATAGAGCATAGTCGAAATTATCATCATCCAGGGTATTTTTTTAAAAAAGTGTAGGTAGATAGCCTAAAGAAGTAGGTATAGCGTTTGTATCCCTTTTGCATTAAAAAAAGAAACAATTAGGTCCTTTAATCACAATTATCTCAGTATTATACGTACTTTGTTACACATGCAAGTGATTAAGTATTTGCTAAAAACTTCTCTTAGTTTGTCCCGATAAATAAAACGATGTGATGGCGACACTGGGCAGACACCGAGTAAAATCAGCACACGACTAAAAGAACATACGTAGTAGTAGTAGTAATAGAGTAGATATAATACTGAGTCTCACTTTACTATGTTGCTTAAAAGTGCTTGTTAGTGAACACCGATAGCCTGCCTAAAGCCATGGTCAATCGTTTTTCCGTTTGCGACACTTTTTTTTGTTACGGGTGAATTTACCATTATTGAGTACGTTTTTAGTAAAAGTACTTTTATTTTGTTTTACCATTTTGAGGTGCTATTTAACCGTAAGGAATTATATTGGTATTTATTTAATTATTACCAGTAAAACAGTAGCTAATTTGTAGCCTTGCATTTTGTTGTATATATTTGTGATCTTTCGGTATATATATATGTATATCTAAATCGTTTTAGAGATGTTTTTTATTGAGTAATTTTAGATACCTGTTTTTGCATGGAAACTGCAATTTTATCAAATTTAATTACCATTAAGTTTATAAAAAAAAATTAAAAAATGAGTTTATAAAAAAATATGTCATGTTTATTATTCTTGTACTACTTAAAATAATAACTATTAATTTTCTTTATAAGAATTTCCTCTGAGGTTTTTAAAGAAATTACATGATCTTAGTGTAGTGATCGATTTTTTTTAACTGGACTTATTTCTTTAAAAACTTTATTTGTACTATATCTGTTATCAGAAGTAACCACAACGATTTTTTTTCATTTATATTTATTAATTCTACATTTATTTGTTCTATTTTTAAATAAAACTAATTCACCAACGAATTCTTTCATTACACATAACCTTACTTTATTTCGCGGAAAAGTGCGACCGAAATTAACATTATCACCACCTGAGGATGATACGAAACCATCAGAAACAATGACAATAATCAATATCGACAACTTTTTTTATATTTATTTATAGACAGGTCTCCCGGTCCATTTTTGAGGGCATACTGACTGGCCCTAAGTATTTGCATCTTTGCTGTTGATAACTTAAACAAGACCAAAATGAAGTATTGATAGCTTTGAGCTAGACTTCGCCTGACATAATGATGAAATAAAATCTATACCGCTACTGATATTTCGTTAATGGTAATCTCCACTCTTTTAGATCATGTTTGAAAGATGCTCAAAGTGGTATATCACCACCAAATTTTGTATTATCTTAGGTGATACTATTGAAAAAAATCTGGTGGAGTAAGATCCAGAGGCCTTGGTGGCCATTCCATAATACTTTTGCCTGAAAATGCGGGTTATTGCTTGAGCAATCTTTGCCACATGGTAAAATTGGATTGAAACTTCTAATGCTTTTCAACAAAAAGGTTCTTGAATAATGAGGGTTATCCCTAAAGAAATAGAATATCTCTGATACAGCAATAGTTTAGCCTCAAAATTTAGATAGTGATTTAAACACCTGTGGGAATTTGTCGAAAAGTTATGACACTGAATTTTTTTACAAGTTTTAAAATGTGATGATGCGATAGAGGATATAAAATATCATGTAGATTTCAAATTAGTACTGATGAAATGCAAATTAGGATTTGATGAAATATGATTACCGTTAAAACAAAGAAAGATACACTAATCGCAAAAATTAAGGAATGTAAAAAAATCCTAAATTATTAGGTGATTTTCAAAAGGTTGTACATTGGAGAAAAATAATCGCAGATAAATTAAAAAAAAAGCAAATGGAAGCTCCAAGTATCTAGTTTTCAGATTATGAGTTCAATTTTTTTTCCATCAGCAGTTTATGAGTAATCGTAAGAAGACTAAATTAATTAATTACCAAAGTCAAAACTGACTTTTTTGCTTTGAACGACGATAACTCCGCGAAAAATCAAGTTACAAGGTTTTTAGACCGCTCAAATTAAAGAGGATAAAATCTTTATGATAAAATCACTGAAAAAAAATTATTTAAGTCCCTGGGCCTTTTGAAAGGCAAGAAAAAATTGTGAAACATTTTCTCCGCTGGTTTTCTTATGATTACTCAAAAACTGCTAATGGTAAAAAATTTTGAACTCAATAACTGAAAACTATAAACTTGGAGCTTAAATCTGATTTTTTTAAATTGCTCTGCGACTATTTTTCTCCAAGTTACAGCCCTTTGAAAATCATTTAAAAATTTAGAATTTTTTATGTCCCTTAATTTTTGTGTCTAGTGTATTTTAATTTACCTAGTGTATTTTATAAAGAATTTACGAATGATATGTATTCAATTTAAAATGCTCGACTGTGTAGTATTCACGTATTTAGGCGTTTTTCTCAGAACTTCTAGGAAATAATTTTGTCTAGGTTTTGGTCTTCTCTGAAGATGGACACTCTTAATGGGTCTATACCTACAAGCTTATTATATCTAAATCTCATCGTGAGTGACAATTTTTAAGAGAAATTTGATCTTCCTCCAAGCCACTCAATTCTCCAACACCAGATAGTGTTTAGACTTTTTGTAGAGATCGAAAAATTCGAAGATCTATGTCATAAGCTCAATGAATCCAATCTCATCATCAGCCACAATTAAAAGAAAACTATCTTCCTCCAAAGTACTAAAATCTTCAGTACTCAGTGTTTTGGTTTCTTCTGAAGATGGAACACCTCATAGATCCCTGTCTCATCTCTGTAAGCTCAATGATTGTCACGATTTTTAAGAAAATGTCCTTGTAGCATCTTCTAAGGCAGTTAAATCTTGATTAAGTTTCGTTTCTCCCACGTTATTTCCTCTGACATTATTTCTAAAAGTATTCCACATCTTTCATTGCCCTTTATGAATCCCTTCACCCTCTTTGAACAACTTGGACAGACGCTTTATTTAAATATGTTGACGATGTTTCTAAGGCACAGCTTCCGCGACTTGGTGAATAACATTAGATTATTGCCAAAAACGTTTCCTCTCCACCGAAAAGTTTTCTGACAGATTTACGTAACGAGCGTATGACAGTAGAAAGTAATAATTTTGCCACTTCTATGACAAAGTAGGTTCGAACAACACTACCTTCACATTATAAAAATATCAACGAAATGTAGGTAGCCACTAAAAAATTCTAGTTTAAAGTCACATAATGGTAAATTTTAGTGAGAACAGAAAGGACTATGTCCTATCTTGAATCATCGCCATCAATTTTAAATTGCGACACAACACCGTCACTCCTTTGACAGATCATTGATCTACGTCAAAACGACGACCTCCAAACCCGAAAATGCTACCGAACTACAGCCTATACGGTTTGAGCTTCCCCGAATTGGTGTTCTTCGGGATTTTGATCTACATCGGCGCCTTAATCTTGGGTAAGCTCGTCCTCAAGAAGACGGAGGTCACCAAACACTTCTGACGTCGATCTAAACGCTGGTATTTTTTTAGTTATCTGTTTGGCCCACTTCGTTCGGTGACATTTGCCCGAGGTGTGCCTTGAGGCAGAAAGCTAAAAATGTGTTCCATTGTGGACGCCGGCACTCAGTCTATGTAAGAATCTTCGGTTAGAAAATTAAGATGGTGAGTGGAGTGGTGGGAGGCTTAAGATCGTTCAATTGACATAAGCGGTGATGTTTGGTGAAGTACCAACATTTAAATAACTAATTAGTTATTTCCTTCCATACTTCTCAAATAACTTCGTTATTTGAGATGTGTCTGCTGTGAGTTTTATGTAGAAATGAGTCGGCTGTTTTCTCCATTCAACGCTAACTTTTTCCTATCGTTTCTAATTGTACGTTTAAGTGTAAATAGATTAAAGCCAGTGTATCTTTTTGGCTTTTTATTACGGTATCAGTAATTTCCAGAATTTTTATTCCAACTTCTTTAAGTTCTTGCTTTTAATAATAATCCTGGCAACAATGTAAAACTTATTCGAAAAGCAGATTTCTGTAGTGTAAACGAACGCTTGTAAACCAGTCCAGTTGTAAACCAGTTCAATACATTCAATGTTTTCTCTAACGACCAACAGATGTCTATTATGTTTGTGAAATGTTACAATAAAATGGGTTCCAGATGATAATTCCAGTTAATATTTGACAGACTCCTGACTAAAACTACTAAATACTCCTAGCCAAAAAACCCTTTTTCCTAATTTAAAATTGAATTGGTACTCAAGTAAGTAAACAATATCATTAGCAATTAGAGATCATCAGACTGTCAAATTATTTTGATGTCATCTGTCAATCGTCATCTGGGCTGGTGGGCTGGAACTCTGAAGATGTCAAGAGAAGCGAAGTGATAGACATAATTGAAACAAACAACACATTGATTGTTTCAATACTGTAAACAAGCAAACATCATATAACGAATAAATTTTACCTAGTTAAAATTAGCTACGGATAGTGTTTGGAAGATAGCGCCACAGAATTTCCTAACCTAACTTTGATCCTAAATTATGCTGGCTCATAAACAGTTTTGGAAGTACTAGGATAAAAAATACCTCAATAATTATTTATTAGTTTTATTGAAAGATCCAAATTAATCTCGAGAGTTTACCTCGGCTCTAGAGACACCTTATACCCGTCTTTAGGCCTCAAGACTAAGTTGGACTTCAACTTTACGTCCTCTGCGCTTCTATACGGCGTAAATATTTTGTATCTTCTTACGACGGTAGATAGCAAGGCCTTCATTGCCATCATCGCATACTTAACCCCTAAAAAAATGTTAGTTCAAACACCTGGTGGTGGCGCAAGGTAACATTTACCTATGCAATTTCTAGGCCCATACGAAAAGGGTATATAGGCACAGGGATGCCTCTTGGCAACCTCTTCCGGCAGGAATCTGTCTGGGTCAAACTTATAAGGATCTGGCCAATACTCCTCGTTAGTATGCGCTCTTAAGATACCAATTATCACTGACACGCCTGCCGGCACCACGTGGTCACCTACAACGAAAAATGAAGAAGAATCGTTTTTTTTTTAAGGAAATTTTTAACGTCTACCGAGGTCCACGTCTTCGTCGACAGCCCTCACGATAAATCCGGCAACGGGAAACAGTCTGAGGGTTTCCTTGATAAATCTTTCCATGTACTTCAGATTGGGCAGGTCAGCTGGCTCGACGGGACGGGTATGGCCGACGACTTCGATTACTTCTTCGTAGACCTTTTGCTGGAAGAACACTCGATCAATCGTGGTGCCCTCTTTGGGATTAATTTACAAACCTGCAGGTGTTGATAGAGTCCTAAGGTGATGAACACGAAAGAACTCGTCGAGGCGGTCGTATCTGACCCCTAATAGAGTTAGAATTTTAAAAACCATGTTTAACTAACTGCAATCACCGATTGTTGCTAATTAATGTTTCTACTTACTGCTATAATAAACGTACTGACTTCTGCCATCAATTCTTCCTCGGTGAACTTTGAACCTTCGTGGCTACTTAATTCAATCAAATAATCTAAGAAGGCTTTTCTTTTACGACCTGAGGGTTACGTGGCATGAAAAATATATCAAGTCGAAAGGTATTATGTTAAAAAATAGGAACAAGTGTGAGAATTAAGGGATGTTTTAACAATCGAGAAAGGAAGAAGTCTAAAGGCGTTAAATTGTACGTTCTCGGTGGTTCACGTTCACGTCGTCGCTGCGCGAGATAACGATGCCCTTAAGTTCCTGTGATCGACGAGAAATTGACTGCCCCGGGTTTTCCCGTACACTCTGACGCACAGCAGCCATGTTCTCAGCAGACCTTGCGTTTCGGTGCCGTGCGGGTGTTGGCTGATTATTTGTCAAACCGGTTGACTCGAATTTGGCCACCAAATGTCGAATAGTCGACTCAGAGAGACGGTTGTGACGATGATAAAAATCCCGTAATGCGTTTAACGTTTCTCGAACGGAGCACTTATTTTTAAAATAAAATTTGATACACGTTGTTGAACGCTATAACCTTCCATGGTGATTTGCCATACACTACTGAACAATTCAAAATAAATTTGACAGATGTTGCTTTAACAACATGGCCGCTATAACCTAACAAATTTCGAGCGTCCCTATTGAAAGACCCGATATGTATCTCTTATATATCTTCTCACACTTGTTCCTATTTCGTTGCGTACCGTACCTTCAAAATCTAAATCTGAGCCACCTTTTTGTTCCAGTTTTTTCTCGTACGCTCTCTTCTTCTCCCGTACCACCTAGAGAAAAATCTATCGATACGATTTACGTTTTTATTTGAGGGATACTTACGAGGCTGTTATAGCTATGCATGTTTCTCACAATTCGCGTAAATTCCTTCGCCATTGGCGTGCGGTTAAATACGAAGTCAAAGTGGTACCAGTAGACGAAAATTCTCAAAAAAACGATTTCGAGGATCCTAAAAGAAATTGTTACAATATAAACTTGGACGAAACCATAGAGGGTCGAAATTCTAAACGCAATAAGTTGCATATACGGGATGTTCGTAAATTGATTCAATTATCGTTTTTTTTTTTATTTTTCCGCACTCCACTGTAAGCGGAAAAGTAATGTAATCATGTAAAGAAAAAGTGAAAAAACAAAATTTGTTTTGGGTTTATTTTTCGTTCTTCGGTCTAAAAACAAAAAAAAACGGTTTTTAAAAATTTTTTATTGTGTGTGTGTCGTCGTTGTCGTCGGCATTTATTCTTGTTAGCACGATAACTCAACTAAATCGTGTCGGATCGACCGGGTTTTGACTGATTCTGATCGGGGACGTCTCCCAGGCGACACCTATTGATTTTGAGGTGGATAGGACACACCCCACCCTGTGTATGGGTCATGAGAAAGCACGATGGTGGAGTATTTGAGAAATTTGTTTTGTTAATACGATAACTCAACTAAATCGTGTCGGATCGATCTGGTTTTGACTGATTCCGATCGGGAACGTCTCCCAGACGACATCTATTGATTTTGAAGTGGATAGGACACACTCCACCCTGTCCATAGGTCAAGCACGAGAGAAATGACATGAGAAAGCACGACGGTGGACTATTTGAGAATTTTTTTTTGTTAACACGATAACTCAACTAAGTCATGTCGGATCGATTGGATTTTGACTGATTCGGATTGGGGACGTCTCCCAGATGACACCTATTGATTTTGAGGTGGATAGAACACACTCTATCATGTTCATGGGTCATGAGAAAGCACAATGGTAGACTATTTGAGAAATTTTTTTGTTAACACGATAACTCAACTAAGTCATGTCGGATCAATCGGGTTTCGAGTGATTCTGATTAGGGACGTCTACCAGACGACATCTATTGATTTTGAGGTGGATAGGATACACCGCACCCTATCATGGGTCATGATAAAGCACGAGAGTGAACTATTTGAAAAAAGTGAAACTGTCGCATAAAACACATTCTGCATTTATGTGTTGGTATTTTCTCGGTCACTCAAGTTCGAGATAGAGATGTTCTACGTGCGGAAAAGTCCGTTTTAAGGTTTTAAAACTGTTTATTTTTCACAAATTAGGGAGGTAACAAAATTACATAATTTAGGCCATTAAAAGTTTCCATCCTGTATAAAAGGCTTACGTGATATCTGGCAGATTTCAACTGTCACCTTGACTTAATAGAGTCAAACTTGTTTTACATAATTTTGTAACAATAAATTGGTCGAAAAAACAATTACACAGTACAAGATGTCGTAATGTTGCCTTCGTTACATTCACATTGGAAATTGTCTTATTCTTTTTAGAAATAGATTCGCATAAATGAGGCAATAGATTGAAGATTACCTGTCAGTCCATTTTGTATAAGGGGCATCGATGGTTTGTGCATTTACTTTTACCCCCATCGCGGTTTCTACAAAAAAAAATAATAATAAGAACTCTGTTCTGGACAATATGTATCAATGAGACAATAAAATGTGTAAATAAACATAAACGGGGTGTCTCATTGCGTCTAATACGAATATTAACCCTAGTACAGCGCAGTTCACCGAGCGGTGTTGCCATATCGCTTGGTTTGTCTGATTTTTTAAGATAAACTGTTCACGAATAACATTTTAAATAAATGTACAAGGATTTTTAAGCCTCCTGTATAAGTCTTCTAATAAATCATTAGATCGACTGTTGATTTTTTTTTGTATGCAGAAAACATGAAGATTAATTCTGAATATTTAATTTTACACAAAACATATTCTTACCGCATATAGTATCCAGAGTACACTTCGATATCAAATGGAAAATATCAAACTCGCCTTTTCTAGAATATCCTCTCAGTTGCTCCACCAGGATATCGGCCTGTTCAGAAAACACTTCCACAAAACTGTCTAATATTTTCTGGTTAAAAGTCGGCATTATAGTCTTTCGATGCCTTTTCCAAGAATTGACTGAAACATTTAGATGAAATTAGACTATTTTTGATACGATATTCTATAATCTAGGAGAATATAGGACATACTTTCCACATGTTTGCAAGAAGACTTAAGAAGCATAAGAGTCAATTAAGATACAATAATGTAAATATTAACTAATTTGAGGAATGATATACATGTTTCCTTTCGTTATATAACGTTATTACAACTTACGGGGTGCCGTGAATAACCCATGCCCTACCACTGGCTCTGCGTAATGGTACAGATACTCCTTCTTCAGGCAATTGGGTAATAATATTTCGAAATATTTTGGATCGGACACTGCGTAGAAAAGCCTCGAACCATACCAGACCCTAAATATGCCGGGATACTTCTTGAACAACATCATGATGTTTGAAAATATGTCTAAAACAGTTAGTTGACGAAATATAAAAAAAAAACGTAATATACCGCGTGTCCCGAATCTTTTTGCCCAGCCAATATCTCCATTGCAAGCAAATACAAAATAACAGTACGCGAAAATCGCCAGTATCACTCAGATTTGATAGCAATGTTGAAAATTGGGTTTTCATTGAAGATTAAACATTTCTGACATAGAGTACCACATGGGGGTTGATTCTAATAGATTGCTTGCTATGAGCACTTTTGAGATCATCTCATTCCTGCCAGGAGTATGTACTGGACAAAAAGACGTGGTACTGCTAATATTTCTAAGGTACTAACCATAAGGGCTACCTACAAAGTATAGCATCGAGCCAATAAAGGGAAAAGCAAAAGGTCCTGGCAGTTTGTTAGCATATCTGTATAATTTTCTTCGGCTCCAAAGGAACTGTAAGTACCAGATCGATAGGGTTGAAATCAAGGTTACCAAAAGGAGTTCGAAGGTAGTCCAAGTCTGGGTTTTTAATGTCTTTGGAAGCTCTACTATGATGTGAGGTAAAGAAGTGTCGGTCATCTTCAGGAAGATCTAAAATATCCAAAATCAATAATACGATAATCCGGTTTATTTTCTTTTTTTCTTTAATAATTAATACGATAGATTATTGTTTTTTAAATTAGACAATCTAGTCAATCTAGTGGTAGCTTTTGATGATAAAGCTTTTAATGTCTGATATTTTTTTAAGTTTAAAAAATGTCATGCTCACTGGAACTTGGCTTAATTTTTTAATTAACTAAAAATAAGTCACAAAAAGGCAATTCTTAATTATGACGATGTTTGTAAAAATAATACTACTTACCTGCATGCAAACGAAATAACGTTCACTGTTCACTAACACTGTCGTATATCTTGTGAAACGAGTCCAAGTAAATAAAGAACAAATAAATTCTTGATTCGCGTTTATAGGTGACTGTTAATGGTCCAAATTGTGGAATTGCCGTGAAACGACAGCTATTCCTACCTAAAATTGGTCCATTTTATGGACGGAGGTGAGGAAAAATTGCACATGAATATTACGTAAAAAAATTTAACAGATTTTACAGGACAATATAATATGCAAATGGAATTGTTTTGACATTGTAACAACATAATTCGAAGTGCGTTAGCCTACTTTTACGGTAAAGTACCAAATTCAATGTCGACGTGTCCATTTACAACAAAATATTGTCTAGTTTGGCAAGAAGGCTCTTTATTTTCCGTGATACGTTTTTAATACAATTCCCAAGCAAACATGCGAGATTTTACAAATAATATGTTGCCAAACTAAGTCGTTAGCCTTCTACATAGTTAATTCAACGTTAATTTCACTTCTGTTCTTCAATTCATAAATAAACTAGGCACAAAAATTAAGGGATGGCCAAAAAATCCTAAATTCTTAGGTGATTTTCAAAGGGCTGTAACTTAGAGAAAAATAGTCACAAAGCAATTTTAATAAAAGTAAATTGAACATCCAAGTTCCTAGTTGTCAAATCTTAAGTTAAAATGTTTTTACCATTATCAGTTTTTGAGTAATCATAAGAAAACAAAAAAAAATTACAATTTTTTTTGCTTTTAAAAGGTCCGCGGATTTTATTCAATTTTTTCAGTGATTTTATCATAAAGCTTTTTTGGATCTTTGTATCCTCTTTAATTTAAGCAGTCCAATAACCTTGTACGATGATTTTTCGAGGAGTTATCATCGTTCAAAGTCAATTTTGACTTTGATAATTAATTACTCGGGAAATAATGATCGTGCATACAATTTAAGTAGTGTTTTAAAAACTAAAAAGTATTATTTGTAAGTCGTAGTAAGTGGTTTTTGATAAAAAAAATTATTCGGTGCGAGAATGTTGATTGAAATTGCGTATTTAGGGATATTCACTTAACTTGGAATAACTTTGCAAATAATGGATAGACTAAGCATGTTGACTGTTTCCTTACAACCTCAGTGTATCCCATTTTTGAATTTGTCGTTTTTGCTAAAAATGAATTTAAGAATGTAAGGATGAACTTTCATTTTTATTCATTTTTTGAGATTGAATTTTTTTTTTTAGCAATAATCCATATTTTTTTAATCAAAAAATGTTAATTATTGTAAGAAAAAAAATTAAATAAAAAAAAAAGCTCAAAACTGTCTTTCTTGCTTTGAACGACGACAACTCAGCCAAAAATTATCGCACAAGACTTTTAGGCCACTCAAATTATAGAGGATAAAATCATCTTAAAAAGCTTTATGATGAAATCACTGAAAAAAATTTACTGAAGTCCGTGGACATTTTGACAGGCAAGCAAAAATTTGGAAAAAAAAATTTCCGATGGTTTTCTTCTGATCACTCAAAAACTGCTGATGGTAAAAAATGTTCAACTCAACATCTGAAAACTAGAAACTTGAAGGTTCAATTTGCTTTTTTTTAAATTGCTCTGCGACTATTTTTCTTTAAGTTACAGACCCTTGAAAATCATCTGAAAATGAAGAATTTTTTTTACGTTCCTTAATTTCAGTGCCTAGTGTAATATGCAACAAAAACCTTATTACTGTATTCGAAAATCAAGACAAGGATTTCCTCCAAACAGTCAATTAAACAATTACATTTTCATAACCACTTTGATTTAGAAAAAGTGAAAGAAGTTACACGGTACTAAATCGGGCGAGTATGACGGTTATAAGCAGACAGTAGCGGTTTTTATTTGAGAAAATCTTAACATCGCTCTTATTTATCTTTGCCACAAGTATAAGTAATATAAAAAATAATACAGTAGCCCTATAATGCAAAACTATCCATTCACTTTTTTGTATGATCAATATATACCATACAAAATTATCACTACAGTGGCAAATTAAGACAAAAATTCATTCCAAACAGTGCATCAAATAATAATCTTTTCGTAAAGATTTAAATTTATAAAACGTGAAAGGAACCACCATGTCAATATAAAATAATGCATTTATAGAAGATAAATATAGCAACGGACCAACAACTAAACCCTGTGGTGTACCTGGTATGGCATATTTTACTATGAATTAGATTTGGTTATTGTATACTCACCATTTTAACACAACGGAATCAATTATCTTCCTGAGCCATGTCTTCTGAGATAAAATGACCTGATCTGATCAAGTTTCTTGTAAATTGCCCCTAAATATTTTGTTGGTCTATTACACAGTTGATTATAAGCTATTATAAATAAATAACAGTCGTTTTTCCAAGCCGTCTGGGCTTACTTCTATTACCGCACCCTGCAAAAGACGAATACAACAAATGAAAACAATCCGAATGGTTTGCAAATGAATATAAATCATTTATATCTAAAAATGATCATCTCATTCAAACGTGTGCATGTGTAAAGATGACCTGCATTTTAAGTAAGCGTAAGTTTGTTATCGAAGCCGATGTGGGTAGTAGTGCGCGCCTTCCGCATTATAGTTGACTGTGTATTTGATCGGCCTATACACTATTCACCAAAATTAAGGGATGTAAAAAATTCTAAATTTTTAGATGATTTTCAGAGGGCTGTAACTTGGAGCAAAATAGTCGCAGAACAATTAAAAAAAAACAACTTGAAACTCCAAGTTTCTAGTTTTTATATCGTGAGATAAAAAAATTTTACCATTAGCAGTATTTTAGTAATCATAAGGAAACTACCGAAAAAAAATTTACAAACTTATGTTTGCCTTTCAAAAGGTCCGCGGACTTCAATAATTTTTTTTTCAGTAATTTCATTATAAAGATTTTTTAGATAGTTTTATCCTCTTTAATTTGAGCGGTCTAACAGCCTTGTACGTTGACTTCTCGCTGAGTTATCGTCGTTCAAAGCAAAAAATTCACTTTTGAGGTTCAGGGTTTCTTTGGAATACTTTGAGATTGAAAGGAAATGGTCAATATCCATAGTCTATCCATTATTTGCAAAGTTATACCAAGTCAAGAGAATTTCCCTAAATACGAAATTTTTTACCCTCTTTTTCAGTCAACACTCTCGCACCCAATATATTTTTATCAAAAACCAATATCTACGACTTGTAAGGAATACTTTGCAGTTTTAAAACCCTACTTGAATATTCTGTACGATCTTTATTTCCCGAGTAATTAATTACTAAAGTCAATTCCCAATTTTTTTACTTCGAACGACGACAACTCAACGAAAAATCATCGTATAAGGCTTTTAGACCGCCGAAATTAAAGAGAATAGAATCATCTAAGAAAGCTTTATGATAAAATCACTGAAATAATTCACTATTGAAGTCCGTAGACCTTTTTAAAGGCAAGCAAAAATTTGTAAATTTTTTTTCCGATGGTTTTCTGATGATTACTCAAGAACTGCTGTTGGAAAAAAATGTTTAACTTAAGATCTGAAAAATTACCTAAAAATTTAGGATTCTTTTGACATCCGTTAATTTTTGTGCCTAGTATATGTATAGTGTATTTTTTTAGAGGAGACATTTTAGATTAAAAAAGTCTTGAAAATATCGGTGAAATTATTTTATTCCCACGCAGAGACTGCCTACATATCAGGAGTCTATGACAATTCCATTTCTATTAGAGGTTTCATAACTATATAACCATCGACTTCTAAAAAAATTAAGAATTCTCTTTGGATCGGTTTGGTTCCGGCCCGGCCCTATCATTACATAAATACGAGAAATTACGTATGTATTGTTAGCCAGGCATTTTGTTCTTGTTCTTTTCGTGCGCTCCAACTTTTAACTGATAGAAGAACATCAAAGGCTTTCGAATAATTGAGTTAACAACTGTGTCGGTAGGGAATTTTCGCTTAAGTGGACTCTTCTGCGTTATTTCGTTGCTGGAAGGTACATTATTTCCAATTAGGTGTCGCGATATTGCGCTCAGATTATTTGCATTTTGATCGTATTAACCATCCACTCCCTCTAGCGGCGTAACGGCGAAACTTACTTTGAAATATCTGCTCACAGATAATAAATTTTTTGAGTCAACTATTCTCTTGGTGTCGAAATAGAGGGTCTTTCAGTAAGGACGCTCGATTTTTAAACGTAAATAAACCAAGTTGTGTGTGAGATATTCATTAAATTTTACTTTATTTGTAAATATTGTATGGCATTAAGTATGTAATGTAACGTGGTTCAAATGTCCGCGGCGGATTTGCTTGGTGAAACGTATTCGGGAGGTCTAATTTTCGAAGGCTTTGTCACATGAATCTGGCTGAATTTACTGGATGGGGTTAGTTATGTTGACTTTGAGGGCATCAATTGTTTGCAGTTTATTGGTATAGACCTGTGATTTAAGATAGCCCTAAAGGAAGAAGTCTAAAGGCGTTAAATCGCACGATCTCGGTGGCCCGTTGCATCGTGGCATGCGCTGTGTATAGCGCCGTCCTGTTGGAACTACATGTCGTCCGTATCCATATCACCCAGTTTAGGCCACAATAAGTTGCTTATCATTAATACAATAAGTTACTTATTGCTTGATTTGTAGCGCTCGCCGTTGACGATTATGGTAATGCCAGTTTCGTTTTGGAAGAAGTACAGACCGACGATTCCGCCAGACCAAAATCCGCACCAAACAGTGACTTTCTCGGGATCCATTTGGTGCTGGCGTATGTCATGTGGATTGGTATCGTCCCAAATCCGACAATTTTACTTTTCATTCATCCAAGAATAGGCCTCGCCGGTGAAGATGTTTTTTTTTTTGGCGAAATTTGGGTCAACTTCCAGAGCCCATCAGCGAACACACGGCGTTGTCTATGGTTGTTTACCTTAAGTTCCTGGGTCAGTTGAATCTTATGCGGGTGCAGACCCAAGTCCCGACGAAAAATTGGCCAAGTTGAAGTCGCAGAAAGGCCAAGTTCTTGTGAACGACGAGAAACTGACTGCCTCGGGTTTTCCAGTACTCTCACGCGCAGCAGCGGTGTTTTCAGCAGACCTTGCATTTCGGTGGCTGATTATTTATCAAACCGGTTGACTGGAATTTGGCCACCATATGTTGAATAGTTGACTCGGCGGGACGGTTGTGGCGAGGATAGAAATCATGTAATGCGCGGACCATTTCTCTAACGGAGAAAATGAAAAATAAAATTTGATGATTTGCACACGTTGTTGAACGCTGTAACTTTCCACGGTGATTTGCCATACACTACTGACTAATTCACAGTAAATTTGACAGATATTCCTTTAACAACATGGCCGCTATAACCTAACAAATTTGGAGCGTCCCTATTGAAAGACCCTGTAGTTCGTAGTGTCGCGCCCCCTACTCATCTAATGCATATTTAACTCAAAAATAAATACAGTACGGCCAATATTTCAAGAAAATTATTTCTTGATGATACCTCGCAATAATTTATTTTAATTGTATACCTCCTCCTCGAAATATTCAAACGTGTTACGTCGGTCCTGGTATATCTTGTCTCTGGATAAACACACTCTGCGTAATATAATCAAAGAATGCCATGCAAGTTTTAGTAGACAAGCTCGAATCGTTTCTTTCCAAAACCTTAAAAGCCTGCTCGATGCTTCTACCAAATTGTGTTTATTCGCGATGAAAGGCCCATATACTGGGAGGCAGGGGGTTTGGTTTATTTATTAATTTTTGTTTGCAGATAGGTATAAGGCGAATCTGCCTTTTAAATGGAAAAAAGAGAGGAATTCCGTTCGCGAATGCGTAAATGTTTATATGTAAGTGATAAGTTACTAGTATATAACTTTTGGTAAAATCAGTGTAGGTAAATTTTTCTTGTAGACACCGAGTTCTGCGCTTGCAGCGTTGCTACGTTGTAAACACAACTGTGACGTGAAGAAAATCGGTACAATCGCAGCCAAAAATATGTAGTTTATTAAAAGTTAGCGGCCAAACCTTTGTAATCGAAATACACCTTGCTAGTACTACCTTAAGAACGTGTTGCAGATGGTTCATAATTTGTGCGCATTTTTACCCTTTTTTTTTTAATTTGTAAGAAGAATATGACGACAGTATCGTTTTGTACGAACATATACAGGTAATCCTAACCCACACCGTCACATAAAAATACTTGTCCTTTTTATATGGCACGCCCCTGTTTTCATCCAGATAGCACAATTAGTTATCATTGGAAATTGTTCATCCATTTATGCACTAGTCTTAATAAATACGCGGATATATCTATTGCATTCCCTAACACCTAAGATGTACCACCGCGAATGAAAGTAATGCGACTGTTTCGTTAATTAAATTTGGAATTAGTTATGATCTTGACTTATAAGTCAATAAAGTGGGAAATCATTAGAAAGTGTAGAAAAGCGAAAGAACAATGGATAGAGGATAAATGCAAAGAAGTAGAAGATCCAAGTAGGTAAGACCGATGAGGCTTACAAAGTAATTAAGAGGAACTTCAGGGATATAAGACCAATAAGCAGAAACGTTAGGAGTCAATCGGGGGACATACTGATCGGAAGAGAGGAAAAAGCGGATAGATGGAAGCAGTATTTAGGAAATTTATACGAGGGTCAGGAATTAGGAGAGATATTAGAGGAAGAATCTAGCATCGATAGGGAAGATGTAGGAAAACCTATATTGAGAGAGGAATTTGAAATAGCACTAAGGGCTAAAGAACAATAGAGCGCCGGGTGTAGATAAAATACAGGCGGAAATTTTGAAATGTGCGGGACAGAAAGTAGTAAATAGGATGTTTGAACTGGTAAAGGTCGAGTAGCTTTTAACAAAAAGAAAGCACTTTTATGTTCGGGGGTAATAAACTTAGAAACAAGGAAGGGATTTTTGAAAACGTATGTATGGAGCACGGAACTATACGGTTGCGAAACCTGGACGGTAGGGGAAGCAAGTAGGAAGAAATTAGAAGCCTTTGAGATGTGGTGTTACCGAAGAATGATGAAAATACCGTGGACTGATAGGGTTAGAAACGAAGAAGTATTAGAGAAAGTCGGCGAGAAAAGAAGTATGTGGAAAAACATAAAGAAGAGAAGAGATAGAATGGTAGGCCACTTGCTGAGACATGGGGGAATAGTCCGCGATATTTTGGAGGCAGAAATAGGAGTGAAGAAAGGCAGAGGTAGGCTTAGATTAGACTACTGCTCACAAATAGTAAGGGATGTAGGTTGTAGCACAATTAGCGAAATGCGTAGGTTAGCACAAGATAAGAGAAGCTGGAGGTTAGCGTCCAACCAGTCTTAGGACTGATGACCTCATGATGATAGATCTTAGGAAAATATATCGAAATGGTCTCCTTTGTCAATGTATGCAGTTCAAATCCAGGTACACAATTCAAATCCTATAGTTCCCACTGCCAGAAAGAGCAGACGATACTACTATCAGTCTTAGGATTATGTTTGAAGAATGTCATACAAAAATAATCGAAAAGTCAAACTCGACGATGCCATAAAAATCCAACTCCCCGTTTGAATATGTATGAAAATGAAAGAGACAACTTTCAATTATCAATGCAGCCTTGAGCTTTAATCAAGGTAATGATGTTAGAATGTTTAATTTGAAACATCCTGTAAATACAACTTGAAAGGGTCACAGTATAGATAGGCGCGATGAAATTTGGCCACTGTATAGACAGGCTCTATTTAAAAATACACACACACACAAACAAGATGTCTTTCTCAAAATTCGTTAATCTTATACACAACAATTCCATGAAGCAGTGTTTAATATAGTATGTAAATAGTTTCGAGCAATCAGGACGTTTACCGTCGTGGTATGCTAGGGAAACCAAAATATTTTGACGTTATAAATTGTTACTGGTAATTACAGTAATATTGATCATGGTTGGTATCTATGAATTCATAAAATCCTATGCCTTCCTCTGCTCAATATATCAGAAAGTACACTCACATGAACAGGTCTAAAAAGCGAATATTATTACAAATCTACTCTGATATGATTTCACTTCAAATACAGCTGAAGACTGATCTTGATATTGACCATGCAGTAGATTCATTGACTAAAAACATCTAAGAAGCTGCTTGGACAGCAACGCCATCTTCAAATCTAAAAATTACGAATTAGAAGCAATTCCACATACCATCCTGCAGAAGGTTTCCAAAAAAAGAACGCTTAGGAAAAAACGACAACCGAAGAAGTCTGAAGAAAATAGAATAAGATTAAATAAAGCAGTGAAAGAACAAAAAACCATGCTACAGAGAGCTAGAGAGCCTAATCCCACTGTAGCTACAACCTACTCGTTTTGAAAAGCCACTAGAAATATGAAAAGTCCTAGACAACAAAATCCACCATTAAAAACAGAAAATTGTACGTAAGCCAGAAACGACTACGAAAAGGCACAGTCTTTAAACAATTTCCATAAACAACCTCAATAGAAGAAAATGATACACTGGAATACCTAGATGCGCCACATCACAGATCCTTATTTTAGAAAAAATACGGTAAAAGAAGTCAGAAATACCACCATAAAAGAAATCAGCCCAAAAAAGCGCCTGGATTCGACGTAATTGCAGGTACAGTTATCCAGAAACTACCAGAAAAATGTTTGAAACTTATCACATACACGTATCTCCAATAAAATCCCTCGGATCCATAATTTTTCTAGTCTATGGAAATCAGCACAAGTAATCATGATTCATAAACCTGGCAAGAAAATAGAAGAGATGACCCTTATATAGGCCAATAAGTCTTCTTCTAATACTCTCAAAATTATTTGAAAAGACTGAATCCTGAAAAGGTTAGATCCTATACTTGAAGAATTAAACATTATCCCAAATCATCCATTATCCAAAATCCATTTTTGGGAACAAGCACGGCACCATAGAACAAGTCAATAGAATTGTCGATGTAATCAACAATGACCTTGAAAAGAAAATGTACTATTCTGCTCTTCTCTGGGATTTCAGCCAGGAATTTCATGAGGATTACACTATAAATAAAGAAACATCTCCCCTATCGACACTTTCTAATACTGAGATCTTATCTTGACAATAGACATTTTCTGGTGAAACAAGGCTGTGCATATATCAGTCTACTTCCTATTCTATCTGGTGTGCCCCATGGAAGTAGGCTGGGACCACATATATATATATATATATATATATATATATATATATATATATATATATATATATATATATATATATATATATATATGGTGGCTCTACCTACATCTAGATTAACAGACGATACAGCAATATTAGCCTCCCACACAAATTCCATTCAAGCATCCAAGAACTAAATCCAGTGTTCAAATTAACTTGAACAAAATCCAAGCATGGCTAAAGAAATGGCGAATTAATGTCAACGAGTCCAAATCTGTATATATTACCTTGACTTTGAACAGATTAACTTACCCACTGGTGGAGTTGAATGGACAACTTACTCAAACCAACAACGTCAAGTATCCTGGTATGCATATTGACAGGTGGCTAACATTTAATAAAGACATCATTACTACAAGAACTCAAGTCAACTCAAGGGTCTTAAGCTCAGGTAAACATGTTGGCTTCTCGGTGAAAACTAATTACTATTGTACAAGGCTATACTCAAGCCGATTTGGACATACAGCATCCAACTCTGGAGTACAACAGCTAAATCCACCATAGAAATATTACAACGAATCCAAAATAAAGTGCTGCGCATAATAACAGACGCGTGATTTCTCTGCGTCCTCGATCGAAAATGTTATCAAAACATATAATGCGAAATATAGTGCCAGACCTGTTTGTGATCTTTCCAACATACTCGTCAACAAGCTTCTAGTCATTGTAAGTGAAGTAGGCAGGCTAAAAAGATTTATACCTGGAGACCTCATTAAAAGATTTGACTAATGTCAAGTACCTTATAAACATTACATGTATAAACTTGTCCATAAACTCATGTTAGATAGTTGGTTAGTAGTTATAGTTAATTATCTTAAAAATAGAGATGGTACGCTCTTCATGTCGCTCCTTTTCTTTATCAGAAAAGACGCTTATAATCCCCCTGGGACAGATTGCTGTATTCATGGAATTAAAATAAAAAAACAAATCTACTCTCCTACATTCTGAACGCGCTGTATACCGTACGACCTTGTTTTCCTCAGCGCATAATACCTCTTCAATTATAGTTGTCTGTATCGTACTCATAGAGCCTACAAGACCCCTTAATATTAATCCAAATGCGTTGATTATTCGCAAAAGCAACATCAGTAACGGCACGTTGAACAATCAACAGTCATCCCCCGGATGTAAGCACCGTTTTTCCCATTTGAATGCGCGACAAACGCGCTATTTTCACATAAAAATTCATCAGTAGAAAATGGGCATATAAATTGTCACCATCTGAACAGACAGATAGCTGTTATCGATTATTTGGTCGGTTGTAGACCATATTCGGAATCACCGTAACGCATGAAATTTGCTTATTGGTCCACGTTGATATTGCCGTTGCTATCTGAAAGCAACAACGAACGTTGCCGGTATTGCGTTTTTAATAATGTACCTGAAAGAAACGAGTAAATACGCCTACCGGGAGATCGTGAATATTATGAGATGAGGCACGGTTTTTAATATTACTATTTCCGAATTTGTGTTGTCGAGGACATAGGACGCGTGCTTTCATTACACAGCTCATTCTAAAGGCTCTGCCACACAGAACGCGATCTACCGCCGCGGGCAGTGATCGTGCGAACGTCGCAGCGGTCGGCGATATGGCACTGTCACATACAGTGAGCGATCCAGTATTGTGTTTGCTTTCTGGCGAACGGTTTCACACAGCCTTTTTGCTTTTTCTTCTTAATAGATTTTGGGACAAAATGAGTAGTTCTGACGAGGAGCAACTCCTTTTATTAGCATTACGAAATAATAAAATGAGAAGACGATATTGGGTGTATGATATCGATGCGAGGAGAGAACAATTTGGGGAACACCATAGCTTATGTATTGAACTGAAATCATATGAAGATCGGTTTTTTAAATATTTTCGTATGTCGATATACTTGATCCATACTACAAGTTTTTTGATATAGGGAGTTATGGACGTCATAGCGACAGCGCAATTTTTGAAAATTCTACTTTCTACCGAGAGTACATTAATGAAAAAGTTATTCTACCTTCGAAGCCACTTCCGGGTTCAAGCACCCCTCTTCCTCGTGTTCTGGTAGGTGATGAAGGCTTTTCACTTCAACCATTTTTAATAAGACCATACTCCAAAGCAGGAATAATCAATAATGTAAGCAAGAAATAATTCAATGCAGGGCTCAGCTGAGCACGTCGTGTAGTTGAAAATGCGTTTGGCATATTGGCTATGAAATGGCATGTGTTCTTGAGAGCTATAGAAACTGATGTTGAAAGCGCAGAATATATTTTAAACGCAGCTTGCTGTTTGCACAATTACATTATATTAAATAAGAATAATAAGCAATACACATCTACTGAAACTGGAGACTACTCTAGGCCTGTACGTGCATTCATGTCAACTAGGTTAACCAAACGAAGGTCAACTATTTATTGCTGCAATTCAAGTTCCTGAACAGTTTGCCGACTGCTTTGCCAAGAAAATGAAGCATGCAACAGGAAATTAAATTTTGTTGCTCCTACTTTTAATAAAAGTCAAGTATTCCAAGTGTGTGTCAAGTGTTATAGTAATTTTAAGGATCCCTGTTATAATAATTATTATGTACCCATGTTATAATAATAAATATAAGCATCCCTGTTATAATAATAATTATTACAATAATTATTTTTAATTAATTATTTGCAATATAAAAACGCGAGACAAATCTGATTGGAACTGACCGCTCAACTGTGCGATATTTTGTAATTATGTACAACTGTATCGCTGTACGCTACGATCTAGATAGACCGCATTCTGGGTGACATGAATGATTTAATATTGCATCATACAACTAGATCGCCTGACTGATGCGGGCAGAGAACGCTGCCCGCGATGGTAGACGGGCTCTATGTGGCCGAGGCTTAAAAGTAATATACAGGATAAAAACCACATCTAGAATACAATTATTTCATAGGGTTATTTATAACCCTAAAACGCGTCCGAATAGGTCGATTTTTAGTCTAGAAGATTTTTCAGGGAAAACACTTTTTGTAACAACGTGGGTGAAAACGTCTTATATACAATAGGAACAAAGAATGAGGGATGTAAAACAATTCGAAATTTTTAGGTGATTTTCAAAGGGCTGTAACTTGGAGAAAAGTAGTCACAGAGCAACTTTAAGAAAAGCATATTGAAGCTCCAAGTTTCTAATTTTCATATCTTGAGTTAAAATTTTCTTGCCAGCAACAGTTTTTGAGTAATCATAAGAAAACCATCGGAAAAATATTTTCCAAATTTTTGCTCGCCTTTTAAAAGGTCTACGGACTTTACAATAAATTATTTTCAATGATTTCATAGTAAAGCTTTGTTAGATAATTGTATTCTCGTTAATTTGAGCGGTCTAAAAGCCTTGTGCGATGATTTTTCGCTGAGTTATCGTCGTTCGAAGCAAAAGAGTAAATTGCTTTGAAATTTTCAGGGTTTCTTTGTAATACTGTAAGGTTGAAAATAAACAGTCAACATCCTAAGTCTAGCGAAAAATCATCGTATAAGGCTTTTATCCGTTCAAACTAAATAGCATGAAATTATCTAAAAAATATTTACCATGAAATCACTGAAAAAAATGTATTGAAGTCTGTGGGCCTTCTGAAAGGCAAGCAAAAATTTGGAAATTTTCATTTCAGATGGTTTTCTTATGATTACTCAAAAACTGTTGATGGTAGAAAATGTTGAACTCAAAATCTGAAAACTAGAAACCTGTAGCTTTAATTTGCTTTTTACAATTACTCTGCGGCTATTTTTCTCCAAGTTACGGCCCTTTGAAAATCACCTAACGATATATTATTTTCTTACACCATTTAATTTTTGTGCGTAATTTCATTAACTTAAACAAATACTCGGCAACAGTTTTAGTATAAACCTGTTTCATTGCATTTTATATACAATTTTATATGCAATTATGGATATACATTATTTTTGGCACGCACTATATATTTATCACATACAGTGTCTTTTCAGCGCGGCAACATAAACATGTCTCGTTGTATTTTTTGCAAAATCAACAGCAGGTAAATGAAAATCAACTTAATGCTTTTTTGAGACACCCTGTATATTTCTCGTCTCAACGTGTTGTCGATATCTCGGATCAGTTACGCTGCAACTAGCACCTGTCTTGTTGCAATTTTTGTAAAATCGACGAGGAATAAGAGAGCGTAACCTTATTCTTGAGACCCGCTGTATATTTCCCCCCTACAGCGTACTTTTAATATATCATATCAATTACGCTGCAACCAAGACCTGTCTTATTGCAGTTTTTGTGAAATCCAGCAGGTGAAAAAAATGTTATACCTTATTCTTCACACACTGTATATTTCTCGCTTGCAACGTGTTTTCAATATCTTAGATCAATTTCGCCGCAACAGAAACTCATCTCATTGCACATTTTGTAAAAATCGACCAGGTGTAAAAAAATCGAATTAAATATATAGGTATCTTCAATATAATGCAACGTTTTACTATCAGAGGGTAACATTCAAACTACAGAAATAAGGAGTTTATACTCCAACCCATCTGCAAATGCCTTATATAATAATAAGGACTAAACAAATTTACTTATTTATTTAATTAAAAAAGACTTATTTCTATAGTTTGAATGTTACCCTCTGATAGTAAAACTTTGCATTATATTGATGATCTCCAGTTTTTACTTCGATTTAGATTGTTCGGAACTACCAAGAGATGGCGTTTGGTACGTTCTACTGCGGTGGAACGTAGCAACGTCTACAAGATGTGAGCTTCATCTGTCGAGGGTATACTCGTTTACACTGCACTGACGAGACCCAAGATAGAAAGGTCGAAACCGGTCTGCAGTTAACGATATCCTGAGATAGGTGACACTTTGCATCTTTCTTGGTGGTTTTTAGAACAATCACCGTATTTTTAGTGCTAACTCTGTTAGACAAAAATACGACAAATTTTGTCATGTAATTCAGTGCTCGGCGTTTGGCATATAGCCAGGAGAATAGCTGTTTTGACCTAATTTGTTTAGTCCTCATTATATAAGGCATTTGCAGATGGGTTGGAGTATAAACTCCTTATTTCTGTATATAGGTATCTTATTTTTGGGACACACTATATATTTCTCGCCTTCATCGTGTATTTAATGTCTATCCTGTATATTTTATACGAGTATCTATGTTCTAATTACACTGCAACTGACGCCAATCTTATTGCCCTTTTTGTAAAATCGACGAGGAGTCCAAAAAAATTCCAATTTTATATCTAACTTTTTAGACACACTGTATATTTTTCGCTTGCAGCGTATTTTCAATATCTTAGATCAGTTACGTTCAAAAACAGAAACCTTTTATTGTCCTATTTCACGTTTTGTAAAATAGACGGGAAAAAACAATATGAATTGTATACCTTATTTTTTGGGACACTCTAAATTTTTCACCTACATTATTTTCAGTAACTTGTGTCAATTACGCCGCAATGTACTAAATAAACACCCGTTGCCTTGCGTTTTATTTTCCAATTTTATTCTCTACTTTTGAGCCACACCGTATATATTCCATCCGCAAGACGTCCTCAATAACTCGATTCACTTACACCGCCTCGGCCCTACTGAAAACAATTTATAAAGGAAAATGACGGATTTCAAGCGAGATACGCGAAAGCCGTCACGTCTTCGCAAACGCGAAAATGCCCCTTTACGATCATTTTCCTAACACAAACGCGCTCGTCTTGCACGCGTACGTCTTCGACAAAGGTAGAGACACCCATACGTAATTCCGAGTTGATATCAAAGACGGCATTATTCGATTTAAAATGGCGTCTGAATTTTGCAAAGGCTACTTTCCATATCGAAAATCTTTTTGTCGTGACTCCCTTTGACGGGTTCCCTTTGGAAAACAATGAAATTTAATAAAAGCCCGGGCTTTCCGGTTGATACACCCAGGATCGCGGGAACGCCATGTGAGTAATATACACTCCTGGACAAAATTAAGGCATCAGTAACACTTTTCATTATTTCTTATAATTTTTCGAAGTTTTAAATCCTTAAACTTTTGCGTAGATGGCCTAGGATATCCTCTGTCACTACTGATAAACAATTACAATTGTTTGACAGATATAAAGTAACATTTTGTAATTGTTTGTTAATAATATATTTAAATATATTTAGCGCTGTTTAAAGTGACTTGCAAATGGCAATAAATTCAGTTACGCCAGTGATTTTCTTTAAATTTAATGTCACCATGTGAGTGAAACACTTTGTCCAGCACACTTAGAGTAGGAGAAATGAATTATCCACGCAACTTAAGAGAGGATGAAGCAGTGAAAGTGGTAACTGATTAACGAGGGACGTAGCCAGTGTTATGTGGCTAATTTGTTAAGAGCTAGACCATCAACAATTAGTCGAACAGTAAAACGTCTCAATGAACTAGAAAGTTACTGTAGACCCCTAGATCAAGATCGCAAGAAGTCTACAGATCCGAGAGTCAAGTCACCTTAAGGAACAGGCAATATACCAGTTTAGAGCTAAGCAGAGCCCTAACAGCTCGAAATATAGCAATTTCTGGACAAACGGTCAGAAGAAGGCTTAACGAAAGAGGATTGGACAATTAATAGAAGACCAGTTATAGCACCAGTGCTCACGAGAGAACATAGAGTTACTAGACTGTGTTTTGCCAGAGAACACAAATTCGTCCATTGACGACTGGAAGCGAGTTTTGTTTTCAGACGAAACAAAAGTAAGTCTTAATTCACCAAATGGATGTCAACGAGTTTGGCGAAGGCCGGGAGACAGGTTTGCTGCCTGCAATATCTTCCCGAAGATCCCATTTTTGGTGGATCAATAATGCTCTGGGGAGGAGTTTGTTTTGGTCGCACGGATTTGGTTCCTATGCAGAGGAGATCCATGAATGCACATTTCTACGTACAAAACATCGTAGGAGGACATGTGATGCCATTTGCCTCGTTTGTCGGGAACAATTTCATGTTTATGCAGGATAATGCTGGGCCCCACGTCGCTAGACAAGTACTGGACTACCTTCGGTATGTAAATATTTCAACTATGCACTGGTCACAGTGCTCAGATGTGAACCCCATAGAGCAACTCAGAGATGCACTAAAACGAACAGTTAGGCGCCACATACCTGCCCCGATGACTCTTACGTAACTCGAATAAGTCGTCCTCGACGAATGGGAGAATATTCCTCAGGAAACCATTCACCACTTGATCGATACCACGCCCAGACGAATGCAAGCAGTGATAAGAGATAGAGGAAAATCTATATGCTACTGTATTTAAATTCTTACGATATAATTTCACCTCCAATTTTTTTTCTAAAATTTTTATTTAACACCGTTTTCATTGCATTTGATAATATTGTTCCTTTCTGTTATTTATTCATGTTCTTTTCCGGATAATAACATTGTAATTTGTTAAACATTAGTTGAAATAATTTAATTATAGTATCACGTAGGTACTATGAATTAAATCTTGGAAAAAAATTTAAAAAATGTGAACTTTCACTGATGAATTAATTTTGTCCAGGAGGTTACGAAAATATTCGCAGGAATCGCGAATCGTCGCAGTATATCAGGCGAGGTAATTTCTGAATTATTAAAACTCATTTCCTCGGGTGATGTACGAGTACCTACTAGTACAAAAAGCCTGCTGCGACGTTTAAAACTTTGTCCGAAGGGACGCCGCCCGTCTAAAACATCGTTTGCAAGATGCACAATTAAAACTACAAGTTGTAAAAGTTCGGCGTTTTCTGTCGGAAGGAACAGGTAAGTTCAATCTCGCCCCAGCCGTTGTGTTGTGCCTATAAGGAACTCGCGAAAGTTCCATCAAACTTCATAACCAGTTAATTAATCCCTTGCGATACAAAGGCCGGATGTGTGCCAAGTCCGACCCGGGCTCTTTACTAATTTCGGGTTTTTGCCACGGCCGCGGTATTGTCTAAAGTCTGTAGCACTTTTTGCGCGTCATGTACTGCTTGCGATAATTTACCTGAGGATGATGAAGTATTCTGTAGTCTGTTTATGGGGTGTTTGAATCTACTCCCACTTGAGCGTCTTTGCGTCTTTGACATGACTCTAATGATAACGGGTGTACTAGAATTTTTCCACTTTTTGGGTGAACAAAACTAAGTTATTAAAAAATATATTTACGTTCACTATTTTTTATTTAAATTTATGATGGTGGGAAAGTTATGTGTCGAAAATAACATAGTCAAGGAGCCTTCCTTCACGACGCTTTACCTCCTGAAGGTGTGACCTAAAATTTGACCTAAAATCTCTATATCGAAGGTGCGACATAATGCTGGCTCAATTTTCTTAATTTACTCGCGTATTCTGGCTTTAAACTGGCGCAAAGTCCTAGGAGCATCACTATACACCTTAGACTTCAAATAACTATATAAGAAAAAATCCATTGGCGTTAAATCGGAACTTCTGGGCGGCCAATTAATGCCCCCCGCTTAGAGATCGCTTTCCAGGAAACATCACGCTATCGGCTTCTTGCATTGATAAATTTGTAGTATTGGCTGTAGCCTCATCTTGCTGAAACCTTGTGTCATCATTAAACTCAGCAAAATTTTGAAGCTCTGGTGTGAGAAAATTTTCTAGATATCTCTGTATCAAAGAGAAGTAACGGTGAATGCAACACATTTTGCATTTTATAAAAGTAAAGGTCAATTATGACAGGTGCATTCATTGCCGCCCGTACCGTTAATTTGGGAGAATGTAAAGGATTTTGTTGCTCCTCTAGAGGGTTTGTTATAGATAAATAACGGCAATTTTGTTTATTTACATATCCATATAAGTGGAAATGTGCCTCATCGGTGAATAGGATGTCAACATTTCCAAAGTTTTCGAATGATTCTTGCCCAAAAGGGGATCGAATTGGATGATCTTCAACCTTCAAAGCTTGCACCAGTTGAATCTTGTAAGGATGAAAGTTCAAATCCTATGCCAGTATCTCGTGGACAGTGGTCTTCCTCGATCGCGCTCAACGTTTTCGACACTTCTTGCTCTTCTTGGTCGACCCGTTAATTTTTTATTAATGGTAGTGCCTTCCCATTCAAATATAGCTATCACGATTTGATTAATTTTGCTGAAGAAGCTTGATTAGTGTCATGAAGGAGGTAAGCCGCTCGATATAGGTGACGAACTATTACGTGAACGATGATGGTTCTCGTAAACGCTTGTGACACTCGTGGTACATTACTCACCGGTGAAACGATCCATTGCAACTAAATTTCCAAGGCATGGTGTCCAGCAAACACATGCGTGCGCACTTTTACCACTACCACTTTTCGAGATGTTCAACAAATATCTGGGAGGAGAACATTTCAGTACACCTTGTATTTTGGCATCCAAATGTAGCTACAGAACCTGTGGAGGTTCTGGAATACAAGGATACTCTTTATACAATTCTCGAGAGTGTTTAAGGGATTTGAGAAAACCCATATTGATGCATCAATGTCAGGATAATATTTACAGAAGAATGTTGACAACAGTTAAACTATTATACTTAACTTAACACTTAAACTAGTAATTTATTTACTGAACATAGAGAAACGGAATGGGTTTCGAAAATCGCCCTGTAGGTACCACGAAAATTATATTCATTTGCAACATCCCTTCGAATTATTTTTAAACGCTGGTGACATATATTAATACTATCCAGTAATAAACATCAAAAGTCATCTGTAAAAGGTGTCGTTAATACCAGTCCGAGAAGGGAACCTTGAGGTGTATAACAATTTAAAAATTTCAAATTACGTAATTTGTATGTATATTCCACGTGATACTAAAGTTTCCAAATTAAGTGGTTTAATGTATTTGTAATGTCGTCCTGTAACTAAGACTGAAAGCGGTCATGATTTTTAATATATTTTTTTTTGCGGAGCTGATTTATATTCAAATATTGGCCAAACTTTTGATCCCCCAATTTGAATACGTAAGTCATTAATCTGTTTTGTATATGGATCAACTCCATGCATGAAAACAAATATAGCTTTATTTGTAGAGGGTGTCCAAACAAACATATCCTGCGCGTACCTTTTTTTGTAGTGCATTTCAGAAGAATAAACAAAAAAACTACATTAATTGTTCTAAATCTATGTTTGAATATAATATCAAAAGTAAAATAAAATGTTTTAACCCGTTTCTGTTCCTAAGACTAGAATAAATTAGTTACAGAATTATCCTATAACTAATTTGTTCTAGCGGTGTTAACTATTCCTGTAACTATTTGTTAACAATGGGTCTTTTGGTCACTTGTGAACTACTTTTGGTCCGAGATAAATAACTCGGTTCTTAGCATTCTAATTTGGAAATGGTTGGGCCTCATGCAACGAGTGGCCACTGTCCGCAGTTATCTTCAAGAATCTTTGAAAAACATTAGATGGTTATCAAGATTTTCTGACAATTTCTCAATATTTCTCGATCTGAATCTATCTTAAAACCTTAAAAAGCAGTCAGATAAAGACAACTATTTTCAACTACGAACTTTCTCTGTCTTGATTTTGTCATTTTATCCTTCATAGGGGAGAACCATTTGCAGGATCGGACAATGTGTGTCAGTAATTGCGCAGAAGCTATACAAACTTAGACAAGGTTTGTATAGAAGACATACCATCCCTCGGATAGGATGTAACACCGTAGGTCTCTTGTCTATTACATCAGGTGCCCTGAGGTACTCTTGGAGTATCTCAGGGAATCGTTCCTGGACCTGTTCTCTATCAACGACATACGACGGTTCGCTGTATACCAACGAAATTCCAGAAAGCGACGCAGTAGTCACGGCAACATTCGTCGACGACCAAGACACCCAGTCAGCTACAAAAAAAGTTAAGACTTCAACAATGTCACCAACTGGACAAAGAAATGGCGCATCAAATTAAATACGGCGAAGTCGATTCACGTCAACCTCACGTCAGACAAATGTATTGGCTCCTCGGACGTTATTCTGAGTCAATTCAGAACAAAGTCCTACTCTATAAACAAATCCTGAAGCCCGCGTGAACTTACGGCATATGGCGTGAACTTATGACATCTATTGCGACCTGAAGAGCTATAGTTGAAGATGCTATGGTGTCTATGAAGCGCTATGGTGCTAGGTGGGAGTTCTATGGTGTCTGTGGTTGAAGATGAAATCAAGACATTGGCAGGTAAAGATCGGAAAATATCCACGGAAAAGAAAACCACGAAAATGTCGAATAAATATCGCTATTGGACAACAACGAACTTATTCGACGGCTGAAGAGACTAAAACCGTTCGAACCGTTCCGTTGGTGTAGTGACAGTGAAAGTGCCTAAAAATTCTAAGTGTATGTCTATCACATGAACAAAAGGATTAGTGTTATGTGGAATATATTGCTGGATGCTCGTCTACTGAACATCTAAGTCTAGATATTAGGAAGAAATTGTTAGATAAAGGGTTTTTCAATGAGGATGCTCGATTTTTAAACGTAAAACAAGTTTTTTTATTTGAAAGAATATTTTATGGCATCAAGTATGGAATATAACGTTGTTCAAATGTTCGCCGCGGCTTTGCTTGGTGGCACGTATTCGGGAGGTCCAATTAATCTGGCTGAATTTGCTGGATGGCGTTCGTTATGTTGACTTTGAGGACATCAATTGTTTGCAGTTTATTCGCATAGACCTGCGATTTAAGATAGCCCCAAAGGAAGAAGTCTAAAGGCGTTAAATCGCACGACCTCGGTGGCCAGTCCACGTCGCGGCTGTTGGAAGACCGTCCTGTTGGAACCACATGCCGTCGGTATCCATATCATCCAGTTTAGGCCACAAGAAGTTGATTAGCATCGATCTGTAGCGCTCGCCGTTTACGGTTATGGTAATGTCAGTTTTGTTTTGGAAGAAGTACGGACCGATGATTCCGCCAGACGAAAATCCGCACCAAACAGTGACTTTCTCGAGATACATTTGGTGCTGGTGCATCTCGTGTAGATTGGTATCGTTTTTGTTTGTTCACGTATCCACTCACCAAAAATGGGCCTCGTCGCTAAAGATGATTTGTTTGGCAAAATTTGGGTCAACTCCAACTGCTCCAGAGCTCAACAAGCGAACACACGGCGTTGTCTATGGTCGTTTACCTTAAGTTCCTGGGTCAGTTGGATTTTATACGGGTGCAGACCCCAATTCCGACGCAAAATTCGCCAAGTTGAAGTCGCAGAAAGGCCAAGTTCTTGTGAACGACGAGACATTGACTGCCTCGGGTTTTCCCGTACACTCTCACACACAGCAGCTATGTTTTCAGCAGACATTGCGTTTCGGTGCCGTACGGGCGTTGGTTGATTGTTTATCAAACCGGTTGATTCGAATTTGGCCACCAAACGTCGAATAGTCGACTCGACGGTACGGTTGTGGCGAGAATAAGGATCACGTAATGCGCGCAAAGTTTCTCGAACGGAGCACTGATTTTAAAAATAAAGTTTGATGATTTTTACGCGTTGTTGAACGCTATAACCTTCCACGGTGATTTGCCATACACTGCTGAACAATTCACAACAAATTTGACAGATGTTGCTTTAACAACATGGCCGCTACAACCTAACAAACTTAGAGAGTCCCTATTAAAAGACCCTATAGATTTGGATTTGGATAGACATTTATTTATAGAGGTAATTTCATTTCGCAAATTGATTCGCGCTTCAAAAAATATCCTGAAGTGATTCATGCAACTTGCTTGACTAATGTGACATTTTCGATACATTACCCTAAAAAATAGGCAATGATTAATTAATCCTAGAGTTAATTCCACTCTTGGGCAATAGAGGGCGCGACAATTTACAGATCGCGATCATAATCGACTCTAAAATTAATTCATCGCTGACATGCTGACACATTTAAGGAAAATGAAAATGTTTCATTACATTATCTCCCGATGGTACCTTTTCCGTGCATATTTCGCACGTAAAACGCCTTTATTTACCACCCACGCCTACCGTAGTCGCGTCGTCTCCTCCACGCAGTCGAATTGGTCGGTCACAAATATCAAGGCCCGCAGAAAATTCAGCGAACGATTGATATCTTTTTAATAATCTGGGACGAATACTCGCACAGAGTATTCCTCCGGTAACTCTTGTATCGCGCGTATGCAACAACGCCTGTTTACACAAAAACAATAGAGGAGCAAATATCACCGATAAGGACTTAATTATAACTTGTGTTCCACAAATGGCTAATCCACGGCAAATATTTGGGGAAGCGATCGCGACAAGAGAAACCTATTTGACGGCGGGAATGCTGGGTATTTTTCTACACGGCGTGCCAGCGTTTTTTTCTAATCGCTCGCTTGTCCCCCTTGTTTGCATAATTGTGTACAACCGTATTACAGGAAGTACTTGTCGTCACAGCAGGGAGATAAATAAGTGCATAGGCGCCAAGTTTTGTCGATAACGGAAGAATAAAAAGGACAAACAGTTGTCGTCACTGGATTCTTCATAGTCTCTGCGTCGAACTAAACCCTGAGTCGACGTTTCGTCATATGTTGCAAGTGGGTGCCTCAGAGCAGCTCCCTTGATAATTATCGAGCTCCACAGGTACACAGAGATTCAGGTAAACGAAGCTCTGGAAGGGAAACAGTGCCGCGGACCAAGACGATGATGGGGGACTGCTTTCGTGTACGGGAATGATGTTATATATAATCCATCTAAGTAACGTTCGGTGCGGGTAGGCGAAGTACCATCAGACTGTTGTTTCATGAACACTTAGAACCACTTCTTTCAGCCTCCAAGAGACCGTACGTTAAATTTGCGATAACGAGAAAAGTTGTAACTAACTTCGATAAATCCACCTTTGGCCAAGGTAGTTTTTGATATATCGGTATATATCAAACCAACATATTAGTTTGAGAGGGGATTACCTCCCTTTGAGTCTGACTTTCATCACCTAAGCCCCGCCCATTGAAAAATATATGTCTTCTTCGCTATATGCGCGACATCAGCGCCGCGTAGTATTCACAACTTTGTAGGCTGTCATGTGTCCGTCAGAAATTCCGATTAAATTGGTAATATTAAAATTGCACGTAAAATCGCATTAAATTTAATTGCACTGCATTGATCTTTGTGGACAAAGACCTTAGGCGTTTCCTTTCAATAAAGGGAAAAAGGTTTCATAAAATATGCAATATTATGTAGTGAATCTTTTTAAACTTCAATTTCAATTCAGCGATACATTTGAAAAATACTGCTGCTGGTAGCAATAATGTGACACATGAGAAACGAAGTTTCACTGGGAAAGATGTAAGCAATTTAAAATAGATTGTATGTAATACCAAATAAATCAGAATAAATATAAATAAATAAGAAGAAATGTTTATATAGAATTATAAGAATTAATGTTGACTATTCATAATAGATGTTTATTTTTTTATTATTTATTTAATTGTTGGGGGTTGTAAATTTACCAATATACAACAAATATGCATCAACGTTATTAAATAGACAAGTTGTAACTTTATTTGGTAATTATACAGAAGTGATAAAGTCTTGAAAATGCTTACCAAATTTTTCTCACCCCCCTATTTTCGAGAGTACTGAACACGACCTAACCTAACCTAATCATAATAAGTAGACAGTTAGGTTAGGCTAGGTTAGGTTAGGTTCCTTAAAAATAACAGCGTATTTAGTTGTTAATATTCATAATTAACTTTTATACTAATCAGTACATGTGGTTTCATATAGAAGGCGCACGATTAAAAATATTACAATGGATCACAATTGTATCGGAAATGTAGACGTTTGAACGAAATTAAGAAAATCGTAATGAATAATAGG
Source organism: Rosalia funebris (assembly GCA_037954035.1). NCBI lineage: Eukaryota > Metazoa > Arthropoda > Insecta > Coleoptera > Cerambycidae > Rosalia > Rosalia funebris. Next base: position 24,520,257 of record JAZFAV010000003.1, on the reverse strand, counting down.
TTTAATGACGCTTTAATATATGATATGTATAAAAGAAGTATTGTAGCATCTACTGGTATTAGTATAAGCTACCTAAGTAGTGTGAAGTGAAAATTATTTGATAAGGAAAGTGGCATGTATTGCAGAAAAGTGGAAAATCCATTTTCTCTAAAAGTGTGCCCGAGCAGATGAAACTGAAACCAGATTCGTATTCATCACCCTCGAAAATGGGGGGATAGGAAACATTTGGTAAGCATTTTCAAGACTTTATTACTTATAAAATAATTACCCTTTATTTAAAATCTGATAAGTTCTTAGTCTTTGCATTATTCTCTCCACGTGAATTCTGACACGGGCAATATTGTAAATTCCTTGAGTTTCCCTTCTGGAAAATTCACTTTTGTCCTGTAGAATAGGTGGCATAACTATCCTCGCTTGTTTCCAAAACTCGTCTCAGTACTGGAAACCCTTTGTCCGTTAAAATAATGTCGTCATCTTCCAAATAATTTATTAATTCAGATTCTACAGTCATTTGTGAATCATTTTTCCTTCCACCTGCCACTTCAGACTTAAATGAAATAACGCCTCCAGTAGTAACACCAATAAGCAACTTCTTAATAAACCCCATTTTGTCCATTTCTATCCATTTTTTGCATTTTTCTAATTTCCATGTTGCCGAAGGAAATCGATAAAATTTGCATTCACTATTTCTTTACGCATTAACTTTTGTAAACACACACACGACCTGACGGCCTACTACTGGCAGCCTACTTTAATGCAATTTGTGTCCACTGCAAGCGCTGCCATCGACTTCTTTACCCACACCCCATACTCCGCATACAGGGAATAGATCTTCAACACCTGAAGAAGGACGTTGTTCAGAATAGATCTTTGACAACTTCCATCTGTACGAAATGTCAAAAATCTTATCTCTTCCAAGGAAACACAACATTTTACGTATGTATCTAGACTACCAAATCTTAGTTGCTAAGACATATGGATTCAAGAATTAAATTCCAGTAGGCCTAGGGCAGATAAGTTATTAATTCTAGAGTTGCTAATATTGACAGATCAGAAGTAGCTGAACATATTTACGTTCCACGAACCAACCCTCTCACTGTGGATGCAATTTCCTATTATCAATGAATTAATCATTATTGTTTAATTGATCAACGAACAAAAACGGGACTGAAATTTTTCTATAAAGCCTTGAAAGCCAGACTTTCGACAAAATTCGTATTAAATAATAGCAAATTGTCAGTAATACTTGTAAAACTTAAATTTCGGTCGGTATAGGTACGTTTACACGTATAAAACGTCTTCAATAAAATTGCATATTAATCAATAGAATTATTCGGTTTGCAACTTCACTGTCCAGTGACGTCACAATCATGATCATATAACCTATAGTCTCCCCGATATCGATAGCGGTTTACAAAGGCCGGCACAGCCTCAGCCCTGTTGTGTGACGCCCAGTACATTGTTTCGACTTGTTGGACACTGACCTACAGTTTATTTTAATAAATTATTCCATTGGCGATACTCGTAATCTGTCCTCATGCACCGCGAAGAACGTGACACCGATATTCATACAGATAAGTTTATTTTTAGGAACACTTACATCGGTATTATTATGCCATTTGTTGCTATATTGCATGCACTTGGCGCACAAGACAGTGACGGCCCCTATTAAAAGGCACAAGGGTTTAAACGCACTACTCAAAAACCATTTTTCATATAGTCTTTTTTAAGTCTGTATGAAAAATGATCGTATGAAGATGAAAGAGAAACACTTTAAAACTTGAAGTTTGTGTAATCGATAGAAAAAATATTTAGCACACTACCATTCTTACTCCATAAAACAAAGAATAGCGCAGGGTCGAGTAGCTTTTAACAAAAAGAAAGCACTTTTATGCTCGGGGGTAATAAACTTAGAAACAAGGAAGAGACTTTTGAAAACATATGTATGGAGCACGGCACTATACGGTTGCAAAACCTGGACGGTAGGGGAAGCAAGTAGGAAGAAATTAGAAGCTTTTGAGATGTGGTGTTACCGAAGAATGATGAAAATACCGTGGACTGATAGGGTTAGAAACAAAGAAGTATTAGAGAAAGTCGGCGAGAAAAGAAGTATGTGGAAAAGCATAAAGAAGAGAAGAGATAGAATGGTAGGCCACTTGCTGAGGCATGGGGGAATAGTCCGCGATATTTTGGAGGCAGAAATAGGAGTGAAGAAAGGCAGAGGTAGGCCTAGATTAGACTGCTGCTCGCAAATAGTAAGGGATGTAGGTTGTAGCATAATTAGCAAAATGCGTAGGTTAGCACAAGATAGGAGAAGCTGGAGGTTAGCGTCCAACCAGTCTTAGGACTGATGACCTCATGATGATGGATTCTCCTCCACATCAGAATATAAACTTTACTTTCTTTAAGCTTTACAATCTAAATTAAATTATAAGCCGCTTGATTTTGTCACCGGGGCATTGTTGTCGTATATTTTCGTACAAGTCGGTGAATCAGCATTTCCGCTCAATTTCTTTCCTTGACAGTAGTTGTTCAATATCTATTTAGTGGTGCATTGTGCATTTTGATACGAATGTTGTTGCGTTGCGAACTTTAGTTCCCTTAAAAAGGAAGCTGCTATCAAGGAAAGTCAAGATCGATATTTCAAGATACCCAAGTTGACGCAGATTTATAAACGATTATATTGTAGCAAAGCTTGACGCTGTTTAAAAAAAAAAAGAATTAAAACAAACGCATTGTATTTCTACGCCTACAAATCCGTCACATAATTACAACGATTATGTTAATTATGTCAATATTACATCATTAGATGTCGAACGGTTGTTCTCTTGATATAGGAACATTTTCTTTACCACGACGAATATCGCTCGCTATAACGTACAGCTATGGAAAAATACCTAATGCTGCGGATGTTTAACAGGGCTAATCCAGCTGATAACGCTGTCTATAAAAGTAAGTTTTTTACAGTATGATATAAATGATAACGTATAATGAGGTGTCTATTATTATTTTAATACCTAGCATTACTTATTTTATGTTATTTTAATTCATATGAAACTGCGAAGGGGACGCCTCTGGTACTCTGACGAGACGAGCAGCTCCAGTTATGAACAAAAATAAAAATTCAGTTTCCTCCTACCACCCAGTATATTTAAATCGTTAATGAGAAATCGTTAAGTCCCATGTTTTAATCAAACCTACAGGTAACGGCTTGAAATGATGTAAAATAATATACAACCTCAATGTTCTAACAGTTCTTATAACCATTTCGAATCTAGTTTTCGTGAATGGTCTTTTTGGGAAGTTATAGAACAAAAAAAATTTAAGTTATTTTCGATAAAGGGGAAATTAAATATCACCGCACTTGTCTCTTGATTATCCCCATTGTCATATATGTATCAAAGGGTTGGGACGTAATTAGAAAGAGTGCTAATCAAATTAGTGTTAATAACATGGTAGTGGTCGTTGCGTAAACGTCATAGACACCCGATTTCCTATGAAGTATAACAAAAAATAATGTATTGTACGAACACGATCTATTTTGTTAAACAAAATAACCATCGTTGTGTTTCAGGAATTTTCTCATGTTTAAGGTCCAGGTCTCCTCCACGTTGACTATTTAATTACCTCTACATATATAGAGTGTCAGAGTTGGAACTAAATGATTTGAATTGCGCGCCATTTGTGTTGTCAAAGGTAGGGTGTAGATATTTAATGACTGTCATCTACAAACCATACGACGTGAACATGCCGCGATTAACAGCTCAATAATGAATAATTTGTGTACAACTGCTTGTAAATTGCCTGTGACTTTTAATTATTATGTCAACTGAATCTTGTATGCTGACAGATGCATATCTTTCTTTAAAATCCGATGCGTGGTAGCTCTTTACAGGTTCAAATATTGCGCACGACGTCGAATTAATATGTTTGGATACTTCTGTACACTTTCTCTCACTGCTGCAATATTTTCATCCAACTGACCACGACGAGGACGCATTGGCGTTGCCTTGTTAGTAACAGAACTCATCTCTTCAAATTTCTTGATTAAGTTACGAACTGTTAACTCTGTAGGCGCTTCATTTTGTCCTAATTTTGTGCGAATTTTCCTTAACGCAACTGTAAATGATCGCTCACTTTCACAAAACAGTTGTACACAAAGTATTTGTTGTTGAACTATGAATCGCGGAGTGTTGCAACCAGAACACAAATGGCTCGCAATTCAAATCCTATAGTTCCAAACGCAAACACCCTATATATAAGCGAATTTTCCGAACATATGTACACATACTTTTACGCGTTTAACAACACGTAAGTCCTGTCGTGCGTCAGAAATTCAATGAAACAAATACATGGAAAAACTATAACTCTCTATAAAGGAGAACATTTCGGTTTCTTTTTCGCGGGGGATCTCAAAGAGAACATAAATTTTACGAGTTTTCAGAAAATGTCGCGCGCTCTGTGGGATGCAGGAAATTCATTAAAGCAATATTTTTATTTGTATTAATAGGATATTATAACGTCAATCTTTTAGCAGTTCTAATATTACTTAAGTAATTATTTATCTAGTATTAATTATTTAGTGTGTTTACAAAATGACTAGATATTTAGCGGTGTACTAAAGGTGGATATACAGGATGGCCTGCAGAAAACTGAAACTTTTTTAGATATATTCAAATTGGACAAAGACTAGCTTTTGATTCTGCAGTAAATTTACTTCAGAACCTTTATTTGTATTAGTAATATGTTAATAATATCGAGATTTAGAAACTATCTGACCCTAGGACCTCGAAGGAGCTGAGTCTCCATCTTTTTTAACCCTAAATGAGGACAAATGTATTGAATTTTAAGACACTGATCTATTTGACCTAATTTCTAATTACTTTCAATCGATCTGTCTTTGTTATTTATTAACTAAGCACGCTATTGTTTTTTTTTCCTGAAAATAACTGTTATGTACGTTTTTGATTTATTTATAAACTAAATTATTTGGTTATTTTTTATGTTAACTTCTGAGAGAAGCAGAAACTAATAAACTGATTTTAAAATTTTGAAAAAAGCGATATATTTTACGGCATCTAAATGAGCCTAATGTTCTTTGTGTCGTATTTTAAAACAGGGAGATGTTTGACCTACATAGAAGACGTATTTTTTGGCATCTAAACGAGCCTAACGTTCTTCAAGTCGTATCTTAAAACAAGAACCTGTTTGACCTACATAGAAGGCGTATGAACCTTGGCATCTAAATGAGCCAACCGTTCTTTATGTCGTATTTTAAAACAGGGACCCGTTTGACCTACATAGAAGACACTACATTTCAGTACACTCATAACTTATAAATTCGTGTGATTTTTATTTATAGAATTTTTGAATTATATGATTAATTTGAGAAAAATAAATTACCTGTTAAATTTATTCACAATTTTTATTTCTTTGCTAAACATAATTGTTCTTTGCTATTCGGTTTTCGCAAAAAATACACTTATATACAGTCTTATCTTATAGACACATATTTAATCTAAGACACTTAAATTAAATATATCACCTCCCGATTATGCCAACTTAGATGACGAAACGCGCATAAAGGAACGTCTAATCTTTCGGTATTCCTGGAAAACTGGTCTTCTGTTTTTGTTGCTTCATCAAAAGTTCCAGTCCCTTTTCAGGAACGTTTAAATAAATTACCAGTACCTTCCCGATGAGGTGGTGCTTGACACGTACCACGCCCATTTAAAAATAATTATTATATCATTATTTATTAACTAAAATATTATTTTTACATTTTAATGTACAGGGTGAACGAAACTCGATGTCTCAGCTCTATTATAAGAAAAGGAAAAACGATAGAAAAAAATTAAAGAGGTTCGTAAATGGGATTGGGGGTTCCAATCTTGCAAATATTTTTAAGCTTAGAATAAGACGTTCGGGATCTCTGGGCGTATTACTGATCTGCTCTTCTAGGGTTCTTTTGAGATTCCCCATAAACTAATAACATATCGACATTTTCGTTGTGAACATTTTTCAAAGTCAAATGACAACAAAACAATATTTGTCAGCCATCAGATTAATTATTGACAGATACGACTTTTCTATGTGTTTTCAAAAGCTACTTGTTTAAATCGTGACGATTGAAAATTTTTGATGTTTTTTTTTTACAAATTTGCTTATAATTTTTTAACGGAAAAAGATAGAAATTTCTTTTCTTTACAAAATTTATTCATAGAAATTAACTCTTTTTAGATATGCCAGAACATAGGTATGTTTCTGGGAAAAAAATGCGGTAACGTCATTACCTCAGTTTCCAAATATGGAAAAATATGCAAATTCAGCTTAAAATTCACCTTACTCAATCCCATTTAAGAACCTTATTTCAGTTTTTTTCTATCGTTTTTCCTTTGCTTATAATAGAGCTGAGACATCGAGTTTCACACACCCTGTACATACGCCAATGTCTCTCAATGCGAAAATTGAATGGAGGGGGAGGGGATTTAGACGCGCACTATCTTATTTATTTTTCTATGAAACGTGATATTTTCCAAAAAAAAAAAGAAAATATTAATATAAAATTGTGCAGAATTGAATCTTAGAAATATTCAGGACCATCCTTGGACATTAAACACTATCAACACGTGATTTAACATTAACCCCGAAGGGTCACACTAACTCGATTCATGCTTACTCGAGACTCTTTTTCTTATAATAATCTGATATACCTAGTGATTCACCAATATTAATATATAGCAAGTATTATATAGCGACATACACCAGAAGCTAGAATCGTAAACGCCTACCAAAAAGCCACATAGAGAGCACTGTGAAGACAGGGACCTCAGATTGCTACCTTGTGGAACTTGCTAACCAATTGCTGCGTGGTGAAGAGGACTTGGTTCAATATTTTTCTGTCACAACTTGACAGCCTATAGAACTACTTTTGGGGAATTAAATCCAAATCGCCTTTCAGTATGTCCAGATTAAGTCATCGTGAAGTTATGGTCTATTTTTGCCTCAAACGGGACCGTCGTCTTTTACGCTCAGTATTTGGGACACCGCGTATAACTAATATCAAAGGTCAACGAATGGTTCAATACGTCTAACAGGACAAGCGATCAGTGATCGTACATCCTCTTTAACTATGAATAACTTATCTAATAGTTATCAATTTGATTCACAAACTGCGTATTTTCTAAGAAATGTATTATACTTTTAAATTCAATATATTATTAAAATTTCAACTTCTTTACTATGTTATCCGTCTATGGATTGTAAAATATTTCATTTTTTAAAACAAACACCCTGTATCCGATTACGACATAAGATGGCCGGGATTATCTTTGACAGTTGTGTAGATATACCTGTAATTAATAGTACGTTTCATTTTTTTTTACTTTGTGTACGTAAATACTTTTGGAATATGTGGGAACTGACACAACATTTCACGCGAACGATGAAACATCAATTTAATCATCTCACATGCTATAAGTATGATCTTAATCAGTGTCACGGTGGGATGAGGGATTATTGTTACACGTATAAACGTATATTAAAATATATTTACGTGTTATGTAAACGCATAAAAAAAACATGAACACCTACGGGGTATTAATGCATTATTTCTGTCATGAGGTACGTTTGGAATTTTCAAATTTTATTGCGGTTTAGAATAAAGTCGCTGGAAAATTTAGGTAGATACACTAGGCACAAAAATTAAGGGATGTAAAAAAGTCCAAAATTTTTAGGTGATTTTTAAAAGGACTGTAACTTGGAGAAAAATAGTCGCAGAGCAATCTTAAAAATAGAAAAGTGAAGCACCAAGTTTGCAGTTTTCAGATTTTGAGTTCAAAATTTTTTGCCATCAGCAGTTCTTGAGTAATCATAAGAAAACCATCGGAAAAAATTACAAATTTTTGCTTGCCTTTCAAAAGTCCACGGACTTGAATACATTTTTTTCAGTGATTTCATCGCGAAGCATTTTTAGATAATTTTATCCTCTTTAATTTGAGCAGCCTTGTACGATGATCCCTGAGTTATCGTTTGAGCTGTATAATCGGTGGCGCGTACACGTGGCTTGCGTATGGAAAGGTGTAGCGGGGGCCACGAATACGTGACGTGGAGTTCAATTCACGTTGATTTAATCTGACTTTCCACTTTTTCACGTGCAGATGGTACATAGCTGCGCACTGCGGCCCTAGTCGATAATGGGTACTTAGGATTGTATTTCTTACAAAAGTCCTTAAACGCCAGTGTGTCAAGTAATGTAAGTGGTAAACGACAGGTAATTAACATGAGAAGTAGATAAAAAATGAACGTTTTCCGTGGCAGGCCCTTTTAATATGTTGCGTACTATTTATATGTCTATTGCAGTCTCTCTTGTCCCAACACAATAAATCTTTTTACTTTATACACTATTTTCGCCCCATCATACATCAAATCTAGAAAGTCCTAAATAAACTTATTCACATTGTCGGCAAGGGGCCGTTTTTTCGCCTTTGGCATTGTGGACATTTTTTTGTAACGCACGCACACTATACAAATTATGTATGTAATTACAATCGCAAAGTGATTTAGTTCTTTCGCGAAACAGATGCACACGGTCTCAATGTTAAACAGTAACTGGATACCTAGCACAAATCGAGTGTTTTGTGATACCTAAGTAGTTTGTTTACAGCGTGAATCCCGCGTGAAGAGGTTTCCCGCTACACCTTCCCATACGCACGCCACATGTACCCGGCACCGGTTATACAGCTCTACTTATCGTCGTTCACAGCAAAAAAAGTCAGTTTTAATTTTGGTAATTAATTACTCGGGAAATAATGATCGTACAGAAATTTCTTTTACGTCAAAATTGACTTCTCTTCTTGTACTGACTATTATCTCATAATAATAATAATTAGTATTAGCAATTATATCTTTTATTAATTTTGAATAGAAATCTTCTTTCCCCTAAAGCCTAAGGATATGGAGGGGAAGGTTGCTCATGGGGACGAAGAAAAATACACCTATACTGTGATAGAGGTGTCATAGATGCCCCTGTTGGGGCTCGAACCCAAGAACAGAATAACACCCTCAATACTGGGTCTAGTCTTTTACCCTAGACCAAACTATAAAAGACATTGCAAAGCTATAAGTCAGCCATCCACGTCGTGTACGTACTGCAAAGTGCTGCACTTTCATTAGCTTCGCGTCGGGCGACTGACCTGAATGACCACCGTATCCTAAAATTTTAGTCTATTATTAAGTAATTAATTAATTATCTGCAGATACATCGGATATCTTACAGTATTGTCTGCATTTCCAATAAAAACTCTTTATAATAAGTAATAACTATTAGCAATTATTGCCACGAGTTGGTAACACCTGAAGCAATGTGTGTATGCGCTCGAGATTTCTGAGTAATCAACGTATGCTCGAATGGTGCCATCTGGTTTAAGATGCAAAGTTTGTAAAAAGTAATAGCGCATGGCGCTGGAAGAGTCGGTTGAATTGATATGTACCTACTTATAGAGTCATACTCATAGTAGCTAACATATATCTACTTTAAATTAAAGAACAGTTTCTATCGAGTTTTCATTGTAGAAATATCTTTGTATCACCTCTGATACAAAGGATTTTTATTTTCCAGATTACCTACATATGTATGTAAATCAGGACTTATGTAGATACAATATTTACACTTTACCTAAAATTCCTCAGTTACCTACATCTGCTACATACCACGGCAGTATAGATAAGATTTAAAGAGTACTTTACTTAAGAAACGACTACGTATTCATTCAATTGTAAAAATCATAATATTCTCCTTCTTATAACTATTACAAACTATGTACTTCTAAAGCTAGCAAAAAGCCATTAAGCAACAGAATAGCTAGTTCTCAACTTTTCAGATTTTTTCCGCTAGCTATTAAACTCGATATTACTCCCTTTAGAAATATGTCCAGCCTTTAATTACATCTTTAAAAAGGTTGGGAAACTTATTTGCCACCAGTCGAGACATGGAAAAAACCGATCGATTTCGTCGCACCTGCTTTGTGCATTTTTTTTGTCGTGGATAATTTGACAGTCGATCGTAAATCCACCGTTACGACGATACGCGAAAAGGCACTAAACAATACAGCTCTCTGAATTGGTTAATAGCGTTATCATCAGTCTGATAGAAAGTAACTACCAATTCTGGCAGTCGCGCTGGTGTTTAGTGCATATTGACCTACTTAACGGTACTGACCTACATTGAATTATAAACACAATTCGGCTTCTGCTCTACACGAGCGTCGTCGTTTGGAGAAATATGGGCCAGAGCTTCGTCAGGACCACAGGAAAACGTATTGATGGTATAGCTAACCTAGGAGCTTAAGGTAAACGACCATAGACAACGCCGTGTGTTCGCTGATTAGGCTCTTAAGCAGTTGGAAGTTGACCCAAATTTCGCCAAAAAAATCATCTTTAGCGACGAGGCCCATTTTTGGATGAATGGATATGTAAACAAGCTAAATTGTCGGATTAGGGACGATTCCAATCCACACGAGATACACCAGCACCAAATGCACCCCGAGAAGGTCACTGTTTGATGCGGATTTTGATCTGACGGAATCATCAGTCCGTACTTCTTCCAAAACGAAACTGGCATTGGCATAACCGTCAACGGCGAGCGCTGCTGATGGATGGTAAGCAACTTCTTGTGGCCTAAACTGGATGATATGGATACCGATGACATTCTAATCTAGACTACGTGCATGGATTCGATGAAAAACTATTCAGTAAGCAGCGTCCAGTAGCCACCTAGTCCTCCTGATTTAACTCCTAACTAATCGAGTAACTGAGCATCGAGATTTATAAAAGAAGAAGATTCATGAAATGAGACGTGTCAATACTCGGCTAAAAACTGGTGGAAATAAGCCGACAACAAGTATGCATAAGGCGTAATATGCTTGATTGCAAAGAAAATCATTCCATTATTGTCTATATTTCCCAAAGTGTCGCATTACATTCTTTCTGGATGGTACATCTCAGAGGATATGGATGGAATGAAAAAAGTGCTCTAGAAACACAAGAAGTGGAAAAAATTCCACTGCCATCGATGAAGACCTTGTCCTAAAACTACGAACTGAAAAAATATACCAATCGGAATGTAATTGTCTGTGGCAAGTAACGCATAGGGCAAACTGGACGAGGTATACAGTGACGAATCAAAGAATACCAAGAGAGATACCTGAGTAGGCAATAAGGAGTTGTTGGTAGTTGAACTAGCATAGATCCAATATTAATTTTGAAGAAGTAGAAGTGATTCACAAAATCGAGGAGTACTATCCAAGTGTCACCAATAACTCCCTTAGAATAATCAAAATTAACAATAACATCAACAGAAAGGATGAGACATGATCTAGACACACGGCAGTGTGTCAGCCAAGTTCGGAACGGATTTAGTTTATATCCAACTAAATTGTTTGTAGTATAAAATAGAACAACTAGCAAAGTTAAATTTTAAGCTTGTATCAAATTTTCATCATGTTAAACGTAATTTATTCACTACTAAAACTTGCCAAGTTATAAATTCAATATGAAAGAACGTAACAAATTTTTGCCAGGCATTGAATTATACCTAATAGCGATCCTCGACCCATTTCTCGTGTTTCTGCACGATCAGCAAGGTTTCAGAAAAGAAATCCTGCCACGGGTAGGATTGAACATCTGTCCAAAATGGAAACCGAACGACAAACAGCTGTTTCGAACTTATTAGTTCTCATCAGTGTCGTACACCGGCATTGATGTTGACCCTTACCCGTGGCGGGTTTTATTTTCTGAAACCTTGTTGATCGTGCAGAAACACGTGAAAGGGGTCGAGGATCGCTATTAGATATAATTCAACGCCTGGCGGGGCTTTAGCCCGAGGAGTAGTTGTTTCCTATAGCGATTAAGTAATAGCCTTACTATTAACTTACTTGATAACCGCCTTGCGGTTTGGTGGTTCCTTTCTCGATTCCCGACTTATAAGTTACCATTAACTCATCCAGTCTTTAAAATACCCTCAAAACTGTTACATAAGTATCGGACATCACATCACCGTCTCTCATTAATATCCGTTCTAAACTTAACGAAAATATGGGACATTAACGCAATACAGATGTAACTAATTAATTACCACGCAATTATCTCGGCACAGGTCACAATTGTGCTGACCTCTAAAGAGCTCGTTTGAGTCGAACGAATGGAGTATTTACGATTCCATTTTTATACGTTAGTCTGTTTAATCATAACGTCTTCGAGTTAATCTCTGTTTTGGTTTCGAGAAAAAAACAAGTCGGTAACGAGTAGTACAAACAACCAATTACAAACTAATTGAGGATCGTACAGCGACGAAAATACGATCGGCCTAAGGCCGCGGAGATAACGAAAAATAATAGTGGGAATTGCGGAAATGTATCGCGGAAGTATTTATTTTTAAAAAGGAAATGATTAACATCCAGAGACCATGTCAGGTATTGTCGTCAGACTGTTTCATTACAGTCGGTTTGGATCAATCGAAAATACGTCAATCAAAGAGATCCATCGATAGTTTTGTCATTGATAAAGAAATTGGACAACTCATCAGGTATTGCTGGAATCGCGCCGCGTACTTGATCGATAAGGAACTGGCACCTTCCGGCCGTACTTGCGTAACATACATGCGTAATTCATGTAATAGTCCTTGACAGGATCACGTCACATTATTCACGAATTGTGTGATTACCTAAACACCATATTTCCCAATAAATGAATTGGTAGCAGAGCAACTATCGAGCGGCCAGCCAAATTTCTGAATCTAACTCCGCTGGACTATTTTTTGTGGGGTTACCTTCAATCCGAGATACGAGTATATCGTAACAGACAAGGAAGTGTTGAGGTATTAAATGGTAATTCAGAACTAACCAGTTACCACAGAAATGCTAAATAACGTTTTACAAGAATATCAGTTTCGACTTGCATATTGTGAGGTTGTGGATGGGGGAAATTTGGGGCATCATACGTGAAAAAATGTACCCATTATCACATGTGTGTTAGTTAACCTTCCGTCGGGCGCAGCCGATCTATGAGATGCGGCAATCACTTTTTTCTTTATCCTTTCGTGTGTATTACGAATATTAACTCGAACTCCATCATAGCTTCCTAGCTCCAAATCACTCTTCTCGATATGGTGTCGAATTTTTTTTAGTGCATTCCCTGGCCTTGTATGGGCTGCCCGGGTCTGTCAGATGCATTGCGCCCGATTACGTCATTATTCTCACTTTTATATTTTCTTAGATTTCTTTTATCATTTAAATTAATAATATTTTTTGGGATCTACATTTACTTATTCTGGCTTTTTATGCTGTTTTTTTTATGTTAAATTAGTGGTTTCTACTAAATATCGTTACCAATAATGTTTTTTTAAGCATGTTAAAATGTTGAAGAGGATTTATAATTATTTACATTTAAAATAGACAGTTACTTATAACTTTTCTTTGTAGTTCACATCCAGTATTTTTTTATATATAACTTTATCAGTAACATATAAGTCGGAAATCGAGACTCCTACCTGTGGCGGGTTTTATTTTTTGAAATATAACTTTATGACCAGGGGCGTAGCGTGAGAAAAGAACCTAGGGATGTGATAGAAAATTTATATAGGGAAGAGGTATAGTCAGATGTATGGTAGGCCATATAAAAATGGTAAAAATAAAAAAAGTCACTAACCTAAAATAATTACGCCGAGGTATATATCTTAATTTTTAAAATGAAGATCAATTCTTCGGTTTTTGTTTGTCCAGCGAAAACGTCTATCACTGTCTCTTCAAATGTTGGAGACGATCTCATATCTTCTAACAAGGCACTTTCAATATTCATTAATGCTAAAGCTAACAGTCTTTCTTGCTTTTGAGAATTTCGCAGATAAGTCTTTATTCTCTTTAAACATGAAAATGATCTTTCCGCGGAACTACTTGTGGCAGGAATAGTCGAAATTAAACGACACAATTTTGATGACTCCGGGAAAACAGAAGGGACATAATATATTGGTGAAGCTCAAACACAGTGCTCTTTTTCATATCGGGATCACTACAAATCACTGAAAGTTCACTTTTTAAATGATTTGCGTCAAAGAATGTTCCATATGTATCTACTAAAGAAGAAAAAAGTTCGTCAGGAAACCGTTTCACGAATGAAGTAAATTGTGTGGAATCTAGATTTAAGAATTTCAGATTAGAAATTTCACTGAGCCGTTCACTAACGTTCGAAGGAATAACGTCCAAAATTTCATAAAACAATCGTGCGTAGGTGCTTTTCTTATCTTCTTCAGGAATTAAATCCAAACGCATTCTTTTACTTGGTGGTTGATTTTCTAACACAAATCTATCCATACGGTCCCAAATGTCACTAAACTCGTTTCCCATTTTTTGAATATGTGATTTGAAATCGGCGATCCTTTTATTGCAGTAACTAATATCTGATATTTTTGTCTGTAGAATTTTAAACAGACTCTCGGAATGTGGGAATATTGCAGAGAACAAAAACTGCTAAAGAAAAAATTAAAATCAAAGTCGCGCAATAAAGTTAAAAGGTCTCTAGTACAAATAACGGTTTCTCGATCCCATTCCTCATTTTCATTTTCCACAATTACCTGCAACAGCGCTTCCAAATCTTCCTTATGTTATGCCGACAGTCGCCAAGATGCGTTCACATAATCGCATAACTGAGTCCGGAAATGACGACAACACCCACTCGAGGTTCCACTGTTGACTGCGTAAGATCTCTGACCTTTTCGCACATCTAACGCGTAGCTTGGATGTGACGTGGACCATCCATGTACGCTACGCCCCTGTTTATGACTATTACATGAAAAATAGGTTGTTTTACTTTCTGTATTCAACAAAACATTGTTCAATACTAATTTATGTGTGTGTTTTGTCCTTAAAACAGAAAAAAGTTGTCAATAGCTGGTTCTCCTATAAAAATATTCCAAATTTATGGTTTATAACATGAAATTAGTTCATTTATGTAAATTTAATTATTTCGATTAAAAACTAGTGTGAAATATTTATTAATGTACTGTATTAATTAAAGTAAACGTTTAATTGAGTCTCCACCTCATTAAAATCTAAATCGCGAAAGATTTGATATGGGATCTCTCAGATGCACTGCGTCTGAATCTGTTTGTATTCAGACTGTGCCCGACGGAAGGTTAAAACGAACAGTGACGTAAAAAATCGTTTAAAAAGTCGACGTGTCATTGTTCTCGAATGCCCAGTAAAGATCTGATCACGTTTGTCCCAACCTTTTCGGGCACACTGTATAAACACAAATAATATCAGTCACATTTGTCAAATATTTGGTGAATAGGTAAAAACAATGTAAAGTTCATTGGCTTTAAAGCATTCGTGATCGTTTACAAAGCGGTTTGATATTGTTAAACTTCTTCTCGATAACTACGTATGGACCAGTGTATACTGTTTATTTTTATATAACTCGACCCAAACGTTACCACTGTTTAATCATGATTCCATCTGTGCTATAACATACATAAGTTTGACTAAGCTTATGTAAATAATGAGTAATAAACTAACGAAAATTTCCGAGAACGCACCTGCGTATATCAAAACTTTACAGCACCTAATATAAAAAATAGTCATATACTTTTGCCCCGTAAATAATATGATTAAGTTCAAAGCGTTCACAATCCACCACCTTCGCTTAAATTTCAATAAAGGCTTAAATCGTTTGGTTTCGTCAAACTATCCAAGACACACTGACCGAAAAAAAATCAACATCTATTATTAATGTCAACTAGACTTAAAGTCGAGGTACATTTCGTCAATTAAGTTGGCATCATGAGGAGACGGCATTAAATTGTCAAAGACGTAGGGGGTGTGAACATTTCGTTGTTGTCATATGGAATAACGAAATCTACAAGAGATATGGAAAAATATAAAACACAATGATGAACAATAGGGAAAAATCGATTTCTTGATTTTGTTATTCACGTCAATGCACCACTGGCGATGCTGGGGCTGTATACACAAGTTCTGATTATCAACTTCTGGTATCTACTACATAAAAATTTCGAATTGTCATTATACGCCCATATTTATCTTGATGTACGATCCGTTTTATCTTCTAATCGACATAAGTGTGTAGCAAAACACTTCGCAGTTACAAATTTAGCAGAATTTACCCAGGTAATCGCAAATCATATAGATAAAAAAGTCAAGTAGATGTATATGTATTGTTTATTCGAAGGCCTTTGACAAGGCGAATCATGATATACTAATTTCAAAATTAAAATTATAAGGATTTAGTAGTAATATTCTTCATTTAATCAAATAGCATTTAACCGGACGTACATTATTTGTTTAATATAATGGCTTGTAAGGAAGACCTCGGCGTCTTTCGGAGTACTTCAAGATTCAAATTTGGGACCATTATTTATTAACGATTTGTCTCTAATATTTATGTCGCATCGTCTTCTTTTGGGGGTGACTTAAAATTCTTTTTAATAAATAACCAGCTTAAAGAATCACTTAAGGTTACAAAAATTCATCGACCTCGTGTTGTGTCGCCATGTTCGGAAAATAAACTATGAACAAACAAATAAATGTAAAGTTTTCTCGTATATCTTAAAGAAGGAACCACTAATATACCACTATCCTCTTGGTGGTGCAGATTTAACACGTTCTGATAATATTAAGGATATTGGTGTGTACTTTGATGATAAACTATCGTTCTCCATGCATATCAACGCTGGCGCATATAAAATCTTTGGCTTCGTAGTTAGAACAACGACATTGTTTAATAACATCTCTATCTTAAAGTGCTTATATCTTGAGTCAGTTCGTTCGAAATTAGAGTATTGTAGTCTTATTTGGTATTCTAAGACCGACCACAGACAACGGACTTTTTATCAGCCGGCAGATTAGTGGGTTGCTTGTTAGTACGATAACTTTATGGAGTGCGCACACCCAAGCGATTCAAGTCGGCCGATAGACCGACCGAAAAACAGTTGGATAGGCTCCCCAATTCCCATTCAATTAAAAAGTCGGCCAACTATCGGCCGACTGCTTATTCAGTATGGTGTACAATGAGAGTGCGCACACCGCCGACTATCTAATTGCCCAATTAATGTAACAAGCTCAATGAAACTGGTTATTTTCATTCTATAAAAAGCGAAGAACTTCTTGGGATACTCCAGTAATTTAGGATAAAACTTTCCCTGCAACAATGTATCACTGTAAATGGGATGCACCCAACATTCACGGTTTCTCTTCTTCATCATTATTCTCGTTCGATTTAATATAATGATAGCAATAACAGATTTCGACAACATTTGGAGCAATGGAAAAGCTCCAGTGCAGTTACAACTGAACTGAAGTATGAAAACGGGGCCAAAACCCGGCCGATTACGAACAGTCTGCGAAACTAACAGCCAAAAAAACAGTTCACTTTGCTTAGTGTGCGCGAATGCAACCCAACCAGACTAAACTATCGGCCGATAGATCACTAGATCAGCCTGTAGTGTGCGGTGAGCCTAAGTCATATGAACCAACTTAAGTATATAACGGCGTTTCTTAAAGTATTTGTCATTTCGCATATTACTCAGTAAGGGGTTATCATGAGGGTTGCCTCCTTTTATTTAAGCAACTAAAGTATATTGGTTGTTAAAGGTAGGAAAGAAAAGTAAAATTGTATCAAAATAAAGTATTATTCATTTTATTTCATGATTTTGTTTAAAAACATATTTTTCATTACTTTTAACTATATTCAACAAAAAATGAATTTCTGACACTTATTATACTCGATAAATTTAAAGTACCATTAAATTTAAAATATATATAATACAGACGATAGACTGGAGATCTGTTAATTATAAAAACAAAATAAGAATTAATGTCATATATTTTGTTTTCTCCAAAATCCATTCAGATTGCTATTGCAAATTCCTAAGATATGATATATCCAACAAAAGTATCCATATTTTTCATAACAATAATCAAATACTCTTTTAAAATACCAATATAATAAATATATCATTTATTTTCAATAATACTTGTAATATAACGGGTGTCCAGAAGGGGTATTTGTAGATTCAATAAAAAAAACTAGAAGTCAGAAAAAATAAATTTTTTTGTTAATTTTTAGACAAGGTTTTGGAAAATTAAGTACTAAAGATTATGTTCTCCAAATGTTGACCCTCACGCTGTTGGCACTCCTCTAACCGTAAACGGAAATTAGCCACCACGCGTCTACACATCTCCCTGGAAACGGCGGCCATTTCGGTGCGAATGTTGTGCTTTAATTGCACTAAAGTTCGTGGTTTGTTTACATACACTTTCTCTTTAAGGTATCCCCATAAGAACCTCACAAGCGATTGAAGAAGTGAGAGTTTCAGTGCGTGAAAATCCTTCTCAATCAATTCGCAAACGCAGTCAAGAACTTGACATTAAAAAAACGTCGGTGCAAAAGATTCTGAAACGAGATTTACATCTTACAGCCTACAAAATTCTGTTCGTTCAAAAACTGAACGTTACCGACTACCCTCTCCGACTGCATTTTGCAAATGAAGTGCTTCAACGCTTCCCAACGTTTGAAGACATTCTGTTTAGTGATGAAGCGACTTTCACTTAAATGGCCACGTAAATAAACAGAACTGCCGCTACTGGGCCAACTGGTGTGTGTGTGTGTGTGTGTGTGTGTGTGTGTGTGTGTGTGTGTGTGTGTGTGTGTGTGTGTGTGTGTGTGTGTGTGTTGTGGTGGTCGTCGGCATTAATAAAATTTCTTGTTAGCACGATAACTCAACTAAATCGTGTCAGATCGATCGGGTTTTGACTGATTCTGATCGGGGACGTCTACCAGCACCTATTTATTCTGAGATAAATAGAACACACTCTACCATGTTCATGGGTCATGAGAAAGCACAATGGTGGACTATTTGAGAAATTGGCTTTATTAGCACGATCACTCAATTAAATCCTGTCGGATCGATCGGGTTTCGACTGATTCTGATTAGGGACGTCTACCAGACGACATCTATTGATTTTGAGGTGGATGGGACACACCCCACCCTGTCCATGGGTCATGAGAAAGCACGATGGTGG
This sequence comes from Rosalia funebris, assembly GCA_037954035.1. NCBI lineage: Eukaryota > Metazoa > Arthropoda > Insecta > Coleoptera > Cerambycidae > Rosalia > Rosalia funebris. The sequence goes on along the minus strand of JAZFAV010000003.1, from coordinate 24,501,163 downwards.
ACTATTTGAAAAAAGTAAAACTTTCGCATGTATCGCAAATATTCTACATTTATGTGTCGGTTTATTTTTTCTCGGCCACTCAGTTTCGAGATAGAGATATTCTACGTGCGGAAAAGTCCGTTTTAAGGTTTTAAAACTGTTTATTTTTTCAATATATTACTTCAAATGAAACAGTATGTACGAATAGAAGTACAGTTTTAAAAACTAATAACGATAAGCTAAAGATTTCTTGAAATGATGTAACTTTTTTATCGGTTTGTCGACTTGTTAATGAATAAGAATTATTTAACTACCATATATAACTAATTTAGGTAATTCAAACTATCCTACAATCCGCAGTACATTTTTTTGCCAGCGGATGGCCAAAAATTAAGCCACGCCCCCACCAAGATTCCCAATACGCAAAATTACTATCAACTTTTTTGGTCTTTTAATTATTTATGTAAAATAAATCCTAGAAAAATCAAACTAACGTGAAATAAAGTATTTTCGCGTACTATATTTTTCTCATATAGTATAGAGTATAATTTCTATTATATAAGTATCTTTATAATTTCATTATAAGTACGGGTGGCAACCCTAGACTCCGGTTTCAAAATAGTGGGCAGTAAAGTATAGAACACTATTTTTATGAGCTGGTAATACGATTCAACAATTCTCGTGTCTATTTTACTTGTAAATTGTAAATACCGCTCCCTGCACTGTGATCTCTACTATCTTTAGTCGCGCGCAGACAGTTGCCACTCTCCTTGTCTCTCTTGTTTGCCTATTATAGCAGCCAAACAAAGAGCGAATTACTTACTGCCTACAATTTAGGAACTAGAGTATAGTTACGACCATTCTCTGTTTCTACACAGATTTGGCAGTCATTGAACTCTAGAAGGTTACTATTCATTTCGTCGCTATTTGCCAAATAAAAACTCTCTTATCTTGCCGATAAACAGAACAGTCTACCTGAGCCTAGCCATAAAAACAAGCCAGGTATGTTTTGAGATTTTTTATTTGGCAAATAGCGATGAAATAAACTATATTTATAGTTTACTTATAGTTATAGTTTATTTATAAACTATAAGTATAGTTTATTTCATCGCTATTTGCCAAATAAAAAATCTCAAAACATAGCGTGGCTTGTTTTTATGGCTAGGCTCAGGTAGACTGTTACATTCTTGCATCCTTAAGGCACATTTTGGAGCTTATGACATTTGTTAGTGAACAGCAAAACGTGTTCACCCTGTATCACGATTTTTTTTTTTTTTTTTGAAAACACAATTTCCTGATTTTCATAAACTATTTAGGTAAATTTAAAAATATATACACATTTTACGATATCTATTTTTTGCTCACCTCAGCTTCCCGTAACTTTTTCAAGGCCTCCATTGTGTAAGGTCAGTACGGATCATTGTGGTGCACCTATTGGTTTTATAAATATTTATAAATGAGGATAACACAATTTATTATTGCTCCGTGCGCTTTCTGACCTCTAAATATTAAGTAATCAATTATCGGCGATAAACCAGTTAATGTTATAAATAAGTCGTTAAGACAACAATGTAATTTCGCAAATTTACTTGAGACGGGCGACGAAAAAAAATGGTTATATATAACTTTCGTATCGTTCGTCGTACCGCCGATAAACTGGCTACGGCGAGGAAGGGAGATAAATAATTGCGTTTAGCCCGAATCAAAATAGTTGAATGTCACAATAATCGCGTAATAAAAAATCCGGGAGTATTTTTCTCACTTCCGAGAGTAAAATAATAAACGAGGGCTGTTACGTTTGCAATCTGCAAGGAGTAACTTCATAATTTGCAACGTAGTATGATATTTCTTATCATCGCATTTATACAAGGTGCTTGAAAAGTCTGGAGTAAACTCGATATTTTTTAAAAGCATGCACTGTCGAATAATAATCTCGAACAAGTCATTTTATTTTTTTTCTTGCACATATTTTGAGGTATATAAAACGTAGATGGCGCTGTTAAAATTCCGGATATGACGTCACCGATTATTATTTTAAATAGCAACAAAATATTTTGATTATCTCTCTGATTACGGTACTATGGCATCATTTACATTTATTTTGCAAATAAAGGCTAACAAGTTAGAAGTATTTGATGATGAAAACTCAAAGTGGTTGCATGAAAAATACTAAACCTGCTGTTAGATTAAAAATAGTAAATATAGGGTGTCTCAGTTGGAACTATAGGATTTTAATTGGGCGCCATTTGTGTTCTGTTAAAGACAAGGCGTCACTATTTAACTACTGTCATCTACAACCTATACGTCAATATGCCGTGATTAACAGTTCAACAACGAATAGTTTGTGTACAACTGTTTTATGAAAGTGAGCGATCATTTACAGCTGAATTAAGAAAAATTCGCACAAAATTAGGCTAAAATGAAGTCTATAGATTTAAAAGTTCATAACTTAATCAAGAAAATTGAAGAGATGGGTCCTGTTATTGATAAGGCAACACCAATACGTCCTCGTCGTGGTCGGTCAGATGAAAATATTGCTGCGGTGAGAGAAAGTGTACGGGAGTATCCAAACACATCAATTCGATGTCGTGCACAACAATTGAATCTATCAAGAGCAACCACGCATCGGATTTTAAAGAAAGATCTGCATCTGTCAGCATATAAAATTCAGTTGACACAGCAATTAAGAATTGCGGGCCATTTACAATGTTGTACATTTGTTAATTGGGTATTAAAAAAGAAATAAGGTGATGCTGATTTTTGCAACAAAGTTTTGTTCAGCGATGAAGCACATTCTCATCTTGACGAATACGTTGACGCAAACAAAACTGTCGAATTTGGGGTGCTGAAAATCCACATGCTGTTCACGAAAAAGAAATGCGTCCACAGAGATGCACGGTTTGGACTGGCGGAGTAACTAAACCATACTTCCTTAAAAATGGAGCTGGTAATGCGACAGTAAATGGGGAACGTTATGGTATGGTTTGTATATGACATTCGTTAAATATTGACACCCTATCTTTGACAGAAAACAAATGGCGCGCGATTCAAATCCTATAGTTCCAGCTGAGACACCCTATAGAAGACGATAAATATTATTTAAAACCAATAATATTGCCCAACAATACACACTATTTCTAACGCACTGTATAACTAACTAAGCCTTCTTTAATGGCAGAGATGTTAATGATACAAAAACGTAAAGACTGGCAGTTATTCGACCTTGAACTGTTAAGCCCTATTTTCATCGTTATACATTTATTTGGATACATTTATTTTCTACAAAATATTTATATTTTCGAATAAACAATTGCTTACAAAATTGCGATTAGGATAAGAAAAGTATTTTATACTAAATTGTTATTAATAACACAGTATACTATCGTAGTATATAATATTTCGTAATTGTTTATAGCGATTCTATATTAGTACCTAATTAATAAGTGCACATCCTTCAAAAAACAAAACTGCAGATTATGATTGTTTGTAATTTCAATTTGATTACATTAAGTTTTGATATGCGCAGTGCCGCGTTTCTCTCAATTTTGAATACACCATATACACTGTGTCCAAGATAAAAATACACAGCACGGGAATCTCGGAAACGGTAGCAGATACGAATTCGGTTAAATAGGGGAAAAAGTTTACATAATTAGGATGCCATCCCCGTGGCCTTAACCAATTTCAAAAAATATTTTTCGTTTTTTAATTATTTCGAAAAGGGTAGTAGATTTTTCAGGTTCGTAGGTATTCGTTTTCGCGTAATTATCAAAAAAATTAAAACACAAACAGCATCATTGTACTTTGTAATAAACTATAACGTGACAATGGTATTTTTGTCCTCCGACGTTTCTTATTCGTGAAACCATCATCGGTGTAATTTCTTTAAATACGGATTTGGATCGAACTAGCCTGCTAAGAACAACGACGTTGAGTTTTAACGATCTGTCATAAATAGTCGTTGACCGTTTCATTTTGTGGCCTTGTGGCCTTTAAATTTACTGATGGAATCATTTTCGAATGAAGACAAATTTGATATGGTTTGGTTGTGTTACTGCTGAAAATTTGTCTCCATAGGTGCCCGGAAAGAAGGCAACCTGAGAACTATTTTTAGAAGATTTTCAAAAGCCCATCTGTTCTCGATGAAAACCATGTAACGATAAAAAAGTAAACAGTGTACTGTTGACTGTTACTGAAATCCTACTGTATGAACTAGAGAAATTCAACAGACTATGAAGATAGAGAAACACAGATCCAATTTGCAAATATCAGTTGCATCTTTATAAATTTGGAATTTACCAAGGATTTAGGCCGAAAGACGAAGAAAGGCTCAGGAGACTCCGTGAGCGGTAAGCTAGGAAATGTCAGGACGATTTTTTTTTTATAAAATAAATTGGGTAGATGAAACCACTGCACCATGTGCACCACAATTGTTGGTTTCAACAAGACGGCGCCCCAGCACATATTTTAGGGCTGTTCGTGAATAGTTATCCAATCGGTTCCCAGAGAAATGGACTAGCACTCATTCAGCAATATGGCCAGCACGGTCGCCGGATATGGAACTGGATTTTTTCTTTGAGAACATATCAAAAACTTCGTATACAGGCATAATTGTGAAAATGAACAGGAATTGGGAAGAGGATAATTTAGGATTAATAATGAACAAGATTGAAGAAGAGAAGAAGGGCTTGTGTTACCGAAGCATTTCAGAGCATTACTTCATAAATACTAACTTAAGTTTTAGACTCTACTGAATTATATTTATAACCAGATGGACAAAGACCTAATAACTGATGATGGTTCCACGAAGACGAAACGTCGAAAATATCTCTACCACGTTAAACTTTATTACAAAGTACATGAAGCCCGATTTGTTTGTTTTTCCAAATTTTTGATAGTAACGTGAAATTTTTTTTTAAAAAACTTCAAAAATTTAATTTTTTTGATATTATTCAAAAACGAAACATAATTTCTGAGGTCGGTTATGACCACTGTGATAGTATCCCAATTACACAACTTTTTCCTCGTTTAACCGAATTCGTATCTCCTACCACTTCTAAGATATCCATGTTGAAAAGGTACAGGAATGTCAATTCCTACGTTCTGAATGCAAAAGAAATGAAATTTTATGTAACTGGAAATTTCTCTAAAATAATGAACCCATAGTATTTGAGACTGCGCACGAGCGAACGCTCGCATGGCTGAGACAGTCCAGGATAATATCACTCTGTTTCCGTTGTTTCCACTATAATTAAGACAGCTAGGAAAACTATATAACTAACAAATCACATTGAGCGAGACTGCGCTAGAGCGAACATGCTATGTTGCTATTATTCGATTAAATACTAGCAAGGATTGTGAATTGTAAGTACTACAGGAAAACGACGCCCAAATTCCTAGACATCAACTATGTAATAGGGATTTTCGCAAATCCGACTAATACTCTATTCCCCAAACTCCAGATAAGGCTAAATGCTAAATGGGAGAATTCGCAATTACGGTAATACGCGCGATAATAATTATCTCATTCATAATCCGGGAAAGTAAACAGAGGTTATGTAAATATATCGTAACCTTTTTTGGATTACATTCGTGTTTATACATTGCAATTTAGAGGTGACATATTTATTGAGTGGATCGATTGGTATAGTCTGTTTCGTATCAGTTGGCACTTTTTGCTGGCAAATATATAAAGGCTTAATAATATTCCGATTAGTAGGATTTTATTCTGTTGATGCCGTTATAGGTATGTTTATTCCCTTCTATGTTACGATAAAGTAGGCCATGGAAATGTAGACAATATTGGAATTACACACGGCGAAGCCCCCTCATCATTTTTATTTTAACAGCGAAAGAAAAATACTTGGGCTGCTCGATTTTCGATTTAATCCAGGCCTGGTTTTGTACATAAATTCCCAAATTCCATCATCACCACCAGCCCCCTTCCCGTGACAACTACCATCACAATATTCTTTTAAATGGCCAGGGGTTTCATGTTGTAAAAAATGTTATAAAATTGTCTATTCATCAGTGTGAAGAAATAGATACACTAGGCACAAAAATTAAGGGATGTAAAAAAAATTTAAATTTTTAGTTTATTTTCAAAGGGCTGTTTTCCGATGGCTTTTTTATAATTACTGGAAAATTGCTGATGGTAAAATAATTTGATCTGAAGATCTGAAAACTAGAAACTTGGAGCTTCAATTTGCTTTTTTTAAATTTCTCTGCGACCAGTTTTCTCCAAGTCACAGCCCATTGAAAATCCCCAAAAAATTTAGGATTTTTTTACATCTCTTAATTTTTGTGCCTAGTGCCTAATATTAACTTATTAAAAAGTAGTAATAATAATAAGTTAATAATAATTTATTGAAAAGAGAAATATATTAAAGTCTAGTATATTTCAAAGGCGTTTTATTTTCCTTCATTTCCAATATCAGCAGTAAAAGGTATACAACTGAAATAAAACTTGCACCGAAAAGGTGGTCAGCAGACATGGTAAAATTCTACCACGACCTTGAGGTTCATGCCACCCCAAATTGGCGTGCCCCTATATGTACTCCATTTGGTCTAAAATTGTTGTCAAAGTTTACACCACATTTCAGCCAGTGTACACTAAAATTGATGAGAACCGTGTAAAAAAAATAATCGTGAACTTATATAAAACTTATAGACGTCAATATAAATAAAAATTATGTTACTATTAACTGGAAATGTAAAACGAACAATTCAATTATGTTTTAATTATGTGAGAGCACTATTTAAGGTTCAATTTCAAGTCTCTACAATATAAAACTCCTCTTGTATTGGGAAATATTCTCAGTCCACATGCCACGTATCTGTTCCTTAATTTATCATCAATCTTTATAGATCTCATACGAACGAAGCGCTTAATAGCAAGCATCGGAGGACGTCAAAATATGTGAGATGTGAAGAATGAATCCTTTTACACGACTCAAGTTAACCACTGCGAGGATTTATTGTATTAGTTTCTCCGGGGTTTTATTTCCGAAACCCGCCGTTATCTTACCGTTTGTCGATATTACGAGCGTCCAATATATCGGGTGTCCCAGCGAGGGGTAGCCGATTATGTTTGTAATTATTGGGCAAATAAATGACGTTTCTGCAATAATTTCGGGTTCAATTGTTTATTTAAACTATGCCATTAGACATGGAATACAATATCTTGTAAGTGGCCGCCTCTGCTTCTCTGGCAGCAGTGGATTCTTTTGATGAAGTTTTCCATCGCTTCGCGGCATAGCTGTGGCCCTATGTCCCCAATAACTTCGCTAATGTTATTAGCCCCACAAGAAAAAGTCTTAAACGCTTAGCAGATGCCTCACGACGACCCATAATTGCACGTAATTTTCTTTCAGTGCCCACAATTGATCCATTACTTTCGTAGTACGCTTTGACAATAAGTATGCATTCCTGAACAGTATAGCGCTCCATTTGGTAATGGCATACTCTCCACGTAATAAAGGCATCAACTTCCAAAACCTGCTGCAAGAGTAATGGCGGCAAATTTAAATCAGCTACCTCTCGCTGGGACACCCGTTATAACACATATTTGGTATTTTAATTTAAAAAAAAACAAGTCGGTAAGAAATAGTTAAGGATTTAAAAAACAAATTACTAGATTAGTACTAAGTATCAATTAACTTAATAAGCTATAGAGCACTTCTACTACACGAATTTTTAAATATACAGTAAATAACAGTTAAGGAAGCAAAAAAATTCCGAAAAATTTTCAGTGATTCTTGAGGGGCTATAAGTTTCTGAAAAATGGTCACATAGAGAGGAAAAAACAGTTTTGAAGGTCGAAAAAGATTCTGGGCTACGGTTACTGCGCGATCTGAAAAAATACCGCGAGGCAAACACTTTTTTACGAGCGTCTCTGAATTCTCTTTTCGGGCTAAATCGATACAAAGCCCGGTTGGTACATTTATTCAGCTTTGATAGAGTTTTTTAACGGGCTCTGCACGACCATTTGTTGCTGAGATATCGGTGGTTGAATAAAGAATGATAGCTTTGTTTTTGGTCATCGATATCTCAGGAACTAATAATCGCATAGCGAATCGAAGGATAGTTTTGAAAATTTAAATAACCCCTCTATAAATGACGAATGTGGTTTTTGAGCACGATTTTTTTACCCTCGCTATTAATTTGAAAAAAGTAAAAAAACTGCTGACTTTTTAAAAACTCTGCCGTCACTTTACAAATATTGAGAAAAATGCTAATGTTGCCATGTTTTTTTAGCTTATTATACTCCCAATAGTCCTGTAAATTTTCATATTGATCCATCGAACCGTTATTTCCCCGAATGATGATAGTTTTCAACAGCATTAAAGTGAGAAGATTATTGCTTTGAATCATCATTTAATGATTAGCTAGATGGTAAAACATTTTCATTACTTTGCTTACAATATATGGTCGAATTAAAGCCGAATAAACAGGCTAACCGGTATTTGCATTGATTAGTCCAAAAACATTATTCGGACTAAAAGGCAGAACCTGTCATCATTGTGATAGTTTCTTTCATTCTCCCACATCTTTCTTCACCCCGAATCGAAGCTGTAAAAATCAAAATTGTCTTTTAAAGTAAAACCGAAACTGTTTCCTATATACAATCACTCTTTCCTGTTTATTTTGGTATATTACTTATTTGGTAAAACTGTATAACAGTTCAGCTCTAAGTCTTTATGTACAACTTTAGTGGTGGTGGGTTTCTGACACCCCGTCTTTATTTATAATAACATAAACGTTGAATCTTCTGTTTATCAAGGCAAGATCTTTCACCATTTTCATAATTTCCTTCGTTGTCCTTCGTCTTTATTCCTTCTTTCATAGATTTATACATTTTGGATCGTCCCGAATCCATTCTCTGCCTTATCAAAACTCTTTTTAACATTTCCTCTAACTTTCAGAACCAACGTTTTCTCTTAAAATATGACGAGAGCATCTTTTCCATAGACAATCATTGTGGAGTAAATGTTTTTAGATATACATCATCAATAACTGTGTAACGATTCTGATACTACAGTATCTCTTGATATTGTAGCTGTTAGAACCATTGAAACATCGTTTTGATATTACCAATATGTGGCAGGAAACCACACCACAGATGAATTGAATTAGAAAATGTACATTTAAGTTAACTCTTCGCAACTCCACAATTTTTCGTGGAAAACTAAAACGTACAGCTCGTCAATAATAGGAACAAGTGTGACATTTCTATGTTGCGTAGAAGAAAAAGTAAGGCAACACTCGGAGGAAGAAGGATGCACTTCACGCACGACCAGATAGAACTATTACACAATTGATATTGTACATACACAATATTCATCGATATTCATTCTGTAAAGGCCTCAATGGGACTGAGTAAAGACCAGGCTATTTACTTCACACCTCGTAGACCGTCCGATATTGCAGTTTTGAGACTTATTCCTACTCTTGACGATATAACTTTTCAAATTCGGATTCATTTCAAACGAACCACAGTTTTGAAGAGAACTCAAAGGCATATTCCATGATCTGTGAATGGCCTTAGTCTGGTAGAAATCCCAAATATAAAACTGAAAACAGGAAAACCTCGGCGTTTGACAAAATCAGTTGTCCAGATTGGAATTGAAAGTATATTGGGCAGACTGAAAGAGTACTCGTAGCTAGATTGAAGGAGCACTTGGCTCACTTAAGATATAGAAAATCGAGACAATCTACGTTTCCAACTTAAAGTTAGTTAAAAGCATAACCAATAATAGGTTGTTGATCGTCTTTGAAGTCGATCAATATAGTGTTTGAAGATGAGGCCAGTCCGGTTAACAAATCACGTGTCGAACACATCAACTATTTTATTGTTTAGAGACTAGCAAGTGGGAATTCGGGGCAAGCGAATACCCATTTATTATGAACTACGTACCCGCCGAACATATTTAGACGCACGGTATCAGCGACACATCCAGGCGGAATTCCGAGGAAATTCGAACTTATCTGATTCATATAGAAGGTCTCCACTGTCTGCGTCCGACGTCGTCGTAGGCAGCCATGAACGTCGCGATTCGCCGTTACCGAGAATTTTTCGGGTTTTATTACTCACAATCAATGAAATTATTCTGACGTCAAGAATGGGACACATGTAGGGGATTGTGTACCGCACATCAGCAGGAAATATAAAATACAGACCTTCTAAACTATGTATAAACAATAATTAAAACTTGTTATTGAATATAATCTATTTATATAATGAATGGAAGGAAACGGGTAAATCAGTGACTCGTGTTTGTAATACAGTTCTAGAAATTGAACCGTTTGGATCTACGAGTACGATAGTTGGTCACCCATCTGAGAAAGGATCTGTTCTTATCCGTGTCTTCTCGAACCAAAATTAGAAGTGTTGGATGTTTGTCCGAGTCCTATTTTAACTTCAAATTAAATTTGATTTTTGTTAAAAAAATAGTAGTTTAAGTTTTATATTCAAAATTGCTTAGCGCATTTTCAAAAATGCACTCTACACCGAGAAAACAGTTTATTTATTGTTAATGAATTACGTATATGAAAAATAAATGCTGATGCCGGAGATGGTGAAACGAATACGTTACTCTTTAACAAATAATACTACATGTTTACTAATTCCTATCTGTCTCCTATTGACCTGTCACAATTATTGACCTATCGAATCATGACAGCCCAAATGGCGCGCAATTCAAATCTTGCGATCTTATTGTAACACCGTTTATTATTATATTATATAGTACTCTTATTTTATCAGGTGAGAACTATGTTTGTTGTGTGAAATAAACTGTTGGTTAATATTTACATATCAACTACAGATCTCCAAATAAATATATTTATGTGAAACAAATGCTATATTTAGCTTAAAATAGCTAACTTGATGTTGAATAAATTAAAAGGTACCATAGTACCAAAGCCAATACCCTATACCTGTTTCAGTTCAACTATGATTCTCGTTGAAAATCACAGAATAAAAGAAAAAAACATTTGCCTACTACGAACACAAGTAGTACACATTACCCCAATATGCACCTTATTGAATATAAAAACCACATGCAGGTCGAGGTATGGCATATAAAATTGAAATACGTTTCAAATAGAGTATCAGAATTGGAAGTAATTAAAATAAAAAGCGATGGAATATTTTTCGTCGTATTTTTGGGACACTTAAATAATGAACTAAATGTGGATAAGGGCGAAAAAAGTAGACCATATACCGGGTGGCCCACGAAGTTTTGGCCAGTCGATATCTCGAAACCTATTTGAACAATAATTTTGAAAGTTGGCGATGTTGAACAGTCGAAGCATTGCCCATTTTTGGCATAAAAGGACTTTATTTCGCCCTGAACATTTCCGGTCACGTGACATAAAATTCAAAATTTTAAATGAGACACCCAGGATGTTATTACAATTTTGTGATGGTCTATCTAATACCAATCCAACGATACCATACTTATTAGCATGTTTATGTAAAACAGTGATAATCTGAACTGTTAAATGAATATATTGATTTTTTAAAACTTTTATTGAAGAAGATAGATAATTACACAGCAAAATACAATAATTATAAAAATCATTCAGTTGATGTTCAAATTGATGTCCACCTTCATTAACACAATACTCAAATATTTTTAAAGCATTTGTGTAGCATGCTGCTTTAATCATTTCTGGTGTAACAATTTGGCACGCCTGCACCTGGGGAGCGACCCGGCCAAGATATTGTATCATTTACATCGTAAAATGTAAAGGTATAATAATCTTATTACTATTTTTACAAACACAAAATCTACTACTACTGCTTGACAGCTCTTGACAAGTAGTGATGTCTTTCTATTGCTAGAAAAACTTTTTTGTTTTCCACCTACGTTTCTTTTTTTTAATAAAAATAAAGAAACGTTCATAAACAGTTTATCATTACTGTAGTGACGCAAAAACTTGACAGACATGGTATCATTGGATTGGTATTAGACAGTCCATCACAAAATTGTAATAACATACAGGGTGTCTCATTTAAAATTTTGAAGTTGATGTCACGTGACGGGAAATGTGCAGGTGAAATAAAGTCTTTTTATGCCAAGAATGGGTAACATTCGATTGTTTAACATCGCCAATTTTAAAAATTGTTGTTCAAATAGGTTTCGAGATATCGACTGGCCAAAACTTCGTTGGCCACCCGGTATATCGCAAGATATTATTTATTGTCGATTAAAGAACGAAATGATATCCAACTGGATTATAGCCAACTATGATTTTCGTTAAAAAATGCTTTAAATAGTAACTGGAAGTTTTATTTAAATGTGTAGGCGTCCTTGGAGTCTACTCTAAAAGGTGTATCGAGAGGGTGAATTATTATTGTCTAATTCATAAAATAATAAAAATATGTACCAAAGAGAAACAACCCAATTCCTGTTCATAACCCAAAAACAAATGACCCAACTAACCTTAAGTTATACCAACGAAATCGTGGTTGCTTTCGCGTCTCTTACAATTCCTATAAAGGCATCTAAACTTGCCCTCATTTCTTTTTTCTTAATATAAAACTGAAAATTCAAAATTCAGTAACATCCCGGTAATAAATCTCCTGATTTCTTTTTTTTTCAAATCAAATCCACTTTCCCGACATAAAACGTGTAATCAATCTTTCATTTTCAGGTCGTCCAGGCGACCTCCGCATCGTGGGTATAATTAAAGGAAGTCAATAGACTATCCCCTGGGGTGGTTTACATACGTGGGTAATTTGATTCTGTAATAAAAGGGTAAGAATGGGACAGTGGAGGGGCGGGAGCGTTTTGCAAGGGGGCGAAAGTAACTAATTAAATGTAGGTTATGTTTAGTGATAAAGGATTAGTAGACAACGTTGCCGTAAATTGAGCGTTTTTGCAGTATTCGGTAATTTATTCGAACGCTGATTGATTACTCTCTATAATATAATTGATTACTCTCTGTAATTTGGAATTTGAATTTTTCATATGCAGTATGATGAGAAAGTATGCAAGTTTGCAAAGTGAAGTTACAGTTTGGCTTTATTAACATTTTATCAAAAAGTATTCGATTAAGAACTTCGAAAAGTCGGGATACTGCCACAGTCTTCCGAACTGGTTTGCAGTCAACATTGTTTAGTACTACACAATAACACGGAGATACATAAAAAATTATCAAGCATAATCAAAACTGAAATTGCATTTTTTTAATTATTACGTTTAGTTTAATTCCATCTTAGCTGGCTACACACTACTCAGGTTATGTTCAGGGACAAAGAGTTAGTAGACAATATTGCCGTGAAGTTGCCGTAATCTCGGACTCTCTCTATATGCAATTTTTAACAGTCAATATGATAAGAAAGTTACGATATGACCTGCTAACATAAAAAAACTAAACGATTTCGAAAAATTCATCTCTCGTCATAGGATTCGAATAAGAATTTTTCGGCTATTGCGAAACGCGAGGGCTTCCCTCGGATGCCACTGCGAAGTGGAACGGTGACCCATTATGTCGGCGCGGTGCAGCGCAAACATAAAATTCTCCGAATCACGAATTATTGACATGTAAAAAAAGTAATTAAAAGTTATGATTTTCCTATAAATCGTGTTTAGCTCAGTGGTCTCCTATTCATTTAATGGAGTTTTATAATTGCCGGCGCGTTATATTTAGAATCGTAAGACGCCCCGGTCAGTGGGTGATAATTTCAGGAAATATCTCTCGCAAAAGAATTGCCACATTGACGCGGCCACGATAAACGTCTGCGGGGGATATAGGGACGCCTACGGGGTCGTCGCGTAGACGTTCAGCTTGAAATAATCGAATGGCGAGCGACGTCGTCATTAGGCAACTCGTTTACATTGGACAAACGCCGGAAATAACATCGATAAGACTAAACATACACAAACATGACACACAAAACGTAATACGTATGATACTACATCAAATGTGCGATAATCTTCCTATAAACACGAAGAAATGTAAAGGCGTGTCTTTTAGTAGAAATCGGGATCCTTGAATAATTAATTACACCATACAAGACATTGTTCTTAACAGACTCAAAGTTATAAATGACCTTGGCGTTGTTTTTTCAACTTGTCTTTTAATAACCACATTTACATGATTAAAAAAAAATCCTACAAAAGTTTGGGGTTCGTAATTAGAGACAGTAGGTATATACTATACAATAAATTATTACTATACACTATGGAAAAGCAGCCTGGAGCACCTGAAAAATCTCACAAAATATTTCTTTCTTGCAAAAACGCTCGAAGGTTTCAACAGGTGTTTTAAATTTGCCGCCTTTTGATATACTTTAGTTCTATGTAGCAAAGCACCCCGAAAGTGCTTTGCTATACTACTGTCGTCGCTAAATTGATACACGCGCAAAGATCCATTATACAAATTGTAAATGAACCAGACGTAGGTACCTGATAAGGCACCTCCTCATTATGCCCTTCCTTTTCGCATTCTATTGGATAACATATTTTCGCGGTACGGTAACGTGGAGCTATAGATTGACCACCTCTTGACCCAGATCTTGCATCCCTTGATTTTTTCTTATGGGGTCATTTAAAACCCAAGTCTACGCCAATAAACCCGAAGTCGTAGACGATTTAAAGGAACGGATTTGACAGGAAATGCGCTATAGGTATATCGGTAGGCGGGAAATATTTGACAGAGTGCAGAATGAATTTATTTTAAGACTAGAACACTGTCGAATATCTAGTGGGCAATAGTTTTAACACATTATTAGTTAATGTACTTGTTTGTTTATACATAAATCAATTTTTAGAATTAAAACTTCGTTTGCTCTTTCTCACAGTAACTTTTTTACACAGCTTAATAAATGTTTTATAACAATACTCAAAAAAATGAGCTCTTTCATTGTATTGAAAAAAAAATAGGGGTTGCCATTTAAAAAAAAACACCCCCTTTGACCCACAAACATACGCCACTGTATATAGAACTAAATTATTCCAAAGGACGGCAAATTTAAAATACCTTTTGATCCTTTCGAATGTTTTTGCAAGAAAAAAAATGTTTAACTTCTTTTCCACAGTGCATAATTAATTTATAAACTGTGAGAGCGCGACTTGAATCGGTTTCCATATTCCAGGCATGGCATCCTGTATTCAACACGCATGCACAGTTTAGAACGTGTTCAGAGGCAATTTTTAAAGTTCATGCATTAGAAAAAAACCCGGCTCTACTCCGCCATAGGATTTCCAAACGATGTATTATTAAATACGAACAATATTATAAGTCTCGAAGAAGAACGAACAATGCACACAATGTTTATTATTTATCAGATGAATCCAAAAAATTATTTACTAGTGTAAATTGGTCCCAAAAGGACAAGAAATAACGCCTACGTCTTCAGAAAACGGTTAAACTAATGCCCTATCCAAATACAAGATGAAGAATATTCGTTTTACTTTAAAATGTTCGCCTCTTTAATGGATAAGCCAACCATGTCAGATAAAAATGCATACACTGGCACATAAAGGATGGAACAAATTGGATAATGCGTTACGTCAAGGCATATTATATCGAATAGTTTGTGTACAACTGTTTTATGAAAGTGAGCGATCATTTACAGTTGCGTTAAGAAAAATTCGCACAAAAAATTAGGGCAAAATGAAGCGCCTATAGAGTTAACAGTTCGTAACTTAATCAAGAAATTTGAAGCGACGGGTTCTGTTATTAATAAGGCAACACCAATACGTCCTCGTCGCGGTCGATCAGATGAAAATATTGCTGCAGTGAGAGTAAGTGTACGGGAGTATCCAAGCATATCAATTCGACGTCGTTCACGACAATTGAATATGTCAGGAGCCACCACGGAGCGTATTTTAAAGAGAGATCTGCATCTGTCAACATAAAAAACTCAGTCAGCACAACAATTAAAAGTTACAGGCCATTTACAACGTCGTACATCTGTCCATTGGATGTTAGAAAAGAAAGAAGGTGGTGCTGATTTTTGCAGCAAAATTTTGTTGAGCGATGAAACACATTTTCATCTTGACAGAACACACATGGCGCGCAACTCAAATCCTATAGTTCCAACTGAGACAACTTATATAACAGCACATAGTTTTCTCACTTGTGACACAAATAATAAAATCCAAATACCAGAACCGTCTATATGGGGTAGGGGTATCAACATGATACTATTCATGAACTATGCTTGATTACCTGAGCACCGTCTTTCCCAATAAGTGGATTGGTAAAAGAGGACCTATTGAGTGACCAGCTAGGTTCCCGGAGATAGCTCCACCAGGCTATTGTTTATGGGCTTACTGTAAATCCAAGGCAAATCTTAACAGACCAAATAATATTGAAGCAGTAAAGGAACGGTGAAACGCTAAGTAATTTTACGAGAATTTACAGTTTTGACTTGGATATTGTCAAGAGGTGACTGATAGATTATTTGAAGACTCAATGGTTTTTATTTATATCAATTATATTTTTCGTAACATTGTATTTCGCCTTGATTTTACTAAGCGATTCGGAGTTACTCATCTACCTAACCTCTAGACGCAGATACACACAACCACACCCAGTCAAATGATATGGGAATCGAACCCACGTCCTAATTATTCCACGCCAGCAATCTACGCCAGTTTCAGGGAGCTTGGAGACCTACGGCGAAATAATTATGGAACAATTTACTCTAATAAGATCTGGCCACGCCTCTAACATCCATCACTTCGGATTTGAACTGGAAGTTGAGTAGTCTTTTATGAAAAGACCCAGACCAATCCTTGCCACCACTCGGCGTTGATACCGGGACATTTTTACTTGCTTGCCCAGTAAATTACCCAGCTTGCCAGTGTATTAATCAACTTGTATTAGAATTTTCCAGATCGAGTTAATAATCGTCCTGCAGATAGTCACAGAACAGATAAAACTACATGGCTTTAGTTTAATCAACCTCGTTCATTATCGATACTATTACCTCCACAAATATTTACTAACCCTCCACAATAATGTGAATCATTATTTCACTTCACTAGGCTATTTTTTATGGGCTTACTGTAAATCCAAGTCATATCTTAACAGACCAAATACTATTGAAGCAGTAAAGGAACGGTGAAGCGCTAAGTAATTTTACGAGAATTTACAGTTTTGACTTGGATATTGTCAAGAGGTGGCTAATAAATAATTTGAAGACTTAATGGTTTTTTATTTATATCAATTATATTTTTCGTAACATTGTATTTTGCCTTGATTTTACTGTAGCGACTCGGAGCTACTCATCTACCTAACCTCCAGATGCAGACACACACCCAGTCAACTGATGTGGGAATCGAACCCACGTTCCGATTATTCCGCGCGAGCAGTCTAGGCCAGCCCCAGGGAGCTTGGAGACCTACAGCGAAGTAATTATGGAACAATTTACTCTAATAAGATCTGGCCATGCCTCTAACATCCATATCACTTTGGATTTGACCTGGAAATTGAATAGTCTTTTGTGAAATGACCCAGACCAATCCTTGCCACCACTCGGCGTTGATACCGGGACATTTTAAATTGCTTGCCAAGTAAATTACTCAGCTTGCCAGTGTATTAATCAACTTGTATTAGAATTTTCCAGATCGAGTTAATAATCGTCCTGCAGATAGTCACGGAACAGATAAAACTACATGGCTTTTAGTTTAATCAACCTCGTTCATTATCGACACTATTACTTCCACAAATGTTTAATAACCCTCCACAATAACGTGAATCATTATTTCGACATATTTGTGGTATACTCGAGCTCCTGTCGACCAGATCGATCTGCGGCGTTCGAAATACGAGTATCTGATAATTTGATAACTTTTTAATCCTATCCGAATCATATCTGTGCATTCCACAAAACACTTAGCGATCTCAATCGTACATAAAAATAAGTAAATAAACACGCATCGACCAATGGGGAGTCGCGATCGTTGCCGCAAAGACGTCACACCTTCGTCAAACTCTTTGGAAAAACGTTGTTTAGGGTAAACCGGGTTCGCTTTGACGTTTTTTTTGCAAACAGAGAAGTGTTTATTCGTTATTTGTTAGATGATAATTGCTGATTAAAGAGATTGTTTACGTAATTGCTGTTTAAATATTTTGTTTTTTTGTGAGAATTCAGAGAAGGGGGGAGAGGACGGTGTTCATTTTTATAAGTGGGGTACTACGCTTGCGAAAAAGATATATAAAACGAAATATTCCCAATACAAAACAAGAAACAAGTGTGATTTGGTGTGTTAACTTCCACTTTACACATCGCCAAACATAAGAAACGTTTCCTAATGTAAGACTAGATTAACAATGACTTAAAATAGTTTACACAGATAAAGCAATTGAAGACATGAATAGTTGTGCAATAATTAAAAATACGGTGGGCATTCATGTCAGTTGCTCGACGCGAGGCTAATAAAAATGAAGCGCCTAGCTTCGCGTCTACAATATGGATGGGTGGTTTCTTATATCCTCCTATGGAGGTGTTTGCAACAATTTCATTCGTACTGTGGTCCGAGGTGGTGGACCGAGCCCAGTATTGGGGGTGTTGTCACGTGTCTGGGTTTGAGTCTCGAAGGGGGGAGTTTAGCATCTCTTCCAGTGCCTCTATGTGTTTGTCCTAGTATCTATGTGTAACCTTCCCGCTGCAGCCTGAGATTTCAAGAGACTACTAGATATTTTGTTCTAGTTTCTAAGAGTTTAACTTTAAATCTGCTCAATAAACTCTCGTGCGGAATACTTCTAACTGGATAAACTCCATCAAAACGAAAACTCAGGCATTTTAAAATTTGCCTCTGAAGTTACTTACATATATGTATATGAATATGATAACCTGGATTTCACACAACAGATCTATATTCTAACTTCTCACAAAACTATCAAATAATTGTTATAACGTGTAGGTAAACAATTTAGAATTTCTTATAATTAACCCAAGCATTTTGTAACCGCTTCATCATCATGAGGTCATCAGTCCTAAGACTGGTTGGACGCTAACCTCCAGCTTCCCCTATCTTGTGCTAACCTACGCATTTCGCTAATTGTGCTACAACCTACATCCCCTACTATTTGCGAGCAGTAGTCTAATCTAGGCCTACTTCTGCCTTTATTCACTCCTATTTCTGCCTCCAAAATATCGCGGACTATTCCCCCATGTCTCAGCAAGTGGCCCACCATTCTATCTCTTCTCTTCTTTATGTTTTTCCACATACTTCTTTTCTCGCCGACTTTCTCCAATACTTCTTCGTTTCTAACCCTATCAGTCCATGGTATTTTCATCATTCTTCGGTAACACCACATCTCAAAAGCTTTTAATTTCTTCCTACTTGCTTCCCCTACCGTCCAGGTTTCGCAACCGTATAGTGCCGTGCTCCATACATATGTTTTCAAAAATCTCTTCCTTGTTTCTAAGTTTATTGCCCCCGAGCATAAAAGTGCTTTCTTTTCTAAGTATCTAAGTTCACTAAATTTGTTTAAATTAACGTTATTGATTGTAGTCAAAAGTAATAAGAGACTCTTTACGAATAAAAGATACTAAATTAAGTTCTGTATGAAATATCCACTCAATTTTTTTTTATTTTAAAGAATATTTTATGGCATTAAGTATGTAATATAATGTCGTTCAAATGTCCGCCGCGGCTTTACTTGGTGGCACATATTCGGGTGGTCCAATTTTCGATGACTTTGTCGCATAAATCTGGCTACATCTGGATGGCGTTCGTTATGTTGACTTTGATGCCATAAATTGTTTGCGGTTTATTTAGCCCCAAAGGAAGAAGTCTAAAGGCGTTAAATCGCATGATCTCGGTGGCCAGTTCACGTTACTGCTGCGCGAAGTAACCATGCCCTCAAGTCGCTCGTACAGAATGTCCATCGTGCCATTCGCTTTGTGGCACGTAGCGCCATCCTGTTGGAACCACATGTCAGTATCCATATCATCCAGTTTAGGCTACAAGAAGTTGCTTATCATCGAATTGTAGCGCTCGCCGTTGACGATTATAGTCAGTTTGGTTTGGAAGAAGTACGAACCGATGATTCCGCCAGACCAAAATCCGAACAAACCAGACCAAAATCCAGACGAAAGCAACATGTTAAACTAACCTATACCGCTATAACCTAACATATTTCGAACGTCCCTATTGAAATACCCTTTATTTAAGTTGTTAATATCATTTTGAAGCAAAATTCAGTTAAATGCACACATGCTATCTGACGAAATAGTTTAGAGTCGTCCGCATACAACAAAATTATCGACTCTAACAGATATCATTTATAAACTTGATAAATAGAAGGGACCCCAAAATAGACCCTTGTGAAACACCCGATGTTGCAAGTATTTCGACAGAACTAAGACCATAATACTTAACGGAGAATCTTCTAGTATCTAAATAGAGTTTAAAAGAACAATAAAACTGTCTGACATTCCGAAGTTGCTTAGTTTTGTAAGTAGAATACCATGGTGTAGCCTGTCAAAAGTTTTGGAGAAATCGGTATAAATAACATCTACCTGGGAAGTTTCATGCAATGCTGAAGCAATAAACTGTGTAATATAGACGACATTCTTTACAATAAATCTACCAGTAACAAATCCGTGTTGGCTTGGCAGTCAGTAATTTGAGACCTCTATGAATAATTACATCGTCCCGCATAATTTCGAAGACTTTGCTACAATTACATAATATCGTAATAGGTCTGCAGTTTTCAATTTTGCGTCTGTGACCTTCCTTCAATAGTGGACATATCTTAGCCTTTTTCCAGACTTTAGGAAGACATTGTGTATTAGGAGCCAAATGGAATGATACATTGTTAAAGGTTTAGCAAAGACAAATGTACACTCTTTCAAAACTTGGCTTATCTGGTTTATTTTTAGTTATCAATACGCAATACTTAAAAAATCTGAAATTACACAGCAAGTTTCTGACATTCCTGCCATTTTTGGAACATTTCGTAAGACTACAAACTACAATAAAATTCCAGAGTGGCGAACGCCCATTGTTGTCTAATCCCCGTTACTATTATCTCGCGAGATAATCGTGACATAATTTCCGTTGTTCCATTTACTATAAACTATAAAAGAAAATAATAATAGTCGCACTTTAACCCCTCGCCATTCACTCCAACATCCATCAAATGAAACGTGATTACTGAAATACCGAAAATCTAATACTTACATATCTCTTCATTGTTAATTCAACGGGGTTCGTATGTAAATAAACAAAACTGATAAATTAGGGTCAAAAGATCGCTGGCCGTCTCGCAAGACGAATAAGCAGTCATTATTAGTGTTTATTATTTGAGGACAACGACGTTGCGTTATCACTCACCTCGTCTGTGGCATATTAAGAATGATCCTGCGGAGGAATTCAGCGATGCACTTTTCGTGCTGGCCGTAGAGATCCGTAGGCCGTAGTCGATCTTGATTTTGTGCAGGGGCGTAGCGTACATGGATGCGAGTGATGCGTCACATCCCTTAAAAAATTGGCAAATTAGTGTTATTTAAAAATTCAATCGATTTATTCAATTATTACAATTTTTTTAATTATTTTAAACCAACCGCAAACATACAGTATTTACTTTAAACGCTCCCATCAACTTTTTTTATTTCAAATCGGCCGTGAAGGCGCCCGAAATTATTGGACTCCCGTGTTACTTGCTGCAGTGCTGAAATGCGATGGTCCAAGTTACATCCAAGCTACGCGTTAGATGGGCGATAAGGTCAGTAATCTTACACAGTCAACAGTGGAACCTGGAGTGGGTGTTGTCGTTATTTCCGGACTCAGTTGTGCGATTATGTGAACGCATCCTGGCGACTGTCGCCATAGCATAAGGAAGATTTGGAAACGCTGTTTCAGGTAATCGTAGAAAATGAAAATGAGGAATGGGATCGAGAAACCGTTATTTGTGCTAGAGGCCTTTTAACTTTATTGCGCGACTTTGATTTAATTTTTTCTTAGCAGTGTTTTCTGTAATATTCCCACATTCCGAGAATCTGTTTAAAATTCTACAGACAAAAATATTAGATATTAGTTACTGCAATAAAAAGATCGCCGATTTCAAATCACATATTCAAAAAATGATAAACCAGTTTAGTGACATTTGGGACCGTATGGACAGATTTATGTTAGAAAATCAACCACCAAGTAAAAGAATGGGTTTGGATTTAATTCCTAAAGAAGATAAGAAAAGCACCTACGCACGATCGTTTTATGAAATTGTGGACGTTATTACTTTGAACATTAGCGAACGGTTTAGTGAAATTTCTAAACTGAAATTCTTAAATCTAGATTCCACACAATTTACTTCATTCGTGAAACGTTTTCCTGGCGACCTCTTTTATTTTCTTTATATAGATACATATGGAATATTCTTTGACGCAAATCGTTTAAAAAGTGAACCTTCAGTGATTTATAATGATCCCGATATGAAAAAGAGCACTGTGTTTTTTGAGCTTCACCAATATATTATGTCCCTTCAATTATTTTCCGTTTTCACGGTACGCCGGTCCAGGTTAAATACCGAATCAAATCCGTGGGGTATTTATCTAAATCGATACGATCTATGTCAGTAAGATATAAGTTACTGATGTGTTACTGTCTTGTATGTTGCTGATGTCTTATATGTTACTGACATAGATCATATCGAATTAGATAAATCCTCCACGGATTTGATTCAGCATTTGTCCTGGACCGGCGTACTATGTACGGCACTGATGAGAACTAATAAGTTCGAAACAGATGTCTATCGTTCGGTTCCCATTCGGGACAGATGTTGAATCCTACCCGTGGCGTCTATTCTTTTCTGAAACCTTGCTGAACATGCAGAAACACGGGAAAGGGGTCGAGGATCGCTATTAGGTATAATTCAATGTCTGGCAGGGCTTTAGTCCAAGAAGTAGTTGTTTCCTATAGCGATTATGTAATAGATTTGCTATTCGGGAACTACTTATAATAGAATAACCGCTTTGCGTTTTGGTGGTTCCTTTCTCGATTCCCGACTTATATCTTATTTTCACTAAGATTTTTTTGAAGATACAAGAAAGGCAATAAAGGGCTTGTATTTTTAGCCTTGTATGCCTTTTACTAGTTCATTTTACATAGAAACATTTAGAATGAAGAAACTTTACACAATGAAACTCTAATCTACGACTATACGACATATAGAACCACTAATACCAAACCTAACCTAAATTAATTCCAACCTAACCTCAATTAATTAAATACAGTGACTGGAGGGAACGGAAACGTCTCTGGGGTACGATTTTATAACCCCATGAACAGAAATAAGTCAAGTCTAATCAACACGACGCCCGCGAAGCTAATCTTCACGTAAATCCCATGAAATAAAGCGCGTTAAAAAGAAAAATATTTCGCTTTTGTCGACGCCATTCGGGTTAAAGTTATTCGGGGGATTGTTTGCACGTTTTCTGTCCGTCATGTTCCCCGCGCGTTTTAATATTTCTACGTGTGGGCAAAATAAAAACACGATCGTGTGTCAAAATCCATTTTACGTGATGAACAATAGATTCCGTCAGATTTTATTCGCATTGCAGACAGTGTGCGTACGCAAAAACTGAGCATGCATTTAACTCTGTATCATCGAGGCATGTGGAATGGATTGTTTTCGTAACCAATATAACCGTGGATGTAGGTGAGGAGCTTCCCAGTCCGTTAACGAAAATGCGGATAGTTTACGTAACCTTAAAAAAAACGCTTACATAAATGAATTGCCTCCCAGTGTTACGATGAATATGATTTTATTTCGGAATTTTCCTTAGCTCTATTTTATATGATGGCACTTTAACTGGAGTAAATTCTGTAATTCCTTTAACTTAAGTATACAGGGCGTCTAAAATATGTAAAACATTTCCTAGAACTACGTGTTCAATATTCTTGTATTGTTGAGCCGTATTGTTGACGATATTCCCTAGCAGATGGATGGGGCAACGAGGATCAACTGAGTATCCACCACGTTCACCTGATTCGACCGCCTTGGGTTCTTTTACAACTTTTATCGATATAACCTTTTTAATGTTCAATATGTCATGTCCTGTTTGTATCTTTTTATTTGTTTTTTTTTTCTATTTTTGTCTCGCACTTACGGCTATGGTATAGCGTTCCCAGCGTTCACCCGTCTAGCCTATCCACATGCTGCTGATCAACAACTTCAAATTATTTTGGACTGTAGTTTAATTATTTTTTAACATAACCTCACAGTTATAATATGTAGATATTAAAAAACACCACAATTTCTTGTATCTACCCACGATAGGGGTGAAAGGCCACTTCCTTGTTCGTTTTATATGTATATACGACCACTAAAATGTAGTACATATATGTAACCATACACAATTAATCACGCCTTAGACTTCTATCTCACCCTCTGTCTACCCCTAACTCGACGCGAAGTCAAAAACGTCAACTTTGACAGTTTCGCCCTTCCTCTCAAAATCCCTCGTCGCCCTACATGCAAACATGTTAAAATGGTAAACGATATTCTGTCATGCCCTCCCCCGTCGCTAGTGTCCACCAGCCCTCCGCCCCCGCACCCGCAGCGCACTCCCACGGCACCCAGTCCAGTCCGGAGGCGGAGAAAGAGAAAAAACTTTCCGTGTTAGAGTCGCATGGCTACTTCCTGGGCAAGACCATCGGCACCGGATCCTACGCCACCGTCAGGGTCGCCCACTCCGAGAGACACGATGGCAGCGTCGCCATAAAGATTGTGAGTAAATTTTCCGCCCCGGCGGACTACCTGAAGAAATTCCTGCCGCGCGAGATCCAGGTGGTGAAGGGGCTGCGACACCCGAACTTGATCCGGTTCCTGCAGGCCATCGAGACCACCCACAGGGTGTACATCGTGATGGAGTACGCGGAGAACGGCAGTCTGCTGGACATCATCAGGAAGGATCAATTCATCGACGAGCCCAGGGCTAGGAGATGGTTCAGGCAACTAGTCGACGCCGTGGAATACTGCCACGAACGCGGCGTCGTTCACAGGTAACAGTAGAAGAAGAAATTAGTAATAGTTTAGTTAGGTGAACAGCTAGATGAGGAATAGGCTTTACCACCAAATCGGTTTGGTTGAAAACATTTTGAGTTCACTCTCTGTAAGACTTTCGTTTGAAAGCATTCAAACTCTTATAGGATATTGGAGGAATCGTCCCTCATTTGCTTCCAATTCCTCTTCCACTGACAGGAGGGAACGATGAGAAATCAACTTTCACTTTCGTCCAATACAACGCTTAATAATTTTTTCATGCTTAAGCATCTACTGAAGATTCATATAGAATAGATCAAGACATAAACCAGTTATATGTCTAGTACTGTAGAGTATACTGTAATTTCTTTCTTCAAAACCTTCAGGTTATTAAATATTCTTCCTTATCTCAAATATTCCTAATGTCTGAAAAGGTACAACATAATCTAACCTTTGTCAGATTCCCTTACTTCTAATAACTTTCAGAAACTGTTTGCAAAGCTGATCAGTAGCCTAGATCACTTTCTTGGGATCCCTCGTTGGTACACCCAGGGCTTCTTGCTAGATCGTATCTAGTTTTATATCAACCTCCACATATTTGATAAGGGTCCTTTCATGTAACTGTCAGCCTTTGGTTTCTCCTCACCAAATACTTCATCAAAGACTTCCTGTTTCTGTGAGGATATTTACATAGTCTTCTCCTAGTTCTGAGTTAGCTCGCATGCCTGGCTGTCAGAGAAACTGAAGATTGACTGATTAAGAGTTCTCCAACATATTATCTCCTTAGCACAACGCTATATTGTGGCTACTCTAGACACTTAATAGGAATTCAGTGTGTTGCCTTTGCCCATAAATACTACTGGAAACTACTTCGTCTTGAAGTTGTCCGAATACCAGATGCTTTAAGCTATTATAGGCGACCCTTCTCCGTTAAGTATACTTCCTGGTACCCCAGTGAACAACATGGAGCATGTTGTACGTCATTTAGTAGCTTAATCGCTCCAATTCTTAAACTCAATTCCGTTTTCCCCACACACGCGTCTAAATATTCGGAAAAAGATTGTTAGTTTGAATCCATCGAGAGGAACTATTCAAAAACCTCCTGCTATAGTACCAACAATGCTTAGCATCATAGGACATAATCTAGGCTCTTACGATTTCTTCCCAAAACTTATTCATCTTTCCTTCCCACCTCCAGAGACATCAAGTGCGAGAACCTCCTGATGGACTTGGACTGGCGCATCAAACTCTCCGACTTTGGCTTCGCCCGAGGCCATGTGCGCACCAAGAACGGCCAGCCCAGTCTGAGCGAGACGTACTGCGGCAGCTACGCGTACGCTTCCCCGGAAATCCTCAGGGGCATCCCCTACCAACCGGAGCACGCGGACATCTGGTCCATGGGGGTGGTGCTCTTCGCCATGGTGTACGGCCGGCTGCCGTTCGACGACAGCAACTACAAGGAGCTGATCAAGCAGGTGTCCAATAAAGTGAGCTTCCCAAAGGAGCCGAAGATCTCCGGCAGCTGCAAGTCGCTGATCAACAAGATCCTGGCGCCGCTGAAGTCGAGAATCAGGATCAGCGGGATCCGGACGGATACTTGGTACATTTTCGATATGATCCCAGGTATGATTACAGGTTAGGTTTGGTTAATGTAGCCCAACTGGGTGTATTTTAACTTCCTAACATATTATTCGCCGACGATTTTCGAACACATCCAATACGTAACTCATAAAGCGCTTCCAGATCCTTGGAAAAGAAATCTTCTTGGTTTTCAGTGATCCTTGAATATATTCGACATATCCAGAAGTAAGAATTTTAAGAAGTAGTTAATTACTGACGTACGTGCAAGTATATCCAAAAACAGGTCTTGTTCCAACATGCTTTTGGTGCTAGTAGGCCTATATCAATATTTCCTCATTATTAGATTGTCGAGAATAGAGCTAAATATGGTTGACTTTTACTAATATCCATAGAAACGATAATCCTGTAAGTCTTCACTATTAATAGAATTTATTAATTACGTGACAAATTAGGCAAGTTTCACTTGGTAATAAGGGAATTTGCACAGAATATACTTACGTAACGGCATACGATGAATATCTGGCATAAAATTTTGATCAACTTTCCCCCTGGCTTTCGTTGCAACTTTCCTTAACGAAGTTTTACATAACGGAACTGAGTTGCGGACGCTTTTAAAACAGATTGTGGGTGTTGGGTATTATTATAAATTCATACAGGGGCGTCCAAACGATGGGGCTATTCCACACAACTGAAATTGATTACGGAGTACGAGACTGTGTCTGGATCGCCCTCGCTTAATTATTGTAATAATTTAACTAAATTCTGGCTCTTCAGAATTTGTAAGCTGAAAAATTAGACGTGTCATGTTCATCTGCAAGTCTGCAACCCTTCGGGTCGTCGACTGCCCATTTTCATGGAGTGACAATAAAATGTCAACGAAACATTCCGAAAATATCCTATTCTCGAAAAGTCTTTAACAGCACCATGCCCTTTAAACTTATTTTCTTTCAGTCTTGCTCATTATAGGGTGACTTATGATTTTATCCAGTTATTTCACACTGCATCATATCGTAAACTTCAATAGGGCGTTAGATAGTGGTAAGGGTATATTGCAACACATCTAAAGAACCATCTATCCAAAGAACAACCTAGTTACTGTTGCTTGACATTGCGTATACATGACATGAGCAACAAGTCAAGTAGGCAACCTAAGTAAATTTTATTTCATAGAGATACACAATTATACGGGGTAAACTTTTGTGATTTGCTAAGCAAAAAAAAACAATTGCAGCATTGAAAGCCATCATCCGTACGTCCATCGATTATGGGGCATAATAGAAACACTACCAGGAACCGTTTACTTTACGCATGCGGAGATTAACGCGGCTCGGCTTAAAAGTAATAATTTTGAGGTTAACACGATCGATTAAAACAAACCTTATCATTTACGGTTTTCTTTAAGGTAAAGACAAGCGAGACTCCACCACGTCGCAGTCGGATCAAGACAGGAAACTCTCCATCGGCAGTAAGGACATCGTACCTCCGAATCTGATAACCAAACAACACCTTCACGCCGAGGCCAAGGTCAGGGAACGGTCCCGCAGGGATAGCACGGACGAAGAAACACCCTTAAGGGTGGAGGATCCGACCGACAGCGCCAACGAGTCGGCTACGCCTACGCAACCGGCGAAACAAGCGCAAGCGGTAAAACCCAAGAAAACCGAACCCAAAAAATGAATTATTTTGATTGTATGTGTCGTGTGGATAATAAAATACGTATAAAAACGTCGAAATACTTTTAATCTCCACTGTAGTGCAACGAAATCAAAGCCGATTACCTACGCCAGAAATATAACGGGCTCATATCGCGTCCTTGCGGAACGCCTCCTACAAATGTTTCCCGCGCGACGGCAATGGATGGTATCGAGTTAGACAATCGAGTGTGCTTTGCAAAAACTTCGAAGCTCACCCGGGCACACCTTGATTCAATTGAACGTAAAAAAATTGTAATAACGACCTTGTCTAATTCGATTGTTAGTATCGATCGAAAAAGCTAACTTCCTTTTTATTACAATTTAATTTCATTGGCCAAATATTTGATTTCGATTATAAAAAATTAATTTAACGTGTATTTTAATGGATTTTTTTTACTGAAATTCGCTTTCTACAACCTGGTGGCTCGATGGCCACTTTCTAACAATGCAGACAGGATATTTACCTATAAATATACCCTAATTGGATCTATGTATTGTTTGCGTTTTTAATGTATTTTTTTCTGTTTGCTTTCGATTAGTATAATATAATGAAAAATATATATGAAAATACAATTATATTGTTTATCGTGACTGATCAATAAGAATATCTAAACGGGGAAGTATTTAAATACTTCAGATATTTTATAAACATAATTATATCGCATTTAGTATGTTCTTGGTGTTATCAGAAATACTAGAGACATTGTATTATATTTATAAATAACGATGAGATATGTGTGTTTAAAATACTGATGAAGGAACTGATAAAAAATAAGTGTATTTTTTTCACATGGAACATCTTGACCATTTTTTATATTTTCTTCAAGGTTCGTCTTTCCTAATCTCAAATATGTAGCATTGATAGGTGATTGAACACATTTTGGGTTATCATAAAATATTAGTATTGAATCTAAATTGCTTTTCACTGAACAATAAAATCTTTACAATAAAATCTTTAATATATTGATGTTATATACGATAAAATGTTTACTACAGTTTTTTTTTCAATCTACTTGTCACAAAAATCGTAATTGTGTACTTCAAGGTTCTAGCTTAGGACCCCTACTGTTTCTTTTATCTATTAACGAGGACAATCTTATAGAAAAATGCCTAAATAAAGTGAGGGGGCTAGGTATATGCCTTCTGCACACAATTTAAGTGTGAACTTTAAATATATTTACTCGATTTTACTTAATAATAAGATATACAATATTACTATTACTATAATTTCATTTAAATACATATATACAGTATTTTCAAGAATTAAGTTCACAGAACAAAGCGTTATTTTTAATAAAATCAAAACGGCAGATAAATATATAAAATACACTACTCAAAAAATGTAACTACTTATCAGCGGTTTTTGAGTAATCATAAAGAAACCTTCGGAAAAAATCCAAATTTTTCCTGGCCTTTCAAAAGGTCCATGGACTTTAATACATTTTTTTCAGTGATTTCATCATAAAGTTTTTTTGGATAATTTTATCCTCTTTAATTTGAGCGGTCTAAAATCCTTGTACGATGATTTTTTGCTGAGTTATCGCCGTTCACAGCAACACTTTCAACTGAGAAGAGCCATTGGTAATAGCTGGGGCTTGAAACCGGAAACCATGAAATGGATGTATGAGGCTATTCTCAAACCCAGACTGACGTATGCAGCACTGGTCTGGTGGCAGAGAGCCTGTTTAAAGTCGGAAGCCAACCAACTTAACAAGTTAAGAGGATTGATTCTTAGAAGTATAACCGGAGCCCCAAGATCAACACCGATCGAGGTGATGGGTATACTGTCGGGGATACCACCTCTTGATGTCATCCTGAAAGCGGAAGCCGCAAAGGCAATGCACAGGGTGGGAAACATGAATAGGAAGGTAAGGGACCTGAATAGACTCTCAAGAGAGCTAGTTGAGGAGGGACTCCTATGGATGCCCTCTCACAGTACGGGTCTCCACTTCCTGTTTGACAAGAAATATAAGATCACCCTCACCAGTAAGACCGACTGGATGGAGGGTCGAGCTGGATAGCCGCTCAATCGAGACATCTGGTACACGGATGGAGCCAAGTGTGGGAATAGAGCGGGTGCGGGGGTGTATAGGCGACGCGACGGGATAAGTAAAACCTTCCCCTTGGGCAAATACACTACCGCACTGCAGGCCGAGCTAGTTACAATTACATACGATGTTCTGGGGGCCGACCAAAATCGGACCCAGGAGAAGGTATATATCTGCTCGGATAGCAGGGCGGCGTTGGCAGCCATGAATTCGGCAACGACAAAGTCGAAGCTGATCTATAATTGCTATGAAGTATCGAACCACTTGGCAGGGAAGGGACCGGTGGAACTCTTATGGATACCTAGGCATAATGGCATTAAGGGAAATCTAATTGCAGACTAAGGACCAGGAAAAACCTCTATGGACCAGAACCTGCAGTGGGAATAAGTCGGAATCTGATCATAGACCGCATCAATGACTGGGCAAGAGACCAGCACAATAAAAGATGGAGAGGAGTAACGGGTTGTCGAATAACCAAACTCTTGATCGAATACTCAGAGATTGAGAAATGGGCCCAAGAATTCATTGAATTGAATAGGCACAAAGCCAGAACCCTGGTGGGAATCATAACGGACCACCATAGTAGCCTGAATGCATATAAGCACAAGCTGAGGCTGACTGACAGCCCGGCCTGCAGATACTGTAAAGAAAACGAGGAAACCTCGATTCATCTTCTTTACACCTGCCCCGCACTGGAAGAGAAGAGGTATCTTATATTAGGGACCCTGGGAGGTATCTTATATTAGGGACTGTTATCCTAGAGGAGGCGAGGCTTAAGGCAGGGGACGTGCCTAAATTGCTCCTTTTATGGGATAGCATTTTTGGATAAGAACCTGGATAAGAGGGGATCACCAAGGGACTACCCAAGCGATCAGTGGCTGATGAGGCCCAAACCTATATAACATAATAATAATAATATCGTCGTTCAAAGCAAAAATGTCAGTTTTGACTTTGATAATTAATTAATCGAGAAATAATTTTTTTCATTTCTTTTTCTTACAATAATTAACATTTTTTGATAAAAAAAAAATATGGATTATTACTAAAAAACATTTTCAACCTCAAAAAATGAATAAAAAATTAAAAATTCATCCTTAAATAGATTTTTAGCAAAAACCACAAATTCAATAATTCCGAACACAATGAAAAAAAATCGCAGGGTTTTTAAATCTTCAGGGTTTTTTTTGGAATACTTTGAGGTAGAAAAGATGTAGTCAACATCCTTAGTCTCTCCATTATTTGCAAAATTATGCCAAGTTAAACGAATATACCTAAATACATAATTTTTTATCTCTCTTTCAATCAACATTCTCCCACCGATTTTTTGCATCAAAAACCAATAACTACGACTTGCAAAGAATACTTTGCAGTTTGTAAAACTTTACTTGAATTTTCTGTACGATCATTATTTCCCGAGTAATTAATTCCCAAAAGTCAAAACTGATTTTTTTGCTTTGAACGACAATAACTCAGCAAATAATCATCGTACAAGGCTTTTAGACCACTCAAATTAAAAAAGATAACAATAAACTAAAATAAAATGCATAATAAAATCGATGAAAAAAATGTATTGAAGTCAGTGGACATTTTTAGAGGCAAGAAAAAAAATTTTTCCGATGGTATTCTTATGGTTACTCAAAAACAGCTGATGGTAAACAATTTTAAACTCAAGATATGAGAACTAGAAACTTGAAGCTTCAATTTCCTTTTTTCAAAATTGCTCTGTGACTATTTTTCCCTAAGTTACAGCCCTTTGAAAATCACCTAATAATTTAGGTCTTTTTACATCCCTTAATTTTTGTGCCTAGTTTATGATGGAAAAATTCCAGAATTAATCGATAAATTTGCAAGGCATGCTACGGAATCTGCTATAATGACTAACGGATTTAATTATTTTCAGAGTGAGACCATCAACTCCTGAGGAATTTGTTAATGTGAGACTATGAATGGTAGTTATCGCATCATGTGATGTTATAGGGAACATAAAAATATGCCTGTTACATTATATAGTCCATCGTATTTGTTTTTGCTCCGCCACTGCGTCTGTAGCCTTCAGCATCATTCCTAACTAGTTCCTCGTCTAGCATATTTTAGCGACAGGTACATTTCGCAATTAGTCGTGTTTAATTGATTCGTTAACACTGAAAAATCGGAACAACCTCTACGAATTTCTTTTCTCTAGAACTACTGTTTAATATTCTGACACCCGTTCGAGTATTACTCAATCATCTATAAAGTAATTCGGCGCGTACTTTCGTTCTTATTTTCATCAGCTTTCTCGTTAACCACGGCTTCGCAAAAAGATACATAGTAGGCGTCATATACCGATATTATCGTTACGGTGATCTTAGCATTTAATGCCACTACTGCCATAGAAAAAGCATTGCAGGAGGGGATACCCAAAAATAACGAGAAAAGAAAAATCGCCGAAAGCGTTGGGACGACATAAATATCAATAATAAAATTTTCTATAAACTTTCTAGATGTATTACTTTTTAAGACGACGTATCCAAGATGGGAGAGTCATTTAAACGTTCAAAATTGAGGTGGCTACGGATGAAACGACGTATTAAAAAATCGCTCAGATGACATATAATTCTGATGGCTTAACTCACTGAAATACATTTGTTGCTTTCTCTGTTTAATTGGCGTCAGCATTCCCATTCACACTATTGAACGTGCAACGAAAAATTAACCACCCTGTACGAGGTGTGTTCAAAAAATAACGGGAATTTTCGTTTTTTGGAAAGATTTTTATTTATTCGTCTACATCAATGTTATCCCCTTCAAAATAGTCCCCATTATACACTTATGCCAGCGCTTCCGAAACACATCTGGAACTCGATCTTTGGGATAGCGTTTAGCCCTCTCAGCGATGTGCTCTTAATCTCATCTATGCTTGCAAGACGACGGCCCTTTAGGGTTCTCTTTATTTTTGGGGATAGAAAAAAGTCACACGGAGCCATATCTGGCGAACATGGAGACTGGAGCATCATTACAGCTCACAACAGACTAAACATCCGATATGATTAACAATGTACAAATACTTTTCAGACGTGTTTACTAACACAACAACGAAAAAAATCGCGCGAATCGAATTAATATAACTCGTGAAATTACAGAATCCCCGTTACTTTTTGAACAGACCTCGTACATGATTTAAAAAATCTAATATTTCCCGCGTTACCGCTTGGCCTGATGGATTTCGAATCAATCCCTCGGGAAACAAGCGAAACGAAACACAACTTTACCTTCGACGTATCCGTAAGAGAAATGAGGCCAAAGTACATTCGACTAAAAAAAAAAGACCCTCACTTACGAACACGACGGCAAACACGGAGATCTTGGGCGAGCAACGTCCCCGATTCCGGAGCGGACACCGAGAAAATGAATCGCGGTAATTATATAAGTATAATTTTAATTACGGTTAATTAGATTTCTCCATTAGAACCCTTTCCCGTAAACATCAAGGGCCGAGACGAATTAAAAAATTCAATTAAGCCTCGACAAAAATTATAGAGGAGACGTAGTGTTAAGTGGTTGTAACCCCAGGTGGAGATTCGGACGGAAATAGAATAAATACATTTTCTTTCGGCATGCCGTGAATAAAAATCGGTGCCAGAGAGCCAGAGTATTTAATTGGAGATCGTATGCTAGCAGCAGTGCTACGGGAACATGCAAAGACGAGTATTGGAGAATTATATTATTATATAGTATGCAAATTCTGTACCTTCTTCTAATTTAAAAAAAAAACCCTGAAACAAGTCTATTTTTTATTTTGGTGAAACTCGCTTAAGAGGTAACGACCTTGACTATCCTCACCCTTAGGGACCTATCCCCCAAAAGACTCTACAAAACAACACTTTAGTGGATTAAAAAAGTATTTAAATTAGTACTTTTATTGTTAGAAGTACATTACACATAAAATTGCAATGATAATTCTAAATCACTATTCAAAGAATGAGAGCAAAGAAAGGAATCCTCTTCTTAGTGTAGGTAAGATTAATCAGAAAGTGGAACTGTGAAAGAGAAACTGAAAATTCCGCACCTTGATAATGTTTTATTTGAGCAGTCCCTCTTTAGAATGGGGACAGCTCAGTCTAATGGTCTAATGCTTAGACTATATGGACCAAATATACTACGAGTATATCAATAACAGTTAAAAATATATAAAAAAATGTAGGTAAAAGCTAAGGATGTAAAATATAACATTTTTATGGACAAAAAACGTCTTTAAATTACTACTTTTCCTATTAGATCTGCCGAAAATTTCAGGAGCAGTTGTAAATCGCCATTTTCCTAAACAAATTTGAGACAGCAGAATAAGAAGGTTTTTTCTCAGTGTAGATAAGATTCGTCGTAAAATGGAACAGTGAAAGAAAAATTGCAAACGTCATGCCTTAGTGCTTCATATGATCGGACTTACTTTCTAGTTTCTACTCTATGGGCTAAATATACCATGCCAACTACAGTTAAAGAAATATGAGAAAGGAACTGGAAGAAATAACAGTTTAGTGGAAGAATAGAGTATTTAAATTAGAACTTTTATTGTTAGAAGCGCCAAAAATTACAGGAACAATTGTAATTCGCCATTTTTCCATAGAGAATGAGACAAAGTAAGAATCCTTCTTCTCAGTGTGGGTAATATTAAACGTAAAGTGAAACTGTGGGGGAAAAACTTTAAATATCATGCCTTGACAATCTGTAATCTAAGTTATTTTCTTTGGAGGTTTTACCATATGAACCAAATATACTGTCAATAAGATTAAACAAATATAAAAAAATATTGGTAGAAGCAAAGACTGCGAAAAATAACACTTTAATAAACGAAAAAGGTATTTAAATTAGTACTTCTTTCTATTAGAACTGCCAAAATGTCAGGAGCAGTTGTAAGTCGTCATTTTCCTATAGAATATGACAGCAGAATAAGAATGCTTTTTCTCAGTGTAGATAAAATTCATTCTATTTTTCCACAAAAAAATTAGAACAAAGTAAGAATCTTTCTTCTTAGTGTAGGTAATATTAAACGTAAGATGGGATTGTTGAGGAAAAATGGACCTATGGACCAAACATACTATGCCAATAATTGTTAACCAAATATAAAAAATATTGGTAAGGCAAAAACTGCAAAAATAGTATTTTAATGGACAAAAAAAACGTAGTTCAATTAGGAATTTTCCCATTAGAATGGGAAATTTCAGGATCAGTTGTAAATTGTCATTTTTCTAAAAAATATGATAGCAGAATAAGAATGCTTTTTCTCAGTGTAGATGAAATTCGTCATAAAATGGAATAGCGAAAGAAAAATTGTAAAGTTCATGCTTTAGTGTTTCATATAAGCAGACTTACTTTCTAGATTCTACTATATGGACAAAATATGCCATGCCAATGACAATAAAAGATATATAAAAATACGACTGCAAAAAATAATACTTTACCGGATCAAAAAAAATATTTGCATTAATACTTTTATTGTTAGAAGTGCAATAAATTGCAAAAAAAATTGTAAATCGCCATCTTCCTACAAACTATGAGTACAAACAAAGTAAGAATCCTCCTTCTCAGTGTAGAACAGATTAATCATAAAATGGAGCCGTAGAATAAAAACTGCAAATTTTATGTTTTTATAATTATTTATATAAATAGACCTTCTTTGAAGGGTTTATCTAAATATACTGAACCAACAACGGTTGAAGAAATATTAACACTGAAAAAATAACATCTTAATGGATCAAGAAAGTATTTATTTTAGTACATTTTCAATTATAACTGCAAACTGGAATTACAAGAACGATTAAATCGCCATTTTTCTATAAAACATGAGACTAGGACCAGAATAAAATTTATTTTTCTCAGTATAGCTAAGATTAATCGTAAAGTGGAACCGTTAAAGAGAAACTACACACTTTGTGCCTTAATTTTTATCCAAGCAGAGTTTCTTTCGAGGTTCTACAATACTATGTGGACCAAATATACCATGCCAATAACGGTTAAAAAAAACTATAAAAGGGCTGCAAAAATAACAAATTAGACGATAAAGTATTTAAAGTAGAGCGTTTACTATTTGAAGTGCAAAAGATTGCAATAATTAGGTTTATATCGTCTTTTTCTCTAACAATAAGTAGCATAAAACCAACTAAGAATGATTTTTCTTAGTGTAAATTGTAAAATAAGGGTATTACTAAAGGTGACAAAAGAAAGACTAGGAAACAAAGACAACCACTACGGAAACCGCGGATCGATGTAATTTTTCAGTCAAGTTATGGCGACATATACTGGATGCTCGCGTATGGATGGCGCTTCTAATGGATTTACCACCTGATTTGATAACCGAATGTTTGCGTTCGGCTAATCTGAGCGTACCGGGAATTTACGTAAATGGGTTACGAGTTACCGTAACAATACTGGGTATTTGTTAAATTATTTCGAGTCGGTGATAATGATAAGTGATGATTAACACATCCAGATATATAGAGATAACGCTACCCGCCCACAATTACAAGGTGTACGACACGTCTCAAGTCTCAACTCTTCTACAGCGCTCGTCCGATAGCATGTGTGTGTCCCTGATCCCGTCTTATCTTTATGCCTCATCCTCATCAGGTTGGCGATAAATTTATCTGTTTTTCAGTTCTCGCTACTTCATTTCACACACCTGCATTATTACTGACAAATATTTCGGTACATATTAGGTAGTTAGGTATATATTTAGTCAATTACGGATCGGATCGTTTGCAGTTGGTTTTTTCTGACAAGTTCAAATTTCTTGATTAAGTTATGAACTGTTAACTCTGTAGGCACTTCATTTTCCTCTAATTTTTTGCGAATTTTTCTTAATGCACCTGTAAATGATTGCTCACTTTCATAAAACAGTTGTACACAAACCATTCGTTTGTGTACAACAATGTAAATCTCTCCGACTCTCTAATTAACTACTTATCTCTGTGTACCGGGTTAGTCACCTACAATTGACTCCCCCTTTATTTCTCTTAATTTCAATCGAATCGAAGAATTCAAAAAAGGATTTTACATGATTTTTTATAAATTTTTTGAATATTTAAACAAATTTTCAAAAACTCTGCAAATTGAAAGGGGGCGAACATTTTTTTAATTTTTTAAATGGAATACCCTGTATTTTTTTACTTAAAAAAGTAAAATTTATAATAATATAATAAAGTTACTTAAAAAAGTAACACAAAAATATATAATTGTTGTATCTTGGTAAGTATAGTTCTTGAGATATTCATACAAATATATAGTCACATCACAGGAATAAGTTTAGCATAAAACCATAAATCAGCAGAGATATGAACCCAAATGATTTAAAGAAACAATAATGCTTCGTTTGATAGTTATGTTATGTTTGACTTATGTTTGATTATTATATTATTAATACGCTTTAAGTTAAGTTTTATTACACTTGTTAATATATCTAATATATTGATATGGGATATTCATTAGTCGAAAGGAAAGAAATATTAGAAATTTACTTAACCAGCAATAAAAACAAATATATAGCTAAAAGAAAATATGCAAGAAAATATCCTGAAAGACGCGTTCCCTCCAAGAACACTTTCTCTAATATTTATCTCAAGTTTGGGGACAGCGAATCCTTAAAAGATAAGAAACGAGAAAGAAAGAAGCCCAAAACAGGAGAAGATATGGAAATGGACGTTTTACTTTTTTTTACCGAACACCCCAATAAATCTACTAACGCTGCTGCAGAAGAATTTAATATTTCTCAAGCAAGTATAAGACGTATATTAAAACGTCACAAATATAAGCCTTATAGTATTTTGCCAGTTCAGCTTTTAACTGAAAATAACTTTGCCGACAGAAGAGCTTTTTGTAGAGAGATGATTGAGAGAGCAGAAAACGACAATAACTTTTTAAAAAACTTATTTTGGACCGATGAAAGTAGCTTTTCAACGGCTAGACTTTTTAATAGGAAAAATGCACATTATTGGGCGCCCGCAAATCCACATATTATAAAAAAATAAAAACCCAAGGATATAATACAGTAAATGTGCGGTGCGGTATTCATCAAAATACAATTGTGGGTCCCGTATTCATTAATGGGTCCTTGAATGCAGTTCATTATTGGAATATTCTTCGGGGTGAAGTAGAGAACTATTTAGATAATATTCCCCTTGCAACCAGGAATTCTGTTATTTGGCAATAGGATGGTGCTCCTCCACACTCTGTACGGAACGTAACGGAATATTTAAATGACAAATATCTATTTTGGATGGGAACATACGGTCCTATACATTGGCCTGCTAATAGCCCAGACTTGAGTCCTTTGGACTTCTTCTTGTGGGGAACACTAAAACAAAACATATACGAAAATTCGGTATATAATAACTCGGATGAGTTGAAGGACTGTATCAGTCAAGAAATAGAAAATTTGCGGCAAAATGTTCATTTATTTGAAAACGTTAGAAATGAATTTATTAAAACATGCCAACTGTGCCTTGATAGATACGGAGGATACGTGGAGAACATATAGATATGTTTAATTTTAATAAAGTTCATTTGTTTTATGTTATTTATTGTTGCGCATTGTTTTTTTTTTTCATTGTCATTATTTCGTTATTTATGTTTTGTGTTCATTAAACTTTGTTGTTGTCATTTTAATAAAGGTTTATTTGTTTATTATAATTATTATGTGTTGCCCATCAAAGAATTTTCATACTTTTTTTCTTAAAAAACAAGATGTGTCGTTATATCTCAAAAACATAGCTCTCCTGATTTATGGTCTTATGCCAAACTTTTTCCTGTGATGTGACTATATATATGTATGAATATCTCAAGAACTGTACTTACCAAGATACAACAATTATATATTCTTGTGATCAGAAAACTGTGGGTAACTTTTTTAAGCAAAAAAATACAGGATGTTCCATTAAAAAAAATAAAAAAATGTTCGCCCCCTTTCAATTTGCAGAGTTTTTGAAAATTTGTTTAAATATTCAAAAAATTTATAAAATATCATGTAAAATCCTTGTTTAAATTTTTCGATTCGATTGAAATTAAGAAAAATAAAGGGAGGGTCAATTTTAGGTGACTAACCCAGTACAATCATATCTGATATATGTACGTATACTGGTAAAATAAAAAAAAACATAGACTGAGAAGTATTTGTATAATGAAGAAAGACAAAAAAACTGCTAATCAACTGCGATCCAGGCCAGAAAAACAAGTAGTAATACCTTATTCGATATCTTGTCACAATATTGCACCCCTCTACTGAACTGAGTAAGAATAATCTTTGTCGTTGAAATGAAAATTTCTCTCAGCATACAAATCATACTTGATATGTGTACGTATATTGGTAAAAATAAGAAGTAATTTAGACTGAGCCACACGTGGTGAACAAACACCAGAGACTGACTATTGACCAGTTCATATCGAAACCAGAAAACCTGTTTACAAAAAAAAAACAATATAAAAACTTTATATTGTTTTTTAAAAAGTAAATATTAGGATACCAATTTAGCCTTACCAAGTAAGTCAATTATTAACTCATAGGATCTAGACTGGTCTTGTATTTTAAGACCAACAAGAAAAACCGATTTCACAAACAGCAATTTGGGGAATACGCGAGTAACACAATCTCTCAGTGTAGGCGCAAGCATTCAGTGAACGTGAAACTTCGTTACAAATCATAACTGAAAATACCAAGTTACCAACTCCAACCAGTACCGAGCACTTCCCGCAATTACCGCTGGGCTGTTAGACGCAATTGGCATTTAATTTAAAGGCGAGATCCTTCTCAGAATTAGTCCATTATTAATTTGCGACATACATACATATGTCTGTGTTTACATTGACGAGTCCCCATTCATGAATTCCTTGCGATATGTCTGCAAAACGACAAGTCGGCGCAAGTAGCAAACTGTGGATAATAATTGTCTAGGAAAGTGCAAATCATGGCGCGGAACTAGTTGCGATAAGTGTGTTTTTATAGCATGATGCAAGTTTGTGAAACATTTTAGAATTACTATGTAACGTGGCTACTGTACGCCTATAGATAATGATATATTGTGTTTACATGAGGCAATCTGATGATGACTGATGAGATAATAATTCACCTATCACCGTATCTATGATTTAAAAAACAACAGATTTAGCTCGGGTAGGCGTTTGAATCGCCACAGAAGCCTTGTGGTGGGCTTAAACTGTATGTTCAGAAAATTTGAAATAAAATTAATTTTTTTTTAAACTCCTTTGACACATCGATTTTTATTTTCGAAACAGCACCTGTAGGAGTTGTCTCCAACTCTTCATCATCAACTTTCCAAGCATTAGTAACTCCTAGTAGTTAAAAATTTCATTTTAAATATGACGATACCCCGTGTGATACATCGTTGTACCTAACGCGCTTCTTGTACTGAATTCAACAAAAAAAAAAATCGATACTTGGTTAATACATAACAGAAATATACAAAAAAATATTTTTGTGTGGATATCTATGGAGATCTAGTAATAGAAAGTTTAAAATCATGCTATAACGAATGACACGTAAAAGAGACACCTGAACATGGCAGTAATTCCGTATTACAGAGGAATGGACTGACCATTGCATTGTTAGGCTGTCTTACGTCCGTACGAATTTTGTGAGATTTTTTCTAGTGAAAACATTTTTTGCGGAAGAAAATCGACTATATATAGTAAGACAAGCTTGTAGAAAATACGAAAGAGTCAAAATCGACGCAAATTATGTCGAATGCCACTTAAATGGTACTTCTGAACATGGCAGTAACCTCTGTTTTACTGGGAAATAGAAGGTTACCTCGTACACCGAGAAAAATCCTTTAGGTGTCGAGAGAAACCGGTTATTTTAGAAATTGGATCCTACCAAGAAAACCTTCGGTTTTAGAACAAAACCGAAAGCGCCATTGCATTTGTTAGGCTGTTTTACGTCCATACGAATTTTGTCAGATTTTTTTCTCGACAAACCGTTTTTAAGTAAGGCATATAACAACAATTTTATAGAAAATACGGAAAACTCAAAATCGACGCAAATTATGTCGAATGCCATGTAAAAGAGGCTCCTCAACATGGCAGTAAGCTCGGTTTTACTGGAAAATGGAGGGTTGTGAACCGATAAAAATCCTTCAGATGTCGAGAGAAATCTTTATTATGTTAGAAATTGGATCCTACCAAGAAAACCTTCGGGTGTAGAGCAAAATTATGGGTGCATTGCATTTGTTAGACTGTTTTATGTCCATACGAATTTTGTCAGATTTTTTCTCGAGAAAACGTTTTCTTTTGCGCAAGAAAATCGACTATATAAGTAAAGCAATTTTGTACAAAATACGGAAGACTCAAAATCGACGCAAATATCGAATACCATGTAAAAAAGACTCCTGAACATGGCAGTAACCTCCGTTTTATTGTCAAATGGAGTGTTACCCTCGTAAACCGAGAAAACCCTTCACGTGTCGAGAGAAATATTTTTGGAAGTTAAAATCAATTATTAACATATAAATTTACCTTTACTTTATCAGAAATATAGACACTCGTCATTTATTTTACATTCCAACATCGAAAAAACATTCCATATGCAAAATTTTTAACTGTACCTCAAATACATCAAGCAGGGGTATTATCTTTTACACGTAAACAATACATAAATAAAAGCGGACACCGTATTCAAGACCAAGGTTGTT
The DNA here is from genome assembly GCA_037954035.1 of Rosalia funebris. Classification (NCBI taxonomy): domain Eukaryota; kingdom Metazoa; phylum Arthropoda; class Insecta; order Coleoptera; family Cerambycidae; genus Rosalia; species Rosalia funebris. Next base: position 24,459,229 of record JAZFAV010000003.1, on the reverse strand, counting down.
GGAGCCCGTAAAATAAAAACAAATTCAAAACAAATCGTTGAACTTTACAGCTCTCAAACAACATAGGCGTCGCGCATAGGTACTGGATACGTCTACGCGGGGTTATCGTCAATAGCAAAAATAAAAATTGCCAAACAATCAAGCGAATGTAAACATTCACAAGGCATACACCATCGACTGGCCAGTGAATTGGCCTGATTTAATTCCGAATTCCAAGTTAAGAAGCGAGCTCTCGAGAGCTCTTTCTCTAACTACCTGGTGGCTTTGATGGAAATTCTGCAGAGGTGGTAAACGCTAATCCACCAACATTCGAAGCCATTATTCATTAATTAGGCCAGTCCTACGCCTTAAGGAAAATATAAATGTTAAGAAGTTTTACTATAAGCCAGGGGACGACCAAAAAAAATGTATTATAAAAAGCGAAGAAACTGGTATAGAAGCCTAAAATTTTTGTGGAAATAATTTCTTTATGATTTTATTTCGTAATTAAATTAAATTAAGATCATCCGAAGTTCTCATCACATAAGTCAGACACACAAAATGGCTTTATATAATATTGTTATCAGAGCTCAGGTAATATGCGGTGTAACACGGGGTCAGAATACGTCCTTGAGGTATCTGATAAGAGTTCTAGTCAAAATAAGCAAACGGCGTCTAATGTATCAGGTTGTCCAAAAAGTTCGTTCGGTTTTTTCATAAGTATTTTTTATTAACATCATAGTTATTACAAATTATTTTTTACAAAAAACGTTTTTAAGTGATTTCCGACATCCTCGTCATTGGCAAATGTTAAGTTTCGTAAACTGTTACCTATGGAGCGGAATAGGTGAAAATCCGAGGACGCGAGGTCTGGAGAATACGGTGGATCGGGTAAAACACCCCACTCTAACTCCAACAATTTCCTCCGGGTCTGCAGAGAAGTGTGAGGTCGAGCGTTGTCGTGATGGAAGACGACCTTCTTACGATTTACAAGTCCTGGGTGCTTTTTCTGCTTGGCTTAGCTCAATTTTTTCAATTGTTCGCAATAAACGTCCGAATCCATTGTTTCATTCCTCGAGAGTAGCTCAACATAAATGATTCCTTTGAAATCCCACCAGATGGACAACGAAAGGGATGAAGCCCTGCTTTTGGTGCCTACACTGGATTGAGAAGATTCACTGGACTTTCCCCACGATCTTTTTCGACTGACGTTGTCGTAAATGATCCACTTTTCATCTCCAGTAACCATATTTCTCAAAAAGGGATCGCTACGTTGTCGAATCCTTAACATATCGCAGATGTTGATGCGATCCATTAAATTGGATTCGCTGAACACGTGAGGAACCCAAACATCGAGTCTACAGACAAACTTGTTTAAGGTGATTCTGTACACTAGATCTTGACGTCCCGATTTTTTATGCAAGCTCACGTGCGGTTTGGCGATGATTTGCCTCAACTAAGGCTCGTAAATGCTCGGGAACGATTTCTTTAGGTCGGCCTGACCTTAGGGCGTCCGTGGAAAAGCGAAACGACTTTTTGGACAGCCCAATACTTGTATTATTAGACAAATTTCTTGACAGTTCTACTGACTGCTTTAGCTTTACACAATTTTATTTTGTAGTACGTCTGAACTAATAATAATATAAACGCGATAGAATAAAAATAATTTGGTCATTATGTTCCGCTATCAGTCACCTCATGGGGTCTTGCATATCATGATTTTATTTTGTAAATAACTTAAATTAGAATCATCCAAAGTTCTCATCGCCTAAGTGCGACAAACAACATTACACTTTGTATCCTATTGTTGTAACAGAGCAGGTAATATGCGATGTAACACAGGGATCAGAATACGTCCTTGAGGTATCTGATAACGACTAGTCAAAATAAGCAAGCAGAAACTAAGCAACTGGCTTTATTTTGTTTATATTTCAATCGCGATGTTCCTATCTCAATTAATTATTTATTTTATAGTAAATATAGTACAATACAACCTTAACGAGGTTTTAGTTTATTGTGATAACATATCGCGGCAAATAGAAGTTCTAAATATGCGAAGAACCGATGAATCACTGTCTGAGAATTCAATGAAATCGTATTCCTATCACCCTTGCGTGATTTGGCGTGATAGCTACGATTCTGAAGAAACATTCATTTATCTGTCAGGAGGTTACGGTTTCTTGGTTTGGTAGCCTTTTTTATGTCGCCGCATTTAATATGCACTTTCAAAGTTCACGGGCTTAAGGTGGCGATGCGTTAGAGAAAGAGAGAGGTATAACTAACGGATACTGATGGACAGTTTCCAGATGGCGTACAGGCAGTTCGTTGCGAACCAGAGCCACACTTAGGGTCGAGCCGAGCTTAGGGTCGGTTACATCAGCACTCGAACTCAGTTTATTACCAAACGGTAGTCTGATAATATACTAATATAAGTATTTACAAATACATACCAAACACACCAGCTTTGGTGTCTACAACAAATCCGCAACAAACTGTTCCGAACAACAATATTGTTCTATTTTTGGACACGGTAAACGGACTCGCTACAAGATAACGCGTGGCCTCGTGTCAGACCAGAGGAGAAGGATTGTGTCCTATAATTAATTTACGTTAGTTATTGATGAATTATTGATTATATCAATACTTTAGACGGTAATCTGTCACGTTTTTCAACAATTAATTAGAACTCTCTTCTGAACATTACAATTGTCACGAAAATGTGATAACCCGAGTATCCTGTTGTTGGTTGCATAAAGGAAGATGTCCTATGAAGATTATATCACTTCCTTTGGTGAAAACTTCTGAAATACATTCTATGTTCAAAACTACTTCAATAAGGTAACATTTAGACAGCTGAAGTATTCAAATCAACATCACTGAAGATTATATTGAAACCAAGAATACAGATAATAAATAAGTCCCTACAAGGAACCTCAGAAGATGATTTGATGAGGAGTTCAAGGAACTATATGACTACTGGTCCTTTTAGCATGACTTGAAATCTTCGTATACTACAAATCAGAACAGTATATGAGCATAATCTTATCTAAATTACCTAAACTATGGCATACCATTGGTGAAAGCTTCTGAAATACATTCTATGTTCAAAACTACTTCAATAAGGTAACATTTAGACAGCTGAAGTATTCAAATCAACATCACTGAAGATTATATTGAAACCAAGAATACAGATAATAAATAAGTCCCTACAAGGAACCTCAGAAGATGATTTGATGAGGAGTTCAAGGAACTATATGACTACTGGTCCTTTTAGCATGACTTGAAATCTTCGTATACTACAAATCAGAACAGTATATGAGCATAATCTTATCTAAATTACCTAAACTATGGCATACCATTGGTGAAAGCTTCTGAAATACATTCTATGTTCAGAACTACTTCAATAAGGTAAAATTTAGACAGCTGAAGTATTTAAATCAACATCACTGAAGATTATATTGAAACCAAGAATACAGATAATAAATAAGTCCCTACAAGGAACCTCAGAAGATGATTTGATGAGGAGTTCAAGGAACTATATGACTACTGGTCCTTTTGGCATGATTTGAGATCTTCGTATACTACAAATCAGAACAGTATATAAGCACAATCTTACCTAAATCAACTAAACTGTAGCATAAACTATGGTTGGAATTACTTAAACTATGACACAGGGCAGCGAATTAAAGTTAATATCTCTGCGACTGGCATACAAAAATCTATTTTTAGCGGTATATAATCAGTGAGTGTTCGATTGGATTTCACAATATGAAACAAAAATATATATTCGAGCAGTATAGGTTATCTTCCCCAGTATGGCTGGCTACTTGTTGACGTTTAAAATAAATTGCGATAATATATACGTCCCTCTCTCTTCCTCGGACGGTCGCCTTAAGACTTTTCGAAATAAGCGTTCGATAACAGAGGCTAAAATGGGAAAAAGGGTTATTTGAGGTTAAGAAAAATGACGTAACGATGAACTGTGACGGCGTTGCGTTGTGTAGGCATTAAGCAAATGCGTGCTATATCGATATTATTCAGACCTCTAGATGTCTTTTGTATTTCTTTTTTGTTTTTGTTTTTACTGATAAGAAGTTCCTGGATTTCACAATTTAAATTGGATTTTAATAATGTGACGATTAAAATATCTATATACGGTTTTCAATATGATCTAAATTGTGGATAGTTCGCCGAAGCGATTTCCATAAAAATAGAAGTTACGAGTTAACTTTTACGGGATGCTTTACATTATTTGATAGACGACTAAATGAAATATTTTTTTTTTCATTAATGAGATAATGAGGAATTACATTAGGAATCTGAGGAGGACCGAGCTGTAGAAGACAAAGCACAAATACAAATTGATTTCTTAGCACAATACAAAAGTCCTTAAAACGGACTTTTCCGCACGTAGAACATCTCTATCTCGAAATTGAGTGGCCGAGAAAAAATAAACCAACACATAAATGCAGAATATATGTTTTATGCGACAGTTTTACTTTTTCCAAATAGTGCTTCCACCATCGTGCTTTCTCGTGACCCATGGACAGGGTGGGGTGTACCCTATCCACCTCAAAATCAATAGATGTCGTCTGGTAGATGTCTCTAATCAGAATCAGTCGAAACCCGATCGATCCGACACGATTTAATTGAGTGATCGTTCTAACAAAACAAATTTCTCAAATAGTCCACCATCGTTCTTCTTCATGACCCATGTACATGGTAGAGTGTGTTCTATCCACCTCAAAATCAATAGGTGTCGTCTGGGAGACGTCCCCGATCAGAATCAGTCTAAACCCGATCGATCCGACACGATTTAGTTGAGTTATCATGCTAACAAGAATAAATGCCGACGACAACGACACACACAGCAAATATTTTTAAAAACCATTTTTTTGTGTTTTTAGGCCGAAAAACGAAAAATAAACCCAAAACAATTTTTTTCATTTTTTCTTTACACGATTACATTACTTTTCCGCGTGCAGTGGAGTGCGGAAAAGTAAAAATAAAGAAATATAGTTGTAATATTCCACACACTATTGTGGAAAATGCCATATACAATACCACCACTAACGATGTTCAGGCCAGATCATAAAAAAATTCTATAGTAAATATTATACGAGGGTCATTCGAGTATAAACGAGCCTTTTGCAAAAATAAAATATTTTACACTTTAAGAAGAAAACACACTTATTTTTCTACATAGTTCCCCTCTTTATTAAAGCATTTTACCATCGAACAGGTAGTTTTTTCATGCCGTTTTAATGCTGGATCGGGGGCGTCTTCAGGGACTCATGTTTTCTACTTTTTCACGCCCTTCTTTGAACTGGGCAAACCAGGCTTTCACTCGCGGCCATGAAAGTACATTCTTCCCGAACTGTGCACGCACTCGGTCCCCAATTTTGGCTGGTTTAACGCCTTCGTTCCTTAAAAACTTTATTATTATGCGTTAAACAACCGAAGGAAGACCCTCTCTTTCGTTCATTATGAGGACCACTAAACAAACCGATAAGGCGGTCGATTTGGCCTTGAGGTCATCTAGAGGAGATCCCCCCTACCCTTCTCGATGCTCCACGTACCTCCGACACACTCTCTATGTCCTCAAAAGTAAAAGGTTCGTTTATATTTGAATGGCCCTCGTAGTACGTGTACTGGACCCTCGGCAATCGACATTTCCACTGCTATTAGCTAGCAAAAGACTCGCTGAGTGTACTGCAATACAATTACGCAGGTGGTGCTGGAGACGTTAGAAAAATTTCAAGTGTCAACAAGTCAAATATTGATGTTTGTGACCGATGGTGTTGCGACAATACGTTCAGTAGGCCGTTTCTCTTTCGCAACACACTTGTAGATTGTTACATGTTGCGTGTAAAGTACATGCTTTGCATTTTGTGGTAGAAACTATTCGACAATGTTTTCCCAAGGTAGATGCATTAATAGCAAGTACAAAAAAGTGTTTCTAGAATCTTCTAAACGTCTTCACAAGTTTCACAGAAACTGTCCTGGAATTCGCAAACCACTAGAGCCGATTCTTACAAGTTGGGAAACATAGTTGAACTCAGCTTTTTATTATCCTGAAAATTTTCAGCAAATAAAGACTGTAATATTACAGTTCAATCCTGCCGAGGCTGCAGCTATTAGGGGAAGCCAAACACAATCTCTAGATATTTCCATTGAAACTACTTTAAAAAATATTCATATCAGCTATAAAGGAGTGCGTGACGCAATAGAGAAAGTACAAAATAGTGCGTTGGTAATAGCGGAGACCCTGCAAGTAGTGAACCAAGTAAATTCACTGCTACACGCTATAGACGATGCAAAAAGCGAGCGCATCCAACAGAAGTTCGAAAGATTGTTAAAGAAAAACACCGATTTTAACAGACTAATTGTAAGACAAGTTTGTGATGATACTGCTAATAGTGATAGTGCATCTACAGATGCGTTAAGTGAGTGTAAAGAATATGCCTATATTCAGTGGCGGCTCATGATGAAATGAAACGGGTGTTCTGCACAAAGCCGATCCTAGGGTATTGGCTGCCCGCGTGCAAATTTCAAACATATCCAAACTACTGACGTCGTAAGGGCCGCAAAAAAATTGCGCTGTAGACGAAAATTTTTAAAATTTTCAAGGTCACGCGTTTTCCTGATACTTCAGAATTTTTATGTAAAATCCGTTTATACAAAAATATAGACTTTCACAAGAGAAATTTTTGGAATTTAATACCTTTTTGAAGAACATTCATGTTTGCCGTCATATTCTTTGGTTAAGAGAAAAGGCTTGTAAGGTGAATTTTCTACTAGAGGGTCTATAACATTTAAAATATTTTCCGAAAGAGTTTCAGCGTCACATTTTGTAGGTTTCAGGTATGTTCAAAAACGTTCAATCGGTTCACCATCGAGAATATATCTTAATACTACCACTAACTGAGTTTTTTCAGATACATCAGTTGTTTCGTCTGCCATAACTGCCAAATATGAAGGTTTGTTAATTTCTTTAATTATTTCTTCATGACATACTTTTAATATACAGTCTAAAAGAAGACAGAATTAACTCGTAAAAATTTTCGTGGGATGATTTATTATGACTTTCGACGTGGACTATCAAGACAAGAGTGCATCGATCAACTTACGTCCAATTTTGGCGATAAAGCCCCATCGTTTGCCACTGTGGAACGTTGGTATAATGAGTTTAATCGTAGCCGCCATCGCTCAACGACGAAAGTCGTGAAGGTCGTCCATAATCAGTGGTTGTGCCAGAAAACAATGATGCTGTGCAAAAGCTGATAATGCACGATCGTCATGTGAGATACTGTGAGATTGAGGCAACTTTAGGCATTAGTTCGACTAGCATATATAAAATATCGCATGATCATTTAGCTGTAAAAAAGACTTGTTCTTGTTAGATCCCACATAATTTGAAAATATTTCAAAAAGGTGCTCGTGTCGATTGATGCAAACAAACGTTAATGAAGTTACAGTGGCAGTGCTTCAAAAAATGTATATAACATTGTAACAGGTGACGAATCATGGATCTATGCGTATGAGTTGGAAAGTAAGCAGCAGTCGACTGTATGGGTGTTTCAACATGAACCAAATCCAACAAAACTTGTTCGCGCTCGAAGCACTTCGAAACAAATGGTCGCCTGTTTTTTCGGAAAAACTGTTCATGTGGCAACGGTGCCTTCAGAGGAACATAAAACGGTTAATTCTGAATGGTACACAATTATTTGTTTGCAGGAAGTCTTCGGTGAAATAAGGAAAACAAACAAGCGCCGTCAGATCATTCTTCATCATGACAATGTGAGCTCTCACACATCTCGTCTAACAACCGAATGTTTGAACAATCAAAAAATCGAATTAATGGGTCATCCGCCTTACAGTCCTGATTTGGCACCCAATGACTTCTTCTCGAGCGTCAAAAATAAACTGTGTGGACAACGACTTTCGTCGGCAGAAGAAGCCGTTGATGCGTTCAAAAGCCATGTTTTGGAGATATCTCAAGCTAAATAGAAAAAATGCTCTGATAAATGGTTGGAACGCATGCAAAATTGTATAGATCATAATGGAGAATATTTTGAAAAACTATAAAGTAATTTTCAATGATAAATTAATGTTTTATTATTATTAGGCTCAAAATATAAATAGTGCCCCCCCCCCCCCTTATCTCGGTAGATTTTCAAATATTTTAGATTTAACGTGTATAGTTCTCAGTAGACATTTTCGGAGCTACGTTGGCTTTTATGAAAAATTAAGCACGGAAACCACATCTGAGGAAATATGAAATCCACCTCCTACGCCTGTATTACCGCCGCGCCGTCTTCGCGTCAACGAAATCCCGCCTGATTACTTCGTCCACCGAATTATAATCAAACCCAGTCAAAGCCAACTTTTAACGCGTCTTATTCGTCGCGGGGACCACCGGGCGCCGCGTAACCCTTCTAAATAATTAAAATTCAATTTTAAGCGTGCTCGTATGTCAACGATAAGTTTTCGAAAACGCGGCCGCTTGACGTGCATCAAATTAGAGAAACCTAATTTTCCTAAAACGGCATAAATTATGTAGATACGTTACCCGGTGAGGGCGGGACGCTTAGTGCCCGTATTCGTCGTGATTCAGACCCCCGACAATAACGCCCTTAGACACCGAACTCAAAAATATTAACACGATTGAAGAAGAAATAAAAAAAAAATGGAATTAAAGGAGACAGAATCACATTCTTTATGATATAGGGTCTTTCAATAGGGACGCTCGAAATTTGCTAGGTTATAGCGGTCATGCTGTTAAAGAAACGTCTGTCAAATTTGTTGTGAATTATTTAGTAGTGTATGGCAAAACATCATGGGAGGTTATAGCGTTCAAAGACGTGTCAAAATCATCAAATTATATTATCAAAATCAGTGCTCCTCGCCACAACCGTCCCGCCCAGTCGACTATTCGACGTTTGGTGGTCAATTTCGAGTCAATCGGTTTTATAAATAAATTATTTATCAAACCGGTTGACTCGAATTTGGCCATCATACATCGAATAGTCGACTCGGCGGAACGAAGCACTTATTTTGAAAATAAAATTTGATGATTTGCACACGTTGTTGAACGCTATAACCTTCCATGGTGATTCGTCATACATTACTGAGCAATTCACAACAAATTTGACAGATGATGCTTTAACAACATGGCCGCTATAACCTAACAAATTTCGAGCATCCCCATTGAGAGACCCTGTAGATGCTACGGATTTTTTTTTAATGAAAAATATTGATAAGGATTTTTAGAGGAAATAATGAAAAGTCACCGTTCCCTCTGTAGACTTTACGCCCTCGACAAACTTGTTCAAACTTTTTGACGATCTCTGTATATCATTACAATTAGGGTTTTTACCATTTATCGAACTGTATTGATAATTTTTCATTTTATTATGTTTTAGAATTTTAAAAATCGTAGATTCGCTGTTAATATATAACAGGTTGGGGAAAAAGTAATTTCGGTTTTTCCCAATAGATGACTTTAAAGTCGCATATCTCTAGGAAGACTTAATGAATGCAACCATACTATAGCGCGTATGAAAGGTCCAGTCCACAGAACAGTCTAGATATAAATGTAGCTCCATTCGTTTACGCAGTCAAAAGTTATTGCGCGTTGAAAATGGAGACTCTAGAAGATCGTTTTGGCATATTTTGCTTTTTTACTTCTGAAAAGGGAAATATGCAGCGTAGCTCATCGAAAAGTGTGCGGTGTTTATGGTGATGAGTGCTTAAGTGAACACCAGTGCCAGAATTTGTTTGCTCGTTTTCGTTCCGGAAATTTCGATGTTAAAGATGAACCTCGCCCTGGCCGGCCAATCGTTCAAACAATCGAAGTAGACCGACATATTTCATCTCGCGACATCGCTACGGAACTAAACATCGACTATAAAACAGTTTTGAACCATTTACATAAGGCTGGATATCGAAAGAGGCCCAATACTTGGATTCCACATGAATTAACAGAGAAATATTTAATGGACCGAGATTACATTTGTGAATCGCTGCTGAAACTAAATGAAACGAACAAATGATTACGGGCGATAAAAAGTGGATCACCTCCGACAATAATGTGCGGAATAGATCGTGGTCGAAGCCCGGAGAAGCTTCACAAACGATTGCAAAGCCCGTATTGACGCCAAGGAAGGTGAATCTGAGTGTTTGATGGAACTGGAAAGGAATTGTTCATCATGAGCTGCTCGAACCTAGCCAAACCATTGATTCGACTCTCTACTGTCCACAACTAATGTGATTGAAGCAGGCGATTAAAAAAAACGGCTAGAATTGATCAATAGGAAAGGCGTTGTCTTCCATCACAACAACGCTATACCACACATATCTTTAGTGACTCGGCAAAAATTGAAATACCTTGGCTGGCAAGCTTTGATGCATCCACCGTATAGCCTGGACCTTGCCCCACCCGACTACCATTTGTTTCGGTCTCTGCAGAACTCTCTTAATGGTGTCAAGCTGGCTTCAAAAGAGGTTTGTGAAAATCCATTGATTCAGTTCTTCGCCCAGAAATCTCACAAGCTCTACAGTGACGGAATTATGGTTTTACCAGAAAAGTGGCAAAAGGTCGTCGATCAAAACGGCACATATATCAGTGATTAGTGTGTGAAAGTTATATGAATAAATTCCCTTTGAAAAACATGAAAAAACCGAAATTATTTTTTCCCCAACCTGATATATTTTTTAAATAAACGGCCCCCATTTTAAAGTTTATGGCACGCCCATGGCGCGGCCGTGTACAATCTGACACAAATGCAATAGATCTAATTAGCGAAGCTATCGACGTTCTTGAGCGGAATTTATTAATAGCGACAAGTCGAAAACCCGCCGCGGCTAATTTTCATAAATTCTACCGCCCAAATATAGAAATCGTTTATATAAGCACAAATATTCGCTGTCTAAAAATGTCACACCTCGATAAAAACATCATCTGATAAGAAGAAGCGTTGTTTATAATTATAAATTATAATTTCACACATTATAAAGGTCAACAATTTTTTTTATAGCCGCTACGACATCGCAATCCGTGTTCGATGCAAATCATATCGAGGGGGCCCGTTCCAGTTTAACAAAAATGCCATTTGGGAAACAATGGAACGTTCCTGGCCAAATTTATAGATTTTGAGTAACGGGAAAGTTGGCCTTAAATAGTTGTGACTATGTCATTTTTTATGAGCTCGCTCATTATCCCATAAAAAAATACTGTTAGACCGATTATCGGTATAAAATGTAAAGGTTTAGGAATTTTTTCTTGTGGTAGGTGGCCCTGGAATATTTCCATTGTTGCACATGAACGCCCAGAGCGCGTTTTTTATTCCGATTTTTAAATAATTTTCAATCGATATTATCGACAATTCTACAATTGTCAATTTTAAATTTATAATATTTTCGAAATCGTATTGTTCTGGTAACGGCGGCTATTCCTATCGAATGTTGATTAAGCTGTATATTTTTACAATTGTTAGATTATATGACATCACGAATAATGACATCTAGAATACAGAGCGATCCAGATTGATTGAAGTTGCCGTCACACGGAAAATACACTAGTTTCGAGAAAATTTTCGACGTCGAGAAATGTTTGCGCATATACCACCGGTATTGCAAATACTACTTTGCAACTACTTGGTTTGCAGTTTCTTTTTTCAAATGTTAAAGTTCTATGGCAATAAATGGTGCTTAATTTTCTTGTTGCACTTTGCTGTTGATCGTTGATCTCAGTCCCTGGACTTAAAATTGGACCGAAAGTTATCACGCAGTGATAATATACAAACAATTGAATAATACAGATAAGTTTTCTATCTGACGCTACATTCAATATCATACCAACTCAATATAGACGTATTAGTAAAAGAGACGATCTATAGATCGACCCGCTACACTACCGTACCTTAACCTACTGGATTTATTTTTGTCTAACTTGAAAAAAATATAGTAATCTAGATGAAAATGACTACGACAGCGACACAGGTTACAACCAAAACATGAGCAGTAAAGATGACCCCACAAGTGCCAAGACATCTGTACTTTCCCAATTGCAATAGCGGGAATACAAACATCCGTAATTATTTATGCACACAATTAAACCAAGTACGTCTAATAAGAGTTAATTCTCTAAGGTCGATTCCAAGAACTTAATATATAGTAATTCGTCGTCAATGTTAGTTAAATACTTATAGCCAAACACTATAAGTCATTTGGAAAATTGGCGCCTAAATTGAGAGAATTCAGGAAGATTACCTTGCACTGAGATGCCACCAGTCAGTGGCGTCGAATCGCGAATTGGCCGGGGGGTCTGCGAGTTGAGGTAAAAAATCAAGTTGGCTTTGAAAATCTGATACAATTTACTCTATACTGCTCAGATGGTATGCATTATCATTAAAGCTACCGAGTAATTAAGTCTAGCTAAGGCTAAGAGGTTGCAGTGGCGTCGAATCGCGAATTAATGGAAGGGTAGTTGATCATAATTAAAATCCGTAGTAATTGATCATAAATGCGCCTATGTTTTGTGATCTATATTCTGTAGTTTATATGGTCACAAGAAATAATCTACCGGAAGTATTAAAGGACTCTATACATCTTGTTTCGTAACATTTCAGGTGAAAAAGGGTCCATTTGTAGGTGTCACAAGACGAAGTTTCTCTGGAAAAATATGTTTGCTACAATATAAAAGTAATAAATAATTTTACTAGATATATAAACTTGAAATCGTGAAATTTTCTTATATAAACTTGAAATCGTGAAATTTTCTTTATACGGGGGGTCAGTCAAGAGTCTGGATACAAAACAACGGAATTTCAAGAGAATTGAGGACTTGGAAAAATGTTTTTATTACAAAACTTCCTCGGTCTTACAATTCCAATAGATGACGATGGTAGCTTTTTTTGGGGACGGAATAGTTTCAAGGTCATTTAATGGACATATTATTTTAAGTACAAATTTCTCTTAATGGCTGAGCAATTTCTATACTAGAAATTCCAAGATTATTAAACCCTGCTTATTTCTGTCTAAATCCGCCCTCAAATATATCTCACTCAAACGGGCACGTGTATAAAAGTGACCTACTTTTTAAGTACGTTTTCTAAAGAACCGTTTTTTCGACATAGAAGCAGTTCCCTCATGATTATTAATAAATTGTCCTGAAATTGTATTATTTTCAACAAAAAATTACATGTCACTAACGTTTAGAATAAAATTTATCGAATTAATATGAATTTTTTTTTTTTTTTGTGAAATTCCTCGGACAAGTCGAGGTGTCCCGAAGTGCTCTTACAACCCCTAAATCCTGACATCAACTTTAAAATTCCAAATATTAATGCCTCGTGTATTCATTCATTGCCTTCGATCCCGAATTCAACAAAAAAATTGAATTTTGGTTAATAAATAATGAACATTTTCAACAAAATTGATCCAGATCTTTACCTTCACTATTACAAACTGAACAAAATAAATTATTTTGCATCAGATATTCAAAACATTCCACCATTTTGAACCTAATTATAAGCTATTCGATCCTGGATGTCGTCAATTACATAACAAATTATTGTTCAGACCTTCCTGATTCGTATAGACCCTACTTGTAAACTATCACCATAAATACTAATGTAAAGGGGTTATGTCGGGAGATCTTAGAGGCTATTCTATTGCTCCTTGTCTATTTACTCAAACGTTTTGTTTAAGAATCTTCTAACATAATATGCAGAAGCACCATCTCGCTAGAACAAAATGCATTCACCAACCAAATGGGATTCATCGCCACGTGGGAAGAAATATGGTATGAAAAAGCGACATCGCTTTACATAAACTTCCTAATCGTCAGAATTTTCAAATAACTCCTCAGCTCCTGAGATGATTTTTGTTATCAAAAATTAAACTTTTCTAAAGATCCTACCCAGATTACTCAACAACTCCAAACTTTGCCAAAGGCATCGATTAAGGAACGACTACGAATTTACGAAGCTCGCCCAAAATTTTCGACCGCATGATGTGGTACCGTTAAAGCTCCGCCACCCTGTATCAACAGCCAATATCATCCTCAAACAACACCACGACTGCTTGCATGTTATTTTAACGCAAAGTAAAGATCGTCTAGATATAAGACAACGATATAAAGTTGAGAAAATTCTCCAATCTGAATTCTTAAATACACTACCGGAATCCACCAGAACGCGTCGAACAAATTTAGTAATAATTATATCATCACTTCATAATAACCAATGTTTGTATTGCGCTAAAGACGCATCTAGCGTCAATAAAATTTCCAAATTTTTTTATTGGTAGGTACATGGGAGTCAATTGCAGCATCAGCGTCGACTCGTTAGGTAGGGCACAATAGGATTGTCAAATATAATTCTATTTAAAGGCCACTTTTTGATATCCCATATTTTTATAGTTAAGGATTATCTAATTAAACTATTCAAAAAAATTAAAGGAACAAAAAATTCCGAAAGATTTTCAGTGATTTTTGAGCTGCTGTGAAACCGTTTTGAAGTTTGAAGTTTCTAGTGTTTAAATCTTTTGGCAAAAAAATTATCTAAGCTATAGTTACTGCGCAATCCAAAGAAATACCAAGAGACAAAAATAATCTAATTTCTTGATGAATGTCCCTGACTCCAGGGAATTTTTTCGGGCTAAATCAATGCAACGGCCGGTATACCTGGTGACCCACAATTTCACAGTCAATACATTTTTCGCTGATTACAAACTTAAGACCTTCTTCCTTTTTTAAACCCTTAAGAACCACCCCTAACACTTTTTTCAAAGTGCACCCCTATTTTTTGTGTTAAAGTAAGTTTAGTAGATAGCTTTAGTATTGTTATGTCGTAGGACGTCACATTTCAAAAGAAACAGAGCCTTTCTGCTATAAAGAAAAGTAAATATAATAGCTGCTACTAGTGACGATTCGAATGAAATCACGAAAATATTAGAAATCACCTCCTGCGCATTCTGTCTTTTATGTCGTTCAAATCCAAAGCTTGAGTTTGATATAGAAGAGCGTTGAGTTAACTCCACACGAAGAAACCTAATGATGGAGATGATTAAAACTGAATCAGTTTTAATCATCTCCAGATAATGCCAACTTTGTTGGCGAAACGCGCGTCGATAATTACATTTTACCCGATTTTCAAAACCTACGTTGCAATTTTTATTTATTTATTATTTTTTTTTCAATGGGAAAATTCATTTAAATTTTTTTCATGGAGAATTGTACTTAAAATATTAAGTATGTTGTACTCATGTGTACAAAATGAAGTGCAAATTCGTGTTAACAACAACGACTACAAAAAAGTAGGGGTCGAATTAAGAAAAAAAATTTTGAGGATGGGTGAAGGGTTGAAAACGGTCAGAAGGTTAAGTTAGCAATCAGCAATGTATTTTTTACAACATAAACCCTTCTTCTCACATATCTTTTCAAATAAGGAAGATAATCACTATAAAAGGCATTCTGCAACACCTTGTATAACGGCCTACTGGATAACGTTGTGGTTCTTTGAATAATTTGAAAAGTAATCAACATATTTAAACTTTAGGGCAGTCCGTTTTACTTAAAAAAGTGACTCGAAGATGTGTAGTTAACTTTTGTCGTATTATCATTTAAACTCGAATACAAAAAAGTACAGATTTCTGAGGCAACGGTTTTACGAGACATTCCATATACCCATAAATCTCTTTATAAAACAAACAACAAAAACCACATCCACTTTCAAAATATCTTGGAAAGCAGGATAATTAAAAATAAGTTCATCGACAATTCTTTATTCCTGTACATAAAATTGCAAATAAGTTTATCCTTCGAGCTTGAGGTCGACGCATTTTCAATCGAACACAAAGAAATTATATGTCCGCCTCGATTTCAGATTAATCTGTCTATTATTTTTTTTCTGTTAACAAGAAGCAGTGAATTATGAAATGACTCAGTCAACGAACAACAGGCTTTCGTGACTAACATCAGAAAGTGCACAACCTTATAATTATTGCCAGTTGCAAAAAAAACGTCTTTTCACCGGCCGTCCTTTCCGCTCTACGTTTACTAAAATTAAATTGAAATTGCTATAAATCCATTCCTGAAATGAAATGTAATACTGCGTACAACCTAGCTATTATATACCTACATATATTTATTACCACATATATAATAAAATCGATAAAATATTTTTTAAATTAATTTTAATCGAAACCCACCGATAAAACAACATCGCACGCCACTGATATCACCGCAATAACCCGGCAACCTTACACAATGTGTTGTAAAATTCATTCCGGGAATAGTGATCAAAGTTTTCCATTTTTTATAGAGGGCAAATAAGACTTAATTCATTTTTAACACCACCATATTCTGACGTGCACAACAATAGTTACATAGATACCTAAAAAAAAACAAATACACCCAGTGACGAATAGTTTATTTGCAGACGCAACTGATTTGGCTCTTTAATGTTTGTACGTTATTAAATTAATTCGTTTTCTATCGAGCAATGCCGCGAAAACAAATTGGAAAACGTTTCAAATTTGGGGAAAACTATCAGAAGTATTATCTACATTCTGATATTGCGTAAGATGACGTAAGAAATATCAGTGCTTTTCAATGACAATCACAATTTTTATACACAATTAACTTCATTAAATATATTTATATACGTATAAATATTGACAATAAAAAATTGTATGATATAAGTCAAGGGTCAAAATCAGCTTTTAACCATTCATGAATCAAATACACTTTACAGGGGTGGTTTTGATTTTGATACTGCCCCCCCTTCCCTGCTAAATCATTTCTTGAAAGTTCTCCAGCCCCACATGGGGATCGTTTTGAACATGTAAAATTATGCTCGTCAATAATATTTACTTAGCTATTTACTTAGACCAGGCTATTTATTGCGCACCTCATTGGCGGTCCAATAGACTTGTTCTTATTCTTGACGAGCAGTACCTATCCACAGGTGGCTTTTGTAAAGGGTGGTCCAACCATAATGCACGATGTTAATTGTGAGTCATACCTTAACGTCAAGCTTTTTGCCCAACTTAATTTGACATTTCTTTGTTTCAGTGTTTGACAAATTCAACCATGGAGAGGTACACAATTGAGCAGCGCGTTAAGATTGTTGAAGCCTTTTACGAAAATGGGCGTTTAAATCAAAATGCATTTCGTGCACTTCGTGGCTTTTTTGGTCAGCATAATCGACCAAATGTGTCCACAATCGGGAGAATTGTGCGCAAACTTCAGTAAACCGGGTCTGTAGAAAATGTGAAAACACCTGTGTATGCTCGCCCAGTTCGTTCTGCGGAAAACATTGCTGTTGTTTGCGATAGTGTAGCAGAAGAGCCGTCAACCTCGACTCGTCGTCGTGCCCAACAATTGAACATCTCACGAACATCACTGATGCGAATTTTGAATAAAGATTTGAATTTACACGCTTACAAGGTTCAATTGACTCAAGAGCTGAAGCCTACTGACCATTTCAAGCGTCGTCAATACGCCGAATGGTTGGTTGAACAGACAGAAGTGAATGGTGACTTTACAAAGAAAATCACCTTCAGCGACGAGGCACACTTTCACCTCAGTGGATTCGTTAACAAGCAGAATTGCCGCATTTGGGCAAATAAGAATCCACGAGTGATTGTTGAAAAGCCGATGCATCCAGAAAGAGTGACTGTTTGGTGCGGTTTATGGGCTGGCGGCGTCATCGGGCCGTACTTCTTCGAAAATGAGGTCGGCCAAGCAGTTACCGTGAATGGTGTTCGGTATCGCGAGATGATAACGGACTTCTTGTGGCCAGAAATTGAGGATATGGACCTGGACGATATGTAGTTCCAACAGGATGGTGCCACTTGCCACACAGCCAACGAAACAATGGCACTTTTGCGCGAGAAATTCAATGGCCGTGTTATCTCACGTCGTGGCGATGTTAATTGGCCGTCACGATCATGTGATTTGACACCGTTGGACTTCTTTCTTTGGGGATATTTAAAAGAAAAAGTGTACGTCAATACGCCAAGAACAATTCAAGAGCTAAAGGATGAGATAATTCGGCACATTAACGACATTGAACCTCAATTATGTCTCAGAGTCATTGAAAATATGAACCATTGGATAGAGGTATGCCACCGAAGCCGTGGCGAGCATTTGGCCGATATTTTGTTTCACACATAATTGTCATAGATCCTTCTATCATAATAAAAAATATTAAGATAATTATCTGAAAACTTTTTGTTTTATTTACAATTAACATCGTGCGTTTTGGTTGGACTACCTTTTAGTAGATCTTTAGATAACACTCCCAAGACAAATTTTCTAATTATATTTTTAATTTCATTAACTCACAACATTAGCGAACTTACTATATATTTATTATACATGTATTTTCAATTATACCAGAATAACACACAGCCTTGATATAGCATTCATCACATTAAAATCCAAAATATTTTTAATGTGATGAATGATAAATACAACCAACAATACAATACCAACTACTACGCCACTGGCATAATTACAATATGAAATTCGTATAATCAAAAATTATAATTTTGATTTAAATTTAACCTGGTGGGAAATAATGTGGTGCGTCACTGGCGATGGCGTAATATCCCGGTGGTATTACACAATAGTGTAATTTAACGTTATGTTGTAATAGTGTTGTAAATCGCTTTGTAAGAAATATTAAAAATAGGAATTAACAATCGTAAATATATGTTTAAGGATCTATTTTTATTAATGTAGAACAAAACAGGTGTCGTAAGTTTTTTTTTTTTTTGAAATTTTCACGCTTCCGACTGTGTGAATCCTGCAGTTTTCGATTTTAAACCTACAGATTTCCACTGACCAAATACTAAAAGTTTTAGCCACTTTTTGCAAAATAATTGCTTACGGGCTCGTGTTTTTGGTGACAATTTTCATCTGTCTACTCTCTACGTCGATCTACAAATTGTCAACAACAATTTTCGCACTTCTCTTATTATTTCCCTTGTGAAATTTGACAGCCGACGTAACTATTTCCCCCATCCCTTTGTATAAGACATTTTCGAGCTAAAAAACACCTACACCTAGTACGAAAATAATGAATATTAGCCTCGCTAGAAAAAAATTTTTAAACATCCACTAGCACCTTCTCTGGGGGACACTCTGTTCCCCGTCGTCCCGTTGCCATTGCCGCACCGCCAACCCACCTGCTGGTAAGCCCAAAAAAAATCTAATAACGAAAACTGTCCCACCCAAAAAAAAAACAATTACGCTCGTCTCACAGATGATATGCAATTTCCCTAAACGACGGGTGAGTGTGCGCTGAAGTCCCTCGCGTATCTCTGATATATAATCAGAGGAGGCGCGATCATGGGCATCATTCAAAAAAGCGAAGTGAACGAATCAAGTCGGCATATTTCCATAGACAGTGCGATACGTTACAACGTGACAGAACTGTGACAGGCTTCGTCCATAGTGTGCTTAGATCAGAGTTTTTATTTTGTTTCCTCGAAGATTTTCTTTTGTTTCTTTCGAGATGAACGCTGCCGTACTGAAGGTTTTCATCATCCTGATCATGATTTTCGGAGTACAACAGGTCATCGCCAGGCCAAATAACAGGTATGTTAAAAAAATGAGTATTTTATCACGACTTCTTTTAGAAAATATTTGTCTGTATTTTCGGATAGACCTGGACCTGTCACAATTATTAAAGCGCTTTCATTTACGTTTAATATTTGTTTACAATTTAAAAAATTCTTAACATAAATTACGATTAAATAATTTATTTAATGACGCAACTTCTCTCGTACAATCTAGGGTTTTTGTTAGTTCAGTTGTATCATAAATATTTCATCATTCAATTTCAGCCTTTCGAATTACTCCACAATTCAAAGTTCCTCTAACCTAGCAGTTCCGCGAGCGTGGAAAAATAATTAAAAATAAACCGTATAAGATTAGATTAAAGTACAAAAATATTTTTATTTCCCTAATATGACTATACTTACAATAAAAAATAAAGAATATTACTAATATATTGTAAAATGATTAGCCAGGATAAGGGACATGAAGTTCCACGTGATTTCAGAAAAAATCACGAAGTGTAAAATCTGGTACCTTCGCTGGCCAACAAGTCGCAGAAATTAGGTTTTGAGAAAAGGAGTCTCATGACAAACAAAATTTACGTTACTGGATATTGTTTTTAACGTTTTAAAATTAATTTTACAAATTCACTAGAATGTGTATAATAGACAAAGGGCGGCCAGGAATTAGCACTAAAATATTGGGCGTTCTTCCAGAGCCTTTTTGGTGGCTCTTCTGGATCAAAATTGAAAGATTATTAAATTTTTATGCAATTTTAAATTTTATCACAAGGTGTAAGATCTGTCGATTTCGCTGGACGACCATTAACTATTTTAAAACATGATTGAATACTTCTAACACGTTTATGACTGTGTAACTTATTTTTATTTAATAATAAAGAATAAATAAAAATATAAGTTTTAGGATGTATAAGAATAAAAGATACCTTTATTTCACGCTATTTTCCATACACCAAAATACGTTATAGAAAACAGCGGCATAAGATTGGATTAAAGCACAAAAATATTTTTATATTTCACAACTATACATATAGAAAAATATACAAAAATTAAACTAATAACATTAATACGTAATAAAATGTTTAGTCAGGATAAGGGACATATAGTTCTAGATAATTTCAGAAAAATTCACTAAGTGTAAAATCTGGTGATTTCGCTGGCCAACCAGTCAAAGGAATTGTTACCGGGTTTTGAGAAAACGAGTTTTTGGCGACGAACAAAGTGTACGTTACTGATATCGTTTTTTACGTTATGAGATCAATTTGGAAATTCGCTAGAAAGTGTATAGTAGACAAAGGGCGGCCAGGAAATAGCAGTAAAAAAATGAGTGTACTTCCACAGCCTTTTCAGAATTGAGTGGAAGTAAATTAACTTTTTATGAAATTTTAAATTATGTCACAAGGTGTAAGATCTGTCGACTTCGCTGGTTGACCAAAAAATCTTTATGAAAAATTATTAAAATCGTCTAACACTTTGTGTTTAGGTAATTTATTTTTATTTAAGATTAAAGAATATACAAGAATATAAATTGTAGAATATATATGAATACAAATGAGCTTTATTTCTATACACCAAATTACTCACTTTTTAGTTACATACCTAGTGCTATTAGGATGAAGTAAACGACTTTAAATAATTCCTTTGTATTATTGGAGAAAGGACATATTTGCAAATGTATTTAAAAAAGGACACCCATCGATGATCAAAGAATATCTTTTGTTTCTCTCTTCTGCCTACTATTAAAGATACAGAAAATAATAGACGCATTCAGATAATTCCCACTATAAATCGAACGAGAAATAATATCTCGCGATTCAGCTGGTCAACCAATGATGCCCTCTTAGAATTCCCTCACGTTTATGCAGAAATTGTCTCCTGACTTTGTGAAATATTGTTAAATAATAAATAAACCAGTTAGACAATCTCTCGCAATATTGGGAAAAATAAAATCGGGTCGTCTTGCAGGCCAATTTCGGTAGTTTACTTTTAGTTCATGACGCAAAATAGTATATCGAACGTATTACATCTTTAAAAAACTGTTAATTTTCTTGGTCGCATTATAAGTTTTCCCGACTGGAATAAAACATGTATAATAGTACAAATTTCAATCACTGATGTATTTAGTTTCGTCTAAACGTCTCCCAGTTTTTGCGGTACAAAATTATTCTTCGATTAACCCACTAGCGCCCTACTATCTCAAAAACTACAATGGAACACTCATAGGGTCCATTTTCTACGTAAGGAATGTCTGTAAAATATTCATAGATCTGCCCGATGAGATGACAAGCGACCTTCGGTTCACTTCCTGACGATACTCGTTTGAAAATTTAAAATAATTGGAATTTTACCATACAATAGTATCCTATTACCGATATTATATCATAACTGAACAACGTGAATCGCTCCTGGTGATACAGACTTTACAATCAAGCGAAAGGTTGGGATAACAATTATAAAAAATTTCATTAATGACTCAAAAATATGGAGCGTATTAATTCCATAAATCAGGACGAAAAAAACAACTTGGGTGTATTAAAAAAGAACCTTCTTGTAACACAGATTCCGTTTGTTAATATTATTGTAATTGTTATTAATATAAGGAATGTTATTAGAAAAATGGCACCAGTCTTTACTAAAGCGTCTACTACATCCAATTTTCGATGACTTTGTCGCATAAATCTGGCTGAATTTGCTGGATGGCGTTCGTTATGTTAACTTTGATGCCATAAATTGTTTCCGGTTTATTCGTATAGACCTGCGACTTAAGATAGCCCCAAAGGAAGAAGTGCGAAGGCGTTAAATCGCACGATCTCGGTGGCCAGTTCACGTCGCCGATGCACGAGATAACCATGCCCTCAAATCGTTCGTGCAGAATGTACATCGTGGCATGCGCTGTGTGGCACGTAGCGCCGTCATGTTGGAACCACATGTCGTCGGCATCCATATCATCCAGTTTAGGTCACAATAAGTTGCTTATCATCGATCTGTAGAGCTCGCCGTTGACGGTTATGGCAATGCCAGTTCCGTTTTGGAAGAAGTACGGACCGATGATTTCGTCAGACCAAAATCCGCACCAAACAGTGACTTTCTCGGGACTCATTTGCTGCTGGTGTATCTCGTGGGGATTGGTACCGTCCCAAATCCGACAATTTTGCTTGTTCGCATATCCATTCATCCAAAAATGGGCCTCGTCGCTAAAGATGATTTTTTTGGCGAAATTTGGGTCAACTTCCAACTGCTTCAGAGCCCAATCAGCGAACACACGGCGTTGTCTGTGGTCGTTTATCTTAAGTTCCTGGGTCGGTTAGGTTTTATACGGGCGCAGACCAAGTCCCGACGCAAAATTCGCCAATTTGAAGTCGCAGAAAGGCCAAGTTCTCGTAAACGACGAGAAATTGACTGGCTCGGGTTTTCCACGTGCAGCAACGATGTTTTCAGCAAACCTTGCGTTTCGGTGACGTACGGATGTTGGCTGATTATTTCTCAAACCGGTTGACTCGAATTTGGCCACCAAATGTCGAATAGTCGACTAGGTGGGACGGATATTCTCGAACGGAGCACCCCATTTTGAAAATAACATTTGATGATGTACACACGTTGTTGAACGCTATAACTTTCTGGTGATTTTCCATACACGACTGAACAGTTCACAATAAATTTGATAGATGTCGCTTTAACAACATGGCCGCTATACTAGTAACCTAACAAATTTCTAGCGCCCCTATTGAAAACCCCTGCAGTATGTTCAATAAAAAACGCAAAATGACGGTAAATCCCACGCCTGAATTTTTACATCAACCTAACTTATTCGCAAAGTTGCTTCTTAAAAAAAACATCTATTCTCGCGCAATTAAAGACAATTAATTTAATTAGCTCGGTATTCGTTTAGCTTCTATCACAACATACATTTTTCATTGTTATCAAATCATTCAATGAGTCGTATCACGTCTACGAAATACTATAAATCAGCAGAGATTATTTTAATTGCGGTTACAAATTTTTTTTCGTATACTTTGTTAACAATCTATAAATAGTATATCGGACAAACGATGTCTGCCCTAAGGCGTTTTTTTTTCTAATTAAATTTTCATAAGGCGAACCATATGATAACCGCGAGATAAGTGCATTGGCGGCGTCTTCGAATTTTTGTAAGGCGACGATTTTCACGTATCTATTTTGTGTTGTCCGATTAAATTAAGCAGCGAGAGTTTCTTGTTTGTAAACGATTTATTACACGGAAATTTGTTATTTGTCTCGTGAAATAAATATTTTGGCGAATATATGCGAAACAATATTAAATTCTGCATCATAATTAATCAGATTAATTAGTACTAAATCATGCATAAAAAATTAATCATTGTTGGTCTTAGATAACGGTTAGTTCTTTTAAATAAATATCTAATAATATAAATATATTTTAATTAAATTAGATTTAAGACTTTATTTGTTTATTCTAGTTAAACGTATCCATTTCGTTAACATCAATAAGTATACAAAAAAAAAATAATTTACTTAAATTAAGTCTTTTATAAGCAAACTTTTACATAAGATGGTACATAGCCAAGCAAATTCAAACAAATAGTATATTTTATGCAAATTTTAATTAAAAAAAATCTGAATAAACAAAAAGGAAACAAAGTAAACATATTCGGTTCATATAAGCGTTTTTTAACACTAATTAACTTGTATTATATCTATCGAGGAATCCGCATATCATCTTCCTTCTCAACAAATTTCTATTCAAACATATCAACAAAGTATCTATGTAGGCCTTTCTATCGTAGCATGCGTCTGTCAAGCTAGAACAAATGCCTAACGGCGGCGTTCGATTATTCCAGAAACACAATAGTCGCGCAAACGTTGTCCGCCCGTGCATTCATCGAAATTGTATTAGCGTCAATTCTGACACGTTTAAAAAATTCAACAAAAGCGAGATCTGGAGAACGAGACGGCCGTGTTCCGACGAAATATCCCAAGTTAAAAAAGTCGACTCGGCATTTATAGCTCACATGGTTCTGTCTTTCAATTACTGACATTTAAGTTTCTTCTTAAATTCCTTCGATTTATGGACGAACGATTCGTTCTAAATCAAATCCATTCATGTGGATTTATAAAATATACCCTTAGGTACTTTTTTTTAAATAGTAATTAAACCTGACTTACTGAACTTGAAAACGTGACAGCACTGTTAGCTTTTTTTGACTTATTCAAGTGGAATTTTATCATTCGATGGCAATTGATTTTACCTCGGTATTTATGTCAGGCATGTGAAAAAATTTACAGGCCTCTTAACACTATTTAAAATTAATTGCAGTAGATAATAGTTGCGAATGAATTTGTTCTTGCTTTTTGCAGACATGCATGCAGCGTTGTCAGTTTCACGGTAAATAACAGAAGTACAATATAAAGATACTGTTTTGATTAAAAATAACCAGGAGTTGGTACGGTCCCTAGAGAAAATAACTGTCCCAAAAATGGACAGGGTGATATTTCTAGAACACAGTACGATTCATTATCATTATTTTTTTAATGGGGACTGTCAGAGGAAAAGAAAACCAAAGACATGTCAATAAAAACACTGTCCGAAACATTTTTGCACAGCATCTTTTTTACAAAGTTCAGAAAAACATGATACAGGTCCCGATTATTGAGACTGATCCTGGTCTATCGAAATTAAATTTCTCCTATCGGGAGATCATTGAAACTCGCACTTTTCGGAAATACAAACTTTTGGACGATTTCTATTTTTTTTTTTTTTTTTGTTGCAGAGTGAAGAGGCTGTCAGATTCCCATCTAGCAAATTTAGAGACACAAATCGCCATGAACAAAGTGAAAGGATTCGCGATAACGATGCCCGTGGGTGCCGGCAAGATCGACCCCCTTAAGATGTAAGTATTTCTATTAGTTCGATATTAATTAAAATTCATGTCGGAACACAATACAAACGCGCAATTTACATTGAAAATTGAAACGTTTAAAATACAAAATTGCAAAATTTATATACAGGGTGATTTTTTTATTGGGCCGCGTATATGACAATTTTTTTTGTTCCAGTGGTAGGCGCCGCAGATCCCAGTCGCGTTTTCTCGACGTCCTCTTCAACCAGTCGGAAGAAGATAACGGCGACCCCATACCCATAGACTACAACGACATCTTGTACAACTACAACCGCGACTATTACATCCACTAAGAGCTACACAGAAGTGCCAGCCGTTTCCGAGAATCAACAAGCAATCGGATAAATATTAAATTTTAATGTAAATTTTGTTCAAGAACAAAAAAAAAAGACAAAAGCTGTCCAAATTGTGTGTCAACCGAGTATTCGGACGGGGCAAGCAAAAAAGCAGCTAAAAATCCAGTCGCCAGCGATAAGTATTCCAAAGCAGTCTAGTCTTGTTTTGCTCGCCCCGGTAATTAAAAAAAAATGTCAGTATTATTATCAAAATCTAGTCTATTTATTTATTTATTCGAGCGTCCTTATTGGTCAGACATTTCCGTCAATTTAGTATAATATTAGTAAAATTATAATTAAGCGAAATATACCCAGTGGACGGCTGACAACTAGTTGCTACCAAAAGGTATCGATAGATGGCGTCAATCTCTAGACGTAACAAACTTTTTGTTTTGCTCACTGGGTATATATCCTGACGATGTTAGACAATACAGGACCTTTAATTTATTTTCCATTTTCATCTCATTTTGTAAATAATTCTTTCCACTTGTCCAGGATAGGTTTCCAAGGTGTGTTCCGCATCAAAGGAAATAGTTTTCGAAATTGTGTCAGCCAGATATAAAAACGTGTTGTGCAGCTATTACTGTGACTTTTTTCAAGCCCGTCGCTTATTTGGAAACCTATTCTGATTCTCACCTCCGCCTGACAATTAATTCTAAATAGTTGTATATATGTATCCTAATTTAGTAAATTATTTATTTCTAGTGACCAGACTACATTTTAAGAGTCTACTGTGACATATAGATTGTATTATATTTATTACTTAATATTTTTGTATGTGCGACGATGTAATTGTTTTTCTTAAATTATTATTTTTTATAATTTATTTTTTCTATGCAATAATAAAAAAATTTGAATCAAAACTTTGTGAACTTTTTATTCCGTTAGACGTTTTCGAAATGGACCACGAGATATCGAAACTAATTCGAAAAAGGAAAACAGTTCCCAGCTAGTCTGTTGCTGTTAGATCTAGCCGCTAGAATGTCCAACACGGTCACCAGGTCTCAGTCATGTTTAAGCATCAAGTGTGCTTTTCCTACAGCACATAGCTTAGCTATACCGACGCAAAATTAATATCATATCAAATACTCACAAGCCTCACATGGTTAACCTCATTTTTTATTCTATAATTACCTTTTGCCAAAACATAATTATAATAATTTTGCAATACCTGCGGCGATACCCCAATAATATACTACACATATCACTCCAAACAATGTTCATGTTATTATTATTTACTTATCTATTACAATTGTGGAAATGAGGACCGTACTGATAAAGATAAGAGAATCTTAACCTTCTTAACTGCGAAAATGTCGATGGTTTCGTAAACATGGTTATTCAACTTTTGATGTTCTAAACGGATCACCCTGTATATCATTTGTTGCGCGAATATGCCTCATCATGATAAAATAATTAAAGTTGATTATATTTGTAAAACTCGATGGTAATCATTTTGAAATTTAACATATATAGGGTGTTAATTATATGGGTTAGAGATATAGGGTGGTGGTAAGTATTATTGTTGTTGCATGTTAATGATGTATATCATGAACATATTTAGGTAAAATTTCCGAAAATATAATCAATATTTCGTGAATGATAGTTTCAAATCGCAAGTTTTTATAAATAGGACTACAAGAAATACTTCTACATAGGTCAGACCAGTCGATCCTTTAAAGATAGATATAAAGAACATGTTTGGTCTTTCCGGTGCAATAAAAACGATTCAAGCTTTGTAAATAATTTTTTAGTTTCACTTTTCTAAATTCCCCAAAAAAAACTCAAACTTTGCTAGGAAGACTTGAGATTTTGGGCAGTTTTTCCAAAGGAAAAATTATCTTTTACTGCAATAGAAACTATCATACCATTGATCAAACCGTTCAATATAGTCTGTGATATCCGCCAAGAATTAGAAAATCCTATAACTCTTTAAGATGTTGTGCCCTTATCTGAAGGTTCAGACATTAACCATTTTAAATTGTAAAATTTTATCGTCTGTTTTCTGACAATTCGGTCATTTATTTTCAATGTTTATAAAAGTATATGTAGCATCATTATACATGTGTATTGTACATCAAAGTATATTTTCTGATCTATTATGTTGATGTTCTGTAACGAAATTTTGCATTATAACTACTGTTTTTTTTTGCCTTATTCTCTCTGTTAATAATTATCACAAATTCTTGCTATACAATTTTTTGTATCATGATAAGCAACAAAGTTAAATATAAGAAATGTATTACCGTTAATCATATTTTAAAATTGATATATTTCATTACCATATCAAAAAATAGCTTCTCTGCATTATAAAAATTAATTCTGTTATTGTTTATTCGAAATTTGCCCACACCAACCGGCCCAAAACACCTAACAATGACATAAACAGACTTCTAACAAAGTTCACATGATATATAAATAAATCATATCTTTTTTGCGTTCTAATTTACTACAATCTGAATCAAAACAATAACACAACTGTCACAAAAAAGTGTGTAACAGATAAAACGTTAATGGAAAAAAGTGGAATCACATACATTTCAGATAACAAAAATAAACTAGTTATTACATATGTCTCTAATACAAGTAATACACAATTTACACCATGTGTATACAGAGATATAGATTTGTCTCGTTGCCATGAAATGTTTGCAATTAAGATTAGTTTAATACAAGTCATGAAGGAGGGCACTTTGTATACCATAGTCGTAGTTATGCCCCTATAAATATTGCCACGCCACTAATTGTATTAGTTAATTAACAACAAAGAGTAAAATTTGTTTAGTAAGTAATTTCAAATGACTAAAAACTATTAAATATCTCTATATAAATGTATTCCTATATGTATACATGTACTTGTTCATCACCCAGGGGATAAAAATCAGTTCCTATACACAACTAGGCATGCTATATGTTTTAGTATGGCAAAACAACCTACAATTTCATCAGAAAATTACAAATTACAATAGAAGTATATTGCTCTGTCGATTGATGAATATGTTTCCCAATTGGGTAGCGAAATAAATACTAGTAAGTTCTCTACAATGTAAAAAATAATAAAACTTACCACTGATCTGGCGGGGGACCTTTCTCACAACAATCTGAAAAAGAGACATACATAATATGTAAACCTATATTATCGTACATGAAAACTTACTAAAGCTAAACTATATATAAATTTTATTAGCTTGTACACTTCATACAAAATGAAATAATTAAAATCGACTGTAAATCTAGAATATACTCGAGAACATTTTCATACCACGCCTTCTCTGCATATTTAGATAATAGCAATATTTAAAACGGGACATTTCTTTGTTGCAGAATTCTACAACCTAAATCATACATGGCCATGGTTCTAGAACGCACAACCTCACAAATCCTATTTTCATATTTTGAAATATCGATAGACTTAATTGAATGGTGTTTATTTAATATTTAGTATACTTTATAAAATCTCCCTTTACTTACACCAATTTCCTAAGCGAAAAATATTCCATGTCGAAACCTCGAAATTTTTAGGTTTTGTGTGGTGGGGTTGTACTTCTTCACAAATACATATGTACATACATACCGCAGTGAATTGTTTTTACATCTAAAACTAGCACCACCATTAGAAAACTTGACAATATATTAACTATTGTCAGTGCCAGGCAATAATTGTATCATAATTTATATAAAAATGGATATACTTACAGCAGCCGAACAAACATTCTTATTTCACAAAACGACGGCTTCACCAGGCGTTCAATTGTTGACGCGTCCTTTTCGCTCAGCAAAGGTAACTAGATCCAACTTTTGTTTTTCAATAATATCTTGTTCCGCCTAAGACCTCCTTCATCCAGGCCGAAGAATATAATTTCGCTTTATAATACTTTCATTCAAAAATCGATCGTTCTTAGTTAATAAAATAGTATATTTTATTCAGACTAGAAGAATAAGATATATATTATAGAAAACTATAGTAGATGAATCGAGTTAAGAATCCCGTATATACTTTTTTTTTGCTAAAGAATGGTGAAGATTTTTTCGTTACATTAAAAATTAGTCAGCCCATTTCGCTAAATTGTATACATAATTTTACAAGTTACAAAATATATTAAATTGATCCAGGAATTTGAAAATTGAGGAATTCGCCGTTAGAATGTCCAGAATTATTTTAATGTGGATGAAGAACATAGGCCGCCAGACTTACAGATATTATTTTTACGTGCTGCATAGACGTGCCCTTCAGAGGGCAGAGCAGAAAAAAAGTAACTTTTACGTGCCCTTGAGCCTGACGAAGGAGGAAGAAGAAGAATGGATAATCTATCGATCTCGAACAATGCGCATATTCGTTCTATTTACGCATATGTAGAAAAAGAAAAGTAATATACGTCATCAAATAAGTCAAAAAGGGACAAAACAACGGTCATCTTGCGCAGTGGTTGCTTTGTATACGTCAGAAGGAGACGGACAGATCGGGTGAGAGCAGAAAGGTGCGAGACAGAAAAACTAATAGAAAATCAACATGGCGAATGTCAACTGATCGTATTTTGTCTACGGTCGTTTGAAAAGTGAAAATTTTCAGTTAATTAACGAAGAGGTGAACCAATAGATAATAAGAATGTGTAATATTACGTGAAAGTAGTGGCCATTCCGTGTTTTATTAATTTATTTTGTGTTTTTCGTTATATTTTGGACAATGGCGGTTGTATGTGTTTTCATCTAGAGTGCGATTCGTGTTTCGTTTGTTAAATATGAATACTGGTCTCACAGGGGATAACATCTACGATTTTAGCTCAGAAGAAAATTCGGGAAAATGGAAAGGCCTCCTGACCGCAGCCTTGAAAAAAGTAAGTAGGGATTTTCCAGGAATAACATTTCATTTTCCAGCCGGAATCAATTTAAAAACATTCCGACGAAATTCGTTAACCAGATACGTCAAGTTGGCTCTGGCAATATTAATTTTCAGCTGTTTTAGCATTTACAGCACCACAGGCTTCTGGATTCACGCGAAATCCTTCAGGATAGAATAAGTTTCTTTGACTTCTTAATGGGTTTTCCCAAAATGTCATTCCATATTAAAATAAAATGTTGGCAGTATTGGCTAAAACCTGATAAAAATCGAAAAATGAGGCGATTTCAAATTATAGCTTCTATTTATGGCATATTTATATGATTTCTATTATTACATTTCTTTAATCTTGCTACCTAAAATAAAAAAATAATAACAAAGATGTAATGTACAAAAACATTCAAATATTCTAGAGATATATAAGTATAGCAACAATTTGAGAGAAATATCGTATAATTCAACCCAAACATTTATATTGCCTTTAAAAATTAGCCATATATAATTATATTAATTAAGTACATATATTGGCCCAAGAATGAGTTCTTGAGGTATACATATATATATATATAAATCAATAAAATTACTTTAGGGGCTGTTAATACATTATTCTGCATAAAACTAAAAATGAAATACTTTCTCAAACAAAATCAGCATCAGAATTTTGTAAATTACAGGTGCTAGAACAAGTACACCCCTCTCTAGGAGCACGAGAAGAAGCTCTAGAGTATGTAGAGAGTTTATGTCTTCGCCTTCTAGCGATGCTGTGTGCCAAACCTAGTCCGCACACCGTACAGGTGAGATTTTATAAGTATGCTTGAATTAATTAACGTTAACCGTTTAAAAAAAATTAATGTATAGAGAAATGTAAGTTATGTATATTTGAAATTTAATATTTTCTACAGGACGTAGAGTATAGGGTACAGAGCACTTTTCCAACCCCTATAGACAAATGGGCATTAAAGGAGGCCCAAGAGGCCTTGGACAGAGGAAAGAAAAAGTCAGTGTTACAGCTGCCAGTGGATAAAATCCACAATTTACTACAAAAGGTGAGGGTTGAAACATTATATGCACATTCATTTTACCACAGCAGTGTTGACATGCCTTTCAAAACCCTTTGTAGGAGTTGCTGTTATATAAAGTCGATTCGACAGTATCCCTATTTCTGGTAGCAGTTCTCGAGTACATCTCCGCTGATATACTGAAACTTGTCGGCAATTATGCGAAAAACATTAAGCACGTAGAGATCACGTACCAGGATGTGCAGATCTCCATGAAAGTAGACAAGGTATGTATAAGTATCATATAAAGATTGCAGCGAACTGATTAAGATACTGTCGAGTGACTTATTGTGTGTACTGTTTCTCAGTTTTAAACTATTAGACTTGTTAACCATAGGAGTGTGTTTGAGTATACGTAATTTAGTTTTTAATTTTTTTCTGCATTCATTTTGCAGGTAATATAGTATGTGTTTTGATTGATTGTTCAGAGAGTTTAAATTTCTTATGTTGAGTCCAGAAGATCATGCTCTTTGTCGCATACTAGTAACTAATATTAAACATTGACATATATTTTTATAACACTTCAATAGTCCCAACTGTTATATAGTTTCTGATAATTAAAATTTTATGATGGCGCCCCCTAGCGCCTATTGATCTCAAATAAATGAACTAGTATGGATTACCTTAATTGCGATGATTTTCTGGGCTTCCAGAATAGAGCATAGTTAGGTTAGGTATCAGGTTTTCGATAGGTACGGCTTTTTGTTATTAAAAGTTGCTTTTTGCTTTTACACGCTGCGATTCAGCCCACATCCATGGTACGTAGCCTTAATTTTTTTCTTGTGCCGAGGTTAAAAATCTCCCTTCATTTCATATATATCTTTGGTTTCGTTTGGAATGTACCACACACAGACACATACATGACAAAGCTTGAATGAAATATTCCACTTGCAGTTTCAATTGAAGTCTTCAGAAAATCGTGGATCAATTCAAGCTTTCGGACAGCTTATTTTGTAGATTTCATAGCTTCTTTTGGTTGCTAGCCGCTATTTTTTTTATTTTCATTTGCCGTTACATACTTTACATTTTAGTTTTGTTCGTAGATCTTGTATAGAATTCATGCTTTCGTTTTAAATAAGAAAGGTATGTATTTAGATATAAATTATAATACAGTTGTTACACAAACCATTACCACGTTAGTTATTCACAAGAACGTAATTCCTTGTTATATGAATTATGGTTGTAAACTGAAATTCAATCATTTTACTGTTTATTTCATCCTATACGTTATTTTTGCTGCCTTTTTCTTGCACACTTGGTATAATAGATTTTATAGTCTGCACCAGTCCTTGACTTAATCATAGATTTAGACACCATTGAAGACGATAAGCAGCTTCAATGGTATTTAAAAACAAACCATTTCTTAATGTTATGTATTTTCTACCTTTCGTTTTATATATACTCATTCACAGTTAGGCATTTTCATAAATTCTTATCTCAAAATTCTATTTCACTAAAATTTAAATTTTCTGAAACATTCTTAACCCTATATTTCTTTGCAACTTCTGTATAAAACGTCCACAAAAAAAAAAAAATAGGCAGATGTGCTTCGACCAAATTTCTCTTTTTAATCTTCGAAATATTCCAGGCTCTGATGGACATGTTCTATCAAGACGAAGGCGGAGGAGCTGTTGGCTTAAACGAACCGCCCGTAATGGTGCCTACGGCTCCTCGAACCAGCCTGACGTACGAGGAAATCGTAAGAGAGCTGATAGCTTCCGAGAAAGCTTATTTGAAGGAGCTGCACATGTTAATAAAAGTATTTAGGTGGATATGACGCTAACGAATGTTTAAGAATTCCATTAAATGATTGTCTGTTTTAGGGAAGAAATAATTAAGCTGAATCCGGGGCCCCAAGACATTGAACGGATATTTTCGAACATAATAGATATTTACGAATTGACTTATACTCTTTCAGGGAGCTTAGAGGACGTTATAGAGATGGCTCAGGATCAGATGCCCTACATCGGCAGTTGTTTTGAAGGTAGGTTATGTTCACATTTGTTTCTATCCTAGCAGGCCATGGCTGTTTGACAGTTTCTATTTTATTCAGTTTTCAAATTGAGCCTAAAACGAAAATTTAACTGAGAAAAATCGAATTTAATTTTAAAATACGGTAAAAATCTATACAGTTATACCAGACAATGTACTCATACAAAGTCAGTCATTAACTAGTGAATCTGGCAACATTTCATGTAGTCCTCAGTGGTAATGAATCTTCTTCATTTGTTATTTACGCTAATTTTATTGTCTAATATATATGAGATGTCATGTTAATTAAAATATATGGATTTTACATCAAAAGGGGAAATAAGGCATCACTTTATTATTCAGGCAATAGTATTTATCAGAAATTTGATATGGATAAATTATTGTCAATACTTATACGTGGTAAGGTTATGTTAATTGGCATATGTTTTGTATAATTTGAGATTCTTTAACCAATTTAACTAAAATATATTACAAATAATCAAATGACAAATATCAAGTGTTATAGCAATGTACTTTTATTAAAAATTAATACATTTATTTACAGCTTGTTTTGCTGTCAAAACAACCTGAAGTGAACAATCCAAGTTTTAAAATTTACTTATATAGGCATGAAAATAATATGACAACCAATCTTAGAAAGCCATGAGTGTAAATCTGGCAACGTTTAATGTGGTGTTCAGTTGTAATCAATCTTTGCATGCTATTTACTAACATTTCAGTGTTTTCAATATGTAGAAAATGTTTTACAGTTATGATAATTAGAATATATTGAGTTTATATCACAGAGGAAATTAAAATATAATAGTATAATAATTGACACAAGGTTATATAGATTGGTATGTATTTTATGCAACAGCATAGCAAGTATAACAATAATGTTACATCGATTTAGTGTTTTAACAATGGAGATATCAATTTATAACCAACAATTTTACTACTAGAACTGGCTGAGGCAGCAGAATTTGACGTGTATATCAAATACGCTCGAGACGTAACCTCTTCGACATGCCGGGAGACTCTCAACAGTCTACTCTCGCGGCCTGATGTCCAGAGCGCCCTCAACACGGCCGGACAAGGCATGCCCTTAGCTCTCAAATACTACTTGCCAGCGCTGCTGATGGGCCCCATTTGGCACTGCTTCTCCTACTTAGACTATATAAAATTGCTCAGGGGTCTGTCGTCGTCTTCCGAGGATAGGGAGACGCTCACACAGGTCGAAGGGTTATTAAAACCACTACAAATTGCCTTGGGTAAATTTTTTGCATTAAAGGCTTTTGACGTTGACGTTAATGCACTTCCTCATTAGGTAATTGCGTTCCATCGCAAGCGTTGCCTCGGAGTTCGGCCCCTTTGCCGCAGGTGAGGGTCAGACGACAGGCCGCTCTGGTGAAGATCCACGAGTTGGAGAAGATCGTGGAGAATTGGGACTCCAAGGACTTGGGACAGTGCTGTAACGAGTTTGTCAGGGGTACGTTTTGAGGTTTTTGCTTCGTAGTCAGACGGCAACGTGTGGTCTCTTTTCAGAGGACGTTTTAGTGAAAGTAAGCTCAAGTAAAAGACTGACGGAACGACGGGTATTCCTCTTCGATGGTCTGATGATACTCTGCAAGCCGAATTCGAGACGGCAAAGCTCCGTTCACCACCAGAACCATCCCGAGTGCAGGTTGAAGGAGCGCTTCTTCATCAGAAAGGTGGAGATCATCGACCACCAGGACACGGACGAGTTGAAGAACGCTTTCGAGATATCGCCCAGACAGATGCAGCCCTCCGTTATACTC
Source organism: Rosalia funebris (assembly GCA_037954035.1). NCBI lineage: Eukaryota > Metazoa > Arthropoda > Insecta > Coleoptera > Cerambycidae > Rosalia > Rosalia funebris. The sequence continues at coordinate 24,423,760 of JAZFAV010000003.1, read as the reverse complement.
TGTGCCAAAACTCCGGAGGAGAAGAATTCCTGGATGGCAGACTTAGTTATGTTGAATAATCGGTGCGTACACTTTGCCATATCTATTTCACCTGTCATTCCCCAAATTTCTTTTAGATCGATGTTAGAACGAGTCCTCGACAGCATCCTGTCGGACATAGAGAGGAAACACCCCCTCAAACTTCCCCCGCCCGAGCTGTACAAGTTCGCGGAGCCCGACTCCAAAGACAACATCATCCTCGAGCAGAGAGAGAATGGGGGCGTCCCTCTAATCAAGGTAACCTCACATAACACTTCATCCTCTCTCAAAATTAACGCCCTGTACGTTTTTTAGGGCGCCACCCTGTATAAACTCGTTGAAAGACTGACCTACCACATCTACGCTGATCCCAAATTCGTACGGACCTTCCTCACGACCTACAGGAGTTTCTGTTCTCCTACTGAACTGCTGGACTTGCTTATAGAACGGTTCCAGATCCCGGATCCGTCTCTTGTGTACGAGCAGGACTGCTGCGATACGGACAAGATGCAGAAGAACAATCAGCGGGAAGACTGGAAGAAGTACAGGAAGGAATATTGCCAGCCGGTGCAGTTCAGGTAGGAGTTTTGGTTTTGAAGGTTAAGGTTATAATAACCACTCAAACATTAAATTATTATCAGGTTATAGACAAAGAAATCTTTGTTTAGCACCTCTCTTACTTTTAATAAGTTTCTTTACAGAGAATTTCTCCTAGAAAATGTTAATTATAATATTTATAATGTGATATATGAAAAAATTATTAAACTTCAAAATTCAATAAAAAACAAAAAAGAAGACATAATTATTCAGTAATAATTTTCTAGATTATTCCAGGTTTATTATATTAGCTTGTCTAGAAGACCCTGTTCATGTTTCACTAGTTCTAAATTTCTACCAAAAATTATAGGGTGGCCCAAAAAAACTAATTTTCATTTTTGCTTATATCTTTGGTATTTATGTCTTGATTTTCAACTTTTTGGAGTTATTTGAAGGCTACAGCTGCCAGCTAAAGCCTTTTTCTTGAAAATGGACGTTCTGGATGTTTAACGCGTCAGATTTACAAATCAAATCTACGATTTTTTTTTTTTAGGGTGTTAAACGTTTTGAGACATTGGGTGGATCATCACTTTTACGATTTCGAACGAGACCCGTGCCTCTTGAGGAGACTGCAGTCGTTTTTGGACTCCGTGCACGGCAAAAGCATGAGGAAATGGGTGGACAGCGTAATGAAAATAGTACAAAGAAAGGTACTGTATCGGCCGCGTATGCGCAAACACCTGAAAGTTTTCTAATTGCAGATGGAGAACGATAACCAGCGACACATTAAATTCGCGTTTGACGACCCGCCTCCCCCTATAGAGCGGCACATAAATTGCTCCGAAGACGAGTACGGAATAATAACGTTGCACCCGGTAGAAATAGCTCGACAGTTGACGATACTCGAATTCGACCTCTACAGGACGATTAAGCCATCCGAGCTGGTCGGTTCAGTGTGGACGAAGAAAGACAAGGAGGTCACCAGCCCCAACCTCCTGAAAATGATAAAGCACACGACGAATGTAAGTCGTTCATAATTGTCTACGACTCATTGTAAAGTTTTTGTTTCTAGTTCACGCGGTGGCTGGAGAAGAACATCGTCGAGGCGGATAACTTCGAGGAACGCGTCGCCATCGTGAACCGGATAATAGAAATAATGATATCCTTGAACGAAATCAACAACTTCAACGGCGTTCTCGCAATAGTCTCCGCCACAGGTTCAGCGTCCGTGCATAGACTGAAATTTACTTTCGCTGTAAGTCCCATCATGCTTGACACCACCCAACTCTATTCTAATGGATTATTTTCAGAGCTTGAGTCAGCAGAATCGCAAGGCGTTGGAGGAGTGTAGAGCAGATGACCACTTCAAGAAGTACCAGGAGAAGTTGAGGTCGATAAATCCGCCTTGCGTTCCCTTTTTAGGCATGTATCTGACGAACATCCTGCATATTGAGGAGGGCAATCCTGACTTCCTGCCCAACACGCAGCTCATCAATTTCTTTAAGAGGAGGAAGGTAGCCGAGATTACTGGAGAGATACAGCAGTATCAGAATCAGCCGTATTGTTTCAGTGTGGAGCAGAGCATTAGAGTGAGTATAAATAGTGTCTTTTCTTCTAGTAAATTCTTTTAATAGTCTTTCCTAAAAATCTTTCATTAAAAAAATTCGTAGTGTCTATAAAGACATTATTAGGGTGGTTTTATCTTTTAAGTGACTTAGTGGAGGTTCTAAATGTTATCTGCAGTGAACATTGAGGTTGAAGAAAGCCCACTGAAGGTGTGTTGATTCTTGTTTGTTTTATTCTCAAAAGAACTTTTTTTCCATTATAAAATTCGTACTCTGTGTAAAGAAATTATTAGGGCAGTTTTATCTTCAGAATGACTTAGTATAGGCTTTAAGTGTTATCTGTGGTGAATACTGAAATTGAAAAAAGCCTATTGGAGGTGGAATGATTTTTTTAAATTTTCTCTAAAATACCTGCACTTTTTTAAGTAAAAAATTCTTAGCGTGTGTAAACAAAATATTAGGATAGTATTATTTTTGAAGTGACTTAGTAAAGGCTCTAAAGGTTGTCTATGGTGAATATTTAAGTTGAAGAAAGCTCACTGGAGGTTTAGCAATTTTTTTTAGTTTTCCTCTCTAAAAGGCTTGTACTTTTTTCATTAAAAAATTTGTAGTGTCTGTAAAGATTTTATTAAGGCAGATTTCTCTTTGGAATGACAATAGATGCTCTAAAGATTATCTGTGTTGAATATTAGGGTTGAAAAAAACCTACTGGAGGTGTAGGTTTTTTAATTTTCTAAAAAAAATTACTTTACTTTATCATAAAAAAATTCGTAGTGTCTGTAAATCAACTATTAGGGCAGTTTTATCATTAGAGTGACTTTGTACAGGCTCTAATGGTTATCTTTTGTGAATATTTAGGTTGAAGAAAGCCTACTGGAGGTTTGGCATATTTTTAAAATTTTCCTCTAATAGACTTGTATTTTTTTGATAAAAAAATTCGTAGCATCTGTAAAAGAATTATCAGGATGGTTTTATCTTTAGAGTGGCTTAGTAGAGGCTCTAAAGGTTATCTTTGGTGAATATTCAGGTCGAAGAAAACCTACTGGAGATGTGGCGATTTTTTTAAATTTTCATGTATAAAAAACTTGTATTTTTTTTTTAATAAAAAATTCGTAACATCTGTAAAAACATTATTAGGGCAATTGTATCTTTAGGGTGACTTAGTAGAGGCCCTAAAGGTTATCTGTAGTGAATATTGAAGTTAAAGAGAGCCTATTAGAGGTGTGAATTTTTTTTGTTTTCTTTAAATGATACATTTTTTAATTAAACTCCATAGCGTCTGTAAATATATTATTATGGCAGTTTTATCCATAGAGTGACTTAGTAGAGACTTCAAAGGTTATCCATGGTGAATGTTGAGTTTAAGAGTTTTTTTAATGACCAAAGGATGATTTTGAACGAAGTAATCCAAAAAAGTAACCCGTCATTCGATTTTTCTCCATTTCTCAACTATAAAAGTTACCTGCAAAATTGGTGTCCCTTTTAGCACTTCCTAGAGAACCTGAACCCTTTCGGTGACCTGAGTGACACCGAAATCAGCAACTACCTATACCAAAAGTCGCTCGAGATAGAACCTCGCGGCAGTCGCTTCGTCCCGAAATTCCCCAGGAACTGGCCCCAGCTCAACCTGAAGAGCCCCGGAATAAAGACTGTCAAGACGGGCAAGAGCATTCCTAGTGCCGTAGCGAACACCATCAACCAGACGTTGAACTCGACCCTGAAGAGCGACGACTCGAAAAGCGAGGATTCCTCCAAGTCTGATAATGACTTCAGTGTATTCGCATCGGTTAGTTACCCTTGAATATATGTTGAAGGGTTTTACAAACGTCGGATTTTAGGTACAACTCGGGACGGGTCAGAACAGTCCCACGTTGAGTCCAGTATCCCCAGCCGCAATCAATTCCAAGATTAATTGGTTTAATCATACGAGGAGCCCCAGTGTTAGCTCCATAATGTCCACCACGTCTTTCAGGCCGCCCAGAGCTGAACCAATGCCGTCGGCCCCACAACACTTGTAAGTAGTTCTAACGTCCCCAAAGGAAATCATTTTCAAAGCATGAAAAACTAACTAAATCAAAGTCATTCTCAGATGACATAGATCTTATTATTAAAAATGTTACTTTTTTTATTGTGAGATACTATAAAATATTTTTAGCCCCCAGAGGTACAGCCACACCAGCCAAAGCTCCATGGGCGGTCCGAACAGCCCTGACCCGCACAGCCCCGCCTCGCCAGGGCCCCACTTACCCGAACCCATTAGCCCCCGTCTCCCGCCTACTCCTCCTCCCCCACCGCCTCCGCTTCCCCCCAGAAGAAGAAGGGACAGTCCCGAGATTAGCTCGCCACAACAAGTACGTCATCATGACGATATTTTTGTTTTTGAGTTTTCATTAATTGTTCATTTTAGATGAAGCAGGCACCCGACGCCCCTATTCTTCCGCCACGGGACAGCTCTCTACCCCCTCGAGACGCCTCGCCGCCGCCCCTGCCTCCCAGAAGGGAGCCGGGGCCATCGCCCGGGTCACACTCGCACTCGCATCATTCCTTGTCTAATACTCTTCCGACGATGGGACATGGTACCTTGCCGAGGTTAAATCCCACGCATACTTCGCAGCTGCACATGAGGAGACATGCCACATTGCATCCACACCCGCATCCGGCGCAGCACAATGGGGCTACAAGGTAATTCTGTTTGTTTTATTGGTTTTCCTAATTCAATTAAGCGACAAGATCAATCTCATTAAAGTTCAAAACATGGAAACAAATAGTACTTAATATGGTCAAAATTAAAAGAATTTTTATTTGGAAATTAGCAATTTGGAACATTTATTAACTGCTTGTTGTTTTTTTTTTTTTTATTTGTTAGGAATGTATGAACGTGCTGGAGATGAAAATAAAAGTTAAGCTAACATTTAAAGTTGTTAATAACTGTTTTAATATTTTATGCGACATTTTATGCAAAATTAGAAAACTTAGAGCTCATAATTTTGAATTTCTTGTAGTCTATAGATTTCCAGAATGCTTTTTAATCGGAACCTTTTTTGTGCTACAACTGTACAGATAAAGATACTTACATATGATTAATATAAGATTGTTTCTGGCTATTTTAAATGCTATCCGTATTAATAATTACAATTTCTTACATAAATATTTAAAATATAGCTGATATAATTTTATTTGGTGGAACTAAGACATATAGTAGGTCTCTATGCATGTTACCACATTCTATTTTGGAGAAAAGCAGTATTTGCAAGTTAGAATTGGAAGTTGGATTCCAAATATGTGCATTTTGAATTTTCCAAGTTATTTGCATCTAAATAACAGTAATGATTATGTATTTCTTTAAAGGTTAGTTTGAATGAAAGAAAGAACTTTCCAAAGTTGTTAAAGTAGTTTAATTTTTTTTTATAAGCATCAACATAAAAATCGATAATATTCAAATGTCCACGCAAGATTGTCAGAACTTGACTTTTGTTAGTTAAATATTATCCAAAAACAATTCAAAACTTAAAATTAGTCACCCAAGCCTTTTTTAGCTTGATACCTTTTTAGTGCAACAACTGTACGTTTTTATTTAGTTATGTTTGTTAATATAGCAATTTTTTTCTTACTATATATAATTCCTTAATTATATACTTCAATCATTACTGCCTTCAGTAATGATTGAAGTTTAGTATGAGTGAAATATATGAATATAGTTTGAGTGCGTCAGGGGTATTTAAAAAAAATCCTTTCTAAAATTAACAAAATATAATAGTTTCTGTTTACCCATTAGAATTTTTATTTATATTTGGAAATATTTAGTTAATTATAAGTGCGTCAAACTAGTCAACATTATATTGTTTGTAAACCAAATTTATACTCAGAAGTTTCAAAACATTTTCATGAATTTTTCATTAAATAGTGCTTAATGCGAAATTTAAAAATGTAAATTTACTAAAGGTTTATATTTTGTTGTCCTTTCTTTAGCTGAAACCTTTTTCACGCCACAACTGTACATTTTATTTACCGTTTTTAATCAGTTTAATGAATCTTTTTCTCTTAATTGTTATTTTGTACAAATTAAAAACATATTCCTCAAAAATTCACCCCCCAAACCAAAATTAATTGCCTGATGAAGATGCCATAATTATATACGACCTGTTCGCAGTGTACCACCACCTGTCCAGCCGCCGAATATCTCGCCTAGGTTCTCCGAGTCGGCTTCCGGACAGATCACACCACAATTGCCGCCGCGGCCCGCGGTTAGGTCGGCAGGCCTCACCTACGGCACGATGTTCCAATATCCGAACACCACCACAACATAGACTCCGAAACACGATAAAAAAAAAATCTAAAACTGCAATATATTACGCTTATTATCAGGTTTTCATAGCTTAAACAGCGCCGCTGGATTTTCGGAATCTGCCTGGCACGGCACAGAATGCGTTCGTTCTCGACAGCAGTTGAACGATGGCCCTGCTTTTCCCGTGCGGCGGTGCACGTACCGTCAATTCCGAGGCGTTGCATCACTATAGCAAGATCAGTACAAATACATAATACCTTATTAAGTGTTACAAAAATGTGTGTTTGGTTTGTTAGAGTAAACGTTTGGCAAAATACTAGCACCCCTTTAACGCCCCAGGTGTGTACTTGAAAATATGCGTTGCAGCTCTGATTTTTTTAGCATGGTACTGGCATGGGTAAATAACGCTTCGTTTTCCACTATGAAGGAATCGGTCGTGTCTTTACCAATAGCTGACGGTGTCAGCGATGAATCAGGCACCCAAAGTCTATTTTTTAGTAACGCTCCTATCTACTGGGCTATAAAAACTATCAATTTTTACTATTGTGAGCGAACTATAAATGTAACTCTTGCAGTAACGTCTTTCACAACTGAGTTTGGGACGTTACCGTTTTGACCGGTATCACACTTTTGATTAATGTAAGACATTTTACTATTCTTATAAATTTACGTGTGGCTTATAAGCAACAAATTATCTAAAATCCCTATTCTAAAAAAGATGTAAATAATATAGTGGGTATGTTTTGGATATTTTTTTAAATCGGTGTTTTTCATATTAGATGTCAGTCAGTAGCAGATTACGGTAGATTACCTACGAGGTGGGGTATTTATCGGGAGAAAACTGTTATTTTTCTGTGGTATTTCTGCAGTTTCATGATTTTATTGTGAATTAGGGATGGGGAAAAAATATGTGCGTACAGTCGGGGGCAAGGAAAGGAACGTAGGTAGCCATTTTATAATAATCATGAAATAGAGACTTTTATTTATGATTTTGTGGCTATTAAAAAATGACAAGGTTCTCCTTTAGGTCTAAATGAATTTAGACAAACATCACATCAAGATATTTTTCGTGTTTTCAAATCTATGTGACATGGTTTTAAAACCCAAAATTTCCAATTTTTTAATGGTGATAATTAGTCTTTCCATTTCTTTTTAAATTTGGTTCTTTGACACAGTGAGGCGTGTATTGTAAATTGTTTTTATTCCAAAGCTTTTAATACTTTAAACAAAAAATAAGAGATTTAATAGCATTAATTTAATAATTTTAAAACGTATTTATATTATTTATACAATTAAATCCATTTGATTTGTCTTAAAAAGTTTTGTTCAACGTGTAATTTTTATTCCTCATTTTCATGTTTAAAATAATTTCTTTGTAATCCAATTTGTAATCTCGAAACAGCGATTTTTTTTTTGAATCGTTATTAGTTTTGATAATTTATGAATTGAATATAATTTTTGTATGGTGACGTTAGTAGAACTAAATAGCAAAATATCAATACAATTTTTTGTATATTTTGTAAATATTGTAAAATAATGAAATAATGTATATGTACAAGTTGCCAAAAAAAAAAGTGTTATAAAAATGTTTTTATGTTGAAATTTTCTATGAGAATCTCTGGTATGGAGTGAATGAAAGCTCACTCTATTCACCTTATACCAGATCATGAGGAATTGTTAAAGTATAGTAGTTTTTTCTTTTTTTTATTTCGGGAAATTCAGAAATTTTCTTCGCCAGACCTATCATCCAGATTTTGTGATGTCGGATGAGGATAATCAAACGTATCGTTTCCGGGAACATTTCTGAATCGCATCATTTTAAATTAATGATTTTTTAATCTGTGATAGTAGAAAAAGGACCATTATTTGTAAAAAAAAAAAATAAATATATTATATGACTTTAAGTACAATAAATGTATCAATGTATTCTGATATTTTCTTTCTCAACCCCCTCCCCCTGCTTAACCACCCTAACAGAGAAGGAAAAACTAATAAAAAAAAAACAAACATTTTCATTATAGAAAAAAATACTCTTAAAAATAAAGTATTCTTACATTTACATTGCTTTTTCATATTGTAATAACTGCAATTTTGTCTCCACTCCTCCTCCATATTTATTCAAAGACCCATCTTTACTAATAACTCGATGGCATGGAATGAGATACCAGACGTTATTCCTTGCAATCGCATTTGCAACAGCTCTAACGGCATTCGGGTTACCGACAGCCTTAGCTATATCTTCGTAACAGCAAGTCGAACCTTTCTTCACATTTAGTAACTCTTCCCAAACTTGCATTTGGAAATCTGTGCCCTTCAGTATAATTTTTAGTTTATCAGAATCGGCAAATAGACGTTTAGTAATTGTTTGGATAAGATGGCGGTCTTCTGTTAATACTGCACCTAGAAAAGTCTTTTCTAAGTCGTCCAAAGGGAACGACGAACTACGCAGAAGTTTTAAAAAGCAGATTGCGCCCTCGTGTAGCCCCATAAAACAGGTTCCGAATATAGTATCTGCTGTTCCATAGATTATCTTGAAGTTGCTCATCTTTTGGTATTCTTCTCGGCCGATTTTTAAACAATTTTGAGCCATCTTTACATTAATTAAACTTATTATTTTGGAATTCTGTTTCACTTTGCGAAAATTTCCCTTTAAATTTGTTTCACAGTATGACGACACTCTAACGAATAAATTAAATAACGGAAGTTAGCAGTAGATCGAAAATAATATTGTGTTAAAGTATTCGTAGCTATGTTCTCAATTATTCAAACAAAGCTCTCGGGTACGTTCCCAAATAGTTTAATTTTATAGGCTTATTTAACTAACCATTTATCAAAAGATTGTAAAGTATTTGATTTAACTATTTTTATCAAAACGTTTAATTTAGGATTATAAAATAAAAATTAAATCTCACGGAATTTTCAATCGCTAAATTCCATAGGATATTTATTTTATTTTGACGCCAAGAGGAAAGTTAACGAACGTAATACGTGCAGCTACCCTACTTGTTTATGTCCGGTTTATGAGCGTCTTCGGTTTTATGGTGTTTTTCGAGGTGATATCGCAAAAAGTACTCATTTTTTTACCTTGTTGTGCTACGCTCTACATATCCCACTCTCGTCCGTAGTTGTAAGAAGATAAGAGTCGGAAATCCGTAGAAAAACTTGGCGAGATAACCTACAAAAGTCCGGTAATAAAATTCGCTTTTTTCCCACTCTGCATAAATTAAGTAAAAATGAGCAAAAGGAACAGTCCGGTACCTGCGGTGGAACCCGCGGCTCCCGAGGAGTACGTGGTGGAGAAAATCATCGATTGCCGAATAAACGAAAAGGGTGGAAAAGAGTACTACCTTAAGTGGATCGGGTATGATGAGACAGATAACTCCTGGGAGCCTGAAGAACACCTCGACTGCCCCGGCCTTATAGAGGCGTTCGAAAAGGAGAGGGCCAAAAAATTAAAGGAGGCAGACCGAAAGAGGAAATTAAGTACACAGTCCGATGGAAAAGGAGCGAAGAGAAAAAACGACGAAAAAAAATCGCTGGGCTTTGACAGGGGCCTAGAGCCTGAGAAAATCATCGGCGCCACAGATAGCCCTGGTAAGTTGGTAATACCTTTTTTGTGTATATAGATTTAATGGTTCTTTTTAGGGCAACTGATGTTCCTAATAAAATGGACGGGCACGGACGAGGCCGATCTTGTTCCGGCGAAGCAAGCGAACCTAAAGTGCCCCCAAGTTGTTATAAAGTTTTATGAGGAACGCCTGAAATGGCATTCTCCGAATTTAGAAGAAAACAAAGCCATTACTGACTAATCCTCATCTTTTATAGGCCTTTTTCAATCTTCGGTTTTTATTACCTTAACATTTCAAAATTGAGTACAAAATTAAGTCTCCCATTGTTTGTCGTTTTTATACTTTTGAATATAACAACTATCAGCTTTCCTAAATTTTTCTAGTGACGGTTAAATAATTACAGTTGTATCAATGTGGGACAGACCCATTAATAAAACAATATTTTTATTATTTAAAGAAATTTGTATGTAGGTCAACAAAATGTAAGTTAATCATTTTTCTGTTATAATATTTTTGTACACAAATGGAAATTGTGTGTAATCAGTTTAGTCTCGATTATGTAGAATACATTGTAAAATAAAGAGATATGAAAATGTATACAAAATACAGCAAAGTCTTGGATATTAATATACATATATAACAACAACCATGTATCTTTTGTAATCGATTCGAGGTAAAATAAAAGTCTCTAGATGCTGTTCTGACGGCATCCATAATTGCATAGTGATAAGATAATCTAGATAAATAGAATTAAAATATCTTCATTTAAACTTAATTTTATAGTTTGTGATAAATTCTGTAATAATTTAAGGTCTTAAGGCACAGTAAACATAAATTCGACAAATTTTATTTTTAACAACTAATATAACGTATTAAGTTGTGAATTGGCAATTGTGTAAATATTCGTCAAAATAAAAAAGTTTTTAGTACTCTGTGTTATCTCTTCTGTGAAAGAATGTGTTCACTACATTGAAACAACATTGTAAAGGCACGCTGGCATATAAAAATCATATTAAATTAAATATGTACATTGAAATAGAATTTCTGTATTGCTAAAAATACTGGTTCAGTCAGTATAACAAGCCACTGGCGTAAAAGGAAATCAGTCCTTTAGAGAAATAATCTGGTATAAACTATCTTCTTTTGGGTGTATACTCTTTTTTACTTCAAATGCAGTTTAACATGCAGTCTCCAATTTTGGCAAGAAAACCATGCTCTTCAAATCCATTTTTGAAAGAATTTAAATTGTATCCCCCGCCCCGCATAGTATCGCCATCTCTTGATCAAACACTATACTGTCGATCGTGCAATTTTGATCGTGTTTTGTTCCCGCGCATCTAAGCCCATGCGCCATGTTTATTCCGTTCAAGCTCAAAAGCGTCCTTTAAAGTTCAGCGAGCTATTTTATAGCCCGGCGAAGGTTTTTGTAATAAATAGGGTGGCAAAGGTGTTCTTCGCCCCTCGCATCACCCGTGCGTGTTACAATCCAACAGTAAACAGCTAAAGCTGACCACCGAGCGGCTCGGTTCGATGATTTAAAAATAGCCTGCGGTTGTCAGAAATTTGTAGGTTATTTTTCGCTTAAAAATTGATCGCCAAAGATGAGCAAAAGTAAAAAGTCAACGACGCCCGAGCCGGAAGAGACCAACGAGGAATATATCGTAGAAAAAATTATCGACAGTCGGATTAACGATAACGGAGTGAAAGAGTACCTCTTGAAATGGATTGGGTAAGTGTTCTATAGATGCACATCACTCTTCCAGCAATAGCTCGTTTCAGCTACGACGACAAAGATAATACTTGGGAGCCAGAGGAGAATCTCGATTGCCCGAGCCTGATTAAGGCGTACGAGGCAGATAAAGCTGCCAGAGAAAAGGAACGGAGTAAAAAACGAAAGACGGATACGCCCACGCCTGATTCGAAAGGTGCCAAAAGAAGTAAAGATGAAAAGAAAATTCACGGGTTTGACAGAGGTCTGGAGCCCGAGAAAATAATCGGTGCCACTGATAGTTCAGGTGAGATCATTTTTAGGCAAGATAAACGTTTGTTATGAACTATTTTCATCGTAGGCCAACTAATGTTCCTTATGAAGTGGGTTGGGACGGACGAGGCCGATTTAGTCCCCGCCAAGCAAGCTAACGTTAAGTGTCCGCAAGTCGTTATAAAGTTCTATGAAGAGAGGTTGACGTGGACATCACCAACATCCGAAGATAACAAAAACGGTTAATACTTTAAATAATTGTACAGTACGGTACGTTTATTGTCTCGTGTGTTTTTCTGGTACGTGTACTGTAATCCCACACCTTGCAATTAATTTTTATCTGTTTAAAAATGTAAATACCTACATTTCTTTTTTTTTTTCGTTACCGTCATCAGGACACTCTTACGCCTACGGCCGTAGAGTTAATTTTTATTAGATATTAGTTAAGTTAATTTTGAGCGGTTGTGTGAAGGAAATATTGAAGGATTATGCTTTTGATTTTTGTTCTAATCGTGCTAGGGTATCCATTTCTCTCTATTACAGACGTGGTCGTCTGGGTAATTTCAACGTAACAGTCTTGTATTTTTTATCCTATGAATGGAAAATATATTTACTGTGTGTCATTGACTCTATGGTGTCAGATGTGATCCTGGTTTCCTTGTTCTGGAAGTGTTTAAAATAAGATACGTATTGTGAAATTATTGTATTCTATTAACTACAATAAGGTTCTGTTGGATAATTCTTAGTTTTATACATAAAACAGTATTAAGAAAATTACGCGTTTTATTTTATTGTTTGTAGGCGTTGGAAAATGCATTTCAGATATTGGGGAAGCGCCGCTGGCCTCTAAAACTGACTATAAAATAGTGTTTGGAAGTGGACAAATCGCCTTTTATTACACTATACAAACAGGAACATTTCTGTCCCTGTACTTTGACATACAGGGTGCGAAGAAAGTTCAGAACACCACAATCTAGGAAGAATCGTTTTTGTCCATTAGTGGCATTTTGATAAAACTTAAATTTATGACATTTATAAATTGGCAATTTTATTTTTAGATATATCAGTGCGCCCACTTTTACACACAATGTTACTGTAAGAGAAAAAATATATAAAAGACGGTTGTCCACAAGTGTTATTAAAGAAATCCCAGGAGAGCGTATTTGTGGATAATAAAAATTAAACAAATTAATTTTTCTAATGGTTTTACCAGTCCTCTATTACATAATAAATATATTTTGTTACATTGTACATTCCTTTTCACACTAATATAATTTTCAAAAGCATGGACTTACTTTTTTTGTACATAAACAGTTATAAATAACTTACTATTACATTTATCTAAAGTAAATATATTTATTTAGTTCAAACGCATATTAAGCAAGAAGTATATCCAATCTTTGTTAAATAAGTAACCTTTACTACATAAAATATGTCATATTAAAAATTAGTCAGTTTCCCCTAATTCTCTCAAAATGCTGTTTATTCTATTACTAATACTATTAAAGTACTTAAACTTAACGATATGTTCTTTTGCTTTTTTAACATCATTGCTTTTAAAACAGCTGTCTATTTGTCTAGAAATTTTCTCTATCTCCAAATTATTCTTTGAGTTTAATTTTTTCAATTTATCGACATTTCTTTCTGCGTTTTCCACCTGAAATAATAATTACACTATTGTTGATACATGTACAATAAAATATTAAAGAACTTGTGTGTGTGAATCTATGCATGTATTATATTATACCACATTAATCCACAACTTCATTTTAATCTATAGTACAACAAACTAAATAAAGCTATTTAAACGGTACCTCTTCATTTAGTGTCATAATCTCCAAAATAAATTCAGGGTCATCGACAGACTGATCTTCCCCGATCGACTCTCCCTGTAATTTCAATAAATGTTCGGCTCTCTTCAGAGGCACGTGCAGGTTACTGTAGGCTTTATTTAACAGCGACGAGTAATCAGCCGATATCGTTTGCTCTTCATCAGTGCTACGGCAATAAGAAATATTTTTATACAGTAACGGTCGTATTTAAACCTGTAATAACCTGTTGCTGAATTTATCTGGATGTAAAAGACTTTGCAGCCGCCTGAATTTATTTCTCAGCAGTTGTTGGTCGACGTCGAATCTTGCCTCTAGTCCGAAAACTTTGAAATAGTTGTTTTCTTCCTGCGGGCGCTGTATAACGTTGCATTTCTCGCAGAAGACTTGCGATATGTTCGCCCTCTCTGCCCCGCATTTCCAACAAGTACTGGTTTTCCATCTTTTAAAGGTAGTAAGGGCAGTAATGTGGAAATTAGTTGGGTCACGTCTGTGAATTCTGAAACTGTTGTGAAAGGACCTATTTGCATAACTTATGGAACTTACCAGTCTACTGGCATGTTTAGTAAAACTTTGGGCCATTTTTAATGTGCATTAAAGAAACAATTTTCGAAAACTAAGACTACATATTATTTGTGCCAATCAGCTGACTTTGTAAGCAGTTTTGACATTTGTAAATACGGGCCACTTTTAAGATGCTTCAAGCCAATTGGTAAATCTAACCTCATCGGTTGCAACCATACGTCATAGCTAGGTAACTTCACAGCATTGGCAAATCATAACCAAGTTTTAGAATTACAGCCATCCCTGTAACTTGAATTTAAAACGGGCATACACGTATAAATGAATAATATATAGGTCGTGGGGTTCATATGCAATTACTCCGAACAGCCGTGGCCGAGCTGAAGTGCCTGCAGAAAGTGCAGAATCGTTCTCAGTTCTTATCTCGGGTACCTCACGTGCCGATAATCATTCATTCCGTCTGTACTTCGAGAAATTTGGAAATATAGACAGGTAGTCTGACCTGTCGGTATTTTTGGTAATAGAATTCTGCAATCACTTTACTACTTCGGGCCTAAACCTCAATAAAAATTTATTGGGCACAACAGTATGGCATTTTTAAATGTACCTAAGAGTTTATGAACATTTGCAATTCGCTACAAACAAATGGAAAATTCAATAAGTTTCTGAAGTACTCAAAATCACCTTCACGATTTGGTTACAAGCCATTGAGGTCGTTTATCATAATTAATTACTCCAAACACTAGATATATTAGAATCAATTGAAATATACAAACATTGAAAAAACTCAAATACAGACTTTCTTAATGACCAATTAGATTAGGAATCTCCACCTTATTTTCAGCCCGTATTTAAATATTATAACGATAGACGTTATTTACAATTTACCTGCTAATTCAAGATAGACATTCCCAATTTGAATTTGTATATTTGTTTTATTTGTACATTACAAAACAATTCCGTGCTCGTTATTTAATATGATGGAATATTAAGTAACAGACAAATAAATAAAGTAATTAATTATCGAATTATATAAAGTGCATTCGATTACATCAACTTATTGTCACCAGGTTATCAGCTTATAGGTATAGAATTACAACCAACAAAAGATAGGGATACTACAAATAATGTGAGGAAGAGAAATAAATATTATTTATTATATGCTTTCAAATCAACAATATCAGCAACTGAAAGGAATGCACCTAGTATGACATGTCCTTTATACTCAACCTCTACAATATCTACATACGTCAAATAAATCATCTGATATTTGTCCTTGGAGTGTTATTACAAAGTAACTGATAATAAAAGAGTACATACTTCGTTTTGTCTATCTACTTGTTAATTACTTATATCTAATAGCCCCTTGAAAGCACCTTCAATATGCCGTATTTTCGTCTAGAAACCAACGTACCTCAAGAAAAAATTCCTGCGGATTTACCTGCAAAATTATGTGGGGTTCTTTCAAAATCGCTTGGAAAACCGATTAGTGTAAGTATTATTTGTTATGTAATCGTAAACTGCCGTATTTTTTTTTACCAAAGATTTGAAAACATCACAATATTATATATAAAAAAATAAGTAAATAAAGAGAATCGTCACATAGGTTAAACAATGATTTTATTTTTTATACATCTTATTGTTATGTAGTACTGCTGCGCCTCGGTGGTTGGTGGGGTCAGCTTATCTTGGGGTGGTTCTAACGACCCAGCAGCTCAAGCAACTTTGATGAGCATTGGGGCATTGGGTGTTGATTTAAATAAGAAACACGCTAAGGCTCTCTTTGACTGCGTAACTCAGGCTTTAGGAATCTCTGACGACAGGTAACTGTTGTAAAATTATTGAATTATATATTTTTTATTTTGATAACGCAAATACATAAAAATATCAATTTTTCAGGATGTATATAAGCTTCGTTGATGCCCCTACAAGCGCAGTTGGATACAATGGTACAACATTCCATGAAATCTTTGGCGGTTAAAATGCATTTTTATAATAGAATAATGGTGTGAATATTCTTTTAAATTAAATATGTTATTAAATTCAGTTTTTTTAATTTTTATCATACATAGCAAGTATGTTCTTATACCTCACAGTAATAATGCACTCGCATGTCATATATTAAACTTATTGCTGAAAATTATAAATGACTGCATTTTTAATTAGATCGTTTTTAATCGGTATTGGCAATGCTGTAGAGCGCATGCTGTGATTGGATGAATCATGACCCCACCACTATTTCTAAAGGCGGAGTATGTCGATAATTAGGAGAACTGCCACAGTGAGCGCCAGTTTGTCACTTGGATGTTTGACAGTTAATCAGTGAATATAGTTTTTCTGTGCACGTCGGTGTTATAAGTATTAAATATTATTCGTTATTAAATATACTGCATAGTGTATAGTGTACTATCGCGATGGCGGAAACCCCGGCCTCCCAACGTCTCACCAACGATGACTTCCGCAAGCTACTGATGACCCCCCGAGCGACACCTTCGCACACCCCAGCCCCCGTGGGGTCTGTGAGGGAGGCGATGAACGATCCCAATTCGATGCCGCCCCCTAAAATTGAAGATAAATCGGAGGCTAGGCGTAAGAAGAAGAGCTACTATGCGAAGCTCAAAAAACAGGAAGACAACAAGATGGCAGAGCTGGCCGAGAAGTACCGTGATCGTGCCGGCGAGAGAAGATCAGGCGTCAATCCCGATTACCAGGCCGACGATCCTATCGCAACGGCTCAAGCGTACAGAGCCGTGGCGCCAGACTTGAAGTCTGGCTACGATGCCGCTGAACGTAGGAGGCAGATGATTCAGGAGTCGAAGTTCTTGGGAGGTGACATGGAGCACACTCACTTGGTAAAAGGTCTGGATTACGCCTTGCTGCAAAAGGTGAGGAGCGAAATACAGCAGATCGAGCAAGAGCAGGAGCAGGAATTGGAGCGACTGGCCAATAAGTCGTTGGAAGAAAAGGAAAAGGAAAAGAAGGATGCTCAAAAGAAGGAGGAAGACGAGATGAAATTCAAAACTAAAATAGGCAGGTCCATTTATCACACGATGAACCTACTAAAATCGAGGCACATCGAGAGGTCGGAACTGTTTGTTCCTGGCCGTATGGCATACATAATTGACTTGGGTAAGATATGAGCTAAACATTTCTTAATTCATTATTTAATGAGATTTTATTCTATAGACGATGAAGCAGAAACGGACATACCAACAACTTTAGTTCGTTCTGTAGCAGACGTACCTTCATTTGAACTCACCACAACTTTGACAACTAATGATATTGTTATTAATAAGCTGACACAGATTTTAAGCTATTTGCGACAAGGTAAGACTGTTCATTTAAGTAGTAAATAACTGGTTCTTTATATGTGTAACAAAAAAAATGTATTGGTTTTAGGTAATCGAAAAAATAAAAAGAATAAACGTGGTTTACCAGAGAATACTAAAGAATACGAAGCAAATGAAGAATATGAAGGTAAGAAGCCACCGAAACGAGCCAATCGCACAGAAGATTCGATTTATGGCGATATCGGGGATTACGTTCCCTCACGCAGCAGTAAGCATAGGGATCGCGAGACAAAACGACAGAATTACTTCGATAAACACGATACCGAACCTGCCGATAATTCGGCGCCCGCATATCGCGTCAATAAGTCCGCAGAGATCCTCACGAAACTCCAGCAAGAGCCGGAAGGCTACGCCGAATGTTACCCAGGCTTGGAGGAGATGAACGATGCCATAGACGACAGTGATGATGAAGTAGACTACTCCAAGATGGATCTAGGTAACAAGAAAGGCCCAATAGGTAGATGGGACTTCGACACTGCCGAGGAGTATTCGGATTATATGAATCAAAAGGAGGCATTACCAAAAGCGGCGTTTCAGTATGGCCTTAAGATGGCCGACGGCAGGAGGTCGCGAAAGCATAAGGATAAGAATGAGAAGGCACACCTCGACAGGGAGTGGCAGAAAATTCAGAATATCATTCAGAAAAAGCGATAAGTGTGATGGGGTTTTTGTATATAAAGAATTAATTTTTGTATATGTTTTAGTGTCGTATATGTATAAATATCAGTAAATTTATATGTAAGAATTATATTACGATTGGTTGATTATGTAAAGAAACCTAGATGTGTCCTTTTTAGGTTAAAAAATATTTAAAATTTATTTAAAAACCTCAGTATTTATTACAATACACTGTAGCAAACCATGGGGATAGATATAGTTTATTTCATTGCTATTTGCTAAAAAAAATCTCAAAACATACCATGGCTTGTTTTTATGGCTAGGTTCGGGTAGACTTCCGTTTATTGGCAAGATAAGAGAGTTTTTTATTTGGCAAATAGCGATGAAATGAATACTACATATATGCATGTGCCACACAGAATGTAAATAAAATCGTTGACATGTAAATCTGCAACTTTAAATTCTTACAATTAAAATGTTAAATCAACCTTCCCTCAGTAATATTAATTACACTCTTATTTAACTGCCACCTAGAGACAAGTAGATTAAATCGAGTTTTGACTTGGATATTTCAAATGGGTGCCATCTAGGAGTCATACCAAATCTAATTTTTATTTGTAATCTATAAGGCGACTTTTAACTAAAAAATGGTACAAGTAATGTAATGCCATTTACATAATCCATTAATTTCAGTCATACATATAGGCAATAGATAGTGCCGTTGTTTTTGCAAGATCTTCTGTGCAGTTGGCGAACAGATATACACTTGACCTTAAAGTGTAAGTAGACGAACGTTATTGGTGACATCAGGATATCCGAACACACCCCAACTAGACGCTGCCTGACATACGGCAGTAAATATTGACAGATGTCATTGCATTTGATAAATGAATAAATAAAAGTGAATCATGGCCAAAGTGTATTGTTTAGAGATTTATTTTTTACTTTTATTACATTTATTATCATTAGGTAATTTACGTCGATTATTATAAGTTCTCACTTACATACAGACAACTTTTCTTTTAAATTGATAGAGGTTATACTGCACAGCATAGTATAAAAAATCGTTTCCTTTTTAGGATATGGAGATAGGACCAAAGATAAAATGTATGAAAGAATCAACGGCGCAGAGAGCTGTTTCAGGAGGCTGAATGCCACCCATCAAATCGGCTGTTCCTGTGAGTAATTACAAACGCCATTGTGTAAATTTTACATTGCGAATCACTTTTTAGCGAAGCGAGGCGGATCTACGGGAGTCGTACACTATTGTGACACATCAGAAGACTTGAATTATATTCTAGTGAATGGAACAGCGCCTCCATATATTCCAGTTATTCCAACAAAGTTATTCACTGCAGAAAATATGAAAAACCTAATTGAAAGTGAAAAGGTATCGGGTCTGATCGTACATCCAAATAAACAAGAAAAGTTAAACTATTTCACGCATGAGAACCAGTGCCCCAATCCCTTGTCAAGCATGGAAGGTACATGCCAGACAGATTCAGTTTGGAATCCACATGGTACTGGGCTATTATATGCTGACATACCGTTCCCAATCTTTTACGTGGATAGGGAACAAGAAATATTGAAGATAAAGACTTGTTTCGAGAAATTCAATAATTTTTCTTATGAGGACCAAGCCGATAGAGCCTTGTGTGCTCTGGAGCTGAAGTCTTTTATGCACGCCACAACTAATACCGAGACGTGTAGAAGGTAAGTTTTATTTGTAGCAAGCTACGCGATGGTATCAGAAAAATGGTTGCTCTTTAACGTGAACTAATATAAATGAGTATTTAGGCGATCTGATATAATAACAAACCTGAACCCGATGAAATTCTGCGACTCCCTCGGAGACAGTAATGTATGGGCTGCATTATACCCGCTCGTGACCGGATCTCAAAGGAACGACACGAAACCTGTGCAGGACTATAAATACATTGTGATCGCCGCTAGGTTAGACACCACGTCCATGTTTGAGTCCACTAGAGGGGCGAACAGCCCTGCCACAGGTCTCGTGACGCTTTTAACTACAGCCAAACTACTTAAAAAAATATTGAGTCAGGAAGACATCGACAAAGGTAAATAAAATTATAAGTAAAGTGTCGTTTGGTGTAGTACTCTTTTTAGAAAAGAAAAACGTCCTTTTTATATCATTCAATGGGGAAACGTACGACTATATTGGGTCTCAGAGGTTATTGTATGATATGAATAAAGGAAACTTTCCAGTCGAGGGTCTGGAACAGAATAATAGTATATTGCCTATAATAAGACCGGAAAACATAAGTTTATTCATAGAATTAAGTCAGCTTGGTAATAGTCAGAATAAAAATGTCTTTGTGCACAATTTGAAGCCCAGTTCGACGGTAAGTGTTGTGCCATTTTTACCGTAACTTTTTTCTATGAAAACGTATTTAAAATTCGATACTTTATAGATCACAAATTTTTACAAAAAACTCGTCGCCAACAACGGTCCCATATCTCTTCGCAACGTCCCGAATAGTCTCCCACCAGCTTCTCTACACACGTTCCTGAAGAACAACAGCGATTTTCCCGGTCTGATTCTAGCCGATCACGAGAAAAACTACGCGAATCATTTCTATAATTCTCTGTACGACAACGCCTCTAACATCCATTTTACTTACTATAACACCACGGAGAATGGTACCGTTACTATTCCCGAGGGTAGCCTTCAGCGGTTCATCGCGAACGTGTCGGAAATGGTAGCCAAGAGCGTATACCAGGAGATAAAGAATGAAGCGTATAAAGGAGATGAGAAGGCGGATGTGGTCTTGGTGAGTGTATTTTAGGGAATTTGGAAAAAATAGGAAAAAAATCTATCAGAAATTGTAAACAAGCCAAATTAAAGTGAAAAAACGTGTAGCCTCTTCATCTCTTGCAGGTCGACGAACTGTTCCACTGTTACTTGGACGATCTGAACTGCAAAATTAACAAAGCGACGCAGAAAAACGTAAGTACTTTTTAATCGTAATTCACCGTAGAAACTGAATTTTCCTCTCGCTAGAAATACCCGAAAGCGCCGCCCAATCTGTACGTGGGCGTAGAACACATGACCAACTTTGCCACCACCTTAACCTACTACACTCTGGGTTGGTTCGTTGGTGACGTCGAAGGCGAGGGGAATATAAATTGCACCAACACCCCGCGCAATTATGTAAGTCCCCGACCTGTCCATCGTGGCTAAAATGACGAGTATTGTTTTCAGGCGTTCCGTTACTACAACATGTCGAAGAGCATCACGGAATTGAACGTTACTTTGTGCTATAAGATCACGATGAATATGACCGACGCTATTAGCCCCGCCTTTATAATGCCAGGTGAGATTGTCGACCGCCTTTCTCTTGCACAATTGTTAATTGCGAGTATTATTAGGTTACAATTGGACGTCCGGCCTCTACAGTACCTGGTCCGAATCCACTTGGTCGGAAATCGGCGCCAGGCTGTTTCTCAAACCGTCGTCGGCCCACGAAAAAATGACCATCGCCATCGGATCGATGTCCATGATTTTCTCGTTTGTTCTGGTGTATTTCGTGAAATCCAGGTCGCATATTTTGTTCACGCCGCCGTTGGCCGCGGACGCGCCCACTGACTGCTGACGCACCCACTAGCCAATTAGCTTCGCGGAAATTCGACAAACTTTAATTTAGGAAAATTTCGTATACGATTTCCTTTCACCGAAATTTGCCACTGCAATTCGTGACTGATTTAATAATAATTTCCTCCGGGTGTATATGTGATACATTCTAAAATTCTTATATTTTTATTTATTTGTACTGTAAAATAGTTTTCTTACCAGCCTTTAACATCTAGTTAATTTGAATAACTTTGTGATAATTTAATTTTATAAAGTTAATGCAATGTAGTATTAATATTTCTAAAGTAAAACTTACTTTCTTGATATTTTTCTTTCGTTTTTACTCTTTTGTTTTCTTTGAAGTCTTAGAGACATCATGCAATTCTTATTTAGAGAAAAATAAATTGTTAGCAGCCGCTGGATCCAAGTAGGCACGCGCCGATGCGATGTTTTGTTTAATTCACAAATTTGATAACTAACAAAGCAATCAAATGTCAAAGGAACAATGTGTAACAGGCAAGAAGACTAGAGTAGTAGGTATAGGGCCGGTTGGGCATGGGAACTTTTTGAAGACCGTGAGAACGGTCTTGGGGGGTCAATGACCTTGCGCACGCGTTATATTGAGATCAAAGGATGTCGCCAGTTAGTTCATGTGGAGGCCGCCAGGATTTTCTAGGTGTTGCTGTCGTAGTTCTGAAGAAGTGACGTCGACAGGTGCGTCGGCACGCGTCATATTGAGGCCGCCAGGTGTTATTTGGAGACAGGCGTGGTCGTCGGCACCGTGGGAAAATTGAACCTTGCGTTTTTACCTAATTCACAAACATTTTTTAGTCTTCTTGGTAACAGGGTATGCTACCACGGATAGAACTGCGACAAAAAAAATTATTTTCGGCGGCGCTGCCATCGAGGTTGTGTTGCTTTCTCTTCTCAACTACGTGTGTCCTTTTCTGCCAATCTACAGATGGACGAGGAGAGGTATAGCGATTGAAAAGAGAGGGCGAGATAATCCCGATGCCAGCGTCTCGAGTGGCCGTTTACGTCTCTCGACACTGTTTGCCATTGCGGCATATAGGAAGTAGCATACCACAGTAGATCACGATGTAAGAGACGCCAAAGAACGTTCACAACAATGTCGATTAAATAAAATGATTTATAACTTTCTTAAGGTTAGGATTTTGTTAGGAAATGTTACCTTAAGGGCCGTTTAGACGAGTCGATCCGACCCGACAATACGGGAGCCCCGCCCCGTCAGTCCGACTGGGCGTTCCTCTCGTTTCCCCCACCATCGGTCAGGATTGTACGTTTACATGATCCGTTGCCGTTCCCGATCCCTTTTCGCCGAGTGTCCAGTCTAAATAAATAATATATACCTACCTATTTATCGGGGCACAACCGTGAGAACAAGAAGCAATCAGCAGATAACAAAAAGATTTACTAGAATATGAAGCACCAGATATATAGCATTCCGCCAGAAAAAGGTGATTTGGCGGGTAAATCGGATCCGTTGGCCGTTTAAACGGTGCGTTTGTCAGGGAGAAGAAGTGGGGGAACCCGAGAACGGAAGGAAATTCTATTCGTTCACGTCGCCACGCCCACATCGAATCGGTAGCACAGTTTAGACGTTCCGTTTTCGCGGGTCGACGGGGCGGAGCTTCCGTTTTATTGGGTCGGATCGGCTCGTCTAAACTGGCCTTTAGATACAACAAATTATTAGACAAAGCAACCAATCTAAAGACAAAATCATTGACTATCTAAAAGGAACCGAAATAATATCACATAATCTAACTTAATTGTATTAGTTATGTTATTTCTTAATTTCTTTTATATTTTGGAAAACTGAGATTTAGGAAATATAGGAATTTAAACTTGTTTTCCTTCAAATAGTGTAGTATCTATTTAATTTTGTTTTATATATATTAAAAACAAAATTGATTCTGTTGTCGCAAAATTTAATACAAGGTGTTCATATTAACCCTAGGAATAAGAAAATGGTTTCCAGTTAAGAAATTGCAAATTATTAGGAATCTATAGCGTAATCAATAACGTCAAATCTATAGGGTGTTAAATCAAAATCGAAAGGAATGTTTTTTTTTATTTTAATGTTAATAAAATTAAAAAATCCAAATTCTTGAAAATCCTTAATCCTAGTAGTTTTTTCAGAACTCTAGGATAGGTTTTTTTATTTCAAAATGTATTGCCTGGTATCTAATACCTAGTAATCTTTTTTTTATTACATAAAAAGTTATATAAGAAATATATATATATATCCTTTACATATTTTCATTTATAAATATATCATTAACAATCACAGAAAAAACTAAATAAATTATAACTATATTATTGGTAATCATTTAAGCATGTGCTAAGGACCGTGCAATTCCGGCACGACATACGTCTCGTCATCCGTCTTACATTCCGCCTCCCAGTCTTGCGGTATGACGCTCTCCGTCAATTCTATCAATCTCTCCAGCGGACACAAGCTGTCGCAACCCGGCACCCTCATTTTGTAAGGAGGAACCGTCGTGGAGTTGCGGAAGTAAATCTGCAACAACGAAATAAGGCCCGAGAATTTATTTCTATTCGCATACGAACCTCTACGCCGTACTCGTTCGTGGCCAGGTCTCTAGACAGTTCCAGTAGAATCGTAACGCCGTAATCCGGCAGTTGCGCGTCACAGATTTTCAACGTTCTCATGAGGTTGAATATGGTGGAATCATGACCTCCATATAGCAACGCCCTTCGCTCTGCTGGCGACATCGCACCCGCCGCCTTCGCTTTCCAATCACTTATAATTTTTTTCAATAGAACGCCTGCAATTGAACAGTCGTTTGTCCGTTTTTACTTATAAAAAAGAAAAATAATAACTGAGAACAATGTTGTGGGGACTGACCTCCTTTTAGCCTATTCAGTTTGTCGTTGTAGGTGTTCAGGACAAAGCTAAAAATGGTTGGCGGTAGCAGTTTTTTAGGGTAATAACTATGTGTCCATTCGGGTAGCGTTAGATTGAAACTTTCCTGAAATTTCAAGCGAAACCAAAATATTTAGAGCGTTTATTATTACTGTATATTAAGCTAATAATATTTATATGGAACCAGGGAGAGTACTACTCGCTGAACGTACTGGAATGGGCCGACAGACCTATGCCGGCAACGTGTAGTTGTCATTCCCTTACATATATACTTTATACGAGGTGGGGCAGAGCAACTTGCTTACTTGAATTTGGCGCCCTGAAGCGATGGTTGCTCCTAGAAGGGTGGGAGTAGGCACATTCAAGAGGGTGGGGCGTAAAGTTGTAGCTCCGCTTAGTTTAGCATTAGTGGACGAAGGTGGAGTGCGCGTTTGCTGTCGAGGCATACTTTTCTAACAGAAAAATCTAACGGTCGCTCAATCATCGCCACGCAAAGTGCATTCCGTACCAATTTCTATATTGCGCCCCGTGGTCGTGTTCCTGGCCGGCAGTCGATTGTTTCACGGGTAAACACCTTCAGGGAAACTGATGTTCTGAAGAAAAAAACCTGGGCTTCCACTGGGCTATTTTGCGACCCCCTCAGCGCTCTGTTCGCAAACATGCAGCTTTATTAGGCTTCCTGCTCGTTCTGTGAGGCGAATCCTTCATGAAGAACTAAAATTTCATGCCTACACATTGGCTGTGGTGCAGGAACTTAATCCACGTGACCTTGTTGCTCGAGAAAATGTATACGAGACGCTTCTTGGCATGCCTAACGATTGTCCTAGGACCCCGGCTCACCTGAGGAACGACATTCGTCAAGTTGTCGCCAACATACCCGTCGATATACTGGAAATAATTGAACGAAACTTCCGAGTTCGATTAACAGTGTATTGAGAATAATGGACGCCACCTGCTTGATATCATCTTTAAAACTGTGTAAACATAAAATTTAAGTGTTTCACTTGATGCTGTTTAAAGAATTAAATATATATCTGCATTACTTTTTCTTAAATTAAAATTCTAAATAAGCAAGTTGCTCTGCCCCACCCTGTATATCCGATATATGGGCCATAATAACATAAAAATTAAACGCACCTCTGCTTTCAACGTGCTGTAAATGTCTTGTACCCCATCGAAATCGATCACATTTTGCCCGGTAATTTCCGTTAGCTCTTTGAAAAGGGGACCGTATTGCTGAAATACGTTTTGGACCGCCTCAGACTGTATCACCCTGTCCCTCTCTATGTGGTATTGGGCGCACGGCTTCCTCACTAAAAGCAACTAAAAACCTTATTAATTAACATCGAATCCTGGACCCTACGAGATCCTTCAAGCAAAGAAAGTTAATTTGCAAAACCCAGCATAGATTCAAGAGTTCAGAAGAAAAATATACTCTTGGAATTTGGTGCATACTTTTGATTTGCACAATTTTACTTATATAACTTCAATCTTACTGCCCAGATCTGAACCCAGCAAGCCAAAACTCAATCTACATATCTGTAGCCATAAGGGTTTGTAAAAATTTAGTATTTAATCGTTTTTAACGCACCATATCTTCGTCCAGTGGCTCAGCATGTACAGGAATAGGCTGCCAATCGATGGGGCCCCATTTTTGTAGGGGATCGGGCGCCCACAGGCCAGCATTTACTAGTTGCATGCTCGCCTTGGTCCTGTCCGCATCGGTGGATTGTGTGTAATATATGTTGGAGGTGTAATGGGTTCCTAGGAACTCTCCGTATCTGTCTCGTAAGAACCCTCCTGTGTTGTAAAGGTCGAGCTTACCTTCCTATAAGTATGTACGTAATACGAGGTTAATAATAATGAAGGTAATACAAAAGTTTTGTGTAGTGTTCTTTTATCATGTCTTTGTTGTATGTAAAGTTATTTTCTATATTTTTTTGTGTTACCTACGTTTGTGAGTTGTCCCCATCCAATCGGATATAGAGTGTTGTTTATGTGTGGGTCGTTAGGGTATGTGCTCACGGGGGTTCTTGCTCCATGTCGCATCACCTTAAAATGAAATTTAGATTTGATTTTTTTTTTAGTTAAATAGTTGTGGAAAACAATTATGCATATTAAGTCAATGTAAGTGTTAAGACAATAATACGGCGACTTAAAGAAGTCAGTTTAAACCCGAAATGTCCTGTTAGAATTCCTAGGCTTCTCCCATGTCACAAAACCAGACAGTTACAAATTTGCAAGAGCCCATTCTAATTGGAATGAACATCGATGGGGAAAAGTCCTTATCACAGACGAAACAATAATACAATTATGCAAGCCAGGTGGACATGGTCAAGTAAACAGAAGGTCTGGAGAACGTTTTGCAGAATGTAATCTTTTTTCACACAAAACGTTAGCTTTGGTGGAGGTTCCATTATGCTTTGGGGATGCATTAGTTGGGAGAGTCGCACGGAGCTTGTTGAGGTAAATTTAAGAATGAATGCTGACTGGTACATACGCAACATCCTTGAAGAACATGCTTTACCTTATGTCGACTGCATTGGGTACAATAACTTAGTGCTAATGCATGATAATGCCCGGACTCATGCCGCTAGAACAGTGATCCTTGAGGATGTCGGGATTGAGGCACTAGAGTGGCCAGCAATGAGTCCTGATGCTAATCCCATAGAACATCTATAGGATATTCTGAAGCGACATGTACGAGCACGAAATCCAGCTCCTAACTCAAGTCCATAATTAAGAATTACTGCACAGGAAGAATGGAACCAAGTTCCGCAAGAAATCATCAAAGATCTTCTGCGGAGCATGCCTAAAAGGACGCGGGCTATCGCTAGAGCTAGAGGAAGAAATACTAAGTACTAAATTTTTATTATGTTGCCTTAAAGTATTGTTATGTTGTCGTTATGGTTTACTCTTCCTAATTAAATGTGATAACCAAATTCAGGCTATTTTATTAGTTCCTCTACAATTCTGTTGTGAAGCTTCAATATGTAATTTATTTGACTATAATATGCGTAAAACACTCCAGTGCAGGGTATCCAGCAATAAAATATACAAAAAGTTTTAAAGGAAAAAGAAGTAAAATAAAAATAATGACAAAATAAAATATGCAATATTTTTGTCTGAGTCTAATATTTTATGAACATAAAATTTATAATTTGGATTAACAATTTAATGAAAAATAATTTTGTTTCTATGCATAAAGTTCTTTGTCTGAAATACGCACAATATTGCACATTGAAAGAAAAATATACGAAAAAAAAAACTCTTACCACATGCAGCAATTCCAGCCTTCTTGTATCATTATTACCGGCCACATCGATTGTTGTAACGGCAACAAACACAAAAACGACTATGATAAGCACAGCCATTGCCAGCAGAGCTGTTTTACTCCTTTTGATCATCTAAATTAGACACATTTATACAAAAATTTTCAGATGATACCCAGAAAACAAGCTTTATCAGTTTACTTTTTTAAAAAGAACCGTGGATGGGGGCGACAGGGCTAACAGCAACAAGCACCAGATTTTGAATCATTTTTTAAAGCAATTTGGTAATTGTGACAGCTTAGCTGTTTCTCTACATCTTAAGAAAAGGTAAATGAAAAATAAGTGTTGCATTTTTATGCGTAAGCGTTTCCTCATTAATTGCGGTCAAATAATTTCTAACGCCACTCGCCCCTACGATTTTGATTGTATACCAATACAAATATGTTGCCTTTGCGGTACGTGATCATTTTAATATATATTTATATTTCCAAGTATCGGTTATTAATTTCTTGCTTAGTTTGTAATTACGTGAAGGTAAATTAACATTTTTATTATTCACATATGGTACATAGTGATCATGGTTAAAAGAATAATAATAATAATGAAAATATTTTCTTCCCACAGACAACTAATCTATACAAAAAAGACATGGCAGCTATAACGCTTCACCATTAAGAGTCCTGGTAGTAAAAATATCATAACTAATTTTAAAATGGGTTAATCTTTATTGGAGGGTGGCTACTATTGCCAGAAGAAATTCCCTGACCATTTTTAATGAAATGTCAAATTGAGGTCACCATTTGTTAAAGATAAGAACTGATTCAAAATTGTCAATATAAATACTGCACAAAAATATTTTATCACCCCGTATACCGCTTACAATTTGTTGTATTCTTACTTTTGATTAATCTTAAATTCACTGAACCGCCACAAAATTTCCGAATATTTCGGAAAAAATCGTTTTGAATAATTCAGTTGAATGTAACAGAAATCACTGGCAGATAATGTGAATGATATGCGCAGAGACAGATATAACGTTAAGATAATTTGAACACTATTTAGTCTGTATTGCAGGATTAATTTATTTATTCATGACTATTAGATAAGAAAGGACTTGAAAGAAGCGTAAGTGATTTAAATTGCTGCCGTGGCCTTGGGCGGAAGGTCATAAAGTAATGACCTATAAGATCACGTTCTTGTTTTGATAAATGCATTTCTATCATTCTGCTTGCATAATTGTTTGCAAAATGACTCCGGGCACGTGTTTGTAGATAAGTCAGATAAACGTGGACTTTTGAATTTTGGATTTTTCAGTAATTTAGATATGCCTTATCGGCAAATAGGTTTTTTTCTTAATTATCGTTAGTTTTACTATAATTATAGACGTCTTTTAAAAGGTTCATTCTTCAACAAACTTATGAACAATAAATATTATAAAAAAATGGTAAGCGTCTTTCAATACGGACGCTCGATTTTAAGCCTAATAAAACGAGTTGTGCGTGATATCAACTCAATTTTTCTTTTTTTTTTTTTTTTTTAATAATTTATGGCACTGTATGGAATATAACGTTGTTCAAATGTCTGCCGCAGCTTTGCTTGGTGACACGTATTCGAGAGGCCCAATTTTCCATGACTTTGTGGCATAAATCTGGCTGAATTTGCTGGATGGCGTTCGTTATGTTGACTTTGAGGGTATCAATTGTTTGCGGTTTATTCGTATAAACCTGCGATTTATGATAGCCCCAAAGGAAGATGTCTAAAGTCGTTAAATCGCACGATCTCGGTGGCCAGTTCACGTCGCTGCTGCGCGAAATAACCATGCCCTCAAATCGCTCGTGCAGAATGTCCATCGTGGCATGCGCTGTGTGACACGTAGCACCGTCCTGTTGGAACCACATGCCGTCGGTATCTATATAATCCAGTTTAGGCCACAGGAAGTTGCTTATCATCGATCCGTAGCGCTCGCCGTTGACGGTTATGGCAATGCCAGTTTCGTTTTAGGAGAAGTATCAAAATACGCACCAAAGAGTGACTTTCTCGGGACGCATTTGGTGCTGGTGTATCTCGTGTGGATCGGTATCGTCCCAAATCCGACAATTTTGCTTGTTTGCAATGGATGAATGGATATTCATCCAAAAATGGGCTTCGTCGCCAAAGATGATTTTCTTTGGCTAAATTTGGGTCAACTTCCAACTGCTACAGAGCCCAATCAGCGAACACACGGCGTTGTCTATGGTCGTTTACCTTAAGTTCCTGGGTCAGTTGGATTTTATACGGGTGCAGACCCAAGTTGCGACGCAAAATTCGCCAAGTTGAAGTCGCAGAAAGGTCAAGTTCGTGTGAACAACGAGAAATTGACCGTCTCGGGTTCTCCTGTACACTCTCACGCACAGCAGCGATGTTTTCAGCAGACCTTGCGTTTCGGCGACGACGGGTATTGGCTGATTATTTATCACACCGGTTGACTCGAATTTGGCCACCTAAGGTCGAATAGTCGACTCGGTGGGACGGTTGTGGCGAGGATAAAAATCACGTAATGCGCGGAACATTATTCGAACGTAGCACTGATTTTGAAAATAAAATTTAATGATTTGCACACGTTGTTGAACGCTATAACCTTCCATGGTGATTTGTGATACTCTACTGAACAATTCACAACAAATTTGACAGATGTTGCTTAAATAACATGGCCGGCATAACCTAACAGATTTCGAGCGTCCCTATTGAAAGACCCTATACATACTAGGTGATACTATACCCGTCTCGTGATTTTGTAGGAAAAGTAAATATAGACGAAAAAGTAAATATAGCCAGAGTTAACCATTTCCTAATGTATTGTTTTTGAAGAAAAAAGTAACCGAATAGTTCACAGGATACTCAAAAAAAAAAAAAAAAGCAACAATTTTTATGTAGATTATACTTTTATATTATCTTGGTAAATGTAAAAAACAGCTATACATACCTAACATACAATAATTCATTATCATTTGTTGTTGCATTGTTAGCATTTTTTTTTAAAGTTAAGTCAAGTTTATATCACTATATAAACTTTACTTCAAATGTTAGTAATAAAATATGTAATAGATTAAGAAAACGCAGTATAAAACCTGCATGTGTAAATAACAATAATTTAGGCTCTTTATTAATAAACAGTAAATTAGAAGAAGTTAGACAAATCACAAAAAAGTGGCGCTTATGAAATAGGATGTAATGATTGTGACGCTATTTATATCGGCCAATCAGATCGTTCTATAAAAAAGCGTTATGATGAACACAAAATATCTATTTTGAATAATAAAAAATGCACTGGGTTTTGCAAAGCAAAAAATAACAAACAATCATTTTCCGAACTACCAAAAAATAAAACATTTACACGATGAACGGAAAGGCAGAAGATTAGATTTATTAGAAGTACTAGAAATACAAAAACAATGTTTAATAAAAAAGTAATAACCAATGAGCAAACAAATTTTGGAACTTCCCCATTTCCCCAATAATAAAAGCAGCCATAGTATAAAATCACCAGATGTTGTTAACTGCCTATATGGACTGAATTTTATACTTATTAGTTTTAGTAAAAGTTTGTTACTCTTTGAGGATGGCATAAAAGCCGAAACAATTGTTAGAAATATAGTTTACAATTTTTGTGAAACCTACCAAGTGTCTTCTTTCATTTACTGGTCAAAAATATTTCACCAAGTGCCCAGCGAAGCGACCTCTCCATTTCTACAGTTAACATTTTTTACTAAACTGTAGATAGGTAAAGTAATTTCGTTTTGTGGCAGCTTCTTATCACAGTCATGTTTGTAATTTATGTATCGTACATTGCATTAAAATATAAGGAATTATTTATACAGGATGTCCCAAAAAAAATTAATGTTTTTTCCGTTTTTAAGAAAAAATGCTAAAATAGTTCGCCAACTTTATTTTGGAAGACTTAAAATTTGATAAAAATAGAGATGATCTGATTGGATATGTCCTAATACACGGTTTCAGGACAGTTTCTGGCACAGTAGGGTAGTGATCCCACTACCAGAGACTAAAACTTAAAAAAACTAAAAATAAGACATACAAAATTAAAACCCTTTGTTTGTTGAGTACATAGACTACGAGTATGTACTCAACATCTGAAGAAGCCACTGTGTTGGCGAAACAATTGTTATGTTTAACAAATAAAAAGTGAAAATCTAACCAACAAAGGTTTTAATTTTGTATAGATATGGATTTTCATCAAGTAACGGCCCAATCAATTCAGAAAAATAAGACAATCCAATAAAAAAATATAAACCGCATGGCTCTTACGACAGAACGCCACTGGGTCGGGTCCATAAATCGTTAGCTTCAGGGTGAACACGGCTAGCGCAGTTGACGTTGATATTCCATGTCCTATTGACTGTTTTATTTATACTAATCTCTCTCTTTCACTAATTGCGACAGTTTCTTTTTTGCATGTGGAAAGTGGAATTTTAGGCTAGTGCCTTATTTTGATCGTACCCAGTTAGTACCATCCATTCTTACTGTCTATCTAAATTAATATGTAGTATTCTTATATACTACAAAAAAACACATATTCTTTTAAACATTTGGTTTGGTTAGTTTAGTTCAGAACTTCCACAATGAAACGGTTGGTAAAAATGCCATTCAAACAGATTTTTTTTTGTGAGGCACATTACGAAAATAATTCCACATCCAATTTTGAGATTTAGTTGAACAAAGGATGGAGAAAAATTGTTCGATATGAATAGAAAACAAACAATATGTTGCAGAGAAGTCTTACACGGGTGTGTTTCTGATTGCACAGGGTTGTACTTAATTTTTTTAAAGCCACATTCCATAATTGAGACAAAAAATCAAATTTGGTTTTCAACACCTGTTTTGACTAGTTTTGAAAGGATTTTCAAAAGTATTTATGGTTCTCTTTTCCTTGCGACCGCACAGGGTGTATTTTCAGAACGAACAAATTTAATATGAAATGTCATTACAAAACTAAGATTTAGTGGAATAATTTGGGTGTGTTTCATGTTAAAATGTCTATTTGCTACATACTGTTGAAGATATATAGCACAACTCATAAATATGGCGAAGTGTTCATGGGCGTTTCTCTGATTGCACAGGGTCGTACTTGGCTGTTTCTGTGCCACATTCCACAATTAACAAAAGAAATTCCAATACCCGCTCCGACTATTTTTGGAGAAATTTAATAGAGAATTTCCACAACGAAGTGGAAAAGACAATTTGGTCACCAAAGATTGGGAAAACTTACGAATAATAGTGGACCAGCGATATGTGCACAAGTATTTATGGGTGTTTTTACAACTGTAGAGTTCCCTGTAAATTTTGACCAAACGCATCTTGTGTAAGTATTAAATTTTTCAACTTCATCTTACAATTAACCGTACTTACCTGAAACTTGGTAAGCTTGAAAAAAAAAACAACACTGGCAGCGTTTCGTGCCTGAAATAAAACCACGAGAATCATTTTCATCACTTTATTGATAGACCTTTGTACAATCCTCCGTTTTCTACTACTCAATTCGAATTATCACAGTCACAGGAGACAACACTCATTAACTTACTGTTAACATTCACAAATTTACTAACTGGACGCCATCGCACTACATTGTAAAATAAAAAATGCCATTCAATCACTAAGTTAAAAATTATTTTTAAAAAGAGGCATTAAAATGGAATCGACACTGCGGGAAGAATACACTTTTTGTAAATCGTGAGAGAGTCCACGCGAATTTAACACACAACAAAATACACTCCAACAGAATTTAACACGGGAGGGGGGCGTCTAAAATCGCCCCGTAATCGAAAAAACACACACAAAAAAAAAGAAATAAACCAAGACCAAATCCCAAAGGAACAAAGGCCCAGTCCCGGGGATCCCACAGATTCCGAGGGCGCCCTAGTAGACCTTCAGCTGGTGCTTCTCGTCGAAGCCGGCAGAGTGGCCAGCGTTGCGGACTATGAAGGTGGAGCCGTCGTAGTGCATGCGCCGCTCGCCCCTCCTCACAAAGAGATGGCGCGTCTGTCCCATCGAGCCCGTGCAGTGCATGTAGGGGGAGGACACGGAGGCCGATCCGTTGGTCGGGGATGTACGCAGGGAGAATTTGTTGCTGTTCCTGCCCACCCTTCGAACAATGTAAACTATTAGGGGTGTGTTGCTAAGGGAAAAGTATACGTAAAATTGAAAGGGGACCGCTGAAGGATTATAGTTTATCTATATTATTTGAAAAAAGTTTTTTAAATATTTTAAGCGTCAATGTTTTTTTTTTTACAAAAAATATACAGGGTTTCAGGATAGTTTTTGGCATACCTTTAGCAGAATAGTAACCTTACTACCAGAGACCTAAAACTTGAATTGTATAGCAATCAAATAAAAAATAACGAACATTATGTCCATTACGACACAACGCCACTGAGGCGGGTCAATAAATTAAATTGTTAAGTTCGGGGCGAATACAGCTAGCGCCGTTAACGTTGATATTCCGTGTCCTGTCGACTATTTTATAATAATCTCTCTCTCTCTTTCTCTCTCTCTCTCTCTTTCACTAATGTCAGAGTTTTTTCGGAATGCGGAATTTTAAGTGTGTTATTTTGATAGTACTTACCCAGTTAGAGCAGTCACGTTAGAACGGCGTATACACTCAGTCATTTTTTAGTGTTTTTTTTTTGTGAAAAGAAAAAACACTTCCTCTCACATTTTAAAACACTTGAGACTGTCAGCTTCAAATTCATGTTTAACATTGGTTAAAGGCTTGTATTCTTGAATGTCGCCATTAGCATAGAAGAGACGCAG
Source organism: Rosalia funebris (assembly GCA_037954035.1). Taxonomy (NCBI): domain Eukaryota; kingdom Metazoa; phylum Arthropoda; class Insecta; order Coleoptera; family Cerambycidae; genus Rosalia; species Rosalia funebris. The sequence continues at coordinate 24,388,910 of JAZFAV010000003.1, read as the reverse complement.
AAGGAAGTTAATTACAATTTTTTTTTAATTTTATAGGGCGTTTTGATATATTTTTTTTCAATTGCTTAGCATCATAGTTATGTATTTATAATGTTATGCTAGAAAGTATCCTGCAACCCCGTCTATAAGCTAAGGTATTTAAAATAAAATATGTAGTTTTATACACCTTCCAAAAAATTAAAAATTTGCCCAAAGTCCAAACTATTTTCTTGATGACATTTTTTCAGAAAAAAATTCCATATCTGCCTGACTACAAAAAGTGTTTTTATATAAGAAATAGGATGGTTTATTTTAAACACTAGAGGCGGATACAGGCTTTTCGCTATTTTTGAGATAGATAAAAATTAAAAACCAGGAACATTGCAGAGATAAAATCAAATTTTGTTTTACAATTTACGTACAGGGTGCAGTTAAAAAGTTAATCTACTGCCATAATAAAGTTTGATCTAGTGTCACAAGACATCACAGAAGCGATTTATGCTAAATATTTTTTTTTAATATCACGAGGAATTAATTATTATACGACAGAATATGACGCAAAATAAAATATATTTGTACAGGGTACAATTGTTTTACCCATGGATATCATGGTTTTAATTAAAAAGTCGATAGTATTAAAAATATATTTTTCTTCAAACTTTTAAAGCAAGCCCTAAGGAGTAAAATAAGCACCATGATTCCTGTGTTTTTTTATGTAGTATTCTTTGATAAACAACAAAAATAAAATAACCGCTATTGCATAATTTCACTTAAATCAATAAAACAACAATAAAGTACCTCAAGTTATAGTTTATTTCATTGCTAAAGGGTGGTCCAACCATAATGCACGATGTTAACTGTGAGTCACATCTTAACGTCACCAACTTAAGTTAAGTTTTTTTCCCAACTTAATTTGACATTTCTTTGTTTCAGTGTTTGACAAATTCAACCATGGAGAGGTACACGATTGAGCAGCGCGTTAAGATTGTTGAAGCCTTTTACGAAAATGGGCGTTCAAATCAAAATGCATTTCGTGCACTTCGTGACTTTTTTGGTCAGCATAATCGACCAAATGTGTCCACAATCGGGAGAATTGTGCACAGATTTCAGCAAACCGGGTCTGTAGGAAATGTGAAAACACCTGAGCATGCTAGCCCGGTTCGTTCTGCGGAAAACATTGCTGTTGTTCGCCATAGTGTAGCAGAAGAGCCGTCAATCTCGACTCGTCGTCGTGTCCAACAATTGAACATCTCACGAACATCACTGATGCGAATTTTGATTAAAGATTTGAATTTACACGCTTACAAGGTTCAATTGACTCAAGAGCTGAAGCCTACTGACCATTTCAAGCGTCGTCAATACGCCGAATGGTTGGTTGAACAAACAGAAGTGAATGGTGACTTTACAAAGAAAATCATCTTCAGCGACGAGGCACACTTTCACCTCAGTGGATTCGTTAACAAGCAGAATTGCCGCATTTGGGCAAATGAGAATCCACGAGTGATTGTTGAAAAGCCGATGCATCCACAAAGAGTGACTGTTTGGTGCGGTTTATGGGCTGGCGGCATCATCGGGCCGTACTTCTTCGAAAATGAGGTCGGCCAAGCAGTTACCGTGAATGGTGTTCGCTATCGCGAGATGATGACGGACTTCTTGTGGCCAGAAATTGAGGATATGGACCTGAACGATATGTGGTTCCAACAGGATGGTGCCACTTGCCACACAGCCAACGAAGCAATGGCACTTTTGCGCGATAAATTCAATGGCCGTGTTATCTCACGTCGTGGCGATGTTAATTGGCCGCCACGATCATGTGATTTGACACCGTTGGACTTCTTTCTTTGGGGATATTTAAAAGAAAAAGTGTACGTCAATAAGCCAAGAACAATTCAAGAGCTAAAGGATGAGATAATTCGGCACATTAACGACATTGAATCTCAATTATGTCTCAGAGTCATTGAAAATATGAACCATTGGATAGAGGTATGCCACCGAAGCCGTGGCGAGCATTTGGCCGAAATTTTGTTTCACACATAATTGTCATAGATCCTTCTATCATAATAAAAAATATTAAGATAATTCTCTGAAAACTTTTTGTTTTATTTACAATTAACATCGTGCGTTTTGGTTGGACCACCTTAAAAATAAAAAATAGAAAATCTCAAAACATACCGTGGATTGTTTTTATGGCTAGGCTCAGGTAGCCTGTTCCGTTTATCGGCAAGATAAGAAAGTGTTTTATTTGGCAAATAGCGATTAAATGAATAGTACTTGAATTATCCTAAAAAAAAAAAAAAAAACGTTAAATACTACGAGAAGGAATTTTACTTGAAAAAAAGTCATCAACGAAACGCAAAAGACACTCAGTGTTTAAAACCGTGAAAAACAACCAAAAAACGCTCTTACAACGCAAACCACCAAAAAAAAACTTACCGAACGAGCCCGTCGGCAGTCTGAGAAATCCTGACGTTATTTATAATCCAATTTGTCGTACCGTCTTCAGTCATCCAACAGTTGGTGGCCTGCAAGACGGCCATGGCCTCGTTCACCAGGTGGGTCGTGTGCGTAGGGGACGGATTGTCGAGGTATGAATAAGGGGAATCCCTGAAAGCAGTTCATTTGTATCGCACTGTCGCGGGAATGTAAATTTGAAAACGTACTCGTAAAAGATGTTGAGGGTGAAATCGTGGGTCAGGTCGTTGAAGGAATCGGTGGTGGTACGCGTGCCCGCAGAGTCGACGAGGTACACGAGAGCGCACTGGATGCTCGTGAAGCTCACGCCCTTGTACCACATCTTCGCGAACCTAGAATTAGGGGATGATGGGTTTTGTTGCCGCAAAATATTTTTTTTAATCACTAGAATTCGTGATGGAATTGTTTTTTTGTAAATTGGGAACTGCAAAACGTTTTAAGGCTATATAAGAAAAACATTGCTGTGTTGAGACATTAAATTTTATTTTATTATATGTATATTTATTCCCTAAGAGGCGCTAGGTCAAAACCTTGGATCAAACAACGAAAAATGGTAACACAATTATGTAGTACATAACTGTCTGATACGTAGACAGCAGATTTTTATTGTACAGGGTGATTGAATATTGCCAATCCAATTTTAACATTTTACATATCAGAAACTATTGGAGATACAATAGGAATTAATTAAGTAGGGCTTTATCGGTTATAATCTTCAGTGGATAGTTCTTAGTTTAAGATACAGAAAATATTTTTAAGGCCGATAAGAAAAAACAAAAATTGTGGTATTTTATATACTTAAATATTTAGAGGCAGAAAGTAAGTCAAAATATCGGATTAAATAATGAAAAATTCTGATAATTGTAATGTATTTAGTACGTAATTTTCTAACATAGGCATAGGTAGAGTTTTAATGTACAGGATGATTGAATATTGACTATCCGATTTGGGCATTTTACATCTCAGTAACTATTGGAGATACAAAGAAATACACATGATGAGATTTTGCCTTAAGATTTTATCAGTAGTATGAAACTTTATTCATCCTTTATATATACAAGGGGTAACAGAAGAATTTTTTTTTCTTATTTTAATAGAACATCTTATACCTTTTTAATAAGTTTAATGCAATTAATTGCTGATGACCTTAGATATTATTAGGAGTAAGAAGCTTGATTTGTTCTTTGTATACACAAGGGATAATAAAAGACATTTTTTTTAAGAGAACAAGATATTTAAAGTAGCTTTTAAATATCTAGCTTTTAAATAATAGCTTTTTTTAAAAGTTTAATGGAATTAATTGCTTATAAAATAGGAAGATTGAAGATTTATTTTATATACGAGTATATATAAGATTTATTTCATAGAACTTCTTGCTATCACTGATAAAAAAGAAAATAGAAAAATTGTATTGGTAAAAAATTAAAAAACGAAAGAAAAATTTCCATTTTGAAACAAAGTCCTATTTTGGTAGAGCCAGAAAGTTTTACAGCATCTCCCTGGGATCTCTTTTATAAAGAATCAAAGGGAGCGAAATAAAGCATAAGAATAGTAGTCACTTACTTGTCATTGCCTTGGCTGTCATTGGCCATGATTTCCACCCTTGAACCGTACTGGTAAATACGCCCGTTGGGATGTATCAACCCCGAAGAGCTCCCACTGGCGCTCAAGGCCAAAATAATGCCGTTCTTGGCGTTGGAAATGCGAATGGCACGGTCCAGCGATATGTCCACACGGATGTACTCGCGTAGACGCATCGTAATGACACCGTGCTGGGATATCGTGGTGCCACCAGTATAACCGTCTTCGCTGTAGATATCCTAAAAAAAAATAATGTACACAGAGAGATGTGCTGGATTGTAAACTAACGGTAAAATCGTCAGCAAAATTCTTCACGGTGATGGGCTTGGGCACGTAGGGCGGCCTCTGGGTCTGGCCCTCGTAGCGCATGATGTCTCTGGTCTGCAGGTCGTCGCTGGCGAGAGAACTGGTAAAAACGCTCCTACTCCTAGGACGGGATGATTCCTTCCGTCCATTTTCGTAAACCTTATGTATTTTTGTTACGCTATCTGAAAATGTCACTTAAAAGATAAACGGTCGTCAATTTTATAAGCCTATGTGGGAATTAGGCTAGTCCGTGACGGACTGTGCGAGGCGATTTGGGTCGTCAACGCTGTTGGTCTAATTTACGACAAAAATTATGGCTGAAATTGATTATGTGAGACGTGGGAACTTCTTACCTTTACGGCGAAACACTTTATCACGAGTTTTGTCCATTTTAAAAGATTTTTTGAAGGAAAAAATACTAAAATTGACCTTTTTGTTTGCAATAAACAAAATGACACGCAGAGCTGACTTGATGTCAATACAGGAACAAGTAGGAGGCTTCTGGGTTGCTCCCAGCCCACTTCGCTGGGAACTCCATGGAAATAGCATTCAGAAAGTCAATTGTAATTCGATAGAAATCGATGAGAATGTAAGAAAAAAAAAAAGCTCATACATACTCGAGTAAAAATGGAAACTAAATGTGTTTTTTTGTTATAAATATTTATCAAATAAGATTTTTCTTATAAATAAGTCACTCTTAATGACAAAACAATTTGTTTATCTATTAAAGGGGCACCCTTAGAAATACTACCACGGAGAGGAGGGTAAAAAAAAAAGTAAAATAATGGAAATATCAATACAACCGTTTAAAAGGCCAATATTAAAAGTGTATATACTACAAAATATAAGTAAAAACACTATCAGAACAAGATACGGTATGTATGTACCATATGATATGAAAATAATGAGACATTTTCGATAAATTTCCTTGAAATTCAGGAAATATTGAATTAATTTTCCAGTTGAGTAGTTATGCTTTTGGATAATAGAGGGCGCGCTTATTTCGAGGCTAGGAAAAAATTACCAAATCAATTTATTTATTATTCTGATTTCCTATACATTGGATTTTATTATGATTTATTAAATAATGCCCTCCTCTCTCCCCCACCGGTATTTTTTATTAAAATAACATTCATCTAAAATATTTTCACTACCTATAAAGGAACAGGAAAAACTGTTTCGTAATTCTTAAAATTCTATTTAATTAACAATACAATGGTTTAAAAAAATTAAATATAACATATTTAAATAATTGCAGCATATTTTCCTTAAGACTACTACAATAAAATATTTCCCTGATCTCACAAAAATGATTGACGTTGGCGAAAAAAAAAAAATAAATAAATAAACAGAAGAGAATGAAAGGAATAAAAAACATGCCAATCCTATTCCTAATTATTTTATTAACTTAACTTCCTAAGAACATAATCGCACTTGTCTTCTGTTGACAGCCCCATAAACTCATTCCAAACCACCTGCAATTTTAATTCTATTTAATAATGCCCGTAAACGATGCGAAAGAACACTTACGAAAATTGGGGTGTATCCAATTTTCCTCAACTGCCTCTCCTTCATAAGCATATGCCCTAAAGGCAGGCTACTATTGCGGATGGTGTTGTTCCACCCTAAAATAACTATGGCAAACCACTTAAGGCTGTCATTGACGATGGGAAACATAACGTCGCCTAGGATATAGTTTTCAAAGCCACGTGGCTCAACGAAATCCCCGGTAAGTTTGTCCCGACATAAAATAATATCTACAAAACAGAAACGATTATAAAACATTCAAATAGGGTTGCATTTATTTTATTACCAGCTCTGGAAAAATGAGGTAACACGTGATCAATATACATCAGCTTCTCATCCTTCACGATTGCTTTAACAATGTCAATTGTGTCCAGAACCAATTTTTCCGCAGCTGTAATTTTCTTGTGTTGATCGTAGCTTGGCGTAAACTCAGTTAACCACTTGGCGGCCTTATACTTAAGAGCTGGCGGCAGCCTGTTGCCGTCATAGTCAGGGCATTCTATGTCTATAGAAGCATTCAGGTTGAAAAGTACTTGGGGAACGTTTCTGCTATTTTTTCCTAAAATTCAATCTTTAGAATCCTCAAACTTGTCTCTAATAAATAAATATCACCATAGTTTTCTTTTATAAACTCTACATCTAAAAGTTTATTCATGAGTTCGTAGGAATAAATATTTCTCAAGCTTAAGTAGTGCAACGCACACGGCAAACACCTGGGGTACTTTATGATCTCTTTTAGCCTTTCTTCACGGTGTAATTCCTTGTAAGCTGCCTCGTATACATCCGGTTGTACTTTTGGATTTAAATTAAACATAGATAATACATTCAAGAGCCGCTCAATATCTTTTAGCCTAATTTTTTCTATGTTAGTTATGTTTTTAACAATCTTCTCCGTGATTTTCTCCAGAGATTTCTTATGGAAGTACTGGATCCCTGTACCTATGAGTGCTATATGTAAGCAACACAATTCCGAGAGGCGGTCTGTCTCATCAGAAAGTTTGTCAAGCATCAGTTGAATCTGTGGCACTATTTTTGACGAATTAGAATAACGAAGCACCTAAATTCAAGATAAAAAGACAAATAAAATAACTGTGAATAAACAGAACATTACCTTTATTATTGCCGTCAATGAAATATCATGTATTGATTCACTATGTTCTGTAACCCGTTGCACCATAGCTAGCAAAATCGACGACAATTTTATCTTCGTTTTACTCTTGAAATAGCCCATTGCTACGACAGCCATTTCGTTGACATTCATGTTATTTATTTGTTTATCTAACGCAAATTCATATTCAAAATCAACGGCTCTATTCCGGCAAATGTTTAAATAAAAGAACACTTTCACTAACTGATCCTTTGTTAAAGAATCGGCCTTTTTAACTAATCTATCGATTAGTGAAAAAATGTAATCACCAACTTTACCTAAAATAAACAGTTTCAGTGTAGTCGTCCATAAATGATGAATACTTACCTAGATTCAGCTTGTACCAGAAATTGGCAACGAAAAGCTTCTTCTCTACATCCCACTCAATCATCTTCCAACAGCATATGTCGTCTAAACAACTCCATATGTCATGAAAATTATGTGAACTGTACGATTCAGTCTGAGGAAATTCACATAAACAAGATAACAATTCGAAGAGTTCTGTGTCTGTCAATTTCTCGCAGTGGTCCATCAATCCATCCACTAATCTATCAAAACGTGTGTCCGACACAGCTATTTTATTATCCACGCAATAATTCGTAACGCTTACAAATGCTTTCACTATTTCTGAAGCTGTAGATTCTCTCCAGTTCTGATTTAGAGTAACGTTAAAATCTTCTAACGATGTAACCTCATCAGTGGGGCTTTTGACTGGGGAATATGAGGAATTACTGTTAATTACGTCAAAGGCATAGGCGTTTTCGTATTCGTAAAACAATTTGGTAAAATTTACCGGACATGTATGAATATGCCTATTCGAGAATTTTAGGTTAGGCCCATAATTTTGGTAGTTATCGAAATTTGAACAGCTGGAACTATAGTTCTTGCTCGGCTTCGGTAATACTTGCAATTTTGGTAACTTTACACATTTAAAAACATGTTTCAACATACTTTTAATTTATAAAAAAAAACAAACAGTTAAAACTAACCAAACATGTCATCTGAATTGTCGTATTACTATTAAACATTAGACCTACTAAAACGAACAGTGATATTGACCTACTACTAAGTAGTTAACTTCTTACTAACTTCACTCCAGTGGCATATTACAATCACAATTTTAATTGGTTCCTTTATTATTTAAATATTTGTTTAGAATATCACAGTTTTGAATTAAAACTTTTAAAATTAGGACAGAGACTATCAAGAATAGTTTAATTAATACGAAATACAATACAAATTATAAATAATCTCAAACAAAGATATACAGTAAAAAAATTTCCGTATTTTGTCTTAATCATTCCATTTTTTAAATTCCATACCATCAGGTGGCTTAACTTCAACTTTCTGTTTTGAAATTTCCTCCCAGTTTGTGCTCAAGACGGTACCTCCACTTTCCATCTACAAAAAAATTATATACATTTATACAGCGACATTTTTAGAGCAACTTACATAACTTTTGTTCATTGCTCTTTTGACTTCATCGCTGCCTTTCCCGTAAATCTGCTGAAACAGCTGGTTCAGAGCTTCCTCCCCCTCGGGTTTTTCCTGCTGCTCCTGCTTCTTGATCTCCTTTTCCACCGCCGACCAGTCTTTTCCTTTCTTGGACGTGGGGTATGACGGTGGGCCACTTAATTGCGGAATAGGGTCTAAAATAAATAAAATAAATGGGCCTTCCTTCACGCAAAAGAATAACCCTACCTTGAGGTATAGCTTTAACTCCCTCAGTTGTGGGAACGCCTTCTAATTTGTCCCATCTAATGCCCTCCGATTTCTTTAGTTTAATTTCTATCTGAAGGTGTATGTGAAGCCTTAGATATATGAATTAATTTGCTAGATTAAATTAATACTTACTTTTGACGGTGTTAGCTTATAACTACTCTGTTCGGCTTTAATTTTATGCGACAAATTAAAACACAAATCGCATTCTTCGAAGTCTGGCGGTGAAATATGTACTCTGACGAATACATCGGTTATGTTCACATTCAAATAATCCTGTTGAACGTTTTTAACCAAAACGGTGATAACTACCGCTTCCTCGGTTTGATACCAATCGTGCTTTACTGGTAGTCTCGCCTGAAATTTTACATTTTGTTAATCAGCTGGCATAACCTATATTTTCTTGTGCTTACCTTTGCCTCGCTAGAATTGTCTGCCATTATGTACATCCAAAATGGTATTGGTGTAATTGCAAATTATATTTATATCCAAAATGACACGACGCTTTTTTTTTCGATTTCAGAACTTTGGCAAAATATCAAAGAATCTTCGGGAAAATATCGCTCCTCCTGTCATCTGTACACAAATTTACAAATTTTGTTAACTCTACTGGAGGTTACAGAATCCTGGTTTTTCGCTATTAGAAAACGGATGAATTATTTATGTATTATGTAAAAAAAATGGTGGTACTAAAAAAAAGAAGTAGTCAATTTTTAATTTTTATATTACTCATTTCCTCTGCAATGAGTTTATAGCCATTGATAAACTCACGCCTATGTTAATATTGACTTTTTTATCCACCCTTTTTGTTCATTACGATTATTTTATTTCCTATGAACTGGTTGCGACCACTTCTATGAAATTGTGAAATATCCTTGGCGATATTGATAAATAAATAGATTATTTCCATTTTAAGAGTGATTATTCACCGAATTGAAATCCTGTACATTCGAGTAGACCTGACGAATATCATTCGGTTATACGTAGTAACCCGGTTGAGGGTTACCACATAACATATATTTGGGCGACTGTAAGATTTGTCAGATTTCACAGCGTAGACTCATTTCAGTCCATTATAGAAAGTGGCATTTTATCAGTTTTTAAAAACTTGTTCGGGCCAAAGAATCGATTGTTTCGTAATTTTCAGGCTTCGTTGTTACTTTAAATAGTCAGTTTACGGCAGGTATGTACCAAATTATATTGTTTCCTTTAACACCTAACCCTTTTGTGTTTTTTTGGGATTAAAAATACACATACATGAACTTCTAAATTTGTCACAATGAGGTTGATATAATAAGATATTATTTTATTGTCATAGCATATTGTTTGTTATTTGTCTGCATCTGATATTACATTTTTATTGTTTTGGGGATATCTATTATCGTTACCAACGATAACCAAGTTAAATTAAAACTATTTATCTAATTAGTCTTGGAAAAAAAGATCGCATCGATTGTTTACCAAACAAATTGTGAATAGTTGACACTTGTACAAGGGTTAATTGATTTTTGTATCAGTTATTTAAAATAAGTGAAGGTTAAATTCATTATTTACAAACATTAGAGTTTATTAATTTTTCCTTTATGTTTATCAGGCCATAAAGTAGTCTGTTGTACTTTTAGGAGTAGAAATGAACGACTTGGACAGGCAACTAGCCGAACTGGCACTGCTAAACAACACGGATCTACAACCAAGTTCCTTGAGTAACACCCTGGGGAAGAAGGTGGGCCCCGCAGTTCCGCCCAAACCGAAAAAAACCCAACCACAAGTAAGTAAAATATACGTTCGATTTTCGGCAATAACGTTACAATTTTGCAGATACCTCAGTCTTATCCGTTGAAACAAACCGTTGAACCAAGTTATTCATCTAGATTGCAAGCGAATCAATTCTATTCAAACATCCCCCCGCCTAATCCCCAATCTCACTATTCTAACACCCCCACCTTACCGTCTACGACAAAATTCCACATGCAGCATCCCCAGGATAACAACTATGTTAATTTACCACGTGAAAGTGATCGTTCAAATCAGTATTCTAACGTTCCAAGGAGCACCTCCGTCATGAGCAATCCTTCTCTCCCCCCACAGAGTGAGAAAGCAACAATAAAGTGTTTACGATAGTACATGATTGCCTGTTTTAGGTAATATGTCGAGTAGCTACGTGCCAGCGTTACCCCAGAGTGCAAAACCGTCGCTGCCAAGGCAAAATATGGGGTCTCCTGCAGTTGGGCTGCCAAATTTGGGGACTACACCAGTTACCAATTTGGTGCCCAAGGCATATACAAAGCCTGACCACGTTACTTACAGTAATATACAAGTAGGTGCACTGTTAATATCAGCATGTAATAAAAATATGTTTACTTTTAAAAAATGTTATTATTGTATACAATTTTATGAGTTAACTCAGATAAAACATGGCGTCTTAACCAATTCAATTGTTTTCTGAGGTTGGACCGGTTGGACAGTCCAGAAATCAAGACGGCTTAATCTACAGCAACTTGGTACATCCACCAAGAGATGGCGGTAACGTTTATAGCAATATGCCACCAAGCAACAGTTCTTATGCGAACGGAGGTTAGAAAATCATTGATACCTACATTTTAATCAAAGTTACTCATGGTAATTCTGTATAGATGTACAATTGTTCACTGTTCATGGTTTACTTTGATATATTAATTTAGTTAAGTAGGCGTAGAAAAACAAATTGATTTAAAATAAAAGAATTGCTTCCATCGTAGATGATTTGCCTCCACCTCCGCCGCCGTTGGATATGTCGTCCGGTTTGGGGGATTACGCCCCTTGTACGGTGAACACAAACCTTCCTCCTCCCCCGGAAGACTTGCTGCCACCTCCCTCGCCTGTCAGTTCAAGTTACAGCGAGCTGAGGCGAGCGACTCAGCCAGGGCAGGACTTTCATAATTACAGCATGGGGTCGCAGGTAGGTTACTGTACGTTTCATTAAAATTTGGTGCCATTATGATTATTATTTTTTCTATACATATTTTTAGTCAATTTTGCGTAACGTTTGTTCTGAAGCGAGGGGAACCAAATTTTACTTACTCGTAGTTTACATAAACATCTTATTTTTACATTTAACATAGCCTCAGTTTTTAATGATGTGCTTTTGTTTGCTTGCTAACCAGTTTGGCGAATCTGATTCTTTATACGGATATGGTGGGATGTCTCAGGTAAATAAGGTTTATTTACATTACTAATAGTCTAGTGAATTAGGTAGTTTCCCTATTTAGATTTAGGAGTTGCTTTGGGTTCTGTCCGTAACAATTCCTTTTGTAATATCGGCTTTGTAATACCAATAATTAATTACCTTTGTTAATTTTCACTTCTCCTACAACTGTTAACCTCACTTTCCTTACTGTCATTTAACCGCTAACCTCAAAATTTCCGAATATGACATTTACGATAGTTTGAAATCTAGCTTGGCTGTGAAACCCCAAAGTTGTCCGCAGCGTTGCCAGTGGTTTAATATTGGCTTTTAAAATTCCACAGACGAATTTTTAAATCTGATTATTGTTGAGTTGCTGTTGGTAGCACTGTCTGGTGTCATTTTTAATTAAATAAAAAAAAAGATTGTTTTGTGTTTTCATAGCCAGGGCAGATCTGAAAAGCTCAATTATCAAAATAAGAAATTAACTAGTATTGCCAAATTGCAAAAAAAAATAACAAATTTGCGCCATAATGTGTTTTTAATTTTTCTTTTATATATTTAAAATTTTCAGATCCGTTATGCTTATTTAAGCTTTTAATTGTTTTTCCTTAATACTGTTTTTCTGAATTTAGATGTTTTAAACATTTTTATACATTTCTAGAATTTTAAAAATATTTTTTAATTCTTCAGTTAAGAATTTCTTCCCAAAGCACTGATTCCGATTATGTAAAATTAATTACCCAACAGTTTTTTGTCAATATATTGGGAAAAATTGTGTTATATCGAGGACTTATTAATCAGTCAACGTTTTAGTTAATACGTGGTCATCTTCAGGACATTAAAATATGAAATACATTTTACTTCTTGTGTTTTAATATGGATAAAGTATAATATTAGAGAAAATAATGTCTCCTTTTTTATTTTCCATCATGCAAGTCATAAAAATGTCCTTCTATAATGTCGAGAGATATTTCAGTGAAATTTGATGTAAGTATTGTAGATTGGATAGAGTTCAGAGTTTTTATTATCACAATTTTTATAATTTTGCTTAAAATAATTTACAATTTATAGGTTTTTTGTACTTAAATTGTATTTTAAATGATTTTATAGCCTTTCAGCTACCCCAATTTTACAGTGTGTATTTTTTTCGGGTGGAAACGTGTTAATCGATTTGTTGACCAAGTAATAAGTCCCATCTTAATACAATTCCCAAAAATATGCGCTGGTGTTTGGACTAAGATTAGTATAATTTTACCCTCTACATAGTATACTGCAGTATTTCCCACACTTTGGTTTCATAAAGCGATAACTTTTAATATCAATAAGAAACGACTTCGAACTCGACTGATTCAAGCTACAATTCTCCAACTCTTATAGTCGTCCTCCACTTACGAATCCATCTACGAGCCCATCAACCCCCGTCCGCCCAGTCAGATGTCCTCTCGATCGAACTACTCCCTCTACGCGCCGTACGTCAGCGGGTCGAGTAGCACCATGACGGGGCCCAGTCAGTCGGCCAGTCGCATGGGCCACAACAAAGAGCAGGAAGTGGACAGCCTCACCGACTTGCTGGTCCAAGGGATGGGCGGCGTCGGCGGCGACACCGACCAAGAAGACGTGTACGGCGTCTGCGTGAAATGCGGAGAAAAGGTAGAAAGTACAAGTGTTCCCAGACGATTCTTAATGTCGTTGTTTTTAGATTGTCGGCGAGAATAGCGGGTGCACGGCGATGGACCAGCTGTATCACACAAAGTGCTTCACCTGTCACCATTGCGCCATAAATTTACAGGGGAAGCCTTTCTACGCCCTCGATGGGAACCCGTATTGCGAAGAAGACTATTTGGTGAGTTTAAGACGGTTAAAATCATACGGGTACCTTGAGTGATTCTTGTTATGTTTAGAATACGCTGGAGAAGTGCTGCGTCTGCCAAAAACCGATCCTGGACAGGATCCTGCGGGCCACGGGCAAGCCGTACCATCCCTCCTGCTTTTGCTGCGTCGTTTGCGGCAAGAGCCTGGACGGCATACCGTTCACCGTGGACGCCACGAACCGCGTCCACTGCATCGAGGACTTCCACAAGTAAACGAGGATTTTTTCTCTAAATTACGTTTGACTGGACTGGGTTTTTTTTTTTTTTTTTTCAGAATTTTCGCCCCGCGGTGCTGGGTGTGCAAGCAGCCAATTATGCCCGAGCCTGGAGAAGAGGAGACTGTGCGCGTGGTAGCTCTGGACCACAGCTTCCACATACAGTGCTACAAGTGTGAGGTATGTAGAGAAGGGAATGACCGCGAGTTTACATTTTCTCCTTCTGTTGACAATTCTGATGAGAAAATATGTTCAAATAATTTGGTTTTAATCAATTTTGTTCTACTGTTTACTGTACAAAACCGTATTTAACTATAATGAATGTTACAAAAAATTTGATATATACAGGGTGGCCCCGATAAGTACCTTTATCATGTCACTTAAACGAATTCCTTCGGAGCTTAATATTACCATTATTATTAGCTTGAATATTACATTTGAGCCCAATTACAAGCCAAAATAATACCCAGATAGCCTTTATCCAGAAAAATAAACGTTAATCTGATTTTCTTCCTCTTCTCCAGGATTGTGGGCTTGTCTTGTCTTCCGAGGCAGAAGGAAGGGGCTGCTACCCCTTGGACGGTCATGTCTTGTGCAAAAGTTGCAACGCCAAGCGCGTGCAAGCTCTGACGAGCCACATGACTACTGAGCTGTAATTCTTCCACCCCTGCAACTGATTTAGCCTTAATTCTCCTATAATACATTCCTATTTTATATTATTATATAGTAGTTTACTTTTATAAGAGCTTGACAAAGGGGAACGTTATTAATTTGGCCAAAATATGTTAATGAAGGATGCTTCTTTGATAGAGACTGCCAGCGATATTCGTACTTTGCGATATAATGGGTACATTTCTGTTAAGAATGTATTGGTTTTATCTATTTTTGACCGTGGAGACACGGCACAAATTACTATAAAATTGTTAGCGTTTTAGTGGTAAGAAAATATATTATTGTGATGTTAGGTAAAGATTTTTATAGTGTTTTTAGCCTTTATTTTGCTTTGCTTTTAGAAGCGGGGCCGGAACTTTTATACATACACAATTTTTTACAGCGCAATCGGTTCTCATCTAATCAGAAATGCTAATATAGTATACAAAACCGTGTTTGTATCTTTATACAATCTCCCAAACAAAACATATTTTATTTCCATAATCTGATTCTATGCATTTTCACTGTTTTAATGGACAACCACGCTTCTTTTTGATAATAGACGCGGTACTTTTACACTTATATTCCGCTTTGACTTTTATCCCGTATTCTTTGCTTAAAAATGTATTTTTGTTAATAAGTCTTAGTTTTAGATTATAGAAAACTCTGGTCAAAATGTAACAACTTTTTGTGATTTCTTTATTGTATGTGTTAGGTACGTGCCAATGAAATGTATGGTTTAAATTAATATAAGTTGGGTTTAACCTTACCTGCGTTTTATTTCCTTTGTACCTCGTAATATTTGGATGATTAAAGAGGAGATGGTAAGTTGAAGATGATGAATTTCGAATAGATGAACTACTGTTTGAAGTACCTACTGAAATCCCCCGGTATACTATGCAGTATGTATGAAATTTGTATTCAATTGGTGAATACTAGTACTAAATTTGAGCTGTAAATAGCGCTATCTGCAAGAGATTTACTTTGAGTAGTTGTCGTTGTGCTCGGTCGGTAATGTCGACTGCGGCATTGTCAGCTCGTCAGTAATCAATACAGCGCAGAGGATTAAATATTCTCGTGTGTGTTTCGGTCAACAATTTTTATGTTAAACGAGGAAAAATGGGATTATTTTCCGTAATTAACGGCCCACTGTACTTTTGCGTGAGCGTCAAACTTAAGGTCAGTTATATAACGTCCCGCCGCCCCACTAACCCCACTAAAATCTGACAAATTCCGCCCCGCTCGCGTTCGAGGTTATGTCCGCGATTTTTGAACAATCAATTGTTGTAATCTAATATATGCTGGCCGGCGTGTCGGAGCAGAAAAAAGTTGCCCGAGCGACTTTTTATGTAACGCGCTCTGCCTACGATTATTTATGAATTTTATCATGCCCATCTACGGTTATCGCTTTTTGTCGACAGTCCTTCAGCGTTATTGATGTGATGATGTTGCAAATAATTTAATAATCGAATGCCTGGAGCCGATAAAGTCGCAAAAGTACAGTAAGCCTCGTACTATGCTAGCTCTAGCGCCGGTGTGACGCAAGGATTGTCTGCGGAACCGGACAAAAGTCGCTCTAGACGCTCGCGTTGATTAATTTTCGTAATTAAAATCAATCAAAATTCACCATGCACGAGTAGTCGGTTAATCGACAGTCTCATTCCCACTCGAGATTCGAACAAGTACGTTATTTCTTGTACAAGTACCTACTCATGTGGGTATTCTGCCACATATATACGTATAAAGATCGAAGAATTGTGCGCGATTCATCAATTTCACCTGTAATTAGTAGTGACTTTATTTGTTTTGCATGTAGTCTGGATCTTCGCTCGGCGGTGTGGTGACGATCACTCGTGGAGGCGCAAAGGAATGATGAATTTTCGTTTATAAATAAATCTGGGAGAAACCACGAAATATGGCTGAAGACAAGGTATATACCAGCGATCTTTCTTACCCCAAGGAAGAGAAAAAGTGCCTCATTTACAGAATTTTCGGTAAGTTAATTCGGGGGCAATTATGCCTTCGCGTTTCTCAGATCGTCAAATTAAATTACAAATTTATCTTCTACATTAGGGCGTTATATTTATTTTCTCACAGTATTGTGTAATAACGAAAAAAACATCGTTCCTATTGAAAAAAGAGACAAATTTAACCGAATATCGCAGACCTGTACGAAATATTGTCGTTTTGCGAGACAAAAACGCGATAGAAACAATTTATTACGGGTCATAGGTTAAATACTCTTTAAATTGTATACAAACAAACATATTTTTATACGGTATGAACATGTCCAGACCCCTATAAAGTTGCATCGAATAGGAATCATTAATTATGTTTAGTTTAGCAAATAAAATACGTCGTCCAGAATTAATTATCCTGCCCACAAAATCGTTTATCATCTCCATGCCCATCTTTTGTCGGCGACACAAAGAAAGAGCGATTTGGATATTGTATTTATATGCGGGAAAATACTTTCGTCAATAAGCTGGAAATATTTTCTAGAACAGCTCACCATTCTCCAATAATTAGAACATGAAAATAAATTCAACATTTTAATAGTTGCTCAAATTGTATTTAATAATTTAGTATATACGAGGTATGTCAAAAGTGTGGATTTCTACGAGCAATGGCGCACAACTGAAATTCTGACAAAATCGTTAACATCTTCATGAAAGCGGTTTCATAACTCATAAGCTTCAAATTGAGTATAGTAGATCTTATAAGCAGTTATATTTCTATTAAAATAACAAAGTTGGTGTCAATTCCCTTTCAACATCGTCTACATATTGTACATATTTAGGTCTGTCAAATCATTTTTAAAGTGGTAGTACCCAGTTTTTCGCATAACAAGCTGAAAATAAGTAAAAAATTTTAATAGTTGCTTAAATTGTATTTAATAATTTAGTATATACAGGGTATGTCAAAAGTGTGGATTTCTACGAGCAATGGCGCACAACTGAAATTCTGACAAAATCGTGAACATCTTCATGAAAGCGGCTTCATAGAACTCATAAGCTTCAAATTGAGTATAGTAGATCTTATAAGCAGTTATATTTCTATTAAAATAACACAGTTGGTGTCAATTCCCTTTCAACATCATCTACATATTGTATATATTTAGGTCTATTAAATCATTTTTAAAGCGGTAGTACCTAGTTTTTCGCATAACAAACTTGTCTTTAATATTTTCCTTAATTTATTGTTAAATCGTTGAAAGAGAATAGGTATCACACATATCGGCCAGTGAGATAAGACACTCAGGCCCGAAACTGAGTGTTTTTTTTTTAATTTTTATCTTGTTTTTTTTTAATATTTTGTATTAATACCTTCATATAATGATGTGACGTAAAGCTATGCGAATCTGTTTATAACAACAACTAAACTCGATATAGTATTGTTCACTATCATTAGTAAGTAGGGCATGGAACAGAAGTGGGAAGTACAATTATTGCAATCTCATCAGGTTTAATCAATCTTTTTTTATGCTGCATGTCAGTCAAAAAAAAAGATTGTCCAGAGCCTCCACTTATATATCATAAAGTGTCTACTATTTCGTGATTTATCTTTTCTTTATTCATATTTTGTCGAGCGACGACGATAAGTTCTTTGCTTTCTTGGAAAATCCATGACGCAGAGATTTTCAGATATAGCCCAGCGTTCGCGGGCACAATAGGAAAAACGTGTCCACCCAGAAAATCGTTGACCTTAACGTAGGTCACGTGGGAGGGGGTCTTCGAGATATATCCCATTCTCGAAACGTGACGAATTTGTGTTGTGAATTCTGTCACGGCCAATGTCAGCGCATCCCACGCTTTGGGTTGGATTTGGTTTGTGGATGTTTTGGGTAATGTTTTGTAAAAGGTGGTCCAACCAAAACGCACTATGTTAATTGTAAATAAAAGTTTTCAGAGAATTATCTTAATATTTTTTATTATGATAGAAGGATCTATGACAATTATGTGTGAAACAAAATATCGGCCAAATGCTCGCCACGGCTTCGGTGGCAAACCTCTATCCGATGGTCCATATTTTCAATGACTCTGAGACATAATTGAGGTTCAATGTCGTTAATGTGCCGAATTATATCATCCTTTAGCTCTTGAATTGTTCTTGGCTTATTGACATACACTTTTTCTTTTAAATATCCCCAAAGAAAGAAGTCCAACGGTGTCAAATCACATGATCGTGGCGGCCAATTAACATCGCCACGACGCCGACGTGAGATAACACGGCCATTGGATTTCTCGCGCAAAAGTGCCATTGTTTCGTTGGCTGTGTGGCAAGTGGCACCATCCTGTTGGAACCACATATCGTCCAGGTCCATATCCTCAATTTCTGGCCACAAGAAGGCCGTTATCATCTCGCGATAGCGTACACCATTCACGGTAACTGCTTGGCCGACCTCATTTTCGAAGATGTACGGCCCGATGACGCCGCCAGCCCATAAACCGCACCAAACAGTCACTCTTTGTGGATGCATCGGCTTTTCAACAATCGCTCGTGGATTCTCATTTGCCCAAATGCGGCAATTCTGCTTGTTAACGAATCCACTGAGGTGAAAGTGTGCCTCGTCGCTGAAGATGATTTTCTTTGTAAAGTCACCATTCACTTCTGTCTGTTCAACCAACCATTCGGCGTATTGACGACGCTTGAAATGGTCAGTAGGCTTCAGCTCTTGAGTCAATTGAACCTTGTAAGCGTGTAAATTCAAATCTTTATTCAAAATTCGCATCAGTGATGTTCGTGAGATGTTCAATTGTTGGGCACGACGACGAGTCGAGGTTGACGGCTCTTCTGCTACACTATCGCGAACAACAGCAATGTTTTCCGCAGAACGAACTGGGCGAGCATGCACAGGTGTTTTCACATTTCCTACAGACCCGGTTTGCTTAAATTTGCTCTCCATGGTTGAATTTGTCAAACACTGAAACAAAGAAATGTCAAATTAAGTTGGGCAAAAAACTTGACGTTAAAGTGTGACTCACAGTTAACATCGTGCATTATGGTTGGACCACCCTTTATAATGGAGATGGATAATGTAACACTAGTAAGTACATTTAAGACAACAAATAGGGAAATGCGATTAAGAGGCTTTTATTGACCAGTGAAAATAAATAAGCCGTATCGGCTCGGCGAAACAGCTGCAGTATTGCGTAAAGTAGTCTGCCTGAGCGATGTCTCACGGCATTAAAAATGTCTACGAATAAATAAAACGGCCGTTCGTCATCTATGGACGTAACGTTTGAATAGTTAAAATGGCTTGTGAACAAATCTCAAACTGTATTGTAAAACCTGAGACCTGTATTATTTTAAATCAGGAAATTCTTATATAAACTTACATCCCTATATACTATACACACCAGGACGAGCAAAACAACAGGTGGAAAAACGATGACATCTAAACTGAATTGCTTATACCTACATCGATTCAGCATGCATCATTCATGGTGGGCAGATTTTTCTTTGAACATTTCTTTAGTCATAACTTCAGTCATATTTATACAGGTGAATGAAATCGCGATCGCTATACCAGGTAAGTAAATACGAAACCGGAATTTGTCCATATATGGCCTAGCTTCTAATGTAGTTACCGTCATACCGCGTCATTGGCGCCATTTTCTTGTTTTGCCATTTGATAAAGGTTTTTGTCACGCAACAATACAAGTTTCACACAACAACATCGTTTTTAATAGCGTTGAACATGTCAAATTTTGTGCCTGAAAACTACGATTTGCGGACAGCATTAATTTTCTGTTACCATTTGAAGAAAACTGTTGCAGAATCGCATCGAATGCTTGTCGAAGCCTACGTCGAGCATGCTCTTGGTAAATCGCAGTGCTTTGAGCGATTTAAAAAACTCAAAAGCGGAAATTTTGACGTGAGAAACGAAGGACGTGGAAGACCATCGAAAACGTTTGAAGATAGCGAATTGCAAGCACTGTTGGAATGACGCTCAAACGCAACACGAACTCGCGGATCAATTAAATGTGACACGAGAAGCCGTCTCCATACGTTTGAAAGCCATGGGAAAGATCCAGAACGTGGGAAAATCGGTTCCACATAAACTGAATGAAAGACATCAGGAAAACCGAAAAACCATCTGTGAAATGCTGCTCGCCTGATACAAAAGAAAGTCCTTTCTCCATCGAATTGTGACTGGCGATGAAAAGTGGATATATTTCGAGAATCCTAAGCGTAAAAGATCATGGGTAACTCCAGGCGAACCATCGACATCGACTGCAAGGCCAAATCGCTATGGACGGAAGACAATACTCTGTGTTTGGTGGGATAAGAAGGGTGTGATCTATTATGAGCTGATTATTAGAAATCAGCTCATAATAGCTTAGCTTTGCGTGAATAACGACCAGAATATCAAAACAGACAACACAAAGTGATTTTGCTTCATGATAATGCGCCATCACACAGCAAAACCGGTGAAGGAAACGATTGAGGCGTTTAGTTGGGAAATACTTTTGCATGCGACTGACTGGCCAGACTTGGCTCCATCCGATTGCTACTTATTTGCATCGATGGGACACGCACTTGCTGAGCAGGGCTTCACTTCTTACGAAAATGTACGAAAATGGCTCGATGACTGGTTTGCCTCAAAAGAGCAAGAATTTTTTCGGCATGGAATCCACAAATTGTCAGAGAGATGGGAAAAATGTATAGCTAGCAATGGGCAATACTTCGTATAAATTATTTTTTAACATTTTCATACAAAACGTGTATTTTCTATATAAAAAAATCCTGTTTCATATTTACATACCTGGTAAGCGTTGTAGCAATGCTTCGGGGATTTAACGAGTGCGCAAATACAGAGCAACTTTTACAATTCCGATCTTGTGTGCTCCCATAACGTCGCAGAAAAAAAATCATCTGAAACGGCACCTTGAGAAACCTGATCGATGTTACCATTCGCCCGAGCTCGGATAGTGGATTTGACGTTAGTCATTGCCATGAATCTTTTAGCTCAATTGGTCAAGGCTGGTGAATTATATGTAAATGAAAAGGGTGCTACGATCCAGATCAAGTCGCCTGAACCTCATGAATATTTGTATGAGCGTAGAGAACCTCATGTAAAGAGCGTAAAATATGCGCGGAACGCGACGGTATCCCCGAGGTCAAAGAAGGTGAAAGGGAGGGTTAACATCCCCTATTTAAGATCATCTCGGCCTTTTAGTTTATTTAATTCAACTCTGTTTATTTGAATGTAGCACAAATGTTTTACTATGCTATAGAAAACGGCATTAAATTTTGTAAAGCGAGGATATATTCATTAAATACTTGTAAAGACTTGTTGAACCATCCAGAATTTTATTTTGCTTTTATTTTTTTTTTTTAAGTTATTTTCATCGTTCGCAAGTCTGGTACGTCCAGTTCTTGGTAGACCTTTAACAGTACCACGCTCTCTAAACTTATTTTCAATCTTGCTCACGTATATTGACTTATGCTTTTATGTGGATGTTCCAGATTAAAAATGCTTTCGGGTTTTGTTACCGCATCCGATCATAATTACACTAGGCACAAAAATTAAGGGACGTAAAAAAATCCTAAATTTTTAGGTGATTTTCAAAGGGCTGCAACTTGGAGAGAAATAGTCGCAGAGCAATTTTAAAAAAAGCACGTTGAAGCTCAAAGTTTCTAGTTTTCAGATGTTGAGTTGGAATTTTTTTAACATTAGCAGTTTTTGAGTAATCATTTTTTTACAAATTTTTGCTTGCTCTTCAAAAGGTCCACGGACTTCAATACATTTTTTTCAGTGATTTCATCACACAGCGTTTTTAGATAATTTTATCCTCTTTAATTTGAGTGGTCTAAAAGCCTTGTACGTTGATGTTTCGCTGAGTGAGCATCGTTCAAAGCAAAAAGGTCAGTTTTGATTTTGGTAATTAATTACTCGGGAAATAATGATCGTACAGAAAATTCAAGTATGGTTTAAAAACTGTGCAAAGTGTTCTTTACAACTCGTAGTTATTGGTTTTTGATAAAAAAAATTTCGGTGCTTAGAATGTTGATTGAAAAAGAGGTAAAAAATTACTTATTTAGGGATATTCGCTTCACTTGGCATAACTAACTTTGCAAATAATAGATAGACTAAGGATATTGACTGTTTCTTTTCAACCTCAAAGTATCCCAAAGAATCCCTGAAAATTTCAAAGAGTTGCGATTTATTTTTTATTTTTATTGTTTGGAATTATATTTTTGCTAAAAATCAATTTAAGGATTAATTTTTCATTTTTTATTCATTTTTTGAAAATGTTTTATTTAGCTATAATCCATATTTTTTTTATAAAATGGAAATGTGAGAAAAAAATGGAAAGAAATAAAAAAAAAACTGACTTTTTTGTTTCAAACGACAACTCAGCGGAAGATAATCGTACAAGACTTTAAGACCACTCGAATTAAAGAGGATAAAAGTGTCTAAAATTGCTTTATAATGAAATCACTAAAAACAATTTATTGAAGTCCGTGAACCTTTTGAAAGGCAAGCAAAACTTTGGAAAACATGTTTTCCGATGGTTTTTTTATGAGTACTCAAAAACTGCTGATGGTAAAAAGATTTGAACTCGGTATATTAAATACTAGAAACTTGGAGCTTCAATTTGTTCTTTTTTTAATTGCTCTGCGACAATTTTTCTCCAAGTTACAGTCCTTTGAAAATCACCTAAAAATTTAGGATTTCCTTTACATCCCTTAATTTTTGTGTTTAATATATTTCTATCTTCTATCTATGAATTACATTAAATTACATCACAGGTTTATATATATATATATATATATATATATATATATATATATATATATATATATATATATATATATATATAGATTCATACAGATTTGTTTATACAGGTTCGCGTAAACAAAAATTTATAAACCCCGTAACTTTTCCACGTCTATTATGTTCTTTTTTGCAACTGAATTAGGACTTGCGGAGTGGTATCGTCTCTCTACAATCTCATTCTGTCGATATTACCGTATACAAAATTGATGAAGGTCACACGATTAATGGACGTATTATATTTTGTATTTTATAGATTCCCGGTAATGGCTACAATTAACAATAATTGTTGAAAAAAAAATCATAAAAAGCAGTCAGATAAATGTTATTAAAATGGAATCGTTAATGCACGACTATCTTACATTAGATACTTGTTAATATTAACTAAGGATAATTGCTCGAAGAATTTGTTAAAAATTAAACTGTAGAATGTCACTTGGATATTGATATGGAATTGTTTAGTGGAAACCATTTGCATACATACATATGTATGTATTGTATATGTGGGGCGATGACGACTTTATTATGATTTACTTCAAATTGTTTATAATTATGTGTATTGCATAATTCTTGATATGGTTCGAGCTTTATTGTTGGACCATAAAATGTGTAGACAAGCTAATAAAGTATGACACAATTTTACGAAATTATTACGTGATCGATT
Source organism: Rosalia funebris (assembly GCA_037954035.1). Lineage (NCBI taxonomy): Eukaryota > Metazoa > Arthropoda > Insecta > Coleoptera > Cerambycidae > Rosalia > Rosalia funebris. The sequence goes on along the minus strand of JAZFAV010000003.1, from coordinate 24,364,827 downwards.
CACATACACGGTGTTAGGATAGTTTCTGACATCCCAAGACATGTGACATTTCTCACATACCAAGACAAAAAAAAACAAAATAAAATTTAAGTAATCCTCGAAATAGAAAACAGTTTAATGAACATCTTTCTGCCTCTCCTCTACGTTAATGCTAACATCCATAGTATGATACTCAACATACTCAACAAGACGTATACTGGGTAGGTCATGGTAGCTCACTAGGAACACGCAGATATCCTATTAGTTTACGGTTTATGTAATGAAAATAGCGTGATTAGATTGATTGAATTGGTCACACAGTCTTAACATTAACTAACATTATGATTAACTAATCTCGGATGGAATCAGTGCGACGAGGTCGAAAATACAAGCCCCCAACCAATTTTAAACATGCCAGCATTTTGAAGCTGATAGTCTCAAAATGTGGAAGAAGCGGTTTTTTCTTTTCACTAGAGAAATTAACGCCGCGAAAATAAGTGTAACTTTGTTCTGATGTGGCAACTAACTAAGCAAGTACTATTAAAATAAAACACTAGCTTAAAGTTCCACTTTACGCATGTTGACAAAAAAGCTGCTCGGCTCGTGAAAGAGATTAGTATGAAGCAATAGTCGACAGGCGCAGAATATCAACGTCAACTGCGCTAGCTGTATTCGCCAGGGATCTAACAATTTGTTGACCCGACTCGGTGACGTTCTGTCGTAAGGGATATGGGGTCTTTTATTTTTTATCGGTCACTATCCTGCCAAAGTCATGCCAGAAACTATCCTGATACCCTGTATATCTCGACCTAATTTACTCAAATTATTCCAACTGTACAACATTTCCAAGGATAATGAGTGTGCCTCGATAGCTCAGCGGTCAGAGCAACTAGCCGGAAACTGGGAGAGCCGGGTTCGATTCCCGGTCGAGGCAAAAAAAAAGCACGCTTTATCCATGCTAACGCCAAAGTATAAATTAAGGTCCACCTTTTAATGGACGCCCTGCCCTGTATATTCTCATATGTTTCGTCGTTGTACGGTACAGAAAAAAAGTTGCAATAAGAAAATGCATTAAAAACGTATTAATACGATTATGACTAACATTATAAACAGCAACGGTGTTTATAATGATAATGATAATCGTAGATTTACCTTGATATGATAATAATGAAGGCGAGACGAGAAATACAGGGTCGAGACCTCAACTGGAATCTAATCAATCAAATACATTTACAATGAATTTTACGAAGATTTTTTCGACAGTCATTGCAATGACTCAGATCCAGATCTATCTGACCCCAGAATATGGTTTCGACAAGATGGAGCTCCACCCCACTGTACAGTAACCGTTCGTCAATATTAGGTCCAATTGAATGGCCGCTGAGATCTCCGGATCTTACCCCACTTGATTTCTTCTTGTGGCGATACTTGAAAAGCGAAGCTTTTGAAAAAATCCTGGCAACATTGTTGAAAGAATCGGACAGATCACGCCAGAGGTGCTACAGAATGTAAAAGATGAATTTTGTCATGAACTAGCTTTTTGTCAAGAAAGAAGTGGTGCCCATTTTGAACATATTCTACAATGAAATGATCGTTGATATAAACAACAGGTTTTTATTCTTTTTATAGGGAAACATTTTTAAACCGAACTATGCGTTGAATTCGTCACTCAATATGCCTTTAGATATGTATGAAAAAAAAGTTGCAGCAGTTACATCTCCAGCGTGAAAATGGCTAAAAATATGTAGCTACAAGTCAGTACCGCCTAAATGCGAGCAACCGAAATAAAAAATGAACCTTCAGGAAATTTTATTGAAATCCATATTCGGATTATATAATTTATTGCAGTTTCAGCTTCCACCCTGTATGTCTGATTATCTACATCTGTATGAGTGTGTTTGTAATTTCCGGTGTTTTTTTTTGCGCTGTAATGGAATCCGTCTCCGTACCTCACAATATCGCAGAACAAGTTTCATCCTGTCATCGCATTTTAATATCAAAGTATTTATTGCGTAGTATTTAATTTAAAATGACATTCATAATACGTAAAGATGTACATACATATGTAAATAAGTTCATTTATTAAAATTTTAATATAGGTACTCGAGGTTTTGATAAGTACTCGACCTATCAAAATAAAAAAAGGATATGTTAGAACGAATCAATGTAAAAAGAAGTTTATTACAAACTGTATTTAATACAAAGAAAAACTACGCCTCTATCCACACTTAGCTAACAAAAGAATGAATCAATATTACAGTTTAAATCTCGACATTCGAGATTGTTTATATAATTTTGTTTTAACATAATGCCGCTATTGAGGCCCCAGTCCGGCGATCGAATTTCCTAGCAGACAGAGACGGTCGAGTCGAAATTGTCGCCAACAGATACAAATTTTGCATGGAATGGAAAAAACTATTTTCAAATTTTGATTTACACAACTTGATTTGGTCATGATATTGGTCATACATAGATGTCATGAAATGGAGAACCGCAGTCTTAATTTATAATAAATAATTCTGTCAAATTCTCTCGGACAAGGAGACCTCGAAAAAAACTGCATACTATAAAGCATATTTATACCAATATCTTAGTTCAGATTTAACACTTTCACTAAACGTTCCGGTAGTCAAAAAAAAAAAAAAAAAAAAACATACAGAGTCTTCATAATTGAATAACCAATATGGCAATTTTGAAAGTGGTAAAAGTAGCTTCGTTCAAACGGAACACCCTGTGTACTGTTGATTGTTAAATGCACAAATAAATGTTGTCATACATTTGTAATTTGTTTACTATATAATTACTGAAATAAGGAGGTTATAATACACCCCATCTGCAAAAATGCCTTATATAATAAGGACTAAACAAATTAGGTCAAAACAGCTATTCTCCTGGCTATATGCCAAACGCCGAGCGCCGAATTAAATGACAAAATACTATATAATTCTTTAGAGTCTTGTTTTATCCTTTCCATGTCTTTGCACACATCAACTGTCTGGTTATAGATTTGTAGAATTCTAGTGGGAAAAACATGAGAGTCGGGTTACGAGGAATACCCTGTATAATAAAAAAATATGTGGTTAAATTTCTTCCACAATTATTAGCTACACTATTTTTGAAATTTAAGTGTTAATAAACGTTTATTTAGCTTTATAAATAGTTTATTAAACCCTAATAAACAATTACTTGGGTTAAGTGTTTTCACATGACCCCGTATACAGAAATATAGCGAGGAAAACATCAAAAACGGGTAATGATATAAAAACAAAAAAGCAGTTACTTCGGATAAATTTCGTCTACGATTATTTAAATTGTGAAATTTAAGGGTTACTAAACGTTTATTTGGCATTATAAATAGTTTATTAAACACCAGTAAAGGTTTATTTGGACAAAGTCTTTTTACATGGCCCCATACATAGAATTCCAGCAGCAAAAGATGACAACGGAGGAGTACCCTGTATGAAACGAGGAGTACCCTGTATAATAAAAAAAAACAAGTGGTTATTTCTGTTAAATTTCTTTTACAATTATGAGCTATTTGTAAAATTTGTGTGTTAATAAACGTTTACTTAGAGTTATAACTAGTTTATTAAACCTTAATAAACATTTACTTAAACCAAGTAAGCGTTTATTAAAATTAAGTAAACGGATATATTACGGGCTATAAACGTCAATTTCGTGTGTTTTTCAGGTCAGGTCCCCGCCCGTCTAGTCCTCTACCTCCTGTCATGGTCGGGATTTCTGGTATCGTTCATGATGAGGAACGACATAAATCTGGCAATCGTGGCCATGGTCGAGCAACCAGAAAGAAAATATACGAACGCCACTAACGAATATTGTTACGTAATAGAGGAGTCTAATAACAACACGGCACCTGTGGTAAGTCATTCAACTCTCACCATCACAAAGAATTTGATCGAAACATTTTTCTATATCGTGAAAATCATTGTGATTGGATGCGGTGGTGTATATCTGTTCCGTCCTGTATAGACGAGCGATTTTTAAAGGATTTTCTAATCGTAGTACGTCTACATGACAAGCGTAATAAAATTACTACGATTTTTGTATAAACATCTCCAGACATGTTACACATCAACATGCCGGGTATTTATCTTATCGGTATCAGAACGAATGACACGGGAAATTTTACAGAAGAAATTCATAAAAACGCCAGTCATCGGATAATAAACGTCATTTGTTAAAAACGTTATTTAAACCGTTCGATTTTTTAAATAATTTAATTGAGTGAATAATAGAAAACCGTTCATAATTCATACGTTAATATTTTAAGTCAATAAATCCAATGTTACAAATGACAAATGAGTTGGGTACAAGGTTATTAATTGTATTTTGCACAGACTGAGTGTTTGAAACAACGCTATTGTCGTTCTGATTTCATTTTTAATCATTTTCCTAATCGCCAATTTTACTTTTAATCATTTGAATAGTCTCACTTCGAAATTGTCAATTTGTCCCCCCAAAAAAATGTATCTAAAGGTGTTAAATCGGGGCTGTTTCGTGGTCATGAAGAGGATCCATTATTAAATGTTGCCAAACACAGAAACATTATACGGTGTTTTTGTAAAACAGTAGAAATGTATTCCTCTAAAACCTGTGTTACCTCTCAATAATTTTTAAATATGTTACCTCTGTTCAAATATGTGTCTGTGTTCAAAAAAGGGGAATACATTGCCAAATTTTAAATATCTTCTTAGTGTATATACGAGGGGATACCCAAAATAAACCGAACTGATGTTTGTGGTGGGCACTACAAAAACTGAGTTTTTGTAGTGCCGCCTTCTGCCACTAGGAGCGTATAGAGCTACCATTCCCGAGTCAGTAAGCCAAGCGTTGTCGCTGAAGGATTTTCCGCTCGGCTTGTGGGAATTTTTTAGTGAGAGTTGTTTTGTGTGCTCGTACATATGTTTTAATTTGACAAGAAAATAGCACAAAATTAACATTGAACTCGGTGTGAAAAATTCAGACCTATCCAGGCTGGTCTCTATAGATTTGTGTGTTTTTTTTTTTCAGGATTACGGGGGTACTCTGCAGTGGTCCGGCAAAGTACAAAGCTACGTCTTGGCGTCCTTCTACTGGGCGTACATCGTCTCTCAGGTGGTGGGTGGACTGGCCACCCAGAAGTTGGGTACAAAACGGGTGTTCGGGTACGCCCAGCTGGCCACTGCCCTCTGCAGCCTGTGCATCCCCTGGGCCAGCGAGACGCACTTCGGGATAGTCATAGGGCTCAGGTTCATCCAGGGTTTCGCGTCGGTAAGTGAAGATCTAGTCGGCCGGTCGCTTCTCGTCATTGTTTCCGCAGCGTGCTTTGTTTTTTCTTTAATGCTCTGCCAATTAGTGGGAGGGGTGAAAGTTTTTTTTATCTTTCAGGGGTTGACGTGGCCTGCTATGTACGCTCTAGTAGGGCACTGGATACCAGTTCCGGAAAGGAGTCGGTTTATGTCGAGTTTTCAAGGTATTTGCCGTCATTTTTCAAGAACTTAAGTTAAGTAAAACACTCGGATCAATCATTTTGTTATTTTAACCGTGCATTGTTTTAGCGGCATCTCATGTATACGGGGTAAATTAAAAAAATATCACGTTAAAGTTTTTTTTAATTCTTGGTTAACCTTATTTTTTTTATTTCATCTTTGAATTCTGTGTAACAATCCATATTCACAGTAACGTTAATTCTAGTTGAAAATTTTTAACTGTTTATGTAGGCGTTTTATTACAAGTTCTTTCCCGTATTGCATCAGTATTATTTTTTTATATCTCTGATAAGTAGGTTATGAAAAAGTATGTGTCCCTGACCAATGTTTTTAAACTGAATTACCTACCTCGTGTAAGTGTTTTACTGATTTTCCTACAATAGCTCTAAATTTATCACATTTCTTAAGCCATTGAAAAGAAATCTGGCAATGTTGCTTGTGGTTCTACAGCGAATTGTTAATTACAATTAAATTAACAGTTTTTAATACTTTTTAAAGCCATATTAAAATGATTAGTTCTGTCAAGTGCTTTACCTGCTCACTGTATGAATCATATACATCAACTATAGACATTAAATATGCATTTTAATACGACAATTTCACTTACAACGATATAGCTATTGAAAACGAAATATTTTGACTACTCCTTATCATTTAAGAAGAATCTGTAAATCAATTAGTAAGAATCAGACAATGCAACAAATCAAAAAAATCATTTTTGCCTTCGTCTGCCATTCACCACTCCCATTGTAGGTTTCAGCATCGGCATAGGGATAACTTACCCCCTGTGTGGTTTCCTGATCGCCCACCTGGGTTGGCGGTCCGTCTTCTACACCACGGGCTCGATCGGCACACTCTGGTGCCTGATCTGGTACCTGCTGGCCTTCGACAGCCCCGAGACCCATCCCAGGATCAGCCTGCGGGAGCAGCAGTACATCAAGGAGAACACCGTCAACACGTACGCCAACTCCAGGACGCAGGCGGTGCCCTGGAAGTCCATCCTGACTTCCATGCCCGCCTGGTCCATCGGCATCACTACGTTCGGCCGGATCTGGGTCCACTATATTTTCATTATTCCGGGGCCGACGTACATGAAGAGCATCCTGGGGTTCAGTATTGAGAAGGTGCGTAGGGATCGGGTGCGGTCGGTCTGGAGGTCGTTGCGTGATTGGTGTTTTTTTTTTTTTAATTTCAGAATGGGTTGCTGTCGGGAGCGCCGTTTATTTGTAGTTACATTGCATCAGTATTCTTTTGTTACATCGCCGATAAGTTGGTTATGAAGAAGTACATGTCCCTGACCAATGTTCGTAAAGCTATGACTGCCTTATGTAAGTATTTTTTAATCTATTTTATTATTCTTGAGGAGTGGAGTCGAACTTCACCCTTTCACTGTGTTTAATAAGTGATATATGATGGCTTAAAACAACTTTTATATTTATTATAATGCATAAAGACATGTATTGTTAAATTGTATTTTTTCTTTGAAAAATAGGACACTGCGATTAATCTGGCAACATTGCTTGTGGTCCTATAGTCCCTAAAGATACTGACCTTTATATTAGTCTTTCAGTAATTAAAATAAAGATTAAAAATCTTAAAAATGGACATTTTGCTAGCCTTTTAAATTGTCAAATAGAAAAATTCCAGCAGGAAACATTTTCAGAAGTTTTCTTTTTGTTTTGTTTTATTTTTTACTGTAGACACCTAAATTAAGGATTTTTAACGGCATAATACTTCAATTTACAGTATTACCAACATAATTTGTCTGGTTACAAATACTATTCAGTTCTATTTACAATACAATTTCACAAAATCTGACGTAAGTCTTACTTTTATGTTAAAACGTAATCTTCCAGCCCAAGTAGTACCAGGCATCTTAGTCCTCCTCATCAGTTACCTGGGGTGCAATATAAACCTCGTTCTTGTGGTGTGGTTCCTGGCCGTGACCTTGATTACGGCATCTTACGCTGGCGCCATGGCAAACGTGGTCGATATAGGTAAAGAAATGACTTCTACCAACTTCACATTACCACATGTTAAATCGTAATCTTTTCAGCTCCGAACTTCGCGGGACCAGTCCTAGCCTTTGCGCAAACGATTCACATGTCCGCCAGCTTCCTCAGCCCTCTGGCGGCTTTCCATATGCTGGACGAACAGGAACACCTCATGTCGTCCTGGAGGCTGGTGTTCTACGTCACTGGGTTCGTCGCCATCAGTACTTACGTAGTTTATCAGATTTGGGGAACCGGCGATGTAAGTACCCGTCTTTTGCTTTGCAAAATATTGTAGTTTAGATTTGAGACTTATACTGACTTATCGTTGTTCTCGGGCCAGGTCCAGCCGTGGAATTTCGTCGACGGACCTGTGAATACACCCGAACAGGAGGAGTTAATCATCGACAAGCTCTCAAATGGCGTGACGTTGGTAAAAGATAACGATAAAAAGGAAGCCATAGCTTAATTAAAATAATAGTTTATTCAACTACCCTCTCCCTTAGTTGTTTACCGATAAAACTGGAGATGTATGTCTACTTAAAAATACCGAGCCAAAAATTTTAACAGTTTTAACGAATATGTTGATGATAAGTGAAGTAATAACATGACAAATTTGTTCCCTCCGAGTTTATCACAGAGTAACACAGATTTAGTTTGGTGTTGATGATTTCAAGAATTTAGGTGTTAAAAAATTCCCTCTGCAAGTAGAAAACTCTATTTTCATTACCCAGTCCCCTTACTGCACATTTTACAGCCAATCTATGTATGTATGTATATCCATACAGGGCAAATTTGGATACACATAATATAACTATAGTGACAAAATTGGCTGTCACAGTTTGGCGGTCACTGGTTTTTCTCTGTATTTTGTAATCGTGTTCTAATATTGATGTGATAATTGTTTCTTTTTTTACTGAAATGATGCCCTTAGGCCATCTATATGTATAATGCAATTAAGATCTATGACAATATTTTAGGGTTTTATCGGTCGCTCTGTGGTGGACGTCAGTGGTTCCAAAACTTTTTCCAGCGCTTGTATCAAAACCGAAAAATTTGGTACTACTTTAAGAGTGTGAATATATTTCCGCTTCTACTCAATTCAAACTTGCCCTGTATTCTTTGCCACCGCTCTCCTGAGTAGGAGATTCTTACGATAAGGCACTCCGTAGCCGGTACACACTTATTGGGAACTGTTTCCTCTTCGTATTCCTCATTATAATTGTGATATAGGTAGATTTAGTTTTCTTTTAACGTAGGAGAGAAAATATGGAGCATAATTTACTTGGGTAGTAATTGGGTCAGTCTCGTGTCGCCTTAGGCGCACAGACGAAGTAATCAAAAGCATAAGTAGTGATATTAAAGTAGTAGGATAGGAAAAAAATTATGCACAATATTTTTATAACATAGCTAGGTTCAAATACAAGCAGTTCGGTGTTTAGGTAATAAGTATTATAAGAAACTAACCTCACTTTTCCACGAGTTAGTTGAGTGTAGCTAGGAATTAAGGTATACTGTACATTCGAAATATATATCTATACCTAATGTATACTTAATTAAATTATGTGACTAGCGACTTAATTAGCGACTTAAAACAGTAAAAAAAAAAACGACAATCATCCCCCCTAACTGACATTTATTAATGACAACTGAACTAATGTTATACTTGCTTGATGTTGATGACAATTTTTTTATTTTTAAGATACTACACTAGGTTGTTGAGAGTTGGGGCACAAGTAACTTAAGGAGCAGTATTTAAGTATTCTATCTTATTTGTTGGCTGTTTTATTATACGGCGTGTTTCTAAGATGTCGGTATATGGTTTTCATCTAACTCTGACCGTATAAAAATGAATCACGCTGTATATAATTTTGTCTGTGACTGGGTCTTTCTATTTTTTTAGAATCTTATTTATTTAGCCCAGCCGAGGCGATTGAGTTTATGTGATTTTTAGTGGTACAAGGGCCCACATCGATTTTACTATTGATTCTGAATATCGACTATACCTCGTTCGCTACACAAAGAACCAATTTTTTTTGTCTATATCTGCATGCGGTTGAGACAGTCCATTTTATTTGCCTCGAGGTACTTAGAACAGTATTGCAAATTAATTTAAACTTTATTTGATATAAAGTTAATTGATTGTTTTGTGATATCAGTGTGGGGTGTTGTTTTGTTACATGCGAACGGAGTATACGCATAAATTAAGTCTATGGGGGCAGTGCCATACTTTTCGTGGCATTTTTTATAACGAATTTGTTTATTAAAATAATTATAGAGTTATAACATTCTACACGTATGCTTTTAGGTGTTTTAAATATTCTTTGAATATAGTTATAAAGTTGTAATGCATTCATTTATCGTTTATGTACATTTTCTACTTGGTGTACGGGCAGTGGCGGCGCTAGCATTATTTTGCGGTTGGGCGAACATAGATAGGAAATATCTAGGGTGGGCCAGGGCATTAAATATGTTATCTTATGTACGAATGTGATATAGTGGTGTTATAAGAGGTTGGACGACTGGTTCGGCGCTCGCCCACCCGTGCCCACCCCTGTCGCCGCCACTGTGTACGGGTATTAATTACATTTATGTAAACAGCCCTACATAAATGTATATTTATTTTCATGACTATGAAGTAGTTAGGGACTCTTAAACCTTTTATTTTTGTAATGGCTTTTACATATGTATTATTGTTAAATTGTGTAGTTGACAGATTATATGTGTGTTAAGTTCTTTTTAGTTTTTTTTTTTTTTTTATTTGAGTTGTAACTAGAGAGCAGAAAACCTACCGCGACAGCAAGAACATACCTATAAAGGTGTATTACTATATAATTAATTATCTACTGTAATTTTTTTCCCATTTCACCATCGTTTATGTATATAATGGTGTTATAAACCACATTCCTGTGATGGGGAACACCAAGGACTCCGTCTATTTTTAATTTGCAAGTTCCCTATTTTATGAAATATTATATAAATTAAGCAGAAATATTGGGGGTTCACTGAGACTTAAAACGTTACTTAAGAGACTTAATTTCAATCAATTATTTCCTAAATTTTCACTTACGAGCTTAAACTGTGGACAACTCTCTCAAAGTGATTTGTATAACCTTAAATACAGCTGAAAATGGCAAGTAATTAGATAGGAGTAATATTTTAGACAATATGAGGGAAGTTTCTTGTTATATGCATTAATATTTAAGTGACAAGACGGAAGGTGTCTTGTTTGTTGCAATTGTATTATTTTTGTATATATCTTGTTAAAAGTACAATTAAATGTTCCAAATATTTGTATGCCAGATTGGTATTCTAATTAAATTTAAAGAAATATGGAGATTTCTGCTTTCTAATTATAAAGTGGTATTTACAATAATGACATTTATATCATGTCCAATGCCCTTTTAGCTGTGACTGAAGTGAAATATAAATTGGCCACGTAAAATAAAACCAACACCATTATTTCCTTTTCCTTATTGTAGACTATTCAAATACGCTTCATGAATTAACTGCATTTATTGCGATTAGAATTTTGAGCAATATAAAAACTGTTATTCATTACCAACTATAGTTTTATTGAAACGAAGAAATGTTACGTTTGTGCCAAGATTATTAATGTTACTGTAGTTTTCCTTACACACTCCCGATTGTTGAAAAAAATAAAACGTATATATGACAGTTGTAAGCAAAATATTTTTCAATTGAAAGTAAGGACACGACCAAAAAAATGTTTTTTGCACATGCCGAACGGGCATATTTTAAATGGGAGCACATCTCGATTGGTCTTTTTGAGAATTTCATGTTAAATATTTTCTTTACATGTTAGTACATGATTAAATATATATATATATATATATATATATATATATATATATATATATATATATATATATATATATATATATATATATATATATATATATATATATAACACCTAATAATAAATTTATTTTTATTGAAATGTGTTTATTATTTTCGTATGACACAATGTGAGGACGCTCATCGAGATTGACAATTCTGAATGAACTCTATATTTATTACAAAAAGTCAAATTAAATTTTTTACATGGTAAAAATGAAATAATTCGTTAAAGAACCTTTAGCCCAATTTTGAATAAAATTTGCTTGAACATATTTATAGGTTATTTTTATTAGTACTTGTATATTTGTAATTATAATTTGCATACTCTAAACAAGGCTTATTAAAACTAATTAAGAAAAACAACTTACCAGTTATTAATAACAACATATCATCTATAATTAATTTCTAATTTCACTTGCTTAGATCTCCAGGTACTCTTTCGAATATTAGAAATAAGACTGTTTTTATTTGAATATTAACCTTTGAAATACATTTAAAACTAAGCAAAATAGGACATGTTAGCGCTGTACTATACTATATTCAACTTTACGGATTGTGGCAAACTATACTATTTATCAAAGTAGGTTTGGCGCGTTTTGACTTTTGACAATTAAACATTTGAATGTGTCGGGTACGCTTCGGTCGGTGAAAAGTGGTAAGATTTTTATGATATTAATTATTAATTAACATTAATGCATTTACCTAAAATTATATAAAAACGTAGAATAAGGTAATGCAAAACTGTTTTTAATCGTCAACACTAATAATATAATAATTCGCGGAAGTTTTTTAGCGTTCACATAAATTTGTGCGGACGAGTACGGCGATCGTGGTATTGTTTTTCAAGAAGTCTATAAAACTCGTGTTTGTATTTAGAATAAACGCCAACAATAAAAAGTCGTACTTTCATATCCTGAGTTTATGATAAATTTTTCATTTTCATAGATTCGGTATAAAAAATGTGGTTATAAATCAGATATTACGAATTAGAGGTTGGAACTTGCTTGAAATGTATGTATATTTATACCGAAAACAGTTGGCTTTGAGAAAACGACGATCGATAAAGTTGTTTGTTAACAATTTTGTAGTTAAAAATTTGGTTAGCTGCAAGGCGCAGATATTTTGGTGAGTTAGAAAATACAATAAGATCCAAGGTGGAGGTTTTATATTAATAAATATTAATTTAATTTCTGTTGCTAATATGAAATTCAATAAAAATAGTTATTCATTCTCTTAACTATTGTATACTATGATGTAATATTATTCAAAATACTCTGGATGCTACTAAACCTTTTGTCCACTGATGAATATATACATATATGACTCTGATATGAAGATCTCATATCGATGTCAGTACGAGAAACTGCTAGAGAAAATTTCAAATTAACCATCTGTATAGTAAAGATAAAATTAAGGTAATTTTTAAGTACAATTTTTTAAGTAAATGTGTTTTTCTGACTGATTTGCGATCGATGGAATGAACGTTTTCCATAGAAAATTAATGCTTCTAGAACGTTTAGTGAAATTTTAGTGTATATTTCTAGAAAAAACAGGGAAAAAAAGGGTATTTTTATGTACAGGTTGTGTTAATTTTGAAAACATATATGAAAATAGATCTTGTAACAAAATATAATGTAATATTAATTGCCTGTATACTACGATATAAATATTTTTCAAAATACTCCAAATGCTATGTAACCTTTTATCCACTGGTGAACATATACGCCTCTGATATGAAGATCTTGTATCGATGTCAGTGCGAGAAATTGTCAGAAAATTTTATAAATCAAATGAAAAATTAAAATGGAGGTAGTTTTGCGTACAACTTTTTAACTAATTGTTTCTCTGATTAAGTTGTGTTCGATGGAATAAACGTTTTCCATATAAAATTAATGCTGATAGAATGTTTAGTGGAATTTTAGTACATAACTCTAGAAAAAACACTGGAAATTGTATTTGTATACACAGGTTGTGTTAATTCTGAAAACATGTATGAAAATAAATCGTAACACAATACGATGTAATATTTTGCCTTCATTTTGATCATGAATACCTTTGTGTGTTTAGTTAGATATATTGCATTAAAATGGGTAGTAACATTCTCTGATGACGTAAACTATTAGTCGTCATCAATTTTTGTATTGTTATTTGTTAATTCGGTTTAGTGTTTACGATAAGTGTTAATATTGTATCTAATATTGTACCGAAAACTGTTTAACACCCCAATTTTTTATTTCTTTATAACTAATAAAAATCAACGAAGAAAAACAATTCTAATCACAATCGATCTTCAAAGACTCAAATTTTGAATTTATCGAGTTTATTTATAATTACAGATTTCTATTTTGTCAATTTGACTATTCTTACAGAGTACAGATGTCGCTCCTTTGAATGCAGGTTATCTGCTGTAGTTTCAATCGTTTACTGGCAGTCAAGTCTACTTTCGTCCAGATGGCGAACAATGTTCTAAAAAATATAAAGTATACTTCAGGACAAAGGTTCTTTTACCTACATCACTATTTGTAAGACTTAAAAATATGTAAGGCTTACTAGATATCTGTACTCGACATGACTTAGGCATATTTAAATTTAAAAGTACTGTATTCAAATAGTCTTAAAGTTTCTTAACATGTATTTTTATGAGTTTAACGACACTATATGAGTATCAGATGTACTTTTATTGGGTAGTACATCAATATTAATATCATTATATCTCTCATTATCATAGACTTTTAAAACTTTTCGTCATCGATTCATGTTTCATGATGCAGAAATAATGCGGAAGAGTCTTACTATTACCCACATCAGCGTCGATAGTGCAAGCGATCGTTCAAACTGTATACTTAAACGGCAAATCACTTTTATATATGCGTATATAAATAATCATCATCATCATGAGGTCATCAGTCCTAAGACTGGTTGGACGCTAACCTCCAGCTTCTTCTATCTTGTGCTAACTTACGCATTTCGCTAATTGTGCTACAACCTACATCCCTTATTATTTGCGAGCAGTAGTCTAATCTAGGCCTACCTCTGCCTTTCTTCACTCCTATTTCTGCCTCCAAAATATCGCCGACTATTCCCCCATGTCTCAGCAAGTGGCCTACCATCTCTTCTCTTTATGTTTTTCCACATACTTCTTTTCTCGCAGACTTTCTCTAATACTTCTTCGTTTCTAACCTTATCAGTCCACGGTATTTTCATTATTCTTCGGTAACACCACATCTCAAAAGCTTCTAATTTCTTCCTACTTGCTTCCCCTACCGTCCAGGTTTCGCAACCGTATAGTGCCGTACTCCGTACATACGTTTTCAAAAATCTCTTCCTTGTTTCTAAGTTTATTACCCCCGAGCATAAAAGTGCTTTCTTTTTGTTAAAAGCTACTCGACCCTACGCTATTCTTTGTTTTATGTCTTTATCACGTCTTCCATCCCAATTTATTTTACTTCCTAAATAAGTGAAGTCTTTAACTTCCTCCAATCTTTCATTATTAATTTGTACTTTCGTTTTTGCTCTGCTCTCGCGCCCTCTGCACACTAACACTTTAGTTTTGTTTTTATTCACCCTCATTCCGTATTCCTCTGTCAACACTGCCTCCATTTCGTTCAACGCTGATTCTAATTCATCCTTACTAGATGCTAATACTGCTATATCATCTGCGAATCTCAGCATATTTAGTATCTTTTACCACATTAATCACCTCTTCGATGTACAGATTACTCCTTATTAAGATGTCTTACTCCTTTCCTAATACCTACTTCCCTTCTTTCCCCTTCTACTTCTATAACAGCAGTTTGCTCTTTGTATAGATTGTGTACTACTCTCCTATCTCTATACTTCAGTCCCGCGCTCTTTAGTATCTCGAACATTTTTTCCCATCTTACCTTATCAAAAGCTTTTTCTAAATCTACAAATCCTATATAAGCGTTCTTTCCTTTATCTATTGTTTTCTCTAACATTACTCTTAGCGCCAGAATAGCTTATATAAATAATATAAACATAAAAAGTTATTATCTTTTATGGAAAATAATCATTAGTAAATTTGATATAAAAGCATTGGTAAATATAATTCAATTTAGTTATTTAAAAATAAATCGGTTAAATACTTTGAAAATGTTGAATATTTTAGAGTAATTCATGTTTATGTTCTTATTCTAAATAAAAAAAGGCAAACTAGATTAATTATATATATAATTATTTATTTATAAATAATTATATTATAATTATTTATTTGTATTTTTGCAAGTTCATCATCATATAATGTGCAAGACGATTTTATCGTACCATAGTTTTTAGTTCTATAATATTTATTCATTCAATTACACAAACAATGTTGCTATTTAAAATATATTTCATCATATTGAAATTAGTTTATTTTAAGTATCTTAAAACTTATACACAATTTTAAGAACTCTAGTAAATAAGGAATAATAGACACGTTAGCGTGACACTAGAATGGAGTCCGACTGTTAGCGAAACAAAATTTATAATCTAGTAGGTCCGCTGTGCTTTGAAGTTTGACAGTAAAACATTTGAATGTCGCGTTCGTTTTCGCGAGAATAGATTGTTAGTTTGCGTTTTACTAAAATTATGCAAATCTAATCAAGATAATTTCTTTCAAAATAGTATTTTTATTCCCGTATTACAGATTGTGGGCATTAGTGGACATATGTATACGTAGTTGGTTGCGGTTGCTTTGAAATGGAATACCTTGGGGCATTGGTAAGGCGATAAATAGTATTATTTTTCTAGACGCTTGTAACAAAGTTGTACGTTTGGTTTTCAGAATATGATGCCATTTGAAGAAGCCCCAGGTTCTGGTAAGTGTTTTATTCTATTCGGTGGTGGTTTATTTGAGGTATCAATTGAGGTTAAATCAATTATGTAATCTCCAAAAGACTTATAGTGTATATGCAAATTTTAACAATTTGAATTTCCATTCAATGATATAACCTGTTTATAAGCACTTTTCTATATTGAGAGTTTATTATCTTATGTAGTATAGGTTATGAAAAAATGCATATTAAGAAAACATTGTGAAGTTTGCTAGGGCTTATCCCTTTAATCCAGTGCTATTAAAAAGACAGACTGCGACACTCTTTATGAACTAATGCCTGCTTAATTGAAAGGCGATTATCGTTTTCCAAATGAGACATTTGCAGATAAGATTTTTAATTAGTCGTCTTTAAAGTTACGACGGACAGTGGGTTCTTACAACTTTTTAATTAACGAAGTTGTTATAATTGATTTGTGTCTTAAGATTGAGAGTAATGGAGTAATCGCTCTCATATTTCCTTATCTGATTGCTTGTGATTTTTACAGGGCGCTTAATAAAGCCCGATAATGGCTTTTATTAAAAAAAAAATACACTAAACAAAAAGTAAGGGATGTAAAAAATCCTAAATTTTTTGTGATTCTCAAAGGGCTGTAACTTGGGGGAAAAAAGTCGCAGAGCAATTTTAAGGAAAGCAAATTGCAGCTCCAAGTTTATAGTCTTCAATCTCGTGATCAAAATTTTTTAAATTTACCATCAGCAGTTTTCGAGTAAGAAAACCATCGGAAAAAAATTGTTTCCAAATTTTTGCTTGCCTTTCAAAACGTCCACGGACTTCAGGGAATTTTTTTCAGTTATTTCATCATAAAGTTCTTTTAGATGAATTTATCCTCTTTAATTTGAGTGGTATAAAAGTCTTGTACGATGATTTTTAAAAGTCAAAACTGACTTTTTTGCTTTGAACGACGATAACTCAGCGAAGAATCATCGTTCAGGGCTTTTAGACCGCTCAAATTAAAGAGGATAAAACTATCTAAAAAAGCTTTGCAATGAAATCACTGAAAAAAATGTATTTAACTCTGTGGACCTATTGAAAGGCAAGCAAAAATTTGGAAAAATTTTCCGATGGTTTCCTTATGATTACTCATAAACTGCTGGTAGTAAAAAATTTGAAGTTGAGATCTGAAAACTAAAAACTTGGAGCTTCAATTTGCTTTTTTTAAAATTGCTCTACGACTATTTTTTTCCAAGTTACAGCCCTTTGAAAATCACCTAAAAATTTAGAATTTTGTTACATCCCTCAATTTTTGTGCCCAGTGTATATTCGCCGTTCCATATTAGTTTGATTGATTTTGTGTCTAATCGTTAATAATCCTTTTTCGAGGTAATTAAGGTTTGCAATAACTAAATGATATACTTTATAATATACAGGGCATAGGGGAATAACAGCAACAAACTTAGAGATTATACTATTTGTTCGAGATGTGTTTTATTTTGTAAATAAGTCGAACAAAGCAAAAAGTTTCCCTGATATTTTAATTAATTTCTCCGATCGGCAGTTCTCTATGTCACGTCTGGCGATTTTCGCCCGTATCTCCTGCCTGCACCCACTGTATGTCGAGTTGCGACGATACGCCGGCAGGTGAACAAGCAAAAAAAATATGCTGAATTATTTAGATTCGATCGGGGTATTATTAAGGGAAGCTTCTGTTCTTAAGCATTTGTGTACATCGCTTTGGGCCAAACGGGGCAGATTTATAGCCCACTCGGGAAAGCTACTTGTACATGCAGATCTCGTAAAATGTTCTCGTCCAGGTGAGAATGGGAGTTTTTTAAACTGACATTATTATGTCGTTATCGAGTGTATGCAGAGGAAGAGATCTTTCGCGTGGCACAATTCGCTTTGAATATAGTTTTTTATGCACTTCGGTCTGGGCGTTAGTTGGTTGTTAATTCCCGATTTGATTTAAAAAATAGTCGTTCATACAGGCTTACGTTAAACTAGGAAACTATTACACTGGGGAACAATCAATTTGTTGCCAGGAATTTGAGTCGGATCTCGAGAGTACATTCTGCCCCTGATGCTGAAAAGGGCATTATTTTTTCTTGATTGGCTCTAGGTTCTGAAATATATGTACATATATAATAAATATTAATGCAAAGTAAGAAAAACAAATTAAAATAAGCAACATCCCCTATTTTGAATTTTTTTAATATACGAAATCTAACAAGAAAATAAAGAATAATTGATGCAGAAAATATTAAAGATTATAAAAAAAAAATCATGTGCAGCACAGTACACGTGATAGAAATGAATACTTCTTTAGAATAGAGAATGAGAGATATTAAGAGTGAGAGATTGAAAGGGAGAGAGAGAGAGAGAGAGAGAGAGAGAGAGAGAGAGAGAGAGAGAAAGGGAGAGGGATAATTTCAAAAGAAATATAACAATATAAAATTTGTGTAAAAAATATTCGGTTCATTCATTACCTACACTATCATCGGCTGGTGGTTCAATTGGTAATACTGATTTGATATGATTGGTTTGTGATAACTAAAATATGAAATATATGTTCGTGATTCGATATTTTCTAGATAACGTGTAAAAATTGCATCTATTGTTGTTCCGGATTTTGTTGTTGATTCTTTGGGATTGTTATTTATAAGCAGACCAAATGTTTCTCGAAGAAAGTTAATCAACGTCAAAGAATCATTGGATCCGAAATTTACATTGAAATCTTCCCCGAGAATCGAAGGGATTTTGTCTTCGCCTCTTCCAAGTGCATTTGCACCTGTGTGGCTGTAAACCAGTAGGGAGCGGTGAATGAAATACCTATATTATATCTTCTAGCTTTTAACAAGTTAAACGGTTCAAGGATGTTATCAAATAATCACAGAACACAGATGTAAATAACGTAAATAATTACAAAACACAATGATAAATATTCGGTACACACGCGTGCTGCTTCAGCTGTCAATATATAGCGTCTGGACGCGTATATCTATAATGCGTGCATGCGCGACAATAGGGAGACGCGGATAGCCTAAACTGATATATATATATATATATATATATATATATATATATATATATATATATATATATATATATATATATATATATATATATATATATATATATATATAATGTATGCTCTCTTTCTCTTTCTCTCTATGTTATATATCTGTGTACTCTGTCTGGTAACGAAGCCTGTGTTTTAGATATACCAAATGTATAGCTCTCTTTCTCCTTCTCTCTACGTTATATCTTTTTTCTCGTGTAACGAAATCTGGAAACGTTACATTTTTTCCAATTCACTATCCATTCTCGTCAAATATCAGAACGCCGCCAAAGAAGTATTCACTTCAAAAGTTTTTTGTACGATTTTCTTTTATATTTTTGCTTTAAACAGTCCCTCTGCGGACTCCAACAGTAGTCGGCCATCATGGGACCCACCTTCCTTGATACCTTTCTTCCATTATTCGGATATCCTGACGAAACCGTTCACCTTGTTCCCCACTATAATCCTCTAAGTTAGAAAGAAATCTGTCTAATAGTACTAGTTCTTGGTAGTTATTTGATTTGTGATTGCCCAATAAATTTTGAATTACAGATACATAACTAAAATAGGTCCTACAACGGTCATGTATCTGTTAAAATTTGGATCTTTTACCAGTTTTCGAATTTGTGAACCATCAAAAATCCCTGCTTTTAATTTTTCCATGAGCTTTGAAGCGTGCTGGAAACGCTTGGCAAATGTATTTAAAACAATCACCTGACTTGTCCAGTACTTTTACAAACTGCTTCATTAAGCCCAATTTGAAGTGAAGAGGTGGCAGTATTCTCTCTTTATTAATGGTTTATGAACAATGTTGACTTTTCTAAAGGTCATAGCGTCTCTCAAAGGCCAAACAGATTGCTACCAACGCTTTTCTTTTGCACGACTATCCCATAAACAAAGGTGACAAGGATATTTGGTATATTTGCTGCCCAAGAAGTATGGTGATCATTTTTATATCGACACAAACAAACCACCGATGTTGAGAATAAGCCATTTCAGGAGTCTCCATTATTTTAACAAACGTAGTCAATTTAACTAAAGTGAAGATGTACCAGGGTCATTCAAATATAAAAGAGCCTTTTGCAAAAAAAGATTATTTTACATTTTAAGAAGAAAACACACTTTATAGTTATTTTTCTACATAGTTCCCTCTTGATTAATGCATTTTTCCCATCGAACAGATAGTTTCTTCATACTGTTTTCGAAGACTGACTTCGGACGGGTATCCAACCAACTGCGCATAAACTGTTCAACCTGTTAATTGTTCGCAAAATGCTCTCCTCCAAGTGCTTTCTTGAGAGGTCCAAATATATGGAAATCACATGATGAAAAGTCAGGGTTGTAGAGAGGGTGGTCAAGTGTAATCCAATGTATTTCAGCCAATTTTTGGCTTATTAGGGCTGCAGCGTGTGGTCGTGCATTGTCATGCACGAGTAGTCACAGTAGTAGGCAGCGTTTATTGTACGACGATCGTGAAGAAAATAAACGAGTAAAACTCCTTGAGAGTCCCAAAAAACTGTTGACATCACCCTCCTGGCTGACAAGCAAGTTTTAGCTTTTAATGGTCCTGGCTCCCCCTTTTTTCTCCACTTCATACTGTCCCTTTTCGACTCGGGAGTGTAGTAGTGAACCCAAGTTGCATCGCACGTCACAATGCGTTGCAAAGGAGCTTGCCCGTCATTTTGAATAAGAGCAAGAAGCGTCTGACAAACTTCAACTCTTGCATTTTTGTTTTCCTCCACGCAGACGTGGAACCCACCTCGCCGAGATTTTTCGGAATTCAATGTGGTCCCGGATGATGGTGTGTATACTTCCAACACTGATTCCCGTTTCCCTGCTGATTTCTGCTACAGTGAAGCGATAATCTCTTTCAATTAGTTCGCGAATAGCTGCAGCATTGCCAGGCGTAATGCTGGAGCGTGGGCGTCTTTGGTGACTCACATTTTCTACTTTTTCGCGCCTTTCTTTGAACTCGACACACCAGGCTTTCATTCGCGGCCATGAAAGTGTATTCTCCCGAACTGTGAACGCACTCGGTCTCGAATTTTGGCTGGTTTAACGCCTTCGTTCGTTAAAAACTTTATTAAGATGTATTGCGCAACCGAAGGATGAACCTCTCTTTCGCTCATTGTGAGGACAACTAAACAAGCCGATTGGGCGATCGGCTTAGCCTTGAGTCATCTACAGGGGATTCCCCCTACTCCTCCCGGCGCTCCGCTTACCTTCGACGCGCTTTCTATGTCATCAGAAGTAAAAGGCTCGTTTATATTTGAATGCCCCTCGTATATAATGTGAAATTAGGTTTTTCGGCTCGATCATAATGTAGTAATATTTCGTCGTGTTTAAGTTAAAAGTTTATACCTACTTTGTTTTTGTTACCAATAGTTGTCTTTAATACAATAGTTTTGAGAGTCTTATTACTCGTACTTTTATTTAAATATAGTAGTTGTAAAATTATGCCTGGCCAAACTATTATGAGTCTGGACTGGTATGTGTTTTCTGTCATTTTTAAGTAATTTCAACAGATTTTTTATCTCGATCATCTTTTACAAAAATGTTTCTTCTGTTAAGAATATACTGCCAAGTGTGTAAACACCCCGTATAAAATTTAATTTTATTTTGCTGTTTTATTAATCTATTTGATATACAAATGGAATCAAGTGAACGTTTTATTGAAGCCCTTCCAAAACTGCATGAATTGCATTATTTAAAACACCACAAAAACGTTTCTTTCGAGCTAATTGGTCGTTGATATCTAGATCGCAATAAATTTATTAATAACAAATGCGCGCGCCGTTCTTCTTTCGTTACCTCGAGCGCAATCGGAAGCTGGGCAGGTTGACGATCTTCGCCCGTAATTATCTTTGACAAGTAGGAGATATATTGATTGGTAACCTGTTATTATCGCCTATTACGGGCCGCAGAAATCTATACTGAAATTACGCGGGCATATAAAACATGATAATACGAAAAAAAGGACGGTCGGGCGGTGGTTTGGTAGTAATTTCCATGTGCGAGCTTAGAACATCGCCGGAGGCCTTGGACGAATTAGATCGGGGTTGGCTTGGGAATGGGGACCATTTAGGTGGCTATCGGAACGTTTTTTTTTAATGTTTACTGTATTTTAAAAAATGTTATTAAGTTAGCTGGTATACAGAATGTTTCCGAGTCGCTTGTTTCTATTCGATTTTTTCAGAAAATTATGTTTGTCTAGGAATTTTGAAAATCCTATAGGGTGATTCTAAATTATGTAAAGATGATATAGCAGCATATAGAGGTCTACACAGGACGGTTTTACCAATTTATCTACATATACAGTGTTGTTCAAAAAGTCCACACGCACGGGAACATTTTTTATTATAGATTTTGTTTGAAATTTTGGGTTTTTCGTAAAGCAAAAAGTTACCATTAACAAAAAACGTATTAATTAACAGAAAAGCGTGAAAGTACAAGGTTGGCTATTCTTTCACGGATGACATCTTGTACGGTTGGGATACGTAGATCAGTGTAGAGTGTGTAGCGTTTGATATATACCAGGAAGCATTTACTACCTGTCTTAGTATTTTTGACTCTTGGCTATTTTTGGCATCTCTGAATAATTGCCATGTTGGATTTGCCTGCGCATCCCCACAGCTCTATATACCGTAGGTCCGAATAGGTTTTATGACGATCTTGTAGATAAGGAGTTTATGTTCTGTTGATAGTTTTGACTTTCTTCCTATTAACCAGTACAGTTCTTTTGTTTTTATATCGATTTGTCTTTTCTTCTTTTGTATATGTTCAGTTTGCTATCTAAGTGTAATCCTAAATATTTGGTTTCGTTGTTTTGAGGTATTTGTATGTTGTTGATTGTAACTGGTGGACAAGATTCTCGTCGAAGGGTAGACGTTACGTGAGCTGACTTATTCCCGTTGACCTTAATTGGCCATTTTTTTAGCTATTGTTCGAGATGGTCAATATATTGTTGTATATCATTAGAGGCTATATCAGAATTTTGATGACTTGACATGATAGCAGTATCATCAGCAAACATTTATGTTGTTGTATTTTCCGATGTTGGTAAGTGAGAGGTATATAGAACATACAATAGTGGGCCCAGCACACTTCCTTGTGGAACTCCTGAATTAATTGGATGGTTTGTGGATATTTCATTGCTTATTTTAACATGGAACTGTCGTGGTTCTATATATGATGTTAGGATATTGTAATAAGGTTGGAGGTAATATTTGCTTGATTTTAAATAACAATCCTGCATGTCAAACTGTGTCAAAAGCTTGGCTTATATCCAGAAAGACAGCTGAGCAGTACTGTCGAACGAAATAATGTAATCAATAGGTTTGAAAACTGGTAAAACTAATGCAGGTTTGTGTTGAAGAAAAAATTGTCCATACATCTACCATCATTTTCGTGACACTCACATTGACATAACTTGGCAGGAATATTGTGAAGGCGCTGTTCGATATTGATTGACGTTCTCTATCCACCCGACTTTTAAGATATTCCCACAAGAAAAGTCTAGGGGGGTAAGGTTGGGTGAGCGTGGAGGCGAAGAACTGTCACCTCTCGCTGTCAATGGATGGTTGACATCATCGTTCCAAAAAATATTTATCATAGTTTCACGGAGACTTTTTCTGCGAGGGTAGTAGTTTCGTTGCTTTTACAAATTAGATCGTTTGGATTTTTATGTATGGATGAAAGCGTAAATCTGGCTTGAGAGTTATTTGCATACTCGATCGGATTTGTAACGTGTGTGCATGCTTACATATAAACAAAGCATCATGGATATGAGGGGTACCCAAAAAAAGAACGAGGATCTTTTATTTGTTTTTTTAAATTTAACATCTTGAAAACATAAATCTTCTTCAAAATACTGTTCATCAGATGATATTCACTTAACCCAACGGGTTCTTCACTGCTTGAAAACAATTTTTTGAGCATTATACAAATTTTACTAAGTTCGAAAAAGGATATTTCGAGAATAATGCAAATAAAGTTTTAATTGTTAAAATTGATTTATTTATAAATAAAACAAAATAAATACATTAACTAATAATGTGCTCAAACTGTTGCCCATTAACTATTTGACAATGTCCTTATATATCATATGTCTCAAAATAAATTCGTTCTATACTCTCTCAATTATTTTTGACCCGATACTGTTAATTTCCTGTCGAATTTGTTCCTTTAATCATCTATTTTTTTTGAGTTTATTGACATAGACTTTGGTTTTTAAATGATCCCCTAAGAAAAAATCAATGAGTATAAGATCTGGGGGACGAGGTGACCACTCTATAGATCCACGTCGCCCTACCCATCGTAGTGGAAACGTGTTATCCAAGTAAGTGCGAACAGGGAAGAGCGTAATGAGGAGGTGCACCATCCTGTTGATACCAGTCTATTATCAGATGTGTCTGGTTCATTTCCATCTTGGAACAAAGCTGTCAGTATTGGAATCAACTCCAATTGCAAATAAATTATGCCCGTAAAGTTGTCATACAAAATATAAATACAATACATAAAATATTTACAACAATACTCAAATAAAACGTGTTCTTTCATTGTACCGACCAACAAATAATAATGGTTATCATTAAAGAAAAGCGCCCCCTTTGACTTTGTAAATGTACGTCACTGTACATAAAAGTAAGGTATTTCAAGAGACGGCAAATTTAAAATACATTTTGACCCCTTCGATCATTTTTGCAAGAAGAAAATATTTTGAAAGGTTTTTCAGGTGTTGTAGACTTCCTTTCCGCTGTGTATATATTTTCACTACATAACTTTTAAAGACTCATCGTCTGCCAGTCATTTATATTCCCGGACACATTTCGATTACTTGTATAATTGCAACTAACAAATACCCCTACTAAGTAGATCAAGGGTATTAGTCACTCCTTTGGCTCGAATTCATTTTCGTTATCCGTACATACATCAGGCATGGAACTGTCGGGACATTGACGGGTGTCACCGACATCCGACGGTTCCCACGTAATTTCTTCGGCAGTTGACGTGTCCTGGCCACATTCATTATTTGGCCCATTTGTTATTTCTAATGTTTACGACTTTCGTGCCCGCGTGCGATCTAAATTTCCGTCTGTAAGATCGCTCTGAAATCGCCCTTACGAGTATAGACACTGTTGTTTGTTCGTTATTGCCAAATTCAAAAGTGCATTCCTCTGGAAACAACTTTTAGGATATCCCAAAGATAAAATTGAGAAACGCTAAGGTCCGGGATTTATGAAATAAGTTGTCTAAAGTCAGAGTAAGAATAAGTTAAGATTGTAGTCAAAAGTATGTTGGGCAGACGAAAAGAGCAATTGCATCTAAGTTTAAGCAGCATATGACCCGCTTAAAATGTGGAAGATTAGGAAAGTCTTCCGTTGCTCAACTTGCTTTCCTACAGAGTTTTAGTTTCTACAATGTTCCCAAAGTCTTTAATCCATGCTGTACGATAATATCTAAAAGGTCTTTCAATAAAGGCACTCGATTTTTAAGCGTATATAAAACAAGTTGTGTATGAGACATCTACTCATTTCTTTTTTTTTATTTGAAAGAATATTTTGTGGCATTAAGTATAGAATATAACGTCGTTCAAGTGTCCGCCGCGGCCTTGCTTGGTGGCACTTATCCGGGAGGTCCAATTTTCGATGGCTTTGTCGAATAAATCTGGCTGAATTTGCTGGATGGCGTTCGTTATGTTGCCTTTGAGGGCTCAATTGTTTGCGGTTTATTCGCATAGACCTGCGATTTAAGATATCACCAAAGGAAGAAGTTTAAAGACGTTAAATCGCATGATATCGGTGGCCAGATCATGTCGCCGCTGCGCGAGGTAACCATGCCTTCAAATGGATCGTGGCATGCGCTGTGTGGCACGTAGCGCCGTCCTGTTGAAACCACATGTCGTAGGTACCCTTATCATCCAGTTTAGGCCACAAGAAGTTGTTTCATCGATCTGTAGCGCTCGCCGTTGACGGTTATGGCAATGCCAGTTTCGTTCTGGAAGAGGTACGGACCGATGATTCCGCCAGATCAAAATCCGTGCCAAACAGTCACTTTCTCGGAATGCATTTGGAATCGTCCCAAATCCGATAACTTTACTTGTTCACGTATCATCCAAAAATGGGCCTCGTCGCTAGAGATGATTTTTTTTTTTTTGGCGAAATTTGGGTCAACTTCCAATTGCTCCAGAGCCCAATTGGCGAACACACGACGTTATCTATGGTCGTTTACCTTAATTCCTGGGTCAGTTGGATTTTATACGGATGCAGACCCAAGTCCCGACGCAAAATTCGCCAAGTTGAAGTCGGAGAAAGACCAAGTTCTTGTGAACGACGAGAAATTGTCTTCCTCGGATTTTCCCGTACACTCTCACGTACAACAGCGATGTTTTTAGCAGGCCTTACGTTTCGGTGATGTACGGGTGTTGGCTGATTATTTATCAAACCGGTTGACTCGAATTTGGCCACCAAACGTCGAATAGTCGACTCGGCGAGACGGTTATGGCGAGGATAAAAATAACGTAATGCATGGAACATTTCTCGAACGAAGCACTGATTTTGAAAATAAAATTTGATGATTTGCACACGTTGTTGAACGTTACAACCTTCCATGGTGATTTGCCATACACTACTGAACAATTCACAACAAATTTGACAGATGTCGTTTTAACAACATGGCCGCTATAACCTAACAAATCTTGAGCGTCCCTATTGAAAGACCCTATACAAGGTTCTCAAAACGAAAATATCGTCTAACCAACTGTCGAAAATAAATGTATTATTATTATTATTAATACCGTGGATTAGCTCTGGTTTTATCCGCTCACTTCGCTCCACATTGCAGCACACCATCCCGGCTCGACTATCGCTGGATTCTGGGGTGGAATGCAGGTATAATTACGCCGTCGCCCCGCATGACCCGACACGGGTCCGGTAGGCCGGCGAATCGTCCAGATGCCGCCGCTAGTGACAAATAGATTAGGCGATAGTTGGCAGGCATGTGGTCCGACTTACACAATAAATAACGCCATGAGGGCTTTTCACACTGGACTGCGTTCATTTGTGCGTTCTGAACGCCAACTTGATGTATGTTGCGACCGAATTAGTGCGTGTAACCAATATAGGCTGAAGATCAACAACGCAACGCACGCACGGAGACGTGTAGGTGAGAGGACGTGTGAAAATTGAAGGAGCTATCCCAGTGGCGTAGGTCTTATATATTTGTTTTAAATAAGAAAGTTTACTCGATGATTTTGTACAGGGTGGTCCAGGTTAAACGTCATTAATTTTGATAGGTGATAGAACAACAAGAAAAAAGTAGACTTTCATAAGAAAATTTTATTCAAAAATGTTTCTTAACAAAGATACAGGGCGTCAAAGTTGTAAAAAACACAGACTAATGTAGTACATCTCTAAGTAATGATTAAAAGCGTTTAAAGAAATTCTCCAGTGGTGTAGATACTGCCCCCCAGTATCTACACCAAGTTGTAAAAATAAATTGGTTTTTTCATCATAACTTCTAAACCACTCGATTGATTGCAATATAATTTCTCACACAAACTACTGTAGTACATCTCTAGGTAATGATTAAATCATTTAAAGAAATTCTCCAGTGGTGTAGATAATGGGGGGTCGGCATCCCCTTCTCCCCTCCCAATCTTCGGCGCCACTGTATATTTAACAAAGGAGATTCAATTTTTGGATTTCCTGTTTAATTTAGAAAAAAAATTACTCTTGCAAGTTTTTGATTTATGACTTCGTTTTTGAGATACTTATTTTAATTTAAAGTGTTGCAAGCAGGCCAAACCTTATGACTGACCTACCAAGAAAATACGATATTGAAATGCGAACTTATTAGTGTAATTATTTGTTTATTTGCTTTTTTTGTATCTTTGATGTATTTTGGCCTGTTTGCAACGCTTTAAATTAAAATAAATATCTCAAAAACGAAGCCAAAAATAAAAAAATTGCAAGGCCAATTTTTTTTCTAAATTAAACAGGGAATCTATAAATTGAATCCTCTTTGTAAAATATCCAGTGGCACCGAAGACTGGGAGGGGAGAAGGGGCTGTCGACCCCCCATTATCTACACCACTGGAGAATTTCTTTAAATGATTTTAATCATTACTTAGAGATGTACTACAGTAGTTTGTGTGACAAATTTTATTGCAATCAATCGAGTGGTTTAGAAGTTATGAGAAAACAAGTTTTTTTTTACAACTTTGACACCCTGGATCTTTGTTAGGAAACATTTTTGAACAAAGTTTTCTTATGAAACTCTACTTTTTTCTTGTTATTCTATCACCTATTAAAATTAATGACGTTTAACCTGGACCACCCGGTATAATGCAACGCACACCTCCCTTTCAAGATTTCTTCTTTAATTACTCAAATTGTTACGTCTAAATACATTTTACATGTAAAATATACCCTTATAGGGCGATTACATCCCCCAGGATGCAGGTAACTAACTCTTTATCCCATAAATGTGATCAACTAAAATGAAAAATCTATCTATTTTAGAAATTTTAATTGAAGTCCTCCATATTCAAGCAGAATTTGTTCTAGTTAAGGTTTTCACCCTGTATAATTTATTATACATCATAATCAGTGGTATTGTGCGTACCAACATTTTTTCTTTATTTTTATGTCTATTACGTACCATTTTCCTGCATTTAAAAAAATGTACAGGAAATTCTATCGATGTTTTTACTATTTCTACTGCTTTGGAAGGTCCTAATATATAGGGTTTCAGGATAGCTTCTGGTATAATTTTAGCAGGGTAGTGACGCCACTACCAGAGAATTAACACTTAAATAAAGACGTAAGACAATCCAGTAAAAAATAACAAACGAAAAAATCCACATTAGAATGAAGTATTTCGCAGCATTAACTTTGTTTTGAGAAAAGAAGACATCTTTCACATTTTAAAACACAAAACCAAAATTGGTTAAGGGTTTGTATTTTTGACCTCGCCGATCTATTTTAATCTGACACCCTGGAAATCTTATTACATATTCAGTTGAGTATTACGTTTCATTTGAATCGTGGAACTGTCCTGAAACCCTGTATAAACATACAGGGTTTCAGGATAGTTCCACGATTTCCACGAAGTTGTCTTTATGAAAACTCATAAAGACATAAATTCAAATAAATATAATACTTAACAGATAAATCTACACTTGACCACGTTGCATCTATACTTACAGTGTAGAGTAACTACCGATTACAATTGTTTGGCACTCAAAACAAGATTAAAATTAAAGCTACTTGGCATACTGCCGGAGAAATTGATAAACTTGACCAATTTTGACGAAATAAAGGCACACATCTGTCGCTTTTATTACCTCTTTGCGACTGCGAACGCACTATCACCGAGTAGCACACAATGTATTTTTTTAAATCGCGTTAACCGTTGTCACTAACTGAATTCAACTCTTGTTGATTACGTGGTTCACGATGCCGAAACAATATTACGATCTAGTAAACTGCGGAAGATTGGCACTACTACCCACACCACATAATTGCATTAATCGTTGTCACTAACTCAGCTCAACTCTTGTGGATTACGTGTTTCACGATCCCGAAATAAAATCACGATCTACTTAACTGCGGAAGATTGGCACTATTACCCATGCCAGTGTCGATAGTAATCCGATAGCATAACTGTATATACATATATTCGCGTGCTTTAATGAATACTTATTAAGAAAGTATGAATACTTTTACTATTTTTAAATATATTACACACAATTAAGGCATTAATTTTAAAATGAGTCATTAAACCGGTGTTTTTACTACCTCCCAGCAGTTAGCCAATAATCTTTGGTCTTCCATTTCTAATAATGTCTGACGGTTCTTGTTGTACGTCTCCGGGTTATTGTGTAGCCTTTGCTACATACAATCAAAATGCTATTGATGAAAAATCATCCTTAAACATCTTCGTGCAGGCTACGCCACTGGCGGCTGTTATTGGCGTTTCACGTTGTTGGTTAAACGAAGAAAAGTAATTAGTTGTTGCAATTGTCGCTAATGAAACAGGACATTTATTGATACTTCATTAGGGCCTCGTACAGAACGATAAATTTAGTTTTATGGCGATGCTTACATTAGGGGTAGTGCGGAATTTACAGAAAGCCGCCTTTCTCGTGAAGTCTAATTTGATATATTCATCGAGTTTAAGCATTAATTCAATAGGCGTTGGTGCAGTTCTTTCTCTTAAAACGACGTTTCGGTTTAACACACTTTTAAGCTAGAAACTTTAAAAATTTAATTAGAACACTTATTACTAGAGCGTCAACTTTTCCCCTATTTTCAGTGGCGTTACCTTATTTTTTTTGCTATGGGGTTTACATCCGACATAGTAGGGTAATTGGAATGGAATAGGGACGAGGAACATCCATTAACTGCTGTAAGGCTACGTCTATATTGTCAAATATATCCAACAATTCAGCGGTCCCAGCAGGTAGAATAATCTTGGTGCGTCAATGGATACTACAATTTTGTTGCATTGTGTGTAAATTTGCTCTAATTTGTGGTTTCAAATGAGTGACAATTTTCCTGTAGCATAGCTTTGGCCTCTTAGCGGATTTCCGCATGTATGGAGCGCTATCTGTCACTAACATTAATATGTTATTTAAAATTATACTAAACTTTGTAAGAAACTTAGGTGACTACTGCTAGCAAGGTGAGAAATCGTTGAGGCCTCATCGAATAGTACAGTCACGGGTTAAGTAACTGGATTTCTGGTTTAGATCTAACAATAAGTTAAATTAAGAAGTGATTGTGAGAGAAAATATGGGCTGATTATGAGAAAGTCGCTTTGTCGATGTACTAAATTTTCGTTGTTTCATTTGGTGTCCCCTTCTGAAATACATCTGGATACGCCCCTGTACTTACCACCTAAAAATTCCAGACAGTCGGATACTATACAATATCTTTATTTCCCTCATTACAGATGCGCCTCGCAACATTCGGGCAAGCCATTTACAGCCGATAACAGCGGTTTTTATATCGACACAAAAACAATTTAGTTTAATTTAATATAATAACCGAAAAACAGGTAATAACATCCCTGCGAACTTCTCTTTCGGTATCTCGTCGATCGAAGATGACGTTAAACGATTCCATTAAACATTTAACTTAAATGTTTCGGGATAATAGCCAAAGACAACCCTTTCTACTACATTATCATGGGAGATTTGCGGACGGGCAGACGATCTAATTGCATAAAATAGTTGAAAATTTCATTGGGACAGCCATAAAAATCGAGTGGGCCGGTGTACGGGATCTAGAAGGCTGGTAAATTGCCGCTTGGGTTCCCGATCATAAATAACGGAGTATCAAATCTATGGTGAGGAAACTGTATTCTTGTCAGCGGGAGCGCATTGTTAGATTCCCCGCAAAATTACCACAAATTATTGTCTTCAGCTTGACCCAAATGTAACGTTTTTGTTGTAATTGTTATTTTGTTCATTAAAAGAAATAGACCCCTATTTTTTTTCAAAAGGATGTCACTGTAACTCAAGAATTAATAGGTAGAAAATGGGAGTTGCCGTGTTGCAAATAACCTTATTTTTGAGAAGTTTTTTGGCGATGTTGACTGCGTGCTCATGCCACGAGAGGCTTCTTAACTGACGTAGTTTTTAAATACTCAGATATTTCCGTTGTCGACTCCCACAGCAAAAAGGGTAGAATTCCCATGACCGCTCGTTACGAACCCCTTTTTTTTGGGGTCGTGTAGAAAAAGTGAAAGATCGCGTATACGTGGGTCGTGTTCCTGCTGCCGTGGTCTTCTTCCAGCGTAATGGTAATAAATGGTCGGGGCCACGCCCGCCGAGGGTAGATAGTAAAAGTTAATTTCCGGCCGAGCTATCACGGCTCACTAGGATTCTAGTTGGCGGTGAATGGGGTCCCGCGAAGAAGTGCTCGAAACCGGTCATTATCTGCGATCGTCGTTTAGGACTCGATATTTTATAATCGTTATTGCTTTCTGTATTTAATAACACGTCAGATGATGTGAACTTGGACTTATTTATGGCTGCTAGATCGGCAAGTTGTCTGCCCGTTTCACGTTAAAACCCAGAAATTCCTTGCTGTCTGTCTCGGCTATCCTTAAAACAAATACAGTTAAACAACTATTCAATAAGTACTAAAATTAGTAAAGTAAAATATAATACTATACAACTAGTCAATACCAAACAGGAACTGTTCCAGGTCATAGTCTCTTGGTGGTAGCTCTTATCTTTCATTGACACTCTGTACGACCTTCACCAGTCATGTCCAGTTGCCACAAATTCAGACGGCGCAGACTTCCTTCTACAGGAAACTGTAATTTCCTTTTGGTTCCCGAAACGATGTCTTTTTTGCCTCAAATCATTGTCGCTAGCTTTGATTGTACTCCGCTCTGTATTCTGACACAACAAATACAAAATTTGTTCTCAAAATATTGAACAGCATGTGGATTTTCAGCACCCCAAATTCGACAATTTTGTTTACTGGCGTATCCATCAAGATACAAATTTGCTTCATCGCTGAACGAAATTTTGTTGCAAAAATCAGCATCACCTTCTTTCTTTTCTAACACCCAATTAACAAATGCACGACATTGTAAATGGTCTGTATCTTTTAATTGTTGTGTCAACTGAATTTTGTATGCTAACAGATACAGAATTTTCTTTAAAATCCGATGCGTGGTGGCTCTTGACATATCAAATTGTCATGTATAACGTCGTATTGATGTGTTTGGATACTCCCGTACAGTTTCTCTAACTGTAGAGTTTGTCTAACTGTATTGGTGTTGTCTTATCAATAGCAGAACCCGTCTCTTCAAATTTCTCGACTAAGTAAGGAATTGCTAACTTTGTAGGCGTTTCATTTTGTCCTAACTTTGTGCGAATTTTTCTTAATACAACTGTAAATCATCGCTCACTTTCATAAAACAATTGTACACAAACTATTAGTTGTTGAACTGTTAATCGCGGCATGTTGACGTGGTGTGGCATGTAGATGACAGTTGTTAAATATTGACGTACTATCTTTGTTTTACAATTGTTTTTCAAAAAATTACCAAAAAAGTGAGTGTTAAACACCTTTAAAATAACTAACATGAAAAACAATCATTTGTTTCAGATCGTTCCTCCCGTTGAAGGTGGTAACTCGTACCTTGTCTTGATACTCCGTATGACCTTCGTCAATTGTCTCTAGTTGCCACCAATTCTAACGTCTTTTATAGGAAACTAATTTCCTTTTGGTACCCCGAAATAAGTTTTCTGGGTCGCTTGGAAGTCTTGGTCTGTCTTGGTCTTGGTGTTTTGTAAAAATTCGTCACTTCTGGAAGCGCAAATATGTCATTATATATTCACAAAAGCTGGCCAAATACTGATTATTGTTTTATTCTTCATTAACTCCAAACTCCAACGCATTTTTTCACATTGAGATTAACCAGTCTAGTCGACAGGAATCGTTTCACTATCGGCATCTCTTCTATGACAATATTTCTACCTTTATTTGGTGTGTTGTTACCGTTTCATGCCTAATGATGGTGATACCGGTCTATCTTCACCTAATTCGTTAACTTCCATTACACCAAATGCTCCATTGGTACTTGCTCGTGGTTCAATTAGTAGTATATCATCCCGCATTGCCAAATACGCAAAGAAATCAATTTTTCCTTAAAGGCACGCACGTAAACGTACCACGAACACATTTTCTCGGTTTTCTCAATACTCAACGGGCGTTAGATCCTCCCCACCATCGGGCCCATCTCCGTCGAAGACGTACTTATCGTAAGCATCGCTATTAGCCAGCGCCGCACCCGCACCGGTGCCCTTGCGCAAAAATAAGCAAAAATCCCGTCCCGTAATAACACGGTGGTTTCCTGTTGTGTAACACGGCCCTTAGGGCGGACCGCGGAGCTGGCCGGGTCAGTAATGTCAGCAATTTGTGGCTGTGATTATCATAATAACGTAATGTCGGAGTCCAGACCAGCTTTAATAACATATATCGCGCTCAGGCTCAGTCGGATGGTTGTCGAACCCGCAAATGCCGCAGAGATTACATCGCCAGGTATTGGCGAAGGGATTTTGACACCGAATGGGGTTTCGAAAATTGTTGATTGCTTGTCAATTAGATCGAATATTGTAGGAATATCCTCGGTAACGAGTGATCGTTCTTCAACGTCTGCGGTATCTAAGAAGGGGATCTATTTTGAAAGAATGAAATGTGTCGTAGGTTTTCGGTATCTCCAAAATAGGGCAAATAAATCTCTAAATACTTTTCGCCATGAATTGTTTTACTTTAATTATGCCTGTCTATCGTGCCCATTTTTGATCTTTGAATGTCTTGAATACTGGTTTAGTTATTGATGTGAAATATACGACGGCGACGCGAGCTCGTGGTGGTGTTTAGAACAAAATATCACGACAGTTCGCGAGAGTGTGGTCGAGAGTCCAGGGACCTCGATTCCTCATCGTGCACAAGAATTTGACATTTCAATAGCCGCCCTTCACCGTATTCTCACTGAAGACTTGCATCTGCATGCTTACAAAGCCCAATTGACTCAACAACTTCTGCCAACAGACCATGCACAGCGAGAAGAGTTCACCAATTGGATCATTGAACAACAAGAAGTGAATACTGATTTTGTCGACAAAATCATCTTCAGTAACGAGGTTCATTTTCATCTTGATGGCTTCGTCAATAGGCAGCAGGACAGTTCTACTTGTTATACCACCCGTGAAACATGGACGGTCTTGCACGAATCGTTTCCTGGTTGTGTTATCTCTCGTTTGGGTGACAGTCAGGTGAGAGACACACCTAAGCTCACATAAGACAGGTATTCTACTCAGGTAGCTACAGGTGTCACCAAGAGAACAATACCTCTTCACCCTGCGAAAAAGACAGGCGAGATAGTCTCTATTCCGCTCAGGTAACCTAAGATATAGGTGTCACCAAGACAACAATACCTCCTCAGCACCAAGTGACACTTCCTGGTGACTTCACCTGCTCAAAATCTTCACCTGCAATTTCTGCACCCTCTGGTCATTGTCGACGACACAGGTGAAGACTTCTTTAGCACAAGAACTCTTGCGATTTTCATAGAACCCCTCTTATCATGGACACTTCGGATGGATATGCCATCGAAGTGTCGCAGGAGCCGCCGAGCTATACTACTGATCATAATTGGTCGTCTCGATCTTCCGATTCAACACCTATGGACTTTTTTCTGTGGGGTTTTCTGAAGTCTCAGGTTTACACCAACAAGTTCACGATCACCTAAACATTGAAGGCCGAAATTGAATGCTGTTTCAACAAAATACCGCCACATTTGTGCAAAACCGTTATTAAAAATTTCGCTAGAAGAGTACCGAAGCCGTGGCGGCGGATTTTTACTCGATGTGTTGTTCCATACATAATTCCTATATATCTACTCAATATTATAAATCAATAAATATTTCAATACTTTGCTACAGAAAACCATATTTCATTCAAAATTCACATCTAGCCCAACACCTTTTAGAAATATACCAACGTTTCATATTCAGGATTTGTCCACGAAGCATCGGTCTTTTCGCTAGAATCTTGTTACACAATTGTAAGATACACTATTACTTGCGGTGTAATAGCCTGCATTACATTATTGTCACGAACGCCTCGAGCGATCCCGAACGCCGGGGATATTCGAAACCATCAAGAGCGTGTGGAGTTGACTTCCAGTGCTTTCAATACTAGAAGGTTCGTCAAAGTTCTTTATCTAGAAACGTCTGGAGAGATGTCCTACTGCCTATATAAGAATTGTGTCGTCCAGCCAGGAGTTAGTTAAATCTGGACCGCGATGGTGAGTGATACGGTGCGAAGAAAGTGACATTGTGTAATACTGTACGAAAGTTAGTTTATAAAGTTAAAATAGAAAGAAAGTTAGTTAGTTAGTTCG
This sequence comes from Rosalia funebris, assembly GCA_037954035.1. Classification (NCBI taxonomy): domain Eukaryota; kingdom Metazoa; phylum Arthropoda; class Insecta; order Coleoptera; family Cerambycidae; genus Rosalia; species Rosalia funebris. The sequence goes on along the minus strand of JAZFAV010000003.1, from coordinate 24,328,742 downwards.
ACTTAAATAGTTGATTTGTAAATAAGTGTTCGAAATAAAGAACTTTCTAGTAAATTCGTTACATTATTATTATGCATTATGCTGCCTACACTGCATTATTTTAACTGAAATATAATGTTAGTGACAGACGGAGCTGATTGAACGCGGATAGCCGTCACAACGCGACCTTTTTATTATAATAACAATTTTCATAACTTATTATAATTTTATTATGGTGAAACGCGTGCAAATTGTCTCTTTTTCCTTAGAAATAAATCCGTAAACTTATAAACACCCCGTATCGTGACCGTCCCGCGCGCCTCCCCATTAAAATTACCCGATGCCAATAAGGCCGAAAGCCAAAAAGACGACGAAGAAAAGGACGAACGAGCGCTCCTCCTCCACCGTCACGTCCTCAGAAGCACGTCTTCTCGGCCTCCTGGATGCCTCTCGTACGGAGATGTGCTCACGGCCTGCTCTATAATTAGCCAGCCAGCTTCTACCTTAATAACATCCTCCGCGCTCCACGACGGCCTGTCTCGAGATTACAGTGTTTTATAGTTTGCCAACTTCCAACCGCCCCGGCCATCCGGATGATGGGGTCATCGTCTATGGTGTCAAAGAGACGCGGTGCGGGTCGAAAAGGAAAAAAAAAGTGTCCCTGCAATCATACTCGGGTGCGATCACACCTCAATCGGTTGCTACGATTGAATTCGCGATAATGCGCCTGTTTCTATAAATTTCAGTTTCTTGTGGAACCCGAACGATTTTAAAGAAGAACTTGAACGTCCATCCATGTCACTCAGTAGCGATATCGAGCCGATCGGGTGTTCTCCTATTTTTAGATATAGGACGGGGGTGGCCTCGTGTCAGACCAGATGGGAAGAGCGTCTCCTCTAAAGCGTTCTCAATTACTATTATTTAACTCGATGAATATTAATCGATGAATATTATTATTATTACTTAACTATCAATTAAATATACGAGCTTGACGCCTTATTCGACTGCTTTTTAACAATTAGGTAAAGCCTTAGTTCGAAAATTATGCCTGGCCGAACTATTATGAGCCAGGACTTGTAATAATTGCCATAGCGTATGTAAAAAATGAGCTTTTTTACATTCCGTAATAAAAAAGTAGGTTTGCCATTAAAAGAATATATCGAAGACATCATACCTCCTGCACGAATCACCCTGTATGTGTTAATTCTATTTAAAAAAATATGCAACTAAAAATAAAATTTGAATTACATAGATTCGAGTTTATAAACCATAGGGTCAATTTTTTTTTTGGTGCGAAAGAAAAAAATTAGAATACGAAAGGATCGTTTGGTAACAAGAGACGTGAGTGAATTTTCGTATGCCCCGCTTAAATTGTCGATCAATTTGTTGCGGCGGCCCCTTATAATGTCCATGGGAAGTAATAACGTCGCCCCAAAAAATTACAACGCCGTTTTCTCGCCAATTTGTCTACCTCCGGCCAGGCCTATCAGAAATTCAGCTGTCGTCCTTCGAAAATAATTACAAGTTGCGCCGTTATTTATTGTTTTTTATTTTAGGAAATTGCCATAAACGCGGCTAAATGGTTAATTTCTCGTAATAAGTGTTTCCGGATTCGGGACCGGGAAGAGAGCTCTTCGACAAAAATCGACCGCAATTAGTGACGCCAAATGCTGTTCGCCGGGGTGTGCGTATGTATAAACGTACAATTTGGATGCATTTGATGTTTGCGCGCGTATAAAACCGTCGTTCAGTATACAGGGTGATCGCGAAGGAATTGGAGCGGTTCGGACACTCGGCGATTCCGATGAGAGTACGCAGATGAGCTGATGCGGAACATACGGAGATAAGCCGATGGTCCGCAGTCCTAATGTAATCTCAGTTTCCTACAATTCGAGTATCAGATCTTAAATCAATGGAGCAGTCCTTGCTTTTGTCGAGAAACTAAAAAAAAAAACCCAAACGACTAAAAGCACAAACTGAATATCGAAAACTACAATATTATGATGAACAAGTGAATCACGAGTTCTATATAATTTCGTAGAATGCTAATAAAAGATTTGGCCTAATAAAAGAAAAGCTGTTTAGTAACAAAAGATTGTTTAGGGATATACAGACCTGGCAACTACGAATCTTGAATGGACAACTTACGTGTGGCAGAAAAGAAGAGAGATAGCAAACCTATGTGCGCAATACGTTCCGACTATGGCGACCACGCCCCCAAGTTTATTGTGTTTTTACAACTCTACGAGGATATGAATTCTCGATAAAGAATTCTCTAACTTATACCTCAGAAGGTCTGGCCATTTCTAATGCAGAAAAGCTGCAATGTTGTGTAGAAAAAGATCGGGAAATTTGTAATGTAGAAAAGTATCACTAGATGAATGCCTACCGTATTATATAATTGAACCATTTATGCTCTTCTATTCTTATTACTTCTTTTAGAGAAGGACTAGCGCCTCCTACGAAACATTATTAGCAATTTTATTTTCTTCTTTCTTCTTCTTCCTTCTTCTACAGTAAGTCTATGACCTGTTCCTCTTTCGATGAATATCATCGGTACTATGAGCTGGATCTGTTTTTACAGAGGGTAGGCGGCTAACCTGGCCCTTTAACCCTCCTCTTTCTTCCGAGCTTGGGAACGGCAGCAGTACTACTGGGCTACTCAATCCACCCAGCAGCACTGCAGGCTGAAATCAATTTTATTTTGTAACCCAGAATATTTAGTGCGTTTTAAGAAATTGTGAGGTATAGTATTTATTTCATAATGTGTACTCATATCGTTGTTTATCCTTTTTTTGAAAATCCTCAAGTTAATAAGGACAGATACGTTTTATATCAGTATTCTTTAGCCATTGGCGTGAAATTGAACTAGTATTCATAGAAGCCGAACTTATGTTGTGGCGGGCGGAGTTTTTGTAGTACCGCGTTCTGCCGCTAGGGGCGTATATAGCTACCATTCCCGAGTCAATAAGCCAAGCGTCATCTCTAAAGAAGGTTCCATTCGCCGAGTGTAATTTTTTTAGTGAGAGTTGTTATAGACAATACCCTAAATGATCAAAGAGTTCTTTTTAAACGTTTGCGGGCATCTCTGGTGTGGGATAGCTGGGTTTTATCACGTGATCCATCAAGGTTACGAGCTCTTTGAGAGTTCGTGTCCATACATTTTCGTTTTAGTATATCCCCGTAAAAATAAGTCATTTGGGGCCAAGTCGGGGAATTTTGTAGGCAGTTTAGTGGCGCCTCTTTGCGATCGGGGAATGTGTTCTCGAAAAATACTTGTACCCCTCCTGCGTTGTAAACAGGACAAGCGTCTTGCTGATACCAAATCTCCGCGAGGTCAATGTTTCGTGTTGGAACAGCAAGGTCGGAATTCACAGAGACGGATAACTCCCGCATTTACCTTATGCATCCCCGCTCCTCTATTGTTTAAGGATTAACTCCCCAGTAGCATCTAGACGAAAGTCGTTAGTGATACTGACATAGATAGAAGCTGTTTCTTTCTAGAACATGAGTTTTTCCATTTCTCTTCTTTTCTATCACATGTAATTAGGCCATTTATGATCCGTAGTCGCCAGCTCTGTATAAGATGCAATCATGGCAAGTCCTTTTGTAAGTTTGGTATGCAATAATTTAGATAATTACATAATTTAACATTTTTCTGACTAAGGCGTGGTTTTATCTTTTGGGGTGTCAATTCTCGAAATATACAAATTTGGGGCATTGATAATTCGCATATTTTTGTTGAACCTCCAACTGTTCAGTGTTTGGACGACAGTTTGTCACAGCAGAATAATTGGACCAGTTTTCTTCAATTTCGTGGTCAATACAAACCGGTCCAGACGCAACTATTTTAATGAATTTGCTTAAGAATTAGTTTAAATCATCTCCTGGGGATGTTCCACTTCGTCCTTGGTTTCGAAACTTTATGTATAGTACTATAGTCAGTTATTGAAAGAATAGGCGTAAATAAGGACATGAGACGGTTTAGGAATTAGTTTAAACCGTCTGCTGATGATGTCCCGTTTCGTCTTTGTTTTCGAAACTGGGTATATACTACTCTACTGAGTGTTTTAATAAACTGATCTCGCCTTTGCTTTAATATCGTTTTAAACAAACACCGCTCGCTCAGATCGAATCGTAACGAAGCACCCACATCGACTGCGTGATCTCGATACTCGAAATTGGAGATCATGATTCCTGTATTTCACGGTGGCTACCAGGCATACGAGTATACGCAACGTCGCCGGTAACCGTATCATTAGCTGCGTTTGGCTTCGGACTCCAAGACGTGGAGTTATTCAAATTAGCTTTCGTACATCGCACCAGATTACACTGCGCGTTGATTTACGCTGGTATTAGTAGTCGCCAACCCTTTAAGGTGAATTCTATTAAACGAATAGTTATTTAATGTCCCACGGCTGGTTTGTAAACCTTTCTAGCGTTTTGTGCTGTTGTGCAATGTAAAAAATAGATGGTTTGAAAAATCGGGTCTCTATTAAGTGTGTGTTATTTATGTAACAGCTACCGAAATTCAAATTTATACCCTGTGGCCTAGAAAATAAATTAAATGTGTTTTAGGCACCATCTTCAAAGGACTGTGGTTCTCTTAGGAAGAATTTTCGAATCTAATTCATTAGACATGAATTACGTTTTCTATTTGCGGTTTAAGTATGGACGTTTGATTTTAGGATACCCTGTATACCGGCCGATTTTTTTTTTTTTGGGATAAAAGTGTTCATTATTTTTTTATATTCCTCTGAACTAATGCTGTTAAGTGCCTTCGGTGATTTGTTTTTAACCTCTTCTATGTCCTGAAAACGATTTCCCTTTAGGTGTCTCTTCATTCTTGGGAATAAGAGAAAGTCAAAGAGGGCTAGGTCGGGCGAGTAAGGCGGCGCCAAATCGTCGTCATGGCGTATTTTTGTGAAAAACTGGTTAATTTTCAACGCTGTGTGGGCAAGCCCATTGTTATGATGATGAAGCAGTCCCCCGATCTCGAGAATTGAAGTCGTTTTTTTCTCACTGCTTCACGTAATCACTTTAGATGCACTATTGCTTTAGTACTATAGGCCCTGAGGAACAAATCCAACAAAAACAATTTCTCTGGCGTCGAAAGACATCATGGACTTTGGATTTCACTCGCCGTTTTTTTTTTTTTTTGGTCTGAGCGATGAAGGTGTCTTTCCTTGCCTGGACTACTGTTTTGTTTCAAGGTCATAGCCGTAACACCATTTCCTGGGATGACATTTGCCAAAAAATCAGGGTCAGTCTGTGCCCGTTCTTTCAATTCCTGGCACACCCTCAGAGGGTTCTCTTTGCCGCAACGCGTCTCATGTTCAAATCTTCAGTTAGTATTCTTTGGCATGAACTCCAGGAAATTCCAGTTATTTCCTCCACCCTGTTCTGGACGTTGGGGGGCGATCCGAACGAGATTCATTTCGAAATGACATTTGACCACTTCTGAAGTTAATTAGATTAGAGTTTCTTTTCGATAAGCTAAATAAGCTTCCCGAAGCACTAAAACTATATCTGCCACTCTTGTCTTTAACAAGCAAGAGAGTTTGATGTTGGCGCGTTATTCCTGCAGACGGATTACAAACGAAGGTGCATTGCGGTGGCACCCACGATCTCCCGACCTGATTCCCATGGGCTGTTTGCTATGGGGCTATATTAAATCTCGGATTTACAACAATGAGTGACAGAACAATGAACGGATAAACAAAGGAAAACCGGGTGCGAGAGTGATTAGAAAATATTGCAGAAAATATGATATTTATAGCGACTCAGCATATCGCGATAAGAGTAAATATTTGCATAAAAACTGGGGAATTTTTTCAAGTAGATTTTAACGTATTTATGTATACGTAATACAAATAAAACATCGTTTTTAAACTTTAATAGGATTCGGCTCGTGTTTCTTTGGAACACGTCGATAATTCACAAAATAAAACTAGTCCAAATTACACACCTCAACAGTATATTTCTTAATTGTGAAGCTATCCGGGATTGTGTGATAATTATTCCAACAGAACAAGGTCTATTGCAGGCGCTCTAATGAACGATTCGAAGTATATGATTATATCCCAAACGTCTCATTATTCCACGGTGAAAAAACAAGAATTATCGCTTTCAATAAGTGGTTGAAGAATGTTATTCTTCGGTCTTAATGGCATTTGTCAAGTCAACAGTTAGTTTTCTGTCGCCCGCTTCCAAATAGAATTATCCCGAGACACTTTTGACTTGATTATGGTTTCGAGTTATTAAAAATGTTAATCAAAGGTGGTCTTGAAATCGAAAACATCTGTCTTAGCTTATGTCATCCTCCGATTTTTAATTACAGGTACATTTTCTCCATAAAATGACCTGAGTCTAATATACCTTGATGATGCAGCAAGTGAGAAAAATAAAGCCATACTTACCTTTGTGAAGATATTTACTACCTGATTTGTTTACAACATATTTAAGTATAATTTTTGTTATCATACCTGCATGATATCCTTAGTAATCATTGTTACTTTTTTTACAATAAATACACAATTTTCTAGAGATCCGGGTACTAGATATTTTATAGTATAATAATAAAAAATAATTATATTGAACATCTACATTTGGAAACAATATCGGTAATAACGTCCTTTTTCGATCTAACCCATCTTACCGTAAAAGTCATTTACCTTCCCACCAAGGTAAGATAAAATAATGTACTTACCTTCGTACGGAAGTTATCACATTTTTTACCTGTAGTAAGATATTTATTGAAATGTTGTAATGTTATATAAACAGGGAAATTCCACACGCTAAACAGAAATCTGTCGCGATTAGAGAAATATAGAGATTAGTGTAAAGCAACAGTGGATAGTACACAGAATATCAACGTCAATTGCGCTAGCTGTATTTACCTTGAGCCTAATCTGAGGTATGAGGTTTCTATTGGATTACTTTGCAATTTAAAGTTAAATCCTTGGTAGTGGTAAGGGGTTACTATCCTGCTAAAGTTATGTCAGAAACTATCCTGAAATCCTCCTCTATATTAGAATATTTAAAATGTACCTGTTGTATATTTTTTAGTGGTATCTTATCTTATTTTTGTGGAAAGGTAATTGCTTATTTTGGTGCATAGAATTACACTAGGCACAACAATTGAGGGATGTAAAAGAATCCTAAATTTTTAGGTGATCTTCAAAGGGCTGTAACTTGGAGATACAGATACAGATAGTCGTCGTAGAGCAATCGAAGAAAAGCAAATTGAAGCTCCAAGTTTTTAGTTTTCGGGTCTCGAGTTAAAAAATTTTTACCATAGGCAGTTTTTGAGTAATAAAAAAGTCATCTGAAAAAAAATTTTAAATTTTTGCTTGGTTTTCAACAGGTCCATGGACTTCAATACATTTTTTTCAGAGATCTCATCATAAAGCTGTTTTAGATAATTGTATCCTCTTTAATTTGAGCTGTCTAAAAGCCTTGTAAGATGATTTTTCGCTGAGTTATCGTAGTTCAAAGCAAATGGAAGTTCTTTGAAAACCGGAAACTTGGAGTTTTAATTTGATTTTTTTTAAATTGCTCTGACTATTTTTCTCCATGTTAGCCCTTTGAATATCACCTAAAAATTTCGGATTTTTTTACGTCCCTGAATTATTGCGCCTAGTGTATCTTATTTGTATGCACATATTTATGTATTTTAATACTTATTTTTATAACGTTAGGTACCTTAAATGAACTCAAATATACGTTACCTTAGTGACAAGGTAAAGCAATTTTTTATATTTATCTTGACATTAAAGCCTGTTACAAAGTCTTTTCAAAAACTAACTACATTTCGAGAATCTAATACAAACAATTTAAAATAGCGTTTAAATATTTATATTTTGGAAAATATCGAAAATAAAACATCTGGAAATTATACTCAGGCTAATGTAAGTATTATTTATCGTAGTGCATCGAAAAAAATCTGCTCTTTCACATTCTGTAATAATGAAATGGGGTTGCTAGTAAAAAAATATCAATGACGTCATACCTCCTACACGAATCACCCTGTATGTATTAATTATATTTTAAAATGCGTGACTAAAAGTATAATTTGACGAGTTTGACAGTTTTCCCCAAAAATTATTCATTGAATTTTTAACAAATTTATTCATTATTTTACGAAAGCACTTTATAATGGGTAGTATACATAGAAGTCATTCTGTATTGTTTTTAGAAGACTTTTTAGAAGTTTTTTCGTCATCGATTTTCATCAAAGTTTTAAAGATACATTCAGAATATTTATTAACAAATTAAGCGAATTAAAACGGCGGCCGACCCTTATCGGTCTCAATCAGACGGCGACAATTACGTCCAAACGGACCCGAGTTACGTGAAAAAACTCGAATAATTACGAAAACCAACACACCGGTTTGTATTTTTGTTATCTTTCCACTCTACCTGTCGTGGCGTAGCAATTTCCTGGGGTACCAATTAATACAAACATGGTAGCCGGTGTATACTCCAATTAATCGAGCGTGCTGCGGCCGTGTCGTCGTCCGCGCTACCAATTCCCAGGTTGCGTGATCGCAGCGACCTTTGCGTGGATATATCGTCCTAACAAAACACTGTCGGTCGGTCGCGAGACGAATCGTTTATGAAGACACCTGTTCGTTCGGGTTTGGCAGCTTGGCAGCCCTGGATTTGATAATTGCCGTGCGTGGGGGGTTGGGGGTGGATTGACGGACGTTGCGTGCCGCTTCGCAGGAGCGTTCCCCGATTTGTTAGCTAATCTATGTTTGTGCGGTTTCTTGAAAAGAAAACGCGATATCTTTCGAAGGGAGGGATGACGTGGCATGTGCCCACGAACGCCAATGTCTGCGAAGGAGCAGACCGGGAATAATGCAATTTTGCCAAAAACAACTGTCGATACAACATATCTAGTATACTTTTTAGAACACTAGGCACACAAATTAAGGGATGTAAAAAAATTTTTAGGTGATTTTCAAAGGGCTGTAACTTGGAGAAAACTAGATGCAGAGCAATTTTAAAAAAAGCAAATTGAAGCTCCAAGTTTCTAGTTCTCAGATCTTGAGATCAACATTTTTCCCAATCAGCAGTTTTTGAGTTGCCTTTCAAAAGGCCCACGGACTTCAATAAATTGTTTTCAGTGATTTCATCATAAAGCTTTTTTAGATGATTTTATCCTCTTTAATTTGAGCTGTCTAAAAGCCTTGTACGATGATTTTTTGCTGAGTTATCGGCATTCAAAGCGAAAGAGTCACAGTTTTGACTTTGGTAATTAATTACTCCGGAAATAATCATCGTACAGAAAATTTGAAAATCACCTAAATATTTATAATTTTTTTATATCCCTTAATTTTTGTGCCTAGTGTATAGATGAAGGAATTTTTAAATAACGTATTTTTGATGTTCATCACTTTCGATAACTAATTTTTAATAGAATATAAAAATAATTGCCTACACATACAGTAAGAAGTCGGTTTAAGGTAGAAATTATGTATTTTTCACGTCATATTTCAAATAGACCTAGGTTATTATTCTTTGTCCAAATATAGTCGGGAATATTTATTATATTAGAATACTTTTAATTAAGACACAACTCACTAAACTAATGCATAATCTAGTGAGGTTGATTAAAAAAGTTGTATTCTACATATTTTCCAAATTTCATAATCGAGTCAGAATTTTGTCAAAAAAATTGTTTTTTAAAAATATATGTAATAGTTGGGCGTCATGTTAAATTTTTGCCTGCCTTTCAAAAACCCCAAGGACTTTTTGAATAAATTTCTTTCAGTGATTTCATCACAATACTTTTTAGATAATTTTATCCTCTTTAATTTTAGTGGCTTAAAAGCCTTTACGATGATTTTCGCTGAGTTGTCGCTCAAAACAAAAAAGTCAGTTTTGACTGATTTCTTTTGAAAATGTTTTCTTACAATAATTAACATTTTTTGATAAAAAAAAATGGATTATTGCTAAAAGAACATTGTCAACCTCATAAAATTAATAAGAAATGAAAAATTCATCCCTAAATTGATTTTTAGCCAAAAAGACAAATTTAATCATTCTGAACACAATGAAAAAAAAAAGATCGCAGCGCTTTAAAATTTCAGGGTTTCTTTGGGACACTTTGAGGTTGAAAAGAAGCAATCAACATCCTTAGTCTATTCATTATTTGCAATGTTATGCTAAGTTAAGCGAATATCCCTAAATACGCAATTTTTTACCTCTCTTTCAATCAACATTCTCTCATCGAATTTTTTTCTTTTATCAAAAACCGAAAACTACAACTTAGAAAGAATACTTTGCAGTTTTAAAACTCTTCTTAAATTTTTTGTGCAATTATTATTTGCCGAGTAATTAATTACCAAAATCAAAACTGACTTTTTGCTTTGAACGACGATAACTCAAGCGAAAAATCATCGTACAAGGCTTTTAGACCCCTCACATTAAAGAGGATAAAATAGTCTAACAAAGCTTTATGATGAAATCAATGAAAACAATTTATTATAGTTCGTGGACTTTTTGAAAAGCAAGCAAAAATTAGGAAACATTTTCTTCAGATGGTTTCCTTATGATTACTTAAAAACTGCTGATTGTAAAAAAAATGTGAACTCAAAAACTGAAAACTAGAAACTTGGAGTTTCAGTTTGCTTTTTTTTTTTAAATCTCTCTGCGATTATTTTTCTCCAAGTTACAGCCCCTCGAAAAACATCTAAAAATCTACGATTTTTTTACATCCCTTAATTTTTGTGCCTAGTGTAGTTCTATGACGTTCAAATAACATCAATATATCGACGAATTGCTGTGGATGAGTCGAACCAATACATGCAATATTCTGCCTTCAATTATGTACGTGAATGTTATATAATAATTTACGTAGTGATGAGAATTTCACCAGGGAATCAAGGACGGGGGGAACAAGGTGTTCTGGGGCGTCGAATTAAATAAAAATACGACTTTATAGAATGTAGTTTATTAATGGACACCTAATATTAATAATATACACTAATATAGTTGGATGGCCTTTTTACAGCAAATTTAGTTTTTGTACAAATGTTTTGTACGACAACTAGGCGTATTCTGATACTGTAAAGTCGAAGAGTCCCGCGCGCAGTGGCGTAGCTCGCCCGGCGATCGGGGGTCTGTCCCACTCAATAGTTCAGCTCTTGTAACGTAACATGTAATGTCTCTATCCAGATATATACAAGCGTTAAGCTACTTTATACATTTACTTTATAAATACCGTAATATTCATATTTATATAAATAAATTGGGTGTATTTGATTGGCACTTAGTAAAATATTTAAAATTATAAGAAAAATGTACAAAGGAAATTTTAGACGAGACCTTTTTTCAAGGGTGTGAGAGGTTTAAATAAAATAATGAATGCTCAGAATGTATTTACAGGTGTGTTCATTATTTTATAAAAAGGATCTGACGATAAAGCCTTCTCGTTTACAGTATGTACAATTTTATTCAAATGTTTACAGTAATTCAGGACCACGGAAACAAATAACATCAACAGCGAGGCGGCAAAGCGATATTCGGTGCATATGACAGGGCCGTACTCGCCCTTCTGGTCATCGGGGGGCCGCCCCAGTAAATGGTCGTATAGTGGCCTATTTTTCATAGTTTAACCGAGTATCGCCTGTTTGATAACAAAATTACACAGTAAATTTAATATAAATATAAATTGCACAAATTTTCGCGGTTTTTCGTGTATTAAACAAAACGTCGGACCCCTGTGATGCCTAGGCTGCTAAACTTAAACAAAGAAATTTGATAACAATAAAATAAATGTTTGTTCATTGGTCACAACCGTGGCTTGGTTCAGGACGAACTCGCTAGGGTCAAGGACGGCTGATGTTGAGTAGCGCGAGAGTTGTCGCGTCATCTTCACCCTGGCTCGCCCTTCCCGAGCCAAATGTCAAATCTCCAACGTCAATAAATAGAAAATAAAAAGAGTATATCTATCACTTAGTATTTACACGCGGTTATTCTCTGGCTCTCTTGGCCAGAGCCTTTGCCAGCTACCAAACTAGACCCTCGTTCAGCTGCTGGGGGTTATCGGAGAAATTCCCCGGCGACATGAACTCCGGACTGCCTCCCCTGCCTCCGCCGTTGCCCTGCATCATCTCCGGTCCGGGGCCCTGCTGCCCCATGAACTGCCCTTGTTCACTGGGCATGCCGCCGAAATCGCCGCCCATCTGCATGGGGCCACCGTGGTCCATGGGACCGCCTGCAAGAAGAACATCCGTTAGTGGTCAGTTTTACATTTTTATGGGAGGGGTGGATTATTTACCTCCTTGTCCGAAGGGAATTCCCTGTCCTCCTGGTCCCCCGCCCGGGTGGTGGCCGGGGAAGAAGGGGGGACCGTCGTGGGGGTGAAACGGCGGGCCGCCGTACCCGAATTCGAATTTGCCGTCTGCGAAGTAGGGGAAACCTGGCGGGCCGTCCTCGAGGCCTCCTGGGGAGAGGTTCATGGGGAAACCGCGCATCTTTCTCGAACCGCCGAAGAACGGGCCTCTGCCCATCGACGTGAGCTGCTTGAGTCGCCTTTCTTTTGAGCGTTTGTTCTGGAACCAGACCTGGAACAAATCGGAGCGTTATTTTTTATATCGGACATTATATAGTGTTATCATCATTGGTCGATAATGCGTCGTATACTTTTTGAGGGACATACGTCACAACGTTCTTTTTTCTTACGCAGTCTGAACGATATATTTCGAATCGATGAATTTTGAATAGGGTAGTTCAAATTTGAAGTTTGGAAATTTTAGAGACGGGGCGTTTCTTAAGAATGTGCACTTTAAACTGAAGTATTTCAATATGCAAGTATAGTATCAAAGAATGGCAGAAACAGTTTGAATGCACTTGTTTTAACTAGGATCGAGTATATTAAAAAATCGGTACATTCATATATTTTTCAAAGTGTATTACAGGTGGTATTCTTTGTATGGAACATCCTATATCTTACTACGCAATTTGTTTGCACATTTAATGTGATTATGACTTGAATGAATGTTGGGATCTGGTTAGTCAACCAAATCAATAGGTTATTGCCATTTTTGATCTTTTTTAAAGTGGATATTTCCAAGAAATGCTCTGTATATCTGAAATGGAAGAGATAGAAGGCCGCTTTGCGTTATTGCGAAAGTTTGCGCCATTTATTTTCTTTTTCAAAAATCAGCATCACTTTTTTAGTATATTTTATAGTTTTCGGGGAAACTTCAAGTCCAGTCGAATTTAAACCACTCTGTACATCTCGAAATGACGGAATAGTAGAAACAGCTCTTCTATTTAATGTATATATATATATATATTTTTAATACAGAAGTTAACGTAGTTAATTTTCTAAGTACAATTTGACGATTTATGACATAATGTTTATAAAATTTTGCTAGATTGAAACTCCGTATATGTAAAAAGTAATCCGAAACTTTGTCATTGCCTAATATACACTTTTATTTTTATCAACACTATACACTAGGCACAAAAATTATGGGATGTAAAAAAATCCTAAATTTTTAGATTATTTTCAGAGGGCTGTAACTTGGAGAAAAATAGTCGCAGAGCAATTTAAAAAAAAGCAAAACGAAGCTCGAAGTTTGTAGTTTTCAGATATTGAGTTCAAAATTATTTACCATCAGCATTTTTTAAGTAGTCATAAAAAAATCATCTGGAAAGATAATTCCAAATATTTGCTTGCCTTTCCTGAGGTCCACGGATTTCAATAAATGTTTTTCAGTGATCTCATCATAAAGCGTTTTTAGGTAATTTTATCTTCTTTAATTTGAACAGTCTAATAGCCTTTTACGATGGTTTTTCGAGTTATCGTCGTTCAAAGCAAAAAAATCATTTTGAATTTTTGTTTGAATTTTTTTTTCATTTTTATTTCTTATAATAATTAAAACATATTTTGATTAAGAATATGGGTTATTCTTAAAAAACAATTTTCAACGACAAAAAATTAATAAAAAACGAAAGATTCGTCCTTAAATTCATTTTTAGCCCAAACGAATATTCAGTTATTCCGAATACAATAAAAAAATTGCAACACCTTGAGATTTTCAGGGTTTCTTTGGGATACTTTCAGGTCATGGAATACTAGATTGAGGAAAGGAAACAGTCAATATCCTTAGTTTGTTCATTATATGTAAAGTTATGCCAAGTTAAGCGAATATCCTTACAGTGGTGTTCAGATAAATAGCACATGGGCGTTTTTCATTATAAATCTTGTTTCTATAATTTCAATGTTGCTTAAAGAAACAAGGTAAAAATAGGATGCAGCAAAATATTTTATTTCCTGTTCAGCAAAAGAACAACATAACTAGGAAATACATTTCATAAAGAAAACTAAAATAAAAATATGAAAAGTAAGTGTTCAACTAAATAGCACAGTGTAATTACTGAAACTTATCAGTACAACTAAAAAAATATCACAAAACATAACAATACCTACAATTTAGTTTAATATTTAGTAGGGTAATCCTTATTTTGAATTACAGCCAAACATCGCTTTGGTAAAACTTTCTACCAAACGTTTGCGTCGTTCTATAGGAATACTCTTCCAAGCAGTCTTTACAGCAGGCCACAAGTCGCCTGAATTAGATATTTTTCGTTTTTATAATTAGGTCTGCGTCATTCAAAAGGTTCTCAATCGGATTGAGGTCGGGGCTTTGAGCGGATTAATCAAGGACAGAAATTTTGTTCTCGGATAGCCGAGTCTTCACTAAACGAGAACAGTGTTTGGGGTCGTTATCCTGCATGAAGCGCCATATTACTGGCATGCATTCATCGTAATAAGGTTCCATGGTATTCTGTAGAGTCTGTTTATATTTAAAGTTGTCGAAAATACCGTCAATTTTTTCAATAGGCCCAACACCATGCCACGACATTGCGGCCCAAACCATGATACTACCACCCCCATGTTTGATGGTCTTAATTGTATACCTAGGATTATACTCCTGGGTTCCTCGACCTTCGCACATACCTTGTGTACCATTGTGCGAAGGCTGCTCAAATTAAAGAGGATAAAAGTATCTCATCATCATCATGAGGTCATAAGTCCTAAGACTGGTTGGACGCTAACCTCCAGCTTCTCCTATCTTGTGCTAACCTACGCATTTCGCTAATTGTGCTACAACCTACATCCCTTACTATTTGCGAGCAGTAGTCTAATCTGGGCCTACCTCTGCCTTTCTTCACTCCTATTTCTGTCTCCAAAATATCGCGGACGATTCCCCCATGTCTCAGCAAGTGGCCTACCATTCTATCTCTTCTTTTCTTTATGTTTTTCCACATACTTCTTTTCTCGCCGACTTTCTCCAATACTTCTTCGTTTCTAACCCTATCAGTCCATGGTATTTTCATCATTCTTCGGTAACACCACATCTCAAAAGCTTCTAACTTCTTCCTACTTGCTTCCCCTACCATCCAGGTTTCGCAACCGTATAGTGCCGTGCTCCATACATACGTTTTCAAAAATGTTTTCCTTGTTTCTAAGTTTATTACCCCCGAGCATAAAAGTATCTAAAAAAACTTTATGATGAAATCACTGAAGAAACTCGGGGCTTCAATTTGCTTTGTTTAAAATTGTTCCGCGACTATTTTTCTCCAAGTTACAGCTCTTTGAAAATCACCTAAAAATTCAGGATTTTTTTACACTCCTTAATTTTTCTGTCTAGTGTACTTCTAAGTATTATTCCAACGGTGAAAACTATTCCCAAAAATAGGTCTGCGTTTTCGCGTATTCATAACACCCTCCTCCTTCTTAACATGGTCCCGATTTTATGGCACATTCATGGAGCAACCATAAAAGCGAGTGTCGTAAACCCGTATGCAGATCGATTTTAATACGCTATAAGTTCGAATAAATATAGAGGCGAATTCCACGGGACCTTATGGAAAATCCGTTGGCTTCGCATATTTCGAGCTGTGATTTACGCATAGTAAAAACATCAGAAATGGCCATAAACTCTTCTTAACTACTTCAAAGAACCACGAGGGACGGAAGAGAGACGAAAAAGAAAAACAACAAAAAAAAAATAAAAAAAGAAACAAAGGCGGGTGGAGAAAAGAGCCCGAGAATCGGTCAAATAAAAATTTGACGTTTATATTTTTTAAGAGGCCTTTGAGAGGGCCCGACAATAAACTAAGGAAATCTTAACACCTGAATATATAAAAATATAAAATATTTATAAAGTCGTAAAACACATATTAAAAATAATATTTATATATCTGAAAAAGTACCGCCATTGGATTTTACGGCTCGGATGACTTGTTTACGACGGCCGCACTCAAAAGTCGAGAAGGCCATGAATTCCCGTATATAATGCGAGTGCGCTGCGGCGTTAGTATTTCGTTTTTCGACGGCGTGCGACTTTCTCGGTTGGTTTTCATAAATTATGACGGCCCTGCCACATCAGGCTAGAATTCCTAGATACGCACGTGGTCGGGAAAAAAATCGTTTCTTCGTCAGGTCATTACGTGAAACAAAGCGTAACGTATAGTACGGGGTGTCCTGCGTATCCATGTCGACGAACGAAAAGCGAAATTGTCACGAAAAAAAGAATTCCTAGATACACCCGTGGGCGGGAGAAAATTCGTTTCTTTGTTAGGTCATTACGTGAAACAAAGCGTAACGTATAGTACGGGGTGTCCCGAGGATCCATGTCGACGAACGAAAAACGAAAAGGCCACGAAAATGAATTCCTAGATACACCCGTGGACGGGAGAAAATTCGTTTCCTTGTCAGATCATTACGTGAAACAAAGCGTAACGTATAGTACGGGGTGTCTTGCCTATCCATGTCCACGTACGAAGAGCGAAAAGGTCGCGAAAAGTCACACAATGTATAGACAAAAGTCAAGCAACTATTATATTATATTCCATATTTTAAAGAAACGTAATATCCAGACAGATATCCTAATTCAATAATAAACAATTCATATCCTTTATATATGTAGATAAAACTTGGTATAAGAAAAACGTAGCAAAATTAAATGCAGTAGTTAATAACCGATAACAAGGTGACAAAAGTTAGGCAACCGATGAACCAATCGGGGAAACCCCTGAAAGTAAGGTCTATTAACGAGCAAGTGAGACATACATGCGCATTACAGAATTGTGCTAGCGCTATAAATAACCAGTGGCGAAGCGTCCATTAAGGCTGTAAAGCTAGCTAAATTGCACATCATTCCTCGCGTACTCCCCTCTCCCTTCACTGCACCCCGCCGATCTCGATAAAGTCCGTTAAAGCCAAGCCGTCGCCGACTCCGTCGGAGAGTTAGCCCAGGCAGCGCACACGCATGGCCGGTTACCGACATGCCGACGCGAAGAATGATATGCAATCCTGCCAGCCTCACAGCCTTAATGGACGCTTCGCCACTGTAAATAACAAATGCCTTACAGCCATGTCGCGGAAAACGTATTCTAACGATGTAAAATTAGCAACTGTCAGAATGAGTGAGCAGGGTACATCACAAGCAAATATTAGTAAACAATTTAATACAAATAAATCAGTAATATCCCGCATCTTGAAACATTATCAGGATAGACAAACAGTCGCAACTTCCCCCCGTTCTGGCCAGCTTCGGAAAACGACGAAAAAAGAAGATTTTACATTAATTTGACGTTAATTTGTCGGAAAAGTAAACAGGACCCATTTGCAACTGCGGCTCAAATTAGAGCAGATTTAGGACTCGGGGTGCGTTCAAGAACTGTCAGCAGAAGCCTAGTATCAGCAGGCTTGGATGCATAAAGACCGGTCAAAAAAAACGTTATTGAGTAAGAAAAATGCATAGGCCCGATTTAAATTTGCACGTGACCACTTACACTGGACTGCTGAAAAATGGAAAACTGTTTTGTTCAGTGATGAAGCGAAGTTTAATCTCATAGGAAGTAAGTGTCTGTGTATGACGTCCTCCTGACCAGAGATTTAATCCACGATGTTGTATTAAAACGGTGAAACGTGGAGAAGGTCATGTATTACTGTGGGGTTGTTTCTCAGGTTTTGGGATAGGACCATTATTTAAAATAGAGGGTATAATGAATCAATTTAAGTACAGAGATATATTGCAGAATGTTATGTTACCTCATGCCGAATGGGAAATTCCATTATTCTTTCAGCATTACAACGATCCAAAACATACAGCAAAGCTCATAAAAACTTGGTTTAGGGACAATAACGTTCAAGGTTTACCATGACCGGTTCAGTCTCCGGCCTTAAATCCAATGGAAAATTTATTGTAAACGGACAAGTTCGACAAAACAACGTCCTTTCAAATCGCCAAGAATTCTTCCTAGTTCTTTCTAATGCATGGCAACAGATCTCTCCCAAAATAAGAGACAATTTGATATCATCTATGCCGCACAGATGTATATATTATTTATCTGTAAGAAGATTAATAAAATATGTTTTCTATGCTTATTGTGTATCTGTAAATCTCTGATGAACTGCGCGTCAAGCATAGGAACAAGTCTCAAAACTGCGATATCGGATCACCCATGAAGTGCGCAATAAATAGTCTGGTCTAAGTAAAAAGCCGAATGCTGCCCTCACTGTTTTTTTTTCTAGGCATACATAGAGAATCTCACACTTTTTCATATTATTGACAAGCAGTACATTGGCTTCATTCCACTGTTTTGTTGATTTGTCAAAGCAACATTTACTTACTTTACCCTTACTGACTATTCTACACTTACTGAAGAATTTATGGAAGAAAAAAATAGTTATAAGAAGGACTCCTAGAGCTGTAGAAATATTATGCCTTCAGTATAACTGAACCTATATCACAAGGCATGTAGTATCAAGACTACGTGGAGCACAAAGCTCCAAATGTTCCAGGAATAGGTTTTTCCAGGAACAGAAGTTTGAAGGAAAATAGTAAGTTTAATAGCTTTAGGACTCAAGATTCTAACGACTAATAGCTGCGATGTCGAAGATCCAAAGAGATTTGCACAGAAAGTTTCTTCACTTACGATTTCTTTAATTTGCTTAGAAACCGTGTAAGCATTTCTTCCTATATTTATAAGAACGTTAAATAATTGGTCGTGATAAAGTATTTTATTAACAAAGCGACAAATAATGGATACAGTCACCTCTTGCTAGACATGAATGCACCCTTCTCAATTTTTTTATAGGATTATTATCTTCTGAAACTAGAAGTATAGAATTTTAAAATTTGCGGCTAATCTCGTATATTCCTACCATAAAATAGTTGATTAAAAAACATAGGTCACGCATGGAACTGGTGTTACTTTCTCGCTTTTTAGCTCTGCGAATAATTAACTATCTAATTATAACCTCTCATCTTCTCCCCGGCCCATCTAGAAAACCTCGACGACGAAAAGGCATTCTAACAGGACCACACCTTAGTTTCACGAGCGATTTATCCCCGCATTGGCTCGCATACACCTCGACGCACTCGAGTTGTTTCCAAATGGAAATCCAGGCCGGTTTGATGTATGTGCTATGAATGAGACGTCGCCAGATAACAT
Source organism: Rosalia funebris (assembly GCA_037954035.1). NCBI lineage: Eukaryota > Metazoa > Arthropoda > Insecta > Coleoptera > Cerambycidae > Rosalia > Rosalia funebris. The sequence goes on along the minus strand of JAZFAV010000003.1, from coordinate 24,309,275 downwards.
TTAAATGCGTCCCCTTAATTTGAACGGGTTTATTTTCCAACGCGGTAGCTTGAGGAGAAAATGGGAAATTCCTCGAGGCGGTACACGCGTGTCGATGCCATTTTGTCCGGGTCTGTTCTGGAATTGAGCGATATTTCGTCGCCGGTACACGGAGAGAAGGGGTTTTTGAAATGTACACTCGTCAAAGTTGTGCTTTGCTCCGTGATGCCCCCCCCCCCCGTTTTCTTAGATTTCCACAGTTAATGATTGTGGGTTGTGGTTTTACCATTCGTTGTTTCTGTGTGCCCTTCTCCCCCTCGTATCTCGTAGAATATCACTACAGACATCCCTTATAGTATTTATTAAGTCTCCATAGAGGCAAAATCACCCAACTTTTTTACACGCGCTATGAATTCTTTAATTTAGAAAAAATATATACTAGATTTTTAAACAGAAACTAAAAAACTCACCTCCTCTCCATCAGTAGACCTTACACTTATTCAAATTTTCCACAGATATCCCTTGGGTTCCTACTAAGTCAATCTAAAGGCATATTTTCCCAAACATTTTTCTCAATAGAGACATTCTAGATTTACACTCTCCTAGTAGACTCTTCGCCGTCTCGATATTCCCACATAAAAATTTGTCTTGAAGTCTCTATTTAGCCACCCTAGAGTCGATTCTTTTTTACAGATTCTACAATTTTTTTTATTTGAAGAAGAAAATAACACCCGCTCCTTATAGATCTTATGCTTAATCGGTATGTACCACAGACTTCTATTGGAGCCCCTATGTTACTCTGAATGTAGGACTGAATTTGTTTTATCGATGCTACAAATTTTTTTATGAAAAAAGGACGAACATTAAAGAATATTCCCTTTTTCTCCACTCTTTTAGTAGGCTTAACCTGGATATTTCCCACAAACATCTCTTGATGTCTCTGTTTAGTCACTCTAGGAACAAATATACTCTTCATACATATACTGTGATTGTTTTTCTTGAGAAAACTGCAGGAAGTATACTCAATATTTACCACAGACACAGAATTTCTATGTCACTGTATACTGTGTGAACTGGTGTATTATTTTGATGAAACAATTATTCTCTATTTCGCCAAATGCAGCCGTTTTTTCTTGATTTCAATTTCCTTTTTCAAAATAATCGATGCAAATTATCCCACGCGCATCCCAAAAAGCTGACGCCATGACCTTGTCCGCACATGGAACTGTCTTCATCTTCATTGGGGCCGATTCTCCCCTTTCAATCCATTGCTTTGACTTTGTCTCAGGCGTGAAGTAATAGATCCATGTTTCATCCATGGTCATGAATCGAAAAACTCGGCTTTATTCCTGGGAAACTTCGCAAACACTCAATTGAAACATTCTCATGACGCTGTTTTTGTTCCATTGTGAATAATCGCGGCACCCATCTTGTGCACAGCTTTTTCATCTTAAAATTTTGAGTCAATATTCGATGTACAGCATTTTTTGAGATACCTACCATGTCTACTAGCTCGCGCACTTTCAATCGACGGTCATCCAATATCATTTTGTGGATTCTCTTCACCATTTCTGGCGTGGTTACCTCATTTGGTCTTGACAGCTCCTTTAAGCTCTGCCATCCAATATTTTGCTGTCGTAAACGAAGAAGCAGACTCCCCCAGAGTAGAATCTAGCTCCGCTTTGATATCGTTTGGACTTAGGCCTTTCTAGTGATGTATTGCATCACATAACGATGTAAATTATTTCCATGCTTACGAATTCACTGAGAGCGTTCACTATTGATGGCTGTCAAACAAATACTACACAACGTAGCGTCGTCAAATTTAAGCTTTATAAAGTTGATACTTTCTACCATTCTAGTCATTCTTTTCAAACAACAACCGCCATCTATACGCCAGGTCGGGTACTTATGGAACGACCCTCGTATATGCCTACTCATAGGCCGTTCTATGTTGTCGCGATTAATCGTGACAAAACTGACCCGAACATAAAATGTAAATAAAATCGTTTTCAAGTCTACGGTCGTGAGTTTTATACGATGGTGAGTCAGTAAACCGACTCCCAAGAACCCAGTAACCCGGCCGGTCCCTAACTCGGCATATAAAATTTATATTTCTGAAATATTAGCGGAACGAATACCATCCAACGCTCTGTGTTATACTCGGTGGGTTTGGGAAATCGAACGGTCGCGGTCGTGTTCTCGATTCCGTAAGGGAAGAATAACGATGAGCAGGCTTTGCTCATTATATACTACTGTATTTAATGAATTAAGTTACCCAGTTATACTTAGTTAATTACAAGTACATAGCGTGCTATTTTTAACCCATTGAGTATTTATTATACCTATGTTGGTTTAATAGAAATTATAAGCTTAAAGTAATTGGAAAATCGTCGGGAATGTTGTGATTACCACAGATTAATTAAAAAGAATGCAAATAAATAGCAGAATTATGTATAATTTAAATTATCGAACGTTTTCTTAGTTTGGATCTAATCAATTAATACGGAGATGGTTATTCCACGGTGTTACTTATGTATCACAAGAAACAAGTGTAAGAAGATAGTGTAGATATTCAGAGAGCTATATATGTTTACACATATAGACGTCGCGGAGCAACGATCTTTTGCCTAAACGAATTTTTAAGCAAGAACTCGTTGCTCCCCGACGTCTATACCCGTAAATATGTAGATTTCTATGAATATGCAGTATCAATACTATCAATATACAACGCTGTAGCATTTTTACACAAAATAATGTTGCATCAACTGCAGTTTTTGGGTGTCGGAATCCGCAAGAAAGGAAGCCTCGACGTATATTTCTGTTTTCGCCCGGTATCCGGCTAATGGTCTTAAAATATGAGCGTGGCGAATGTGTAGAACAAACCGCCGTCCCGCACACGCATTTGTCGGGTATCGGATACGCACCCCTACGGCTTTGTTGGACGGCGGGGCGTCTTTGTGTTGCCGCACGACGGTTAGGTCCAGAGCCCGGGGCGCCCCTTTTCGTGGACGCCGGGACCTCTCGGAGAACCCGAAACTCCCACGAAACGTGTCAATTTGGTGGTGCCGCTATCCCGAGGAGGCACGCACTTCGTGAGGTGTACGCGGTCAAGAAACACAGCGGATCAGATTTCTTTCAAATTCACAATCAAGTTTTACTCAGGATACTGATTAAGAATGTATATGAATAATAAACAGTTTTAAAACCTTAAAACGGACTTTTCCGCACGTAGAACATCTCTATCTCGAAATTTAGTGGTCAAGAAAAAATAAACTATAATATAAAAAAATATAATACAGGCGGAAATTTTGAAATGTGCGGGACAGAAAGTAGTAAATAGGATGTTTGAACTGGTAAAATACATATACGAAACGGGCGAGATGCCGGAGGATTATAAGAGGAACATTATCGTTACTATACCGAAAAAGAGAGGAGCCGACAAATGCGAGAACTTTAGAACGATTAGCCTAACCTCCCATGCGTCAAAAATCTTAACCAGAATAGTGCAGAAGAGGATGGAAAATAGAGCGGAGGAAATACTAGGAGAAGACCAATTCGGGTTTAGGCGAAATAGGGGAACTCGCGAAGCTATTCTAGCGCTAAGAGTAATGTTAGAGAAAATAATAGAAAAAGGAAAGAACGCTTATATAGGATTTGTAGATTTAGAAAAAGCTTTTGATAACGTAAGATGGGAAAAAATGTTCGAGATACTAAAGAGCGCGGGAATGAAGTATAGAGATAGGAGAGTAGTACACAATCTATACAAAGAGCAAACTGCTGTTATAGAAGTAGAAGGGGAAAAAAGGGAAGTAGGTATTAGGAAAGGAGTAAGACAAGGATGTACGCTATCACCACTAATTTTTAATCTGTAAATCGAAGAGGCGATTAATGTGGTAAAAGATAGAGTGGATTTCGGGATTAAAGTACAGGGACAGAAACTAAAAATGCTGAGATTCGCGGATGATATAGCAGTATTAGCATCTAGTAAGGAGGAATTAGAATCAGCATTGAACGAAATGGAGGCAGTGTTGACAGAGGAATACGTAATGAGGGTGAATAAAAACAAAACTAAAGTGTTAGTGTGCAAAGGGCGCGAGAGCAGAGCAAAAACGAAAGTACAAATTAATAACGAAAGATTGGAGGAAGTTAAAGACTTCACTTATTTAGGAAGTAAAATAAATTGGGATGGAAGAAGCGATAAAGACATAAAACAAAGAATAGCGTAGGGTCGAGTAGCTTTTAACAAAAAGAAAGCACTTTTATGCTCGGGGGCAATAAACTTAGAAACAAGGAAGAGATTTTTGAAAACGTATGTATGGAGCACGGCACTATACGGTTGCGAAACCTGGACGGTAGGGGAAGCAAGTAGGAAGAAATTAGAAGCTTTTGAGATGTGGTGTTACCGAGGAATGATGAAAATACCATGGACTGATAGGGTTAGAAACGAAGAAGTATTGGAGAAAGTCGGCGAGAAAAGAAGTATGTGGAAAAACATAAAAAAGAGAAGAGATAGAATGGTAGGCCACTTGCTGAGACATGGGGGAATAGTCCGCGATATTTTGGAAGCAGAAATAGGAGTGAAGAAAGGCAGAGGTAGGCCTAGATTAGACTACTGCTCGCAAATAATAAGGGATGTAGGTTGTAGCACAATTAGCGAAATGCGTAGGTTAGCACAAGATAGGAGAAGCTGGAGGTTAGCGTCCAACCAGTCTTAGGACTGATGACCTCATGATGAGGATAAAAAAAATATATAATAAAAATAAAAAAAAAACACATAAATGCAGAATATGTGTTTTATGTGACAGTTTTACTTTTTTAAAATAGTCCACCGTCGTGCTTTCTCGTGGCCCATGGACAGGGTGGGGTGTGGTCCTATCCACCTCGAAATCAATAGATGTCGTCTGGTAGACGTCCCTAATCAGAATCAGTCGAAACCCGATCGATCCGACACGATTTAATTGAGTGATTGCGCTAACAAAAAAAATTCTCAAATAGTCCACCATTGTACTTTCTCATGACCCATGTACATGTTAAAGTGTGTTCTATCCACCTCAAAATCATTAGGTGTCGTCTGGGAGACGTCTCCAATTAGAATCAGTCAAAACCCGATCCATCCGACAGGATTTAATTGAGTTATCGTGCTAACAAGAGCACAAGAATAAATGCCGACGACAACGACAACGACATACACAGCAAACATTTTTTAAAACCCATTTTTTTTTTGGTTTTTGGGCCGAAAAACGAAAAATAAACCAAAAAAAAGTTTTCACTTTTTCTTTACACGATTGCATTTTCCGCGTATAGTGGAGTGCGGAAAAGTAATAATAATAACGGTTTATTGTCTAGAAGAATCCATTTACAGGAGAAAGTGCGGAAATGAATATATTTACAAAAATAAATAAAATATATACATGTGTATAAGTAAAAACAAAAAATAACTGTAAATAACTTTAAACATAACTAAATAGTGGAGTAATAATGGGGTACTAAGGATCAGATGATGTATACTTAATTTTCTTTTTCTGGTTCTCAATTTTCTTTAAATAAACTGTACATTTATTGTTATATATAAAATGATTTACACAGAATCTATTTTTAATTGTTGTTTAGCCTCAATACAATTTAAGCATTTAAAATTATTCTATCTACGCAGGATTCGGTAGAATGGTCTGATGTGGTACACTTTAAACATTTACCTGGATTTGCACAATTATCAGCGTGATGGTCAAAACTACCACATTTGAAACATTCGAAAACGCCTAGGTACATATTTGAAGACTCTACACTTAGCTCAGTCAATGAAAGAAGAATTTTGTTGCACAATTTTTTTAAATGTTTCAGGATAACACTAAATTTAGTTTTCATCTTCTTTATAACTTTTACTTCATATTCATCATACAAAAATTTTTTTAAATCGGGAGCCTTGATTTTATAATTTTTATGCAGTTTATTTCCTGAAGCTTTTTTTATAATTTCTTGTTCTTTATTTCTTTTATATATTATTATAACTCCTCCTGGCTTAATATTTTTTAGCTTTTTTATTCCAACTTCGAAGTTCGCTGGTTTCAAACTTTTCTGTATAGCTTCTTCAGACTTTTTACATTCTTGATTAGCCTTCGGTTTTATGATCACTACTTTCTCAGCAACAGCATCGGCAAGAGTTTTATGTGTTTTTGACAAATTATCATGTACAGTGTTATTATTAGATCGAAGAATATTTTTAAGATCTCTCTTACGACGTAGGATTGTAGATTTTCAAAATCTCTGGCAATTTTAGTAGCAAAATCAATATAAATTACTTAAAATTCACAAAACCACTTAACACCGTTACAATTAATAATTGTATCAAACCGACTACCTGCCATATTAAGACATTTAGGATGAAAATAATTTGAGCACAATCCTGAATATTTTAAATTAACTTCGTTGCCTAGTATTTTCTTATCACATTTAAAACAAGTTGAACTTGTCATATTGGGAATATGTTATTCGAGTTTGATATTTGTTCTTGAAGCCAGACCTGCACTGGAGTGTATTGCCACAAAAATTTATCACTTTTTACCACTTTATATCTATAAGAAGTTTAATAACTAGTCCAATTTCTCGATTACCTCAATAAAAACTGCTTAATCGAAGCCTATTGTCTATGCAAGAAAGTTTACATTTTTCTCTACATTTTGGTGTATAATGCACCTATTAAATACAAGTTATTCACAGTTAAATCTTTATAGTTCTTCACAGTTTAACAAAATCAAGTGGCACTCATGGCTCACTCAAGTCTTGAATAAGACTTGACTATACTCTACAGATAATATAGTTATATTGACTATACAGATAATAATCATTGTGTCTTAGGGTAACATTAAGGAAAGTAATAAATCAAGCGAGACATTTATTTTTAAATTAATCTACCTGAAATAATTCGCTACAATCATCGCCATATTCACTGTTATGTGGAAAAGAAGTGTGGAAACACCTGAAGAATCTCGCAAAATATTTTTTTGTTGCAAAAACGCTCGAAGGGGTCAGAAGGTATTTTAAATTTGCCGTCTATCGAAATATATAGTTCTCTGTACAATGGCGTACGTTTGCAGGGTCGAAGGGACATTAAAAGCTGAACATTTAAGGAAAGCACATTGAATATTCTCTCTCTCTCTCTCTCTCTCTCTTCTAATTGATTATACGATGATTGATTGATACAATGTTACAGCATGTTCTAGTTTCGAGCGCACTAAGGCAAAGTATAAGGTTTTTAAACTGACAAAGTTAGAAAAGGATGTTTTTAGTTGTTGTTCTTTTCGACACAATGCCGATGAATTTGTAAAGTTGATCAGTTATCAATAATAGCAAGGGACATTCAAAATATAATTTTGGGTCGTCTGCAGAAAAAAATGATTTGATTGTAGAGTTACAGACGAGTCATTAGTGAATATGACGAGTAATAATGGCCCAAAATTCGAGCCTTGAGGCACACCGTAACCGGCGATGAACGTTTTTGATTTAAAACCATGATACGAAACAAACCGCTGGAGTTGTAATAAATACGACTTGTATTAATAGACATACACTACTCAACAAAATTGAGGCAACAGATAAATTCCGAAAAATTTTCACTAATTTTTGAAAGGCTGTAACTTTATGAAAAATGGTCGTATCGAGATGAAGAACAAAGCATTTTGAAGATTAATGTTTCTAGTTTTGAAATATTCTGATAAAAAAATTATGAGCTATGGTTACTAATAAAAAAAACCTGGGAACAGTAGTCTTTTCTTCAATATTTGCAAAGTGGCGGTAGATTATTTTAAAAAGCCAGAAAAAATATTTTTTTGTACTTTTTTCAAATTAATAGCGTGGTTTGAGTTCAAGAACGACATTCGTCATTTATAGAGGTTTTATTGAGGTTTTCAAAACCATTCTTCGATTCGCTGTACGATAATAAGTTCCTGAGATATCGTTGATCAAAAATAAAAGTGTCGTTTTCCGTTCAACCAACGATATCTCAGTAGCAAATGGTCGTTCATTGTCCGTTAAAAACCCAAATTGAAACTGAATAAACAGACTAACCGGCCGTTGCACTAATTTAGTCCGAAAATATTTTCCTGAGCCTAGGGGCGTCCGTAAAAACAAAAAAAAATGGAAATATTTTTCTCGCGGTATTTAATTGTATTGCTCAGAAAAATGTTTTGCTTTGAAAAATATTTTAGAGCTAGAATCTCTAAGCTTTCAAATATTTTTGTTTTCATTTCGATACGATCATTTTTCATAAAGTTACAAGCCCTCAAAAAATCATTGAAAATTTTTCATAATTTTTTTTGTTCCCTTGATTTTTTTGAGCAGTTTAGACCGCTATTGAATCCAAACGATTCCAATTTAGAAAGTAAAATGCCGCGATTCACCTTGTCGAACGCTTTCTAGAAATCCGGGTGCACTACAACGACTTGACTTACGTTATGTACATACATGATTTGCAACAAAGTGTGTAAATTCTGACAAATTCGTAACAGTTGAACGAACGTTCCTCTACAAATCCATGTTGGTATGGGAATAAATATACAAAATACAGCCTACAAAAATATTCAAATCATTAATTAAAATAATCTTGTAAGTCCCTTTAAAACGTCATTACCGATTGTTCTAATAAAGGGATAAAAATAACCAGAGTCCACATTTATCTTCTGATATCATTACGAGGAAGTAAAATACAATTTTAACGTGATGGGATGTTGTTAAAATATACAGCGTCGTGCGTGTATACGTCTACTAAATAATTCAAGAGTTAATGTCATCAGATAATTTGTAACCACAAATTATCGACTTATGCGTTTTTATCGTCTTTTCGTCGTACAAAATGTAACATACTGGTCGGAACGCCCCCCGGCCATCGAATTGGGGTTTGGGATTTTAACTAACAATACTCTTTTATGCTGTTATTGTGCGGCGATCTATTCAAGTGGGTGGCTATATTTCAGCGAGCGCCAGTGGCGTAGACGACTCCGCTTTATTCGAGGAAGGGGGTAGTAAAATTAGTGATTTGAATGTGTCGATACTGTTTTTGAAATCTTGGACGTGGGTGGTGGTATTTGATCTTGTTAAACTGTGAAGAACTATAAAGATTTAACTGTTAAGAACCTGCATTTATTAGGTGAATTATATACTAAAATGTAGAGAAAAATGTGAACTTTCTGTTGCATAGGCAATTGGCTTTGATTAAGCAATTTTTATTGAGGTATTATTATTATGAGGTTATTATTAAATCTTCGTTAGTAGATTAATTTACGGCGCATCGCAAATCAAATCGCAGCGCAGGTGCCCCGAAATGCTCATTCATTGGTCAAAGATGAGGAACATGAGGAGTTTGTTGAATATTAGATTTAATGAGGACGCAACATGGGGCTTACAGCCCACACTAAAAATTCATCAATGGAATTTGTTAGAGCGACGTTCCCTGGTGGTTTCCAAGCGATGGAGTATTAATTGGCCGCTCAGAAGTCCCGATTTAACGCCGATGGATTTTTTCTTACGGGGTTATTTGAAATCTAAGGTGTACGCTGATGCTTCTAGGATTTTGCTTCAATTAAAAGGCTGAATATGTCAAGAAATTCAGAGGATTGAGCCAGCATTGTATCAATGAGTTGTCTAAAATGTTAGGCCGCGCCTTTGGGAGGTACAGCCACAGTTCATACACAACTATATAAAAAATTGGTTTTATATTGCGTTGATATAAGGGCAATCGGGCATCGGTATAAACACGACAATGCGGGAGCTATACAATTCAATTGTATTAAGAATCTGAAACTGTACATTATATAGACTATCTGATATGCATGTTGCTTTTATGTTCATTTAGGTGCATATTGAGGTAATGTGTACTTATTTGATTTAGTAATAGGTAAATATTACCGGTTCTTCTTATCTATTTTAATTCAATTATGAAAATTAATTATACATTTCAAGGTATTAGTGGAATATTTGATTAGCATTTAATTATCAGGATCGTTGATTTTTACTTTTAAGAACCATTATCTAGCATTTATTCATTAGCAATAAATAAGTTGTTCTCTTAGTGTAGCTTATCCAAATGTTGACTATCACTAAAATTCTAAGACCTTGAGGCAGCGAGGCAAGATATTTTTTTATATTGGACATAAACGGAAAATACGTTAAATAAACACGATTTTTTTCACATCGACGACGCCTCAAAATAATACGGAACTCCTACGTGCGCCGCTGTTCCATCCCGTCGTTAAACAAGAATCATAACTGTTACTCTACGCACAGAACACGGGGGTTGAGTGTGGGGACGCCGAGAAACCCTATTATTCGCCAAATTATGATTCCATATGACATGCGGCACGGAAAATTGGGAAATTAGTATAACAGGCCGTATAAGTTAAGCACTTGTCGCGAAAATACACCCCCCGAGGGGCGAGGTGACGGGATAAATACCCCCCTCTGTCAGACCGCGCGGTAATTTCTTTCGCTGCCTCAGTTCGTCGAAATTCGCGTGTCCGTAATGGTCGGTGTTACGAATTAAGATCAGACAGTTGTTTGTTACTCCGGGGTAGGTAATTATCGGGGGTAATTATTGTGATTGTAAAACCGCTAATATGTTTGAGAGTCTGTAATTTTGCTGGCGATTGTTGCGAAAGTAGTGTAATTACGCTTAAGGAGGTCAGTAAGTTCTTCGATACTTTTACCCTCAATTCGACTAGGTGCTTGCATTATTTGGATTCAACTTATTATAATCCGTCAAGATCTTTGGCCAAGTTATTTGGTTTTCCATCGGCTTCTATGTCCATCGTCTTTCTCGAGATAATTAAAGTTAAGAACGTTTCAGGGACTTTTATTGTCTTGTTCATATTTTGTGTTGCTAAATATATAGGCTGTCTCTGTTGGAACTATAGTATTTGAATTGCGCGCCATTTGTGTTATATCGAAGGTAGGGCGTTAATATTTAGCGACTGTCATCTACAAACTATACGATGTCAACATGCCGCAATTAACAGTTCAACAACGAATAGTTTGTGTACAACTGTTTTATGAAAGTTAGCGGTCATTTGCAGTTGCGTTAAGAAAAATTCGCACGAAATTAGGACAAAATGAAGCGCCCACAGAGTTAACAGTTCATAACTTAATCAAGAAATTTGAAGAGATAGGTTCCTTTATTGATAAGGCAACACCGATATGTCCTCGTCGTGGTTGGTCAGATGAAAATATTGCTGCAGTGAGAGAAAGTGTACGGGAGTATCCAAACACATCAATTCGACGTCGTGCACAACAATGTGGATACTCCTGTACACTTTATCTCACTGCAGCAATATTTTCATCTGATTGACGACGATATTGGTATTTCTTTACCAATAATAGAATTCGTCTCTTCAAATTTCTTGATTAAGTTACGAGCTATTAACTCTGTAGGCGCTTCATTTTGTCATTTTATTTGTAATTTTACAATTAGGCAATAATAATGCAATTGTGAATGATTGCTCACATTCATAAAACAGTTGTACACAAACTATTCGTTGTTGAACTGTTAATCGCGGCATGTTGACGACGTATGGTTTGTAGATGACAGTCATTAAATATTGACAAGTCTTTGGCAGAGTACAAATGGCGCGCAATTCAAATCTTATAGTTCCAACTGAGACATCTTATATATGAAATAATGAAATTCTACATGGTATAGACTGTCCCGGATCGGAACCGAACGACATACAGCTGTTTCGAACTTGTTAGTTCTCATCAGTGCCGCATACGGTACGCCGATTCATGTCGAAATATCGAATCCTACCTGTGGCTGGTTTTATTTTTTGAAACCTTATCTGATCGTGCAGAAACACGAGAAAGGGGTCGAGGATCGCTTCTGAGTATAATTCAATGCCTGCCGGGGCTTTAGCCCGAGGAGTAGTTGTTTCCTAGAGCGATTATGTAATAGCTTTGCTATTCGGGAACTACTTTGATAGCCGCTTGGCGGCTTGGTGGTTCCTTTCTCGATTTCCGACTTATAAGTTACTGACAGAGATCGTATCGATAAAGATGTATAGGCCATAAAGTTCATTCGGCATTTGTCCTGAATCGGCGTACCGTATGCGGCACTGATGAGAACTAACAAGTTCGAAACAGCTGTATGTCGTTCGGTTCCGATCCGGGACAAATGTCGAATCCTACCTGTGGTTGGTTTTATTTTTTGAAAAAAATTAAATTTACTGTTTAATAGATGTTTTTCCATTTCATCTAATTATGCGAATAATTGCAACAACATTTGGTACCAAATCCAACCCTTTACACAACCCCTTAAAACTGTTTCTCGGCACGAAATAAATTTATTTATCTACTCACTTCGACACCCCTCACAAATTGACAAACCATATTTAATTAATAACTATCATTTCATGGAACTTAAGTGTTTTTTAATTCCTCCAAATGACCCATCTCCATTCGACGATTAAACAAAACGCCAACTTGATTAACTGCAAGTGTAATAGGCAGCGCACCCGAAGAACACTAAATTACTATTGTTCAGGTTAATTAGAGCACCCCGCAATTAAACCATCCACTGATGCCCTCTAAATATTCAGTAATTTATCACGAGTGGAACGCTACCCATAAAAGAAAATAAGAAATAATCTAACCTATAATTACGATCGAAATCCTGAATTAATTAGTAGAATCGGCTGAAGGCCGTTACGAAATTGAAAAACGACTTGGTCCGGAATGGCCTGGAATACCGAGAAAGGTAATAAATTTTGTGAAACTATTTCGTGGGTCGTTGGGTCACTATGCTCCAGTCAGATTTCGTTCCTATCGGTATGAAAACGTTATTGGTTAAGTTCTTGTTGGAGACATTGATAACATTTTGATGTTAAAGTAACCGAGAAAAAGTATACAGAAATTCGGACACAATAGCAAATTTGACAACACAACATATTTGACAACACTGACTTTTTTGCTTTGAACGACGATTGCTCAGCGAAAAATTAACGTACAAGGCTTTTAGACCGCTCAAATTAAGGACGATAAAATTGTTCAAAAAAGTCCGTGGGCCTTTTGAAAGGCAAGAAAAAATTTATAATTTTTTCTTCCAGTAGTTTTCTTATTAGGTACTCAAAAATTGCTGATGGTAAACATTTAAGATCTAAATTTCAGATTTAAAATCTGAAAACTAAAACTTGGAGCTTTAATATGCTTTTTCTAAAATTGCTCCACGACTGTTTTTCTTCAAGTTACAGCCCTTTGAAAATCACCTAAAAATTCTTGATTTTTTTATATCCCTTAATTTTTGTGCCTAATGTAGCTGTCTTAATTGTAATTACCGGTAATGCTGTTCTGTTTCTAAATACAAAAAAGTCTAAAGAATTCGGACAACATAACCACTGCGGCAACATGGCACACAACTTTTCGTAAAAATACGGCAACATATCATACAACTTACTTGTATCACCCTCATGGGCAGACCCGTCTCTTTCGCCAGCTGTTCTCGTATGTGCCTCGTCGGTTTCGGCGTCTGCGAAAACGCCGTCTTCAGTATCTCCAACTGTTTGGCCTTTATCGTCGTCCTGGGGCCCCTGCGTTTCGAGCCGGCGCCACTGTCGTCCGGACTCTTGTTCTCCGTCTGCGAGTCTCTGGTCTCGGGATCGCCGTCTAAGGAGTTCTGGTCCTCGGAGTCGTCCTGCCCCGTTTTCGAGTCCTAGAAATCGTTAATTTATGTCATTTTCGAAACGGTTCGCCATCGGTTTTCGTGCGTTGGCCAAGTCGGTGACCCGATTTGGGTACTATGGATTTACAAAGGGGTTTCGTCTAGACGCGTGAGAATACGTAAAGTTACCGATTTTAATAGAAGTTAGTTCCGCACAACATCTAATCCTCTTGTTACTGTAATGGGGGTAATTTTATAAATAGCGATTAACTACAGGGAACTAGATAGAAAAGTGTAAATTCCACTTACTGGATTCGCATAAATCTAACGCCTCATTATAATAGACATCCATTTGGGTCGCAATTACGACAAAGTCGTCGATCACGTCCGCACTTAATTACACAGAACAATTGAATAACGCATGCGATATACGCCACATGGTGTTGAAGAAAATTATAATAAAACATGAAATATTACTTACTTCGGGTAACTAACCGTGGAATATAAGAATATCTGGGCGAGATCTATACTTTTCATTCAATAATTGTTAGCCACAAAGATTTACTTAATAAACTTATCGTGTCGACTAAATTTGGGTTTAGTACTTTATATTCAGCAGTGCTAATATGAATAATTGCCGTAAGGGCGTGTCACGAGAGGCCACCGCACAGTGTTGCTTGTAACAGCTACTTTTACAAACAACTTAAAGCAAGGCTTTAGATTATGTATGTAACTGATTTCAAAATATACAGTCAGCAGTTAAATGTTGGCATAAAATCGCAGCTGGTTATATCGCAAATGCTTGCGATATAGCCAGCTGGCCTACCAGATAATTACCTGTCCTATCGAACCGCTGATGTCCGAGTGGGGGAGGGAGTTGTTATTTGTCTCTCCTGGCGCGGGGGGTAGAGATCCATGGAGCGAGTGATGTTTCAACACGGAGGACGCCGTGCTGTTGTCGTCGTCCTCTTCGTCTTCCGACGCCGAACCCATCAGTGAGTCTGAAACAAACGAGAGCTACAGTCGCTACCAAATGTTTGGAAGACTTAATTAACGAGATAATTGTTCCGTCTGATTGATTCTTAAAAGAAACATCAGGAACACGAACTAGACATTGCGATTCGATCCGTATTGGGATCGTCAGTGAAGCGTATTCGATGCCTGATGCCCTGAGAGAATTGGATGATGCAATTATTTGCATCGGATGTCTAAGACACCACATATCTCTATACACCACAGAGAGGCATTATTAAGTCCAAATTTTCAGATTAAAGTTATCCGCGGTCGCCGACTAGTCTGCTACAGCTGAATCCCACATGAATAGAGCTGGTTCGAATAGAGCACCATAAATAACCGACTGTCATCGATACGTAGGCGTCCAGATGTATGAAGGATTCCCGTCCAGCTCCGCCGAAGGTGAGAAGCGCCCGTCCCGAGAGGAAGATGTATGGTCGACGAGGCCGAGGGCAGTTAATGCCTTGTTTCCCAGCAGGCCCGATACTAATTGGGGCCCCGCCGGACCTCATGCCGTCGCCGGCCACGGAACAATATAATTGGTCGTGTTTTAGAAGGATCTACATAACCGTCGGATGGTTATTTTTCATCGAACACTCGGTCTCCAGCCTAACGAACCCCGCGGTTCGCCGAAGCGTATACCTGAGGCGTCCGTTCTGCGGTTATGAAACGTGTGGATTACATCGAAAGTTACGACGAAGTCGGGCCAGCATGGCATTTGAAATTTTTTGATTTTGTGGGTGAGTCATCGCGCCACTAAATCCGAGATTATGTAGTCGAAATTTCACAAGCACTTGAAGGAATTACCTTCAAGTGTAAGCTTGTCAGTTTCAGATGTAGCAAATGCACTGCTATTTTTGAAATGTGCACACGGTGATGGCCTTATGACATATAGCTTACTGTTGGTTTAGTTCGCAGTCTAGTTTATTGTAATCCGTGTGTAGTTCATTGTAGACTGTGTGTAATATGCGCACTGGCTTGGATGTGCACCAGTTATAGCTCTGTGTAGTCATTTTGTAGTCAACTGTAATAACATCCAACTCAATAGTTGTCATAGGTTGTGCGTCTGGAGATTTAATTGCAACTGTAGGCATGGAGAGTTTATAATTTAGGCTAGATTTATAGTATTGCACATATGCGCACAATAACTGACTGCTGTGCACTAAATTGGGTTTTTGTAGCATATCTACGCCTATTTGGATACAACATTGAATAATGTGATACAATTCGTCGGAGACTCTTGGTTCAGTTTGTGGCCTTTAAATAGTTTATTGTAATCTGTATGTAGCATTGTCAACTGTGTGTAGTATTCGTGTAGGTTTTGATATACCCTAGTTGTAGTTCTGGGTAATCAGTTAATAATACGCCTATTTGGATACAACATTGAACTATGCGATACAATTCGTCGGAGACTCTTGCTTTAGTCCATAGTCTTTAAATAGTTTATTGTAATGTATATGTAGTTCGTTGTAGACTGTGTGTAGTATGCGCATATGTTTGGATATACACCAGTTGTAGTTATGTGTAGTCAGTTTGTAGTCAACTGTAATAATATACAAGTGGATAGTCATACAATAGTTTGTGTCTGGAGATTAATGGCTACTGTAGGCATATGGAGTGTTTATAATGTGGAGCTAGATTTGTAGTGTAGCACATACCCGCACAATAAATGACTACACGAATTCTTTTTTGTATTTATGGGCGTAATCAATAGGGTCTTTGAGTTTCCTTTACGACTACAACTTCACGCGCTTTGTGTAGCATATTTACGCCTTTTTGGATACAATATCGAATCATGCGAATCGATCCGTCGGAGACTGAGGCTTCGTTTTCACGGACCTGTAAAAAAAATCCACATAAAGCAGACGAGCTCGTCGCTCGTAATTGCGATGTGCGCTGCACTACGTTCGGCATCGACTTAAAAGCTGTTTAATCTTCTCCCGTAACACCCGTGCATAATACTGTAACCGCGTAACATGTAAAAGTAGCGTTTACAGCTAATAATACTGTCTGTGATTGCGGACGTTTTTGTCCACCGGCAAGCCACGTTAGAAGACACGGCGCATTCGAGTGGCCGGGCTTTTTTTCCGGCTTAGCCGGGGAATGCGCGATATTTCCTTGATTTGAGCCTAATCGATTGTTTCGGCGTGTCTTCGTGGACGTATTTTTCGTCGAGTTAAACGAAGGCGAGCTATTAGAAAATGTTTCACACGATTATGTGTAGCACATAAAGAACCAACGTGATTCTAATGTTATTCCTAATGGCCGACATAAAATCCCACTTAAGTTTTACCGTGTGAGGATTTCTTTTTGTAAAATATAATTTAGTCGGTATACAGGGCGAGGTTTTTCAATAGGATGTAGAATTAGTTTTTATAAATGTTATATTTGAGTTCATGACATTTTGTGTACAGAATCTGCACAGAAAGAGAAAATATTTGTTAAAATATTTTAAAATATGTATAACAAACAATAATACAATGTACAGGGGTTGATTAGTATATTAAAACCTCCTCCCCTAACATGTTTAGTTTTATTGTTATAAGAAGTTACAAACAAATATTGTAGAGCAACATCTATATTTGTGTTATATAAAACCCTACTCTATTGTTCATTTAGGATAATATCATCCCGTATAAAGTTATAATTTAAGTCATTCACATACAGGATATTATGTCTAAGAAAGCGTATACCTAAAGTCATTATGATTATCACGTAATTAAATCCCTTCATGTCTTATCACAAATTAGTCTTTAATATTTATCATGTTCATTACGAGTTGCAAAACTTCACAGAGAAAACACTTCTTCAAACCTTTCTGCCACCTCAGTGACAGCAAGGGTTTAAATAAGGAAATCACAATAGAAACACTAGTAATCATCGAATAATTCCTCAGTGACAATTACTCGAGAGAGTAATGAACAATGAGCAAGAAGTTACTCATTGTTGCAACATAAACAAAACTCAAAATTATAAGTACAGTGAAATAATATAATTTTTAAAAAGTTTAATAAACAAAAGGCGATATAAAATTTATAAGAATACACCAAAAAACAATAGGTTGTATACGCCATGTGACATAAAAATGAAGGCGACTTGTTTCAAAGGTCATATTTTCACTTATTCATGCATCAGGGATTCTCGGTATTTATTACCCAAAGGTCATATTTTCACTTATCCATCCATCAGGGATTCTCGGTATTTATTACCCAATCACCCCCTTCCGAAACCAATATTATCTTATTCTTCCACCGGTCTGTTTATCCTGGCGTGTATCGACTCTCCAGCTGGACAAATAAGAAGGGCAAATAATTCCCGCGTTTACCCAAACACTCACTTAACTATCGATTAACTTTATTTCCCTCCGCCGCTGCCGCCGCCGCTCCTCGCCCCGCCTTCCGTGTCTCCCTGCGCCGCGGACCGCCCCCGCCGCCTCTAAATTGTTTCGCGCCGATCGAGGGCACTTGAGCTCGAGCGCTCGAGGAAGTGGAAAACACCCCGAACATGTGTAAGTTCTCGACTGTACAAGATCAAGGGTGGCACAAGTGCCCGAGGGGTGATCCTGCGAATGACACCCCGCCGCCCGGCGAGCGGTGCATCGCGGGAGCCGAACGGGGTCGAGGAGCGTACACAATTTGTCGCTCAAAGATAAGTGGATTCGAATGGGGGTGGTGGATAGGCAGAAGTAAATTGCGTACATTGTAATTGTCGATGCAACAGGCTCTAACGAGAGACAACCACATTGTCACTTTTAATTAAATTAAAAAGGATAGAAAACGAGGATTAATGATTACTCATTATGACCACAGTCTTATTTATTTCCCTAGCTTGCTTTCAGCTAAGGACGCAAGGTAGGAGTGATTTAGAGCTTTAACTCATCTATTATTGCATCGTTTTCACCATGGCAACTGTCGTGATCAGTAAACGACGCCAATACCGAAACGTATACTAATATTCGTAAGGTCATTAACAAGCGGTAAAAAGATAGTGGGTCCAAAGTAGATCCTTGTGGCATGCTAAATTATGTTTTTATTGTATCAGTATCCATTAATTGATAAGTTATTTATAACCCCTTTAATGTTATTATAACTAATTGTTTCAATAATAACGAATGCTCGACCAAATCAACGCATATTTAAGTTTAAAAGTAAACCTTATGTGTAAAATAAAATAGGATATTTTCATTAATTATTATATAAATTAGTATTTGATCGCAGGCAATTTATGTATTACTACAGCCCATCGATATCTTTGGGTAGTCTTTTTTGTTCAGATAAATTATAGGTATGTAAATATGAAACCGGAATTTGCCCATAGATGGCATAGCTGCTAATGTAGTTATCGTCATACCTCGTCATGGGGCGCCATTTTACTGTTTTTACATCTGATAAATTTTTTTATCTCACAACAATACAAGTTTCATACAACATCATTTTTAAGAGCGTTGAACATGTCGAATTGTGTGCCTGGAAACTACGATTTGCTGACAGGATTGATTTTTTGTTACCATTTGAAGAAAACTGCTACAGAATGACACACAATGCTTGTCGAAGCTCGGTGAGTATGCTCTTGGTAAATCACAGTGCTTTAAGTGGTTTAAAAGATTCAAAAGTGGCAATTTTGACGTGAGAAACGAAGAACGTGGAAGACCACCGAAAAAGTTTCAAGATAGCGAATTGCAAGCATTGTTGGATGAGAATGGTGCTCAAACGCAACAAGAACTTGCGGATCAATTAAATGTGATACGAGAAGCCGTCTCCATACGTTGGAAAGCCATGGGAAAGATCCAGCAGATGGGAAAATGGATTCCACATAAACTGAATGAAAGACAGCAGGAAAACCGAAAAACCATTTACGAAATTCTGCTCGCCAGATACAAAAGAAAGTCGTTTCTGAATTGTGACTGGCGATGAAAACTGGATATATTTCGAGAATCCTAAGCGTAAAAGATCATGGGTAAATCCAGGCCAACCATCGACATCGACTGCAAGGCCAAATCGCTATGGACGGAAGACAATGCTCTGTGTTTGGTGAGATCAGAAGGGTGTGATCTATTATGAGCTGCTATAACCTGGCCAGACCATTAATACTGAACGCTACCGGCAACAAATGATTGATTTTAATCAAGCGTTGCGTGAAAGACGACCAGAATATCAAGAAAGACAACACAAAGCGATTTTGCTTCATGATAATGCGCCATCACACACAGCAAAACCGATTAAGGAAACCATTAAGGCGTTTAGTTGGGAAATACTTTCGCTTGCGGCTTACTCGGCAGGCTTGGCTTCGTCCGATTAGTACTTATTTGCATCGATGGGACACGCACTTGCTGAGTAGGGCTTCACTTCTTACGAAAATGCCTCGATGACTAGTTTGCATCAAAAGAGCAAGAATTTGTTTGACATGGAATCCACAAATTGTCAGAGAGATGGGAAAAATGTATAGCTAGCAACGGGCAATACTTCGAATAAAATATTTTTTTATCATTTTCATACAATAAACGTGTATTGTCTATACAAAAACGTCCTGTTTCATATTTATATACCTGGTAACTAATAATGAATACGGCCCTACTTGCCTGCGTTATCTGTTTTGACCATATCGATTAAGAAATATATACAACATGAGTTGGCATTTTTAACCGCATCTACTGAGATACCAAAAATTATCATCGTTAAAGGTGGCTGTGGAATGGAAGACGTCCGTCTTAGCTTATATCACTTTTGAATTAATTATATCGAAAGTTAGTGACATAAAGAAGTGCAAATATGTTACTGATTCTAGAGATGTTTTTAATATTTTCTCCATTAACTGTATGTAATCCAAAAACGGCACGGGACGTATTATAAAATTTTCGTTGATTTCATTAAATGAAACTTCTTTCGTTGATATAATTACGAGAACATTTTAAATTTCCACGTTTTAAAAGTGAATAAATCTTCAAGTTCGTGAACACTCTGTGTATGGGTTTTTCTGTGGGTAGCCTACATTTCCACCGTAATAGGTACGCCAGCACCTAGTACGACTTATTAAGATTCTTCTACAATAGAATTACGAAAACCCATTGTTTATATTCGTTATTTATTATTAATTTTCTGTCTCATGTCGCTCGGCGATTTTCTTTCAGCGTCCGTCTCGATTTTCCCCATTTCTGAGCCGCGGAACAATCTCCACTATTTTATTTTTACTAGTGATATACGCGAGGGCCGCAAAGAAAAAGAGTAAAAGATTAATTTTTCATCGAATGTGGCGTTGCGAGATGCGCCAGGCGTTTATAAATATTTAATGAGATGGATCCAGTGAGCGGCTTTCTATTCCTATGCTAATTTTATAGTTGTTTCAATATTATTCATGTTCACAATTAGCCGGGGTCCCGTTTCGAGGGAAGACGATTAGATGAAAAAGGCTGCACTTATATAAATCGAATTACGGAAAATAATCGTAAATTACGGTCCATAAAAAGGCGGTATTACGATTGTGAGGTATTTCAGCGTTTGATGGGACTGTGCCGATGTTTTTCTTTTTTATATTGGAGGATCGTGAGTGCAAACTTATTAGGACAACGTACTTCATCTCTTCACAAAAAATAAACAGTTTTAAAACTTTAAAACGGACTTTCCCGCACGTAGAATTATCTGTGCCGATGTTTTTCTTTTTTATATTGGAGGATCGTGAGTGCAAACTTATTAGGACAACGTACTTCATCTCTTCACAAAAAATAAACAGTTTTAAAACTTTAAAACGGACTTTCCCGCACGTAGAATTATCTCTCTCTCGAAATTGAGTGGCCGAGAAAACATAAACCAACACATAAATGCAGAATATGTGTTTTATGCGACAGTTTTACATTTTTCATTGGCGACTGCTTCAGTGCCGTATCAATATGTTTGTGATCGAACGAAATTATTTTTTTTCTCATTCATTCGTGTATTATGATACAGGCTGAATATATGTTTTTATCGTCAATACAAAATCAGCAACGCGTTAAATGTTTATGTTTAAAATCTCAGAATGAACATAAACATTTACATCGTGCTTTCTCATGACCCATGGACAGGGTGGGGTGTGTCCTATCCACCTCAAAATCAATAGATGTCGTCTAGTAGACGTCCCTAATCAGAATCAGTCGAAACCCGATCGATCCGAGACGATTTAATTGAGTGATCGTGCTAACAAAAATAATTTCTCAAATAGTCCACCATTGTGTTTTCTCATGACCCATGAATATGGTAGAATGTGTTCTATCCACCACAAAATCAATAAGTGTCGTCTGGGAGACGTCCCCGATCAGAATCAGTCAAAATCCGATCGATCCGACACGATTTAGTTGAGTTATCGTGCTAACAAGAAATTTTAATGCCGACGACAGCGACGACACACACACAGACACAAGTTTTGTAAAAACCATTTTTTTTTTGTTTTTAGGCCGAAAATCGAAAAATAAACGTTAGAAATTTTTTTTTACATTTTTCTTTATACGATTACATTACTTTCTCGCTCTGGTATAGTTGAGTGCGGAAAAGTAAAAAAATGCATATTGAATTTAGGAAACGGGCTGAAAAATATATATTTGAGGGAAAGCAAATTGAAATGCAATTGACATATATGATTGAGGGAAAGCAATTGACATGTCGATTCGTTTGAAGGAAACGGACCGAAATATATACATTTTTAAGAAAAATGTGGGGGAAAGCAATTTGAAATGGACGTCGTTTGGGACACTCCTCGGGCATGTCGATTTGTTTAATAGACACGGGCTGAAAAATATACATTTTTGGGAAAAATATGAGGGAAAGCAAATTAAAATGGACGTTTTTTGAGGCACTTTTTTGACATGTCGATTTGTTTAAAGCAAACAAACTGAAAAATATACATTTTTGGGGAAAAAAAACGTGAGGGAATGCAAATTAAAATGGACACTTTTCGGAGGCATCGATTTTTATTTTTAATATAATACCGGCAGGGCTTGTTTTCAGCCCATCACTATCAGGCCCCCTAAGTCGTAACAACCACAACTTTAAACCTGCAAATATACAGGTACCCCATGTGATGCGTTATTTTAAAACATTCTTGTGCGGAATTCGACAAAAAAAAATCGTCAAGAATTCGCCAATGTTTGACGAATTAGCAAAATCTGAAAATTGTATTTCAGATTTTGTTACCAAAGAATTAATTAATAAAAAATTAATGCGAGTAATTCTGAATAATTAATTTGTAATTCAAAGTTAATATCGGTCAGATTATTTATCTCGTTCCTTGCAAATAGTTGTGTGGCTAATTAGAAATATCAGTACCCACCTTTAACGAAATATTAAAGCCAAATCATTCATTTGCCGAAGAAAATGAATGTCGTTAAATAATGACTGTTTGAAAAATATACACTAGACACAAAAATTAAGGGATATAAAATAATCCTAAATTTTTAGGTGATTTTCAAAGGGCTTTAACTTGGAGCAAAGTAGTCACAGAGTAATTTAAAATCCACATTTTTGCTTGCCTTTCAAAAGGTCCACGAACCTTTTTCAGTGATTTCATCGTAAAGATTTTTTAAATCATTTTATCCTCTTTAATTTGAGCGGTCTAAAATCTTTGTGCGATGATTTTTCGCTCAGTTATGGTCATTCAAAGCATAAAAGTCAGTTTTGATTTTGGTAATTAATTAATTAGTCGAGAAATAGCCAAGACGCATACTTAAAAGGTCACTTTTTCACACGCACGAAACGTGTTCGAATGACAAAACGCCTCGTTTTGGACGCCCACCTACAACCTGTCCAGTTTCCAGACACAAACGTCCCAATAACTCCCGGGGAATATCGAATAAAAGCGACGTAATTGCACATCTTAGTTTTAGAAAGGAAAAAGAGAAAAAAAATCGAGGACTCGTTGCATTCACGGTCTAAGCTTTGGCGTGGGCAAACGTTTCGAGTTGTGGCGGCTGGCGAGACAAAAAAAAAGCTCACCCCTATTTGTCAAGAAGCGTACAGATTTATGTAATTATTCTTTTGGAGGTGCTGGACAAACAAAACAAAAGGCGCGACCACGAACGGCGATACGTCTAATATATCTGCTAAAACGCTTAGGCACCACAATGGAAACAAAAACTTGTTTGTCATAAGCGGTATGGTAATTCTTCCATTGCGAAGTAAATTACGACGATGTAAATTTCGCGTGCTATATTATGTGAAGTGTTGGTAAATACAGCTTTTTCGAAGAATTTTTTACGAACGTAACGAGATTTTCTTTACTAACTGATATTCATTGTCTTTAATCCCAATTTTTTACTTGTCAGCATTCAACTATACACAGAAAAATAATGTAATCGTGTAAAAAATTTTTTTTTCTAGCGATTATTTTTCGTTTTTGGTCTAAAAACCAAAAAAAAACGGGTTTTAAACAATTTTTGTGTGTCGGTGTCGTGGTTGTCGTCGGTATTAATAAAATTTATTGTTAGCACGATAACTCAACTAAATCGTGTCGGATCGCTCGGGTTTTGACTGATTCTGATCGGGGACGTCTCCCAGACAACATCTATTGATTTTGAGGTGGATAGAACACACTACCATGTTCTTGGGTCATAAGAAAACACAATGGTGGGCTATTTGAGAATTTTCTTTTGTTAGCACGATTACTCAATTAAATCGTGTCGGATCGATCGGGTTTCGACTGATTCTGATTAGGGACGTCTATCAGACGACATCTATTGACTTTAAGGTGGATAGGATACACTCTACCATGTTCATGGGTCACGAAAAAGCACAATGATGGACTATTTGAGAATTTTTTTTATTATCACAATCACTCAATTAAATCGTGTCGGATCGATCGGATTTCGACTGATTCTAATTAGGGACGTCTACCAGACGACATATATTGATTTGGTGGTGGATAAGACACAGCCCACCCTATTCATGGGTCATGAGAAAGCACGATGGTGGACTAATTGAAAAAAGTAAGACTGTCGCATAAAACACATATTCTCTATTTACGTGTTGTAATGTTACGAGTGTTCTCGGCCACTCAATTTCGAGATAGAGATGTTCTACGTGCGGAAAAGTCCGTTTTAAGGTTTTAAAACTGTTCATTTTTACATACAGTGAGTGGCAAAATTAGGACACACATTTTATTTAACGGAAGCACTCAATGTAACGTCAATAGCGGTTCACGACGATAGTTTTCAGGTGATGATGCCATCTTCATCTGTTTGTCCAATTTTATCGCGTCATTTAAGGGAATTTTTCGAAAAATCTCTTCAATCTAAGGCTTTATTATCAAGTAACCTTGAAACTAGACTCTCGAGGATGTTGAGCGTGATGATACAAAAATAAGTGTTTACTTTGGTAGATTTTTCTGTAGGTATGATAAATTTTTACTTAATTTTATTAACAAAGTAGTTACTGACACAAATCGTATCATTATAGATGTATACCCCACAGATATCATTCGTCATTTATCCTGGTTCGGTGTACAGTGCACAGCACTGATGAGGACTAATAAGTTCGAAACATCTGTCTGTCGTTCGGTTCCCATCCGGGACAGATGTCGAATCCTACCTGTGACGGGTTTTATTTTTTGAAACTAAGCAGCATTTTTTTATTTCTTTTAATACATCTAACGCAGGTGAAGTAATTTTGTTTTTGAAATTTTAACTGATTTTTCTTTTCTTAAAAATTATACCTTACGCAACATCGATTTTTACGTATCAAAGTAAAGTTTCTTTACCGAGCCATTAATTAATTACCAAATTCTAAATTGACTTTTTTACTTTAAACAACCATAACTCAGAGAAAAATCATCGTACAAGACTTTTAGACCAGTTAAATTAAAGAGGATAAATTTATCTAAAAAAGCGTTATGATGAAATCACTGAAAATGATTTAATTGAAGTGCGTGACGTTCTGAAAAGCAAGCAAAAATTTGGAATTTCTGTCCCGACCGTTTTCTTATGACTACTCAAAAACTGCTGATGACAAGACAATTTTAACTCAAAATCTGAAAACTAGAAACTTGGAGATTCAATTTGCTTTTTTTTTAAATTGCTCTGCGACTATTTTCTTTCCAATTACAGCTCTTTGAAAATCACATAATAATTTTGGATATTTTCCCCTTTTTAAGGGATACATCCCTTAATTGCTGCGCCTAGTGTAAATAGCTATTGGAAATTCCTTTAAAATTTTTAGTACAAACCGTATGTGGATGAAACACTAGCCAATATATTTGCGCTGAAATTTTTGGCAAAAACAGCATTTATAATATTTTTAACAGACGGTTTGGATCAATTAGCGTGCATATTTTTTTTGCCTTAGATCAAACGTAAAACTTGTACATTGTCGATACCCCGTATTTGTTATATAAAGCGAGCATGTAACATTTTAGCAGTTTCGTGAATACCCAACAATATCGTTGAAAGTTCAAGGTACGGACACAGTGATGGAAAGTAATGTTTTCGTGATGTAATCCGATCCTATTTCTGGAGGTGTGATCGGAAATACGGTCTGTTTTTTTAATTCAATGTTAAATATAACGTATGAAATCTAATTGTGAGATTTTCGGTCAGTTGCCTTCCACCACCAGCGTGTGGACAAATTCACGTTTGCCATTTCGACGATATTCGTAGAAACAAAATTAGACGCTATAAAAGTATCTCTAAGTACTTAATCTAATTTGAGGATACGGTGGCCATTCATGTTGAGCTATGCCAAGGGCTTGCTTTAGCATCTGCAACATGGATGAATAACTTCGTCGTTATGTTGTTGGTAAAATAAATCGAAACTTGGTTAAGAAATAACACAATGATTATATCTTTAATTTCTAGTAATTAGTACATAATTGGATTTTCTGTTATATCGAGCATTAGTCGCACATCTTTTACAGGGACCTTTTATCACAATGTGTGGTAAATCATATCCCCTAATTTGTCGATCAGGAAAAACATTCCGGGAAGGAGCAGGAACAAAAACAGGAGACCAGTTTTCCACTAACACAGTAAGATTACACGTTTCTCAAAGCGCGTTTCGCCAACCAAGGTGACATCGTCTGGAGATTAAAACTGTTAAATGTATCACAAACTTCGAGCTGACTTCTTATTTTGTCACCACATCCAATCACAATTAGGATTTCAATGCGCTCCTTTTCTCGTGAACTCGGTATATTGAAAATTGACAAATCAGCACGTGTACAAGTGAAAAACGAACCGCAGTGACCGACATCAATGTATTTGTTAAGCTCAAACGACTAGTATTTGATAAGTATAGATTTGATGAATAGATAAAGTATTTGCATATTTGACATTTTAATGTTGTAAACTATATTTTAATCTGAATTGAACGGTAAAAAAAATGCAGAACTGATATCAGCCGTCGCTATCTCAGCTACAGCGATGGCGGGCCTCAGTCTATAAAACGTGAGACAGAAGAATTCTCGGGAATTTTTGAAGATCCTCTCAAAATACCGTTAATTGAAAGTCGTCTAACGATTATGAATTTGTATACATAGCGATTCAAAATTCTTATATGCAAGCAATGCGTACCAGGTATGTAGATATGAAACAAGAATTTTTTGTATAGAAAATACACGTCTGTCGTATGAAAATGATAAAAAATATTTTATTCGAAGTATTGCCCATTACTAGCTACACATTTTTCCCATCTCTCTGACAATGTGTGGATTCCATGCCAAAAAAATGCTTATTTTTTTGAGGCAAACCAGTCGTCGAGCCATTTTCGTACATTTTCATAAGAAGTGAATCCCTGCTCAGCAAATGCGTGTTCCATTGGTGCAAATAAGTAGTAATCGGACGGAGCCAAGCCTGGTGAGTAAGCCGCATGCGAAAGTATTTCCCAACTAAACGCTTCAATCGTTTCCTTGGCCGGTTTTGCTGTATATGATGGCGCATTATCACGAAGCAAAATCACTTTGTGTTGCCTTTCTTGATATTCTGGTCGTTTTTCACACAAAGCTTGATTCAAACCGATCATTTGTTGTCGGTAGCGTTCAGTACTAGTGGTTTGGCCAGGTTATAGTAGCTCATAATAGATCACACCGTTCTGATCCCACCAAACACAGAGAATTGCCTTCCGTCCATAGCAATTTGGCCTTGCAGTCGATGTCGATGGTTCGCCGGGAGTTACCCATGATCTTTTACGCTTAGGATTCTCGAAACATATCCACTTTTCATTGCCAGTCACAATTCGATGGAAAAATTATTTTCTTTTGTACCTGGCGAGCAGCATTTCGCAAATGGTTTTTCGGTTTTCCTGTTGTCTTTCATTCAGTTCATGTCGAACCCATTTTCCCATCTTCTAGATATTTTCCATGTCTTTCAAACGCATGGAGATGGCTCCTCGTGTCACATTTAATTCATCTGCGAGTTCTTGTTGCGTTTGAGAGCCATTCTCATCCAACAATGCTTTGTAATTTGCTATCTTCAAACTTTTTCGGTGGTCTTCCACGTTCTTCGTTTCTCACGTCAAAATTGCCACTTTTGAATTTTTTAAACCACTCAAAGCACTGTGATTTACCAAGAGCGTGCTCACCGTAGGCTTCGACAAGCATTCGATGCGATTCTGAAACAGTTTTCTTCAAGTGGTAACAGAAAATCAATGCTGTCCACAAATTGTAGTTTCCAGGCACAAAATTCGACATGTTCAACGCTATTAAAAACGATGTTGTTGTATGAAACTCGTATTGTTGTGAGATAAAAACCTTTATCAGATGTCAAAACGAGAAAATGTCGCCAATGACGCGGTATGACGGTAACAACTACATTAGCAGCTACGCCATCTATGGGCAAATTCCGGTTTCATATTTACATGCCTGGCATATAAATAAGTGTATTATTCCTCTCCATCGCGATGATGTAGACGCAAATCCAAACGGGCCGGGATCGATGCCACACCATTTATGCATAATTCAGTCGGCTCCCCGTTCGACCGTACGTACCGTACTGCACATGCAGCCAAATCGCGAATTCGGTATGCATCCGACAGTCATCTGTTTTCTTAAGCCGGCAGCTTTAGATAAAGCCCCGGTTTTGTTTACACACCGGAATTGAAACAGAGAGCGCGGGATGGGAGCTTTGTGTATACATCGGAGGGTCGTCCGGAAAGCCCCGGATCGCATGGGATTTCCTCGACGCGAAATTCATACGGGAAATAGTTTTTCGGAGAGTCGAGCAACCGGGCGGCGAGGTTTTCTGGCGGGTCGGGGGCCCCGTCCCCCCGCGGGCAGGTACGCGCGCTGGAAGGTGGTTATTTAAAAAATAAAGTTACATAAATCAAAATCGACTGTCCAATAAGCAGAAACCCATCTAACGGAATGACCTCGCGTTTAAGAAAGCCTAGCCCGAGGCCGAAAACGTTTCTCACTGCGTTATATTTCATATATTAACGTCAGAGTCTGGTTAGGGGCGATGTGGGTTCGAGTGTACTACAGACGGCGCATTTCTCGAACGAATGGACTGCATAAGATTTGATTTAAAACGCATTGGACTGAACAAAAAATATACTTCAATATATTTGCGGCTGATTTTACTACAAAAATACCAACCTGTATGTGATTTGTCTTGTCTTAGCTTATTCCTATTAACTACATAATTCTGCCACTCTAGATGAAGATTATAACCTTGAGGGGAGTCTTGAGTCGAGTTTCCAGATTTCTCATCCTGTATCAAATTTAATACCAGGAGATATAATGAGGTGTTTTATAGCTCTTAAATCACTGTTAGATTCTTCCGTTTTGCATCTGTTTCTTAAATTGTCCCTAACTTAAGTGATCCGCGTTGCAGAATCATCACCAAGATCTATTGTTCCTCATCCTGCGAACCAACCTCAAATCTCCTGAGATAGCACTACAACAACGCCGTCGTGTGTTGTGTGAAAAAAATCAAAGAAAATCTCGGGAATAAATATTCTTGACGAGCTGTAGTCCTGAATGTTTGTATGCACATCCTTCTCCATCTCATTTTTTTAACCAGATTGGTTGACTGTTTTGGTGAAGTTGTGAATGAATTGTAGATGATGAATCAAGGTGATGAAGCACCGTCAGTTCTAGAAAAATGCGTTGTATATTGGCGAGAAAGTGAAGACCCCGGACCAAAAATTTTGCTGATTCTGCACGGCCGAGTGACCAGAGTACAGTTTCTAAAAATTCTCTTAGAAAACATTCACATATAGTTAAGAAATTGTCCTTGTTTTTCCCAATACTCCTGGTTGTATCTTCGACACATATGTCTGTCGGTATAGAAGGTGTAGTACTTCCATAACCTCAGGTTGGCTTATTGTAGGCTGGACTCATATTGACGCAGTGACTCGAATGTTTAGATTTTTGGGGAATGCCCCATTTACAGACCTTTTAAACCATTAATGTATGTCTAAATGCCCGGCAAAAGATCAGGGCATGCGCACATTATGTCGTTATGTTAACTAAGAAATTACAATAATACTTTCAATTCATATATTTTCACTGAACAAATAACGGAAAATTTTATATGTATGATACTTGTAATGTCGTTGTTTTTTGCTAGTACTAGTACCTGGAAATGGTCCTTATTTCAAGATATTTAATAATGTTTATCCCAAAGACAAATAAGCAGGCATTGTTTTTGAAAAGGGACCGGTTAAAATAGAGCAAACGGGTCGAAACAATTGCGGTGTTTTGTGAATTCCTCAGAGATCCCACGCCTGAGTTCGTTGTGCGACAATTTATATTTTCAAATCTAAGTACATAGAGCAGATATGCCTAGATTATACATTAACAGAAAGGCGCAATCTATTAGGAGAATACCGGTAGATTTTATGTGATATTAATACCAATTTTGAATTGAATTGGATAAAATTTTCGTTCAACTTGCCCCGCTCTCCCCCGGCGACGCCAGGGACATCCGAGCGAGTATGTCTCGGCTCTCGAGTGTGGCGTTTGTGTTTTGTTTTCGGCGTGCCGCCGACGTAACGGACATCGTAGTGGGCAGCGAGAGTCGGCCCCGAGGAGGCCTCCGTCCACCGGACAGCATATCCAACACTCTGACACTTGCACACAAAACAATACTAAAGACGAGGGTTAAAGGTCCGGACGCCCCGGGGGGACCGGGCGACCTACGGATTTGCTTGCCGGTAAGCCGAGGAAAGTTGACGGCCCAGTAACGTGACGGCCCGTCGCGGTCAGTATCACTGCGCTCGACGACGTAAGAAAAGAGACGGCGCGGAAAAAAAATCGCGCTAACGAGATGCGCGGTTTTCGAATCGGTCCTGAATCGGGCCGGATTTTTCCGCGTCGCGTATTACAGATTGTTCAGGTACTGCGTTAGATTTTAGACAAATTTACCGATTCAACCCTTGATTGAACGTGTGCAAAATTTTTCATGGTCTTACAATTGAGGGGTTGGCGAACAAAACGGTATAATTACGCTTCTGGCTAAAATACTTTTTTAATCCGGGCATTTTTGGCCCACTGAATACAAATCTGAACTCATTTCCAAGCAAAGCTACCTAAAACTGTGCTGAAATTGAGTCCAAAATTCGTGATTTCGATCAAAACGGAACAATTACAGTGAAGTTTCAACAGTTTTGAATAAGCAAGCACGTTTTCGTTCGAAATGGAATGATTTTCATACAAATTTGTAGGATGTCAATCAAAACGAAATGCGTGACATTCATTTCTTTGCATTTTCAATGCTGTTTTTAATGAGGCTACACTAGCTTTTCGTTTTATTAGTAGAAATTAAGATATAGTCTGTGGCCAAAGAGCGTAGTCTGTGGTGATCAGCAGTGTGAGTTCTTGGTTGTCGATTATTTATTCGAAGTTATTGCATTATTTTGGAAACAACTGGGAACAGTAGATATCAAGAATTAAGTTGGTATAAAGAAAGGCAGTTTTAGGGAGTCCACAGGCAAGCAATGGGGATGAGGGGGAAGATTATGAAGGAGGATGTCAGGCAGATGGACACGACGGAGGTTGCGATTGTGAGGAAATAGACATTGAGCTCAGTATATAATGAAAGCACTGGTAAATTTTTGTGACTCTTTATTTTTTTTTTTTTCAGAAAAAACTGTTTTTATGTTCTATGATTAATAAGTTTATGTAAACTGCAATCAAAATTGCTTAATTGCATCCTATTCGCAATAAAAATGTAATAATTTCATCGGTCGTAAAAAACGACATAATTGCATTTTTCAAATTTAAGTATCTTCCGTTTTATTAGAGATAGGAATCTGGATTTAACATATGTCTAATAAAGTCACAAACTCCATGTGGGCAAATAAAAAATCACGCCAAAATCACACTGTAAGTATATCATCCAGTCTTTTGCTCCTCTTATAAAATATTATTTCGTGTAATTATACTGTTTTGTTCGCCAGCTCCTCAATTGTAATTAATCCTGATCTTTCGGTCGGTCCTTTCGAGCCCGATTTTCCCCCAGTTAAGGCCAGGTACTGCATACGTTTCAGATGCTTAAATCTAGAGAAAATTAATAGTTTCTTGCTTACATTTATTTTAAATTCTTCGTCTCATAGCATCTAGTAATTAATCCTAGCCTTTTTTCAACTATCTCAAATTTCTAATTTATCATTATTATGACACAGCTGTCATTCTGGCCGTATCAGTTTCACAATCTCTCATAACGCAAGTTCACATACCCTGTTATTTCTTATTTTGGGAAATGTCACGAACACGTACTCAGTACGCTCGCGGTGTTGCGTATGTACTCACGGAATCCTACGATTTTTGAGCACGTTAACAGTTATTTTAAGGAATAGAGGTGATATTAAATAGATGGATGGCTATGGGCAGATTTATTAATAGTAATACTAATGTGGAATTATAAATATGCTCAGTAGCGAAGCGTCGATTAAGGCTGAGAGTAGGCTGTCCTGAATTAGGCGATTGAGGGGGGCTGCTCATTTTTAATGCAATATATATTGAATAGTTGAATCGCAAAAACAACTTACCTATATTTTTTTGTATATCAATTCCATTCGCCGCGTTTTCTTTTCTGCAAGAGCATCTATACTTCTTGAAATAAATTGGTAGGTCTTGCCGCTTTCATTTTCAGTTTATAATTAAATATGCGTCTTTAGTTTTCAGTTTATCTTCTAAAGATAAATTATTAAAATAACCACTCTTATTAACTCCAAAGTCTACTAAATCGGCGCTGTCTAAGGCCGCCATTATCCTTAAAAATAATACTAATCACTACGAGTAACGACAGGTCAATATTATAGCCACTGTATTACGCAAACTGATCGATCAGGCTAGCTAAATTGCATGTCATTTTTCGCGTACTCCCCTCTCCTCCCCTGCACCGCGGATCTCTGTAAGTCCGTTAAAACCAAGCCGCTGTCTGGGCTGGCTGTCGACAGCCCAGACAGCGGCCGGCCAAAGCTTGCACACTGCCGGCGCTTCAGTTTAAATAGAAATATGTATGATAATATGAATAGAAAATGTTTATCATTCTGGCAAAGGCAAGTGGCAATATAAAGAAGAGGTCTACCGTCTAAAATATGTAGGGTAGGCTGCGCCGTATAGCCTTAATGAACGCTTCGTCACTAAGAATGCTATGAATCGGGATTTGTTTTTTTAAAATTTGTGTCAATTTTGTAGCAAATCCGATCAATTTTTAGTTTTAAATAAGGAGCCTGCAAGTAGTAATTAGTCTAGAAATCAATAATTACTTGGTTATCAACGTGGGGTATATATTAACCTGTTATTCTCTTGTAGCTTTGAACACACGGAGCAATTTTCTTTTCGTGTATTAAGCTGTAGTGATTATTCAACTTGAATCGACGTTTTGTGTTTCGAATAACTCGTGAATTTCACGGAGTTGTTTGATATGTGATACCAAGGATCAAGGATCACGTGAGAATAGTTTTTTTTTAATTAGTAACATTTTCGTGAATGAAGCTGCATCTGTCACAAACAAAAGCACTTGTTCGTCTGCCATGCCTATGTTTGTGAGAACGCTTTCATTTAACAACATTTAAGTTAAATTTTCAAAGAAGTATAGCCTAATTATTCCACCACTCCAAAATGCGTAACTCTGTGGATGTATTTCTTTTTCGTGAACAGCATGTGGATTCCGTCAAGATAAAAATGTTCAAAAAATAACAAAAAGCTTTATCGCTGAACAAAATTTTGTTGCAAAAATCAACATCACCTTATTTCTTTTCTGATACTCAATTATCCAATGTACGACATTGTAAGTGGTCTATAAATAACTATTAATTGTTGTGTGAACTGAATTTTGTAATCTGACAGATGCAGATCTTTAAAATCCGATGCGTGGTGGCTCTTAACAGATTAAATTATCGTGCACCACGTCGAATTCATGTGTTTGGATACTCCAGTACACTTTCTTTCACTGCAGCCATATTTTCATCTGACCGACCACGACGAGGACGTATTGGTGTTGTCTTATCAATAACAGAATAACAGACGTTAGGAACTGTTAACTGTGTAGTAGGTGCTTCATTTTGTCCTAATTTTGTGCGAATTTTTCTTAATGCAACTGTAAATGATAGTTCACTTTCATAAAACAGTTGTACACAAACTATTCGTTGTTGGACTATTAATTGCGGCATGTTGACGTCGTATGGTTGTAGACAGTCGTTAAATATTGACGGAACACAAAAGGCTCGCAATTTAAATCCTATAGCTCCAACTGAGACACCCTGTATATCTTCACCTAATTACATCAGATTATGTTAAAAGTAAATCCTAATTGTAACATAGGAACAGGCGAGAGGTGACATGACTATGTCGGTACAAGAACTCGTTGAAAATCAAAGCTGTCGTCGAGCTCGCTCCTAAATCGTTAATCCGATTACCGTCGACCTCGGCATACATTTTTTGTCGTGCCACGTTACCGTTCCGAATGACACGAAACGCGTCAGAGACCGTGATAAGACTTGTTCGAAGATTCAGGTTTGTTTTGGTCCTTCGAGCTGGATGAGTGGAGAGAGTGGCGCAGACGATGTGAGAAAGTAATCCCAAACTAGTTACGCAAGAATCACACGAGCAAGTGTAAAACGCGGTTAACTGTGAACTGATCACGGTGGGTTTCTTGCAGAGGCCGTGCCGTAGATGTTATCGACGTAGTAGAACCAATCGGCGGATCCGTTTTTCTGGCGGAATCCACCGCAGCGTTAAGGTGCCCGCAACTGCAGGAAAAACGTTTAAACGAGAGCGTAGTAGGCTCAAACGCCACGGTAAAATCCCGATTATTTTCGGTTCGGGGGTCGACCGAGCGTAGTGAGCGCTGCGGAAAAAATAGCACCCGACCCGAGGGGGCATAATTTCTGGCCGCGACTGTACGTATCTGGAGAACCGCTGTGAAACAGTCGACGATCAGCCCGTCACAGATGGGCGACTGCGTCCACGGGACCGTGAAATGCCCATGTTCTGCGGCTTCACGTACCACGCCATATCAAGGATGTCTGATAATTCCGTGCGGGGCTCGATTTTGGTCGATGCTGGTGAGACGACGACGTCGCCCAGTCCCAAAGTCAATCGTTCCCGAAAACGAAATTATGAAAACCGCATCCGTTGGATATACTATTAGGACCCTTAAAGTTAATTTTATAAGGAAATGTAATTCTTTAAAAACTGAATTTCCTACTTTAATCACAATATTAGGAAGGACCCTAATAATATATTTAAGGGATCTAGCACACATGAAGACCTCTGATGCAGGGGCGTAGCGTACATGGATGCGAGTGATGCGTCGCATCCCTTAAAAAATTGGCAAATTAGTGTTATTTAAAAGTTCAATCGATTTATTCAATTATTACAATTTTTTAATTATTTTAAACCTACCGCAAACATACATTATTTACTTTAACCGCTACCATGAACTTTTTTTTCAAATCGGCCGTGAAGGCGCCCGAAATTATTGGACTCCCGCGTTACTTGCTGCAGTGCTGAAATGCGACGGTCCACGTTACATCCAAGCTACGCGTCAGCCGGCTCAGAAGGTCACTGATCTCATGTAGTCAACAGTGGAATCTCGAGTGGGTGTTGTCGTTGTTGCCGGACTCAGTTATGCGATTATGTTAACGCATCTTGACGACTGTCGCCATAGCATAAGGAAGACTTGGAAGCGCTGCTTCAGGTAATTGTGGAAAATTAAAATGAGGAATGGGACCGAGAAACCGTTATTTGTGCTAGAGGCCTTTTAACTTCATTGCGCGACTTTGATTTTAATTTTTTCTGAGCAGTGTTTTCTGCAATGTTCCTACATTTCGAGAGTCTGTTTAAAATTCTACAGGCAGAAATATCAGATATTAATTACTGCAATAAAAAGATCACTGATTTGAAATCACATATTCAAAAAATAAGAAACGATTTTAGTGACATTTGGGATTGTATGGACAGATTTGTGTTAGAGAATCAATCACCAAGTAAAAGAATGCGTTTGGATTCAATTCCTGAAGAAGATAAGAAAAGCACCTACGCACGATTTTTTTATGAAATTTTGGACGTTATTACTTTGAACATTAGGCAACGGTTTAGTGAAATTTCTAAACTGAAATTCTTAAATCTTCTAGATTCCACACAATTTACTTCATTCGTAAAACGCTTTCCTGACGAACTTTTTTCTTCCTTAGTAGATGCATATGGAACATTCTTTGGCGCAAATCGTTTAAAAAATGAACTTTCAGTGATTTATAGTGATCCCGATATGAAAAAGAGCACTGTGTTTGAGCTTCACCAATATATTATGTCCCTTCAATTATCTTCTGTTTTCCCGGAGTCATTAAAATTGTGTCGTTTAATTTTGACTATTCCTGCCACAAGCAATTCCACGAAAAAATCATTTTCATGTTTAAAGAGAATAAAGATATCTGCAAAATTCTCAAAAGCAAGAAAGACTGTCAGCTTTAGAATTAATAAATATTGAATGTGCCTTGATAGAAGACATGAGATCGTGTCCAACATTTGAAGAAACAGTGATAGACGTTTTCGCTGGACAACAAAAACCGAAGAATTGATCTTCATTTTAAAAATTAGAATATATACCTCGGCATAATCATTTTAGGTTAGTGTTTTTTTTTTTATTTTTACCATTTTCATATGGCCTACCATACATTGACTATACCTCTTCCCCTTATAAAATTTTTGTCACATCTCTAGATTTTTTTGTCACGCTACGTCTCTGCTCTCATTTGTGGTAGACACTTGTATTCTTTAAAACTCCGTGCATTCGATTGGTCTTGAACGGGATCATGATATCACAACGTAAGCTTTAAACAAGCAACGTTTTATTAAGTTGTTTGAACAATGTCTCGAGAAAAATGTAAACAAAGTTTTAATTGTGGAAATTGATTTATTTAATACGTGGCCCAGAAGGCGTTGAAACTAATTTAATTTAATGTCAGTTACATCAAGTTGCTTTCGGCAAAATTGATGCTTGTCGAAAAAGGTGCTGGTAAACCAAATTCGCTGTGTGTAGAGTATGGGCTAGGGGTAAAGAGGTCGATGGCAGCGCTTGCAGTGGACACAAATT
Organism: Rosalia funebris; assembly: GCA_037954035.1. Classification (NCBI taxonomy): domain Eukaryota; kingdom Metazoa; phylum Arthropoda; class Insecta; order Coleoptera; family Cerambycidae; genus Rosalia; species Rosalia funebris. The sequence continues at coordinate 24,272,148 of JAZFAV010000003.1, read as the reverse complement.
GCATTAAAGTAGGCCGTCAGGTCATATGTGTGTTTAAAAAAGTTAATTCGTAAACGAATCGAAAAACGGGCCGTTATAGTTGTTGTGTTGTAAATTGCAATAATACCAGAAGAAATAATATTGATTTCCTACGGCGGCTTGAAAATTAGAGTAATGTACGAAATGGATAGAAATAGATAGAAATAGACAAAAAGGGGTTTACTAAGAAGTTGCTTATTGGTATTACTCCTGGAGGCTTTATTTCGTTTACGTCTAAAGTGACAGGTGGAAGAAGAACTGATTCACAAATGACTGCAGAATCTGGATTAATAAATTATTTGGAAGATGACGACTTTATTTTGACGGACAAACGGTTTCCAGAACTAAGACGAGTTTTGGACGAAGCTGGAAGCGAGCGAGGATAATTATGCCACCTTTTCTACAGGACAAAAGTGAATTTTCCAGAGAGGAAACTCTAGAAACTTACTATATTGCCCGTGTCAGAATTCATGTTGAACAAATAATGCAAAAACTAAGAACTTCGAGTTATCTATTTAATCATATTGATGCCATTATACGTACTCGTATTTGTTGTGTATTGATAAATTTACAATCCCCAATAGTGAAAGAAATAATAAAAAACATTTATTATGAATAGTCAACATTAATTCTTATAATTCTTTATAAATATTTCTTATTGCTACCAGCAGCAGTATTTTCCAAATAGAACGTAAATAATGCTAAAAATAAAAGATTTCACTACATAATATTGCACGTTTTATGAAACCTTCATCCCTTTATTGAAAGAAAACGCTTGCTAAGGTCTTTGTCCACAAAAATTGATGCAGTGCAATTTTAATATCACCAATTTTAACAGAATTTCTGACAGACACGTGGCAGCCTACAAAGTTGTGAACGCTACGCGGCGGTGATGTCACGCACAAATAGAAGTTGGCAATCAGATGCAACAGCCGATAAAGCCTATCAAACGCTTGAAACTACAAACCTATCTGAGGAAACATGCAATCATATCAAGTCCTATTGTCGGCAGTTTTTAGGTTGAATAAAAGTGGTTATGGGCAAAAGCACTTTAATTATGTACAGATTTTCTGTTCCTCATATTCTTGGATTCCCTAGTTTTGACAAAAAGGAAATTGATCAAAGAATCGACAACAAGATTCTGTATATATCTATTGATAATAAAAACATTATAAACATTTTGCAATTTGAGGTTTTCTTTTGCAAAGTTGACACTTTGCATCTTCCTTGTGGTTTCTGGAACAATCACTGTGTTTTAGCGCTAACTCTGTTAGACAAAATACGGCAAATTTTGTCATGTAATTCAGCGCTTGGCGTTTGACATATAGCCAGGAGACTAGCTGTTTTGGCCTAATTTGTTTAATCCTTATTATATAAGGCATTTGCAGATGGGTTGGAGTATAAACTCCTTATTTCTGTAGTTTTTTTCGCATATGACAGCGCACTTACATGCATGCCATATTACTTGGCACTTGCATGCCATATTAATAAAGACTCGGCACGTCGCCGTTTACATTTCGTCCGGGGCTCGATACCTCGCCCGTAGAGGCCCCATAAAACGTGGATTAAGAGAGAAATCCCCTAATCAATTTTTAATGAAAAGAAAACGTTTCTTTCGCAATCCGAATATCACTTTTAAAAAATCCCCTCTGAGATAATATTTGGCCCGGTACGCGGTAACAATTTCCAACAAAGGGGTGTGTTTTTACAGGCTCCCGTACGCTCTAACTTCTGCCCCCTGGGCGGTCGGCCGTAAGCGATACGAGGGGGTATTGATCTTTGATTTAGCGCTGTATTTTTTTTGCGGAACTTGAAACGTTTCCCGGGTGTTGTATAAATATCGACAAATCCTCGTTCGGAATCCCATAGAAATGTCTCGGCGCGTCCGCATTCCATAACAAAGTTATAAATACAAATAAGGGATGGAATTGTTCATCTATATGCGCCCCATTTCATAACAGGGATACAAAAGAACTTTATAAATAAGCTGCATATGCCATAACATTTTTTTCTACAACACAGTAACACTTTCTTGCACTACCTTTAGTGGAAATATTGAAAATTGTATCCGGCTCGAAGGACCAAAATGTCTTCAAAAATAGTATAATATAAATGAAACATATTTCGTTCAAGAATGTAATTGTATTGCTCTTCATTGCCAAAGAATTAAACAGGTTAAAACTTGGCATCTTGTCGTTATTGTATCATTTATTGATTGCACTAAATTATATTTATTACGTAGATAAAAATGGCATAGATTTATGTGATTCTGGCGATAATGACAGTAAAGTTGTTACAGTAAATCAAAATCGCCTGTAAGCTATTTAAAGGGGCAGAATGGACCTGTTGTTAATTGGTGTGGTCCTTCGAGCCGGATATGTTTTTATATAGCGATGTATTGTTCATAAATTTATATGAAATCTTTATTTTTGAATAAGTTGCATAAGGGTAACATATTTTTTCTATGACACAGCAACATGTTTCCCTCTTGCATTATTTTTAGTGAAAATATGGAAAACTGTATGCGTCTCGAAGGACCAAAATGTATTCAAAAATAGTATAATGTAAGCGAAGCGTATTTCATTCAAGAATTCAATTGTATTTTTTTTTTCATTGCCAAAGAATTAAATAGGTTAATAAAATTGATACATTGTCGTTATTGTTTCACTGATTTTTTTTTACTAAATCATCTGTATTACGTAGATAAAAATGGCATAGATTTATGTCATTCTGACGATAACGGCAGTAAAGTTGTTACAGTTAAGTAAGCTAATTAAAGTGGCAAAATGGACCTGCTGTTAATTGGTGTGTGGTCTTTCGAGCCGGATATATTTTTGTATAGCGATGTACTGTTCACACATTTATATAAAATATTTATTTCTGATCAGAATACAGATTAGTTGTTTGGGAAAATGTTCTTAATCAGATATATATTTGTGCATTGTAAAATTATGGTTTCCTATAATTGGAGAAATCATCACCATCTATTCTTGTCTTCTTGTATCATTCCTTGGAAATAGAGATTGTAATTTTAGATTTAAAAATTCCACTGATTTGGTATTACTAACCATCTGTCCTCCTCTTATATTTTAAAATAATAATTTCCATTGCGCTGAACATCAGTTAATTTACTACATTATGTATGGCAGTGTATTATATTGCGCTGAAGTAAGTCAGTCAGACATACGACACAGTTGTGCCGAAGCTATACAATTCGATTCAATCAAATCTACTAAAATGATAATTTCCATTGCGCTGAGTATCAGATTATTGGTCAGATAATTGAACGGTATGTAGGGCGGGCGTTTTATATTGCGCTGATGTAAGGTAGCCAGACATAAGTATAGACACGACAGTGCGGGAGCTATACAATTTAAATGAATCAAGTGAGACCTACTAATGAGAACTTAACATCCTAAGTTATTTTAGTTTTGGAGGTCTCCTACTTGGTTTTGAGCACTTTCAAAAATATTTTTTAAAAAACGCAGTTTCGTGTATTTTAAATGAAAATAAAACATTTAGATTGTTTATAAAAGTAGGATTTATGAAGTATGCAATTCTTAGGTAGTTACTCCCTACTTGTATCAATATATAACTACTGTTTTATTTTTGTTGAAAAGGACAATCAAACAAGTATTTGTTTTATTAGAAAGTGTGATTTGTTTGCTTCAATCACAATACCTTTTCGGTAAATACAATTTAATTTCTGGTAGCGTATTTGATAGCGCTATTTGAAAAAAAGGCTAAACGTTCGTTTTTTCAGCCTCGGTATTCATTTTGCAAAGCATTTCAAGGCTTTTACAGTTGTTTCGTGTCCATTGTTGTTATACAAATAAGAATAAATGAAATTATGGTTTATTTCTATAAAAATCCCAACAAAAACGGATTCCTCCTCGCATGACCAAAAGAGAAATTACATTTTTACCGGAAATTAGTCTAATTTCATTTATTAACGATTTTACGTTTTTGTCCGGTAAACTGACTGAAGCTTGTTTTTGTGGCATTCCGCGTATCTTCACTTGTACCAAACAAACGCCCTTGGCAAGATTAACTAATGAGAATGATCATCAATCCGATGGTACGTTTGAAATCTATCAAGGTTTTTTTTAACCATGAAATTTGGCACGCCACGGCTCATATTTATTATTAAATAAAAAAAAAGGTTGCATGACGTTTTTGACCATGTACCTACGGAATGTTTTCGGGTCACTGTGTCAGGTTTGAACGGGAATCCACTCGTTTAAAAAATGGAACTATTGAATTCAGTGTAGATTTTTGTTATGGTTTGCAGTCTTACGAGCCCAGTCTCATAATAGTTTGGACAGGCATAATTTTACAACTAATATATTTAAATAAAAGTAATAACTGTCTCAAAACTGTTTTATTAAAGAAAATATTGGCAACAGAAATAAAGTATAGCAAAGATTTGCGGTTCAGAATAGCTGGCCGCTTCATCAAAACTGTGTTACATCAACTTTATTAACAATAATAGCTTTAATTCCGGTACGCGTTGTACCTACCAGCTTAGCACACTCTTCAGGAAGCATGCTATCCCAAATTTCTTGCAATTTGGTGCTTAGATCGTTAACTGAACGGACTGGATGCTTGCGTCACTATTTTTTCATCTTATGAAACAATGTTTCTATTGGTGAGAGGTCTGGACTGCTAGAGTGCCATCCCATAACAAGGGAATTATGTTCTGTAAACCAAGCTTTGCCAGTTTTTGTTGTGTGACACGCAGCACCATCCTGCTGGAATATGTACTGCTCTTCACGGCCTTGACATATTGGTATTAACGGCAATAATCTGTGTCAAAGTTTGTATATATTTTTCTGATGTTATAGTACCAAATGCAGTTTTCCTACGTCCATCCCACTCTTATACTCCTAGATGATAAGAGACGCAGGGAACTTCACTTTCCTAACCAAATAGTCAGTATGATAAGTTTCCTCTAGGGTTCTTACCACACGTTTTCTGGAGTCACCTAAACAGATTTCAAATTTGAATTCGTCACTCCAAATTACCTGGTGCCATTGTTATAAAGTCCAGTGCCTCTGTTCTCTGCCCCACCATAACGGATTGATTTTCTGTCGTTTAGTGTTTAGTTAATAACGGCTTTTCTTTTGCCTGAAGGGGAAACCTGGTAAGTTCAAAAGTAAAATGTAAAGAATCAGACTTTACCTTGTAGAGTTTGTATCCTATTCTCTTTATTGAGCGTTTAGTTGTGGATACAAAAATATTTTTTCCAAAGGCTTGCCTCCATAGTATCGTAATTTCTTTTGCACTGGATCGTCGGTTTGTTGTTACAATCCTCTTCAGGGCCTGTTGATTTAAGCGTGAAATTTGGGATGGTCGACCAGTTTTCTTCCTTTGGGCTGTGCATCCAGTTTTTTTTATACAAGTTGATAATGCCTTTCACTGTAAATTTAGGGTAGCAAATACGTGGCAGATATTTTCCGAGCCGAAATTCCCTGTTTATGTACATTAAGAATAGATTTTTGCATATAGTCATTTAATGCAATGCCACGTGCCATTTCTAGATACACGTAGATAATTCTAGCAGACCTGTCCAAGACACATTATAATATCCGTTTCACTTTGACAACTATTGAATTTCTATTTTGTTTTAAAACGCTACAAACGTTTAGCCTATTATGCATTTGTGGGGTAAGTTTGCTTAGTAATATTTTTTATTAATTATTAAGATTGTTTCGGGAGGAGTTGATAAGATTTTATTTCTTCTGCGCTTCCTCCTGGTTTGACTATAAGCGCGATTTGAGCTAGGCGCGTTTCATTGCGAATGGCAGTAGGCAGTTCTTGCTACCGTATTGAACAATTGTGTTGGAATTAATAATCCAATGTCTGGCTAGTCTTTTAAAATCCTACATCAATTTTTGAACTATGATTGGTCCGACCAATGTCCTGCAAAGTTCCAGAAAATATGTTCTACCCTCTTATCAATGGAGGGAGATAATGGAACATTCAGAGATTCTCCTGCAATTTTAGTTACGTCTTGGACAAATTATGGTCCAGAGAAATCGAAATGTGTTTTTTTTAGAACTATTTAAAAAATATTTTTCTGAAAATGTTTACTAATAGAGGGAAATAATGGGATATTTAAGGACCGTAGTATAATTTTAGTTAAGTCTTGGACAAGCTATGATCTAACGAAACTTAAAAGTAGTTGACGACGCCGACGTCTTGTTTCTTCATTTGTTCATTTTTTGTGGAAGGTAGAACTCTGAATCATTTCGCGTATTCAAATGTTTCGTACAGGTCAAAACGTAACGGTTGGTGTAGCCATCGTATACTGGTCGTCAACAATAGGAAAAAGCGTCATATTTTCTAGGTATGTGTAAAATAAAGAGTGAGACAGCATTCGGAGGAACTCTGTCAGAGGCCAGATCGAACTCTATGTACATTCACATTAAATATATATTCATCGATATTCTCTCTGCAAAGATCTCAATGCGACTGACGAAAGACCAGGCTGTTTACTGCGCATCTCGTGGGCGATTCAATATTGCAGTTTTCAGACTTGTTCCTATTCTTGAGGAGCTCTACGTTAAATTATAACCAAACGCTGACTGCGTCATTTCATCACTTTATCGCCTCTCGCCCGGCATCGAGGAAAACCCTTTGTTTCTACTACACAGGTATCTTGGCGAGTTTTTGAAAAGACGATTAGTCCGCCGTAATTGTTTCGCCTGCGCTATACCGCCCGCGGCGCTGGCACAACACCCATACGCGTCTACCGAAACAAGAATTCCTTCAAAGAACATTTAATTAGATTTTTTCCCGAATAAAGAGAGGAGCCGTATCACTCGGCGTGGCCTACCCGATGCGAGAACAAGCCATTTGACAATGGAATATCGACAACCATAATCAAGTTCCTACTGCTTAAGGTAATGATTTGAGTCTACCTCACTCGCTGTGATATACGCGGCGAGCTGCGGTTCTCAAAATGTGGTCGGGGTTCCGTTCGGCGAGGCTTCCGTTGCAACAGTAATTGGAGGAATGTTAGACATGGTTTCGAGGACAATTATTAGACATGGACAATGTCCGCCCCAACTTGTACCATCCCTTGGAAATAAAGCGGCTGTCAATAGGGACGCTCGAAATTTGTTAGGTTATAGTGGCCATGTTGTTAAAGCAATATCTGTTAAATTTATTTGTGAATTATTCAGTACTGTATGGCAAATAATTATGGAAGGTTATAACATTTAACAACGTGCGCAAATTATCCTCGCCGCAACCGTCCCGCCGAGTCGACTATTCGACGTTTGGTGGCCAAATTCGAGTCAACCGGTTTGATAAATAATCAACTAACGCCCGTACGTTACCATAACGCAAGGTCTGCTGAAAACATCGCTGCTGTGCGTGAGAGTGTCCGGGAAAACCCGAGACAGTTAATTTCTCGTCGTTCACAAGAACTTGGCCTTTCTGCGACATCAACCTGGCGAATTTTGCGTCGGGACTTCGAATTTTGCGTCGGGACTTTATAAAAGCCCCCGTATAAAATCCAGCTGACCCAGGAACTTAACGAAACGACCATTGACAATGCTGTGTGTTCGTTGATTGGGCTCTGGAGCATTTGTGAGTTAACCCAAATTTCGTCAAAAAGGTCTTCTTTAGCGACAAGGCCTATTTAGGGATGAATGGATATGTGAAGAAGCAAAATTGTCGGATTTGGGAAGATACCAATCCACAGGAGATACCCCAGCACCAAATGCATCCCGTGAAAGTCACTGTTTGGTGCGGATTTTGATCTGGCGGAATTGTTGGTCCGTACTTCTTCCAAGACGAAACTGGCATTGCCATAACCGTCAACGGCGAGCGCTACAGATCGATGATAAGCAACTTCTTGTGGCCTAAACTGGATGATATGGATATCGACGACATGTGGATCCAACAGGACAGCGCTACGTGCCACACAACGCATGCCACGATGGACATACTGCACGAGCGATTTGAGGGCATTGTTATCTCGCGCAGCGGCGACATGAACTGGACAACCGAGATCGTGCGATTTAACGCCTTTATACTTTTTCGTTTGGGACTATCCTAAATCGCAGGTCTATACGAATAAACCGCAAACAATTGATGTCCTCAAACTCCTCAAAGTCAACATAACGAACGCCATCCAGCAAATTCAGCCAGATTTATGCACAAAGTCATTGGAAATTGGATTGGAATTGGAATTTTAATTAATAAGGAGTTGATTGGAAGAAGAAGACCTCGAAGGAAGTCAAGAAGAAATTCAAATTGGGTCGTATGGGGTGTTGCGCCCTCATGTTGAAGTTAAGACAAAGTTTAAAAAAAAACTAGTCCCATTATTTTCCGCGAGAAACTGTCGATCGAACGCCAATTTGTAAGGATGATATTCAAACACTAAGGAGCAATCCCAGTAGAAATGAGGGATATAATTACTCAGGCTACTATTAATGAGCATCCGGCACTTTCCTCTCTAGGGCAATTACTGACGTGAGGTCAGTCCAAGGTCTTACGCTATACAAAGATTTTCTGACCGATTGAGTCACTGTTTAGCTCAAGACGGGAGCCTATTTGAGGTCTTTAGGCCCCCAATATAGGCGACATTCTTTTGATCAATATTGTTTTTCCCGAATATTATTTTGGCTGTTGGTGGTCTGGCGACCTTCACAGACTCTCCTTACCGGACTATTTAACGGGGTAGGGCACTCAGGCTATCGTATCGGGTCCATCGTGCTGCCTTTATCAGGACTACCTTTGTCGCCAAACACCGACCGACTTAACTCCCTTAGCCAGTCAACTGCGCGATTGTTTCGAAGAAATGCACTCGGTGATAGTTGGCTAAGATCGGCGAATAGTTCCCCAGAATAGCTTCTTGGTTGGTTGAAACCGTTTTTTAGGATGTGCTCCAGAATATTAACCTCCACATTGCACCTTCTACGCATAGCAAGGTACAGCCTATGACACGGAGATGCTTGTTTAGTCTGCAATGGCTGTCAGGAATATATCCGCCTATGTTTTCGAGAAGGATCTACGTCGGAGAGCTAGCGATCTACGCGACCGTTTGACTACCGCCGGCAGCGTGACCGACTTGTAAGAAACAACGGAGTTGTTAGGATGACTGTCGAATTGCATGGTTTAAAAACAGCGTGGAGGCAGTAAAAAAAAATACGACAAGAAAACTCTTCTGGCGACTAAGCGTATATGCCGCATCATCGCGCCGACCAAGAGGGCAGCCGACGAGCGAAAATAGTAAGTATATACAGGCAAAGTTACCGAACACTCTGGCTATCGCCCGCAATCATCTTATTACTATTATTATGTTTGTTTTGCTGGCGACTCGTAGTGGCGCACACTGCTCGCGTAATTTCGAGTGAAAAGCGCGTATCAGATATGCATTTTTGCCGCGCGTCGTTCGCTGTGCGCTCTCATGCAAGAAAACAACGCGAGATGTTTACTTAGTGGCACAGAACTTTTTAATGGGAAACAGTTATCGGATTGTGGATCTTAAATGTTTTACGCGTTGGGTCGCGGTCCGATTCGGGGCGCGTCGCGATTTTGGCGCTCGCCCCGACAGAATTTTCGAGAAATCCGTTTTTATTTGTCGCTTGCGAGTGGAAATCGCGACACAGGCGACAAGAATCGCGCCTTATTACGCCCGATTTTGCAGATCAGATGGCGTCACGACGGATGGTTATAAGTTATAAGTTTCTTGTCGCCCGCAAAAAGTCCCTTAACGATGTGAACGTCTACTAATTTTGCGGCATTCCGTTGCCTAATCGTCGGAGACTGAAGGTTCCAATAACGCACGATCTGGTACCAGAGTTGCCTATGACGCTTACAACGAAGCGTTTCTTGCGTATCTTCAGCCGTAGTTCACCAGCTGTTTTTATTGAAATTCTGTAAGAATGCGGACGACCGTAAATGGCAAAAGACCCACCGCCATAGTCCGGTGCCGACTACGTGTACCAATTTTACCAGGTAAGTATATAAATATATTAATCCGGAATTTGCCCACAGATGGCCTAGCTACTAATGTAGTTACCGTTATACCGCGTCGTTGGCGCCATTTTATTGTTCTGCCATCTGATAAAGGTTTTTATCTCACAACAATACAAGTTTCATAAAGCAACATCGGTTTTAATAGTATTGAACATGTCGAATTTTGTGCCTGGGAACTACGATTTGCGGACAGCATTAATTTTCTATGACCATTTGAAGAAAACTGCTGCAGAATCGCATCGAATGCTTGTCGAAGCCTACGGTGAGCATGCTCTTGGTAAATCACAGTGCTTTGAGTGGTTTAAAAAATTCAAAAGTGGCAATTTTGACGTGAGAAACGAAGAACGTGGAAGACCACTAAAACAGTTTGAAGATAGCGAATTGCAAGCATTGTGGGATGAGAATAACACTCAAACGCAACACAAATGGCAGATGAATAGGACAACGACATTTAACTGAATAACCATCTAGTTCACCTGATCTTACAGCCTTGAATTTTTTGTTGCGGATTATTTAAAATCGCGGGTCTATTTTAATAGGCTAAATACTTTATCAGAAGCAACAGATTTGAATCGAAATGAAAAATATCAACTCAATCAGGTTGCTAATTTACATTTTGAACAACTTTAAAACATAAAAAAGCAATATTCATGTTGTGTTTCAAAGTTTTAAAAAACGTTTCTTTTTTTTTTTTGAGAAAAAAGTTGTTGAGTGCCATAAAGTCCTCCCTGTACGGGCTCCCACGAATGTGGTATTTTCAATTAGGAAATCAGTAGCTCCGGCAATTTGCGGAGATTCTTTCAATTACCCGAACGTTTATGTAAATAATCGACGGGTGCACTTAAATATGCGAACTTCGTTTACAGATGGCATATTATTACCTCCAGAATCGTTATTCTATTCATTGCCGTCGGCAAAAACATTATGTAAATAAATTCAAGTCGTCATATTAACGACTTGCCATATAAATATATAACGTCGCTCTTCGAACGTCGCCCATTGTCTTCTTGGGCGTCGTAATTCAACTACAAACTGCAAAAACTGTCGCCACGCCGACGGACCTCGAGATCGCATCTTCCGACGGAAGTGTCCTTATCCGAGGCCCCATCGTCCGACAGGCCCCATGGAGCTGTGCCAGAGAGCGTCGGCAGCTTTCACCGGATCCATGTGAAGTGATAAGTGACGTGTGGGCAAAGCGCCGTCGTCGTTTGGCCCCTCCCCTCGAGGCCCGTCCGCCAATGGCGCGGCCCGTACGTCGTCACCCCTCGATCCGCTCTTTTCTGGCGTTCGATTGTTGATGCGCAATGTCGGCGAACTGTGTCGGGGATTACCCCCTTAGGTTGGCCCCCCGACGACGGGGACCGAAGGATCGCGAGCGCGCGGAGGGGGAGGATTTTTCTCGTGGGCACCTGGCGTTCTCTTGCGATGAAGTGGTTAAGTCTGCCGCGGCGTAGGCGATGCCCATCAATTTTTCACTGATGATTTTTCGTTTAATCGCACTAAGGGTTGTTCTGGTAATGTGGTACGATAGCCCGATCGTCGGCTATGAATAAGAGAAGATCTCTTGGGATTACTGTCGGTATTATGGGGGTCTAACGACGAGAATCGCTAGGATCGATAGGGGAATGCGTTGAGGTGTCTTTAACCTTTAAAAAGCTATTTAAATACGTGAAAGTCGATCAAATCCAAAAATGAAAATGGTCTGTAAGCCATAGAATATCATTTGCAGATAATAAACTCTTTTAGTAGTTAATAATATTACTAATTTCATATATAACATATATTTCAAATGTGGGGAGCAGAATTGAGTATAGAGGTTAAGGCACGTGCAAAATTCAAAATGAAAACTATGGAAGACAGCCACAAGTTTATATCAAATGCTACCAACTTCCAAAATTAACTTAACACCTGCTTCAAAAAACGTTGTTTACGCAAATTTGGTTGATCCGCAAAAAATTAAAAAAAAAATTTGTAAACATGTGTAGTTTATCATCAAAGTACGCGCCAATATTTTTGATATTTTCAGAACGTATTAAAACTGTACCATCAAGACAACATTACAAAATTCACAAGAGATGCTTTAGGTGGGAGATTGCGGTAGCAATTATATGCAAAAAAATATACTCGGTCGACTGAGGACATACTGTTTGTAAATAAACACATTTTATGATGTTGACGTGCAAGTATGCAAGTGTCTTCCATATTAGGATAAAATGTACTTGGTAATAATTGCATTTCGTATAGATTGTAATTAGCGTGAAGCACATATCGTTAGCTATTACGAGGAAGCTAGGTTCAGAGTTTTTACATAAAGTTAAATTCCATGGCTTGTCACCGTCCACAGGTCGGGCATTATGTGAATTGTACAACGACATATCGTTTGATAGATGGTAATAATATGCCAGTACAAACTTTGGAAACGCCACCGTGTGTAAAATCGGTGTCGAGGGTCAATTCACTCGTTGAATAACATATTTTGGATTTAAGTAGACAATAATATGTCTTCTCTCAAGATTGGCCTTGCCAGATTGGTGTAACCAGAAGCGGTGCCCTTGCCAGTTCACTACAACTCTTGGGAGAAAATGCAAATTTAATTTTGATTATGCCATATCATATCGATACGGACTTGGACTATTATAAAGTTCGGCTTTTAGAAGAACGAAAAAGACGCAGTTCCACCACTCTATATGAAAAACATGACATACCTTTAGTAAAGATGATAAGTTTGACGAATAATCTTTTTTATTTTTCCTGTGGAACAACATTTTGCCTAAATGGTATATGGAACGAAGAATTGCAGGTATTGACCTGAGAATAGTCCACCTGGAATGTCTGGTTTGGTATTGCGTGTGATACCAGTGCTTGCCCTATTACACCTTGCGGATGATTGAAGAATATGTTTGGATTTCAGCGAGGCGGCGCTCCATCCCTCTCCGAAATATCCGAAGATAATGAAACAGTATGTTTGCTAGATAACGAGATGCCAGAAGAACTCCGATGGAATGGCTATCCAGATTCTATGCATTGGACTGTAATTACCTTTAAACTAAAGGTTTCAAAGCTAAGCCCGATGATCTGGGAGATAAACTTCGAGTTGCTCTGGTTTTTGTAAATTAAAGTGAAGTTTAAAATTAACAACGCGATTACAAAAATGTCATTTAACGTAAACTAAAGTAGTTCTCCTGTACCCTCCGGTCCAGAACGTAAAATAGTTGTAATATCAGTAGTCTGCTGTTCATCATTTTTGTTCAGAGACTGTTCAGACAGTGCACGTATACGTATATGTATACACAACTACATGTTTATTAGTTGAAACTAAAGACATGGCAACGTTGCGTTGTGTCGTATTTTAATCTGTCGTGATTGTGTATGTCTTGTACTTAACCTGACTGTGTAAACTTTTTCGGAGCGTGAAAGAAAAATTAAAGAAGGATTTTTGTCGTGATCAGTTGCGGGACAATAAGGGAAAATTTGCAAAGCGGAAAGTAATACAGAAACGTTTAAATTGTATTGCAAAAATGAATTTTGCGAAAAGTAAACAGAGTAACCTAAGCATTGGACGACGTTTTGTTGAATTGAGCGAGCTTCGCAAACATTTCAAGCTATGATGTAAAATGTGTAACTTTTAGTCAACTGGTACATTCATGGGCGTAGCCAGGATTTTGAACAGGGGGGGGCAGTGGCGGTTTTAGGATTTGGTCTTGGGAGGGGGGCGCGTGCAAATCAAGGGCGCCATCAGGTGTTAAGTTATAGCGCCGCAGGGGAAAATTTTTTAAATTTTCAAGGTCACGCGTTTTCCTGGCACTTCAGAATTTCAATGATAAATTCACTTTTACAAAAATATCGACTTTCACAGTAATACTTTTTGAAATTTGTTACCTCTTTGAAATAATGATAATATTTAATTTCAATGATAAAAAGAATTAGAAGTTCCTTAATTGAGGTAACCACTAACTGTAATAGTTAAGCTGACTTTACATTAACAGCAATAATGCAGACTGCAGAAGCAGGAAGAAGCAAATGCTTCTGTCCTTTTAGAAATAAATGACTGACAGTCAATAGCGTGCATTTGTTGTTGCTGCGGTTTGTATTATTGCTGCTCATGTAAAGTTAGAAGTCTGCGCCCTACATTTGTAACTGCTGCAAATGTATCAGACGCGCGGGAAATTTGAAGCGCGACGCCTGGCCAGGGGGAGAGGGCACGTGCCCCCCTGCCCTCCCCTGGCTACGCCCTTGGGTACATTCAAACCATTCAAAAAGTTCCAATTTTGATGGTGAATTTTTGATGGTACCCTTTATTGTACGGGTAACAATTTTTAGTTTAAGCTTTTTAATTTTCTTCGGGAAGGTCATTCATTATGTGTACTCGAAATTTGATGAAATTTTATACAAATGTGGGATTCCGGAGAAATTCCTTAAGCGTCTGGAGTTCGTCACTGATTGAGTGGGTCATCTAATAACCCATGGAAGTTAAAAATTATGTCTAACAATACGCTTTGGTTATTACTGAACGGTATGTTGATAAAGAGGTCCCAGAATGGAACCTTGCGGACCACGACTATCCATAATTGGCATATACTATCCTGAATATTCACACATTTTTTTTTAAATCAATCATCGACTTACCTTGATGGTGCGAGGTGATCACCGCCGATTTGTTGCCGCTGAGGTAGTCCTCCTTGCAGATGAACTTGTTGTCGTCTAAGACGTACAATTCCTCGCCCGTCGATAGCTGTTTCCGGCACACCAGGCAGGTGAAACAATTGAGATGGAACACTTTGTCTCTGGCTTTCCTCACTAAATCACTGGGCGATATGCCTTGACCACAACCACCGCACTTTGTGCCGTATCTCCTGGAACAGAACAAGAGGAACTGGGTCAGAAAAATTGAGGCGGTCGCCTTCCCGTGTTGGCCGTAGAAAATCGGTTTTTACGGCCCGGTGAATCGTTAGCATGGTATATTATAGGTTAGAGCGGTTTTGTAATTGTCTCGAGCATAATGTGTGGCGTTTTTCTTGGTCGACGTGTCATAGATCGGGAAGAAAGTCGGCGTGGGCGAGCATAAGCGACTTTGATCGCGGCTGATTGTAAGTATATTATGGTCGGCTCGGGATCGTATTAAAGATCAAAGTTGCCCGTTTGGGATGATTATAAAATATAATTAAGACATGGCTAAATGTTTATGGAACGGCTAATAAAAAAAAAAAATAAATAAATACGTAAAAGGTGGCAGAAATATAGTAACTTCGTAGTTGAGACATAGGTTTGTCGAATTCAACACCTATTTCTTCAGGTGTTGGAACCAAGAACGAATATCATTGATCTATATCATATAAATAAAGATAAACTTAAATCTCCAGGGAGTCCGGCTGCTGAATATTTAACGCCTTAGTCTATAAAAATGTCTTGAATAATTGTTATTAGTTACGATTGTTCATAAATATACTATAGTCTAAAACCGGGAAACCTTAGAAGAACATTTGGTCGTACTTGCTCTTCAAGAGAAGCTAAAGTAGTGAAGACAAGATACACACACAAGTTATATAAAGACAAATTATTAAGTAATTAACGTATCAGCCAAACTTTTCATTATTTCCTATAATTTTTCGAGGTTTAAATCTTTTAAACGATTTATGTAGGTAGCCTAGGATATCCTAATAAAGAAACAATTGCAATTGTTTGACAGATGTAAAGTGACATGTCGTAATCGTTTGTTAATGCTACATTTAACATTTACATGTTCAAAGTGCTTTATAAAAGGCAATAAATTCAGTTACGCTAGTGATTTTTTTTTTAATTTACGTCGTCCAGTACATTTAGAGTAGAAGAAGTACTTTGTCCAGTACATTTAGAGTAGAAGAAATGAATCGTCCACGTAACTTAAGAGAAGATGAAGTAGGGAAAGCGGTAACTCTGGTTGACGAGGGATGTAGCCAATGATATGTGACTGATTTGTTACAAGTTAGATAATCAATAATTAGTCGAACAGATAAACGTTTCAATGAACTTGGAAGTTACTGTAGATCACCAGGACAAGGTCGTAAGAAGTCTACAGATGCAAGAGATGAGCGATATCTTATGTGAGTCCCCTTAAGAAATAAGGATTCTACCAATTTAGAGCTAAGTAGAGTCCTAGCAGTAGCTCGAAATATAGCAATTTCTGGACGAACAGTCAGGAGAAGGCTTAATGAAGGAGGATTGGACAGTAGAAGACCAGCTATTGCATCACTGCTTCCCAGAGGCTGCGTTTTGCAAGAGAACACGTAAGTTGGACCATTGACGACTGGAAGCGAGTTTTGTTTTCAGACCAAACAGAAGTCTTGTTCTCAGAAAATCTCTCTTATTGTCAGAAACAGGAAATCTTAGTTCACCATATGGACATCAACAAGTCTGACGGGATGCCAAGAGAAAGGTTTACTGCCTGCAATATTTCTCCGAGGATCCCATTTTTTGGCGGATGAATAATGTTTTAGGCAGGAATTTGTTTCGATGGTCTCACGGATTTGGTCCCTATCCGGGAGAGATCCATGAATGCTTATTTCTACGTAGATAACATCGTAGAAGGACATATGATGCCATTTACCTCGTTTTTCGGGGACAATTTCTGTGTTATGCAGGATAGCGCTCGGCCCCACGTTGCTAGAGAGACGCTGGACCACTTTCGATTTGTGAATATTCCAATCATGGACTGACCATTAAGAAACCCAGATATGAACCCCATAGAGCATATATGGGGTGCATTTCAACGACCAGTTAGGCGTCACTTACCAGCCCCTATGACTCTTAAGCATAGAGATGCATCAAGTCAAGTAACTTGATGTTTTTATAAATTACTTGACTTGATTTGAAAACGAAGCTTTTCAAAAATTCACTACTTGACTTGATTTTTCATCGTTACTACAGCTTGACTTGATATCAAGTAATTTCAAGCTACTTGATATTACTTGATAACCAAATAACCATTCAATTATGTTCGAGAACGCGCGATTTCCACATCATTAGAAGGTGAAGCCTACTGTACACTTCCGATGGTGATAATTGATATAAATATTCTTCTGGATAAACTTGAAAAATGGGTTATAGAATTCGACAATAACCCAGATAGAGATGAAACTCATGAGAAAATAATACATAGCATTCAAGTGGCAAGGGACAAAATCATTAAACATTACGAGAGAAGTAACTGGATATACTGTGTTGTTTTAATCTTAGACCCCCGACATAAGGTGGAACATTATCCAATACAAATTGGGGAAAGGACTTGCAGATGGATGTAGTCGAGCATTTTGAAGAAATTTTCAAAACAAAGTATTTTAGGTCCAATTCATTGCTCATATCATCTTCATCTTCAAAACCAGATGAAAATAGTGATTGCGGTGAATTTTACATCGCTCTACTAAGTTTATTTAAGAAATCTCCTTTCAACCCAAAAGATGAAATAACTTGGCGCTATGAAATAGACAAATATATGTCTGATTCGCGAGCTGACAGTTGTGAAGATATTTTAGAATAGTGGAAAAGACACGAAATCGTTTTTCCAAACTTGGCCATAATGGCCAAAGATTTTTTATCAACACCTGCATCTTCAGCTCCTGTTGAAAGGTAGTTTTCCAGGGCTGCTCTAACTATTACAAAAACCCGTAACCGATTAGGCGATAACTCTATTAGATGCCTCACGTGCTTTAGATCGTGGATGGCAAACGATGATATCAAAGACTTCTTTTAAATTTCACTATTACTACTATGTTACTGAAGAAAAAGAGGGCATACATTGAAAAATCATTTTATCGTTATCAGTTTTATTATTTTGTTTAATATTTTAGAATAATTTGTTATGTTATTAATATGCCCAATAAATAGTTTATTACTAGTATTTTTTTACATTTATATTTATATATTTATTATATAGATTATAGTTTAAGATTTAGTTTTGGAAATAAAAGGCTTTATTGCAAGGTTTCCTTTATTATTATTTGTTGATAATATTAAATGATTAATGTAAAATCAAGTAGTCCTCAAGAATCAAGTACTTGAAATAATTGACTTGAACTTGACTTGATTTCAAGTCAAGTCAGGTCAAGTAGCTTGAAAGTCAAGTCAAGCCGTGCATCCCTACTTAGGCAACTCGAATAAGTCGTTCTAGTCGCATGGGAGAATATTCCTCAGTAAATGCCTCAATGAATGGAAGCTGTGATAAGGGCTAGAAGAGGATCTACACGCTACTGAATTCAAATTCTTACGATTTTGTTTCACCTCCAATTTTTTTAAAGCTTTTCATTAACACCGTTTTCGTTGCGTTAGATATTATTGTTCCTGTCTGTTATTTATTCACGTTTTCTTCCCAATGATACCAGTCTAAGTTGTTAAATATTAGTGGAAATCGTTTAATTATAATATCACGTAGATACTATGATTTAAATCTTCGAGAAAATAAAAGTAATAATGTGAAGTTTCACTGACGCGTTAATTTTCCCAGGAGTTTAATTAGAACTAGGTCTTGAAAACAATGTTACACAAGAAGAAAAACGTTGATATCTATCAGTTGAAGTGGAGGGTACGTTTTGAAATAATTGTATTCAAGTTTGTCAACTCCAAATCTCCTTTTTCAAGATAACTTAAGGATTATTTACCCTAGCAATTTACGGTATTAACGAAATACAGTTTGTATAATGAATCTTTGCTCGTGTATCATTTCAGTGACGACGCACGGATCACATACTACACCACTCGCAATTATTACTAATATGCCACAATTACCAGCACGTACATTATTAATTCTGACGGAATGAGGCGTGTAAGGCGTCCGGTTAATACAAGATTTCACCCAAAGTACGTTACACCAACAATAAAGCACGGATAAGGTAGTGTGTTTTGATGGGGTTGTTTTTCGTGGAATGGAGTAGTCTCATTACACTTTATAGACGGGACTATGGATCGACTGGTATACAAGGATATACTCCAAAATGTTATGTTGCCCTATGCTGAGTGGAAAATGCCTTTGAGATATGTATTTCAACAAGACAATGACCCGAAGCATACATCTCGCCTTATGCAGGAGTGGTTTCAGGAGAATGTCCAGGTTCTGCAGTGGCCGGCACAATCACCGGACCTCAACCCCATTGAGAATGTGTGGGAAGAGGTTGAACATCAGATTCGGACCACAAGATTCCCAAACAAATAGGCTTTAATTGATGAAGTTAACGAGTTTGGACTAGTATGCCGATAATTACAATCGAAAATTTAATTACATCAATGCCGCGTCGTTGTCAAAAAGCTATAGCCAACAATGGATATCTTATTAATTATTAAGTTATTATATTACATTTGGTGTTTTTGTACTGTTAAGTGAAAAATTATTTTCATAAAAGTTGCTTTATTTTTGTCGCGCAAATAAAGTGCACTGTTTAAATAAATTATTACATATTAGCTTATTGAACATTTGAAAACAACCTCATTTCACTCATGATAGCAGACTACTATGACGCTTTAATTTAAATGGTTTTTAATTTCACCGGTGGCCAATATTATTTTAAATATTTAAAAAATCTATTTTATCATAAGAGTTGCTTTACTTTTGTCTGATAGTGTAGATGTCTAGCGACATATGTTTCAATCAACTACGTACTGCATAGACAGTTAATAATTGGCCGAACGAAATGCAGTTATGAAGTCACGTCTTAGCTTTATTGTATAATATGATTCATTGGCGTCTCAATATTTCTGTAAGTTTTATTTAATTTTTGTTTCATTGATTTTTATTTTTGTTGAATTTATTTCATTTATTTTGATGGAAATATCACTTCCATCGAATGTTTTTGTGGAGAACCTTTTCATTACTCTGTCATAGGTTGACGGATTTGTATTGTACTGACTGTTATCCTAAAATGTGCTGTCGGCACGACACTGATCAAAAATGTCAGTTGATTGATTCATACGACTGTTACCTGTGACGCACACACAGAGAACTATTATGCAAACTGTAAGTATGAAACGCTTTTAAACAATACTGTATGCTATTTTGTTGGACGTATAAGTATACAATAAAGAAAGGCAAATGAGTGGTATCGGTAGAATTGGAAGACTTATTCTCGACCGAGTATTTCTTATGCACAAACATTTCGTGGGAAGCTATGATGTGACAGACCTCTTAAAAAAAAACGCATAGCTTTATAAAAAAGAAAAAAAAAAAACAGTTTAAAGAGGAAAAGAACACGGAGAAGCTGCCACTTGGAGAAATTATCACATGCGACCTAAAACCATCAGATTGGACACTAATGCC
The DNA here is from genome assembly GCA_037954035.1 of Rosalia funebris. NCBI lineage: Eukaryota > Metazoa > Arthropoda > Insecta > Coleoptera > Cerambycidae > Rosalia > Rosalia funebris. Next base: position 24,251,858 of record JAZFAV010000003.1, on the reverse strand, counting down.
AATCTGTTGTCATTATGAATTATATAATGACGAGTTTGCATTTTAAAATATGGGTTTAAAATGAATTTCGGCTGTCAAAGAATGAAAAAAATTGTATTTAGACATAAGTTACGAGACTCCATACATATAACGTCGCAACTACATACTTATATCAGTTTTTTTTTACCGTCAATCAAATACCGATAGCTAATAATATTATAGAGACGACGATTTATTAGGTATTACACCGGACGTATATAGTGAGCGGTATAGCGGATTTAATGGTTGTGAGTAGGTTACGATAATTTATGTTTTATAATACACAGTAGTTGTCCATTCCTCTATCCATCTGCAGACATATGGTAGACGAGTTTTTAGCTGTCTTAAGGTCGCTGTCGAAAGGTTAGCAGATAATTAATCTTTGATCCACACTATGAACACGTGACTTTGGGAAGAAAATGAGGCGGGATGTGACCTGGATTCAGGTAGGAATTGTTCAAAACAAAATATCGAGTTGCGCGAAAAAACTAGTTTCAATAGGGTTTAAGATGCAATTATTATTATTATTATTATTATTATTATTATTATTATTATTATTATTATTATTATTATTATTATTATTATTACCTTTTATACAATTTAAAACTCGACCACGGAGGTCCATACATGTGGCATGATTTGCTTAAATTATATTAAGAAGATGCAGAGGAGAAAAGAAGAAGAAGAAAACATTCCAGTGGTTATTAATTTAATATGAAAGGTTTCTGGCGAAATTTGCGTTAACTTCCAACTGTTCCAGAGCCCAATCAGCGAACACACGACATCTTCTATGGTCGTTTACCGTAAGATCCTGAGTCAGTTGGATTTTATACGGGTGCAGCCTCAAGTCCCGACTCAAATTTCGCCAATTTGAAGTCGCAGAAAGACCAAGTTCTTGTGAACGACGAGAAATTGACTGCCTCGGGTTCTCCCGTACACTCTCACGCACAGCCGCGATGTTTTCAGCAGACCTTGCGTTTCAGTGACGTATGGGTCTTGGCTGATTATTTATCAAACCGGTTCACTATAATTTGGGCTTCAAACGTCGAATAGTCGACTCGGCGGGACGGTTGTGGCGAGGATAAAAATCACGTAATACGCGGAACGTGTTTCGAACGGAGCACTGAATTTGAAAATAAAATTTGAGGATTTGCACACGTCGTTGAACGCTATAACTAACCTTCCACGCTGATTTGCCAGACACTACTGAACAATTCACCATAAATTTGACAGACGTTGCTTTAATAACATGGCTGCTATAACCTAACAAATTTCGAGTGTCCCTATTGAAATACCCCATACTTTGTGAATTGTAGTTTCTCGTCGCACTATTCTATAGTTTCTATAGTTATGCGTTGTTATTTTAAGGAAAAAATAATGAACACGATTTAAATGCATTTTTTTCTGCGGAGACCAGCCGCCGCCCGCCACATCCCCAGTCGATCGTATGCCTTTGAGAGTAATTCTGTTTAACCAAGATAATTGCTATGATATAACGATAGTCTGGGGGATGGCTGAGGGTTCTTTTGAATTCATATTGCGGAATCGTTGGGGGAGACTTAAACGCCCAGCTATTACCATAAATAAATGAGAGTGCACTTTATCAGCGTCCGCGCACTCGCGTTATCGGCGACTTTTACTTTTCATCGTTTTGATCTCCGATTAGGGCAGAAGTAGGAAGGGGGGAGGGGCGATTGTAACCGTCGGGTCGCGTCAGATAGAGACCTTCAAGGGCCGAATGTGATAAATGGACGAGTAAAAGTATATAAATTGAGTTTAATTTATCGCCCGATTATGCCTATTTGATACGCGGAACACGCGGCTACGTGGCGTTTTGTGCAGAAAATTTTTTTTATAGTATAAAGACTAAACATTGTATTGAAATCTAGATTGTGTCCAGTAAAACGTCGTCTTGCCAACTGTTTATAAGAGGTGCTTGTAAAAGAAGTAAGCGAGACGGGGTCCGGAACTAACATGCAATGTAAACAAAATTGAACCAGTATTTTCGAAACCGTGAGGTAAAGCTTTTATTTATCATTATATGAGACTTTTTATGCACCATCCTAATGTGCCTAAATTATCGCATGCAGCCCAGTATTCGAAAAGTCGACTGCGTTTATTAAAAAGTAGGTGAAACGGTCGCCGGACAGTCCATGATCTGTCTGAGCGTGGCCGAACGTTTACAACGACTAGGCATCGTGATCGGGTGTTTATTCAAATATCAAGGTCCAGGTCTAATACTTTTTAGTCTGCTGTTTATGCAGACCAGAATTGGGACATTCTACTGTTGATATCAACTTTGTCGTGTCCGCATGCAGTAGCGGTTTTATTGTAGGTGCATTTGTGTAGTGAGCTTCCTTAAAAATTCCTGAAAATACCTATTAGGTGTTTACTATACATTACATTATCACTATACATAGAATGTTCCGATTTCTAACAGTCTCGCTTACAGCTTGTTAGATGTCGCGAGAGTCGCCAGCCCTAGAATTTATCAGATTTATCTACGGGATATTAAATCTGCAACTCTAAATACATATCGCGTTCGGTTTTTATCTAGCACACATCAGAGGACCGTTTAACCATGTGTTAGAAAGATAGGACTCGGGCGCGTGAAACAAGAGATTTCTATACTCATGTATATGAGATTTGCGTGCATTGCATGTTAATATTCGTTGGAATATATAACGGAATTTTAATACGCGAACTGTACGAACCGTTGCTGAAAATGCTGAACTTTTAAAAGAATGCTTAGAATGCATTTTTGACGCTGTGGGAAATGATTACAATACAAAAAATCAGGTTCAAATGTTATTGGGTTATTTAAATAACGATAACCTTAAATACTGGTTCGCGTTTTTCGCCAAGGTCATGCCTCATTGTGAAATCCTTTTTAAATGGTTTCAGTCTCGATCATTAGATGCTGTCAAGATTATCAGTTATTTTAATAATTTTGAAAACGCAATTATAAGAATCCGGACAACTAATTCCTCAAATTCGCCTGAAATAAAAAAATCAATACGATCCCTTAATGACATATCATTTTCTGCATAAACTAAGGAAGTGTGTGATATATTAATTACCCAAACTAAAAACAGATTTGAGTTTAGAAAACACCTGTTAGCGTCGAAACTATTTTTACCCAATAAATTTAGTGACTATGAGAAACAATTCTCCATTCAAGATTTTGACAATGCAACGAAAACTTATGGATTTTTGGACAAAGTTAAATTGAAAAGTGAATTAACGGTTATATACAGCAGGGAAGATTTTCGTGAAGCAGCAAGTTGCTTAGCAATTTTGCAATTATTTATAGATCGAAGTTAGCGTCCAACCAGTCTTAGGATTGATGACCTCATGATGATGATGATGATAGATCGAAACCTGATGGACACTGTTAGTGATACTGTTTTATTATTAAAATTAATTTGTAGTATATCCATGACAAGTGTTGAGAGTGACCGCTGTTTTTCGACGCTTAAACGAATTAAAAACTTTTTGAGAAATACAAGACAGACTAAAATTCACTTTGCATGATAAGTATGGAGAAAATGCTAATTGCAGCGATTCCAGATTATTAAAATCTGGATTTTAATGATGTTGTAATTGACGTTTTTGCGAATTCCAAGAACAGACGAATGGATTTTCTATATAAATAACCTCAGGCTTGGACATAGGTAAGTTTATTTTAATTTTTCGTTTGTTATTATTTTATCGATTGCATCCCCGGACAAAAATTGCACCGGCCGCCACTGTTCTCATGTATCAATGCGTGGGGAACCATAGGCGCTGTAAAATATCCTTTCAATTACATGTTTGGGGACGCGCGTCTTTGTACAGTTTTCGCCGTTTGTGTATATTTAGTGAAAGTTTAGGGGCACGATTCTGATGAAGATCTACCGTCGCCCGTCGGTGTCTACTACCCCTCGCAGGCAATGATACAGTTGATCTCTGCACAGTACCTAGTGGGGCGTTGGCGATAATACGTCTACCTTTCCTTGGCCATCCTAAGTCCAGACCTTAATCCCATAGATAAAATCTGAGCTCTGCTTTTATTAAAATTTCTACTTTCTGAAATGGATTGTTGTCGTCATTAAGTCATGTCCGAGTCGTCAATAAAATTACAGACGACAAGTATCGCTCACGAAAATAATTAGATTTTTCAATTTTATTACCCGACACTGAAAGATGTCGAAAGGTCGCGTTATTTTTACACACTTCATACTGGTTTAATTAAATTTTTACAGTTTCCCTTGTAAACATGATAAATCTCCGATATCGACGACCATACGTCGTAATTTTATAATTAAAATGCATTTTTAATTAATTTTATTACGCGGGGCGATATCGCGACGCTCGTCCATAAATAAATAAAATCGTATTCGTTCATTTCAACGAGTTAGATTTGTGGCACATCCTTCTGCTTCGCCCCGATTCTGTTCGCTGTTCTTATCGTGTGTTAGCTGTGTTATCGGTATAACTTAAACACATAAACTTGTTAACACTCGACGTAGACGTGCTGATATTGTTAATTACTTCGATAATTGAAATAACTTGTGATATTTAAATCGTTTATGTTTTTTTTTTTTTGGTTTGAATAACGTTCTTTTAATAAAAAGGATTGTGGATAGTTTGAGGTCATATGCAGAGGTTTTGGATAATATTTAAAGTCCAGTTTCTATGTGGAGGCCTTCTTTGTTCATATTTACGCATAGTTTTCCCTTGAAACGTTAAAAATTGTTTATTTTTAAAGCGTACATCGGAACAGGAAATAGAGTACGAATAGGAATTACGCAGCGAAATAGAGTAGCCGGTTATAACCCTACATTTCGGGCTACTTCTGCTTCTGGGACAATGTCGAATGTCTACAATATCCTTCGTATTCCCCTGATCTGGCTCTAATCGATTACCACGGTTTCGACCTACTTAAAGAGGCATTAGGGGAGGAAAAATTTCAAGACAATGGTAACTCAGGATGTACTCGTATATACGCCTAGAATAATTTTGTTTTTCTTGTATTAGGCGCTTCCAAAATTGCTGAGGCATTTCATACTACATAATAATAATAATAATGCCTTATTGTCCAATACAAGAATTCATTTACATGACAAAGTGCGGAAAATATAACTAAAAAATTAAATAATAAACAATTTATGAAAATAAATAAAATATAAATGTATAAATAAAAACAAAAAGTAACTCTAAAATGACTTTAAAGATAAATATATAATGAATAATGGAGTGTTAAGGATCAAATGATGTATACCTACTTAATTTTCTTTTTCTGGTTCTCAATTTTCTTTAAAGAAACACGAGATTTATTGTCATATATATAATAATTTACATCAATATCTAATTTTAATTTTTGTTTGGCCTCAATATAATTTAAACATTTAAAATTATTATCTGCGCAGGATTCGGTAGAATGGTCTGATGCGGTACACTTTAAACATTTACCTGGATTTGCACAAGTTCTTTACAAATCTTTATAGTTCTTCACGGTTTAACAAATTCAAGTAGCACTCACTATCTCATTCTCTGCGCTGAAGACTAAGATAATGAAGACCACGTTGAAAAATTACGTGTTTTGTACGTTGGTTCAATAAATTTTGTTTAACAAAACATCTTAGTAGTTGCTAGGTAATTGCGGACCTCCAGCTCACATCCGTATGTTAGAGTTCTTAAAATAATCGAACACATGTCATAAGAGGATTTGCGTTTGCATACAATCCGTACTATTATATAAACGCAAACAACTTTTCTATCTCCCCTCGTATACCTAATTCACGCAGCTATTTCTCTTCTTCGAATCAGTAACGAGCCGGGATTATTCGAGGCCTAACTATTTTTTTTTATTCGATCGGGTTAGAAGTTTGATCTCTCAGATGGAACGGACCTTGGTATTGTTTACCCAAGAAATCGACTGTTAAGGTTACCGAAATGCGGATAAGGTCATATGTCGGCGACAGGTCAGTTTTTCTTCGGCGGTTTCAGACGAATTTTTCGCCGAAGTGTTACAATGGTGGAAACAAAAAAAAAACAAAAAAGAGATGAAGGCTCTTAGCTGTAAGGCCTGGCCTATTTCTATAGGAATCTGTAGGAATTAGAGTAAATATATAATTGGAGTATTCGACTATTTTTATATCGTTACTCAAAGGGTGTACATTCAAAGTTGATTCTAAATTCGGATAAAAATTTAGCGGAACTGGGTAATTATTTTGTTAGTTAATATTACTCAAAATATCGTGTACCTGACTGACTTTTATTTTTACAATATATCGGTTGACGGGTGCTTGGAAAATTAACGAAACGTTCTTTAACCCATTAGGATTGGTAGAATTGTAGTTCGAACGAGCACAGTCGATATTAATATCATTATCTCTTACCAAACCCACAATACATTCCTATGTATATTTTCTAACGGCAAAGAATTTTTGAAAAATATAAACATCGCCTGGTTTACTTAAAAGGTAAAGGAAGGTAAAACAGAAAGGAATGAACTATCAATACAGAAGAGATATACGAGCCCAGGCTCATAATAGTTTGGCCAGGCATAATTGTACAACTAATATATTTAAATAAAAGTAATAACACGCTCAAAATTATTTTATTATAGAAAAATATTGGTAACAAATACAAAGTATAAATTGTAACTAGTACTATCATTATCAAATGGGTGTTAATTACGAATAATTTTAATCATTTTTCACGAGGATATATTTTTTTCTCCACATCTTCGAAAAGTTCCACATATTCTTATTTAAATGAATATTTCATTGTAGGACTTTTCCAAACGCTAGTAAAAATGTTTTTTCTTAATTGCCCGGAGGAAAAAACGTCCATGCTTTATTTCTATTCTCTGAAACGCGATTCGAGAGTATATTTTGCAGTCTGGGCAATATAGGCGCGTCCTCTACGATCAATATATATACCCGGCCAAATAAAACAAGAATTTGGCTTCGACGAGTCGGGTCCATATATATCACAACGCTATACGCCATCGCGGGTTTTGTTTTTCGTATTTTCGACGATCCGTTATGGTGCGCCAGCGATTTTTATATGTATTTTAAAAGCTTCTATAGAAACAAACGTCAAAGGTAAATACGAGGGGCACTATTTATGTTTTGAGCCTTGGCAACACTAAATCTTGTCAGACGCCATCTGACGTTTTCAGTGAAAAGTTTGATATTTTTGAGCATGATCTTCTTCAGAACATTTTATCATTTAAGCGCGATTTGTGTTGTTTACAGTGATTCGAAAATCGTATCTCAGCAAAAAAATGGATTTAACTCGTGAATATTTTCGTGCGGGACTTTCGACGTTAATTGTCAAGACAAGAGTGCATCGATCAACTTACTTTTACTTTTGGCGGCAAAACCCCATAAAGCAAATGAAATTTTATCAGACGGCCTGGAAAACTCTCGGGGCTACCGCAAGGTTCTAATGTTGGACTACTTTGGTTTATATTTTATACGTCTAATGTTGAATGTGGGTGTATATTCAGCATTAGACTATGGAATAGTACTAAAATAAATAGAGCCATGCCTTTATCATAAAAAAGACTTTGTTTTGATGTTTTGTCTACAGAAAAATGTAGAATACATGTCAATATCACAGAGATCACAAGAAACTTAATGTTCATGACTTAATTGCACACTAAACCACTACGAGTAAACAAAATATCAGGCGACGTCTCAGAATGTAGGGTGTACCACAAGGAACCAATGTTGGACCACTTCGGTTTACATTGTATACGTCTAATGCTGAAAGGACACGTCCCACACATTTCACAACAAAAGAAACAGTACCCGATTAAAGAAATCCATGCTTTTAATATGAAAGAAACTTACTTTTATTTCTTGGCCTAGAGAAAAGACAGATTTAGATGTAACGTCAACCTGCTTCCCTTAAACCTGAGGCTACGGAAGCAAGGTTGGTTACACATAGATACGAGGATAACCACAGTACGACAGTACGAATTAAAGATACCTCCATAGGACAATAGAATACGTCACCCAGTCTATGCAGCGGCAAGCGCTTGTGAGTGAACACGATCGAATGCCTACCGTATTCTCAAATCCAGATATATTTTATCTCAATAACAGAGTAAAGATGGTATTATATAGGTCTTTAGTGGCTTTCATATTAAGTTTTGGTGATGTAATATATATTCTGTCGCGAATATGCGACGGATTCTTACTTCATCTGGCGCTCCATGACCATTTCCCACTTCCAGGTAATAATAATTTATAGAGCAGTGCCTGTTAATGTCAAAAATAGTTATCTTCCATTGAAAATGTATCAAGGCTAAGCAAATTATCACGTTTAATTGCATATTGACCTAAAATCGAATGGAGATATTGTGAATTCTTACAGAAATTGAATTTTTATGAAGTGTTCGATATCGGCCAAAAAAATAAACGCACACGTGAAAGCTCCTTCTGCTTTGATGTTCTTTTGATCGTTTGTTGTGTTATTTGCCATTCTTCGCGTTGCGTTGCGCTAGCTATTTTAGAAACTCTCGCGAAACAAGGACGCCGCAACAACAATGAATCCTCAAACATATTTATCTTTTATATCTAGTAGTCGCTGACTGCTCGGTACGGTCTTGTAATTCCGTGTCAGGTATTGTGTTGATGTTATTAATTGTAAGTTATGATCTAAAAGGTCATAGTTTACTTTGTTGCGGTGTCTGAATAGCTTGAATAGCCGAGGTGTCAAAACCGGGTATTTTGTGCGTCCACAGGTGAAATTGTCGGGCAAAAATTACGAGAATTGTATGCACCTCTAAAATAATCATTTTCTGGTATCCTATTTATTTCATGTTTGATATACGATAGGGCGAGGGTATTATTTTTATCGTAAACAAGATGAAAATTTGTTTATCGATATACGAACAGTAGCAGACCAGTTTAGAAAATAAATGTCTGTCGTTGACATTTGAGTAAATTTGTCTTGAGATATACAGAGAGGTCCAGACTGATTGAATGCGCCTATGACATTAGCAATTAAAAACCGTTGAAGTGGCGTAGGCCACGTTTCCTTCAAACTAACGTGACAGACGGAACCCAATAAATTCCAAATATCCCTAGATAAAACGCAGATTACTTTAATTTTTGGGAAATTCGCGCGGAATAAATACGGTAAGAGGTTTACAATGCTTTTCAAAAATTGCTTAAAGTCTAGGGATCATGTTACTAGATTGTGACTAATGATGACGTGACGTCACTTCAGTCAGTCTGGATCTCCCTGTATGTACATTTGCTATCGTACGTCGACCGAATGTAACTACGGCCCTGACGTACACGAAGAATACAAATAAATTTACTATTTCTGCAATTACTTTTCTGAGTTTACATACTCAGGTTCTATTTACATGTAACTTTGGTTTTTCAAGACCGACTTTAAGAACTCAAAAGATCGAATTCGCAGCAATAAATCATACATAAATAAAAATACCGAATCGAATTCTAAAAGCATTGGCCGTTTAGACCCAGAAAAACCGACCGCGTCTCCATTAAGCAAGGAAGAAAAAAGAAATACCATTTCAAATTATATGTAGGAAAGTTCACTGTGTTACATCCAAACTCTTGCCCGTTCCTCTGGCTATTGTGATCCTATAAATCATAAAATATGACCATATGACCGTCTTATGGGCGAAGATGCCTATCGCGTAGAATCGACTTTTTCCTATCAATAAAAAAATAGTGTGACAGGAAAAAACGATGAATTAGGTCTTGGTCCCAATCGTTCTGTTCTATCGAACATAACTGATTCGGTATGGTTTGGTTGTAGTATATACAATGCGCGCAAAGCTATATGTTTACATGGGCGTCACAATGTCATTATGGAACGGTCATTATTACCGTTCCATAGTTCCATAGAGTTTTTATGCGGAAAATCTATATTTATATTTATAAATTATCAAATCGAATTGTGAGTGGTCGTTTGGGTTTCTATCGACGCGGAATATTTTCTGTAATTTGCCAATCCGCAATCTCACTCTCTGCAGCTCTCGTTACGAAAGATCGCCTTCGAAAATGCTAATCCCACAAACCAAAGCGCCATAAGCGCTTTTGTCGGTTGCCTTTTTTTTTTTTGTAACGAAACATCACCTCGACGAAACCGCCTAACAAAATCGGTTTGAAGAAATCGAGTCATCGCAATCGTAATCTAATTTGTTGTATACATACTTGCGACAATTTCCTATCGCCTACTCCGTTGTGGACCGGCCAAATCAAGAATGAATCTAGGCGGCGTCGACGTTCACCTGAGAGCTATACAAATGGTGCGTGTCCGTGCTTGTTGGATACGACCGCGCGTCCTATTTGCGTAGTTACGCGGAGCCAGTGGCGTGGCCTCACGACGTCGCTTTAAAGGCATTCATAACGAGGTGAGTAGTATAGCAAGCGGGGAATCCAGGACAGCTTTCATTTTGGTCACCGAATAGAGGTCACGAACTCAATGGCTCACCCCGGTGGTCCCCGAAGAAGTGGTGACGTCATACGAAGAAGTAACTCGTCAATGAGTAATAAATTAACCTTCCATTCGTTAATTACCCGTCATTTATCGAATCATATATAGTGCGCATACTTGGAAACGTTTCATTTTGAAATTCCTACATCCCAGAACTTCGTTATGATTTTTTCAAATTTCGGATCCCCTTGAGAAAAAAATCCGGACGCGCCACTGTCTCGATTTCATTAAATGTCGGTTTTGAGCGGTAACGTACGATTGCGAGGTTAAAAGTGCCTTGTTAAGCCAACTGGAGTTGTTAGCTGGCGCACACGTTTGTCAAGAAATAATTTACATGCCTCGCATTGGTCGTTATTTGTCGACTGTATGAAGCACTTGAGGCGATTTTTCGTGAGTCCAATACGGCGAGTGGTGGTCCGTGAATTTTTCTGCGACTAGTCATCCAAATTTCATGTCACGGTATCCTTTGTTGAATGCCTGCAGCCCTGGTAATATTATGAATCGTACGAGTATATAGGTATACTATTTCTATTGTATGTTTTCTCTTAAAAACGCACTCTTTATTTGCTTTTAGTTTCCTTTAAAATGCATTGGTATTCTTAACGATGCTAGTAGCCAGGTTGATTCGAGGACTTTTAGGGTTATAATGTAGGCTGGGTGTAAAGTATGACGTAAACACTCTTTCACCCTATTGAAAAATCAGTTACCACTTTTTGCTATAAAAAATTTTAGCAAAACCGTTTCCAAATATTAATTAAAATTAACGAAGAAATTAACAATTCCAGTGTTGCGTATTCTTGAGTTTCATCAGAAAATTAGAATTTTTACGCTCGCCTTTTTGTTAAAATTATAATAGAATAATTATGATTTTTGCGTAAAATCCTATTAAAAAGCAATTAATGAGAACAACTTGTAAAATCTTGCGTCAAAGGCGGCGGTGTAAGACGCAGTACTTTTTGTCGTATTAATTACAAACTAGTAGATGAGGCACACTGATATTAATGGTCGGATTGTCGCCCTTTGAACAGATAAAAGACAAGATCTCAAACGGGATCCAAGAAGTATTGGAGAGGGACAGCATTTTTCTTCTAAAATGTTAACTTAAATCTTAATAAATGTTAACATTTTAAAATTCTGAATTTTGAATATTCTTTATCAAGAACAGTAATTATTAAAATATTTATTAACAAACAAATGTACCTAGTATTCTGAAATGAAATAACTTTAAGCTATTTGCCTATTGCCATATTGTAAACAAAGATTATAAAAACTACATCTTTTTTTTTCGTTAAAAAGCTAATAGAATATTTTACATATTTATAGTAGATATATTTATAAGAAACAGTCTTTTCTGATAAAGTAATGTTTGTTTCAAATCAAACAGTCAGCGAACAAACAGAACAACAAACAAGTTAAGTGGTGCAGAGAAAAATCACAAAAGATGAAGCCATGAAGATAGAGTCACTGAGGATGGTATAATAAAATTGGCACAAACAAAAATGACTAGTTCATATAGCTTAACAGCTTCAAAAAAGCAAAAATACAGTTTCCCCGAAAGATTGTGGTGGTGGTCACAATTTTGTGAGACTTCGGAGAAGTCAAACTGATGCAGTACGAAAGAAGAAGTACAAATTGAAGTAGATCTCTGAAAGAACTCTTAAAAATGCTATCTGGTTCTTTACAAAAAAGACCGACTATCTCCAATGTTTTGGATATAGACAGGAATTTTTTTTTCAAAATTTTAACCCACAATAATGACTGGGTGTATAATAATGACATTTCACTAGATCCACAAAGGTTCGTCATCTCCAAGAAATATGAAGAAGGCATCATCTTCCTCAGAAGGCGTTGATTACAATTATTGTTGATTTTAAAGGAAGTCTATAGAAGTACTATGGTGCAAAATTATCTTCAACTTATAGGAAAAACAGAACAACTCACACAGCTTTCTGAAGGAAGTTTGTATGCTTTATTGATGCGAAGAATATACTTATGTACGATTGAATGTATACAGAGGATGATCACCACAACTTCCTTGAATTCTGAAGGACTTTTGTGATTAAAAACTAAGAGGAATTAAACAGTAATTGGAGCAGGGACTTATAGAAGAAGGCCCAAGGTCTGTATGTAGGTGGCGCTTCAAGAAAAATTATCACCAACTTGTTGGAAAAAGTCCAACTGCAGGATTAAGGAAGGGGGAATGTCAAATTGTAGATTCATGTAACTAAGACATTCCCTAATTATCTTGACTAGTTATTTGAACAATCACATTTTGTTTTGTTATGATGTTCTTCTAAAGTTTTACTTGAGAGCAAATTACAATCTGTTATGTCACGCACAGCCATCAAACCATTCAATTAGGATACTGAATTGAGGGTATCGAACCTCGTACTCGCTATATCGATACATTTTTAGGATACTAACCTGAAAAAGTCGCTCCTGCAGAACAGCTTCGCCTCCCTGGAGAAGCATTTGTCGGTGAGGGGGGCGCGGCAATCGAAACACCGCACACATTCGGCGTGCCACGTCCTCTCCAGGACGTTGAGCAGGAACTTATCCAGGATAGGCTTGTCGCAGCCCGCGCAGGCTATCAGCATACCGGCGGCCGGCTCGCACCTACCTGCAACAGAAGACCGACGAAAAATGGTGTTTATAACGGTCTGGCAAGTTTTCGTGTCGTCTCTTTTAGCGGTTCAATGAAAATGTAACGTATAAAATATATTTCATTGCTATTTTCAAGGTGATATCGAATTATTTGGGGTTATTTGTCTGTGTTTGGGGCTGCTTGTCTGTGTTTTATGGTTGATTGTCCGTGTTTGGGGTTGCTTGTCTGTGTTTGAGGTTGCTTGGTGACGTTTCAATTAAACACCATCTTATTAACTACATCACATTTAAATATGCCTACAATATATATATATATATATATATATATATATATATATATATATATATATATATATATATATATATATATATATATATATATATAATGGATGTATAATACATGTTTTGAAATTAATTTGGGATTTTGGAAACACTTTGGAAAGCATTCCCGTCGTCTTCTCTTTCATCTCTTGCATTTGAGACATTGTTTCAGTGATTTAGTAAAAATATAATTGAATTCATCTTCTCATGTTCATATAGAATAATGTGGGGTTATCTGGTTACGATTTGGGGTTATTTAGAATTGTTTGGGGTTCTTTTGTTTGTATTTGATGACGTTTTCAATTAAACGCCATCTTATTAACTCCTTCACGTTTAAATATGCCTAAAACAATTACTGCATGCATAATACATGTTTAAAATAAATTTAGGGGTTTAAGAGAGTTTGGAAAGTATTCTCGACGTCTTATTTCACATCTCCCTTGCTCTCAGGATATTTTTTCAGTAGTTTAATAAAAATATAACATAAAATAGATTTCATAATGATTTTTATCCTCATACAGAATTATGCGGGGTTATCCTGTCGCTATTTGGGGTTATTTAGAATTGTTTAGAGCCCTTTTGTTTATATTTAGGGTTGCATTGATGACATTTTCAATTAAACGCCATCTTATTAACTCTTTCACGTTTAAATATGCCTAAAATATATTACTGAATGCATAATACATGTTTTAAAATAAATTTGGGGTTTAAAAGACTTTGGAAAGTATTCTCGACGTCTTATTTCTCATCTCTCTTGCGCTTGGGATATTTTTTCAGTAATTTAATAAAAATATAACAATATATATTTCATAACGCCTTTCATGCTAATATAGACTAATGTGGGGTTATTTTGTTATTATTTGGGGTTATTTAGAATAGTTTGGGGTTATTTTGCTTGTATTTGAGTTTATATTGATGACGTTTTCAATTAAACACCATCTCATTAACTCTGTCTTATTTAAATATGCCTAAAATTTACTGCATGCATCATACATGTTTTAAAATAAATTTAGGTGTTTAAGACTTTAGAAAATATTTCCGTCGTCTTATTTGTCATCCCTCTTGCACTCGGGACATTTTTTCAGTAATTTAATAAAAATAAAACATAAAATATATAGGTTTTTCATCCTTATATAGAATTATGCGGGGTTATTTTGTCGCTATTTGGGGTTGTCTAGAATTGTTTGGAGTTATTTTGTTTGTATTTGGGGTTGTATTGATAACGTTTAAAATATATTACTTATCCATAATATATGTTCTAAAATAAATTTAGGTGTTTAAAAGACTTTAGAAAGTATTTTCGTCGTCTTATTTCTCATCTCTATTGCGCTCAGGACATTTTTTCAGTAATTTAATAAAAATAAAACATAAAATATATAGGTTTTTCATCCTCATATAGGATTATTATGGGTTATTTTGTCGCTATTTGGGGTTATCTAGAATTGTTTGGAGTTATCTTGTTTGTATTTGGAGCTGCATTGATGACGTTTTCAATTAAGCGCCATCTTATTAACTCCATTATGTTTGAATATGTCTAAAATATATTACTGCATGCATTATATATATTTTAAAATAAATTTAGGGGTTTAAAAGACCATGGAATGTATTCTCGACGTCTTATTTCATGTCTAAAAATATTTCAAAAAAGTTACTTGAGATTTAAAGTAAATGACTGCGAGAATCCTTGTCCTATGTCCTTCTCACAATTTTCTTCTAGTTTGATAACATTTTCGAATAACATTATGTACATTGACTGATTTAAGGTTATACTATAGTTCAGTTCCGGAAATCCGGCATACGTGCTGAAATAAAGCTATATTATGCGTTGTAATGATCTGGTATGTCTGATTGCTTTTAGTTTTAGTGAGTAAGACTGAGATCTTATATTAATAACATTATAATAATGTAAAAATCTTTCGAAAGTAAAAGCTTGCAATCATTAGTACCTATTTGTTTGTAAGAATACTTATATACTGGGCGTTTTTGGTTATTTTCGGGTATAAAAGGGTGTCATAAGTAATAATTTCTTCCGGTAGTCGTAAATCGTGATGGTTGTTATCACTTGGTGCTTAATAACTGCCTTTTTCGTTTGCCAAAAATTTGGGAGGGGGGTTGAATTCTAGAACCTTCCGAAGCAGTACCGTTATTTGAAATATATTACGTATTTTTGTTATCAATTATTGCATTATTCACTGGCTAGTTAACATCTCTAAACGAGCTTTTCCATACACCCCGGCATAACCAGTATAAATACATCATTCATTTTGATTTGATAGGTGTTCGATTATCGATGATTTATTGGAACATTTCCCGTTTAAGAAACTACTCGATGTATACATAAATAATTAAGTTTTTTGCCCTGATCGAATGTCAATAATTTATTATAATCGCGGTTGGCTGTTACATGGCGCTAAAAAAATATGCAGATATAATAGTTTAAATTACTTACCACTTATTTTAATCGTCGTATATATGTAATTACTTACTACTAATTTTAATCGTACGTAATTCGTCCCTGAGGATACCGTTACGAAAACTGGATTAGTTTGTGCAGGGTCTTTCAATAGGGACGCTCGAAATTGGTTAGGTTATAACGACCATGTTGTTAAAGCACTATCTGTCAAACTTATCGTGAATTGTTCAGTAGTGTATGGCAAATCTTCGTGGAAGGTTATACTGTTCAACAACGTGTGCAAATCATCAAATTTTATTCTCAAAATCAATGCTCCGTTCGAGAAATGTTCCGCGCCTTACGTGATTTTTATACTCGCCACATCTGTGCCGCCGAGTCGACAATTGGTGGCGAAATTCGAGTCAACCGGTTTGATAAATAATCAGCCAACACCCGTATGTCGCCGAAACGCAAGGTCTGCTGAAAACATCGCTGCTATGCGTGAGAGTGTACGGGAAAACCCGAGGCAGTCGATTTCTCGTCGTTAACAAGAACTGGGCCTTTCTTTTCTTTTTCGACTTCAACTTGGCGAACTTTTCGTTGGGATTTGGGTCTGCACCGGTATAAAATCCAACTGACTCAGGAACTTAAGGTAAACGACCATAGGCAACGCCGTGTATTCACTGATTGGGCTCTGGAACAGTTGGAAGTTGACCCAAATTTCGCCAAAAAAAATCATCTTAGCGACGAAGCCCATTTTTGGATGAATGGAGATGTGAACAAGCAAAATTGTCGGATTAGGGACGATACCAATCCACACGAAATTACACACCAGTAGCAAATGCATCCCGAGAAAGTCCCTGTTTGGTGCAGATTTTGGTTTGGCGCAATCATCGGTCCGGATTTCTTCTAAAACGAAACTGACATTGCCATAACCGTCAACGGCGAGCACTACAGATTGACTTATTGTGGCCTAAACTGGATGATATGGATACCGATGACATGTGGTTCCAACAGGACGACGCTACCTGCCACAGAGCGCATGCCACGATGGACATTCTGCACGAGCGATTTAAGGGCATGGTTATTTCGCGTAGCGGCGACATGAACTGTCCACCAAGATCGTGCGAATTGACGCCTTTAAACTTCTTCCGTTGAGGCTATGTTAAATCGCAGGTATATGCGAATTGATGCCCTCAAAGTTAACATAACGAACGCCATCCAGCCAATTCAGCCAGATTTATGCGACAAAGACATCGAAAATTGGACTCTCCGAATATGTACCACCATGCAAAGCCGCGGCGGACATTTGAACGACGTTGTATTCCATACTTAATGCCATAAAATATTCTTTCAAATAAAAAAAATCGTGTGGATATCTCACACACAAGTTATTTTATTTACGTTTAAAAATCGAGCGTCCTTATTGAAACAATCTTTGTATGATGGTGTTTGATGAATATAAGATGGCCTCTTGTGCAATGAGTCAGGCTTGGTGCTTATTACTCGGTATTGGTAACATAGATGAAGGTGTGAATCGAGTTTGGATCTTATCAAGTCTCTGGTTGACACCGAATCTATTATGCCAGCGAAGTTCTTATTTATCAAAGAGCAATGTTCCGAATTTCGCTGTATTATATCCGATTGAATAAAGAAAGGTTTCGCATAAAAGGAGCCGTGCTATCCGCGTGGATCGACGTCGCCGAAAAATCCGATACAGACCCAATAACAATGGTAAACAGAAAATAATTATTTTTATGTTAATTCCGGCTTTTATCGAGACCGTATCATCTGAGAAAGATGTAGACATACGAAATCCGGTCCGGCGGTGTTTTATTCAAATGAAGTGCCTTGTATATGTTTCAAAAGAATTATTAATAACTTATGCATACGTCTTGAGCAAGAGTAATGTAACCCCTTGCGTGGGACTGAACAAGCCTTTTGGAGATATTTCGCTATCCGCCGCGCTGTCCTGAAAGGATTCGGCCTGAAAAATAATTTTCGAAGGAGTCGTGGGGAGGTGAGAAGGATTGAAAAGTGGTTTTTCTCGACGACAGTTGAACTGATTTTGATGAAGCGATAACATGTTATGGAGTTCAATTTTGTGAATGTAAGAAATAAGATATATTTTCGAAAAATGTGGTCGGTCGGTTTATCTAGAGTGTATTTGGAGTTACTCCACGTGTATTTGGAGTTGTACCTAAATTAAAAAGTTTACATAAGAATAGTTATTTGAGGACCCGTGTCCACAGGTTCTCTTTTTATGAAAACAATACTATGGATGTAACTTATCTTGAATGGCACAGCAGTCTACATATAAATAAATTCTATTAGTTTTTTTTAATTCGATTCGCAATACCTTTCATGTCCCTAAAAGTAGAAGATTTTAAAACAGGAATGGGAAAATGTTTCCCCATGTATTTATGATATATGGCGCTTATGTATGTGCAAACTATAAGAGCTCAAAATGTACAGGGTGTTTAAAAAGGCAGGCCGAACTTCGACGATAAATTTGCCGTTAATTAAAGCATGCTGTATTTTAGTATTCTGTTAGATTCCCTCTCCATCTATATGGGCATTTCCTATAGCTAAAATGTTTTTGCTTTGAGTTATTTAAAGTTTAATACAAAGTTTTACTCTGCAGAGGGCATTTTTCAAACTACAGAAATAAGGAGATTATACTCCAACCCATCTGCAAATGACTTATATAATAAGGACTAAGCAAATTAGGTCAAAACAGTTATTCTCCTGGCTACATGCTAAACGCCAAGCGCTGAATCACATGTTTAATATGTTTGTTAAAATGTAATTTGTAAATTCTTCATTACTTTCATCTTTTTATATTTCAGAGCAAATCACTTAATATTTAATAAGATCTAATCACTAAACTATTGTATAGAATAGAATATACGCTATCGTCTTTAGATTTGAGAATCATTGTATTATAAATTTCTTCTTAAATATTTCGGCCATTTCGACTAATTTCGGGCTACATCCATATTTGTGGTTGTGATAGAAGCGTCTAGAGTTATATTTGGAGCTACCTCTCAATTTGAGCTATTTGGAGTTACCCCGATATTATTTGGAGTTATCCCAATATTAATTGGAGTTGTCCCGATATTATTTGAAGTTACGTCAAAAATTTTGAGGTTATAATAAGACTTTAATTTCGATAACACATTATTCTAGAACACCTTCTAGAAAAATGTGTATCATGTATCTATGACGAAGTAATTTTTGTTCTCAAAAATGGGGCAACCTTAAAATCCTCAACCGATCCTATAGGTATTTAGTAAATTGTAGTTTTCGTCAATTTCTGAAAACATATATAAAACTGGTTTGTATGCAAGTTCCCGAAACTAGTTTAAAAGTTCTTGCGATTGTCACAAATCGATTGTTTAGTCATTTAGTTCATAATCATTACTTTTTCACCCGTCGCTAATATTTTGGAATATTAATTAGCCCGCGGAAATTTCTTGGATCTATATTTTTCCAATTAAAAAATCTACAATGATTTTTCTATATTCGTATTACTTGAATCTCGTACATGCTTTTTAATAAAATCAAAACCGATTCAACAATTCTCGAGGACGAATATTTTAATCGCTCTTTATTTCACCCCTTTCTTTTACTTCCTAATGAATTTTCTACAAAGTACACCCCCTGAGAACCAAATGGAGATAAATCTAACAGCTTTATAACATAACAAAAGAGTTTTGGTAATGATACTATGAGCCTTAAATAATTGCCTTAAAATTAAAGTATTTTAACCGATATTATCACCGAGGTAGTACTCAAAAACATACATACGTGTAGAGGTTTGCTATCTAAAAAGGCCAGGGGATTATTCACATACACAAAGTCACGTCATTATAAATAAAACACGTCTAAAACCGACTTACAAGTTTATCATCAAGTCGCCTTTGAAACGTGGATACCTGGCTTAAGAAAAAAGGGGCGATGATTATCTTTTCGTTTCGAACAAATGCCATTTATTATGAGCTGTGAGATGTTAAGCAGTTGTTCGATGTAATACAGGTGATCAGGAATACATGACAATGTAATATGCTTCAAAAATGATATACATAGCTGAAATGTGTTCGGGGGGGGATACTAGCGATAGTTTTTTTATTTTATCGAGATATCGAAAGTTATTTTGATCGAAGGCGGTCCTGACTTGGAAAAATGTTGGAATTGTCCCCTGCTTTGTTTTTGGAAAACTATATAAGTTTTATATATTGGTAAAAACAAAAGTACATTAGTTTTAGGAACTGTAAGATAAAAATCATTTATGTTACATGCAGGCAATCTATGAACATGAAGGTTACTTTGTGATAGCATGTGTGGACAGTCAATTATTTAATAATATAAGTAATAATAACTACTTTCTTCAAGTATCTAAGAGTTGAACTTCAAATCTCTTCAATAAACTTTCGTGTGGAATTTCCCTAACTGGATACACCCCATCGTGACGAAAACTCACGTAGTTTAGAGATTGCCTCTGAACTCTTTCTAGGTTACCTAAATGAATGTTATAACCTGGATTCCACACAACAAATCTATACTTTAGCTTAGATCTCACAAAAGCATCAAACAGTTGTTTTAACGTGTTAGGGCATTGCAAACCATTTAGAATTTCTTATAATGAACCCAAGTATTTTGTAACCGTTTAGGCTTACATTATTTTACGTAATTAATGAAAGTCAGTTTGCAATCAAAGATCACTCCTAAATGTCTAAATTCACACCTGCACACATGGTATTCGACGAAATAGTTTACAGTCGTCCGCATACAACAGAATTTTCGATTTTGTACCCTAGCAGATACCATTTATAAACACGATAAATAGAAGAGGTCCCAGAATAGGTCCTTGTGGAACACCCGATGTTGCGAGAATGTCGACAGAACTAAATCCATGATAGTGAACCGTTAGTCTTCTATTATCTAAATATGATTAAAAAATTAAAAGCTTTCAGGCACATCTTCATGTAATGAAACGCACTTTTCATAATTTTTAGCATTATGGTTGCATTTTCAATTCAATTTATGCAAATTAGCGGCAGGAAGTCCCAAAAATTCAATTTTTTTCAAGTAAAGGGACAGAAAGCAGTCCATACTTGTCTAACGAGACGTGAATTTATTCAATTTTGAATCGAACAAATACAGTTAAGATGTTGTTTCTATACCGCTCTGCATTAACGATGACACTGAAAAAAAGACATGACAGTTTCATGTATCCAGTAAATTTCCCTGTGTAACCGACACTGTTGAAAAAGTGCAGCGGAAAATGTTTTCTATGATTTAATATAGAGAAAACTATAATTATAACCCAAAGAATCCTCTCGAATACTAAGAATTTCAAATACAGTGCAAATGAACTTCAGGAATCTTATTTTTTTCTTTCGCAAAATGGAGGGGAAAGTAATAAATTTATTCTCCGAAATGCAACTAATTTAGTTATTCCTTAATTAGAGTATAATGCCAAATAATGATTAATAGCCATTAGCTGCGATACACAAGCTTTAGAATTATTTGTAGTTATGGAAAATATATCTAATCTAGATCCAAACTAGATCGGCTTTAAAAGCGAACTAGCCTTATCTATGTTATACAATCTCGAGCTCGATATTAGAAATATTTTATAGCCACATCAAATCCATTAACACTTTCAGCTTAAATCGAAAAAAGTGCGCAGCGTGTTTTATTTGTTTTAATGGCGCAAATCGCATACTGTCAAGTTATTTCTTTGAAGCGGTATTTTTTCTCGTGCACGCTTTGTTGGATAAAGCTGACCTTGTGATGTGGAAATACTTAGTAGATAAAATAAATAATTTTATTAAAGCAAAGAGTTTATTTTTTCGAATTCCTAACGTAAAAGAAGCCGATTTGCAAAGTCTCGTTGTGTATCGAATCGTTGTTGACAGTAATTTTTTTTTGCGCTCTCGGAAAATTATTACCGCCTGAGAAAAAAATCGGAAGGGAAAGTGGAGGGTTACTGTTTATTTTAGGAGACTTTATTGCACGGTTTGCTTTTTTTTTTCTTACTTAATATAACAGATAATCGACACGGCATAAAACACAAGCAAGGTTTTGCCTTTACTTTTAAAATTAACAAAAGAATCGTAGGATTACGTCTATTTTTTGTACTTTTATTGTGATATCCTTTTCGAAACATTTTACTATGCAAAAAATTTGTTTTAGAGCCATAAACTGGCTCTAAACCAAGTTTTTTTTACCTTTCAATTCAGGAGATGCATCTCATGAATTTAAAAGAAGTTACAATTTGTGTAATGGATTTTTGTGCGTGTATCAATTTAGTGACGACGCACGGATCAGATGCTGCACCACTCGCAATTGTTACTAATATGCCACAATTACCACCACGTATGTCGAGCGATATATGTTTCAATCAACTACGTACGGCATAGACAGTTAATAATTTGCCGAACAAAATGCAATTATGAAGCCAAGTCTTGGCTTTATTGTATAATTTGATTCATTGGCATCTCAATGTTTCTGTAAAATTTATTTAATTTTTGTTTTTTGTTGAATTTATTTCATTTAGTTTGATGGAAATATCACTTCCATTGAATGTTCTTGTGGGGGACCTTTTCATCACTCTGTTATAGGTTAACAGATTTGTATTGAACTAACTGTTATCCTAAAATATGTTTTCGGAACGGCACTGTTCAAAAATGTCAGTTGCTTGATTCATACGATTGTTATCTGTGACGCACACGCAAAAAATCATTACACAAACCATATATAAGTATGTATTGTTCGTTAAAAATATAAAAAAATGCGCATAAAACTAAATTTTAGAGTTTTCGCTAAAAGCCATTCCTTGATTTTTTAACCAGCTTATTCATTATTTTACGAAGACACTGGATGAAAGGGTCTACAGACATCACATAAAACAAACAAATGAAACATAGCAATAAATAAAAGACTGAAATAGGTACGCACGCCTACCGTGAAATTAATATAAATGTAAAATTCAGAAAAACAAGTGTTTTAAAACCGATATTCTAAATAACCTACTGTATAACACGTAAGCTTTTTCCAAGAAAAATGCTGGCATTATTTTTTTAATGATTTTATGGGAAACATTTTTATGGCGTTTGGTAATTTATTATAAAATTTTATAATACTATAGGGTAATTTTTTTCATGTGTGAAGCTTGGCAAATCGCAGATAATGTTTTTTTATTATAAGGTGTAAGTGTTTTCTTTCAGACTTCTCAAATATGTAAATTGTTTTCCGTCAGAAATATTATCCACTTATATAAGTATGTACTGTACTGTACTGTACTGTATGTATGCGACTTAAGACAAATTTATGAGCATTGTTTTTTCAATAAAACCAGCTGTGTTAGACAATTTTTGTAACTTACTAATAGCATAAAAAGTGCATATGAAAAGAACAATAATAATTATCGTAAAATATATTATTAATAATCAGTGATAAACTATACGTAGTGAAATGTAGGTAGTTGTAACAAATATGAATCAAGACTACCAAACAATTAAAAACATTGTTATAATGAAAAAAAAATAAAGGAAAGCAATGAAATCCCTAACAAATGGTAGGAAGAGTACCAAATTTCATCTCTAGAAGGTGGTAACTATAAAATATAGGTACATCTTCATATACATACAATATTATAACTTAACATGACCATACAACGAGTGAATAAACTATTATAGACTTAAAAAACGTTCTTTTACTTTGATACGAAAATTGTTCAAGGATCAGACGTATTCATCTACAGAATTACAGACTTCAGCTGTAAGTGAAATACTCGCATCTTTGAAACAAAGTAGAATAAAATCTGGTAATATTTACCTACAGAAACAAGTACACATTACCCCAATATGCACCTGAATGAATATAAAAGCAAAGTGTTGTAATGTGACATTGTTTTTTGTGTTCGCAAGGAAAGACTTGTTCAAAAGAATAGATAGGAACAGAAGGAGTATACAAGAATTTAATAATAATTAGTTATGACTAGCCACATCTTTACTTAAGCTTACGTTTCTGAGGAAGAAAATTGATCTAAGTAATGAATGCGTTGTTGACTTGTCAATATTGACTACAATTTAGCATATTGACGCTGACCAATTAAAAATCAAACTCAGGTATTTTCTTATCAGAAATAATCTGTTATCTCTGTGTAACAAGTTACTGTGTATTAAATAATTACTGAGCTTCCATCGGGACCCATTATCTATGTCTAAATGCATATTCGAAACATATTTATTTAACTTTTATATATCGAAAATGTGGAAACTAAAAGAAAACATAAAAATATACAGTGTGTCCCTTTAAAAAAAAACCATCGTTGTTTTTATATCGTGGCACCTACGCAAGTTATAATTTTTTCTAATTGAATTTTAAACCCTAGTTGTAACCCTTACAAGTTTGTACTTAATTTTTTTTTTGGAGCTCTAAATATAAAGACGTCAAACTATAACGACCAATCCCGTACATACAGCGGTACCGCACAACGTTATCGCGTTTCTCGCGCGGCACATGCGCGCCACCACGGTTTTTGTGCTGCGTATCGTTTTACGGCCCGTAGTAAATTAAGAAATTGTCGATTTTTATTCGAAAAAAGTCAGTTTGAGCGTAAAACTCGCAAGGGAATACCACTAAATCACTTTGACGTTGATTACAAACATTCCGACAGTAAATTATGTTTTATTGGTGTATTAAAAGTCTCCAGGCATTTGAAATGTACTTAAGTCGGTTAGAAAAACTCGACGGCAGTCGCTGTCTTAACAACATATTCGGGCTGGGACGCAGTTCTTGAATCTCGCGATTTTCCACATCCGATCCTGCCGACGCGACGCGACGATCGCGGGCACGAATTTTTAAAATACTAAGTAATTATCGACGATTATACACTAGGCACAAAAATTAAGGGATATAAAAAAAATTTAGGCGATTTTCAAAGGACTGTAACTTGGAGAAAAAAGATAAAGATTTTCTACAATCAGCAGTTTTTGAGTAAGGTAAGAAAATCATCGAAAAAAAATCAAAATTTTTGTTGCATTTAAAAAGGTCGACGCTCTTCACTAATTTTTTTTTTTTCGGTGATTTCATCATAAAGATTTCATAGATAATTTTATTCTCTTTAATTTGAGCGGTCTATAAGCCTTGTACAACGAATTTTCGTTGAATTATCGTCGTTAAAATAAAAAAGTCAGTTTTGATTTTTTTTTAATAAAAATGTTTTTTCATTTTTCTTACAATAATTAACATTTTTTGATAACAAAATATGAAGTATTGCTAACAAAACACTTTTAACCTCAAAAATGAATAAAAAACGAAAAATTTATACCTAAATTGATTTTTAGCAAAAGCGACATATTCAATCATTCCGAACACAATGGGAAAAAAATGTGGCGCTTTGAAAATTTCAGGATTTCTTTGGGATACTTTGAAGTTGAAAAGAGACAGTCAACATCCTTAGTTTATCCATTATTTGCAAAGGTATATCAAGTTAAGCGAATATCCCTAAATACGCATTTTTTACTTCTTTTTCAATCGACATTCTCGCCCCGAATAATTGTTTTTATCAAAAACCAATAACTACTACTTGTAACGAATACTTTGCAGTTTTTAAAACCCTACTTGAATTTTCTGTGCAATCATTATTTCCCGAGTAATTAATTACTTAATTAATTAAGTCAAAACTGACTGTCTTGTTTTGAACGACGATAATTCAGTAAAAAATCATCGTACAGGGCTTTTATTTAGATCGGCCAAATTAAAGAGGATACAATTATCTAATAAACTTTACAATAAAATTACTGAAAAACATTTATTAACCCCTTGAAAGGCAAGCAAAAATTTGGAAAAAAGTTTTCCCGATGGTTTCCTTATGATTACTCAGAAATTGCTGACGGTAAATAAATTTTAACTCAAGATTTGAAAACTAGAAACTTTGAGGTTTCAATCTGCTTTCTAGAAATTGCTGTGCAACTATTTTTTCCAAGTCACAGTCCTTTGAAAATCGCCTAAAAATTTTGGATTTTCTTGCATCCCTTAATTTTTGTGCGCAGTCACCGTAATCACCGGAATGAATTTTTGATGCAGCTGATTTTTTATGGGGCGCGCGGTAAAGTGGCAATGATATTGATATTTATGTCAATAGCGTAAAAATCCTTCTTTTATTTTTTCTCTATTTACAATTTGTCATACTTTTAATGGCGAGCTCAGTCAAGCGGTAATTTTGACGGTTCACGGGTTTTTATTGGGAAAAAAATGCTGGGTTCTGTCCGGACGATTCACGGGCTACCCGGTACCATTCTAAAAAGGAAAACTCGCATTGGACATCGCCGGTTTTTACTCGATATTACGATCGTCGTTCGTTATAGTTTTTTTCCTCGATTTTTTGAAGTACCGTCTTTGAATCGTTTAATAAAAATTAAGACGCTACAGCTGAATTAATTGATCGTCGAATAATTTTTACAAATATCGCGTATATATTATTTGGTCACTATTTTTAAAATTGGGAGTCATTTAGGAAAATAATAATAATAACAATAATGCCTCTTTATTGTCCAACAGAAAAAATCCCTTTTAAAATTATGTGTTTCTAATCAGATCCTAATTCAGAAAAAGATAATTTATCATCAAAGTACACACCAAGATCCCTAATTTTTTCTGACCATATTAAAATGTAGCACCAAGAGAATAATCGTATATTAGTGGTTGTTTCTTTAAAGTATACGAGCACTCTTTAGATTCATCTATGTTTATTGATAGTTTATTCTCCCGAACGCCACTACACAACAAGGTCGACGGGAGTTTGTAATCTCAAGTCGTCTAAGCAGATTATATTTAAAGAAAATTAATATTTATCGGCAAAAGGAAGATGATGGCGGCATAAGCATTAGAGACAAATCATTAATAAATAAGATAAAGAACAATGGTCCCAAATTTGAGTCTTGAGGTATTCCAGAGGACGCTAAGAAGGTTTCGGACTTAAAGCCGTTATAAGAAAATGTAATGTACGTCTGGATAAGTACGATTTGATTAAGCGAAAAGGATTACCACTGAAGTAATGTAATTTTAATTTTGAAATTATCTTACGGTTACTAGATTATACTACTACTCAGCTATTACTAGATTACTAGAAAATATACACTTGAAGTAAATCACCTAGAAAACAATTAGGTGTACGTTCTTTAAGCACGAATCTATGTTTATCACAGTGACATATACATTATATAAAATTAAAACCTTTGCTGGTTAGATTTTCACTTTTTATTTGTTAAACATAACAATTGTTTCGCCAACACAGTGGCTTCTTCAGATGTTGAGTACATAGACTTGTACATAGTCTATGGTACTCAACATCTGAAGAAGCCACTGTGTTGGCGAAACAATTGTTATGTTTAACAAATAAAAAGTCAAAATCTAACCAGCAATTTTTTTAATTTTGTATAAATATGAATTTTCATCAAGTAACGGCCCAATCAATCCAGAACATATACATTATATAGATATGAGTGATCAAGACTAAGAAAAAACTGCTGATATATACTCGGACTTAAATTGGAACAACTAGAATTAATTTTCTAGATTGGGCAATTGTTAAACTGTTATTGGTAGTCTAATCGTCGATCTTTCTTAACTCTCTTACATCTTTACTGTTTATTTATTGATAATTGGTGATATTACAACAATGAAAATCTGTGTCAGCGAAAATGTTCACCTGGAGAAAAAGTTGGATAAAAGAGTTAGATCCAACAGTACTAATAGAGATAGACTGATCAATTCTGTAGATCGGATAGAAGAATCGGTGTTCTCAACATGCTTTCGAGTACCAGTATAGAACAGAATGATCTGAATTATATTGGAAAAACACAGATTCGACATTACAGCTACTTTTATTTGACTATTATAATATAGGGGCATTAGGTAGGGTGTTTTAAACGACATTGAGTCTAAATCTTTACCTCGCTGGATAGTTATCAGTTTAAAACTATTCAATAAAACTAATTTACACTGCCAGAAAACTATTTGAACCATAGCGCCTTTAATTATTACAAAAATGGTAACCTGGGAAAGAAATGGTTCTATAAAGGAATCATTTCCAATAGTACCAATAGAATTAGAACGACAAATTCTGCGGGTGAAATAGAAGAATCGGTATTTTAGACATGTCTTGGCGTATCAATACATATTATATAACAGAAATATGTGAATAATACTTGGGATAGGTATGGTATTTTTAGCGATGGCGAGTCAAAATATTTACCCCACTAGAATCGATTTAAAACCGTCGAAGGAAGTTAAGTTACATCACATAAAATTATTTGTACCTTACTGCTTTTAATTGTTATATAATTATATTTAAATACCCATTTAAATGTAATATCTGCGATAAATAGTACCTTTTATGTTTAATTATTACCATTGTAAACAAAATTAATTTATATATTTTCTTAGTGCCTTAAATGTATATGTATCATAATTTCTACAGTAATTATTTCTTTTTTTTTTTTGGTTTTAACTAAATGCCATTGAATATCTCTTTTTTTCTTGTTTTAGGTGGAATATGTTCCTATGATAAAAGATTATAAGAAAGAGACAAGATTTTAGTCCTGATGCAAGGTAACGTAACGTCATTAACGTAAGTCTTTTACTCGACCATAAACATTGGTAAAAGGGTTGGAAAATGTACTTTTTATCATTTCAAACGCCATCATAGGTAAAAATGTTCACCCCACTAGAGAGTTATCAGCTTCAAAATTTTCGATACGATTAAACTATACTATCACAAAACTTCTTTGGTTCATAATACTTTTATTAAAATTAATGATTTCCGTAGTGCTGAATATATTAAAAAAAAATTATTTTGGTTGTCGGAAATGTTCACCTTCGAAAAAGTTATAAAATAGGACTAGTTTTTGTTAAAGTACTGATGAAGTTTTAATTTAATGGTACTGATAGAGTTAGAAAGATGAATTCTACTCATGAAATAAATAGTCAGTGTCTCTTGATGATCTTTAAACAAGTCTTTGGGTATAAATAAATGTGAGCCACAATTTTTTCCTCGCTTGAAAGTTATTAGTTTTTTTTTTAAATATGATACTTGGAATAAATAGTGCGATTAAATTAAAGTTATGTAATTTTCTTAGTTGTTGTGAAATGTAGTCTCCGAAATGGTTAATGCCTTTCTTATTTTCAACTAAATGTCACCAAATTTTCGACAATTTTTTGTTTACTTATAACTGCATACGATGATAGTCAGTTATTTCTTCTTGGCTTCTTAAATTTAATAAAAGAGCATGTAAACGATGTTAATTTTTTATTGATCGTGTTGCCGTTTCGCCTTCTATTTGAGGCTTTTTCAAAACAACAAAAATGCAGATCGCAATACTACAAAAATATATTTTATTTACTTATTTTGTCCCTTTTAAATTCACGCATTGCTTCTTTGATGAAATGTGAGTTGCAATAAAAATCTTGAATAAAAAGTTAGGGGACGCAGATGTCATCTTTGCATAAAGGAATCAGTTCTCAACAGTACTGATCGAGTAAAAGAAATGAATTCTAGGGACCATATGAATAAAGATATACAAATACGAATAAAGATTTTCTTCAGTTTCGATATCATTTAGAAATTTTTATAGCGATTATTATTTGTTAATAATACTAGCACAATATTATTTACAGCTCAAAAATAAATCCTGCTGTTGTTCCTACAATTAGTTATGATTTCAAAATAAGTCCTGAAGTCTTTTTAATAACGTCCCAATAACCCCAATTGGTTTTTAGGCGTTTACCATTTGATATTTTCGAGAAAACCAGAGGTACGTCATTGCCTAAGGTTGGTTATTCGTTATGATATTTGACAAATGTAATTAGAAACAGTAGTTCCTCTGTAATCCCAGTAATAAACACACAGGTACCCATCGATAATATGACATTTATTCCCTACAATCGTCAACCTTCCGACGGTACTCAGAATGAGGTGGCACCAGATGGCGATTTAACAAAAGCGACAAACAAAGTTTAGAATGTATCTTATGAATGAATGTATCTGTTAAATAGGTATGAAATTAACTTTATATTTTATTCTGAATATACCTGAGTGTGTTTTATATAATTTCGTTAGTAATATTCAGTTTTTGCGTTGCAATCATATTTTGTTTGTGATATTTTTTTGCGTATACAGGCGATCGAATTGATGTGATACTTATATATAGATTCTTTTAGGTCTTTTTGACAAAGACTACTGATTTGACTACTACTTGGTCTGACGCTGCGTTGGATAAAATTGAAACATGACATGTGGCATGATGTGATCGATCAAATTTAACAAATAGACGATGATTTTAGATTTACTGGTTGTTGTAAAATTTTCGGAGCCCCAGAGTTTCCAACTTTTTTTCATTAATTGTTTGTTTCTAAAACGAAAAAAAAGTGCGAGAGTTTGATATTGATTTGTTTGACGAGTTTTTTAAATTTACTAATCAAGGAGAAAATGGTACATTTCAATGAATAATTACCAGCTCATTGCAACGAATTTATTAACATTTTCATTATCGTTAACCAATTTTCTAGACTTTTAAAACAATTCATGGCAGATTTATTTGTAGCAAGGGCAGATATAACTCAACTGGAACAATACCGACCATTGAAATAGCTCTTGCCTGAAGTTAAGGAAGCAAAATTGTAGATTTTGGATATTAGATCCATTAGGTTACTTGTTCCAATGTTTCTTGACTGTTTAATTGACTGGTTGAGACACTTACGATACCTTTTTTCTGAAAGATAGACAATAGCAAATTGCGCCCTATGTCAATACAGAGTGTTGACAAATGTTTTGAGAGCAAAGGTAAATTTAATTCTAAGATGTGGCTTATATAGAGGAACGTATTGGTCTCGTTACATTCTTTAGCAAGGCTAATGTTTCTTAAAAAAGTACCTTGAGATATAAGGCTTAACAGTTAGAGTTTAGATAAGGAAAAATGTCTTGAAAATGAAAAATGGCAGGTCGCGATAGTCGTGTACTAATATAATAATAAGTTGTATTTTGCGTCTGAATCTGCTGGGCAGTGGCCAGCATCCGACGTGTGTAGCAGAGCGAGGCGAACTTACCTATATTGTGGGTCGAGTGTTGCAAATAGCTGGAATTGGGCCCGATGGGCACATGGGCCAGTCCGGCCCTTAAGGTAAGGGTCCCCACAGGTGCAATCGCGGGACCTCCTTCAAGGTAGGCCGCCAGATTGACCGGATTTACACTTACACACACAAAATCACTGGGATCCGTTCACTAGATTCACCCGAAACGAGTCCAGTCGATGTACCAGTGTCCACTACGCGAGGGGAATCAAACCGACACTCGGTCTTATCGGAAACCAGTCGAGGCGCGCGGGGTGTTCGTCACGCGCCGTCTGCTACCAGATTAGGGTCGTTTATTCGCACTGCCGCGGGTTGGTTTCGGTATAGCGATGTCTCGACCACGTTTCAGGAGGTTGTCAATAGTAACCAGTGTCGAGAGTGTTGTTGGCGCTGCAGCGTGTTAGGAACGACTAGTTTTCTCGCACCGAAATTACTGCTACCCCTACTTCCCATCGATTGCGGCCCCCCCCCTTCGGCCGAGAGCCTCGCGAGGGGCCAATGTGAGGCCGATGGCACGCCCCGTCTCAAGCCCCTCCCTCACCTGGTAGCCATCAGTTGCGATCTTTATCGTTTGCGCTTTGCTCTCGATGTTCTTATGTTGTCTGGCGGGAGAGCCCAATTTCGCCTACTGCGTTTTCTTGTCATAGCTACTGTTTTGCATTTTTTCCTGCTGGTCTCACCGCCGTCTCAGATGTGCATATTAACCGATGGCGTTTTTTTTTTGCTAAATGATATTTACGATTGTCGATGTTGCGTCCGCGCATATCCATGGGAAATTCAGTCCCCGAGGGTTGTTTTTTTCTGCTAGTGTAGGTGGTTTCTATGAGAGTCGTGAGATGCTTCACCGAACTCGATTGGAAGTTGCGATGGACAACCATTTCTTGGCCGTAGAGCATAGCGTATGGACACTAATTCAAAATTTTGAAATCTCGGCTTGTTTCGTCGATTATTCAATTCGATTGGTTGGAATCAGGTGATGATTAAACACCTGAGAAATTAAAACACATCAATTGGATATAGCTAGTTGGAAAAAAGCACCAGTAGGTAGTTCTGGTACTCCTGCACGATACACTGGACTCAGTAAAAGCTTCTTTGGGAAATCCGAGTGAGATTTTCGTTTATTCGAGATGGAAATTTGAAAATATCATTAAAAAATGACAATCGCATAAGTCTAGATAAAAAGTATGTTTGTTATATATTGGAATGGAATGTATGAAGGAGCTGAGGATAAAGGATGACTTATCGAATCGAATTAACCTAGTTGTTTACACACTGCATGGAATAATTCGTTGACAGATAGGGACATTTCAATATCTACGCTTTATGCCACGATAGGCTGATAATAATTGAGTCTAGAATCGAAACTTTGACGATATACTTTGAACTCTTTTCCCTATAACTTCTTGTAACTTAAGATAATCAAAATTTAGTACCAATACTCAGCATAATGAATCTATTTGCACATGAATTTATCCATTCAATCACAGCGACACAGCATCATCATCGAATGGTGTTCGTAACCTAGGTTACGGCAATTTATAGGAACGCCGTTTTTCATTTTAGTCTCAAATTTCATCGTTACAATGAGCTGGATAAGATTAGGAGTGGTCAACGATGAGGCAAGTGATGACCAAGGTAGTAGAATACTGTTTTTATATTACGCCCTAATGAAGGGTAACTAATAAGTCGAAACACCGATGTCTTAACGTAGGTATCAGCGGTCCCAATTTAAATATATATAAAAAATAAAATTAAAAAACAGTTGTACATCAGAAATAAATGTAGAGAGACAAACAAAATCATAAATAAATCGTAATATCTCTCGCGTCAGCTTTTCAGGATCTTTTCAGATCCCGACATTTTAAATTAGACTTTTCTAAATTAAAGATTTTTGGGCGGCACTTGATTTGTCGGACAGTTTATTTTAGAGTAAATTAATAAAGAATATTTAAGTAAGACTCATAAGTATCCAAATGATG
This sequence comes from Rosalia funebris, assembly GCA_037954035.1. Lineage (NCBI taxonomy): Eukaryota > Metazoa > Arthropoda > Insecta > Coleoptera > Cerambycidae > Rosalia > Rosalia funebris. Next base: position 24,218,927 of record JAZFAV010000003.1, on the reverse strand, counting down.
CCAAGAAATGTTTATAATTTTCTTCGTTCGATTTCGTTGATATCGATCTAGACCATCAGGACATAATATTGTAATAATACTCTACAATTTAGTAGGTATTTGAATTTTAGTATTTAAATAAACAGTTATTTTTTTATTCATCATAAGACAAAACACTTAAACACTCGCCGGCATAAATTTTCATATTTAAAGTGGAATAAAATCAGGTACAGCTCATGAAGAGTAGGAACAAGTCTCAAAACTGCGATATCTGACCGCCCACGAGGTGCGCAGTAAATAGCCTGGTCTTTCCTCCATTCGTATTGAAACATTTGCAGAGTGAATATCTATGGATATTATTGAATGTGAATGTACACAGAGTTCGATCTGGCCGCGCGTAAAGTGCATTATTTTCCCCAGAAATACTGCCTCGCTCTTTCTTCTATTTTTTCCTATTCTCGATGAGCAGTACTTTTGATGTGAACCTCACCATCTTTTGGCGTAATCATAATTCAATGGTACACCTCTTAAAGGAAGAAATACGTTTTATAATAGATATACATATATTTCATGAAATATTGGAGTATGCGCATGTAGTGGTGCAAGTTTAGGAAATACTTTTATATTCATAGATAACTAGATAGATAAATACCTAAATATAATTGTATGCACTACTGACATATACCTATACCTTGCCTTAGCGAGCTTTCTACCTAACGAAAATGCTTTTTCTGTTTAATAAGTAATAAACTAATAAATGTGCCTCTTACGCTTTTACATAAATATTTCGTAAAGGCCAACAAGCCTCGATTAAAAATCGAACATATTATTTAAGGTGAGTCTTAATTTAAATAAAATATCTCCATATAACCCTTATTGCATTGTGCGCATACAGTCAGTCGTGTGTTACTGCAAACTTTCGTTATATTTACACTATACGAAAGTCACAGAGACTAGTTAGAAATATAAATATTTACACTATCACAACGAGTACTATACGATGCCAAAGCTAAAGTGAACTTTCGTTCAATGTACTTGTATCTACGTCGATTCAAATAGGTCTACGCGACGTGTCACGTACGAGAGTGCCCCAGCACTCACGATGGGCAGTTTTACTTTATTATTCAAGCCTGCGCCCCAGCTTAAACGCCCGTGGAACTTTATCCTTTATATCCGGTTCGAAGGACCAAGCAATCGAGGCGCGTCTGCGGTCAGTCATCGCCCCGCGAATCGTCTAGGAGTCGAAACCAAGAATAACCGTGTAATTGGTCTCCGTCTCCGTTCCTACCAGACGAGTCTTCACAAAACGCCAATAAATAAAATTCGTCGGGTTGATTTACGACGTATTTCTCGTATCGCGATCGTAAGTGCCCCCGTAATTTATGGTTCTGTTTCTGGATTTTTGCATTACAAATTAAAAGCCTTATGTATATCGAACTGTAAGCGCTGAGGGCGTCGTCGGAGCGAAGAGAGGAACGACCATCGGCGCGCCGCGCTAAGAAGAAGAAGAGGGAAGGTCCGCATCGCGCGAAGGTGTAATTCGAGGCTTGAAGTTTAAAACTGTACGTTGCCGTGGCGGCGTGGTTAAAATCTCTATATCGCGAATTCCTATACCGATCTCGCGCGATTTATTTTCTCGATTTTGCGGTTACGGAATGGAATTAAAGCGTGGAGGCAGTAAATATTAATCAGAGCCCTTGTATTTGTTCGCGCCGCGGTGCGCCGATATCGATTGGAATTATGCCCCGTCTCTTTCCCGATGCGAATCTAATTAGTCGAGACGTATCCGGCTCGAAGGACCAAATGTAGTCGTTGACAAGGTGCGGTCAGATTTCCCATATTATTGAGTTAATACACGCGCATTTCAATTAATTCTGTTTAATAGCGTTTGGATCTTCCACATGCTTCTACAATAGAACTCTTTTGACTTGAGAAGGGCTTAAAATGTACTTTCAAGGTACCTGCATTAGAATTTAGTGCTTCTCGAGTACTATAGACGATTAAATATTATCGATATGAGGTTCGATATTCTAGGTATAATAAACAGTGAAATTCTGTAAATTTATAATGCAGATTTATAAATGCAGATCACGCTACGTGCGCGACATCATGTGTCTGTCAGAAATTCTGATTAAATTGATAATATTAAAGTTGCACGTAAAATCGTATTAAATTTAATTGCACTGCATCAACTTTTGTGGAGAAAGATTTTAGCAATCGTTTTATTTCAATAAAGGGATGAAGGTTTTATAAAACATGCACATTATGTATCAACATTATACATTATAACGAATTTTGAACATTATGGTTTAACACATTTTTTAGGCATCTGTTATCTATTATGGTAGTTTTAATAAGCGTTTTATATTATAAATGGTGAAATTCTGACCCTGGGGGATTTTCCATAACGTAGAAATTCGTAGATATCTGTCGTTCGAAGGACCAAAACGCCAACCGCCGAATATCCATCGTGAACTCGATGACAAATCAATGCGACGTCCGATCATCAAATTCGAACCAAATGAACTGTCCGCCTCGTACTTCAGTATCGTCCCTGATTCCCTCAAGAGGATGGCGTTATTTGAATGGAACGGTGTGACCTGACGGGACGGGGGGTGGGTCGGGGGCTGCCGGAGAGCCAGCTTCGCGTCCCAGAGGGCCGCGGCAAGGACTCTATAAGAACGGCTACGTCCCCCGGAAACGTCACAGCTTAGCGTCCCCGAGGACCTCGGCGTCTTTAATTGTATCCAAACGTACACGCGACCTACAACGAAGGGCTTATCTGGTCCTTCTTTTTGTATCGTGCGTTTGGGGATTAAGTTTTGTGAGGGCCCCCTCCGAGATGGGGTTTCGTCCGCGTATATCGATGGGGTTTTTATAATTCGCTTATCGCTCGAGGGTTTTCGGTTGGTTTCGGATTTTTTGATTAACGGCCTACGTATTGTGTGCGTAATTTAATAGAAATTGCGTTGCGTATAGTCACTATTAAAAGAAGTCAGTAGTAAAGTGTTATGTTTGTTTGAAAATACGTAAAGCTGCCTAATCGCGATCTTTTCCTATGTAACTATCCAAAATTTGACCAGTATGAGAAATTTTGACTCCTTAAAAAAAAATAGGAAAATTTCATATTATGACGTTATGCATATTTGCATAACGTCAGGAAAATGTCAAGGAATTTAGGAAAAAGTCACTAAAAGTCAAGAAATTTTAATTTCAATTAAAGGGTGTTTCGGTTGAAACTATAACATTTGAAATGCGCGCCATTTTTGTTCTGTTAAAGATAGAACGTCAATATTCAACGACTGTCGTCTACAAACCATGCGACGGCAACATGCCGCGATTAACAGTTCAACAACGAATAGTTGTTGAACAATTGCATTAAGAAAAATTCACACAAAATTAGGACAAAATGAAGCGCCTACAGAGTTCGTAACTTAATCAAGAAACTTGAAGAGACCGTTTCTGTTATTGATAATGCAACACCAAGACGTCCTCGTATGATGAAAATCTTGCAGTAGTGAGAGAAAGTGTACGGGAGTATCCAAACACATCAATTCGACGTCGTGCACAGCAATTGAATCTGTCAAGAATCACCACGCATCGGATTTTAAGGAAAGGTCTGCATCTGTCGGCATACAAAATTCAATTGACACAACAATTAAAAGTTACAGACAATTTACAATATAGTTCAGTATCATTTCTGAAAATATTAAACAGTAAAAGTCCTAATACAGAACGTTTAGGTATGCCGGACGACGCTATAAATATCTTTGTTTTCAAAGTGTGAACTTAAAACTCGTGCCAGCTTGTTAGAAATCTATTTTTTTTAATTTGGAATTAAAATTTCATGATCGAGCCTGTCAAAGGTTTTATTACAAGGAAGCGCATTAATTCGGCTCGAAGGACCACAGAACGTAAATTATCCAACGAAACGTTCTACGATGTTACATTAAAAAATCCGATATAATAACAATTTCTAGAATAATCTAATGGGATTCAGATCCTCGCACAGGCAGGTACATACATATTTAAATCAATCCGCGAACGTGTCCTGTACACACCGACGAACATAAAAACGTCTGGGCCTAACGAAAATGTTTATATTTTTTATTTCTCCGGCCAGCCCTTGCACTGTTTACGACGGAACCCGGACTTTTATATTCATGACGTCGGATGAAAAAAAAAATCCCGAAAAAAGTTAATAACTTTAAGGTTTACCACGAGGATCATCATTCATCGGGACCATCGCCACGCCCACCTCTCCGTTTCAGCGTTCATCTGTTTCGGTCCCGGCGTGCCTTGATTGCGCCGGTAGGTACGACCCGGCCACGGATTTCTGAAAAAAAAAGCGGGCATATACTAGGTGTTCGGCCGGGGCTAGAGAAGATTAATTTCTGGACGTATGCGAGAGTACCGAGTCTAATAGACATCGACTTGCTACTCCAGTGCTGGTTAATTTATTACCGATTGGTATTTTTGAAATATATTAATGTAGTTATTATTCAAACAAAGGTCGGGGCTCGTTTCAAGCTCGGGCTGCTGTTGGCCGAATGATGAATCGGTTCGCCAATTAATCTTTTTAATCCGTGATTGATAGGGAAGTTTCTGTCCAGCTCGAAGGACCATCGTTTTCGATTCTAATAAAATTGAACATCAACAAGTTATAATAATAAAGAACGAGTTACAAATGTTATATTTCACGCCCTTGTTTTCTATTATCTGTGCTATCTTTTACGATCTGGCGTCCCTTCTTTATGTTACCTTCCATTGGGAGGACCATGTCCTCGGGGCCTGCTTAGAATAATGGGCAAACTCCCGATGTTCTTCTGTTTTTCGGCACCGCCCCTGCTTCTTTATAATAAACGGTTAGATGCCAGCACTGTAATTAGGCTATGAATATTTTTGCGGTTATTAGACTGCCGCTTACCTTATTGGTCTGGGTGGTGGGTTTCCAGGGGTCTGTGCATGGGATTTCGCGATGTGCTGTGGATGGATTTTATGGTTGTCGTTTTCGACGTATTTTATAATCGCTCTGTCAGGATTGTTTTGGTCAATTAGGAATGTGTTTTCTTAAGAATGTATGCAGTCTGAGGTGTTATTTCCTTTTGGCAACGATCGATTAATCGATCGATGCACAAGTTCCAGTCAGCTAAAGACGAGTGAGTGTTGTTAAACATGATTGTTTGGGTACCTACTTGGTGATTGCTGACAGTTTGACGGTTCTCGTGAAGTTTTGTGGATATGACAAACGGAAATGATCCGGAAGTCCATAGTCGATTGTTAAGACAAGTTAAGTATAGGGTCATTTTATGAATCACCACGAATTTTGGGTGCAATTTGAGTAAGTAAAAATAGAAACACCTGTTCAAGTTTAATCAACACTATTTTTATTACCTTCATTTTCTAAAATGGTTTTCCATGCGACAATTTTTGAATTTCGTCTGAAAACAACTTCCCATCTTTTGGATTGGAATATGAGGATATACGAGGGGATACCAAAAAGAAAAAAACGAGAATTATTTATTTAAATTCTTTTAATTTAAGATAACATCTTAAAAACATCAATATCCTTCAAAATACTGTCTATAAGATGATGTGCACTTATTCTAATGGTTTTCCACTGTTCAAAACATTTTTATATCCTTCTGAATTAATATTGATAGTGCCTCAAGATATTTTTTCTTAATCTCTTCTACGCCCTGAAAACGAATTTCCTTTAGGTTTTTATTTATTCTTGGGAATAAGAAAATGTCGCAGGGGCTAGGTCGGGCAAATAAGGGGGGTGCTAAACCGTTGCCATGCCGTTTGATTGTCAAAACTGGTTAATTTTAAACTCTGTGTGATCAGGCGCGTTGTCATGATGAAGAAACCAGTCAACCGATCTCTACAATTCAGGTCGTTTTTTTATAACTGCTTCACGCAATCGCTTTAGCACTTCCAGATAGTAATTTTGGTTCACTATTGTGCCCTGGGGAACAAATTCAACAGTAACGACTTCTTTGATGTCGAAAAATAAACCATCATGTACGTCATATTTGATTTCACTTGTCGTGCTTTTTTGATCTGGGCGATGAAGGTTTCTTCCACTGGCTGGACTGCTGTTTTGTTTCGGGGTCATAGCAAGTATACCAAGATTCATCTTCCCTGATGACATTTGACAAGAATCGGGGTCAGTTTGTGTCTGGTCTTTCAATTCCTGGCACACTCTCAGTGTTCTCTCTCTGGTCATCAGAAAGCAGTCGTGGAACAAACTTTGCCGCGACAAGTCTTGTACTCAAATCTTCAGCTAGGATTTTTTGACGTGACGTCCAGGAAATTCTATTTATGCTCTCCAATTCGTCGATTCTTCTGCGACGATCGAACATGATGGCATCGCACAATTTTTGAACGTTTTCGTCTGTTCTGGACGTTGAGGAGCGACCCGAACGAGATTCACCTTCAAGTAACATCTTTGACCATTTCTGAATCAGGCACACCAAGCCTGCCTTAGAGCTTCTTTCCTGTAAACTTCTAGAAGCATTAAAACTGTATCTGCAGACTCAGAGAACAGAAAATAATTGTAGTTTCTTTTTGGGTACTCCCTTGTACATCGTTCACTATCATTTTTCCACCTTTTCCATTCAAAAAAGACTGTACACCCTCGAAGAGGTAGAAATCGCTAGGTGCTATATCAGGTGAGTATGCTGGATGAGGCATAATTCTCCCTCAATCAAATTTCTTCTTGGTTTTTCTTGCAGAATGTTGTTTGGCGTTTTCGTGGTAAAAAATGTCTGTTTATTTAATAAGGATGAATAACTCGCACTGTAAGACAATATCGATTTATGTTTTCAAGGGGACGTCTTTTAATATAAAATCGGTTACTGTTACTGACACCCGTCCCGCAAAATATTCGATTTTCCAGGAGACAAAGACATTTTCGTTTAAAAAATGTACATCAACAGCTTTTTCGGGTGTTTTATTTTAAATCGGACATTGTATTGTGATTTCATTGTACTAATTTATTAGTAATATTACGTAAATCAGTGTTTGATCTAGTACAATATATTTTTAGTACACAAATGAAATTATCATTACACGCTCGGTGAATAATAACTTCATTACTGCACGTCGTGCGATAATAACCAATTACCTAATTGAAATGTGTGGAATAATGTGTGTATTACCTAACGCGAGTAGAAAACTGTTTTAACTTAATCTCTCCGTGTCCATGTATGCCTTTAATTAAAGAATAAAGTCCTGATTCGAATATCCAGCAAGATTCTGTCAATACCTATGTAGCTGATGGCTGCGAGCAGGCCGTTGGAACAAAAAAGGAACGAGAGCGCGGCAATCAGTTTACATTTAATAACGTTTTCCGAGAAAAGCACGCAAAGAGAGAGGGGGAGGGGGTGAATGCAGGACTAACTTCCTCTTTAATCTCCTGCCGGTGCAAATCTCATACCCGGTCTCCATTCGTGGCTTTGGGCGCTGAAAAATTCTTTATACGCAAATTTCTTTCGGGCCTTAGAGGGAATTGGCGTTTTCGACGCGTGGAGATTCCGGGATTCTCGGCAGATGGATATCCAGATGGATTGCGAATTGCCTGTTAGTCCACGTGTTTTCCTGCCAGCGAGGAATGTGAATAGTTTAGATTTGAAATACACTAGGCACAGAAATTAAGGGATGGAAAAACTCTTAAATTCTTAGGTGATTTTCAAAGGGCTGTAACTTGGAGAAAAATAATCGCAGAGCAATTTAAAAAAAAGCTAATTCAAGCTCCAAGTTTTTAGTTAGATCTTGAGTTCAATATTTTTTACCATCAGCAGCTATTGAGTAAACTGTATAAGAAAACCACCAGAAAACCACGTTCAAATCAAGAAAATTTGTTTTGTCTTTTTTTTTTTTGAAAAAAAAATTGTTTCTTGTACAATAATTAATATTGCTAAAAACGATTTTAACCTCAAAAAGTGAATAAAAAATGAAAAATTCATCCTTAAATTGATTTTTAGCAAAAGAGACAAATTCAATCATTCCGAACACAATGAAGAAAAGTCGAAGCGCTTTGAAATTTTCAGGGCTTCTTTGGGATACTTTGAGGTTGAAAATAACATGCAACACCCTTAGTCTATCCATTATTTGCAAAGTTATTCCAAGTTAAGCGAATATTCCTGAATGCGCTATTTTTACCTCTCTTTCAATCAACATTCCCGCACCGATTTCTGCTGACGGTAAAACATTGTGAACTTATGATTAGAAAACTAGAAACCCGGAGCTTCAATTTTGCTTGTTTTGAAATTTCTCTGCAACTATTTTCCTCCAAGTTACAGCCCTTTGAAAATCACCTAAAAATTTTAGATATTTAAATATATGGTCAATTTAATGCTTTATTTTATAAAACATATTACTTCAAATAAAACCTACTTTTTATTTACGAATAGTAAAGTCCAATTTAAAAATCTAATAACGATAAGCTAAAGATTTCTTGAACTGATGTAACTTTTTTATCGGTTTGTCGATTTGTTAATGAATAAAAATACCTTAGATAACTAATTTAGGTAATTCAAACTATCCCACAATCGATAGTGCATTTTTTCTGCTACCGGGTGGCCAAAAAATAAGCCACGCCCCCACCAAGATTCCTAATACGCAAGAGTACGATCAACTTCTTTGGTCTTTTAATGATTTACATAAAATAAATCCTAGAAAAATCAAACTATGTGAAATAAAGTATTTTCTCGTACTTTATTGTTCGCATAAAGTTTAGAGTATAATTTCCCGAAATAAAGTACAATATTTTATTATAAAGTAGGGGTGACTACCTTAATTGAGAATATTCCAGGATAACTTCACGCCAGTTTTTAGAGAAAATCCACAGTCGACTAGAGAACATCTTTCTTTATAGTTTATTTCATCGCTATTTGCTAAATAAAAAATCTCAAAACATAACCATGGGTTGGTTTTATGGCTATGCTCAGGTAGACTCTTCCGTTTATCGGCAAGATAACAGAGTTTTTTATTTGGCAAATGAATAGTACACTTACTCGTCTCATAGTAATGATACTTATAATTAGATTATGTAATAGAGAAATATTATTTTTATTAACATGTGGTTTAAATCGTTATTATTATCAACATGTTTTATATTTCAACATCGATTTATTATTAACATTATTAACATATTTAATATACATTTGTGTTAGTTCATTATTTTTGGGTTTTTTGCAACACAGGAAACTATTCTTAATCCTCATCATCATGAGGTCATCAGTCCCAAGACTGGTTGGACGCTAACCTCCAGCTTCTCCTATCTTGTGCTAACCTACGCATTTCGCTAATTGTGCTACAACCCACATCCCTTACTATTTGCGAGCAGTAGTGTAATCTAGGCCTACCTCTGCCTTTCTTCACTCCTATTTCTGCCTCCAAAATATCGCGGACTATTCCCCCATGTCTCAGCAAGTGGCCTACCATTCTATCTCTTCTCTTCTTTATGTTTTTCCACATACTTCTTTTCTCGCCGACTTTCTCTAATACTTCTTCGTTTCTAACCCTATCAGTCCACGGTATTTTCATCATTCTTCGGTAACACCATATCTCAAAAGCTTCTAATCTCCTCCTACTTGCTCCCCTACCGTCCAGGTTTCGCAACCGATAGTGCCATGCTTCATACATACGTTTTCAAAAATCTCTTCCATGTTTCTAAGTTTATTACCCCCGAACATAAAAGTGCTTTCTTTTTGTTAAAATCTACTCGACCCTGCGCTATTCTTTGTTTTATATCTTTATCGCTTCTTCCATCCCAATTTATTTTACTTCCTAATTAAGTGAAGTCTTTAACTTCCTCCAATCTTTCATTATTAATTTGTACTTTCGTTTTTGCTCTGCTCTCGCGCCCTCTGCACACTAACACTTTAGTTTTGTTTCTATTCACCCTCATTCCGTATTCCTCTGTCAACACTGCCTCCATTTTGTTCAACGCTGATTCTAATTCCTCCTTACTAGATGCTAATACTGCTATATCATCCGCGAATTTCAGCATTTTTAGTTTCTGTCCCTGTACTTTAATCCCGAAATCCACTCTATCTTTTACGACATTAATCGCCTCTTCGATGTACAGATTAAAAATTAGTGGTGATAGCGTACATCCTTGTCTTACTCCTTTCCTAATACCTACTTCCCTTCTTTCCCCTTCTACTTCTATAACAGCAGTTTGCTCTTTGTATAGATTGTGTACTACTCTCATTTTAATTCTATATTGTAAATTTGTAAATTTTGGACACACGGTATACGTAAGTCCAGCACGTTTTGTATCTATTTCCAACAATTTCGGATTACAGGTTGATGGGATTTCCAAATTTTAAATTAGACAAATTATGAAATACACTAACAGATGAATTATTGTATCAAAAAAAAAAAAAAAAATATATATATATATATATATATATATATATATATATATATATATATATATATATATATATATATATGTATATATATATATATATATATATATATATATATATATATATATATATATATATATATATATATATATATATATATATATATATTACACCGAAGTCTTACCGAAAAAAATTATTACAATTTATTTAAATGTATATATATGTAAAAGTGAATACGATCCGAACGGTCTTAGGAAAGAATCCAATTTATTACCTATTATGTACGCAATTGTAATTTCTTCTTTTCATGGGAAACATGCACAAAACAGGTTCAAATTTCTTTTTCTTTCACCTAAAATCGACACCTCTTTACGTGTTGCATTTTACAAATACTCTTTTTTCCCACTCGGACGCCGTAATCGTGTTACTAAACGCGAATTACGATTCTGTTAACTTTACCCGGAATAAACGGCGTCCTCGGCAGATCGATCGACATGCATGATGACATTTTAAATAAATACCAACTAAATAAAATCTAGTTTCGATCATTGACAGATTACGCTTTTTTCCAGTCGAAGAGTAATAAATTTAACAAATTACGAGTTGGTCGCACGTGACGGCGTTTAAATTAGACAGTGGCGGATCGTGTAGCGATCCGATACTTAATTATTGGTCCTTCGAGTCGGATTTATATCAGGTATCTAAATATACTATAGGAATTTTTTGTATAGAAAATACACGTTTACTATATGAAACTGATAAAAAATACTTTATTCGAAGTATTGTTCATTGCTAGCTGTACATTTTTTCCTATCTCTCTGACAATTTGTGGATTACATGCCAAAAAAATTATTTCTCTTTTGAGGCAAACCAATGATCGGGCAATTTTCATACATTTTCGTAAGAAGTGAAGCCTTCTTTAACAAGTGCATGTCCCATCGATGCAAATAAGTAGTAATCGGACGGAGCCAAGTCTGGTGAGTAAGCGACATGCGAAAGTACTTCCCAACTAAGCACCTCAATCGTTTCCTTGGCCAGTTTTGCTGTCTATGATGGCGCATTATCATGAAGTAAAATCACTTTGTGCTGCTTTTTTTGATACTCTGATTGTTTTTCACGCAAAGCTTGATTCAGATCGATCATTCGTTGTCGGTGGCGTTCAGTATTAACGGTTTGTACAGGTTTTAGCAGTTCATAATAGATCGCACCCTTCTGATCCCACCAAGCACAGAGAACTGTCTTCCGTCCATAGCGATTTAGCTTTGCAGTCGATGTAGATCGTTCGCCTGCAATTATCCATGATCCTTTATGCTTATGATTCTCGAAATATATCCACTGTTCATCGCCAGTCACAATTCGATGGAGAAATGACTTTATTTTGTACCTAGCGAGCAGCAATTGGCAAATGGTTTTTCTGTTTTCCTGCTGTCTTTCATTCAGTTCATGTAGAACCCATTTTCCCATCTTCTGGATCTTTCCCATGGCTTTCAAACGTATGGAGACGGCTTCTCGTGTCACATTTTATTGATCCGGGAATTCTTGTGGCGTTTGAGCGTCATTCTCATCCAACAATGCTTGCAATTTGCTATATTCACTTAACTTTTTCGGTGGTCTGTCACGTTCTTCGTTTCTCATGTCAAAATTGCCACTTTTGAATTTTTTAAACCATTCAAAGCACTGTGATTTACCAAAAGCATGCTCACTGCAGGCTTCGACAAGCATTCGATGAGATTCTGCAGCAGTTTTCTTTAAATGGTAACAAAAAATCAATGATATCTGCATATCGTAGTTTCCAATCACAAAATTCGACATATTCAAACGCTATTAAAAATTATGTTGAATGAAACTTGTATTGTTCCAAATTCCGGTTTTATATTTACATACCTGGTGTATATCCTCGACGTAGTACATTGCGAATATTTTCAACATCACAATATGGTACGTGTAAAAATCCGTATTTTATCCAAAAATATGTCTTTGATTAACCCGAACGATTTTTATAAATATCCGGTTCAAAGGACCAAAAAATTAAGAGACGAATTTAATGTACTCGTATGTCTAACGTTGTTAGGATTTTCAAGTGAATGGTTGACATTTCAGGTGGAGAATTTTGGTGAGGGCAATATCACACTGTGGAAGAATCTTCAGATGGTGGATTTGTAGGTGTAGTGATTGTGGTTAGAATTTTTAATTTTACATATCTATTATGTCTTTATAGTACGACGAAAATGTGCGTCGTGTCCTTCTCGATTGAAGTTTTTGTTCCAAGATTTTCTCAAATTCCTTATCAAGTGATTAGAATCTATTATACTAGGGATAAAATTAAGGGCTATAAAAAACGTAAATTTCTAGTTTTCAGATAAAGTTTCAGAACTTCCTACTTGAATTTTCTGTACGATCATTATTTCCTGAGTAATTAATTACTAAAGTCAAAACTGACTTTTTTATTTTGAACGACCATAGCTTCGCGAAAAATCATCGTACAAGGCTTTTAGACGGCTCAAATTAAAGAGGATAAAATTATCTAAAAAAACCTTATTATGAAATCACCGAAAAAAAATTATCGAAGTCCGTGGACGTTTTGAAAGGCAAATAAAAATTTGAATTTTTTTCCGATAGTTTCTTTGTGATTACTCAAAAACCGTTGATGGTAAAAAAAATTGCACAAGGTATGAAAACTATAAACTTGGAGCTTCAATTTGCTTTTTTTACTATTACTCTGCGACTATTTTTCTCCAAGTTAACAGCCCTTTGAAAGTCACCTAAAAATAGCATTTCTTATGTTTCTTAATTGTTGTGTCTAGTGCATATATTTATTCGTCGAACGAATGTTTGACATGGCATGTCATGATGAAAACGACAGATATTTAATAACGAAAATGTTACTACCTACCGACTAACGGTAAAATCTCAATCTTTTGTTTTTGGTCCTTCGGGCCAGATTTTTGAATGACCTTTTATTTCTTCCAACTAATCGACGATAGTCGAATATTTTGTAATACCGTGGATTCATTGATAATGAGAAGTAACAGATTTAAATCCTTTAATATTTTAAATAAATATTACAGTAAGCATTCGGCATTCTATGAGTACCCAAAAGGCAGTGTCTAAATGCCGCCTGGTAATAATAAAAATTCCCTGAAGTAATGTAAAATAAAGAGGTCCCAAGGAGGTTTTTAACTTTGTTGAATAATTAACGTCCAATTTTACTAAAACATCAGGGTTAAAGGAATTCGTTTTTCAACTTCTATTGCGGTATATTTATTCCCCAATGGATGTTTCTTTAAGTGTAATTGTTTCGTTCAAAACTCGACCGTCTTGGGGTTGTTAACGCCTATTTGAATATATCGTAGAAACTACTCCATTTATCTCGAATTCATATAAAACCTCGACGTAATACATTGAGAATATTTTTCGACTTCGACGTCACAATATAGCGCGTGTAAGAGTCCGTAGTTTGTCCGAATTTAATGTACTCGCATAACTTGAGTGTCTTGAGTTCTTTAACGCCTTTTTGGATTTAGAAATTACTCCATTTATCCATTTTAATTTAATTTAGAAATTACTCAATTCTATCATATCTCAATATATATATATATATATATATATATATATATATATATATATATATATATATATATATATATATATATATATATATATATATATAGAGTAACGAATTTACTAGAAAATTCTTTATTTCGAACACTTATTTACATTTAACTATTTACAAGTCCAACTAACTAACTAACTTTCTTTATACTTTAACTTTAGAAATTTTTCGCACTGTATTACACAATGTCATTTTCTTCGCACCGTATCGCTCACTATCGCGGTCCAGATTCAACTAACTCCTCGTTGGACGACACAATTCTTATATAGGCAGTAGGACGTCTCTCCAGACGTTTCTAGATAAAGAATTTTGGCGAACCTTCTAGTATAGAACGCACTGGAAGTCAACTCCACACGCTCTTGATGGTTTCGAATATTCCCGGGGTTCGGGATCGCTCGAGGCGTTCGTGACAATATTGTCTCAACTTAATCTTCAACGTGAAATCCTTTACATATCATACGAGTATACGAAAACAAAACTATAATAGAAGCTTCATGTAAAAATAAATGAATTAGAGGTAAAGATAACTCATGATAATTCATAAAATTGGTTTTATTACTGATTGTTGTTTCTCATGGTGATTCAAACTGAGTTTCTCATGGTGATTTCATAGATAATGGTGATTAGAACTGAGAAGAGACGTTAAAATTAAGACTTTTTTCATTTATTTAATTGATCGAAATCCCAAGAAAAACAAAACGTATAAAATACAAGTTTGAAAGTTAATAAATTCCAGTCGTTCTTCCACGCGATTCGAGTTCCGTCTTTGGAGGATAGAAAGGTTCAAATGGTGTACCGTTTTTTATACACATTTCCAGTCTCTACTGGGTGTCTCATTTGAAACTATAGGATGTGAAGGACACTCCAAAATGCCCACCAAACCGTGCATCTCTGTGGATGCATTTCTTTTTCGTGAACAGCATGTGGATTTTCAGGGACAATTTTGTTTGTTGGCGTATCCGTCAAGATGAGAAAGTACTTCATCGCTGAACAAAATTTTATTGCAAAAATCTTCTCACTTTCTTTCTTTTCTAATACCCAATTGATTTAATTGTTTTGTCAACTGAATTTTGTATGCTGATAGATGCAAATCTTTCTTTAAAATCCAATGCGTGGTGGCTCTTGACAGATTCAATTGTTGTGCACGACGCCGACGTCGAATTGATGTTTTTGGATACTCCGGTACACTTTCTGTCACTGCGGCAATATTTTCATCCGACCGACCACGACGAGGACGTATTGATGTTGTCCTATCAATAACAGAACATCAAATTTCTTGATTAAGTTACGAACATCAGTGCGACCCTTTGGAATTATATTTAGTGCAAGACTTAACCCCTGATGACTAATCAAGAGTAAATTTCATCGGTAAAATGTCAATACAACATGAAGATGACCCAAATTTCCGTAAAAAAAATTTGCGGAGTAACCAAAGCCGTTTTCAAAGAGACTGTTAATCGCCATAACAGCCATTATGGGTCACATGAAAATTGGTAGGTACCCGACACATATTTCCAAGATATCTGGGGAGTGTTCGGTGCTGTATTCAATGGTCACCTCATCAACCCGTACTTTTTATTAAAATACATCGACTGGCGACCGTTATCTAAATATCCTTCAAAACATCCTCCCCGGATTATTTAAAGGTACTCCGTTAAATAAAGAACCGTCAGGTGGTGGCAACAAGATGGTGCCCCTCCTCGCTTTGTCAGGCAAGTTACAGAACATTTGGACGACACGATTGCGGACGGACCGTTGGATTGGGCAAAACGGTTGGCCACCGCAGTACCCTGATTTCACACCCTTGGAGGTTTTTCTCTAATGGTATTTAAAAGACATATTTTATATCGTACTATAGTAGAGCTGCATGCATCAGAAATCTATAACAAGATTGAATGCTGTGTTAGTGAAGGTGGGAATCAGTTTGAACTCATCTTGTTAGCATTACAATTTTGTGTTGTACCTATTTGTTCATTTTTAACCGACTTCAAAAAAAGCATGAGCATGTTCTCAATTCGTCTGTATATATCTATATTTTTTATGTATGTTCTGGTATAACTTTTATGTTTATAAACCGATTTTAATTATTGTTTTTATTAATAATTATCAAGAAATTATTGTTTATTATGTAATTATTATTAATTGTTTTATATAATTTTGAAAATCTTGTCACAGGAAAGCACGCACCACTGCCTGTAATTATGTGCCTCTCGAGTTTTATTTTCATCGTGCTAAGCATTTTAAAAATATCGCCTATCTAAAACGTCGAGAGCCACCTTGTATGTTAACAAACGACTATCTAAGAAAATTCCGCAGTAACTCCTTACTTCAAAACGCAGTTTAAACATAATTAAGACATGTGATATAATTTTCTGAGGTGTTCTTTCGGCGACTGATAGGTTTTACGTAAAATGAATGGACTGTATTTCATGAACACTGGTTTTTTTATAGTTGTTCAATAGTTCGGAGAAATGAGACTTTAGGTATTGATATGTACGCACCTCCTAGGGTGGCTGATGGAGATACTGGTTGATGTACACTTTTTTTTTATTGATACACTATTTTTAAGAGAATAGCTACTTTAGCAGAAAATCTATAAGTATTGTCACGAACGCCTCGAGCGATCCCGAACGCCGGGAATATTCGAAACCTCGAGAGCGTGCGGTGTTAACTTCCAGTGCGTTCTATACTAGAAGGTTCGCCCTGTTCGAATATCTTCCTATATGCCAATCACCTCTCATGTCTTTTCTTGCCGATAGGTGTCGGTATGTAGGAAAAAGAATGATAAGGATATAGCGGAGGGAGGTCTATCTACGCACACCGAGTATAATATAACATAAAAGCTCTTGCGATATGCCACTTATTTTAAGAAGACCAAACAGTGACGTTGTAAATTTTCCTGTCATTTCCATAGTCCATTGATGGTTTAATGTTATTAGCACGGGTACTCAGGGTATGTTACGGAGTTTTGTATTGTACTTTACGTGTTTCACTCGAAATATGCCGTCTTAAGAGTACAAGAACAACGAGCTTTTGCTTTGGCTACCTGGCAGGTTGGGGAATTCCCTTTTGTTCACAAATGCCTGTATAAACGGTAAATATACTTTACTCGTTGACCGTTCAATTCCTGTAATCTGTACCCAGAACCGTCATTTAGATAGGGGTCGAAATTATTGCCTTGCACACCCCTTGAACCGGGTTGAACGTCCTATTGTCGACAGTTGTCAGCGTCTCCAAAACAGATCATCCCCTACTTACAACAGGTAAAGTCATTAGCATTTTACGGTATTAAAGGTGCTTCTTTGATTCGGTTAACTGGGCATTATTGTCCCGGTGGTTGGGGGTGCGGTCGGGGTGAATTTATCGCATTTTCTGTTGCGATAGACGGAGCATACGTGTTGGGAGGAATTATTTTGTAATGTGTAACGAGATAATCCGTAGGAAAGCCACTTTTCTGTCGAGTAGAGATTAAGAAAAAAGTTATTGGTGACGGCTTTACATTTTTTTGTCTAACGTCAATGAAAACGGCTAGTTTTCTATTGATTTTCGGTCCCATTTAAAGATAAATTAATGTAAAGTAAGTAATAGGTAATATCAGGGGCGTAACGTGATAATAGAATCTAGGGATGTGATAAAAATTTTATAAGGGGAAGAGATATAGTCGGATGTATGGTAGGCCATATGAAAATGATAAAAATAAAAAAAGACACTAACCTAAAATGATTATGCCGAGGTATATATACTAATTTTTAGAATGAAGATCAATGGTTTGGTTTTTGCTTGTCCAGCGAAAACGTCTATTACTGTTTCTTCAAATGTTGGAGACGATCTCATATCTTCTAACAAGGCACTTTTAATATTTATTGATGCTAAAGCTGATAGTATTTATTGCTTTTGAGAATATCGCAGATAAGTCTTTATTCTCTTTAAACATGAAAATGATCATTCCGCAGAACTGCTTGTGGCAGGAATAGTCAAAATTAAACGACGCAATTTTGATGACTCCGGGAAAACAGAAGATAATTGAAGGGGCATAATAATATATTCGTGAAGCCCAAATAAAGTGCTCTTTTTCATATCGGGATCACTATAAATCACTGAAAGTTCAGTTTTTAAACGATTTGAGTCAAGGAATGTTCCATATGTATCTACTAAAGAAAAAAAAAAGTTCGTCAGGAAAACGTTTCACGAATTAAGTAAATTGTGTTGAATCTAGATTTAAGAATTTCAGTTTAGAAATTTCACTAACGTTCAAAGTAATAACGTCCAAAATTTCATAAAACAATCGTGCGTAGGTGCTTTTCTTATCTTCTTCAGCGATTAAATCCAAACGAATTCTTTTACTTGGTGGTTGATTCTCTAACACAAATCTGTCCATACGGTCCCAAATGTCACTAAACTCATTTCTCATTATTTTAATATGTGATTTGAAATCAGCGATCTTTTTATTGCAGTAACTAATATTTCTACCTGTAGAATTTTAAACAGACTTTCGGAATATTGCAGAAAACACTGCTCAGAAAAAATTAAAATCAAAGTCACGCAATAAAGTTAAAATGACTCTAGCACAAATAACGGTTTCTCGATCCCATTCCTCATTTTCATTTTCCACAATTACCTGAAACAGCGCTTCCAAATCTTCCTTATGTTATGGCGACAGTCGCCAAGATGCGTTCACATAATCGCTTAACTGAATCCGGAAATAACGACAACACCCACTCGAGGTTCCACTGTTGACTGCGTAAGATCACTGACATTTTCGCCCATTTAACGCGTAGCTTGGATGTAACGTGGACCATCACATTTCAGCACTACAGCAAGTAACGCGGGAGTTCAATAATTTTGGGCGCCTTCACGACCGATTTGAAATAAAAAAGTAGCGTTTAAAATAAATAATGTATGTTTGCGGTCCGTTTAAAATAATAAAAAATTGTTATAATTGAATAAATCGAATGAACTTTTAAATAACACTAATTTGCCAACTTTTTAAGGGATGCGACGCATCACTCGCATCCATGTACGCTACGCCCCTGAGTAATATAGTAGTAATAATAATAATAATAATCAGTCACATTATAGACATCTTGTCCGTTGACCCAAACATCAGAGAAACGGAAGCCGAGAAAGTTAGAAAATAAAAAATCTTGCGATATAAATAAAGCACATCTGGGTCTTGGGCAGAGTGGAAATCACTTCAATAGTCATCTCGGCAACAGGCGTAATGACCCGGAACTTTAGAACTGACATCGAAAAGCTGGGACTTCCCAACTACATACAGAAGCCAATGCAGAAGAGCGTCATATTGCAGACCTGCCACATAACAAGGTTATTAAATGGCAAAGTGGAGCGAACATGGATAGAGTGAATTAATTCTCTTTCCTGCCGTCCGAGCCAAACTCCCGAAATAGTCTCAGGAGTAGGTCAACTTTTCCCAGCAATTTTGATGAGAAAGCGATTTTTAAGTCGATAATAATAATAATAGTATTAACGTGTCGTGTCTGGTCTGGTCTGGTATCTGGTCCGTCTCTGGTCCATCTCTAATCCATCTCTGATCAGTCTCTGATTCGTCTCGATTCCGTATCCAGTCTGTCCGTCCCTGGTTCGCCTCCGGCCCGTCACAGGCCTCTCTTTGGTCGGGTTTGGTTTGTCTCTGGTCTGATCTATCTCTGGTTTAGTCCGGTCTCTGGTCCGTAATATTAAGTTGTTAACAATAATAATAAACGTTTTTCATTTCATCATTATGGCAGGCGAAGTCTGGTTTAACGCTACTCAACTTAACCTGCTATTACGGACTTAATCAAAATCTACATAAATATATGACAACTGTGGTATTTATAGAGACACAAATACATAAACATTTAAATAAATTGAACCAGAGATAAGCGAATTGAGTTCTTTGCCCCGATGATTCATTATTTTATAGACATTTATTTTATTTATAGACAGTTTCATCTTGCTGCAAAAATTGTTCACAAGTAACTTCTTCTAGTTCGTCATTCGTGTAATTGTAAATAACACTGGCATTATAACTAAAAATTCTTCGAAATATGGCCGTTCGATGGGCTGGTAAATTATGTAAATAGCCTGTATTGTAGATTTTCACAATAGGGCAGAGCGTGAAGATCTGAGAAGGATGCTATGAACAAAAATTAAAAGATTTTATTTTACACCACTGAAGTTTATTTACCTTCGTTATAATTTTGTGAAACTTCTTCAGCCCAAAAATGAATCTACAATAAGTGTTTAGAATTGTAGATGTATCCTGTAGAGCGTAGATATATCTAAGCATGAAAGATGACTATATTGCAATAATTTATGATAGGCAAAACAAAAACTTCCTCTAACTTCTTACACGTTTTATAGTCGTTAATATTTATATTACTAACTCTTTTTAACAAGCTGTTTTATTTAAGTGATATACAATACAAAATTAAGATTTTCATCAAAAATTGAACCCAGATTTTTAATTGTACTAACGGTATTTAAAGGTACATGGTCGATAGATAAATGTTTAGCAGTTGCTGTAACGTTATTCGAAGAAAAACATAATAAAACATTTGTTCCCAGTCAATTTTAAATTTTTATTACCTAGACACACGGCAGTGTATCAGCCAATTTCGGGAAAGAAAAGGGCGACGCAGTTTCGACCCCCCATAACTCAAAAATTATTAGACATATACAGTTGCCATTTTACACGTCTAAGAAGACCCCCTTGAATACCTTAAATCCCAAATTTCATTATATGAAATATTAGAACTATTATAGTTCTCGAGTTATTAAGGTCTGAAAGTGCACCCCCTGTCACTTTAATTCGTTGTGAAAAGTGCCAAAAGTGAGTGATTCGTCAAGAAGATTAATTAGAAATAGGGAAATGGACAACATTACGCGAAATGCAGTTCTTCAGTTTTTGCTGCAACGTTGTAAAAATACAAAATCAAACATGGTTGTTATGGTTACTATGGTTGCTGCTTCAGATCAAACTTGCCAAGTTATAAATTCGATATCAAAGAACGCAACAATTTTTTTTTAAATCAATCGAAGACCGCTGTACATTCCTATTGTAAATTCCTATGGAACTTGGCACCCGTTCAGATCTCATTTCTTTTATTGGCAAAGCCGACAACCTCGTACGTTGTTTGTACCGAACATGGCCCCCTTTTCACATTTGTCTTTGGCGAGATGGCGCTTTTCCGCATTGGTTTAAAAATATTGTTCCAGCTTTTCGATATCAGTTCTTAGGTTCATGACCATTTCTCCTTTTGCCGAAATAACTATTAGTATTATTATTATATTATATAGGTTTGGGCCTGATCAGCCACTGATCCCATGGGTAGTTCCTTGGCGATCCCCTCTTATCCGGGTCATTATCCAAAAATGCTATCCCATAAAAGGAGCAGGTGTAAAGAAGATGAATCGAGGTTTCCTCGTCTTCTTTACAGTATCTGCAGGCCGGGCTATCAGTCAGCCTCAACTTGTGCTTATATGCATTCAGGCTACTATGGTGGCCCGTTATGATTCCCACCAGGGTTCTGGCTTTGTGCCTGTTCAATTTAATGAATTCTTGGGCCCATTTCTCAATCTCTGAGTATTCGATGAAGAGTTTGGTTATTCGACAACCCGTTACTCCTCTCCATCTTTTATTGTACTGGTCTCTTGCCCAGCCATTGATGCGGTCTCTGATCAGATTCCGACTTATTCCCACTGCAGGTTCTGGTCTATAGAGGTTTTCTCTGGTCCCTAGTCTGGCAAGGTCATCTGCAATTAGATTTCCCTTAATGCCATTATGCCCAGGTATCCATAAGAGTTCCACCGGTCCCTTTCCTGCCAAGTGATTCAATGCTTCATAGCAATTATAGACCAGCTTCGACTTTGTCGTTGCTGAATTCAGGGCTGCCAACGCCGCCCTGCTATCCGAGCAGATACATACCTTCTCCTGGGTCCGATTTTGGTCGGCCCCCAGAACACCGTATGTAATTCCAACTAGCTCGGCCTGGAGTGCGGTAGTGTATCTGCCCAAGGGGAAGGTTTTACCTATCCTGTCGCGTCGCTTATACACCCCCGCACCCGCTCTGTTCCCTTGGCTCCATCCGTGTACCAGATGTCTCCATTGAGCGGCACTATTGGAGTAACTCCCACGACGTCCAGGCATCAGATGTACTTAATTTCCATGGCGAGGCTTTTTCTAATCTTCTCGGCTTTCGCGTTTCTGACGTTTTGGGTTAAGGACCAAACTGTGTCCAAAATGTGTAATTTTCGTTACTCTTTATCAATGAGGATGATGTCTGGCCTATTGTAATCCACTGTTCTGTTATTATTGGTCTAGCCCAATTATTATTATTAAAAATACATAAACAGAAATGGATAGATTAGGGAAAAGTCTGCATCTTCGCGTAAAACACCTCTCCAAAATGATTTGTTTACAATGCATTTCGACTCGACAACTTCAACCAGTTCCCTTCAATTCCCTCAACTATCGACCAACAACTCCACACCGTCCCCAATCGAAACGGGGCCATTCGTTTGCCCCCCCCCCCCCCGCGCCCGCCGCCACCCCCGGAGTAAAAGAACCTTCGCCGCGTATACATAACTATACTCGTATATCCCTCGCGAAAGTCGACGTCACGAAAATCAATTTTCTCGGAGAACTTTCCCATCCAATCGGATGCACCTCTAAAGAAAATCGCCGGCAGCGATGGCTGCGCTTCTTTTATTTCCACTCTCTCGCCAAAGAAAATATTCCCAGAGCCCTCTTTACGGTTCGCGGCCGAAAGGAGAGAACGCAAGAGACAATAAAAGGATCCGCCGGAACGCTAATGGAAAACCTAATAATAATAGCGGGTCCGTTAATGGTATCGCTTTTGAAATTCCGTCGGCTCGGAAAAGCTCCGGATATGTATTTAACCTGAAAAACGGGGATAACGTAATCTTTAAAAAAGTTGCCGTGTTGATAGTTTCGATGTTTATATTTTATCAAGTTTATAATAATAATAATGCGTTTATTGTCCAACAGAAAAAATCCATTTATAGACAAAAATATGAAATACGAGGGGCACTATTTATACCTGTATTGTGAGCCTAATGATAAAATAATGTTAATTTGTCATTGAAAATTACTTTATCGTTTTTTAAAAATATTCTGCTTCATGATTTATACACTTTTGCATGCGTTCGAACCATTGGTCAAAGCATTTTTACCATTCCGCTTGAGATATCTCCAAAACATGGTTTTTGAACGCATCGACGGCTTCTTCTGCCGACGAAAATCGTTGTCCACGCAATTTATTTTTCACGTTCGGGAGGAAAAAGAAATCGTTGGGTGCCAAATCAGGACTATACGGCGGATGACCCATTAAATCGATTTTTTAAGTGTTCAAACGTTCGGTTGTTAAACGAGACGTGTGAGAGCTCGCATTGTCATAGTGACGAATGATCCGACGGCGCTTGTTTGTTTGTTTTGGCAAATAAATAGTTGTGTGGCATTCAGAATTGACCGTTTTACGTTCCTCTAAAGGCACTGTTGCCACATGACCAGTTTTTCCGAAAAAACAGGCGACCATTTCTTTCGAAGTGCTTCGAGTACCAATGTAACGAATTTACTAGAAAGTTCTTTATTTCGAACACTTATTTACAACTCAACTATCTACAAGTCGAACTAACTAACTAACTTTCTTTCTACTTTAACTTTATAAACTAATTTTCGCACTGTATTACACAATGGCACCTTCTTCGCTCACTATCGCGGTCCAGATCCAACTAACTCACATACTATCCTATTCCTAATATCTAGATGTACACAGCTACCCTGTAGTAGAGAGAATAGTAAACTACCACAGGGGTCATTTCTATAGAAGATTCACACCCCACTTTTGTTGGATTTGGTTCATCTTGAAACATCCATACAGAAGACTGCTGTTTACTTTCCAACTCATACGCATATATCCATGATTCGTCACCTGTTATAATATTATATATGTATGTCTTTTGAACTCCGCCATTGTAGTTCTTGAGCATTTGTTTGCACCAATCGACACGAGCATCTTTTTGAGATATTTTCAAATTATGTGGGATCCAACGAGAACAAACCTTTTTTACAGCTAAATGAGCATGCAATATTTTATATATGCTAGTCGAACTAATGCCTGAGCTTGCCTCAATCTCACAGTATGTCACATGACGATCTTGCATTATCAGTTTTTGCAAAGCATCAATGTTTTCTGGCACAGCAACTGATTTTGGACAACCTTCACGACTTTCGTCGGTGAGCGAATGGCGGCCAAGATTGAACTCGTTATACCAGCGTTTCACAGTGGCAAAGGATGGGGCTTTATGGACAAAAGTGGAAGTAAGCTGATCGATGCATTCTTGTCTTGATAATCCACGTTGAAAGTCGTAATAAATCTTCGCACGAAAATTTTCACGTTAATTCCATTTTTTCGCTGAGATACAATTTTCAAATCACTGTAAAAAACACAAATCGCGCTTAAATGATAAAATATTCTGAAAAAAGGTTATGGTCAAAAATGTCAAACTTTCCACTGGAAACGTCAGATGGCGTCTGACAACACTTACGAGTAGTCTTGCCAAGACTCAAAATATAATTAGTGCCCCTCGTACAAATAAATACATCTGCGGAAAAATATAGACTCACCATTAATTTGGACTACGTCAGTAATGAAAGTAAAACTGAAAATAATTTTATAGATATATTGGAGCGGTCATATATATTACGTGTCAGTGTTTTATATTAAAGTTTCTAGGATCTCATGTAGTAGTGAATAGGTAATAAAGGTTTATAAAAAATCCGGTCTGTAATTTGTGAAAAGTTATAAACTAACTGGTGTTTTCATAGTTTACTTGGACTGATACTTGGTCTATTTATGTTCATACTATTTATTAAATCGTTTAAAGTTGCCTCTAGAATTTCGTTCCAAGCAGCTACAATTCGACGCTTCATTTCATCAACATTTTCAATTCAAAGTTTTGTTGGATTGTATACTGCTCTTGCCATAATGCCCCATAGGCTTTCCATCAAGTTAAGATCAGGACTTAGTGCTGGCCATGGCATAAGCTCGATTCCATACTGTTTGAAACTAGCTTTTGTGGACCTCGCAGTATGAATAAATGCATTATCCTGTTGAAAATATTGCACCATCATCTTCAGTAAACGTAAAAAATGGTAAGGGGTAATCTTTTAACAGGTTTTGATAAGCAGTCGCAGTCATTCTGCTATTAACCAATGCCAGTTGGCTTTTCATACCTTTTTTGAGAGCCGTCCATATCATAGCAGAACAAACTATTTGAGGTCGTCTTGACATAATTCTTCGCTCCCTTCGTAAATCATGCCAATAATATCTAAACCCATTCTGTCCATTCAAATTAAATTTTTTTCGTCGCTAAAAATTACATGGTCCCAAAAATGTTTATTTTCAACATATTCCTTTGCAAACTTTAATCTGGCCTCTATGTGATGCTTAAGTGCAGGTTTCTTTAAACATTTTTCGTATTTAAAATGTCCTGACTTCGTCGCCCATTTTCTTTACTACCATAATTTTCGGCTTCAAGTTTAAGAAATTTTTACAACACTTTGTGAAGGATTAATAATTGTGGCGATATGTCACTGTGCTTTTCTACAACTCTCTCAACTTTATTAATGGCTCGTGAACAATGTTGGCTTTTTCAAAGGTCATAGCGTCTCTTAAAGGCCAAACGGTTTGTTTCCCTTGGCACGACTCTCTCATAAATAAAGGTGACAAGGTCCACTTTGCTGTCCAAGAAGTATGGTGACCATTTTTTAATCGAAACAAACAAACCACAGATGGTGAGAATAAGCAATTTCTTCTAATACCAACTTAATTCTTCCATATTGTTCTGTAAGTTTTGTTAAATGACCTATTAGAATCGACGCAATTTTATTTCCATTGTGGAGTAGTACAGATTTCAAGCTCTCTCTTACTCTTATTACCTATATACATAGAAATATCCACGAAAAGCCGCCAATCATCTGGTAATTTCAGGAGTCTCCATTATTTTAACAGACGTAGTCAATTTAGCTAAAATGAAGATATAATATGAAGTTAGGGTCCTCAAGTAATCAAAAGCCGATCTTAAATTTGTGGCAACGTAATTTTTGTTTGTTTCATAGGGAAATGCAGAGTTACCTATGCTGAATGACAAATATGGCACTTTAAGAAACATCCTTGACTATTTTAAGGTATCAATGTTATTAAACAATGCCGTGTTTCTAATCATGAATCCAAAAGATCTATATGCATATGGTTGATATGGCCCAAAGGATGATCATCATCATGAGTTCATCAGTCCTAAGACTGGTTGGACGCTAACTTCCAGCTTCTCCTATCTTGTGCTAACCCACGCATTTCGCTAATTGCGCTACAATCTACATCCCTTACTATTTGAGAGTAGTAGTCTAATCTAGGCCCACCTCTGCCTTTCTTCACTCCTATTTCTGCCTCCAAAATATCGCGGACTATTCCTCCATGTCTCAGCAAGTGGCCTACCATTCTATCTCTTCTCTTCTTTATGTTTTTCCACATACTTCTTCGTCTCTAACCCTATCAGTCCATGGTATTTTCATCATTCTTCGGTAACACCACATCTCAAAAGCTTCTAATTTCTTCCTACTTGCTTCCCCTACCGTCCAGGTTTCGCAACCGTATAGTGCCGTGCTCCATACATTAGAGGATGATAATTTATAATAAATATACGACAATAACTCTTAATATTTAATATAAAATATACTATTGTTGCCATCAAAACGTGCTTTTATGTTATTTCATAAATAAATTTTTTTCGATTATATTTTTAGAATTTTTATAACGGGTCTGTATCGCATGGCATAAACGTTCACAATATTGTTTATGACAGTGAATGACAAGGGGTTGCTAAGGGGTTGTTCCAGCCGTCAGGAAAGTTTAAGACTTGTTTATTATATGTATTCTTAAGAAAAAGTAAAAGTATTTGAGGCTATTAGTAAAGCTGTCAGGTTTATGCCTGATTAATCGTAACGAATTAATAAAATAGCTTCTAAGAACATTTGTTAATGGCGGCAATAGAAAAATGCGTTAATTAAAAAAAAAGTGCTTATGTTAAAAAATATTATTTATATAAAGCATAATATGTTTGTCAAAATATTGCAGTTTAGTAACATATTCATTTCATCGCTATTTGCCAATTAAAAAACTCTCTTATCGATAAGCGGAACAGTCTACCTGAGCCTAGCCATAAAAAAAAGCCACGGTATGTTTTGAGATTTTTTTTATTTGGTAAATAGCGGTGAAATCAACTATACATTGGAGTGGTATAAACGTAAAAAATCGTAGATATCAACAAACTATGTTGTCGAAAAGTTCGATAACTAAACTCGCTCAAAGCGCGATAAAATTCTTCCATTGCCCGTTCAAGTGTTTCGGCGGGAAATAACCTACATTCTGTAGTAATTCTCTGCTTCAGTTACGTTTCAAGTAGCCCCATAAAAATAAATTTGAGGGCGTTAGATCTGGAGACCGCGCAGGCCACTTTATTGGATTGCAGCGTCCAACCCACCTATCGGAATACTGTTCATTGAATTAAACTCTTTCCGTGTCATAATGATGTACAGGATGGTGCTTTCCTCTGGGAAGTTTAGGCGATATTTATACACCTTGGATTTTAAGTGTCCCTATAAGAAAAATCGCAAGGTGTAAGATTAGGAGACCTCAGTGGACATTCTGTGGCCCCTTTGACACTTTGCATCTTCCTTGTGGTTTCTGGAACAATCACTGTATTTTAGTGCTAACTCTGTTAGACAAAATACGGCAAATTTTGTCATGTAATTCAGCGCTCGTCGTTTGGCATATAGCCAGGAGAATAGCTGTTTTGACCTAATTTGTTTAGTCCTTATTATATAAGGCATTTGCAGATGGGCTGGAGTATAATCTCCTTATTTCTGTAGTTTGAAAATTACCCTCTGCGGAGTAAAACTTTGCATTGTACTGATGATCTCAAGTTTTTACTCCGATTAAGAGTGTTCTAGAAACTACCAAGAGATGGCGTTTGGTGCGTTCTACTGCGGTGGAACGTAGCAACGTCTACTAGATGTGAGCTTCATCTGTCAAAGGTATACTGGTTACTGACGAGACCCAAAATAACGTCGAAACCGGTCTGCAGTTAACGATATCCTGATATAGGTGACACTTTGCATCTTCCTTGTGGTTTTCGACCAATCCGAATCACTTTATTTTAGTGCTAACTCTGTTAGACAAAATACGGTAAATTTTGTCATGTAATTCAGCGCTTGGCGTGCGGCATATAGCCAGGAGAATAGCTGTTCTGACCTAATTTGTTTAGTACTTATTATATAAGGCATTTACAGATGGGTTGGAGTATAAGCTCCTCATTTCTGTAGTTTGAATATTACCCTCTGTGCAGTAAAACTTTGCATTATACTGAGTATTTCATTCAATTGAGTTAACATGATATTCCTTGAAGTAATGAAGTCATTATCACACTGAATGTGGTAATGAGAGTTGTTTTAATAAAGACTGGAATAAAACTGAGAAGCGATAAGAGAAAACATTAATATTACAGCTGCGTTTACAATTTCATTAAACAATCAATTTGGTGTACCTTTTATTGTACAAAGCGAATGGCTTCGGCTCCGTACCATCGTTCCTCATCTCCCTTTCATTGCCCCGCCCTGTAAACCAATCCGTCCTTCTTCGAAATTAAGATTTTAAATCCGAACAGGACACCAGGTTTTTCCAAGTCAGATTTCGAGATAAACGCAGTCGACCAGTCAAGTCTTCCTCTGCCAAGAATGGAGGGAAGCTCGCGTGGTTGCTTGGCGCACTGTCACATCACCGAGATAAGTTACAGTAGCTGAAACGATTGGATTTTTTTAAACCGCCCGCGTGTCTGACATTGAACACGTGTGCGTTGGGATTTTGTTTTTATTTTTCTGACGAACATTCAAAGGCCAGAAATTTAAATTTCCTTCGGACTGGATGGAATATTTATGAAAGGCTTATCGCTTCTTGGGCGAGGGTAAGTGGGTTAGGCGTGTGAGATTTTGGGTTCTAAGTCGCGTAAATGGAATCGGTCAGAAAAGGGCATCGAGGAATGGCGCTTTGTATACAGGGCTTGTCACTTAATCTGTTCATTAAAGGTGTCTTCCTGTGGAGTTTACATTTTGTAAATATGCTCTAGGGGGTAGTTCAGTTGTCTATATATTTTTTTTATATTTTTAATCCTGTAACTATTGGTTAAATCGAATGTTATACCAAGTATGGAAATATGAAACCGGATAGATGGCCTAACTGCTAATGTAATTATCATCATAACCGCGTCATTGGCGCCATTTTCTTGTTTTGACATCTGATAAAGGTTTTTATGTCACAACACAAGTTTCATACAACAACATCGTTTTTAATAGTGTTGAACATGTCGAATTTTGTGCCTGGAAACTACGATTTGCGAGTTGATTTTCTGTTACCATTTTAAGAAAACTGCTGCAGAATGGAATTCTTGTCGAAGCCTACGGTGAGCATGCTCTTGGTAAAACACAGTGCTTTGAGTGGTTTAAAAAATTCAAAAGTGGCAATTTTGACGTGAGAGACGAAGAACGTGGAAGGCTACCGAAAAAGTTTGAAGATAGCGAATTGCAAGTATTATTGGATGAGAATGGCTCTCAAACGCAACAAGAACTCGCAGATGAATTAAATGTGACACGAGGAGCCATCTCCATGCGTTTGAAAGTCATGGGAAAGATCCAGAAGATGGGAAAATGGGTTTCACATGAATTGAATGAACCATTTGCGAAATGCTGCTCGTCATTAAAAAGAAAGTCATTTCTCCATAGAATTGTGACTGGCGACGAAAGGTGGATATATTTCGAGAATCCTAAGGGTAAAAAATCATGGGTAACTCCAGGCGAACCATCAACATCGACTGTTAGGCCAGATCGCTATGGACGGAAGACAATGCTCTGTGTTCGATGGGATCAGACGGTTTTGATCTATTATGAGCTGCTAAAACCTGGCCAAACCGTTAATACTGAACGCTATCGACAACAAATCATCGATTTGAATCAAGTTTTGCGTGAAAAACCAGCAGAACATCAAAAAAGGCAACAAGAAGTGATTTTGTTTCATGATAATGCGCCATCGCACACTGCAAAATCGGTTAAGGAAACGATTGAGGCGTTTAGTTGGGAAATACTTTCGCATGCGGCTTACTTACCAGACTTGGCTCCGTCCGATTATTATTTATTTTCATCGACAGAACACGCACTTGCTGAGCAGGACTTCACTTCTTACGAAAATGTATAAAAATGGCTCGATGACAGGTTTGCCTTAAAAGAGCAACATTTTTTTTGGCATGGAATCCATAAATTGTCAGAGAGATGGAAAAATGTATAGTTAACAATTGGAAGTAGTTCGAATAAAATATTTTTTATCATTTTTATACAATAAACGTGTATTTTTTATACAAAAAAATTCCTGTTTCATATTTACATACTAGGTAAATCATCAACTTTGTTGTTTTAAATGGATTGCTAATTGCTATATTTTTTATTACACTTTTGAATTATACATACTTTATGTGATTTGTGTTAATGTACATAATGTAACTATTAGATGAAAAAAAATAAGAAAATTGTAAATTTCGAAATGCTTAATTTAATGGGAATGATTATTTAAAAAATCAACCAAACTATGTAAACGTTCAAATTGCTCACCGTTGTCTGCCTGACAGTAGCCAAGATGATTAATAAATTCATTTTGAACATTGTCGACAGCTTCAGCTGGTATACATTGTATCTCGTAACAAATTATTACTTTTAAATCTTCTAAATTCCCCGGCCTAGTAACGTATACTTTGCTTTTAAGTATCCCAATAAGAAGTAATCTAGGGGTGTCATATCTGGTAATCTAGCTGGCCTTATAATCGGCCTCCTTCTCCCTATCCAACGACTCGGGAACATCTCATCTAAATGGGACAGTTTCACTGGTGGGACAAGAACTTAAAGAAAACCTGGTGGTAACATTTTTCTAGTTAAACCAGAAAAATGAGGTGTCCACACAGAATTACGACGGAATTACGAGCCATGGGAAGGGATACGTATGTGCACATACGTGAAGAAACTATTGTCCCACCTTCGCCTATCCAGTACCTAATACCAAATGTGATGTTTTTAAATATGGTGCACCTCACAAATTAGCTCTGGGATCATTCAGGTTTGCAATTTGTTTAATGAATGACGTTATCCATTCCCTACTGTCTACATATGTGTATTTCAAATACTGTGATGTCTAAATTAAAGTATAAAACTTCAGGGGACAATACTGACCCCGTTATGGCTTGCAACTTATGCAATAAACCCCAATATTCGGTATCCATTGCCTGCGGCTTGTGTATGAGTCACTACGAGTACTATCATGTTGCACGGAAATAATGCATAGTTTACACGAGCTTAGTACTTGTCATTAGTGCTTGTCACTCGCACTAAGCTGGCTAAGAAACTGGCTAAAGTATTCGTTTACACGTTGGTGTAAAGTGGTATAAGGTAAAGCTATTTATTCACTTGCACTTGTCCCACTTACTAATGCTTAGTACTAATCACTTCGTTTACAAATGGGTGCAAGTACCAGTGACAAATGCGAGTGACAAGCACTAATGACACGTACTAAGCTCGTGTAAACTAGGCTTAAATCACAGCCAACTTTGACGATACGTTATTTATAACCGCGAAAGCCTGAAAAGAAACATCGTTTTGATAGACTACCCCATCTTGCATACCTGCTACCTCTTGCCCGAAATTAAATCCGTCATACAAACGACTTTCTTAATAAAATACACGCACAAAAAAACGGAATAAATCTCGTAGGCGTACAGTATAAATAGCTAATTAGTAACCGGAAACCTCAACAATGCCACCTTGACTGCTGCCCGCTGCGACACCGACTTAACTATATCGAAAATCAAGTAAACCCTGCTTTTCAACGGGGCACCTTGACGGCGGGGGTCCGCCAAAGTACCCATTGTTGGAGTGGCTCCCGATACGGCAGATACGGAACCCGTTACGTCACGCCGGACGGAGCGACGGTCGTGGTGACATTGACGGAACAAACGCGCGTCGGGGACGGAGGAGTCCGTCCTCGGTGTACGGGGTGGCCACGCGAAAAACTATCGTGCGTGGTCCGTATAGAATCAGAACAATAATTGGGCCGATTCTTTTGACGATACCATAAATGGTGAGCGGTATGGAATATATATTCTGGAACTTCTTATTGAACGACTGGCCGAGCCCAGCACCCACTCATGGTTAGGGATGGATGCGGAATGACTGCCTCGCCCGCGGAAAGAAAATCATCTCCGCAGTTCACGGCTGCAGATGTTGATAGCTCCACGAACCACTTGAGAAGGTATTGTAAAGAAATAATTACGTTTTACCATAGTTTTGTGCCTTTTCATGTAATCATAAGTTTTAGTTATCTCGTATATCCCACTTCTGAGATTCAGAAGTGGGATAAATCAGATTTCGGGTACGGTTAACTTCCACAATTGTTCATATAAGTAGACAATATGTAGAAATCTGCATCTGCGTCGACTTTATCACTATATTATTTTATCACTATGGCGATTTAAGGGGCAATAGTAACATCACTGTAATAAGTTAGAAAATGGGCTTTTTTGACAATTTTTTGTTATGAAAGAAAATGTAATAAGATAATAATATCTAAGGAAGTTATTAGGCATATATTTAAATATAATGCAAAACAATTATTATGAAGAAATATTAAAAAATTGAGACATTGGAGCCATTCTCGCGAGACATGTCGAATTTAAGGCACTCTGCGACACGCAGTGAAAATTTGGATCTGGAGAAACGTCACTTAATCTACATGTTTATAGCTAGTGAAATACTTAGGTTAAGTTGAAAACATTGATTTTTGTGTGACCAGCGAGTATCTAAATAAAAAACGTTAAATTGTCGACAAAAAAGGACAATCATTTGTTAATAAGTAATGTTGAAATTAACTTATCGAAAATTATTCAGACGTATTTACTTCAAAAAGTTATTTTAAAGATAATAAAATTCACATGAAATCAATGAATTATGGATTGTTGGACTTATGCTGCGTGCCGTTTTGAAAAATCATGTTTCGAGAAAAACGCGTTCAAAGTTCTGAAATATGTTATAGACACGAAGAAATGATAAATCCGACTGTTAAAAGACGTTTACTATTAATCTGCTATCCCAAGACCATAAAGCTGCCCTTCCATATTGAAGTATTCTCTTTCCTCGAACATTTTATGTTAGAGCGTGCCTCTTTCGCTGACAGCGTGCCTCGCATAGGCTTCTAGACAAAAACTGTATTATTAGACGCCAATATCCATCTCCAAACCTTTCATAATCCGAAGAATATTAGACACGTCATTAAAAGAGCACACAGCAATATCAGTCGCTATATTCAAGACTTTTTTGCTACTTGAATAAGATTTTGGAGCCAATTTTCAAACAGTAGCATTGAAACTTTCATTACTATTTTGCATGTAGCCTCCCAAGCAACGGTTTAGCAACTCGTCTCGGCTCAGGTCCTCATAAGTCAGATTGATGGCTTTAAAAACTTCCTTAGGAAGCGGGGGCTTATGATGGAAGGTGTCCAAGCAATCCGCTTCTTGCGCTTTCTTTTAGTCACACCAAGACTTCGAGCACATTTCGTGCTGCGAATTTTCGTCGGTTGGTAACTTATGAAATAAGGTCGTCCACATTTCAGTTTTCATATTTTCCAAGGAGTTCGGATTCCGACGTATTGCCAAGCCATAATAAATTATTAATTGATCAATTAATTTGGTAGTTAATTTACTTTTTCCTCCGAAGCCATGTACGTTTTTTTAAATTTCTCAATTGACAGCCCATTCTCTTTTGTACATGACACTCTTTCTCTTGTACTCCAAAATTTCGTGTTCCTCTTCCTTGCTCACTCACCAGCTGGAGGCTACAATCCAAGCCTACGGAAAAATCTTCGTAGTGCATGGGTGCAGATGGGGATAGCTCCATGAACCACCCGAGAAGGCGTCGTAAAGAAATAATTGCGTTTTTCGATAGTTTCGTGTCTCTTTATGGAACTGTAATTCTTAGTTAGTTATTTATGGCGTATATCCCACTTCTGAGCTTCAGAAGTGGGATAAATCCTATTTCCGGTACGTTTCACTTCGACGATTGTTCATGTAAGCACACGATATGGATGGAATGGATGGAAAAAATGTGCATCTGTACCGATTTGAACGCCACGTCCCACAATTCTTAATGCTTTTTCGCCCAGCTGTCGAGCGGAGACTTTCTACAGTCCAATCCCGCGGAAAAAATACATTTTCTCCGCAGTTATTTTAACGCCGCAAGAAAGCATGCAATAAGTCCGCGATATTAGTATAATCCAGTGCGGAAAAAATGCGATTTTTTGCGGCTGTTTGTTATTATATTTCACGGTAGCGAACCGCAAATTTGCGCAGATATGAAGTGAAGACTTTCACCTATGATGGCTTTACATATTCCCTCAAACGATAACGCCGGGGCTCCGTTAATTACGTAAGAAAAGTCGAGAGCAGGTCCGAAACAAATGACGGCAGAGGGAAAAAAATGTAATCTAGATCGAGCCGGCTAGGACCCGTGCCCGAGGCGCTAGCGACCAACTTTCTTCTTTATAATCTATAAAATACACACTATCTAATCCGTCGTGAGATAATAGTGTATCGAAGAGACGTATCAAGGACACGTCAGCCGATTCCATATTAGGCTAATTAATTTTTTTCGGCCGCCGGCTTTTTGTCGATCAAATTCAAATATAACATTTACTATTTCTAACGGAACAAAATCGGGCAGATAGAATATTTATTTTTCAATTTTCTATTTTTTGCCCGAACACATTTAAAATGGCCGGCAAAAAATGGCGCGGTCACGAAATAATTATTTCGCTCTACGCGATGTTCTGGACGCGTTGGTCAGCCGTCGAGAATAACAATTTTTTTCGCCCCGAGCCAAGTTGATTGGCAAAGGATTGGTGTTAGAGCAGCAGTGTGTTAGACGCGAGATCGCTTTTTCCTCGTTTGGTCCTCGTCAGACGATAGCTGTTTTCCTTTTTCATTTTAATGATTCCGTGGACATTCTGCACAAGCGATTTGAGGGCATGGTTATCTCGCGCAGCGGTGACGTGAGGTGGCCACCGAGATAGTGTGATTTAACGCCTTTACACTTCTTCCTTTGGGGTTACTTAAATCGCAGGTCTATGCGAATAAACCGCAAATAAAATGCGTGCCCTCCCAGTCAACGTAACAAACGCCATACAGTAAATTCAGCCAGATTTATGCGACAAAGTCATTGAAAATTGGACCTACCGAATACGTGCCACCAAAGAAAGCCGGGGTGGACATTTAAGCGACGTTATACTTCATACTTAATGCCATAAAATATTCTTTCAAATTAAAAAAAATTGAGTAGATATCTCACACATAACTTGTTTTATTTACATTTAAAAATCGAGCGTCCTTATTGAAGGACCCTTTAGTTTTAATAAACTTGGCCATGACAATGACTGTCTGTTTCCTAGGATAGACAAACCCATTGGGCATGTCTTTAGTAGTCATAAATAGGCAGGCGCATCGCTTCATGTTTTAATAATTGTTAATAAATCTTACTCGGATTTAGTTCTCGCTGAAAATAAAAATTTGGTAATATTATTGGTAAAATTTATGTACTATTAGTATTAAATAATACGCAGACATTAATTGAGAGATGACAAATACAAAATATGCCTCTATATTGTTTACTTCATCATCGCGAAACTCAAATAGATTAGGTACATATACATAATATGTATTCGGTGAAATCATCCAGCCATTCACACATTATTGAGTTATCTTAACCAAAAATTTTAATAAACTCGACCGAAGATAATTAATTTTTGTTTCTTGATATACATAAGTCTTTTGGGCTTAAGTTGGTTAACTTGTGACGTCATAATATTCGCCCTTTTTAACAAAAGCGGATTCCCTAAAGTATACCGTTTAGATTCCCTAAAGTATACACAACAACCCACGTTTTGGGTTGTATTCCGTGTTAGGGGTTTCCTATTTAGCGTCTATAAGATAGTGGTTATTTTTAAGAAAAATACGAATAAAGCCAATACGATATTTTCCTCACAAACATTTTTAATCTGTTAAAAACGTCGTTCACGAACAACCTGACCTTAGCCAGCAAGCCCGTAGAAACTTTATACTGAACGTTCAATCATTGCCGGATCGATATTTTCCATTTCGATTCAAATTCTTTGCGTCAGATCTTCTAAATTACTTGACCTATTAAAATAGATCCGCGATTTTAAGTAACCCCATAAAAATAAATCCAAGGGAGTCAGATCAGGCGAAAGTGGTGGCTATTCGGTTAGTCCTCGTCGCCCTACCTACCTGCCAGGCAAAATATCGTCAAGAAAATTTCGAATATCAACACCAAAATGGAAAATTTCTGTGGATTGTTAAAATCAACTTGTTCGATGGAATTCTTCATTCTTAGTACAATTCTTGTACTAAATAATTTTATAAGAATGTAAATTTTCTTTTCTAACAATTTTCCAACTTTGAAATAGTCCACATGATCCCAAATTTTAAGTTTCTAAGTCACCTAGAAGTGGTCTAGGTTTTGATGAGTGAGTCAGTCAGTGAGTGATAAAAATAGCACTTTTCAGGCTTTAATAACTCGAGAACTATAATAGGTTTAGTCATGAAATTTGGGATTCAAGAGGGCCTTATTAGACATGCAAAATTGCAAGTGCGTAAGTCTTATAGTTATTGAGTTATTGGGGGGGGGGGTCGATATGGTTATTCGTGTAATATTACACACTGCCGTGTGTATAGCCTTTTGGTGTTATTGGATAAGAGAAGGGATTGAAGTTTAAAAAATACTATGATTCGCAAATCAAAGTAAAATTTGACGTACACTTTTTGAATTTTTATGTACAAGTTATAGTGTGGTATTTCATTTCAAACACTACACAGAGACAAATCTTAAGCGACATTAAATAAATTAAAAAAGCCTTGCCGTATACTATCGGAGTTTTTTTTTTTATAAAAAAACCCGCCAGATGCCGGGCAAATCGAATTACCTATAGATCCCATTCGGTAAGAGGTGTCTGGTCGCAGTGGGCGATTGGCGACGCTCCGCTGTTTCGATTCTTCCCCATGGCCACCTTGCTCTCGCGTATGACTGTCCACTTCTATTGTTGTTAGATGCCCGGGGCCATCCTCTCTCGGCTCGTCGGCGTTCCCGAAGATGACGCGGCAGATTTCGGAAATTAATCGTATGAGAGGGACCTGTTCTGCCGTGCCCACGGAGAGGCCTGTTTGATTGCCAAACTCGGCCCCGGCGTACACGACGGACAGCAGCGTTAAATTAGTACAGGGACAGCGATCGGACCCGTTAATTTTCTCGAAACAAAAGGCACCTTTGACGACCGTCCGCCACCCCTAGCGAACAGTAGCGGGCCGCGGAGTGTAAACAATCGAATGTCAATAACGAGTGGGATTGGTACGACGAGCAATTCAGATACATTCCTCGAAGAATCTCGGTCGACAAGGCGAAAAAAATCCACGCGAAGTCCACTCGATGGAGTTGGACGTGGCGTGGGTGGAAAACGATGGGTCCTCGTTATCCAGCGTCCGTTCATAACGTAGATTTATATGGTATAAGGGAGATTAGATTTCGGGAGATAATTTTTCTATTTACGAAGCCCTGTTGTACCCGAAATTAATGACGAAATGCACGTGGAAATATAGGGTGGCTTAAAAAACATTATCATTTTCACTTTGGTGTTATTTTATCGACTTTTAACTTTCTTCTGGCTGTATCTAAGGATCTAACAGTTAGTTCTTCCACGATATTCGAGGGTTAATTTATAAAAAATTATTTTAAAACCCTTTTACTATGCATATAATAAAAAAAAACATATTTGAAATACACTCTTGGACACAGTTAACGCATCTGCAATACTCTTCATTATTTCTTATAATATTTCGAAGTTTTAAATCGTTAAACATTTCATGTAGGTGGCCTAGGATATCTTCTGCCACTACTGATAAATAAGTAATAATCATTTACTGCTGTTTAAAGTAATTTGTAAAAGGTTATAAATTCAATTACGCCAGTGATTTTTCTTTTAATGCCACCAAGTGAACGAAACACTTTGTCCAGTACACTTAGACTGGAAGAAATGAATTGTCCACGCAACTTAAGAGAAGATGAAGCAGTGAAACCGTAACTCTGGTTAACTAGGGAGATGTAGCCAGCGATACGTGGCTAATTTGTTGAGAGTTAGACAGTCAACAATTAGTCGAACAGTTAAAGGTTTCAATGAACTTGGAATTTACTGTAGATCCCAAGATTCTACAGGTGCAAGAGAAGAGCGATGTTTTTTATAAGTCGCCTTAAGAAACAGACATTCTACAAGTTTAGGGCTAAGCACAGCCTTAGCAGCAGCTCGAAATGTAGCAATTTCTGGACGAACGGCCAGGAGAAGGCTTAATGAAGGAGGATTAAACAATAGAAGACCAGATATTGCGCCATTGCTCATCAGAGAGCTAGACTACTTTTTGCAAGACAACACTTAAATTTGACTATTGACGACTGGAAGCGAGTTTTGTTTTCAAGCGAAACAAGAGTACGTTTTATTTCACCACATGGATGTCAACGAGTCTGACCGAGACCAGAAAAGATTTTTGCTGTCTGCAATATCTCTCCGAGGACCCCATTTTTTGGTGGATCAATAATGTTCTGGGGAGGAATTTGTTTCGATGGTCCCACGAATTTGATTCTTCTAAGAGGAGATCCATGAATGCACATTTCTACGTAGAAAACATCGTAGAAGAATATGTGGTGCCATATGCGCCGTTTATTCATGTTATTGAAATCATTTAATTATGATATCAAGTGTGTACTATGATTTAAATCTTCGAAAAAATAAGAATAATAATGTAGTTTCATTGATGCATTACTTTTGTGCAGAAGTTTAAAATACGTTTTATTGGGTGCATTCAAAATCTGTAAAAAATCCAGGCCTATATTTCAAAACATGAAGTTGATGATGGTTCCACGAACACAAAACGTCGGTGGACCAACATATCACTGCCACATTATTACAAAGTTTATTACAATGCACAATGAGGCTCTTTTGCGTGTATAGCGTATAAAAAATGATAGCCTACCTTAACAAATTTTTTTTTGAAATCAAAAATCGAAAACTAATTTTGGAGATTCATTAAGACCACTGGGATAGTATCCTAATTACTCAACTGTTTCCCTATTTCACAGAATTTGTATCTCCTACCATTTCCAAGGCGCTTATGCCATATGTTCTTATTTTGGACACAGTGTATACAGCAGTTATAAAATACTGGAGTATGGCATATAGTGGCGCAAGCCTAGAAAGTTTTATCGATTTAAAAAAATTACTAAAAAGGTAATAGACGAGGAGGCGCTTCAAGCGCTTAACGGCAAGTATCTGCACCCCATCTTTTTTAATTTAGACAAAATTTACCGTCAAAGTATCGCAAAATATAAAAACACGTTTTCTCACAATCCCAGGTTTCCATTGGACATTTCTTACTTAGGAATAATTCACTGGAAGGAGCCGCCACGAAGCGATACGTAACACGGCGCATTTTAATAGATTCGTGCCATGTA
The DNA here is from genome assembly GCA_037954035.1 of Rosalia funebris. Classification (NCBI taxonomy): domain Eukaryota; kingdom Metazoa; phylum Arthropoda; class Insecta; order Coleoptera; family Cerambycidae; genus Rosalia; species Rosalia funebris. The sequence goes on along the minus strand of JAZFAV010000003.1, from coordinate 24,179,221 downwards.
ACATTACCAGGTAATTCCCGCACAATTCTCACACAATGGCGTATCACACCGAATTGACCGATCGGTAAATGTGAGAGTCATCTGTTTTTTTTTCTCGGAACCCGCATTTTTACATATAATCACATCGGGACGTACAATAAGAACCAAATAAATCGGTACAAAGGATTTTCTAACGAGATTCGTAGACCATTTCACACCTGATAATTCTCACATACATTTTTATAATTATCTGTCCATCATTGGGTCGTTCATGGATGGATTTTTTTTTTAATTCGAGAGAACCGAATACGTGAACTAAGTATACCGTGTGGCCCAAATAACGTCATCTCGTTTATACAGGGCGCCTCAAAAGTTCTGTAAAGGTCGTCATTGTGCATAAGATTATATACCAATTTACAGACAATCTGTTTTTCCCCAGAAGAAATTTATTAAATATAAAATAAATACAAATATTTTACATACAGGATCAGTCAAAAATAGTGTAAGTACCCCATTTTAGTCTCCAAAAACATGATTTATTTGGAAATAATGTTTTACATAAAAACTTTAGAAAATTCAGTCTTTAAAGAAAATCACTCTTTAAAACATTATTGCAATTGTACAGGGTATTTCAAATAATTGAACTACACTAAATTTTTTTCTCCAACTTTCTAATTCTAATACGTTGTATGTTTTTACATAATTGTAACTTATTTCATTTCAGAATTTCATGTTTTAATTATTTCGTTTTATGAATATCATTATGGTGTTGTCAATTATTTTTTTTTTTTCGAAAAATCTCTGAATAGAAGAATAATTATAATGAATTCCGTTATAGTTACTCTGATTTATAGCTTAGATTAGGATAAACAAAAATGGGGGTTACGATTTGAAAGAAAAAAATCGTCCCTCAAAAGCCCCCAAATAAGTCCCCCATTACTTTGATTTTTTTTTCAAATAATTTCATTAGAATAAAGATTGGTTTCGTTATTGCCAAACCCAAACATAAAATAATTACCATATTATTTACAATGCCAGACATTTCCTTCATTTTTCTAATTTCTATAAGAAATTGAAATCATTCTGCCATATTTGAAGCAAGTGTCCTAAATTTTGGTTCATTGTATAGCAAATTTCATGTAGAACCGGTGTATATTAAAATATACAGGGTACCAAAACTGATGACACTTCTAATGCAACTATGATATATGAAAAATAAACCTATTCTTATACATGAGTTTTGGTATTAAAAATGTTATTCCAATTTGAATAAAACGTCGGGCTAATACATGTTCTCATTGACACGTGGTATAATGCGGAAGGCTCACACTACTACCCACATCAGCCTCGGAAGTAACTGATGCATACTTGAAAGGCGTGTCACGTTTATACATGCGTAGATTTGACGGATATGTTTGGTATGATGGTAAGAACATAGTTGCGAGTACAAGCAACAAAATAGTTTCTTGAAACCTTCGACGAGTTCTTCCAGAAGAAAATTCAAAGAGAATTAGAATATATTAATTTGAAGATACAGATAGCTGCAGAATGTATTGCTAATCCAGAATTTAGCGTTTTACTGTGAAGTGATTTTGCTCTAAGGATCTTATATTTTGAAGTGGTTTGTACTGAGCCTGATGTGTTATTTTGGTCGAAATAAACCAGAACATTCCCGTTATTTTGATTATTCCTTCATCTCTGAATCGTAACGATCCAGTCTTTTAATGTTTGTTTCGTCCACAGCTTTAATAGGATCCAAAATGTTGGACGAATTATGTTCACAACAATGCCGAGGGGGTCAGATGTGATTGGCTTCTGATCAACAGTTACTTACCACTTGCGAATTAATTTGAAACCTTTCTAAGAATTATTCCAGAAAAATTACAAATATAATTAGAAGATATTACTAATTTGGAGATACAACACCTGCAGAAAGTATTGCTAATCCAGAATCTCTTATTCTATTGTGAAGTGAATTTGCGCTTAGGCCCTTCTATTGCGAATTGATGTATACTTACCTTGATATTAATTTGATCGAAGTAGACCCGGACGTTCCCGTTCTTTTGATTATTCCTTCGTTTCTGGATCGTAACGACCGATTCCTTTGATCATTGTTTCGTCTACAGCTTTGATAGGATCTAAGATGTTGGACGAATTATTTTTAAAATGATGGCAAGGAGATTAGAAGTGATTGGTTTCCGATCAACAGCTGACACTTGCGAATTAGTTTAAAACCTTCGAAGAATTCTTCACCGTTCGATTATGAAGTGACTTTGTGCTCAGGCTCCTCTATTGCGAATTGATGTGTGCCTGGTGTTACTTTGGTCGAAGTATATCAGAACATTCCCATCATTTTGACTATTCCTTCTCATCTCTGGATCGTAGCGATCCATTCCTTTGATAATTGTTTCGTCCACAGCTAAGACAGGATTCAAAATGTTGGACGAATTATTTTCACAACGATGCCGAGGGGATCAGACGTGATTGGTTTCTCATCAACAATTACCACTTGCGAATGAATTTGAAACCTTCGAAGAGTTCTTCCAGAGAATGTGATACAAATAGAATTTGAAGATATCAAGTTGAAGCTACAGACGGCTCTACTCTAGAAGGTATTGCTAATCCAGAATGTCCCATTCTACCGTGAAGTGACTTTGCTGAGACCCTTCTATTGGAAAGTGATTTGTAGATCGCCTGTTGGCGTGAACTGCCGTGGAAATCAATTGGTCCTTTGCGCGGATTTTAATGATAGACGGCACACTTATTACGGCTGGTTAGTTACGGCAATAAAAAAAACATCCATCTAGATTTTGCCATCGCACTATTTAACACGTACCCGTATACGATATATGTATTTTCTCGACGTGAAAAAAGCTGTTATAGATTGTTTACCTTGATAACTTGGTAAACTGGGGATTTCTGTGTTGTAATCACGAACAATGATTTGCATGTTGTGTATACCGAACGAATTCCTTAATAGATATTTTTTGTCGCCTAATGACACCGGCCGAAAATAGAAATTCGTATCTGATACATGCGACGCGAAACATATGCATTAACATGTTACAGTTCTTGCAGCGTGTGTAACAATACCTTATGTAAACATAAAATTAAATTGTATCGGAGCCGAAGAAAAAAAAAGCAGTAATTTATCAGTGGATTAGGAACCGTTGTTAACAGGAGCAAACAATTCCTTTCGATATGGCGTGTTAGGTGTAGAAATTAATTTATTTTTTTCGCCCGAAGACACTGAGAACGAGGCCTTTTTCTTCGCGCTCTGGCGTATTTCACTTCGCAGACTCGCCCGTTCGAATATCGTCGTGGAGGATTTTTCGTAACTATAAAATTGCAATTATGACAATAACTATAACAATCGTCTTCGACTGTATTTTTGTGTAAATATGCGAGTATTATCTTCGGTGAGTGTGAATAGCACTGGAAATCTTCAATTCAAGTATCGGAAACCTCATGTTTCGCATAAAACAGAGTTAATCGTCACAACTTCGTGCGAGAACCTAACCCTAGTCCAACTATTACGAGGGGGTACCCAAAAGAAACCGAACTGATGTTGTGGTGGACGGAGTTTTTGTAGTACCACGTTCTGCCGCTAAGAGTTACCATTCCCGAGTCAGTAAGTCAAGCGTCGTCGCTAAAGAAGGTTCCGTTCGGCTTGTGTAATTTTTTTAATGAGAGTCAGTGGCGGTGACAGGGGTGGGCACGGGTGGGCGAGTGCTCAGGCAAAATCCTTTTCGCCCAACCAGTCGCCCAATTTCTTGGACTTATAACACCACTATGTCACATTCGCACATAAAATAATATATTTAACGCCCTCGCTCACCCCAGATATTTCCTGCCTATTTTCGCCCAACCGCAAAATAATGCCAGCGCCGCCACTGGTGATAGTTGCTTTGTGTACTCGTCGTTTTGTAATGGCTGATTCTCGTTAACGGCGCACGGCTGTAAAGCTTTGCTTCTTGCTCGGAAAAACTGGCACAGAAACTCTTAAAAAAAATTACTATTAAAAAAATTCACACACAAGTCGAGCGGAACCTTCTTCAGCGACGAGGAAGGCACTGTCACAAAATATACAATTGTTTTGTAACTGGTTCTGTATATGTTGAAGCCACTAAATGGCTGCCACTAGCACTGTTAGGTGTTAATGCGAATCAATTCAAAAATTTGCCACTGAACGCCCGCATGCGTTAGCTGCGATTGCGAGTACACAAAATTTTCGCCAACGCAGTTGCGAATGTTTTACAACACGTCCTCGTATATCTGGTCAACATATCTGTTTCTTAGTGCAGTTGGATTAGGGAGTTTCTGGTCCATATATGTTTCTAGAAACCGGCTTACTTAAAAAGGCAGGTCACCTGTATACACGCGCATGATTGAATAAGATTTATTCAGCCTTAGAACTAGATGATAGTCGGATGAATTGGAGGGAGATGTATCTACGATCTCGTGTCTATCTACAATCGAAGGCTCCAAAGACAACACGTCTTTGGGGACGTATTCTGTTGTTATTCCCTAATTTTTATCCAGTTATTTACTCAACAATGTGACATGCACTTCCTGTCATAGTCTCACGTTTACTAAATAATCTAATCGAATCGTATTCATTACACAAACCCTCTAGATTGGTGGTATTTTCCTGATCGGTGAAGTAGATAGATCGTTCCTTTGGTTATTCTTTCGTCTCTGGATCGTACACAGCTACGGCTGGATCCAAAATATTGGATCTCATCGAAACCCTTAAGAAAGAACGTAGTGGTACAGTTTTAATACATTCCACTGAAATTTATAGAAATAATTAATTGATTTTAACATTAACTAATATGTTGGTCTCAAGACAGCTGCGCACTCTATTGACCAAGAGCATAATTAACGCTATCAGTAATTTATAATTGTCTCTACAACAGTGGAATGTATTAAGAACGTCTCATTACTGTAGTTCTTGATGGTACGTCAAGTATGTGAAGATTCACATATAGACCATGCTGTCAATTTATTAGAAAGCATGACAGTCAAACAATAATGACTGAATAACGTACTCTATATGACAGCGTAGTAGCGTCAGCCTAGCAGGATACATGCATGATTTTTTCCTGTCGAATAATGAATAATTTTGAAATCATCTTGGTCACTTTCACGTTCGACGAACCGTAGGTACATCTTACGCGTATAAGCTGGCGGTGGTTAGCCAGTTCCGACGTTCTTTTAATTTTCATTTGGTGGCCGCGTACCTGGCATTCATACGGATGATTAATGACCAAATAGTGCAGCAGCACCAGCGCGTTCTACTGGATATAATCTTAGACTTTTTGTTGTTCTTTTAAATACTCGACCTCCATCTTTTAATTGCAAATGGCGTACCACGCGAGGTCGCCCGAATTTTTATCGACGGTCTCGTTTTGGTCTTATATTTTGTTTGCGTTGCAATACCCGCGATGTACAGTTTTTTCTATCGGTTATACACTAACGAATGTTTCAGACATCGCCGACTCTAGAAGTGAGCGGAGTAGCGAACAATACGAGGGAGAGTCAATAAGTTATATTACTTATAGCTATAATTAGCTATAATGAAGTTGTTGTGTTTTGTGACGTTTTAAAAGGTTTTACACAAATGGAGGTTTGGGCGATACCCTGAAATGAATGGCATATTATACGAGGGGAAGTCAAGAAGTTATGTTACTTCCGAAGAAATAACGGAAGAAATGAAAATTTTAGTAAATAGAGAAGCGCATTTTTCTGTGATGATAAGAAGTTTTCCTGAAGCGTTTAGGATAAGTAATAAAAATGGTAATTAATACAATAAAAGTTAAATAAACAGTAGAGAAGAATTATAAAAATAAATCAGCAACGACAACAATAATTTGGATATTTTAAATTCTATAAGCATCAAATAAGTGTATAGAAAACCATAAAATCTACTACACAGTGGCGGCGCTAGCATTATTTTATGGTTGGGCGGAAATAGGCAGGAAATATTTAGGGTGGGCGAGGGCGTTAAATATATTATTTTATGTGCGAATGTGACATAGTGGTGTTATAAGAAGTTTGGCGACTGGTTGGGCGAAAAAGATTTTGCCTGGGCGCTCTCCCACCCGTGCCTACCCCTGTCGCCACCACTGCTACTACAATAATTAAATATCGTTGATTGGAAAATTTTAATCGACTATCCATCAGTAACCCAAGGTTTTTAGCAACCTCGGACAAATGCAATCCAAAATCCCCAGATTTTTATGTGAATAGAATGTTCAGTCGCAGCTCTGAGCCCTCTCGTCATTAAATAGTAATAATGAAATATTAAAGGCATCTTTCTGTAAATTATATATTTTTTGCGCACTGTATAATTGGACTTAAATCTCAATTCTTTGATTAGCTATACCTATGTATCTGGTTTATGTAGAAATTAAATAGACTTCACTATCATCAACATAGACTTTTATAAAATGCTAAACATTTATACAAATGAGCTATATAGATTAAAAAGGAATCCTCTCAGTGTTGATGCTTAAGGTACGCCACTGGTTAAATTTAATACGGGGGACTGCCTGTCGTTCCCAAAATTCAGATAACAATTTATAATTCATATGATTTGACGGACTACTAGATAAACTAAAACCTAAAAAACTCGTTCTCCTAATTTTGAATTGAAGTGGTATACTACTCAACCAGGGGTGGCTCGTGATAAAAAACTTTGAGATAAATTGAAAAGGGATATTCCTCATCAAAAAAGTATTATCAATTTATTATCGTTATAAACATGTAATTTTCAAGCAATCGAAGTAGGATTTTGGCGTACAGAATATTATTTTGGTGTTCATGATATATTTTTAACTGTACCCCCTACATCGACGTAATATATTAGTCTAAATATAACAGACACTGCGTTTGTTAAGAAGATAACCTTATCGCTACAATTTATTAATCGATTCTTAATGTATTACGACTTTTTTTTTTAATAAAGATTGGCTAAAATATAAATACAACCTCTATTTACTTAAAACCATAGGGTGTAACATACACCCCGTTTATCACAGCCATTGAATGAAGAATTAAAAAGTGACGTAATACATACCCGTTTTACAATGACATTCGAGCAATTACAAGCACGCAACATGTGCCCTCCGGGCCATAAAACGAACCATCCATTACGCAAGGTAATAGTACAAGTTGTTTACCACCTTGTGTCTGATTTGTTTCAAGCAAATGTGAAGCTTGGCTCTTTTACTTGGGGTAATGTTAGCTATAAGATGCCGCCGGTCTGTGACGCAAATTTAAGGAGATTTACCTTCGGTTCATCCTCGTCAGTGTTCGCAACCGCTCGTTTCTTACCATTGGAGCTACTTGTGCTAGAAAAGCGCGAATACATATATGAATTTAAAATGCAGCGCGATATTTATGTGCATGGTGCTGAATCTTTTATGGTTGTCCCCGTACCAGATTATATCAGTTTGATATTTTATCAATAAAAGATTAATTTATTAACTAGTGGGTGGCAATTTTGCATATTGGAATTATGATTATAAGTAATTAAAACCGGATATTAAAACAATATACCATCTAAAAGTAAACAACAGTGTTTTAGTCCGTTTTTTGGTTTTCTTTTTCTATTAGTGAGATAAGGTCTCACCTGCCTACCCTGACGAGTCTCCACTGAAAACAATTTATACCAAACTGAATCATTAATCAAAAAAAAAAATCAGATAGTCATCTGATCTTGTGAAATCTAGTATACCACGTTTTACCGTTACTAGAGGTGGGAAATCATTGGAAATGGTGAAAATGTATATATTTTCGTCACTAGTAGGATTGAAGTTAGTGTTAATAATAAAATGAGAACTTATGTATTCAGTATTCAAATATTACCGTGTAATTTTCTTGTTTACGAGAAATTGCGTAAGGGGGCAGTACTATAGCGGAAGGTAGCTTAACCTAACTTGTCATTTGTCTGTCTAACTTTGCGTACTGCTCTCATCACAATCCGTCTGTCAAGTTCTTTCACAATAAATCTCCCAATTTCTCAACAGTCGCTCTTTATTTATTGCTACCTTAACCTTAGTTCAATAGTTAGTTTACGATTTTAAAGACTTTAGTATAATTGTACGTGTCGAATTTTTCGTTTAGGGTCACGTCGCTCTCGGGATATCCCACTTCTGACGTTAGAATTCGAGTCGAGCGTTTCGGAAGGTCATGAATAATGAATAATTTGTCATGGATTCCTTACTGTATTAAAAATAAGTCACGCCGTTTTTTCCCCGGCGTGAAGACGACTGCGCGTTATGAACGTAATTTCAAATTCATAACGCGTTCCGAATTTTTGTTGTATTTTTTTTCAGCGTGTCCCATCCCAGCAACAGAAACCGTCTCCTGCGTCGTCCGCGCTCTTAATTGGTTTTCACTTTCACATTTCGTTTGTTCGGCGGCCAAAAAACGCGAGGAAAAAATGGCGGCACGCCTTTGTCAAAAGTCGTCCGTCGCCCGGTGGCCGTCACTCAACCGGCAACAGTTTTTGACGACACCGCCCGCTGCACTTCCCAAGAGACGCAGAATCGATACACGCGATACCCCACAAATCCGATTAATAATGAATTTAATCGGTTCTAAAGTTAATTGCGGTTAGCGCAAACAAATAAAGAAATGATTTATGATGGATTTGCTCGCTGTGAGGTAAATTAGCCGGGCAAAAAATTCTTTATGTAATTTGGGTGTCGTGGTTCTTCTTGCCGGCGGTTTTCCTACGGCTTCGAGCGAGTTTTTGGCGCCGGCCGATGCGCGGTACGAGCGAATTGCTATCAACGGACCAAGGTGACGAAGAACATGTAAAGTTCTTCGTGAGGGATGATCTACTTTGCCTATCCCGAGAGAACAGTGTGTCTCTATAGCAGAACGCGTTTACTTGACGCTCATATCCCGAATTGAAGCTAACGGAATACAAAGTTTCCTTTGCATCATAGAATTGAGTCATATGGAAGTCATAGAATTGAGGCTTGCCATAATTAGAATATTATGATTCTGTTCGGATAGTCCTGCAATTTATTGTTATGGGCAGATCTTTCTTTGACAGCACGAACTATAATAGCACAGGGCTACAAAAAAATAAAAGTTGTGTGTACTAAGGAATAAACCATACTTATATTTTGTATTTTTCCCCCTGGACACGAATCTAAAGTGAGAATTAGGGGTCAGTGATCAAACTTCTTCAGAATTCTTCCATGGCCTATGTCGTACCACACATTCAGTTTCTGGGGATTTTGAGTGTGGTACTCCATCGTCCACTGGCGATTCCCGGTAACCCAATAACGGCGGTTTTGCCTGTAGACATGGTCATTCAAAAGAAAGGTAGCCTAATCATAAAAACATAGGGCCATTATTGCATACCTGTTGCATTTGCTTGCAGGATTGATTTCGCTGATAAAAGTCGTTTTCGGGCAGCTGACGGACAAGGCATACATTATAAGGATGGTGCGTTGCTCTTTTTCCGAATTTTGTGAACTGTAGACGTTGCCATATCGAAATCAGAAGCCAAGTGGTTAAGTATTGAATGATGATGTTCTTGTGTTGCTAACAAGACATTAGGCTGATCGTCTTCTGATGTTGAAGAAGACCAGATCATGTCGGCCAAATTTAGAAATATCATGAACTAACCCGAATTCGCGGTATTTAACATTTCTTACCATGCTTTGGCTAATGGATTGCCGAACAGGGTGAGTTGCACTGAACAATTCAACTAAAGGATCTTTCAGTAAGGACGCTCGATTTTTAAATGTAAATAAAACAAGTTGTGTGTGCGATATCCACTCAATATATATTTTTTTATTTGAAACAATATTTTATGGCATTCATTATTCCAAGGTTCAAATATCCGTCGTGGTTTGGTGGCACGTACGGCACGTGTAGTCGGGAGGTCTAATTTTCGATGACTTTGTCGCACAAATCTGGCTAAATTTGCAGAATGGCATTCGTTACGTTGACTTTGAGGGCATCAATTGTTTGCGGTTTATTCGCACAGACCTGCGACTTGAGATAGCGCCAAAGGAAGACGTCTAAAGGCGTTAGATCGTACGATATCGGTAGCCAGTTCACGTCGCCGCTGCGTGAGATAACCATGCCTTACCATCGTGACATGCGTTGTGTGGCACGTAGTGCCGTCGTATTGGAACCACATGTCGTTAGTATCCATATCATCCAGTTTAGGCCACAACAATTTGCTTATCATCGATCTGTAGCACTCGCCGTTAATGGTTGTGGCAATGCCAGTTTCGTTTTGGAAGACGTATGGACCGATGATTCCGCCAAACCAAAATCCGCACCAAACAGTGACTTTCTCGGGATTCATTTGGTGCTGGCGCATCTCGTGCGGATTGGTATCGTCACAAATCCGACAATTTCGCTTGTTCACATATCCATTCATCCAAAAATGAGCCTCGTCGCTAAAGATTTCTTTGGCGAAATTTGAACTTCCAACTGCTCCAGAGCTCAATCAGTGAGCAAACGGCGTTGTCTATGGCCGTTTACCTTAAGTTCCTCGGTCAGTTGGATTTTATACGGATGCAGACCCAAGTCTCGACGCAAAATTCGCCAAGTTGACGTCGCAGAAAGGCCAAGTTCTTGTGAACGATGAAAAATTGACCGCCTCGGGTTTTCCCGTACACTCTCACGCACAGCTGCGATGTTTTCAGCACACCTTGCGTTTCGGTGACGTGCGGGTGTTGGTTGATTATTCATCAAATGGGTTGACTTAAATTTGGCCACTAAACCTCGAATAGTCGACTCGGCAAGACGGTTGTGTCGAGGATAAAAATCACGTAATGAGCGGAACGTCTCCTCGAACGGAGCACTGATTTTGAAAATAAAATTTGATGATTTGCACTATAACCTTCCATAGCGATTTGACATACACTACTGAACAATTCACAACAAATGTGACAGATGTTACTTTAATAACATGGCCGCTTTAACCTAACAAATTTCGAGCGTCCCCATTAAAAGACTCTATACTTTTCTTTGTACGCACGTCGTGTCTCCAAGTCCGATCACGCAAATAATCAATTTAAATTCATTCTCGTTCAACTATTTTTGACAATATGACAGAGTAACCACTCAATAAACACTTCAAGCACACTGCTTTTGGCAAACAAAACCTGCGCAGTACTTTCGTCAGTCCCTGTACGATCTCCTCGTCCTCGCGCCACGTCCGTTCTCCCGTAAAACATTTTACTCTAGCGAACATCCTCGACGGACTCTTAACGGGAGATCGCTCGGGCCAATTTGTAGGTTGATGTGAATGATAGATAGGTGTTTATCTTGCGAAGAGGATCTCCCCACGGGGCGGCCACGCGAAGCCCCGTCGATACGACCCGCCGACGGACAGGCTGACCTCTGACCCGCGCTGTAGTTTTTCTTCCCTCGCGCTCGCTTCCAATCCGCCGGTTAATAACATAAAAATTTGTTAGGGAGCCGCGTAGATGAATTACTTTCCGCTCCAGAGTGTCGTCTTGGCCAAGAAGGTGATCCGTACAGAAAGGAGTTCCAGCGAAACGTTCTTTCCATTGTAATCTTTGAGGAGATTCCAACGAGTGAGGGGTAAGGGGATTAGCATTATGCTCGTCATGTATAAGGAGTCAATGTTCCAACTTACAAACGAACAATTTTTACCCGTAAATTTTGAAATTAGCACTTCATTGTGTCGCCTCAACGCATATTTCACAACAACTCGTAAACAACCATATTTCATATAAAAACACAAGCGTTTTTGCAAATTGACAAATTTGTGAATTTGTCATCTGCGAGCACAACACGCGGCAATGCTGCTGAAAACTCGCGGATTTAGCATGTATTCGTTGGCAGCCATGTCACCATGAAAATTTATCCTAACCTCAAAATGTCATCGCGTTTACGTTGTAAAGGACGCTTCGTTTCCACAAGTCAATTAAACAAAATCCGCGTAATGTCTGAAACCAGGAAAAGTAATGCGGGGCGAAAAGCGATAGCCGAGTCAGTAAAGAGACAAAAGTCGTTGAATGTTGGCGAACCCAGTGGATATCGCGTTGTTTCTCTAAATCGTTTGGGACAAACGAGGAAATGCTCCTCGTGTGACATTAGAACCGTTAGAACCTCCTTAAACAGTTTTTTGACAATTACGGTTGTCACTACATAGCTCAAATTTACCATACATGATTCAAAGTCTATGTTCGAATCGGTGTGCTAGAACTTGGGAATACAGTCAGCGTTTGGAAAATATTTGGGCAATTTCCCAGAGCACTTTCTAGCTTTATCAGTAAAATCAAAGGATGTTTATGCGTGCCTTAAATACTGTGTTGGTGCATTTCGAGAAAATGGCTCTGTATTTTATATAAACAGTGCTGGTGGACTCGTCGTTTATATAGAAGTTGTCATGACTTTCGTCGATGTATGAAGCACGAGCATTTGAAGCGTCTACCTCACCAAATCGGACCTTCTGGTCTGGTCAATGGAACATGCCGGACGATTACAAAGAACTTGGATGTACATCCAAGTTAATAAATATTAATGGCCCAGGGACCGAACCCTGCGGAACCCCAAGGTTAACTGCATTATATCATGAAATAATTCAGAGGAACAAGAAAAGTTCCTCTGAATTATTTCACGATATAAGCTCAGATGGTTCCACTTCACGACCACCTTTTACCAATAACATTTTTTTATATCTCGCTAATGTATTTTACCTACAGAACTGTAAGAATTCGTCTAAGAGTACGAGGAAACTAAGAATGATTCACAACTGTGTCAAACGACAGAAGCCTCGTAAGTATAGCTACAAAACCGCTTTGAAGAATAACTATTAGTCACTTTGTTACGCAACTGTTACGATGATCGGTTTCATATCGAGCTTATCGCATTCCAAATAATTCCAAATCGCGGCTTACTCGATTTCCGTAAATAAACAAAATTCCTCATCTGAGGATCCCACAGATGCTCATTGTTATGGCGTGTTACCAACGAAAATTGATTTTCGCTTAGATACGGTTTGTATCGACGTAAAGGAAAAGGAAGCATGAATTACTGAAAAGGTAATCTGTCAGTGTTTAACAAGGTAAAAAAAATTAAACAGTATGTATTTGTAATTATTATAGTGAACGTGTAAAATGATAAATATTTAATTGGAATTTCACTATACGGGAAATTCCGATTTCATGAATTTATTAGCACGTTTAACCGTAAATATATTATTAACAGGTTTGTCAGTGGGTATACCAGTGTTAACAACAAATCTTCTTTCGTGCAAGTAGATTAAATACTATCATAGACCGAATTAATGTAGATTCAATATAGAAAGGTACTATTCATTTCATCGCTATTTGCCAAATAAAACATTCTCTTATCTTGCCGATAAATGGAAGAGTCTACCTAAGCCTAGTCATAAAACAAGCCAAGGTTATGTTTTGAGATTTTTTATTTGGCCAATAGCGATGAAATAAACTATACCTGTACAATAATGTCCATCGCATATCCTTTAAAATTAAATCTTCTAAATTACGGCAATGCTTTCGACAAATACGCCGTCACTGAACAAAACCCAAATTTTATTTTTCTTGGACACAGCATAGAAGTACATTTTTCGATACCTCCTTCTTGTGGTACACCATTCACACGATTTTGAATGAAGTCATGGTGAAAGCGTGGATGTCAAAGGATGAACAGCGAAGCTTGTACAAGACAACAAAACGAGGAAAAGATTTCTCGTCTAAACAAAAAATATTTTCGGCTAAAGAAGAGAAACCAGATATTGGCCCGAGTAATACGACTGGAAAAGACTGGTCTCTTGATTTTTGCAGTTCGTCATCATTCAATTATTTGGTACTTCGACGCATTCGGCCATTTACTTAGACCAGGCTATTTACTGCGCAACTCGGGGCGGTCCGAGAGAGACTTGTTCCTATCCTTGACGACTAGTATGTAGGCGTTTCCAACAAGCGCGTCTCTCGAGCATAGTTTTGTAAAACTCGTGAAGAGTTAATCTTAATCCATACCTACTTCTAGCTTCCATGTCTTTTTCAAAGTTACGATCACATCTCCATGTTGTCTAATAATTTGTTAATTGATACATTTACAAGATGTCGTAAGGAGGCTTATACTCCAACCATCTTTGGGTCCTTAAACATTAAGGATTAAACAAATTAATCTCTATCTCAGAATATCTCTAACTGTAGACCGGTTTCGACTTTATCTTGGGTCTCGTCAGTACAGTGTAAGCGAGTATGCCTTTGACAAGCGAGGCTTCACATCTTGTAGACACCTTTACCTTCTACAGTAGTAGACTGTAAAACGTAACCAAGCGCCATCTCTTAGTAGTTTCGGAAACAATCCAAATGAAAATAAAACTTAATCATATACAATGACAGGAATCATCTATTGTATAAACGCAAAGTTTTCAGATGATAAGTTTTACAAGATGTCATAAGGACATTATATAATTGATATATTTCGTATGCAATTGATACATTTGTTAACTTATTTTTTACATCAACTTTTTCGTACAATTTTTATTTCACCCGTAAAAGATTTAATTTCGCAGCCCTTGTAATATTGGCTAGCTCGAGTGGTGTGTTGTTATGCGTGTTATCACCACTATCCATCGTGGAATACCATTATTATTAGGATTATTAATCTTTGAATATGCGTTTGACAGAATGAAGACCAGCAAATGCTTCGAAATTTCTAAATGAACATTGTCAAAACGTTTCCATGGTTACGATCACACAAGAGGCAAGTAAACAACTAGATCTAATATCAAATTGGCATTAATTAGAGTTTTTGTCTTCATCGATTCACTTTAATAAATACAATGGCAAATACGTATCGACGTTATTTTTTGGCCAGTTTGATAAAAATACTGTTTGTGTTTCATAGCAAAAATCAGTGTTTTACATCTGATTCGAATGAATTTTTGGCATTCTCGTGCGCCTTTAAAAGAACCCTAACTTAGCGCACTTACGAAAATAACTATTTTACGTCAGTCGATGTCTTTTTTTTTTAATAAAGTGATTTGTTTCACGGAGGTTTTAGAGACTGTAAACAGTTTGTCGGACTAGTACACACAGTTTAGGATAATACAATAACGAAGAATGATATTCCTGTTTAAAATAATAATTAAAATAAGGACCATTCAGTTTACTAAACATAATAAAAATTGTAGATTGAGAAAAAGAGTATAGTAGAAAATATTGCAGGAGCATGGTTATCTATAACCTGTATTAAATACATCTGATACTTTCTTCCGTCCCCAGTCCCTATCCCGCGTTTCCCAATCCCAAACATTGTGACAGACGACAATCGAATTCCAAGGAGTATTCGATTACCGTCGAATATTTTACATAACTATTGCTTTTGAGCGGCGATCTAAAAAAAAAACAACGCTAAACAAATAAATGGAATTATGGTGTATGCGTATGAGAAAAACTTTTAATCTCGACATTACAACACGGCAAAAAATCAAATTATTTTTATGTAATCGTCTATCGGAGCGAGCGGAATCGGCGGAGGCGTTTCACATCGCGGAGAAAAACTAATTAACATCCAAAGTTATGTACGTCACTGTCTGGTCTAAGATCTGTTTCGTTTCACAAGCCTTTTTTTTCGGTACGGCACTTTCCCGAAATCTCTAGTGTAATGGCGTTCGACGGCTGTCAGGAGGGAACGGTTCTTTGGGGGTATTATACAGGGTCATGCAAGTGCCTGGTTTTAAGTTATACTTACGTATATACACGTGGTGAAATTTTATGTGAGATAAATTAAGATTGGTATTTTCTATTGTGATGCCTTGCCTTTTCCTAACATTTGTGAAAATATGAAACGCGTGGCTTCGTGTCGGGATGGAAAGGAGGTATATATAAAGCGCCAATGTTAACTTATTAGTTATTAATAATAAAAATAATAATAATAGTATTAATAATGGTTTATTGCCAGAACGGAAAAATATAAATTTATAGGAAAAAATGTGGAATACAAGTAAATACGTGTATATAAACTAGGCACAAAAATTAAGGGATGTAAAGGAAGTCCTAAATTTTTGGGTAATTTTCAAAGGGCTGTATGTAACATGGAGAAAAATAGTCGCAGAACAATTTTAAAAAAAGAAAATTAAAGCTTCATGTTTCTAGTTTTCAGATATTGAGTTCAAAATGTTTGTACCATCAGCAGTTTTTGGGCAATGATGAGTAAACCGTCGGAAAGAAAATTGCTAATTTTTACTTGCCTTCCAAAGGGTCCACGGACTTCAATAAATTTTTTTCAATGATTTCATCATAAAGGTTTTTTAGATAATTTTATCCTCTGTAATGTAAGCGGTCCAAAAGCTTTGTACGATGATTTTTCGCTGAGTTGTCGTTCAAAGCAAAAAAGTCAGTTTTGACTTTTTTTTTTTGAAAAATTTTTTTTCTTTTTTTCATACAATAATTAACACTTTTTGATGAACAGAATATGAATTATTGCGAGAACAACATTTTCAACCTCAAAAAATAAAAAATTCGTCCTTAAATTGATTTTTAGCAGAAACGACATATTCAATCATTCCGCACACAACGAAAAAAATCATAACGCTTTGAAATTTTCAGGGCTTATTTGGGATACTTTGAGGTTGAAAATAAACAGTCAACATCCTTATTCTATCCATTATTTGCAAAGTTACGCCAAGTCAGGGGCGGCTGGTGTATAGGTGCTGCAGAGCTGCAGAATTGCCAAAAAAATATATTTGTATATTTTCGCGCCATAATAATTACTAAAATTTTATAATAAAATAATTTGGTTAGTTGGTGCAGCTAACCAAATTATCGCGTTAAAGTCGCATTCTGCCCGCCGTCCTCTATTGAGTAGTAGACCAGATGAATTATCTGGGTCTCTACTCGAGCGCGTCGCGTTACATTGAACTGGGCCACACGAGGTAATTCTCAGCACGGCTCGGCACAGCCGTCCTCTCCCTCAACTCCCGCGACAATCCACACTTGGCGCTCGTAAATGCGCGAATTTACACGGTCAGTGAGCTGTATTTTTTCCAGCTAAGGCAACATCGTTGTTACCGAAGAATGATGAAAATACCATGGACTGATAGGGTTAGAAACGAAGAAGTATTGGAGAAAGTCGGCGAGAAAAGGAGTATGTGGAAAAACTTAAAGAAGAGAAGAGATAGAATGGTAGGCCACTTGCTGAGACATGGGGGAATAGTCCGCGATATTTTGGAGGCAGAAATAGGAGTGAAGAAAGGCAGAGGTAGGCCTAGATTAGACTACTGCTCGCAAATAGTAAGGGATGTAGGTTGTAGCACAATTAGCGAAATGCGTAGGTTAGCACAAGATAGGAGAAGCTGGAGGTTAGCGTCCAACCAGTCTTAGGACTGATGACCTAATGATGATGAAGGCAACATCAGTGAATGTTTACTCCTTCCAGTTTACAGTTGGCGGGCGTAAATCGTACCTATTTCGTATTTCGTGTTAATTTGAGATTTTAAATACTGTTTTGTGAATTTGTGTAGTGATTTATTGTACTAATTATTAATATTTATATACTGTGATAGTGACAATGGATTTAGTTTATAATTTAGTTCATGTGAAGCGATTTTTTAAATACTCTTATGAAGAAAAAATTGATTTAAAAAACAATGGTAGGTCATTGCCCGTTATTGCTATTGAGACTGCAGGTGTTAGCCGCGGAAAAGCATATAAACGTCAATTTAATAGATACATTTATTCGAAGAACAATTAAATTTGTGGGTGCAACAAAAAAATGCGTTATTTTGTTTTCCTTGTTTACTTTTTGGCGTTGATAAAGCATGGACGAAGGTAGGGGTGACAGATTTGGTGCACTTAACTGAAAAAATAAAAAAGCACGACAACTCCAAAAGCCATTTACATAATACAATGGAATTAGCTTTATTAGGAACAACTAATATTAAAGCGCAGCTAGATTCAGCTTATTGGATAAATGTGCGAAAGCATAATGATAATGTGACAAAAAAGAGATATGTTTTGTCAAAAATTATAAACTGCATAAAGTTTTGTGGGGCCTTTGAACTGGCGCTGTGAGGACATGACGAAGCTGAAACCTCTCAAAACCCGGGAATATTTCGTGGTTTGATAAATTTTTCTGCTGAGCTTGATGTAACTTTAAGCGAGCATCTACAAAATATTAAAAGTATGTCATGAAGAAATAATTAAAGAAATTAACAAACCTTCATTTTTGGCAGTTATGGCAGACGAAACAACTGATGTATCTGTAAAAACTCAGTTAGTAGTAGTTTTAAGATATATTCTCGATGGTGAACCGATTGAACGTTTTTGGACATACCTGAAACCTACAAAATGTGACGCTGAAACTCTTTCGGAAAAAATAAGTGTTATAGACTCTCTAGTAGAAAATTCACCTTACAAGCCTTTTCTCTTAACCAAAGAATATGACGGCCAACATGAATGTTTTTCAAAAAGGTATTAAATTCCAAAAATTTTTCTTGTGAAAGTCTATATTTTTGTATTAACGGATTTTACATAAAAATTCTGAAGTATCAGGAAAACGCGTGACCTTAAAAATTCTCAAAATTTTTGTCTGCGGCGCAATTTTTTTGCGGCCCCTACGGCGTCAGTAGTTTGGATACGTTTGAAATTTGCACGCGGGCGGCCAATACCCTAGGATCGGCCCTGTGCAGAATACCCGTTTCATTTCATCACGAGCCGCCACTGTGCCAAGTTTAGCGAATAAACTTAAATACGCAATTGTTTTCCTTTTTTCCAGTCAATATTCTCGCACATGGAGAATGCGCACCTGAAAAGATGCAACCATGCGTCGTCGGAAAAGAAAAACTAAAAGGGAGAAACTAAAGGATAAACTCCTCTAGCTAGAGGGTAAACTCCGATAAAAATTTACAATCCTCGACCACTTTTGCCCAAGGTAAATTTAGTTTGTCATTACATCACAACATAGTCGTAAAATACCGACCAATCAAATCATGTTTACCGGGCCTTGTCTTTTTTCCGTCACTCAGTATACACTCGACCAATTCCTCGTGTTTCTGATCATTTAAATCTTATGCACGATCGATGTCGATCAATTTGACGATTGCAATGGAGTCGAAGCGATAATAAGCTAAGTCCAACGAATCGATAAAAGCGACGCGAGATGTCGTAGAGCTGGCCAATGGTTACTACAAGACACAGCTAAAGAAACTAGTAAACGTGCAGCGATTAATACTGTTATATCCACTAAATTTGTTTAGGCACGGTTCGAAAGCTTGCGTAAAGGAAGGATACCAGAAACGCGTTATTTGCGATACACTATTCCCAACGATTCGAATCACATGGGAAACGATACCGAATTGTTATAAAAGAAAATCAACAAAAAATCGATCGCAATAATTTGTCTGTCTACTTCCGCGTATTTTCTTTGGAACTCATGATTTATTTGGTTATAATAATGAAACGAACTATTCATATACATATTGTAATTGTTGAAAATAGGGCTGATAACGTGGTAGGACTTTCAGAGTTCTGTAAAAGTTA
Organism: Rosalia funebris; assembly: GCA_037954035.1. NCBI lineage: Eukaryota > Metazoa > Arthropoda > Insecta > Coleoptera > Cerambycidae > Rosalia > Rosalia funebris. The sequence goes on along the minus strand of JAZFAV010000003.1, from coordinate 24,159,713 downwards.
GGTAACGAGTTTCTTGTTGAATATTGCTTAGGGGTCTTAGTAGAGCCACTTATCATTTTGTATTCTACCCATATATTTCCTAAGGGTTGAAGAGTGACAAGGCTCTGGCCCTTCATTAGAAAGTGGCAATTCATCTTATTATTACTTTTCCGCACTAAACTATACCAGAACGAAAAAGTAACGTAATCGTGTAAAGAAAAATGGATTTTTTTTCTAGCGCTTATTTTTCGTTTTTCGACCTAAAAACAAAAATAAATGGTTTTTATAAAATCTCTGTCTGTGTGTGTGTCGTTGTTGTCGTCGGCATTAAAATTTCTTGTTGTCACGATAACTCAACAAAATCGTGTCGGATAGATCGGGTTTCGACCGATTCTGATGAAGGACGTCTACCAGATGATACCTATTGATTTTGAGATGAATATAACACACTCTACCATGTTCATGGGTCATGAGAGAGCACAATCGTGGACTATTTGAGATATTTTTTTGTTAGCACGATCACTCAATTTTTTAAAACTGTTTATTTCCTTTGGAACTCGAATGAATTATTCATATACGTATTGTAATTATTGAAGATTAGGTCGATAACGTGTAAGGCTTTAACAGTTCTGTAATAGCTGAACGAGTTTCTCGTTGAATATTACTTAGGGGTCTTAATAGAGCCACTTATCATTTTGTTTAATTTGATACTCTCTACCCATATATTTCCTAAGGGTTGGAGAGTGACAAGGCTCTGGTTTTTTATTAAAAAGTGGGAATTCATCTCATTATTTATTAAAAATGATCGCCTAATCACTATTCTGTCCAATTATGCAAAGATTTGCGGAATTTCATTATACATCCACGTTTATTTTAGTGTGCAGAGCTTCGTTTGTATTTTTTTAAATTGTTTTGTGACTATATTTTCCAAGTTAAAACCCTGTCAAAACCATCTAATATTTAGAATTTTTTGACATCCCTTAATTTTTGGGCCTAGTGTATTAAATTAATTCTGAAAGTGCAATCGTCTCGTGGCCATCTTTCACGGTAGAATCGATGAATAAATTCAGGAACTATACCGCGTAAATACTCATATTAATATCCCGTAAATATTAGAATTTTGACGACCGTTCAATTAGCTGCTAAAACAATCTAATTTCTGGTCCGCGTTTACGCGTTTTTGACACACCGAAAATTATTGTTTGGCTACCCAATTATAAACACGTCTGTTTTTTTTCCTGTCGAAGTGAAAGTAACATCGGGCGGCTCCGGAGAGGAAGCCGGACTTATTAGTTTCGAAATATGTGATAAGTTCTACCATGAGAAATTATATTATCGGGTGTAGCGGTTCCGCTAAAAAAAAAAAAACACGTCGATTTCTTCGGCGGTTTGCTAGTAAACTTCGCAGGTTTACGCTATTGTACTACCATTAGATGCTGATGTTATAATTCGTAGTAAAAGGATCTATTTTTTTTAATCATATCAAAACGTGGTAGAGGCGATGAAGTAAATATAGTTTACAATCGTTTGTTGTTCGTCGGTAAATCAACGTCGTTTAAACGCTCTTAATTATAAAAAAAAAAACAATTGAAGAACAAATAATTAAAAGCCTAATATAGTTACAGGTAGTATAGCAAAGCGGGTACGGGCTCACCCTCGGATTTGTCCGCGGACATTTGATGCAGATGGCATGTGGTCATTGTTGATCTGAAGAACTTTTGGTACAGATATAGAACAGGTCTGTACAGGTGTAAAATAGGTCTGTACCGGTTTAAAACAGGTATGGCGATATTAGGAAAAAAACAAGATGTCATTAAACAGGTTACCATACCTGTTTTAAACCGGTACAGACCTGTTTTACACCTGTACAGACCTGTTCTATACCTGTACCAAGAGTTCTTCAGATCAACAATGACCACATGCCATCTGCATCAAATGTCCGCGGACAAATCCGAGGGTGAACCCGTACCCGCTTTGCTATACTACTGTTACAATAAACAAAATTTATAATAATTAATTAAAACTATAAATATAAGGTGTTTCAGTTGGAACTATTGGGTCTGAATTGCGCGTCATTTGTGTTCTGTCAAAGATAGGGCCTCGATATTTGACGACTGTCATCTGCAAACCATACGACGTTAATATAACAGTTCGACAATGAATAGTTTGTGTACAACTGTTTTATGAAAGTGGGCGATCGTTTACAGTTTCTTTTAAAAAATCGTACAAAATTTGGACAAAATGAAGTACCTACAAAGTTAACAGTTCGTAACTTAATCAAGAAATTTGAAGAGACGGGTTATGTTGTTGATAAGGCAACACCAATACGTCCTCGTCGTGGTCGGTCAGATGAAAATATTGTTGCAGTGAGAGAATGTGTCCGGGAGTATCTAAACACATCAATTCGACTTCGCGTCGTGAACGACAATAGAATCTGTCAAGAGCCATCACGCATCAGATTTTAAAGAAATATCTGTATCTATCAGCACACGAAATTCAGTTGACACAACAGTTAAAAGTTACAGACCGATTACAACATCCTACATTTGTTAATTGGGCGTTGGAAAAGAAAGAAGGCGACGCCTAATTCCCGTTCCTGAAAAACGAAAACGAAAACAAAAAAATCGGGCGCCGCACACAAGTTTATTTTGGCCCGTAGTCGGAGATGTGCTCGTGGAAAGCGAGGCGCATTTTCGTTTGCTATTTTATCGTTTCCCCGTTTCCAAGCAACGAGCGATACGTTTCGATCGTAGCCATGGCGACGAACCGCCAGCTCGCGCTGAAAAAGCCGCCGGTGAATATTTCAGTTTTTCGAGGCGCCCTATAAAACCTTGAGAACGAAGAGGTTCTAGGAGCTCCAGGCCAATAAAACGTGGATATTTGTCGTCCGAAGGAGAGACTGGAATGGGGTATTCTGAGTGGCATCTTACGATAGTCAGCGCATATATTTTTTTCAATATTATTTCATTTTTTGGTGCAGTCTGTTATGGTTTCAGTTCTGTGGAAATACGTGCAATATCGGGTGTTCCACAAGGATCTATTTTGGGACCCCTTCTATTTATTGTGTTTATAAATGATATTTGCCAGAGTATAGAGTCGAAAATTTTGTTGTATGCGGACGAATGTAAACTATTTCATCAGGTAACATGTGTGCGGGACAGCATTGTGCTTCAAATGCTTCAAAATTACACTAGGCACAACAATTAAGGGGATTAAAAATGTTTAGGTTATTTTCAAAGGGCTGTAACTTGTAGAAATATAGTCGTAGAGCAAGTTTTAAAAAAGCAAAATGAAGCTCTAAATTTCTAGTTTTCAAATCTTGAGTTAATTTTTTTACCATTAGCAGTCTTTGAGTAATCATACGAAAACTATCGGAACAAATTTCCAAATATCTAAATACGTTTCAAAAGTTTTACGGATTTCAATTCATTATTTTCAGTGATTTCATCATAAAGCTTTTTTAGATAATTTAACCTTTTTCTTTAGAGCGGTCTAAAAGTCCTGTACGATGATTTTTCGTTAAGTTATCGTCGCTCAAAGCAAAAAAGTCAGCAAAACTGACGTTGTCCAAAAATGACAGTGAACGAAACTAAATAGTGGGCCGTTTGCTTTATTTGAATGGGTGAAGAGCAGTAATCCTGCTCGGCCTGCACCTCGTCAAAGGCCACTACACCTTTCAGAATACTGGCGCGTCTTTTGTTTTACTCATTTCTCGTTCTGTGCCTATTGTTTCACGGTTGTTTAGGAAATTTACGGATACGAAACAGTAGCATAGCAACGATCCTACTTGTTTTCGATGATATAAGTCAGTTGTCCATTGTTCGAATATTAAAAACTAACAATTACAATCCCTTCAAGATCTTCTACATCCTCTACGTAAGTTAAGCGAAGTTGATCTACACAAAATAATGTGTTTTTTTTTATAATCATGGACATGGCAAATGATAATCAATTTCTTTCCTACGAAACGACGTTTGACCTAATCGAATTTGTGAATAAAAATATAAATTATAGGCTGGTATTGTTGATAAACAGATTATAAGCACACACATACTTCATAAAACGCAATTTGATACCTATATCTTTTGTCTTATCTGATGTAATTTTTTTTCGCTATGGGGATCGATCTGGCCCCAATCGCAATGTATTCCAAAATATGGTTCTCCATCGTAGTATGGAATTAATGTTCACCGCTATCTAGATAAGGTATCATTTCGCGGTTGTTCTACTGGACGATGAGAGCCCATTGATCGGCCACCAAAATCACCAAACCCGAACCTCATTGACTTTTTCATTTTAAATTCAGATGTCTATCCTCGGCAGAGACTGGATGCTTCAGATGTTGTATGTGATGTTTCAGATAGACATTATCGAGCTGTAGAAGGGCGTAATTTATTTTTTAAATTATTTTTGTGTATATAATCCCAGGATTAATTGACTGTAGATGCATGAATGGTGCGAATGGCATATAATAAAAATATAACAAGTGTATGTGTTAACAAAGTCCTTTCGTTGTCATGGCAAAAAGGGCGAGAAACCGAACTGATCATGTTGATAAGAATTGCCTTTTTTTAATAAAGTCAAAAGAAAATCTCAAGCCTCCTCAATCTACCCGTGAGATTATTTATTATTACACATTAAATATCGACCAAATGTTTTTATAAGCTGAATCACCGTCAGTTATTATCATCGAATTGGTTTAATGGTAAAATTACGGTAGCCCCAAAAAAAAAACTATATTACATGTGACTCGATTAGGTATTAACAAATACTACACTATTAAGAAACTGTCAATAAAAAATAATATAATCATTCACCAGGACTTTCACTGCCTCGCGTTGCTAAGGAGGTGTTTTATTGCCTTGAGTAGATCAAGACGATAAATTTTCGATTCAGTAATTTTTTTTGTGAAAATGAAACAAAAATAATTTTTATATGTGGTAAGTTTATAATACTGATAATATGTACTTAATAATTGTATCAGGTGAGTTCGTATTTTGTCGTGTAGTCCATTGCAGTTTCTAAACGGCCGTTACACTCTCCCGATTTACGTACTTTTAATTTATTTATCATTCCTGTTCTTATTGAACTGTTAATTATGTTATATATATATATATATATATATATATATATATATATATATATATATATATATATATATATATATATATATATATATATATATATATATATATATATATATATATATATATATAGCGCGTATATTTCATGTAGATTTTTCACGAAAAATTAATTTATAGAGATGGCGAGTTGATCGTGCCGAGGAGATGTCGCAAGCGTTGTAATTCAAGCAATTGTTAAATGTTCATTCCAAATATTCAGAAACTTCAGTGACGTTATAACGCACAAGCGTATATAGTTCGCGTAGATTTTTCACGAGAAATTGATATATAGAGATGGCGAGTTGATCGTGTCGAGGAGGCGTTGCAAACGTTGTAATTCAAGTAATCGTTAATTCATTTTAAATATTTAGTACCTTCGGTGGCCTGTAGATGTAAACGTAGGTAACAAAATAACGAGCCAGATGACTGAGGGCAAATCCGTTACCGATCACGAGGATCCCGATATTCCCACCGCATAACTATCATGTAAGATGTGTTGGTTGCATAACAAACCGAAACCACGATTACTCGCATCAATCGCTTTAGTGTGGCATTAATTGCTTCTAAGTATTAAATATTGTATTACAGTTTTGTGACATTACAAACACTGGCGATTTTGACAGAACGTTAGTTCTTGCAGTCTGGCAGTAAACCATCTTTCTTCTTGAGAACCTAGTCTAGGTATGCGTATACCAAACATTCTTAGTAATGCGGGTGCATTATTTATGTTATTATAGAACAATTTAAGTAAGAATAAGAGGCTAGTAAGCACCGTTCTAGAGTTCAATGACTGGATGTCAAATCTTTGTAGAACCAGAGTATGGTCGTAACCTGTTACTGGGTAATAACTATCTATGTTGATTCATATGACTTAGATACCGGGGATACGAAGTAAGACTACGATATTCTAATTTCTAATTAACTAAAGCAAAATATAAACATTAATGTAGCAGTGTTATTAAACGATGTCGTGTTTCTAGCAGGGGCGTAGCGTGAGAAAAAAATCTAGGGATGTGATAACAATTTTATAAGGGGAAGAGGTATACTCGTAGTCGGATGTATGGTAGGCCATATAAAAATGGTAAAAATAAAACAAAGACACTAACCTAAAATTATTATCCCGAGGTATATATCCTAATTTTTAAAATGAAAATCAATTCTTCGGTTTTTTGTTTGTCCAGCGAAAACGTCTATCACTGTGTCTTCAAATGTTGGAGACTATCTCATATCTTCTAACAATGCACTTTCAATATTTATTAATGCTAAAGCTGACAGTCCTTCTTGCTTTTGAGAATTTCGCAGATAAGTCTTTATTCTCTTCAAACATGAAAATGATCTTTCCGCGGAACAGCTTGTGGCAGGAATAGTCAAAATTAAACGACACAATTTTGATGACTCCGGGAAAACAGAAAATAATTGAAGGGACATAATAAAAGGTGGTCGAACCAAAACGCACGATGTTAATTGTAAATAAAACAAAAAGTTTTCAGAGAATTATCTTAATATTTTTTATTATGATAGAAGGATCTATGACAATTATGCGTGAAACAAAATATCGGCCAAATGCTCGCCACGGCTTCGGTGGTATACCTCTATCCGATGGTCTATATTTTCAATGACTCTGAGACATAATTGAGGTTCAATGTCGTTAGTGTGCCGAATTATCTCATCCTTTAGCTCTTGAATTGTTCTTGGCTTATTGACGTACACTTTTTCTTTTAAATATCTCCAAAGAAAGAAGTCCAACGGTGTCAAATCACATGATGGTGGCGGCTAATTAACATCGCCACGACGTGAGATAACACAGCCATTGAATTTCTCGCGCAAAAGTGCCATTGCTTCGTTGGCTGTGTGGCAAGTGGCACCATCCTGTTGGAACCACATATCGTTCAGGTCCATATCCTCAATTTCTGGCCACAAGAAGTCCGTCATCATCTCGCGATAGCGAACACCATTCACGGTAACTGCTTGGCCGACCTCATTTTCGAAGAAGTACGGCCCGATGACGCCGCCAGCCCATAAACCGCACCAAACAGTCACTCTTTGTGGATGCATCGGCTTTTCAACAATCACCCGTGGATTCTCATTTGCCCAAATGCGGCAATTCTGTTTGTTAACGAATCCACTGAGGTGAAAGTGTGCCTCGTCGCTGAAGATGATTTTCTTTGTAAAGTCACCATTCACTTCTGTCCAACCAACCATTCGGCGTATTGACGACGCTTGAAATGGTCAGTAGGCTTCAGCTCTTGAGTCAATTGAACCTTGTAAGCGTGTAAATTCAAATCTTTATTCAAAATTCCCATCAGTGATGTTCGTGAGATGTTCAATTGTTGGGCACGACGACGAGTCGAGGTTGACGGCTCTTCTGCTACACTATCGCGAACAATAGCAATGTTTTCCGCAGAACGAACTGGGCGAGCATGCACAGGTGTTTTCACATTTCCTACAGACCCGGTTTGCTGAAAATTGCGCACAATTGTCCCGATTGTGGACACATTTGGTCGATTATGCTGACCAAAAAAATCACGAAGTACACGAAATGCATTTTGATTTGAACGCCCATTTACGTAAAAGGCTTCAACAATCTTAACACGCTGCTCAATTGTATACCTCTCCATGGTTGAATTTGTCAAACACTGAAACAAAGAAATGTCAAATTAAGTTGGGCAAAAAACTTGACGTTAAGGTGTGACTCACGATTAACATCGTGCATTATGGTTGGACCACCCTTTATATTGGTGAAGCTCAAATACAGTGCTCTTTTTCATATCGGGATCACTATAAATCACTGAAAGTTCACTTTTGAAACAATTTGAGTCAAAGAGTGTTCCACATGTATCTACTCAAGAAGAAAAAAGTTCGACAGGAAAACGTTTCACGAATGAAGTAAATTGTGTGGAATCTAGATTTAAGAATTTCAGTTTAGAAATTTCACTAAACCGTTCACTAATGTTCAAAGTAATAACGTCCAAAATTTCATAAAACAATCGTGCCTAGGTGCTTTTCTTATCTTCTTCAGGAATTAAATCCGAACACATTCTTTTACTTGGTGGTTGATTTTTTAACACAAATCTTACCATACGGTCCCAAATGTCACTAAACTCGTTCCTCATTTTTTGAACATGTGATTTGAAATCGGCGATCTTTTTATTGCAGTAACTAATATCTGATATTTTTGTCTGTAGAATTTTAAACAGACTCTCGAAATGTGGGAATGTTGCAGAAAACACTGCTAAGAAAAAAATAAAATCAAAGTCGCGCAATAAAGTCAAAAGGCCTCTAGCACAAATAACGGTTTCTCGATTCCATTCCTCATTTTCATTTTCCACAATTACCTGATACAGCACTTCTAAATCTTCCTTATGTTATGGTAACAGTCGTCAATATGCGTTCACATAATCGCATAACTGAGTCCGGAAATAACGACAACACCCACTCGATCTTCCACTGTTGACTGCGTAAGATTACTGACCTTTTCGCCCATCTAACGCGTAGCTTGGATGTAACGTGGACCATCGCATTTCAGCACTGCAGCAAATAACGTAGGAGTCTAATAATTTCGGGCGCCTTCACGGCCGATTTGAAATAAAGGTGATGGTAGCGTTTAAAATAAATAATGTATGTTTGCGGTCGGTTTAAAATAATTAAAAAATTGTAATAATCGAATAAATCGATTGAACTTTTAAACAACACTAATTTGCCAACTTTTTAAGGGATGCGGCGCATCACTCGCATCCATGTACGCTACGCCCCTGGTTTCTAGTCACGAAGCCGAGGGTTTTATATACATTAACAGGCACATGGTTGATATGCCCAGAGAACGTCAGTTTATCATCAAAGTACACGCCAAGATCCATAATACTTTCAAAGAATTATGTAGCACCAAGAGAATAATCGTATATTAGTGGTTGATTTTTTAAGTTATACAAGCAAACTTTATATTTATCTACATTTATTGATAGTTTATTCTCCTAACACCATGATACAACGAAGGTCGATGAGTTTCTTGCAATATCAAGTGATCATCTAAGTAGGTTACACTTAAAAATAGTTTTAAGCCATCGGCAAAAAGAAGATGATGCGATACAAGCGTTAGAGACAAATCGTTAATAAATAATATAAAGAATTATGGTCCCAAATTTGAGCATTGAGGTACTCCAAAGCCAGAGTACGCTCGGTATTGTATTTAAAGCCATTATATGAAACAGATAATGTACGTCTGGAGAAATACGATTTTACTAAGTTTAGAAGTCCATTAATTCTTGTATTTATATGCATTTGAAGATAATTTAGGCATGTCCACGTTCTGGTGATAGTAGTTGGCGGTTTTCAGATGGGAATTTTACGCCTCACCTAAGACAATGCAACGGACAAAAAAAAAACAGACCACCGTCGGTCTCCAACGTTTCCAAATGAACTAATTAATTGCGTGTAATTCCTCGTTAACGGTAGTAGTAAAAGTAGAGTGCGTAGCGCAAAAAAACGCGCAAAAAAAGTTGTCAATTAGTGAAATGTCCGATGTCGACAATTCGGGCGTGCGGTCTCCGTTTGATCCCGTTTTTCTGGGGACGGCAAGTAACCGGTCACACTTTAACATGGTGTCGTGAGATAAGTAAGTAAGAGTGTTGCAGAATTTACGTGCGATGTCTACATTGAGGCGTTTTCGAATACAGAAAAAAAATAGACGCAGATTTCTTCTGTTTGTGGACGTGCGCGTTTTCTTCGGGGAACGCTTGATAACGATGCGGTTTCTGAAAGATTAATGCCTGTGGCGAGTTAGGCAAACCTTAAGAACGTTTCCAATCAATGATAGTTAACAATAACATAAAATCCAGTATAACTTAATCTCACTTGAGTGGACTCTTCGTTGGTCGTATGCGAATACACTTACGATACACTTAATGCGAATACACTTAACAATACGAGCCCAGCTCATAATATATTTAAATAACAGTAATAACACTCTCAAAGCTATTTTATTAAACAAAAATATTGGTAACTGAAACAAAGTATAAACTTTTAACTTAAATACGATGAAATATTACTACGTTATGATGTGTCAGTGACAAGTTTGTTAATGAAAAATATTAAGATTCGAGGTTCAAAATAGCGGCCGCTGCGTCAAAACCGTGTTACATCACCTTTATTAACAATAACAGCTTTAATTCTGGCAGGCATTGTATCTACCCTTAGCGCACTTTTCAGGAAGCGTGCTATCCCAAATTTCTTGCAATTTGGTGCGTAGATCGCTAACTGAACGGGCTGGATGTTTGCGTAACTGTTTTTTCATTTTATGCCACGATGTTTCTATTGCCGAGTGGTCTGCACTGCTAGAGGGCCATTCCATAACAAGGACATTATGAGTAGTAGAGCAAAACCAGTTCTGGGCCACCCTCGGATTTGTCCGCGGACATTTGATGCGGATGGCATGTGGTCATTGTTGATCTGAAGAACTCTTGGCGCAGGTATAAAACAGGTCTGTACAGGTATAAAACAGGTGTGTATCAGTTTAAAATAGGTATGGTAACCTGTTTAATGACGTCATGTTTTTTTCCTAATACCACCATACCTGTTTTAAACCGATACACGCCTGTTTTATACCTGTACAGACCTGTTTTATACCTGCGCCAAGAGTTCTTCAGATCAACAATGACCACATGCCATCCGCATCAAATGTCCGCGGACAAATCCGAGGGTGGCCCAGAACTGGTTTTGGTATACTACTATTATGTTATATAAACCAAGCTTTTACAGTTTTTGCTGTGTGACAAGCAGCACCATCCTGCTGGAAAATGTACTGCGCGCCATTGCGTTGACATATTTGTATTGACGGCAATAAACTGTCTGTCAAAATTTGTTTATATTTGTTTATATAGTTTATGTCACAGTACACATTATTCCACTAAATTGAATCATTCTTCCAATGTCATCTTTGTCATGTTGTTGGAGAATGCTAATTTTACAAAGAATTGACTTGTTTAATTTCATAGCTTTGTGTATGGAACCATTTGAAATATTTATTAACTTTAGTATTTGGAATCGAAGTTGTAGGTAGATTAAAATCGATCTGTACAGCTACGGTAAGAACTCTCGGCTGCTTATTTACTTTGTTGCAAACGGACTCAATCTCTTGAAATGTTTTAACAACGTTAAACACATATCGGTGTCCCATATTTTTGTCTTGATGCCTTTCATTAAAAATCAGAGTTGTAGTACACCTGCACGAGCACGTGCACGTGCACGTGCACGTGCACGCCTTTTTCAGTACCAAAACAATTCAGTTCTTAAAACTGTATGAATCCTATCACTATCACTGCAACTGACACACCTTGTTAAACAATTTAAAATCACTAATATTTCAATAAATATTTTAAAAATTTGATTCTGTAATTAAATTCTGTAATTTAATAACTGTAATTAGGAAGAAATTATGTGTTAAAATACAAATGGGCGACGAGTTATAATAAACACTCGCTTACCTCACATTGATTGGCAGCAAAATAAAAGTTATATGTGTAATATGTGTAATATGTGTATCAGTGTTGAGGCTGTGGCAGCGATTCCACAGAAAACAACGCCTCCTACTTTCATTGAACTTATGAACACAGTGCTTAAAATCAGTAACATATAAGTCGGAAATCGAGAAAGGAACCACCAAACTGCCAAGCGGTTATCAAAGTAGTTCCTGAATAGCAAAGCTATTACATAATCGCTCTAGGAAACAACTACTGCTCGGGCTAAAGCCGTGCCAGGCATTGAAGGGCTATTCGGATGAAGGGCTCGGATTTCCGACTTATATGTTACTGACAGAGATCGTATCGATAAAGATGTATACCCCATAGAGTCGATAGACATTCGGCATTGATGAGAACTAATAAGTTCGAAACAGCTGTATGTCGTTCGGTTCCGATCCGGGACAGATGTCGAATCCTACCTCTGGAAGGTTTTATTTTTTGAATGTGCTTAAAATATTCCATCAGTTTATTCTATTTTTACTTCTATTACGAAAACCCATCACCTGATTTCTGTTTTCTAAGCGGAGATGAGAATTTTAAGGTATTTAAAAGCATTTTCTACAAGATAGGGGTCGATTTAAAAGTTTCGAATGGGAATAAGAGGGTGAAAGTTAACTTGTAACGGATAATGGTTTTAAACATACCGATTTTGAAATGAAAAAACGCTATATATATATTTTTCATATTTCTATAAGTGGACACCTCACTTTGTATATACTTTAATAATGTCCAAGGTGCTGAAGAGAGATTTTACTGTAATACCATTACACTGTACTCATTATATGTTGTTTAAGCATCATGTTTAAAATCTATCCTCAGAAAGAATTACCAGGATAAGCCGAGCGAAGTAAAAGGTGTAAGTACCTTTCTTGTCTCATTTCGTAATCCCAATTCCGTATAGATTTTAAGAGGATACACAGGTATCATAAAGACAAGGGCGGTGACTTCTTATCGGAACGTTTAAGGCGATTCCTGACTGCCTATTATAAGCAGGGTAAGTAAATACATGTTCGCGCATGACTGGTTCTTTAACTGGGATATACTTGAGGGTATTAGGGATTAAACTGTCAAATTGTTGGCTGTATGTTTTCCTGTCAGGATTAGAACGGGATACCGTTGGTCTTTTGTTAAATGCGAAGCGTTTGTGGACACAAAGCGCGTTTATTTTTATTATTCTTAAAATTTCTCAACAACAATATCTGTTCAATATAGGTTTATGAAATTCAAATTCTGTCTATTCAAGATGTACTTTACGGGACCTGTTATTGTAAGACACTGAGACTTATGCTCCATGTTTTAAAGGGTCTTTCAATAAGGGCGTTCGATTTTTAAATGTAAATAAAACAAGTTGTGTGCGAGATATCCACTCAATTTTTATTTTATTCGAAATAATATTTTATGGAATCAAGTATGGAATATAATATCGCGTCGTTCAAATGTCCGTCGCGGCTTTGCTTGATGCCACGTATTCGGGAGGTCCAATTCTCGATGACTTCGTCGCATAAATCTGGCCGAATTTGCTGGATGGCGTTCGTTATGTTGACTTTGAGGACATCAATTGTTTGCGGTTTATTCGCATAGACCTGCGATTTAAGATAGCCCCAAAGGAGGAAGTCTAAAGGCGTTAAATCGCACGATCTCGGTGGCCAGATCACATCGCCGCTGCGCGAGGTAACCATGACCAATAATTGCTCGTGCAGAATGTCCATCATGGCATGCGTTGTGTGGCATGTAACGCCGTCCTGTTGGAACCACATGTCGTCGGTATCCATATCATACAGTTTCGGCCGCAAGAAGTTGCTTATCATCGATCTGTAGCGCTCCCCGTTGACGGTTATGGCAATGCCGGTTTCGTTTTGCAAGAAGTACGGACCGATGATTGCGCAAAATCCACAGCAAACAGTAACTTTCTCGGGATGCATTTGGTGTTGGTGTATCTCGTGTGGATTGGTATCGTCCCAAATCCGACAATTTTGCTTGTTCACATATTATTATAACTAATCTAGCCGGCCTTTATGGATACGAGCACTTAGTTTTGGCTTTTGTACTCTATCTCACTATCTTCCTTAGGGTGCGGCAGGATACCCCGCCGCTAAGCTGTAGCCGATGATATGTTGCCGCTGATGATCCCTGATTTCTTCCGGTAATAATTCCGGCCTGCCCAGCCATGTCATCCTATAAGGTGATCTGTCAGGACATACGCATAGAAAGTGCATCGATGTCTCCTCCCCTAAGTCACACCTGGTACAAAGAGGGGACTCCTCTTTGCCCATCCTGCGTATCTGCTGTCGCAGGTTACCGTGTCCCGTTATCAGTTCTACAGCAATCCTGGTCTTGGCCTTGCTGAATGTTTTCAATTCATCTGCCCAGCTTCCTATTTCCAGCCCCATTAGAGCTTTGAAAATGCGGCAGCAGATAGTCTCCAGCCATTCCTTACTTTGCTGATCCTCATAGTGGGATCTTAGCAAGTTTAACCCTTCTTGGTAAGGCATTCCAACTGATTTTTTGATAGGACCACATAGTATGGTTCCTTCCTTACCCAGTTTATCTGCTCTTTCATTCCCTTTCCACCTGGAATGCCCAGGTATCCAGGTTAAGTGAAGTTTGTTTCTTCTGGAAAGCTTATTCAGGCAGTCCTTTGTTTCCCCCACTAATCGGGAGTTATGCTCTACGGCAGCCAAGGCAGCTAGTGCCGCCTGGCTGTCCGAGCACATCCAGATTGTGTGTCCTGTCTTGTTTCTTTGTTCACATATCCATTCATCCAAAAATGGACTTCGTCGCTAAAGATGATATTTTTGGCGAAATCCAGAGCCCAATTAACAAACACACGGCGTTGTCTATGGTCGTTTACCTTAAGTTCCTGGGTCAGCTGGATTTTATACGGGTACAGACCCAAGTCCCGACGCAAAATTCGCCAAGTTGAAGACGCAGAAAGGCCAAGGTTCTTGTGAACGACGAGAAATTGACTGTCTCGAACGACTCCTACGAACAGCAGCGATGTTTTCAGCAAACCTTGCGTTTCGGTGACGTACGGATGTTGGCTGGTTACTTATCAAACCGGTTGACTCGAATTTGGCCACCAAAGGTCTAATAGTCGACTCGGGGGGACGGTTGTGGCGAGGATAAAAAACACGTGATCCGCAGAACGTTTCTCGAACGGAGCACTGATTTTGAAAATAAAATTTGATGATTTGCACACATTATAGAGCGCTATAACTTTCCGTGGCGATTTGCCATACACTACTGAACAATTCACAACAATTTTGACATATGTTGCTTTAACAACATGGCCACTCTAACCTAACAAATTTCTAGCGTCCCTATTGGAATAAAAATACCCTGTAGCTAGATGTTGTAAATAAACCGCCCGACTCGACTGCAGCATCAACGCTAGCGCGAAAACTCCGGTGCTCTTTTTGCCCGTATTAGTTCTGAGATATCTTCATTATGGTCGTCGTATCAAAGAATTATCTGCGGAGAACCGTTTCCCGTCTCGTTATACCTGGGACGTGTCATTAAACCAATTTAGTACGTAATGCAATAAGAGCCGACGTTAATGTCTTACGCATTCGAGAGCGCCTTAATTCGTTTTAAATTGACGATGAAGAATATCGCACTATTACAGATACGAGTTCTCCAGTTTTTTCTTACTATAGTCATTAATAAAGTACGTTTAAGTGTGTGCAAAGGAAACGGGGAAAGCAAGCATCTAGTAGGCCATTTAGTGGTTCTTTGGTATGTTGTTAATACGCGGTTTTAAATAGGAAGTTGTTGCATTTTCTGCTTTGAGAAGTTTATCCCCTAGAAAACGTTATTTTAAAAATGAGACTCAAAATGTCAGTGTTGGCGAAAGTTTTGATATTGTGTGGTTATTGAATAGCCTTGTTATTACTTAAGGGCACTTGAAGGTGGAGTTAGTATTACTTCGCCTAACCGGCGTACAACGCGCATTACGATAGTTTTACTCTAATACACGTCACTATATGATTTTTGAAACGTATGTAATATAAGGTGATCCAACCAAAACGTACGATGTTAATTGTAAATAAAACAAAAAGTTTACAGAGAATTATCTTAATATTTTTTATTATGATAAAAGGATCTATGACAATTATGTGTGAAACAAAATATCGGCCAAATACTCGCCACGGCTTCGGTGGCATACCTCTATCCGATGGTCCATATTTTCAATGACTGTGAGACATAATTGAGGTTCAATGTCGTTAATGTGCCGAATTATCTCATCCTTTAGCTCTTGAATTGTTCTTGGCTTATTGATGTACACTTTTTCTTTTAAATATCCCCAAAGAAAGAAGTCCAACGGTGTCAAATCACATGATCGTGGCGGCCAATTAACATCGCCACGACGTGAGATAACACGGCCACTGAATTTCTCGCGCAAAAGTGCCATTGTTTCGTTGGCTGTGTGGCACCATCCTGTTGGAACCACATGTCGTCTAGGTCCATATCCTCAATTTCTGGCCACAAGAAGTCCGCTATCATCTCGCGATAGCGAACACCATTCACGGTAACTGCTTGACCGACCTCATTTTCGAAGAAGTACGGCCCGATGACGCCGCCAGCCTATAAACCGCACCAAACAATCGCTCTTTCTGGATGCATCGGCTTTTCAACAATCACTCGTGGATTCTCATTTGCCCAAATGCGGCAATTCTGCTTGTTAACGAATCCACTGAGGTGAAAGTGTGCCTCATCGCTGAAGATGATTTTCTTTGTAAAGTCACCATTCACTTCTGTCTGTTCAACCAACCATTCGGCGTATTGACGACGCTTGAAATGGTCAGTAGGCTTCAGCTCTTGAGTCAATTGAACCTTGTAAGCGTGTAAATTCAAATCTTTTATTCAAAATTCGCATCAGTGATGTTCGTGAGATGTTCAATTGTTGGGCACGACGACGAGTCGAGGTTGGCGGCTCTTCTGCTACACTATCGCGAACAACAGCAATGTTTTCCGCAAAACGAACTGGGCGAGCATACACAGGTGTTTTCACATTTCCTACAGACCCGGTTTGCTGAAATTTGCGCACAATTCTCCCGATTGTGGACACATTTGGTCGATTATGCTGACCAAAAAAGTCACGAAGTGCACGAAATGCATTTTGATTTGAACGCCCATTTTCGTAAAAGGTTTCAACAATCTTAACGCGCTGCTTAATTGTGTACCTCTCCATGGTTGAATTTGTCAAACACTGAAACAAAGAAATGTCAAATTAAGTTGGGAAAAAATCTTGACGTTAAGGTGTGACTCACATTAACATCGTGCATTATGGTTGGACCACCCTTTATAATTAAACATGTATATATCTTCGCGTGTATCGATCGATCAACTAATTCAACGGGTCAACTCGATCACCGGGTAGGTAGTGTATGTTTTGGACCTAACTGTGTCATAATAATACCCAAATTCAAGAGATTCAGTACACTCAGTGAGCTAATAGCAATGGAAACATAGATTGCCAAGGATCCAGTACACGTACTGTAATATTTAAAATAGAATTTTTTACGATTTGTCGTCTCGTCAACACATAACCATAGTCGTATGTATTCTGTACTGCAACTTACGTGTAATCTTCTCTATAATGTCGGGTCGTACAGTTAATATATCCCTCTATAAAGTAATGTGACTTGGTAATTGGCACTGTGTATTATATTTGCGCAAAAACTTTCGAAATGGTTCTTTATTTAGTATGTGAAGTGGAATATTTACAGGCTATTAACATCAACAATGAATCAAACCCAAATGAAAGGGTTGTTTCATATGTTGATGTTGCACAGAGT
Organism: Rosalia funebris; assembly: GCA_037954035.1. NCBI lineage: Eukaryota > Metazoa > Arthropoda > Insecta > Coleoptera > Cerambycidae > Rosalia > Rosalia funebris. Next base: position 24,142,298 of record JAZFAV010000003.1, on the reverse strand, counting down.
TCACGTAATGTGTACAGTCGGATTTGGACCAACATTTTAAGGGTTTATCGCATACTTTACACATTACTTTGTCTCCAACGGAGAATAAATCATCAAATTCACCAATAACTTTTTCACTTGGTAAGCATATAAACGTTTTCTGGGCTTTTGCACGTGCGACATTATCATTGAATTAAAACGTCTCAACTAACACAGCGGAGATCGTACGTACACCTCAATTGATAAATCAAGACCAACTATTACGTTGAAACTGTTTATAAATTAAAAGACAGTTATCTCGGTGAATTACCACACATCGTTTACAGTGTAATAAGAAAGTTTATGACGAAATTTTGTAATGAAATTTTATGAATATTATTTTAGAATAGCCTAAGATTTGTGGATTTGATAAACGAAACGTTGCAGTAGAAATATTCACGCCTCCACATGAAACGCCAATGATATGTAGCGCTTGCCCTTTAACAGCTTTAATCATTAATATGATTTAAAACAGTTTTAAAATTAGGTATTAAATAAAAAATGGTACGTGTATACATACTCCTGTCCGACTTTTTCTTCAGCTAGAGTTGTTTCACAGTACAACTGGCTGCGTTCCAGCGCTCTGCCAATTTAATTGTGTCTTAAACTTAATGTGCATAATAAAACGGTAATGTGGATCACGCCTAGGATCGGGAATTTTACAACTACAATTTATAATTTAATTTGATTGTAACGAGTTTTCGAGATTTTATGGGTCGACTTTAGTGCCACCGGTATCAGATTTACGTCTCATAGAATTCCTATCGACGCGCATTGTTGTATGGGCGTTGCGAAATGCGTTTCGTTATTTGCAGGTTGCATTTTTTTGCGTCTATAAATAAATTTGTCGCCACGGTGCAGAAAGAAATACATATTTTTTGTTCTCGTACGACCGTTCGTTCCCGTACGTACGAGTACGAAGCTCAGTTGCGGCTCTCGTGGATGTTGTAGCGTGTACTTTAAATATTTTTGCGATATTCGTAAGGGAATGCGAAAAATCCGGCTCGAAGGACCCATATTAAAAATAAGAAATCTTAAAGTTATGCTAAATTTTCATAAATTTATCCAACCTTAAACTCATATTACATTTTTAGGTATATTTATATTATCATGTATGCGCAATTTGGATAATTATTGTTTCTTTTAACAGAAAATATTATTAAGGAAACTATTAAAAATAATTTTGGGACACCAAACGATTCTGAACAAATTAGATCCGGTCCGAAGGACCGACGCGTTTTTACTGCTAATAATATATGAACTAGCTTTAATAACTGTGTTCAAAAGTAGGTAAATAATATTTTTATGCAAAGTTAATTTCAATTTTGCAACTATTTTAAGCATTATATATTATTATCTTTTGTTGGTATTTGTTGTGGTTCCTTACGATCGTAATTAATCCGGCTCGAAGGACCAATATTAAAACATTAAAATACTTCCATACTTACATGAATGTAGGCAAAGTAATTTTTGTGAAGGCGTTTAGTCTCAATTCTGCTTCGCTACGACGAAAATGTTCATACGTTTGTCCACAGTTTAGTAATTATTGGTAACTGTTGTTTGTTTGTCTACACTAACTTGATTTTCCCGCGTTTTATTATATATTCAGGGGTTGTCATTAGTTTATATCAGTTTCCAAAAGTATTTAAAACATGCGTAATGTATTGTGAACTCAACGAAAGTTGACACTGTTTTATTTTTATTGAAGGTTAAGTTTATAATACACAATTGCATCTTAATTCTTTATATAAAATGAAGTACAGTTTTGTAATGAATTATTAGTTTCTTTAAATATACTAGACACAAAAATTAAGGGATGTAAAATAATCCTAAATTCTTAGATGATTTTCAAAACACTGTAACTTGGAGAAAAATAGTCGTAGAGCAATTGCGATATCTAGTTTTCTAGAGAAGATAGTCTTGATTTCTAGTTTTCAGATCCTTCAGCTTCATTTTTTACCATCAGCAGTTTTCGAGTAGGTAATTATAAGAAAACCATTGGAAGAAAATTTTAAAATTTTTGCTTGCCTTCACGGGCTTCAATAAATTTTTTTCTGTAATTTCATGATAATGATATTTTAGAAACTTTTATCCTCTTTAATTGGAGGGAACTAAAAGCCTTGTACGATGATTTTTCGCTGAGTTATCGTCGTCTAAAGCAAAAAAGTAAGTTTTGACTTTTTTGAAAACTTTTTTATTTTTTTTTCTTACGGTAACTAACATTTTTTGATCAAAAAGTATGGATTATTGCAAAAAAACATTAAACAAAAAATTAGTAAAAAATGAAAAAATCATCCTTAAATTGATTTTTAACAAAAACGACAAATTCAATAATTCCGAACACAATGAAAAAAAAATTGCAGTGCTTTGAAACTTTCAGGGCTTCTTTGGGACACTTAGTTATGCAGTATTTGCAGACACACTTGCAAAGTTATGCTAAGTTAAGCGAATATTCCTAAATACGCAATTCTTTTTATCTCTTTTTCAATAGAAATTCACTCACTGAAATTTTTTTTATCAAAAACCAACGAACTACGACTTGTAAAGAATATTTTGCAGTTTTTGAAACCCTACTTGAATTTTCTGTACGAGCATTATTTCCCGAGCAATTAATTACCAAAATCAAAACTGACTTACTTGATTTGAGCGATGATGAGTTATCATCGCTCAAATGAGTTATCAGCGAAGTCATCGTACAAGGCTTTTAGGCCGCTCAAATTAAAGAGAATAAACTTTTATTATGAAGTAATTGAAAACAAAATTATTGAAGACCGTGGACCTTTTGAAAGACAAGCAAAAATTTGGGTTTTCTTATTACTCAAAAACTGTCGATGGTAAAAAAATTTTTACCATCGACATTATTTTTATTATTCGACAATTAACTTTTTTTGCAATTGCTCTGCGACTATTTTTCTCCAAGTTACAGCCCTTTGAAAATCGCCTAAAAATTTTGAATTTCTTTGCATCCCTTAATTTTTGTGCCTAGTGTACATCCATCCAGAAGGGCTACTATGATCTGAACACACTCATATGAGAACTCCTTGTAGACATTAGATTTATTATTAGTCATTTTGTTGAATTTAAAAATTTCCAATAATTTTACTGCATTTCTATGGCCGTTGTCAAACTGTCGGCCTTTCGTTGTTGTTCTGCTGTGCCGTGAACGATTATGTGGAGAAAGGGTTAAGCTCGATGACAGTCAATAAGCCGGGGCTTAAACTTGGGCATATTAAACGTGAAACCTCGGGATAGGTTACCGTCCGAAGCTTTGCGGTAAATTTCCATGAAATACGGAAAGTAAAAGGGCCCGGTTCATAGAAATATTCGGCTACGTTACTGAATACGATAGTTTTGTTTAAATAATTGTCGTATAGGAAAAGAGGTAGGAGAGTGTAGGAGTTTTTTTTTTTAGTCGTAATATTTCTTATGTGTTGGACTTTTTTTGGAAATTAAATTTCTAATTGAGAAAGGATGTTTCTGTTTTCTATACATCACATTTTAGTTTAATCGGAGATCAGGACCTATGATGATTACTGCAGAAGTGGAAATTACAGTAAACATATCAGCAAATAAACTCCTGCGCAAAATTCACGCAGCAGTGAAACTTCACATTAATACTTTTATTTTTTGGAAGATTTAAATCATACTACCTACGTGATACTATAATTATATGATTTCAACTAATGTTTAACAAACTAGAATGGTATCATCGGTGAAAAACGAATAAATAACGAAAGGAACAATAATTTATATATATATATATATATATATATATATATATATATATGAATGTTTGTCCATATGTCTATTATGCCTTCCTAAATCGTTCATCCGATTGCGATGAAACTTTGGGGAATGGTTGGACGTATGCCCGCGAAGGTCTCTGAGTTAGTAAAACTATAAAAATAAAAAATAAAAATACATAATGATACAAAATAAATTGAATATTGAAAATATTAGTATTTCTTTAAATTTAGTAAACGGCACAGCAAGGCGTGACGGGTATGGCTAGTGCCAAATAAATGCAATGAAAACGGTGTTGATGAAAAACTGTAGAAAAAGAAAAGTCGAGGTGAAGTTAAATCGTAATAATTTGAATTTAGTAGCGTATAGATTCTTCTCTAGCCCTTATCACTGCTTTCATTCGTTTGAGTATGCTATTCATCAAGTGATGAATGGTGTCCTGAGGAATATTCACCCATTTGACAAGAACGACTTGTTCGAGTTTCCCAAGAGACATAGGGACAGGCGTGTGGCGCCCAACAGATCGTTTTAGTGCATCCCATAGATGCTCTATGGGGTTCATATCTGGGCTTCTTGGTGACCAGTCCATAGTTCGAATATTCACAAATCGAAGGTACTTCAGTATCTCTCTAGCAACGTGGGGTGGAACGTTATCCTGCATAAAAATGAAATTGTCCCCCGACAAACTCGGCAAATGGCATCACATGTTCTTCTACGATGGTTTCTACGTAGAAATGTGCATTCATGGATCTCCCCCGTATAGGAACAAAATCCGTGAGACCGTCGAAACCAGTTCCTCCCCAGAAAATTATTGATCCACCAAATAAGCAGCAAACCTCTCTCTTGGCCTCCACCAGATTCATTGACGTCCATCTGATAAATTAGGACTTGCTCTTGTTTCGTCTGAAAACTCGCTTCCCGTCGTCAATGTGATGCAATTTACGTGTTCTCTTGTAAAATGCAGTCTAATAGCCCTATGCTCTCTGGTGAACAATGGTGGAATAGCTGGTCTTCTACTGTCCAATCCTCCTTCATTAATCCTTCTCCTAACCATTGGACTAGAAATTGTTACATTTCGAGCTGCTACTAAGGCTTTGCTTAGCTCTAAACTGGTAGAAAGCCTGATTTTTAAGGCAACTTGAATAAGAGATCGCTCATTTCTTGCACAATCTTGTACTATGATCTTGTACTAGTGTTCTGCGGTAACTTCGAAGTTCATTGAAATATTTAACTGTTCGACTAATTATTGACTGCTTAACTTCTAACAAATTAGCCATATATCGCAGGCTACGTCCCTCGTTAACAAGAGTTCGACTGCTTCGTCTTCTCTTAATTCTTCTTTGATTTGGTTTAGTGCTAACAGTTTGTAAAATATGTAACAAGTGCGTTTTATAAAGTGCCTAACGGTATTGAGCAACATAATTAAAAATTATGCAAATCGCCTATTGTTTATCAGTAGTGACAGGGGATATCCTAGGCCACCTACCTAAAATGTATAACGATTTAAAACTTCGAAAAATTATAAGAAATAATGAAATATTTTGCTGTTGCATTTTGTCCAGAAGTCTATTTGGTTGCCATAATTAAATTTCAAGTTTCAAAACAACCGACTCGAACGTTACCTGAAAATACATGTTTGGAACAAAATGTACCAAAGCGTCTTCTATATATGTATGTTCGCTTTTATTGCAACATGAACAAAGACAATTGTAAATTTCTTGACAGATCCGTATCTTTAAATTTCGTTATTACGAACACCGAAATTGAACAAAAGAAAAGTATTTACAACAGTTGCTCATTCTGAACTTGACAGTGCCCTATTCTATCCCGGACAGCATTTATAGAGGTACTGTTTCAGGCGGAATTTCACGAATAAATGCCCTTATCTTCAGTTCTTCAATACTGCCTGGCTAATTGACGTGAATCCCACGTTTCAGGTAACCTCATAAATAAATATCTAGAAGGATTATGTCGGAAGGTTTTGGCAGCCAATTTGCTGCTCCTCGTGTGTTTATCCTATTTGGAGACTGTACTCGTATATGCGTCTGTTCCTTTAAAAATCTTCTAACAGACTTGTAGCACAACGTACAGGAGTACTATCTTTTTGGTTGACGAAATAAGTTCAGGAACCAAATAAGATTTATCAGTATGTCGAATCAAAACTATTAGTTTTCTGATTTTTATTTAATCAATTACACAGGCCTACAAATTTTGTAAGTTGATTTGGTTTTAATAAGTGATTATAAGTGAGTTATTTATGCTGATTTTATATCTACCTTCCGTTTTTGCCCCTCGCGTAAGGTTTTTGGTCAACTGAATAATCAGAATAAATTAAAAGCTAAAAGAAAAATTACATTTTAATAAACATTAAAAACATAGTAAAAGCAACAACTCTCCCTTTTTAACAAAAAAATTCGTTTTGTAATTTTTCGTGTGTAATCATTCGGTGAATGTTTTCTTTTCGGCATCCAGCAGTAATCTGCCATCATCGTTACATCCCATCGACCCTGGTATCTCCTTTCCAGCTCCTTTATGTCTTGATGGAACCTTTCACCTTGATCCTCACTAACATCACCAAGATTTTCTGCGAAATAGTTCAGATGAGCATCCAGAAACTGAATTTTTATGCTCATATTACAACCAAGTTGCTTAAACTTATCCAGCATTTTGTTGACAATTTCCTCAAACTACGGATGCTTATAATTTCTGTCACTGTTTCTTCAAACTGTTGGTTCTGCATTAATTTTCTTATTTGTGGTCCTACGAAAATGACTTCCTTTAATTTTGCTTCAGAAAGAGCTGGAAATTTGCCACATAAGTACTTAAAACAATTCCAATTTTTATCTATAGCTTTTACATATTGCTTCACTAATCCTAATTTAATAAGAAGTGGGGGTAAAATACTTTTTGCGGATCAACCAAATTTGCATAAATAACGTTTTTGGAACCAGGTGTTAAAGTTTATAACACAATATATTTGGTGTATTTCTACAACTTCTAGGCATTTTTAAAATAAAATGAAAACACACGACGCGATGTCACGAGTAAACGTACACACATTGAAAACGTACTACAGCGACTATGTAAATACCCGAATAGTATAAAACCGGAATATCCCCACCGGCCAACTCTGTTTCGGCAAATCCCCCACACTTGTGTGTACGTTTCAGACCGATTAAATACAGGGGTGCCGCAAAGATTGGGGCAAAATTTAATTTTATAGAACCTCGGTTTTAAAAACTACAAATTATTATATACTGTACATTTACAAATACTGGTGCGTGATGGAAACAAAAAACAGTAGCTCATGGTATACAACTAAGCCAAAAATTAAAAAGGTTCGATCGCAAAATATTTGTTGGCCTGCGTTATTAGTTTTATTATTAGAATCTGGAAAACCATGTCAATGTTTTTTTTTTAAATAATGTTACCTATTTTATCACTACGTGGTACCTTTTGGTACACTGGAATTTTTTTACAGTATCATCTTGATATTCATTTAGAAAATGAAAAATACGTTACATTCCTTTAAAGTTATTCTATAAGCTGTATTACTTACATGCCCTTACATAAAGAAATATGGGGTTACGTTCTGAGGAGGAAGAACAAAATTCGACGTTTCGAATTTTCCGACATCCTCATTATCTAATCGTTTCGAAATTTATTGCTCTTTGCTATTTGTTATCATTTCTCGCCATAATTTTTAATGCTACCGTCGGACGATTTAAGCGCGCCCCCGTCGCCGCCGCGCCGGCACGCCGCTGCCTGCCGGTAATTAAAAAAACGCGCAACTGCTGAAAAAACCGCGGTTCTTCTACCGTCTTCGGTATGCATCACGCGGAACCGTTAATAACCTGCAGAAGTAAAACTTAGGGACGGTTATAAAACATATAAATTTGCTTTAAAATATTAATACATAAATTTCACAAGCGTTATGCGAGTCACATAAAACGGTCGGGAGATTATTTTTTTTTCTTTTTTAGCCGGGAGAACTTTCGTTTTTACGAGTTTTAACGGCGCACGTGATAAGATAATCTAAGCGATTTTGCTCCAGTCACGAATGGTCGCGGATGCGAGGGGTCGCGAAAATAATAAAGTTTCGCGTTCGGGAATGAAAAACTTTTACATAATATCGCCTCGGAGTGATTTTTGAGATTGTCTTAATATGCCGGACATCTAGATAAGCTTGGCAACGGAGTTCCCCAGCGTATTTTCGAAGTTTGTAATAAATCCGGCTCGAAGGACCAACGTGAATATGAAAGTGTGTTCATGAAGTGATTATATGACTTGCAAATATTATCAATTTTAAATCGGTGTTAATCTGATAAGATGAAACATATTCATGTTTATAGAACTGCGCTGCAGGGATCGTATTCGAAATTCGAAAGTTAACACAATTTTTGGTGATACTGGAAGTGATGTAAAATTATTCTGTTTGCTTTTCTACAAAATTAAAACCTTCGCTGGGTAGATTTTCACTTTCTATTTGTTAAACATAACAATTGTTTCGCCAAAACAGTGGCTTCTTCAGATACTTATAAGTCGGAAATCGAGAAAGGAACCACAAAGCCGCCAAGCGGTTATCAAAGTAGTTCCCGAATAACAAAGCTATTACATAATCGCTCTAGGAAACAACTACTCCTCGGGCTAAAGCCCCGCCAGGCATTGAATTATACCCAGAAGAGATCCTCGACCCCTTTCTCGTGTTTCTGCACGATCAGATAAGGTTTCAAAAAATAAAACCAGCCACAGGTAGGATTCGACATTTGTCCCGGATCGTAACCGAACGACATACAGCTGTTTCGAACTTGTTAGTTCTCATCAGTGCCGCATACGGTACGCCGATTCAGGACAAATGCCGAATGAACTTTATGGCCTATACATCTTTATCGATACGATCTCTGTCAGTAACTTATAAGTCGGAAATCGAGAAAGGAACCACCAAGCCGCCAGGCGGTTATTAAAGTAGTTCCCGAATAGCAAAGCTATTATATAATCGCTCTAGGAAACAACTACTCCTCGGGCTAATGCCCCGCCAGGCATTGAATTATATCCAGAAGCGATCCTCGACCCCTTTCTGGTGTTTCTGCACGATCAGATAAGGTTTCAAAAAATAAAACCAGCCACAGGTAGGATTCAACATTTGTCCCGGATCGGAACCGAACAACATACAGCTGTTTCGAACTTGTTAGTTCTCATCAGTGCCGAATCCTACCTGTGGCTGGTTTTATTTTTTGAAACCTTATCTGATGGTACAGAAACACGAGAAAGGGGTCGAGGATCGCTTCTGAGTATAATTCAATGCCTGGCGGGGCTTTAGCCCGAGGAGTAGTTGTTTCCTAGAGCGATTATGTAATAGCTTTGCTATTCGGGAACTACTTTGATAACCGCTTGGCGGCTTGGTGGTTCCTTTCTCGATTTCCGACTTATAAGTTACTGACAGAGATCGTATCGATAAAGATGTATAGGCCATAAAGTTCATTCGGCATTTGTCCTGAATCGGCGTACCGTATGCGGCACTGATCAGAACTAACAAGTTCGAAACAGCTGTATGTCGTTCGGTTCCGATCCGGGACAAATGTCGAATCCTACCTGTGGCTGGTTTTATTTTTTGAAAGCTTCTTCAGATGTCGATGTCATACATATACTCATAGATTCAGTCTATGCACTCAACATCTGAAGAAGCCACTGTGTTGGCGAAACAACTGTTATGTTTAACAAATAAAAAGTGAAAATCTAGCTAGCGAAGGTTTTAATTTTGTATAAATATGGATTTTCATCAAGTAACGGCCCATCAACTCAATGTTTGCTTTTCAGTAATTAATATGCCAATATGAAAAAAAATCTCTAAAGAATCTATATCGTAAACCCACTATTAATAGTGATAATTATAATGCCTTTATTGTCCAACAGGAAAAATCATTTACAGAACAAAAATACGGAATACAAATAAATGTATACTATACTATACATATATGTGTATAGTACATGAGACAAATAATGTACGTCTGGATAAATACGATTTTACTAAATGAAAAAGATTACTAGTGAATATATATAATTCTAATTTTGAAATTAATATATTGTGATTCCCGTTGTCAAAGGCCTTCGAAAAATCAGTATACATCACGTCCACTTGACTTTTATCATCTATGTGATTTGTTTTGATCATCTGGGTAAATTCTGTTAAATTAACAGAGATGCAGATTTTTTTTTTTAATCACCTTGTATGTTCCGGAATTTGGTTGAAAATCGGAATTCGTTGTTGAAAAGCCGGAATTTAAAGTAGTTACCTCTGATTGCCCTACGAAATATTGTTTCCTTCCTCTTTTACACTTTAAGTGGGTCTTGATAAAAAATTCGTCGTCGCGCAGTGTAATCCATATCAAAAATTCTTCGAAATACGACCTCTGGCGCGGCGGTCGGTGCAATTCTCACCCGTTAAAAGGTGAATAGGGAATCGGAAAATAAAACAAGAAGACAACACGATGAGGCGGCAAAAGTTGTGAGGTCGCGGGTCTAGGACGCGGGACACCCCGTCGAGTGGTTCTGTTTCGGCGAATGTCCTGGCCTGGGGGGGCGCCATTACCTCGGCAGGGGGCCTTTCAAACTCTGTGCTCCACCACGCCCCGTCTAGCGGATCCCGCCCGGGATTGTTTATCCATCATCGTCATCATCATCGTCGTAGTCGTCGTCGTCATTAACGTGGTCCAAACTATCGACGGTCGCGAGCTTCGGATAACTCGCCACCTTATGTGAGCGTATTGTTTGTTGAATTGATGCATTTCAACCCCCTTGCAGTGACGGTTTTATTAACCAAAAATAACTACGTTAAAGATAAATACAGGATGGGAACCGCGTACGCAGTAATTTTTGGAGTTAATTAAGAGTTTTATGAGCAACATCTGTCAAATTTGTTATGAATTGTTCGGTAGTGTATGGCAAATCACCATGGGAGGTTATAGCGTTCAATAACGCGTGTAAATTTTGTTTTCAAAATCAGTGCTCCACTTGAAAAATGTTCCTCGTATTACGCGATATTTATCTTCACCATAATCGTCCCGCCGAGTCGACTATTCGGCGTTTGGTGGCCAAATTCGAGTCAACCGGTTTGATAAATAATCAACCAACACCCGTACGTCACCGAAACACAAGCTCGGCTGAAAACATCGCTGCTATGCGTGAGAATGTACGGGAAAACCTGAAGCGGTCAATTTGTCGTCGTTCACAGGAATTTGGCTTTTCTGCAACTTAGCAAATGTTGCGTCGGAACTTGGGTCTGAACCCGTATAAAATCCAACTGATCCAGGAACTTAACGTGAATGACGATAGAACGCCGTGTGTTCACTGATTGAGCTCTGGAGTAGTTGGAAATTGACCCAAATTTCGCCATAGAAATCATCTTTAGTGACGAGGCCCATTTTTGGATAAATGGATATGTGAACAAGCAAAATTGTCGGATTTGGAACGATACCAATCCACAGGAGATACACCAGCACCAAATGCATCCCGAGAAAGTCACTGTTTGGTGCAGGTTTTGGTCTGGCGGAATCATCGGTCCATACTTCTTCCAAGACGAAACTGGCATTGATGATAAGCACCTTCTTGTGGCCTAAACTGGATGATATGGATACCGACGACATGTAGTTCCAACTGGACGGCGCTACATACCACACAGCGCATGCCGCGATGGACATTCTGCCCGACCGATTTGAGGGCATGGTTATCTCACGCAGCCGTGACGTGAACCGGCCACCGAGATCGTGCGATTTAACGCCTTTATACTTATTTCCTTTGGGGCTGTCTTAAATCGCAGGTCTATGCGAATAAACCGCAAAATTTATGCGACAAAGTCCTCGAAAATTCGACCTCCCGAATACGTGCCATCAAGTAAAGCCGCGGCGGACATTTGAACGGCGTCATATTCCATACTTAATGCCATAAAATATTCTTTCAAATAAAAAAAAAATGAGTGAATATCTCACACGTAACTTGTTCTATTTACGTTTAAGATCGAGCGTCCTTATTGAAAGACCCTTTATATCATATACAAGCAGATTGCGGGAAATCTTTGTATACTTTTACTGTACCTTACTCTGTAAAATACAGGGTTATAATATACTATTTAGTCTTATAATTCTCTATATATTCCCACCCCTCATGCCGCTTCTCGCTGTATTACGATAATTGTTTACACGCTTATCCTAGGTGTTCACGTGTTAATTCCCCTTAACTCAATAATCCGCCTAGTAATCTGCCGCTCTCTGTATACAAAGACTATGAAAAACGAAATGGTAATAACATGAAAACGATAGTAATGAAGCCGATGTAACAGACAGACAAAAAGCAAGTATTATACAAGAATATATATGCATGGTTTATTATATAATTATTGATGAAATGTGTTTGTGAGCTGGGGTGTTCGCGTGAAAATGGTAACATTGGCTACGATAGACGAGTTGATCTATCGTATTGAGCGTGGTATGTGACATATGCGACTAGTTACTGACTCTCTGTGATCTTGGTTTATTCCAAGCGCCAGCACTGGCAATGTCAATAGGAACGGGTGTTTTCCGCGTTTTTTTAATACATAATCCCTACCCAGGATAGCTTCGGCTTTATGTGATGTGTTCTAATCAGAAGTAATAGAACATGCACAGTTTTAAGAAACAGAACCACGCTATACTACATACTATAATAATGGCAAAATATTGGGTAGAAGTCTTCGTTATTGTTGACGAATTATCGGTCACTGCAAATTATAAAAATATAAACAGAGGATTTGGAGATCTATCGGACGGAAGTCTCCCATTTGGAATATATCCAGCACTAACGATGGGAATGGATCAGAACCACGATATATAAAGAAGATCAGAAGATAGTAACAGCAGTCTTTGGATATATACACAATTGAAACCTTCGCTGGTTAGATTTTCACTTTTTATTTCTTAAATATAACAATTGTTTTGCCAACACAGCGGCTTCTTCAGATGTTGAGTACATAGACCGAGTCTATGTAGACTGAGTAGACTTACTATGTAGATTGAGTCTATGTACTCAACATCTGAACAAGCCACTGTGTTAAACATAACAATTGTTTCGCCAACACAGTGGCTTCTTCAGATAGTACATAGAATGAGTCTATGTACTCAATATCTGAAGAAGTCATTGTATTAAACATAACATTGTTTCTCCAACACAGTGGCTTCTTCAGATGTTGAGTACATAGACTCAGTCTATGTACTATCTGAGGAAGCCACTGTGTTGGCGAAACAATTGTTATGTTTAACAAATAAAAAGTGAATATCGAACCAGCGAAGGTTTCAATTTTGTATGAATATTTTCATCAAGTAACGGCCCAGTCGATTCAGAACAGTCTTTGGATTTCTTCTGAAGAATCTGATGGGATGATCGGCGAAACATCCAAGACTCCTTCGTTGGACGACGACAAAGCATAATCCGGAAGAAACTACACTTCAATAAAAAGCGTTATCGAAAAACGAATGTGCCATTAAAACAGCCGTTGTGGACCTTCGAATATATTTACAAAAACTTGCATTAACGACGAATTCGGCACGGTTACCTAGCAGATTTCTCCGGCATGACGAGGCGTTGCGCTACGGCAATGCCATATCGCCCTGTACACGCTTTTTACCGGAATCCATCTATATACCAATCAGGTTTTTCTGTCGATATTCATTACGGTATTCGGACGACATCTAGCTTCCGCTAGTCCTCGATATGTGCCGTCTTTTTTTCTTCTTCTTTCTCTTCGCCGGGCCGCCGTCTTCGCACTCGTCGACGAGTGCAAATCGCGAGTGACGGCATGCGGCATATTCGTATTACGCGTACCCTGTGCATTTCGCATTTCAGTGGAGATGCTGCCGGGTCATCATATCATATCGCCGAGATGCGACAGACGCATCGGCCTGTGAAATTACATAGCTACGGGGTTGGCTAGCACCCCATACGTGGGGCCGCCGCCGGGGCCATATTTTACCGGTCTTATTTTTACCACGTAGCATTTCCGTAATGACGGCCAACTGGGATGGAACGGAAAATATGGTCGCGATACAACCGATTTAAATGAATAAGTGTGTACAGAGTGTTCCAGTTTTGTAGCCGAAATGTGGGAGACTGTAGCGGATATAAGAGCCCAAGCCCATAATTTTACAATTAATATATTGAAAGAAAAGTAATAACACTCTCAAAACTATTTTATTAAAGAAAAATATTATGATGTGTCAATAACAAGTTTGTTAATACAAAACATTAAGATTCGCGGTTCAGAATAGTTCGACCGCTTCATCAAAAATGTATTACTTCACCTTTATCAACAATAACAGCTTTAATTCTGGCAGTCGTTATATCTACCAGCTTAGCGCACTCTTCAGCAAGCGTGCTGTCCCAAATTTCTTGCAATTTGGTGCGTATCGTTAACTGAACGGGCTGGATGTTTGCGCAACTGTTTTTTCATTTTATGCCACAATGTTTCTATTGGCGAGAGATCTGGACTGCTAGCAGGCCATTCCATAACAGGGACATTATGTTCTGTAAACCAAGCTTTGACAGTTTTTGCTGTATGCTGACACGCAGCACCATCCTGTTGGAAAACGTACTGCGCGTCAGTGCCTTGCCATATTTGTATTGACGGCAATAAACTGTCTGTCAAAACTTATTTATATTTTTCTGCTGTCACAGTACCATCTACGAAACGCAATTTCCCTACGCCCATGCCACTCATATACCCCCAGATCGCGATCGTAAGAAACGCAGGGAACTTTGTTCTAACATTGCACTAAATTACAGTGATTTGGGTTGCTCGAAAACCACAAGGAAGAACAAAATTTAAAGGACGCTTTGAATCTTCCTTGTTTTTTTCGAGCTATCCAAATCATTGTATTCTAGTTCTATGTTAGAACAAAATATGGTAAATTTCGCCAGGTAATTCAGCTCCCGTCGACGGTATATAGCCGGGGCTTAGCTGTTGTGGCTTAATTTGTTTAATCTTCAATGTTTAAGGAACCTACAGATGGACTGGAGTATAAGCCTCCACATTACGGCATCGTATTTGATTTATTTGTCAATGACAGTTATTCAATAAAAATTTAATCTCAATAGCAATGTTATAACTATGGCGTGGAACTTTGTCACTGCGCTGTATGTTAAAGAAAAGTTATTGAAAAATTAAAAATGAACTTGAGATTCACCGCTTTCCCAGACTCTTCGTTTTGATAGGCACCGGTTCGGTTCTGCATCCCGACCTCATTCAATTGTTGCTGGTTTCCAATTTTTTCCCCGCCATAAACCGGGCGAGGTAATGAATTTAAAACTCAGAACGTCTGGCATTCGGGTCACGCGTAAATATCACTTAAATAGGAGTTATACGTCGACGGGGGCGGCAGAGGGTGAAATCGGAAAGTTTGAACTTAAAGCAGAGATGATACCCATTTCGTTTTATACTCAGATTACGTTAAAACCCCCACAATGCCGGGGTGCGCATACCTAATGGAGGTATTGCCTAGCTGGAAGGCCTATTGAAATATGCGCCGTAAGATTATCCTTTTTGGGACTATCGGGCTTTTTCCGGAAGGAAATTGGTAGGCGATTTGTGGGGGCTCGAAAGACACTGCCGGGTTGTCTTTGCAAATAAGAATGTAGAGCTGGAATGGATTTATGTAAGAGTGTCGCAGATTAGGTTATTTTCATAAGGATTTCCTTATTTGGAACAGGGTATATACAAGTTCTGTCACAATCAATTAAAACTACTTGGCTATAATTGCTTTAAATGTTGCTGAGGTATTTTTCGAGTGGGATTCACAGCAAATTGACGTCAAATGGGATTGTTCTCGATGCCTTAGCCTTCGTTTGATATTTTTCTTTGAATATAGTCTTCTTTTTCTTCCTCTAAGTTAATCAATGGTATTGTGGATTCATCAAATTTCCTTATACCATGATTTTGAAGGAAATGGCAGATCTTGAATAATGGAAACCAGTATGACTTAAGTATTCCAAATTCATTACAATTTTTGGTACAAGTCAGCGTCCAATAATTTAAAAGGTGAAACTTTGGTTTAAAGGGTTCTTTGGAACCCATACTTCTCCAGGTTCACTTCAATCACTCGGTTATCCAGGTTCACTTCAATCACTCAAGAATATCGTTTAAGAGACGTATATCTGTGTGCAGAGTATGAGGTGGGGGTAAAGAAGTCGATGGCAGCACTAGCAGTGGACACAAGTTGCATTAAAGTAGGCTGTCAGGTCATATGTGTGTTTGCAAAAGTTAATTCGTAAACCAATATAAAGATGGCCCGTTATAGTTATTATGTTGTAAATTGCGATAATACCGGAAGAAATAGTGAATGCAAATTTTATATATTTCCTACGGCAGCTTGGAAATTAGAACAATGGAAGAAATGGATAGAAATGGACAAAGAGGGGTTTACTAAGAAGTAGCTTATTGATATTACTTCTGGAGGCTTTATTTCATTTAAGTATATGGTAAAGTGGTAGGTGGAAGTGATTCACAAATGACTGCAGAATCTGGATTATTTGGAAGATGGCGACATTATTTTGACGGACAAAGGGTTTCCACGACTAAGACGAGTTTTGGACGAAGCTGCGGAAGCAAGCGAGAATAGTTATACCACACTTGGACAAAAGTGAATTTTCCAGAGAGGAAACTCAAGAAACTTACAATATTGCACGTGTCAGAATTCCTGTCGAGAGAATAATGCAAGGACTAAGAAGTTATCAGATTTTAAATAAAATTGCGACTTATTTATTTAACCACGTTGATGCCACTGTATATATTTGTTGTGGATTGGTAAATCTACAACCCCCAATAAATAATGAAAGAAATAATAAAAAATAAACATTTATTATGAATAATCAAAGTTACTTCTTATAATTCTTTATAAACTTTTCTTCTTATTTATTTATATTTATTCTTATTTATTTGGTATTACATAAAATCTATATTAAATTGCCTACATCTTTTCCAGTGAAACTTTGTTTTTCATGTTTCACATTATTGCTACCAGCAGGAGTATTTTGAACACTATTTCCAAATACAACTTTTGGAAATAGTGTTCAAAATAAAAGATTTCACTACATAATATTGCATTTTTTATGAAACCTTCATCCCTTTATCGAAAGAAAACACTTATTAAGGTCTTTGCCCACGAAACTTGACGTAGTACAATTAAATCTAATACGATTTTACGTGCAATTTTAATATTGCCAATTAAAGTTACCCCAAAAATTGTAATTCAATAGACGAAAGAAAGTACAAGAAAGCACTGAACTGTCTATATACTCGAAACCATACCCCCAAGAGCGGCAACTTCAATTATCAATCCTTCACGCAACGTTGCCAGATTTCGCGGTGCGAATAAATCGTTTCCCATATGAAATAAATCATATCAACGATAGTTCTCCCCGCATTATTAACGAGACGTTCCCGGGCAGTACTAGACGCGGCGTTAAGGATGCTAATGACGGGTGGGTATATCTAATGCCTATTGTTCTACCATGGCATTACAACAACAGGCGAGAGCGGTACGCGTATACCTGGGGCTGTCCGCAGAGCATTAAATATGGAATAACATGGCTTTTGTCGGCCCGGGCCGTTCGGATCGCACCCCCGCCGAGTTGTTGATAGATTTGTTTTTTATTTTATTACGGGTCGATACCTTCTCCCGTCCCCGATGAGTCGTAAGTACTTTCATGGCGTACAGACGTGGGATGGAAACGGTGAGGATGGTGATTGATGTTGCGGAAATCGCGTGGATCGCGTGAGTGTTGAGTGTGCGATTTCGATTAGATTTCGGAAAAGTGTTCTGATTTGCCATATGATTTTGTAACATAGCAGTACCCTCGATGCAGGGGCGGCTGGTGTATAGGTGCTGCAGAGCTGCAGAACTGCCAAAAAAATGAGATATTTGTATATTTTCGCGACATAATAATTACTAAAATTTATTAATATAATAATTTGGTTAGTTGGTGCAGCTAACCAAATTATTGCGTTAAAGTCGCATTCTGCCCGCCGTGCTCTATGGAGTAGTAGACCAGATGGATTATCTGGGTCTCTACGCGAGCGCGTCGCGGTACATTGAACTGGACCACACGAGGTAGTTCTCAGCATGGCTCGGCACACCCGTCCTCCCCCTCAACTCCCGCGACAATCGACACTTGGCGCTCGTAAGTGCGCGAATTTACACGGTCAGTGAGCTGTATTTTTTCCAGCTAAGGCAACATCAGTGAATGTTTACTCCTTCCTACTCCTCGGGCGGGCGTAAGTCGTACCTATTTCGTATTTCGTGTTAATTTGAGATTTTAAATACTGTTTTGTGAATTTGTGTAGTGATTTATTGTACTAATTATTAATATTTATATACTGTGACAGTGACAATGGATTTAGTTTATAATTTAGTTCATGTGAAGCGATTTTTTAAATACTCTTATGAAGAAAAAACTGATTTAAAAAACAATGATAGGCCATTGCCCGATATTGTTATTGAGACTGCAGGTGTTAGCCGCGGAAAAGCATATAAACGTCAATTTAATAGAGACATTTATTCGAAGAACAATTGGATTTGTGGGTGCAACAAAAAAATGCGTTATTTTGTTTTCCTTGTTTACTTTTTGGCGGTGATAAAGCATGGACGGAGGTAGGGGTGACAGATTTGGTACACTTAACTGAAAAAATGAAAAAGCACGACAACTCCAAAAGCCATCTACGTAATACAATGGAATTAGCTTTATTAGGAACAACTAATATTAAAGCGCAGCTAGATTCAGCTTATTGGATAAATGTGCAAAAGCATAATGATAATGTGACAAAAAAGAGATACGTTTTGTCAAAAATTATAAACTGCATAAAGTTTTGTGGGGCCTGAAATCCGGGGATATTTCGTGGTTTGATAATTTTTTCTGCTGAGCTTGATGTAACTTTAACCGAGGATCTACAAAATGCTTCAGTATTTAAGGGAACCTCTAAACAAATACAAAATGATCTTTTAGACTGTATATTAAAAGTATGTCATGAAGAAATAATTAAAGAAATGAACAAACCTTCATTTTTGGCAGTTATGGCAGACGAAACAACTGATGTATCTGTAAAAACTCAGTTAGTGGTAGTTTTAAGATATATTCTCGATGGTGAACCGATTGAACGTTTTTGGACATACCTGAAACCTACAAAATGTGACGCTGAAACTCTTTCGGAAAATATTTTAAGTGTTATAGACCCTCTAGTAGAAAATTCACCTTACAAGCCTTTTCTCTTAACCAAAGAATATGACGGCAAAATGAATGTTCTTCAAAAAGGTATTAAATTCCCAAAATTTTTCTTGTGAAAGTCTATATTTTTGTATAAACGGATTTTACATAAAAGTTCTGAAGTATCAGGAAAACGCGTGACCTTGAAAATTTTCAAAATTTTCGTCTGCGGCGCAATTTTTTTGCGGCCCCTACGGCGCCAGTAGTTTGGATACGTTTGAAATTTGCACGCGAGCGGCCAATACCCTAGGATCGGCCCTGTGCAGAACACCCGTTTCATTTCATCACGAGCCGCCACTGCCTCGATGTATTATTTTATTGGTATCAAATAAAGCGCAGTGTATTTGTTTAGTTCTTATGATCCTTCTATTAGCTTCTTTTCGATTTTATTTTGTTCTTTTTTCCCAATTGCATAATTATCAAATTTTAGAAGCCTCACAAACATTTGTCTGTGATATATACTCGTATTTAGCAGATAAGTTATCATAATTGGTATACTTTCCACTACTTACTGAGGACTATCGGCTCAATTTTGTATCTCTAAATGGGTCGCCTCATGCAAATATGTTCCAAAATCAGCTTTGAAACAGGCTCACAGAACAATCCCTCTCAATTTTGGTCATATCTGAATAATATTCGTAATATTTCAACAACTTCTAACTCAATGAATTTTCAAGAAAGATGTAACTGGCCCTCAAGAGATAGTCGATTTATTTGTCTCTTTGTTCGAATCGATATTTATTCAATCAGTGGATTATGATTTATCGAATGAATCTATAGAAAATGTTAACATGCCTCTCTATCGCTTCCTAATATAAAAGAGGGAGAAGTTATTGAAGCACTAAAAAAATTCAAATCTAAAATGACAACTGGTTCAGATGAAATTTCATCATTTTTATTTTAAGGAGCAATTTTAAAAAATGCAGATTGAAGCTCCAAGTTTCTAGTTTTCAGATCTTGAAATTTTTTTTACCATTAGCATCTGTTGAGTAATCATAAGAAAATCATTAGAAAAATAAATTCCAAATCTTTGCTTGCTTTTGAAAAGGACTACGGACTTCAATAACTTGTTTTTAGTAATTTCATCATAAAGCTTTTTAGATAATCTTATCCTCTTTGATTTGAATGGTCTACAAGCCTTGTGCGATAGTTTTTCAGTGAGTTATCGTCGTTCAAAGCAAAGAAATAAGTTTTTTTTTGCAAAAAAAATTGTCTCATTTTTTTGCTTACAATAATTGACATTTCTTGATAAAAAAATATAGATTATTGCTAAAAAAACATTTTCAGCCTGAAAAGTGATTAAAAAATAAAAAATTCGTCCTTTAATTGATTTTTAGCTAAAACGACAAATTTATTCATTCCGAACACAATGAAAAAAAAAATCGCAGCGCTTTGAGATTTTCAGGAAGTCCCTCGACCTGTTGAAAGGCAAGCAAAAATTTGTAATTTTTTTCCCCATGGTTTTCTTACTCCAGGTGATAATGTTCATAAAGGTAACCTTCATGTTCCTAGATTGTCTGTACGTAACATAAATGTTTTTTATCTCACAACTCCTAAAACTGACGTACTTTTGTTTTCACCAATACATAAAATTTGTATAGATTTTCAAATAATCACAGAATAGGGTAGATATTTGCATCTCTATTCGCACAGACGTACATACGTAATGCTGTATTGTATAATATTAATGTTCAATGTTTCAAAAATAGTTTTATTGTAGATTTTGCTATTATTTAACTTTAGGTATATGTATATGTTTTGTGTTAAGTTTTTCCAATTCTATAATAATCTTTGACTGTTGAATGGTGTCTATAAATAAATAAAGAAATAAATATAAACGCAGAAAACATGGTTCGACAAAAACAGGTTGCACGATAGTGATGCTGCAACTGTAGCGCAGTAATCTAGCTAGTTCAAGATTGCGTAAACTAATGAATGTTTCAAAGCGTGAAAACAATCGTAATAACAAAATAATATCGGGAGAATAAGGAGCTGGTTCCGAGTGAAAAATCTGTTCAGCAAAACTTGTATAGTGAAAGAAAACTTTGTTGATATCTGTGACTTCATAACAACTTCCATATACTGAGGTATTCCGTCAAAATGCGGTGTATAGTTACTGTAGAAATTTCCAGTTTGAGGGAAATTTCAAGGATTAGTCTAGCTTTTTGTTATGTTAGTAGATTTTTCACAAGAACAACAGCTCGATCCTTGCAGATTTTTTGCTGACGATACATGCCGACCTGTCTAATGTTCTCACGAATTGTTTGTGGGTATTAAGTGGCTCTTTATGTGATAAGATTCAAGTTATAGTAAGGAAGATGAAAGAAAGCCTGACTTTCCCCTTTTAGGAGGGCGTCGTCAGTACAGGAAATGTCATGCAATATTCTTGTAAGGTCTCTCAGGGTTCATTAACTTGGATGACTCCTGGGGTATATGTCGCAAACAAAAGGGAAAAAACGTCAACGTCGACGACGTGTTTTCCTAAGCGAGATACGGGCCGATACGGAAAATAACGCCGCATCTCTACGGCTATCAGGCAATCTCAACAGCAGTTGATTGAAGGAGCAGCGTCGGTCGGCATGACGGCCAAAAATTGTGCGTTCCTAATTTCACGCCGCGTTGTAAAAAATAACACTTAAATTAGCTGTCGATCTTCTCGAATGGGGCCCTATTTCGTTGCTCTTTTTTATCTTCGGTGTTTGGTTATTAAAAATATATTGGAATTCGTTGGTGGAATGCAGAGCGTTCCGTTACGCGCCTTAGTTTTCTGATATGTCATCGTGGCCGGGCGAAAACGCCGTACTTTTCCCATATATCGTCCGTCGCCACGGAGCCGATCCGACACTTCTCTCGCCTCGACGAGATCGGCCTGTTTCGAACTTGGCTCTAACTGTCTGTTAATCGTTTTCGAAATGGAATAAACAATTCAAAAGATATTTGGTTGTTTGTGTTGGGTGAGAACGGGCGCTGGCTAAATAGAAAAATATGGAGAAAGGTGAAGAAAAACACCCTGTAGAAAAGATAAATGTACGGTTAATGTTTTCTTTTTATAACGACTACCTTATGTGTATATGTAAAGGGTCTTTCAATAAGGACGCTCGATTTTTAAATGTAAATGAAACATGTTGTTTGTGAAATATCCAGTCGGTTTGGTTTTATTTGAAAGAATACTTCATGGTATTAAGTATGAAATATAACGTCGTGCAAATGTCCACCGCGGCTTTGTTTGGTGGCACGTATTCGGGAGGATCAATTTTCGAGGACTTTGTCGCACAAATCTGGCTGAATTTGCTGGATGGCATTCGTCATGTTGACTTTGAGGGCATCAATTGTTTGCCTCAACCTGCGACTTAACATAGTCCCAAAGGAAGAAGTCTAAAGGCGTCAAATCGCACGATCTCTGTGGCCAGTACACGTCGCCGCTGCGCGAGATAACCATGCCCTCAAATCGATCGTGCAGAATGTCCATCGTGGCATGCGCTGTGTGGCACGTAGCGTCGTCCTGTTGGAGCTACATGTCGTCGGTATCCATATTATCCAGTTTAGTCCACAAGAAGTTGCTTATCATCGATCTGTAGCGCTCGCCGTTGACGGTATGGCAAGGCTAGTTATGTTTTAGACTAAGTACGAACCGACCAGACCAAAATCCGCACCAAACAGTGACTTTTTCGGGGTGCATTTGGTGCTGGCGTATCTCGTGTGGATTGGTATCGTCCCAAATCCAACAATTTTGCTCATTCACATATCCATTCATCCAAAATGGGCCTCGTCGCTAAAGATCATTTCTTTGGCGAAATTTGAGTCAATTTCCAACTGCTCCAGAGTCCAATCAGCGAACACGTGGCGTTGTCTATGGTCGTTTACCTTAAGTTCCTGGGTCAGTTGGATTTTATATGGATGTAGACCCAAGTTCCGACGCAAAATTCGCAAAGTTGAAGTCACAGAAAGGTCAAGGTTCTTGTGAACGAGGAGAAATTGACTGTCTCGTGCTTTCCCGTACAATTTCACGGACAGCAGCGATGTTTCCAGCAAACCTTGATCTGTACCGAATATCGAAGCTAGGAAGAGCCTACTAAGGGCGTGATAATTTTTTTAAATTGTCTTCCGTAAAAATGTATTTTTGTCATAAAAAAATGTTTAGCGCCTCTAAAAAAATAATAGAGCAGTTTTACCTAAGGGTGACTTAGTAGAAGTTCTTAGAGTTATTTATCGTGAATGTGGAGGTTGGCAAATGATGAATAAATACTAAGGGATATGATGCTTTTTTTTTATTTTTTTCTCTGAAAATCATAACTGTTTCATTGAGAAATTCATAGCGTCTGCAAAAACATTAATGGGGTGGTTTTGTTTTGATGGTAACTTAGTAGAGCTTCTAAGGGTTGTTTGTAGTGAATTTCGACATTGGGAAAAGTCTAGTGGGTGTATGGTGAATTTTTTCGTCATTTTGTTCCCGCAAATCTTCTACTTTTTGTATAAAAAAATTTGTAGCACGCGTAAAAAATTATTAGGACGATTTTGTCTTTAGGGTGACTTAGTAAGTAGTAACTCTAAGGGTTGTTTGCTTTGAATATCGGGGTTGACGAAAGCCTACTGGGGGCGCGGGCGAATGAATGAATGTTCTGATGAATTACAGAACAATTCATCAGAATTGTTCTGTAATTTACTTCTCTAAAAATCTTGTACTTTTTAAATAATTCGTAGAGCGTGAAAAAAATTAAAAGGGTAGTTTTATTTTCCGGGTAACTTAGCTCTAAGGGTTGTCTATACTAAATATCGAGGCTAGAAAGTCTACTGAAGGCCACACCTTCAATAGACTTTTTATTAAATTTTTTCCCCCAATAATCATGATCAAGTTCTATGAGCGGCTATGATCAAATGAAAGCATATGATGAACAGTTATGATCCATCCGATCAACGGTGATGAACGAGTGAGAGCATCCAATGAACATTATAGGCAATTGAGAACGGTTATCATAGAGTGAGAGCATTCGATGAACGGTTGTAATCGATTAGGTCAAATGAGAGCCGCCTATGAATGTTATGCTTTAGTGAGAGCATCTGATGAACGTTATAGTCGAGTGAGAGTTCTCTATGTACGATCACGATCGAAAGAATATCCGATGAACGGTTTTTCGAGTGAGATGATTCGATGAACGATTTTAATCGTGTGGGAGCATCCAATGTAGCTTATGATCTAATGAGAGCCTCCGATGAACGTTATGCTCTACTGAGAACATCCGACGAACTGTTATGATTCACTGAGACCCATACAATGAGCGTTATGATCGAGTGAGAGTATCCTATGAGAGTTATGGTCGAGCGAAAGCATTCGATGAACGGTTATGATCGAGTGAATGCATCCGATGAACGGTAGTGATCGAGCGAGAGTATTCTATGAACGAATATGTTCGAGTGAGAACATCCGATGAATAGTTATGATCGAGTGAATGTATGTGCTGAACATTATCATCGAGTGAGGACATCCAATGAACAGCTATGATCGTGTGAGTATATTATTGTATTAGTTAGGGGTAGTATTTCTCCATATTCTCCGGTTTCAAAATAGTGGGCAGTAAGGTATAGAACACTATTTTTATGAACTGCTAATACGATTCAACAATTCTCGTGTCTGTTTTACGTGTAAATTGTAAAGACCACTCCCTGCACTCTGTGACTTCTGCTCTCTTTAGTCGCGCGCGAGACAAGGCACGCGCCTTGTCTATTTGCCTTGTCTGGTCCACATGTTGCGAATTACTTACTGTCTACAATTTTGAAACCAGACTATAGTTAGTGAATGCGTGTATTTGGGTTATACTAACAAATGGGTTATACTACTAATTATTTTAGATTTTTAGTTTATATTGTATATTGTTTTCTCTTTAAGTTTTTTATTCCTCATAGTATAAGTGTAGAAAAAAGAAAACAAGAGAGTTTCGGTTAATATTTTTATTAAAATGTTCTTATAAAATACATCATAAGAGAAAATAAACAATAAGTAGTAATAGTAAATTATAAATAAACAATAATAATAGTAGAATAGTAAGTAAATTATTGATAACAATTTATAATTTTTTAAA
Source organism: Rosalia funebris (assembly GCA_037954035.1). Taxonomy (NCBI): domain Eukaryota; kingdom Metazoa; phylum Arthropoda; class Insecta; order Coleoptera; family Cerambycidae; genus Rosalia; species Rosalia funebris. The sequence goes on along the minus strand of JAZFAV010000003.1, from coordinate 24,117,177 downwards.
CGTTGATAACAATTTATAATTTTTTAAACGTTAACATAATTTTTCTGACATCAATTGTGGACAATTGTGGATGGTTGATTAGATCCAATAGATGGTTATGATCGAATGAGCATCCGATGAAAGTTATGATAGAGGGAGAATATCCCATGAACGTGGTAGTCGAATAAAATCATTCAGTGAATGACTCAGAACATCTGATGAATGGCTATGATTGCATGAGGACTTTTGATGAACGGTTATGATAAAATTAAAGCACTAAATAAACGATGCGATCGAGTGAGAGAATAAAATGAAGATTATGATCAAGTGAGGGCATCCGATCAATGAATACAACCGAGTGAGAACATCCGATGAACATTATGACCAAGTAAGCGCATCCGATGAGTGGCTATGAAAGAATGAAATCATACGATTGGTCGACCCTTAAGGGCCGAGTGAAATCATGAGATGAACGGTTATGCTCGGTGGTTATTATCGAATTAACGCATCCGATGGGTCGATTCATTAGGATCGAATGAGAGCATCCGATGAACTGTTATCGTCGAGTAAAAGCATCTTATGAATGCTATGATCGAGATAGAGCACCCGATGAATGGATACGATCGAGTGAGCATGAGCATCTCATGAACGGTTATGATTGAACGAAAGTATACGATCAACGGTTATAATCGAGTGCAAGCATCCGATGAACTGTGATGATCGAGTGAAAGCATCCGATGAACGCTCATAATCTAGTGAGAACATCCGATTAACGGTTATGGTCGAGTGAAAGTATCCAGTAAACGGTTATGATCGGGTGAGAGCAATCCGATGAACGTTATGGTCGAATATGAGTATCCGATGAACGGATATGATCTTGTAAGAGTATCCGATGAACAGTGTGATCGAGTGAAAGTATCAAGTGAACGATTATGATCGAGTAAGAGTTTCCGGTTAACGTTATGGTCGAGTGAGGGCATCCGATGAACGGTTATGATCGAGTGAAAGCATCCAATCAACGATTATAATCGAGTTACCAGTATTCGATGAACGTTATGGTTCAGTAAAGGTTATTATCGAGTGAAAACATCCAATAAATGATTATGATAGAATGAGATTATCTCATGAACGTTACGGTTGAGTGAAAACATCTCTTGGGCGGTAATGATGGAGTGAAAGCACCGGATGAACGGTTAGGATCGAGTGAAAGCATCCAATGAACGGTTATCATCCAGTGAAAGCATTCGATGAACGTTATGGTCGAGTGAGAGCATCCGATGAATGGATATGATCTAATGAGAGCATTCGACTAACGTTATGAACGAGTGAGAGCATTCTATGAACCAATATGATCCAGTGAGAGCATCCCATGAACGGTTTTGAATGATGAAATCATCCCATGAACGGGTATGATCGAATGCAGGCATCCGATGAACTTTATGGTTTAGTGAAAGCATCCGATGAATGGTTATCATCGACTGAAACCATCCGATGAATGGCTATGATCCAGTGAAAACATTCGATGAACGTTATGGTCGAGTGGGAGCATCCGATGAATAGATATGATCCAGTGAGAGCCTCCGATAAATATTTATGATTGAGTGAAAGCATCCCATGAGCGGTCATGATCGAGTGAGAGTATCTGATGAACGTCACGGTTGAGTGATAGCATACGATGAACGGTTGTAATCGAGTCAGGGCACTCTATGTACAACTATGATCGAGTGAAAACATCCGACGAACGATTATGATGGAGTGAAAGCATCCAATGAATGGATATGATCGAGTGAGAGTATCCGATGGACGGTTATGATCGAGTGAGGGCAACCAATAAACGTTTATGATCGAGTAAGAGTATCCGATAAACGTTATGGTTGAGTGAAAGCATCCGATGAACGGTTATGATCGAGTGAAAAGATTCGATGAACGATTATGGTACAGTGAAAGCATTCGATGAACATTATGGTCGAGTAAGAGTAATCAATGAACTGATATGATCCAGAGAGAGCATCCGATGAACGATTGTGATCGAGTGAAAGCATCTAATGAACGGATATAATCGAGTGAGGGTATCCCATGAACGGTTATGATATAGTGAAAGTATCCGATGAACATTATGGTCGAGTGAGAGCATCCGATGAACGAATATGGTCCAGTGAGAGAACCCAATGAACGGTAATGATGGAGTGAGAACATCCCGTAAACGGTTATGATAAATTTAAAGTATCCGATGAAACTTATGGTAGAGTGGAAACATTCGGTGAACGGTTATGATCGAGTGAAAATATCCAATGAACGGTTATGATCGAGTGAGAGTATCCGATATCCGATCCGATGGTCGTTATTATGAGTGAAAGCACCCGATGAGCGTTATGGTTCAGTGAAAGCATCCTATTAACGATCTTCATCGAGTGAAAGCACCCGGAGAACGGTTAGGACCAAGTGAAAGCATCCGCTGAACGGTTATGATCCAGTGAAAGCATCCGATGAACGTTATGGTCAAGTGTGAGCATCTGATGAACGTTATGGTTCAGTGAAAGCATCCAATGAACGGTTATGATCGACTGAAAGCATCCGATGAACGGTTAGAATCAAGTGAAAGCTTCCCATGAACGGCTTTGATCGAGTAAGAGTATCCGATGAATGTTATGGTTGAGTGAAAGCATCCGATGAATGGTTATGATCGAGTGAAAGCATCCGATGAACGTTATAGTCGAGTAAAGGCATCCGATGAACGTTATGGTCGAGTGAGAGTATCCAATGAACGTTATGGATTAGTGGAAGCACCCGATGAACGGTTATGATCGAGTGAAAGCATCCGATGAACGGTTATGATACAGTGAAACATCCGATGAACGTTATGGTCAAGTGAGAGCATCCGATGAACGTTATGGTTGAGTGAAAGCATCCGATGAATGGTTATGATCGAGTGAAATCATCCGATGAGTGGTGATGATCAAGTTAAAGCATCCGATGAAAGGTTAGGATCAAGTGAAAATATCCCATGAACGGTTATGATCCAGTGAGAGTATCCGATGAACGTTATGCTTGAGTGAAAGCATCCGATGAACGGTTACGATCGAGTGACAGCAGCCGATGAACGATATGGTCGAGTGAAAGCATCCGATGAACGTTATGGTCGAGTGAGAGCATCCGATGAACGTTATGGTTCAGTTAAAGCATCGGATTAACGGTTATGATCGAGTGAAAGCATCCTATGAATGGTTATGATCGGTTGAAAGTATCCGATGAAAGGTTAGGATTAAGTGAAAGCATCTAATGAACGGTTATGATCGAGTGAGAGTATCCGATGAACGTTATGCTTGAGTGAAAGTATCCGATGAACGGTTACGATCGAGTGACAGCAGCAGATGAACGTTATGGTCGAGTGAGAGCATCCGATGAACGTTATGGTCGAGTAAAGACACCCGATGAATGGTATGGTCGAGCGAGAGTATCCGATGAACGTTACGGATTAGTGAAAGCACCTGATAAACGGTTATGATCGAATGAAAACATCCGATGAACGGTTAGGATCACGTGAAGGCATCCAATGAACGGTTATGATCGAGTGAGAGTATCTGATGAACGTAATGCTTGAGTGAAAGCATCCGATGAACGGTTACGATCGAGTGACAGCAGCCAACGAACGATATGGTCGAGTGAAAGCATCCGATGAACGTTATGGTCGAGTGAGGGCATCCGATGAACGTTATGGTTCAGTGAAAGCATCCAATGAACGGTTATGATCGACTGAAAGCATCCGATGAACGGTTAGAATCAAGTGAAAGCTTCCCATGAACGGCTTTGATCGAGTAAGAGTATCCGATGAATGTTATGGATTAGTGGAAGCACCCGATGAACGGTTATGATCGAGTGAAAGCATCCGATGAACGGTTATGATACAGTGAAACATCCGATGAACGTTATGGTCAAGTGAGAGCATCCGATGAACTTTATGGTTGAGTGAAAGCATCCGATGAATGGTTATGATCGAGTGAAATCATCCGATGAATGGTTATGATCAAGTTACAGCATCCGATGAAAGGTTAGGATCAAGTGAAAATATCCAATGAACGGTTATGATCCAGTGAGAGTATCCGATGAACGTTATGCTTGAGTGAAAGCATCCGATGAACGGTTACGATCGAGTGACAGCAGCCGATGAACGATATGGTCGAGTGAAAGCATCCGATGAACGATATGGTCAAGTGAGAGCATCCGATGAACGTTATGGTCGAGTGAGAGCATCCGATGAACGTTATGGTTCAGTTAAAGTATCGGATTAACGGTTATGATCGAGTGAAAGCATCCTATGAATGGTTATGATCGGTTGAAAGTATCCGATGAAAGGTTAGGATTAAGTGAAAGCATCTAATGAACGGTTATGATCGAGTGAGAGTATCCGATGAACGTTATGCTTGAGTGAAAGTATCCGATGAACGGTTACGATCGAGTGACAGCAGCAGATGAACGATATGGTCGAGTGAAAGCATCCGATGAACGTTATAGTCGAGTAAAGGCATCCGATGAACGTTATGGTCGAGTGAGAGTATCCAATGAACGTTATGGATTAGTGGAAGCACCCGATGAACGGTTATGATCGAGTGAAAGCATCCGATGAACGGTTATGATACAGTGAAACATCCGATGAACGTTATGGTCAAGTGAGAGCATCCGATGAACGTTATGGTTGAGTGAAAGCATCCGATGAATGGTTATGATCGAGTGAAATCATCCGATGAGTGGTTATGATCAAGTTAAAGCATCCGATGAAAGGTTAGGATCAAGTGAAAATATCCAATGAACGGTTATGATCCAGTGAGAGTATCCGATGAACGTTATGCTTGAGTGAAAGCATCCGATGAACGGTTACGATCGAGTGACAGCAGCCGATGAACGATATGGTCGAGTGAAAGCATCCGATGAACGTTATGGTCGAGTGAGAGCATCCGATGAACGTTATGGTTCAGTTAAAGCATCGGATTAACGGTTATGATCGAGTGAAAGCATCCTATGAATGGTTATGATCGGTTGAAAGTATCCGATGAAAGGTTATGATCGAGTGAGAGTATCCGATGAACGTTATGCTTGAGTGAAAGTATCCGATGAACGGTTACGATCGAGTGACAGCAGCAGATGAATGTTATGGTCGAGTGAGAGCATCCGATGAACGTTATGGTCGAGTAAAGACACCCGATGAATGGTATGGTCGAGCGAGAGTATCCGATGAACGTTACGGATTAGTGAAAGCACCTGATAAACGGTTATGATCGAATGAAAACATCCGATGAACGGTTAGGATCACGTGAAGGCATCCAATGAACGGTTATGATCGAGTGAGAGTATCTGATGAACGTAATGCTTGAGTGAAAGCATCCGATGAACGGTTACGATCGAGTGACAGCAGCCAACGAACGATATGGTCGAGTGAAAGCATCCGATGAACGTTATGGTCGAGTGAGAGCATCGGATGAACGTTATGGTTCAGTGAAAGCATCCAATGAACGGTTATGATCGACTGAAAGCATCCGATGAACGGTTAGAATCAAGTGAAAGCTTCCCATGAACGGCTTGGATCGAGTAAGAGTATCCGATGAATGTTATGGATTAGTGGAAGCACCCGATGAACGGTTATGATCGAGTGAAAGCATCCGATGAACGGTTATGATACAGTGAAACATCCGATGAACGTTATGGTCAAGTGAGAGCATCCGATGAAATTTATGGTTGAGTGAAAGCACCCGATGAATGGTTATGATCGAGTGAAATCATCCGATGAGTGGTTATGATCAAGTTACAGCATCCGATGAAAGGTTAGGATCAAGTGAAAATATCCAATGAACGGTTATGATCCAGTGAGAGTATCCGATGAACGTTATGCTTGAGTGAAAGCATCCGATGAACGGTTACGATCGAGTGACAGCAGCCGATGAACGATATGGTCGAGTGAAAGCATCCGATGAACGATATGGTCGAGTGAGAGCATCCGATGAACGTTATGGTCGAGTGAGAGCATCCGATGAACGTCATGGTTCAGTTAAAGCATCGGATTAACGGTTATGATCGAGTGAAAGCATCCTATGAATGGTTATGATCGGTTGAAAGTATCCGATGAAAGGTTAGGATTAAGTGAAAGCATCTAATGAACGGTTATGATCAAGTGAGAGTATCCAATGAACGTTATGGATTAGTGGAAGCACCCGATGAACGGTTATGATCGAGTGAAAGCATCCGATGAACGGTTATGATACAGTGAAACATCCGATGAACGTTATGGTCAAGTGAGAGCATCCGATGAACTTTATGGTTGAGTGAAAGCATCCGATGAATGGTTATGATCGAGTGAAATCATCCGATGAATGGTTATGATCAAGTTACAGCATCCAATGAAAGGTTAGGATCAAGTGAAAATATCCAATGAACGGTTATGATCCAGTGAGAGTATCCGATGAACGTTATGCTTGAGTGAAAGCATCCGATGAACGGTTACGATCGAGTGACAGCAGCCGATGAACGATATGGTCGAGTGAAAGCATCCGATGAACGATATGGTCAAGTGAGAGCATCCGATGAACGTTATGGTCGAGTGAGAGCATCCGATGAACGTTATGGTTCAGTTAAAGTATCGGATTAACGGTTATGATCGAGTGAAAGCATCCTATGAATGGTTATGATCGGTTGAAAGTATCCGATGAAAGGTTAGGATTAAGTGAAAGCATCTAATGAACGGTTATGATCGAGTGAGAGTATCCGATGAACGTTATGCTTGAGTGAAAGTATCCGATGAACGGTTACGATCGAGTGACAGCAGCAGATGAACGATATGGTCGAGTGAAAGCATCCGATGAACGTTATAGTCGAGTAAAGGCATCCGATGAACGTTATGGTCGAGTGAGAGTATCCAATGAACGTTATGGATTAGTGGAAGCACCCGATGAACGGTTATGATCGAGTGAAAGCATCCGATGAACGGTTATGATACAGTGAAACATCCGATGAACGTTATGGTCAAGTGAGAGCATCCGATGAACGTTATGGTTGAGTGAAAGCATCCGATGAATGGTTATGATCGAGTGAAATCATCCGATGAGTGGTTATGATCAAGTTAAAGCATCCGATGAAAGGTTAGGATCAAGTGAAAATATCCAATGAACGGTTATGATCCAGTGAGAGTATCCGATGAACGTTATGCTTGAGTGAAAGCATCCGATGAACGGTTACGATCGAGTGACAGCAGCCGATGAACGATATGGTCGAGTGAAAGCATCCGATGAACGTTATGGTCGAGTGAGAGCATCCGATGAACGTTATGGTTCAGTTAAAGCATCGGATTAACGGTTATGATCGAGTGAAAGCATCCTATGAATGGTTATGATCGGTTGAAAGTATCCGATGAAAGGTTATGATCGAGTGAGAGTATCCGATGAACGTTATGCTTGAGTGAAAGTATCCGATGAACGGTTACGATCGAGTGACAGCAGCAGATGAACGTTATGGTCGAGTGAGAGCATCCGATGAACGTTATGGTCGAGTAAAGACACCCGATGAATGGTATGGTCGAGCGAGAGTATCCGATGAACGTTACGGATTAGTGAAAGCACCTGATAAACGGTTATGATCGAATGAAAACATCCGATGAACGGTTAGGATCACGTGAAGGCATCCAATGAACGGTTATGATCGAGTGAGAGTATCTGATGAACGTAATGCTTGAGTGAAAGCATCCGATGAACGGTTACGATCGAGTGACAGCAGCCAACGAACGATATGGTCGAGTGAAAGCATCCGATGAACGGTTAGAATCAAGTGAAAGCTTCCCATGAACGGCTTTGATCGAGTAAGAGTATCCGATGAATGTTATGGATTAGTGGAAGCACCCGATGAACGGTTATGATCGAGTGAAAGCATCCGATGAACGGTTATGATACAGTGAAACATCCGATGAACGTTATGGTCAAGTGAGAGCATCCGATGAAATTTATGGTTGAGTGAAAGCATCCGATGAATGGTTATGATCGAGTGAAATCATCCGATGAGTGGTTATGATCAAGTTACAGCATCCGATGAAAGGTTAGGATCAAGTGAAAATATCCAATGAACGGTTATGATCCAGTGAGAGTATCCGATGAACGTTATGCTTGAGTGAAAGCATCCGATGAACGGTTACGATCGAGTGACAGCAGCCGATGAACGATATGGTCGAGTGAAAGCATCCGATGAACGATATGGTCGAGTGAGAGCATCCGATGAACGTTATGGTCGAGTGAGAGCATCCGATGAACGTTATGGTTCAGTTAAAGCATCGGATTAACGGTTATGATCGAGTGAAAGCATCCTATGAATGGTTATGATCGGTTGAAAGTATCCGATGAAAGGTTAGGATTAAGTGAAAGCATCTAATGAACGGTTATGATCGAGTGAGAGTATCCAATGAACGTTATGGATTAGTGGAAGCACCCGATGAACGGTTATGATCGAGTGAAAGCATCCGATGAACGGTTATGATACAGTGAAACATCCGATGAACGTTATGGTCAAGTGAGAGCATCCGATGAACTTTATGGTTGAGTGAAAGCATCCGATGAATGGTTATGATCGAGTGAAATCATCCGATGAATGGTTATGATCAAGTTACAGCATCCGATGAAAGGTTAGGATCAAGTGAAAATATCCAATGAACGGTTATGATCCAGTGAGAGTATCCGATGAACGTTATGCTTGAGTGAAAGCATCCGATGAACGGTTACGATCGAGTGACAGCAGCCGATGAACGATATGGTCGAGTGAAAGCATCCGATGAACGATATGGTCAAGTGAGAGCATCCGATGAACGTTATGGTCGAGTGAGAGCATCCGATGAACGTTATGGTTCAGTTAAAGTATCGGATTAACGGTTATGATCGAGTGAAAGCATCCTATGAATGGGTATGATCGGTTGAAAGTATCCGATGAAAGGTTAGGATTAAGTGAAAGCATCTAATGAACGGTTATGATCGAGTGAGAGTATCCGATGAACGTTATGCTTGAGTGAAAGTATCCGATGAACGGTTACGATCGAGTGACAGCAGCAGATGAACGATATGGTCGAGTGAAAGCATCCGATGAACGTTATGGTCGAGTGAGAGCATCCGATGAACGTTATGGTCGAGTAAAGACACCCGATGAACGTTATGGTCGAGCGAGAGTATCCTATGAACGTTATGGATTAGTGAAAGCACCTGATGAACCGTTATGATCGAGTGAAAACATCCGATGAACGGTTAGGATCACGTGAAGGCATCCAATGAACGGTTATGATTGAGTGAAAGTATCTGATGAACGTAATGCTTGAGTGAAAGCATCCGATGAACGGTTACGATCGAGTGACAGCAGCCAATGAACGATATGGTCGAGTGAAAGCATCCGATGAACGTTATGGTCGAGTGAGAGCATCCGATGAACGTTACGGTTCAGTTAAAAATCCGATTAACGGTTATGATCGAGTGAAATCATCCGATGAACCGTTTGGATCAAGTGAAAGCATCCAATGACCGGTTGTGATCGAGTGACAGTATCCGATGAACGTAATGGTTGAGTGAGAGCACCCGATGAACGTTATGGTCGAGTAAAGGCACCCGATGAACGTTATGCTCGAGTGAGAGTATCCAATGAACGTTATGGATTAGTGGAAGTAACCGATGAACGGTTATGATCGAGTGAAAGCATCCGATGAATGGTTATGATCGAGTGAAAGCATCCGATGAACGTTATGGTCGAATGAGAGCATCCAATGAACGGTTTGGATCAAGTGAAAGCATCCGATGAACGGTTATGATCAAGTGAAAGCATCCAATGACCGGTTGTGATCGAGTGAAAGTATCCGATGAACGTTATGGTTGAGTGAGAGTGAAAGCATCCGATGAATGGTTATGATCGAGTGAGAGCATCTGATGAACGGTTTGGATCAAGTGAGAGCATCCAATGACCGGTTGTGATCGAGTGAAAGTATCCGATGAACGTTATGGTCGAGTGAGAATATCCGATGAACGTTATGGATTATTGGAAGCACCCGATGAACGGTTATGATCGAGTGAAAGCATCCGATGAATGGTTATGATCGAGTGAAAGCATCCGATGAACGGTTAGAATCAAGTGAAAGCATCCCATGAACGGTTATGATCGAGTGAAAGTATCCGATGAAAGTTATGGGCGAGTGAGAGCATCCGATGAACGTTATGGTCGAGTGAAAGCATCCGATGAACGTTATGGTCGAGTGAAAGCATCCGATGAACGTTATGGTTCAGTGAAAGCATCTAATGAACGGTTATGATCGAGTGAGAGTATCCGATGAACGTTATGGTTGAGTAAAAGCATCCGATGAACGGTTAGGATCAAGTGAAAGAATCCAATGAACGGTTGTGATCGAGTGAGAGCATCCGATGAACGTTATGGTTCAGTGAAAGCATCTAATGAACGGTTATGATCGAGTGAGAGTATCCGATGAACGTTATGGTTGAGTAAAAGCATCCGATGAATGGTTATAATCGAGTGAAAGCATCCGATGAACGGTTAGGATCAAGTGAAAGAATCCAATGAACGGTTGTGATCGAGTGAGAGTATCCGATGAACGTTATGGTTGAGTGAAAGCATCCGATGAACGTTATGGTCGAGTGAGAGCATCCGATGAGCGTTATGGTTCAGTGAAAGCATCCGATGAACGGTTATGCTACAGTGAAGGCATACGATGAACGTTATGGTCGAGTGAAAGCACCCGATGAACGTTATAGTCGAGTGAGAGCATCCGATGAACGTCATGGTTCAGGGAAAGCACCCGATCAATGGTTAGGATTGGGTGAAAGCATCCGATGAACCGTTATGATCCAGTGAAAGCATCCGATGAACGGTTATGATCGAGTGACAGTATCCGATGGACGTTATGGTTGAATGAAAGCATCCGATGAACTTCCTCGATCATAACCGTTCATTGGATACTTTCACCTGATTATAACCGTTAATCGGATACTCTCATTCTATTCTAAGCGTTAATCGGATGCTTTCACTTCATCATAACCGTTCATCGAATGCTCTCACTCGATCATAACCGTCCATCGGATGCCTTCACTCGATCATAACATTTCATTAGGTGTTCTCACTCGATCACATCCGTTCATCGGATGCTTTCACTCTATCATATCCGTTCATCGGATACTCTCACTGGATCATAACCTTTCATCGGATGCTCTCATTCCATCCTAACCGTTCATCGGATGCTTTCATTCTATCATAGCCGTTCATCGGATGTATTCACTCAATCATAACCATTCATCGAATGCTCTCACTCGACCATAACGTTCGTCGAATATTTTCACTCGATGAGAACTATTCATCGGATACTTTCACTTGATCATAACCGTTCATGGGATGCATTCACTCCATCATAAACTTTCATCGGATGCCTTGACTGGATCATATTCGTTCATCGGATGCTCTCACTCGACCATAACGTTCATCGGATGCTTTCACTGTATAAAACCCGTTCATTGGATGCTCTTACTCGATCAAAACAGTTCATCGGATGTTTTCATTCGATAATAACAGTTCATCGAATGCTCTCGCTTGAACCTAACCGATCATCGGAAGTTTTCACTCGATCATAGCCGTTCATCAGGTGTTCATCACGTCCGTTAGTCGGATGCTTCACTCGATCATAACCGTTCATCGGATTCTTTCACTTGATCATAACAGTAAACTGGATTCTTTCACTCCGTCATATTCGTCATCGGATGCCTTCACTCGATCATTACCGTTCATGGGATGCTCTCACTCGATTATAAACGTTCATCGGATGCTCCCACTCTACCACAAACGTTCATCGGATGCTCGCACTCGACCACAAACGTTCATCGGATGCTTTCACTCCATCATAACCGTTCATCAGATGCTCCCACTCAATCTTATCCTCCTACTCAATCAGATGCTCTCACTCGTTCATAAGCGTCCATCATATGCTTTCACTCTATCATAACCATTCATCAGGTGTTCTCACACGATCACATTCGTTTATCGGATGCCTTCGCTCAATTATAACCGTCCATCGGATGCTTTCACTCGATCATAACCATTCATCAGGTGTTCTCACTCGATCACATCCGTTCATCGGATGTTTTCACTCAATTATAACCGTTCATTGGATGCTCTCACTTCATCATAACCGTTTTTCCGATGCTTCGTGCTTCGAATGAACGAATACTCTGAGTTAATCCCAGCCGTTCATCAGATGCTCTCACTCGATCATAACCGTTCATCGGATGCTTTCAATAGATCATTATCATTCATCGGATGTTTTCACTCGATCATAACCGGTCATCGGATGCAATCAATCGATCATAATCGTTCATTAAAGACTTTCACTCGATTATAATCGTTCATCGGATGCTCTCACTCAATTCTAACCGTTCATCGGTTGCTTTCACCCCATCATAACCGTTCATCGAATGCTCTCGCTCGATCATAATCGTCCATCGGATGCTTTCACTCTATCATAACCATTCATCAGGTGTTCTCCAACGATCACATCCGTTTATCGGATGCCGTCGCTCAATTATAACCGTCCATCGGATGCTTTCACTCGATCATAACCATTCATCAGGTGTTCTCACTCGATCACATCCGTTCATCGGATGTTTTCACTCAATTATAACCGTTCATCGGATGCTCTCACTCCATCATAACCGTCTTTCGGATGCTTTCTCTATCATAGCCGTTCATCGGATGTTTTCACTCAATCATAACCATTTATCGAATGCTCTCACTCGACCATAACGTTCATCGAATGTTTTCACTCGATGAGAACTGTCCATCGGATACTCTCACTCTATCATAACCGTTCATCGGATAACCATTCATCGGGTGTTCTCACTCGATCAACCGTTCATTGGATGCTTTCACTCAATCATAACGTTCATCGGATACTCTCAATTGATCATAATCGTTCATGAGAAGCATTCACTTCATCATAACCTTTTATCGGATACTCTTACTCGATCATATTCGTTCATCGGATGCTCTCACTCGACCATAACGTTCATCGGATTCCTTCATTGTATCATAACCGTTCATTGGATGCTCGCACTCAATCATAACCGTTGATCGGATGCTCTCGCTCGACCATAACGTTCATCGAATGCTTTTACTGCATCATAACCGTTCATCGGATGCTTTCATTCGATCATAACCATCCATCGGTTGCTCTCACTCGATCATAATGTTGTCGCATTCTCTTACTCGATCATAACCGTTCATCGGATTCTTTCACTCGATCATAACAGTAAATTGGATTCTTTCACTCGGTCATATTCGTCATCGGATACCTTCACTCGATCATTACCGTTCATCGGATACTCTCACTGGATCATATTCGTTCATCGGATGCTCTCACTCGACCATAACGTCTATCGGATGCTTTCAGTGTACCATAACCGTTCATTGGATGCTTTCAGTCAATCATAACCGTTCGTCGGATACTTACACATAATCATAACCGTTCATCGGATGTTTTCACTAGATGATAACCGTTCATCGAATGCTATCACTCTATCACATCCGTTCATATTCTGCTTTTACTTGATCATAACTGTTCATTGGATGCTTTCACCAGATCATAATCGTCCATCGGATGCTTTCACTCGATCATAACCGTTCATCGGGTGTTCTCACTCGATCAACCGTTCATTGGATGCCTTCACTCAATCATAACGTTCATCGTATACTCTCAATTGATCATAACCGTTCATAGGATGCTTCCACATCATCATAACCTTTTATCGGATACTCTCGCTGTATCATATTCGTTCATCGGATGCTTTCACTCGACCATAACGTTCATCGAATGCTTTTACTGGATCATAACCGTTCATCGGATGCTTTCATTCGATCATAACCGTCAATCGGTTGCTCTCACTCAATCATAAATGTTATCGCATTCTCTTCCTCGATCATAAACGTTCATCGGATTCTTTCACTCGATCATAACAGTAAATTGGATTCTTTCACTAGGTCATATTCGTCATCGGATGCCTTCACTCGATCATTACCGTTCATGGGATACTCTCGCCCGATCATAAACGCCCATCGGATGCTCCCACTCGCCTACAAACGTTCATCGGATGCTCTCACTCCATCATAACCGTCCATCGGATGCTTCCACTCAATATTATCCGTTCATCAGATGCTCTCATCTGTTCATAACCGTCCATCGTATGCTTTCACTCGATCATAACCGATGAACGAATACTCTGAGTTGTTCACAGCCGTTCATCAGATGCTCTCACTCGATCATAACCGTTCATCGGATGCAATCATTCGATCATAATCGTTCATTAAATACTTTCACTCGATTATAATCGTTCATCGGATGCTTTCACTCGATTCTAGCACTTCATCGATTGCTTTCACCCCATCATAACCGTTCATCGAATGCTCTCGCTCGATCATAACCGTCCATCGGATGCTTTCACTCTATCATAACCATTCATCAGGTGTTCTCCACGATCACGTCCGTTTATCGGATGTCTTCACTCAATGATAACCGTCCATCGGATGCTTTCAGTCGATCATAACCATTCATCAGGTGTTCTCACTCGATCACATCCGTTCATCGGATGTTTTCACTCAATCATAACCGTTCATCGGATGCTCTCACTCGATCATAATCGTCCATCGGATGCTTTTACTCTATCATAACCATTCATCAGGTGTTCTCACGCGATCACATCCGTTCATCGGATGTCTTCACTTAATCATAACCGTCCACCGGATGCCTTCATTCGATCATAACCATTCATCAGATGTTCTCATTCGATCATAACCGTCCATCGGATGCTTTCACTCGACCATAACCATTTATCAGGTGTTCTCACTCGATCACATCCGGTCATCGGATGTTGTCACTCAATCATTACTGTTCATGGAATGCTGTTACTCGATCATAACCGTCTATCCGATGTTTTCATTCTATCATAACCATTCATCAGGTGTTCTCACTCGATTACATCAGTTCATCGTATGTCTTCACTCAATCATAACCGTCCATCGGATGATTTCACTCGATCATAACCATTCATCAGATGTTCTCACTCGATCACATCCGTTCATCGGATGTTTTCACTCAATCATAACCGTTCATCGGACGTTTTCACTCGATCATAACCGTTAATCGGATGCAATCATTCGATCGTAATCGTTCATAGGATACTTTCACCCCATCATAACCGTTAATCGAATGCTCTCACTCGATTATAATCGGATGCTCTCACTCGAAACGTTCATCGAACGTTTTCACTTGATCATTACCGTTCATCGGATGCTCTCACTCTATCATAACCGTCCATTGGATGCTTTCACTCGATCATAACCATTCATCAGGTGTTCTCACTCGATTACATCCGTTCATCAGATGTTTCACTCAATCTTAATCGTCCATCGAATGCTCTCACTCGATTATAACCGTTCATCGAATAATTTAACTTGATGAGAACTGTCCATGGGATGCTCTCACTCCATCATAACCGTTCATCGGTTGCTTTCACTCAATCATAACATTCATCGGATACTCTTACTTGATCAGAACTGTTCATGGGATGCTTTCACTCCATAATCATCGGATGCTCTCACTCGACCATACCCTTCATCGGATGCTTTCACTGTACCATAACCATTCATTGGCTGCTCTTACTCGTCATATTCGTTCATCGGATGCCGTCACTCGATTATACTCGTTCATCGGATGTCTTCAGTCGATAGTGACCGTTCATCGAATGCTGTCACTCGAACATAACCGATCATCGGATGCTTTCATTCGATCATAACCGTTCATCAGGTGTTCTCACTCGATCACATCCGTTCATCGGATGCTTCACTCGGTCATAACCGTTCATCAGATGTCTTCACTAAATCATACTTCACTAAACCGTCCATCGGATGTAATCACTCGATCATAATCGTCCGTGGGATACTTTCACTAGATTATAATCAATTGTTCATCGGATGCTCTCACTCGATAATAACCGTCCATCGGATGATATCACTCGACCATAACCATTTATCGGATGCTCTCACCAGATCATAACCGTTCATCGGACGTTTTCACTAAGTCATAACCCTACATCGGATGCTCTCACTCGATCATAAACGTTCATCGGATGCTTTCACTCGATCATAACCATTCGTCAGGTATTCTCACTCGATCACATCCGTTCATAGGATATTTTCACTCAATCATAACCGTTCATCGGACGTTTTCACTCGACCATAACCATTCATTGGGTGCTCTCACTCGATCATAATCGTTCATAGGATGCTTTCACTCGATCATAACCGTTCATCGGATACTCTCACTCGATCATAAATATTATCGAATGAGAGATAACCGTTCATCGGATGCTTTCACTCAATCGTAACCGAACATTGGATTCTTTCACTCGATCATATTCGTCATCGGATGTATTCACTCGATCATTAACGTTCATCGTATGCTCTCACTCGACCAAAAACGTTCATCGGATGCTCTCACTCCATCATAATCGTTCACAGGGTGCTCCCACTCCCACTCGATCGTATCCGTTCATCGGATTGCTTTCACTCGATCATAACTCTCAGTTAATCATAACGGCCCATTGGATGCTCGCATTCGATCGTATCCGTTAATCGAACGCTTTCACTCGATCCTATCTCTTCACTGGATGTTCTCACTAGATCATATTCGTTCATCAGATGTTTCACTCGACCATACCTTCATCGGATGCTCTCAATTGGTAATAACCGTTCATCAGATGCTCCCACTCGATCGTTTCTGTTCATCGCATGCTTTCACTTGACCATAACGTTTATCAGATGCTCTCACTCGATCATAACCGTTCATCATCAAATGCTCTCACTCGATAATAACCGTTCATCGGATGCTTTAACCCGATCACAAGCCTTCATCAGATGTTTTCACTCGATCATAAGCGTTCATCAGATGTTTTCATTTGACCATAATCGTTCATCGGATGCTCTCATCCGATCGAATCCATTCGTCGAATGCTCTCACTCGACCATAACCGTTTATCGCATGCTTTCACCCGGCCATAGGCCTTCATCGGATTCTCTCACTCGACCACAATCGTTCATCGAATGGGATCTCGATCATACTCTTGCTCGATCATACTCTTGCTCAATCATACTCATTCACCATAGATATTCTCACTCGTCCATAATCATTCATCAGATGTTCTTACTTGACCATAACCGTTCATGTCGATGCTCTTACTTAGTCATGTTATTCGTCCATCGAATGTTTTTACTCGGCATAATCAAATTGATAATAATCGAAGAAGATCATCGGTTCTGAACGGTTAGGGCAGTAATTGTTAGTCATTCATAATCCCATTTATTTACAAAAGAATAAATACATATTGGTTTACATAAGACGTATTTCTTTCCATCATGAATCCATCCATTTCCCCAACTCCTACGCAACGCAGCTATAAAAGTGTAGTTGTTCACCGGATATTTTGCAGCCAGCTTGAAAGTCACCATGAGGAGTCTCCTAGATAGCCTGGAACAAAAATCTGCATTAAACCATTATAGCTGAAGTCCGAAACACAGATTATTAAAGTGCACACGAAACAAAATGAAACAGGTGACAATATGGCCTTTTTACCGAGGTGTTTTGTTGAGGTGCCTCGTAATAAGACCTTATTTTTCACACTGTTTTCTTTATTCATCACGAATTCTACAATGGGAATGGTCCAGATGATCCAGTTCAGATGCAGGAATTTCTAAGAATTTTATACAATTGAAAATTTCACTTTAACCTGAAGCAAAATAATTACAAGAATTTTGAAGTGGAAAAAAATGATGTGACAATTTCTATGACCTTGTCAGAAGTGGGATAGCTAAGAAAGAATATTAGGATTACTTGAAAGTGAGGGGAGTAGAGAAATAGAGGGAGGGCTCGGGAAGGAGGGGAGTAGAGAAAGAGAGTTATTTATTATGTTACAGATATGGTGTTTCTATAATGCTATATCCACTGTGGTTTATGTAGATGGATATTATTTAGAATGTGGAAATTATGATTACGTTTTAAGAATTCTAATATATTTTAAGGGTATTATTAACTGCCTAAACTGACCAGCGACCGAATTAACGCACCCGACAAGAACGCAAACTGCTTTATTACCGTGTTTGCTTTGTTCCCGAAGTCGACGACGCGTGCTGTGTATGCACAAATCTCATCGCTGCCTCCTCGCATGATATGTTTATAGTGTAAAATATTGGCCGGGGTCCTCGGGGGAGCCGACGCAACGAGTAACAGTTGGCCGCGAAGGGGTGCTGTGTCTCTGCGGACGTCCCGCGGGGACGCGTCGGGGGGCCCTATTAGTGACACTAACCAAGTACTCGGATACAGTTTAACACCGTAATAAGATTTATCCTCAATGATTCTGCCGATGTCGCGTGTGTTGTCAAACTGCGCGAGCGAGAGGAGACGTCGGGGGCCGCGGCATATGGCCCAATACAGCTGTTGATCTGACCCGCACTGCGATGATGGGATTGTCGAATCGAATGTGGCGCCCTTCCGGTCTTAAATTGCTTCTCGGGGGATGACTGGAGCACCGAACAGAAACTAAGACAGGAAGGTCCACTCTCCGTCGGAACCTTGATCGTGCGCTTACAAAGGCATGTCGCCACGCAGCTATTGAACGGCGGCCTTCTTGAGTATAGGGAGGATACTTACGTCGCCGAACAGAAATTACAACTAGAAGGTTCACTCTAAGTTTCCCTCCTTACCCCGTCACGTCGCTCAGCGAATATAAGCTCACTTCTTGTCTTAGTTTATGTTTGTCAAATGAATCACTGACAAAGTGAAAAGAGAACGAAGATACTATAGACAGTATAGACTATAACCAAACGTAGTGCCTTATTTAACCTAATCAATAACACAAATTAAATAAATTAAGAGTTACACAAGGTACTATTCTGAGGCCGTTTTTCTCTAAATAAGCACAATAATGCTTCAACAGTCTAAATGCTGTAATAAAATCTTTTATCGCGTACAACGTGAACGATAATTGCAGTAGGTCATCTCGTCATCGCGTGTAACTATGAGTGAAAACAACTTCAATTATTGCCCCTTTTAACCCCTAACTCCTATTTGCACACTACATTTTGTACACTCTCATCTTAAATAGACTGAAACGCAGAAATCTAGCCGGCAGAGCAGTAACTGAGCGATACGTTTTAAATAATCCGAGGGGCTAACATCTGGAGAATAAAGTGATTGCGGAAAAATCTCTGACCCCGCGTGGGTTCTATGGTGGCCTCGCACGATCATGAAGGTGAAGGACATCACTGAATATCGCACCACGTCAACCAGAAACTGACGAAGGCATTCCACTATAGCCTCTTTCTCTCACTGTATAGTTTCAATGTCATCAAAATCAATATTATATCCTTGGTCGATGAGGAATTTGTGATAATTGATTCCCTATATATGGCCAAACTCGAGCCATACACTGTTTTTAAAGATCACGAAGTCCTATCTGACGTGTTCACTCTATATGAATATCGGTTGAATTCCTAACTAATATCACACTAATTTTTATATAACTACAGCGATCATTGTCACTAACCAAACTTTGCAAGTGTTTGCAACTTCTCACGTTTCACCGTGCCGATATAGTACACAGACTACTATAAGACAAAAGACTTGCATTACTACCATAAGACATCGCCGTCGATAGTACAGTGATAACAAACAGTCAATATCAATAAGATGTATAAACGCCTATTGTTTTTAAACATGCACAATTTGTACACAAGGAAGTCAATTTCAAAATTAAAATATCTTCATTCTGTTCAACTTTTTTTTTGCGATCGCTATGTATCCTAGAGTCGTAAGTCCATTGATATAGAAATAGTGGTGTGAAACAGAAAGAAAAACTTCACAATCGATTGATGTGAATTATTGTGTAGCAGTAACGACACAAAATTATGACTAAGGAAATATTAGACGTATACAAACTAGACAGTGTAGGCCTCAATATTGAACCTTGTGGAACCCTTATTATAATAGTGCCATATTGATATCACTGTGTGATAACAACGTCTTAGTAAATCTCATAGACGTATTAAATAAATTTAAAATCGACATGCCGTTTTTCTCTCTGCATCCTCGAAGAATTCCCAATTGCACCTCCCTTGTCCAATAGCGTAACCTACGCGTACGTTTTTGCCTTTTTTTGAATTAGTTTCAGGCAATTACTTATCATTTATAGTTCTTTTATTGCGACAGCGTTTAACGATTCATTTCTTTCGACTTTAACGACACAACAAAAAAGGCCCAACCGTCTAGACGTACTCTCTTCTACGTTATCTATTTCCATATAATATAAAATTTATTGTCACCGACGTCACTCGGTGCACGCGGCAGCACAATAGGTGCAAAGATCGAAGATGAAAGGGCCATTGATGGAATTATTATGCGGTTTGAGGTCTGGGTTTATTGGTAATAAAATGGTGGGATCCGAAAGGGTGGTGGCGTAGTTTCGATGCGTTTTAGTCACGCAAAACGCATCGAACGATAATATCATTATCAGCAACAGAGAACTATTCGTATCCCAGAGCCAAGTCTGCTTTAAAAAAATATAACGTTTATTAATTTTTTTTTAATTCAACTAATAATAATATAATTGTAGCAGCCTGACCTAAGCTGAAGTCTTGTGATGCATTTTTTGGCAACTCAAGCTGTTAATAAATTATTTATTTAAACCGTGAAAAGGCGTTTTACGTTATTTCTGTTATTTTTTTTTAATTCAAGTTCTCGACATTATATTGTACCTTATTTTTTATTTTAATTTTTTTTTTTGAAAAATGTAATTGTGGCAACCTGACCTAAGGTGAACACTTTCGATTCGTTTCTAATTAGTTACTTTAGTCGTGATAGTTAGGTAAATAATAACATAATTAAATTTTAAAAACAAATTTCTTCTGCCTCACCAGGGCTGGAAGTAGTAGAGCAAAACCAGTTCTGGGCCACCCTCGGATTTGTCCGCGGACATTTGATGCGGATGGCATGTGGTCATTGTTGATCTGAAGAACTCTTGGCGCAGGTATAAAACAGGTCTGTACAGGTATAAAACAGGTGTGTATTGGTTTAAAACAGGTATGGTAACCTGTTTAATGACGTCATGTTTTTTTCCTAATACCACCATACCTGTTTTAAACCGAGACACACCTGTTTTATACCTGTACAGACCTATTTTATACCTGCGCCAAGAGTTCTTCAGATCAACAATGACCACATGCCATCCGCATCAAATGTCCGCGGACAAATCCGAGGGTGGCCCAGAACTGGTTTTGCTATACTACTGCTGGATTAGTCAAAATATCGAAACTAAAATGACACACTACATCACTCTGGATTCCTAGTTAATTATTTTAATAGTGAGATTGTTCAGAATTGTCGTGGAATGTTGGACAGAGTTGAATTAAGTCAGATTGCAATAACTACATTTTTAAAACAAATTTCTTCTGCCTCACCAGCCATGATTCTTGACAAAAATGGCATACTATATCGCTTTGGATTCCTAATTAATTATTTTAGTAGCGATGTTGTTCAAAATTGACGTGGAATGTCGGACAGAGTTGGATTAAGTCAGGATTCCACAACTACATTTTTAAAATAAATTTCCTCTGCCTCACCAGAACAAAATTATACTAAATATCGAGACAAAAATGACATACTACATCGCCTTGGTGTCCTAATTAATTATTTTAGTAATGAGGTTGTATAAATTTGACGTGGAATGTCGGACAGAGTTGGATTCGGTCAGGTTGCCACGATTACATTTTTAAAACAAATTTCCTCTGCCTCACCAGGACTGAATTGTTCGAAATATCGAGACGTAAATGACGTACTATATAGCTTTTGATTCCTAATGAATTATTTTAGTAGTGAGGTTGTCTAGAATTGTCGTGGAATATCAGACAGAGTTGGATTAGGTCAGATTCCCACAATTACATTTTAAAACGAATTTTCTCTGCCTCACCAGGACTGAATTATTTGAAATATCGAAACGAACATAACATATTGCATCACTTTGGATCCCTAATTAATTATTTTAGTAGTGAGGTTGTGCAGAATTGTCGTAGAATATCAGACAGAGTTGGATTAGGTCAGATTCCCACAATTACATTTTTAAAACAAATTTTCTCTGCCTTACCAGGACTGAATTATTCGAAATATCGAAACGAAAATGACACATTACATCGCCTTGGATTCCTAATTAATTATTTTAGTCGTGAGGTTGTTCAAAATTATCGTGGAATGTCAGACAGAGTTGGATTCGGTCAGGTTGCCACGATTACATTTTTAAAACAAATTTCCTCTGCCTCACCAGGACTGAATTGTTCGAAATATCGAGACGTAAATGACGTACTATATAGCTTTTGATTCCTAATGAATTATTTTAGTAGTGAGATTATCCAGAATTATCGTAAAATGTCAGATAGAGTTGGGTTAAGTCAGGTTGCCACAATTATATTTTTAACACACCTCTGCCTCATCAGGACTAAATTCTTGGAAATATCGAGACTAAAATGACATACTACATGGCTTTGAATTCCTAATTAATTATTCTAGTAGTGAGGTTGTTCAAAATTGTGGCATGTCAGACAGTTGAGTTAAAATTGAACCAAACCACTTTTTCGAAAGTCACATAGAATGCTCAAATAAAAGAACGAACTAAAATATCTGTGATACAACAATATATTCTATATGTTTCAAGTTAAATCCTCTACAATTGATGTTTACTTCTTATTATGATGTGGTGTATTAACAATTGATTATATGATATTTCCTTCTCGACTTCTGCGTTAACAATTCTATTCTTCAAATACGGTTAAATGGTGGGATTATTGGAAGGATTTTGTATAAGTTTAGGGAAAGGAAAACCCTTAGTTAAGTTTATGGTATTATACTTATAGTGACTATTAGGGTCTATAACTAATTGAAGAGTGTAATTAGGTAACGGTCTAAGTGCCAACATTTATGAATTAGATTTTATCATTACAAAGTGGCCTAGGTGGCTTTGCCATAAATACCGGTCTGTATCCATAAAGCTTTATTTAAGCCTCACGTGTTCTCCGCTAAATGGCAGAAATTGTAACACCGTTACCTCTATTTACTAAACGGCTGTTTTCGTGTGTGTCACGAAATATTTAGGTCGATGTACGAAATGCTTTTCGTTCGAATTTCGGCATTTTGACAAAATCTGTACAATAAATCGACCCTTGCGAACAACGTGGTAACTTTGTTTTTTGATCCGAAGCCTCTAGAGGCATGCTCCGGAGGTGCCTTCGATATGAGCGAGGGGGCGCGGGCGGCGCAATATTATTGCGATTTGCTTACTCATCTGTTATTAATGGTCTATGTGCCATAACCTTATCTGTGCTTATATTCATGCTGCGGTCTTTGTCTACAAACGTGCTGAACGAGTTGCTGTGGATATTATACCAAAATGAAGCGAAAGAGAGAAATTGAAGAAAGGAAGCAAAAGAGTAACAGTGGTAAAACATACATACATATTTACAAAGAGGCATTGTGAAAGATGCGAAGAATCCTCCAAAAGAAATGGTATGAACGAGTGATGGTCACATCGTGTTTTTTTTTTCGCTGTAGGTGCCCTGCAAATGCAAATTGGGTTGTTCCCCAAATGTAAGTTGTTCCACGCATTCTATGAAAGGGATGACAATGAAAACCAGTCCACGTACTTAATGGGATTAATGCGTATTGACAAAATCAAAAGAAAAAGACATGGAACATATGGAGATCCTGCGAGCAGTAGTAGAACAAATACGGTTTATTATACTGTACCAAAAAGGAGATGGGGGAGTAACTTAGGTGTGTCGAAACACATTTCAAGAGATCCCGTAGAAAATTTCAAACACTGACAGAGAAGAAAAGTGTGGGGACCTGATGTATGAAGAGAATAGAGGCAATAAAAAGAAGCACAGAAAATATACAGAAGAAGATGAACAGAAGGTTGTTGATCATGTAAATCTGGTCCCACGTGAAATAAGCCATTACACATGGAACCGCAGTTCAAGGGAATACCTCAGCCCCGAGTTAAACGTGCATCGTTTGTATCGAGCTTAAGTATATAGAGATGTTCCCTGACAGTAACTTGACTTATCGATTCTACTACCAAGTTTTTCGAAGAAAATTTCCCAATCTGAGTTTCGAACCACCGAGGAAAGATACGTGATTGTGATGATGATTTTGTGATGATTGACTACTTACCTGATCCTGAAAAAATAAGCGTTTCTTTGAAGGCCTTATACCATAATTCGTGTTACTACTTGTTGACTTAGAATGTTCTTAAAGATGTTACCTTTACGTTTAAGTTGTATTGACATAGAGTTTCGTTTTTTTATAAAAAGCATTACTATATACTTAAATGGTATAAAAATAACTTAATCAATTCAATTCTGCTTTATTTATGAAATAAATAAAACAAACAAAGGAAAAGTTAATGGGATAATACTGCGTATTTACTTTCACTTAGACCGTTTTATTTAATTACACTCTTCAATTATGCAAATGAAGTATAAAAGGTATAATTTTGTAAATACTTCTGTTTCGCATTTCTACAAATCCCACGTGCCTATACAGGGTACAATACCTATGCCATACCAATAATTAATTACATATATAATAAACGGGAAGTTTGACAGTTGAACAGTTAACGTTCCAACAAATTTGCCATTGATTTTTTGATGTCGACAAGACACCAGGAAACCGTTGCGTGTTTACAAAATCTCCCGTAAACATTCGAACACCGAAACCCATGCCATATGCGTACGTACGCACGAAAAAAAAAATGTGTGGAAGACCGCGAGCTGTTCGACAAAAAGCGGATTTATTATTACTATTATGTAATCAACCTCGGGTGGTATGCAATCGTACTATTTTTTCCGCTTACGTAAACAATATTTTTCACACATCCATCTGTACGGGTAAACAAGTAAATTTAATGAATTTTATGCGCATTCGTATAGAGAGGAAACATCAGTCAGTCGACCATCACTTATAGCAATACAGTATAGGTTTATGTGGCGATTGAAAGATTTATGTCCAAGGCAGGAATTCGTTATGTATTTCGACATAAGCGAGCGACTGTACGTGTGTGTGTGAAGTACTCTGTATAATCGACCTCGGCAGTCGTCTTAAATCTGGCACATCCCGATACCTTTGTAATTCAAAAATCGACGCCCTCGAGACGGTTCGCCCAAAGGCACTTCATTTCGTCAAAAAATAACCAGTTTTAAAAACTTAAAACGGACTTTTTCGCACGTAGAACATCTCTATCTCGAAAGTAAGTGGCCGAGAAAAAAATAAACCAACACATAAATGCAGAATATGTGTTTTATGCGACAGTTTTACTTTTTTCAAATAGTCCACCATCGTGCTTTCTCATGACCCATGGACAGGGTGGGGTGTGTCCTATCCACCCCAAAATCAATAGATGTCGTCTGGTAGACGCCCATAATCAGGATCAGTTGAAACCCGATCGAACCGACACGATTTAATTGAGTGAGCTTGCTAACAAAAAAAAATTCTCAAATAGTCCACCATTGTGCTTTCTCATGACCCATGAACAAGGTAGAGTGTGTTCTATCCACCTCAAAATCAATATGTGTCGTCTGGGAGACGTCCCCGATCAGAATCAGTCAAAGCCCGATCGATCCGACACGATTTAGTTGAGTTATCGTGTTAACAAGAAATTTATTAATGCCAACAACGACACACACACACACACACACACACACACACACAAAATTGTTTAAAAACCCTTTTTTTTTTGTTTTTAGGCCGAAAAACGCGAGAGAAATTTTTTTACACGATTACATTACTTCTCCGCGTATAGTTAAGTGCAGAAAAGTAATATCAGTTTCATCGGAATAATATCTACAAAATAAATGCCATTAATATACGAGACCTAATTATACCAATAGTGTTGGGGTAAGCTGTTATTTTTGAAGTAATACATGTACAACGACTTTCTTCAGGAGGAAATAATACATCGAAACGAATTTTATTCGAGATAAATTAAAATTTAATTCTGAACCACATCATCCTGAGCCTTAACGACTACTCGAACTCTAACGAGCATAGTTTAACTAATAAGTGGCACAATTCCGGAGAGAAATTGTCCCAGGCATCTTCAGGAGAAAAAAAAATCAAAAGTAGGTCATTGGGAATCGTTTCTTAAAGATTGTTTCATCTTATGCCACGCAGTTTCTATCATATTCAGGTCCGGATTGCTGGATGGGCGAAATAAGACCTTTACTCGAAAAATCGAGGCGAAAATAACATACTACATCGGTTTGGATGTTTAGTCAATTATTTTAGTCGTGAGGCCGCTGGGGATTGCCATGGAATATCAGAAACAGTTGAGTTTTGTCCGGTTACCACAATCATATATATCTTTAAAAATTTTCTCAGCTTGACCAGGACTGAATCATTCGAAATATCGAAATGAAAATGATATGCCACATCGCTTTGGATTCTAATTAATTATTTCTGTTGCGAGATTGTTCAGAATTAATAATTGAGTTGTTGAAAGTTGAGTAATCAATAAAAAACTTTTATTAACTACACTGAGAAAAGAGATGATTTAATTTTAGTTTCTTTGGATTTTACTTCATTCAATTAAAAAATATTCTTTATTCTAACCCAATAGTAATTGTTGTATGAATAAATAGCTTTTATTAAATCTATGAATAGGTGATTTTAGGTAACATATTAAGTAACGATATTACCTTAACGGATTTTAATTTTATACACTAGGCACAAAATTAAGAGATGTAAAAAATCCCAAATTTTTAGGTGATTTTCAAAGGGCTGTAACTTGGAAAAAATAGTCGACGAGCAAATTTAAAGAAGGCAAATTAAAGCTTCAAGTTTCTAGTTTTCAGATCTTGACTTTCAGTTCAAAATTCATTACCGTTATCAGTTTTTGAGTAATCATTAGAAAACCATAGGAAACATTTTTTTTCCAAATTATTGTTTGCCTTTCAAAAGATCCGCGGACTTCAATAATATTTTTTCAGTAATTTCATCACAACATTTTTTTTAGATAATTTTATTGTCATTAATTTGAGTGGTTTAAAAGCTTTCTACGATGAGTTATCGCCGTTCAAAGCAAAAAAGTCAGTTTTGATTTTGGTAAATTATTACTCGGGAAATAATTGTCCTACAGAAAATTTAAGTAGAGTTTTAAAAACTGCAAAGTATTCTTTACAAGTTGTAGCCATTAGTTTTTGATAAAAAAAAATTGTCAATGCAAGAATGTTGATTGAAAAGGAGGTAAAAAATTGCTTATTTAGAGATATTCGCTTAACTTGGCATAACTTTGCAAATAATATATAGACTAAGGATATTGACTATTTATTTTCAACCTCAAAGTATCAAAAGAAACCTTGAAAATTTCAAAGCGCTGCGATTATTTTTTATTTTGTTCGGGATGGTTGAATTTGTCGTTTTGCTAAAAATCAATTTAGAGACGAATTTTTAATTTTTTATTCATTTTTTGAGGTTGAAAATGTTTTTTCTTAACAATAATCCATATCGTTTTTATCAAAAAATGTTAATTATTGTAAGAAAAGAAAGAAGAAAAAAAATTTTCAAAAAAAAAAAGTAAAAACTGACTTTTTTGCTATGAACGACGATAACTCAGCGAAAAATTATCGTATGAGGATTATAGACCGTTCAAACTAAATGGGATAAAACTATCTTCAAAATATCTGTGATGAAATCACTGAAAAAAATGTATTGAAGCCCAAGTTCCCTTTGAAAGGCAAGCCAAAATTTGGATTTTCCCCCGATAGTTCTCTTATGGTTGCTCAAAAACTGCCGATGGTAAAAAATTTTGATTCAAGATCTGAAAACTAGAAACCTGGAGCTTCAATTTGCTTTCCTTAAAATTGCTCCGCGACTATTTTTCTCCAAGTTACAGCCCCTTGAAAATCACCTAAATTTTTAGGACTTAATTTTTGCGCCTAGTGTATTTAAGATTTTTTATTTTCAATCTTTCTTCTTGAACCATACAATCTATTATGTACATAGCCATGAGCCATGAAATTTGTTTATAAAAATAATAAAGTGTCTTCAACTTCGTTAACTACTTCAAAGTTCTAAAGACTATCAAGTAACACCACACGGTTGTTGCTACTATTACATCCTAATTTATTGTTTTAGTAAAACTTGATGACGGTATACCATTTATTCGATACATTTTAAAAGTTATACTTAGAAGTAATAAAACTATATGGTTCTAGTGGGCGAGAAGAACTATATAACGACAACAATTTTCTGGTTTAAAGTGATTTTAATTGTATGGTTGTATATTTAGTATATATCACGTAATACCTAC
Organism: Rosalia funebris; assembly: GCA_037954035.1. Taxonomy (NCBI): domain Eukaryota; kingdom Metazoa; phylum Arthropoda; class Insecta; order Coleoptera; family Cerambycidae; genus Rosalia; species Rosalia funebris. Next base: position 24,088,741 of record JAZFAV010000003.1, on the reverse strand, counting down.
CTTCCGCTGGCTGGTCTTAGTTGGATCAACTGAGATGTTGCTCGGGAATTATCTTAACCTCTGTATTATCCATAATTAACCAAATTTATATACAATTATGGTTTTCGTAATGATTCTTTGCGTGTGCGTCACAGGTAACAATCGTATGGATCAATCAACTGACATTTTTAAACAGTGTCGTACCGAAAACACATTTTAGGATAACAGTTAGTACAATACAAATCCGTCAGCGTATGACAGAGTAATGAAAAGGTTCTCCACAAGATCATTCAATGGAAGTGATATTTCCATAAAAATAAATGAAATAAATTCAAGAAAAATCAAAATAAATGAAACAAAAATGAAATAAATTTTACAGAAATATTGAGACGCTAATGGATCAACTTATACAATAAAACTAATACGTGATTTCATAATTGCATTTTGTTCAGCAAATTATTAATTGTATATACCGGTCGTAGTTGATTGAAACATATATCGCTAGACATACGTGCTGGTAATTGTGGCATATTAGTAACAATTGCGAGTGGTGTAGCTTGTGATCCGTGCGTCGTCACTAAATTGATACACGCGCAAAGATCCATTATACAAATTGTATATAACGAAGTAACTGCCTAACCCCGCGATTTCTTAAATGCCTTTAAAAACTTATATGCGTTCAATTTTTTATAATTTCTCTAGTCTACTTGTGATAAGTTACGTAAAAAAAAATTACAATACAGCTCTAAAGATAACACACTTGCTTTTTCGGTATTTCCGAAACAAACTCTCTTGATTTTTAATACACAAGAAAACTAACTCATGCATCAGACACACCCCCTTCTGCCGGGGTTGATTAATGGCCTTCCAAACTCGCATCGCATCCAGCTGAAGCGCCCAAAAACGTATTTGCACTGCCAAGTAATTTATTACTTCTACAGTTATAATAATAGTAATCTTTCGGTGGTAGGTAGTCCGGGTGACCTCAAACGACGGCCCACGGCCCACCCAAATACCCCCCTGTTAAAATAAACGGCTATTAAACCACGACAAATCGCACGGTATAATAATATGAATTTTATTTTTAACACAAGATGCCGATAGAAGATACAAAGTATCTCATTTGTTTTTGTGTACATATACCGTATACCATAAACTCCCGGATAAAATTAGCGCATCAGTGAAACTCCACATTATTACTTTTATTTTTTCCAAGATTTAAATCATAATACCTACGTGATGTTATAATTAAACGATTATCAAAGCAATGGAAACGTTGTTCAGGAAAAGCTTTAGGAAAAAATATCATGTGCAGCACAGTACACGTGATAGAAGTGAATACTTCTTTAGAATAGAGAATGAGAGAGATTAAGAGTAAGAGATTGAAAGAGAGAGAGAGAGAGAAAGGGATAGTTCAAAAGAAATATAACAATATAAAATTTGTGTAAAAATATTCGGTTTATTCATTATCTACACTATAATCGGCTGGTGGTTCAATTGGTAATACTGATATGATTGGTTTGTGATAACTAAAATATCAAATATATGTTCGTGATTCGATATTTTCTAGATAACGTGTAAAAATTGTATCTATTGTTGTTCCGGATTCTTTCGTTGATTCTTTGGGATTGTTATTTATAAGCAGACCAAATGTTTCTCGAAGAAAGTTAATCAACGTCAAAGAATCATTGGATCCGAAATTTACATTGAAATCTCCCCCGAGAATCAAAGGGATTTTGTCTTCGCCTCTTCCAAGTGCATTTGCACTTGTGTGGCTGTAAACCAGTAGCGAGCGGTGAATGAGATATATTATATCTTCTACATTTTAACAAGTTAAACGGTTGAAGGATATAATCAAATAATCACAAAACACAGATGTAAATAACGTAAATGATTACAAAACACAATGATAAATATTCGGTACACACGCGTGCTACTTCAGCTGTTAATATATAGCGTCTGGACGCGTACATCTATAACGCGCGCATGCGCGACAATCTATCTATCCTATTCTATCGCTTCGTACTGAGTTTATATCGCTCTCTCTTGCTCCACTCCCGTGTGGCGTCGGAGTTGTACGTACTCGAGCGCATGCGCGTCATACTATATTCTCTTCTATTGCCTAGTATTCAATGAATACGTGGCTCTCTCTCTTGTTCGTACGATGCTTCCTAAACTATTGCTCCTTCAAGCAACTTAGACCTTGGACTTAGCGTATGAGTGGGCGTTAAAGACGAAGGACCGCACAAAAGGGAGACGCAGATAGCTTAAACTGATATATATGATGTATAGCTCTCTTTCTCTTTCTCTCTATGTTATATATCTGTGTATTCTGTCTTGTAACGAAGCCTGTGTTTTAGGTATACCAAATGTATAGCTCTCTTTCTCTCTTTCTCCTTCTCTCTACGTTATATCTTTTTTCTCTCTCGTGTAGCGAAATCTGGAAACGTTACATTTTTTCCAATTCATTTTCCATTCTCGTCAAATATCGGAACGCCGCCAAAGAAGTATTCACTTCAAAAAATTGTAGGTGAAATTAAATAAGCAAGACTTTGAATTTAGTAGCGCATAGATTTTCCTCTAGCTCTCATCACTGCTTCCATTCATCTGGGCATACTATTAATCTATCACTAAGTGGTAAATAGATTCCTGAGGAATATTCTCCCATTCGACAAGAAGGACTTGTTCGAGTTCCCTAAGAGTCATAGGGGCAGGTATGTGGCGCCTAACCGACTGTTCTAGTGCATCCCATAGATGCTCTATGCGACTCATATCTGAGATTCTTGGTGGCCAGTCCATACTTGGAATTTTAACAAATCGAAGGCAGTCCACTCCCGCTCTGCTGCATAAATATGTCTCCAAAAAACGAGGTAAATTGCATCACATTTTCTTCGACGATGTTTCCTACGTAGACCTGTGCATTCATGTATCTTCCCCATATAAAAACCAAATCCGTGCGACCATCGAAACAAGTTCATCCTCAGAACATTATTGATCCACCAAAGAATGGGATCCTCGGAGACATATTGCAGGCAGAAAACCTCTCTCCTGACATCCGGAAGACTCGTTGACGTCCATGTGGTGAATTAAGACTTATATGTATCAAAACAAAATACGCTTTCAGTCGTTATTATTAGCAAACAAAATGCTACTTTACATCTGTCAAACAATTGCAATTGTTTATCAATAGTGACAGCGGATATCCTAGGCCACCTACATAAAATGTTTAAGGGGTTAAAACTTCGAACAAAAATAATGAAACATTTTTAACGGAGTTTCTAAAGAAATTTATTTATTCTGGGTCTATCATTTTTATAATCAAATCCGCGCCGCCCAGATTACGAGACCCCTCGAAGATACCACCTCGCCGCCAATGCCCCACATTTATTTCCATAATCGGAAGATGGCGCCCGTGTAAATAACGCAGAACCCGTCAGCATACACGGCCATTGTTTTCATTAATAAATTAACCCGCGTTCGTCCCGTGAAAAAAAAAATAATGACGCGTTAAATTTTTTCCACAAAAAACGCCGCCTAATATACCCTCAGAAACTACCTGTGGACCGAAAGAAAAGCCCCATCACCTTCCTAATTACCATACTAATTAAGTTCATTCGAAAACACCATAAACTTGGACGAAAAAACGAGACGCGACCCAACATTTTGACTACCGCATATAAAAATCCCCCTAGACTGTGCCTATGTATCTACGATTATACCGGAACTGTCACAGTCTGAGCGTGGCCGGTCGTTCTGTGTACGATCTTCATTTTTCATCTGTCCATGGCCCACATGATGTATTACCCTCGTTCCGCCGGCCCCGGCTCCCCCAATTTTTGCGCCTCTCCGAACGACGGGCAGGTTTTTTTTTTCGGCGTATATCTGAAAATATTTTAATGGCACGTAGCTAATCCGTAATTGATAAGTATATGCTAAAATTCATTAATTCGCGCGTAATTAGCGTTAGCGCACGTGATCGGGTCGTTTGTCAGGAAGCCGAGATGTGGCCTTATTGAGGCGCGCATGATGGATGTCCGCGAGTATGATTATGTTGGTAATGCAGTGGTTTTTTGTTTTTTCCGCGTCCGCCATTTATTACGGGGGAAATTCTCGGTAATTAGACATCGAACAAACATAATGGAGATGTGATGTGATGCGCCACGCTCGGCAACTACAGATACGTAGCGGTAAAAATGAAACTGTACATAACCGACTTATACCCCAGTGTCGAAATAATGTGGAGTGATTCATATATAATATCAGACCACCATAACTATTCAACGGTTTGTCTATTTCTGTGTAATCACCTATTATGTGCATACAAATTTTATGTGCCGTTCTATAGAAACAGTAGTTCAATGCGAACTACTCCCTCTCCTATTTAATTCCGAATCGCATAATAATCGGTTGTACCGCCTGGTGCGCTGTTGTAGCAAAGCTAGCCAATCATTTTAGGCGGTTTTAAATACATTTGAATTCGATTGGTCAGAAATTGGCGGCACGGATCGATGTCGATCGATAGAATGACGCATGCGTCGTTTAGCCCAGATTTTAGTGCGCCAGTGACGTTACATTGTGGTTATGTGCGACTGATTCGGGATTCGGGAAATTGTTTATTTATTATATTCTGCGATACAAGTGAGTGTTTAGTATTTTTCTAACATGGAAGCAGCGGATGCAAGTTGTAGTGGTTCTACGACGAAGAATTCCAATCGAAAACAGCGACTTTTAACAAATGAAGAACTTCAAATGATTAAAAAAGTCTACGAAGGAATTCGGGCGCGAAACCCAGATATTAGTACAACCGAGGCAGTTGATATATGCTCTTCGTTAACAAAAGTCTGTGGAAGTAATGTGTACCGTGCAATGAAGTATGATGACGAAGAAACAAGCGCAAGAAAGAAGAAAACAGAAACCCGCGGTATGAAGAAGATTGAAGCTGAAGATGTTAAACACATAATTCGTAGGATTATTCATGGATTTTTTTTAATGAACTTCCGACGCTGAATAAAATTCACGCATCCGTCGCTCAAGATGAAAATTTACCGAAGTTCTCTCGTAAAGTTCTTTTGAGAATTAAGCATGAAATGAATTTTCATCATTTAAAACGAAACCGAAAGAGTCTTCTTATTGAAAAAAACGAAATTGTGTTATGGCGAAGAAGTTATTTGGAAAAGCTAAGAGATTTTCGGAATTCTGGTAGGAAGATTTATTATTTGGATGAAACTTGGGTAAACGAAGGTCATACGGTGACGAAAGTGTGACAAGACTGCAATATTCTGAATAACCGACAGGCATTTGTAGAAGGATTATCTCCGGGATTGAAGGCACCATCTGGAAAAGGACGAAGATTAATAATAACGCATATCGGAAGCGACTCAGGTTTTTTGGAAAACGGTTTAAATGTATTTGAATCGCAATGCACAGGGGATTATCATGAAGATATGACTAGTGAAGTTTTTGAAAAATGGTTTTCATCTGTATTGTCTTCTATAGAACCCGGCGCAGTTGTCGTGCACCATATCATAGTCGGCGAATGGACAATGCACCATATCATAGTCGGCGAATTGAAAAGTTACCAACATCAGCATGGAGAAAAGGACAGATCCTAGAGTAGTTAAAATCTAAAAATTTGGATTGTGGCGATACCATGTTAAAAGTGCAGCTATTAAAAATTGCGCAGCGAGAAAAAAGCCGGTACATTAAATATGTAGTAGATGAAATGGCAAAAGCTCGTGATGTGACCATACTTCGTCTACCACCATATCATTGCGAATTGAACCCCATAGAGCTGATTTGGGCGTAAATAAAAACGGACGTAGCACGAAATAATAGAGGAACAACGCATGTGGGCTCTTGACACAAGAGCGGAAGCGTTGATAGATCCAGTTATAATCAATCTAGGCGATAACAGTTCCAGTGATTGTGATTTTGATAGTGACAGTGACTAACTGTGGAATGGTAATATTGCAAGTGGAAGTCGTGTTATCTGAAGTGAGTGATTCTTGTAACAATAACATTAATGCGACGCATAGTGATATTGCGATAGTGACAGTGATTGGTAATATAACATAAAATATGTTTGATAAGTGTGGCATATTTGTATAGTGATACATATAGTGACTGTGTTGTTGATACAATAAAATAAAGACTGTGTTAGTAATGTAACATATATAATGATTGTGATAAATGTAGTAACTGTGACGGTGTTGTTGATACAATAAAATAAAGATTGTGTTAGTGGTGTGACATAAATATAATGATAGTTTTAAATAGTGAAAGCGGTAGGTCAATATATGGATTCAGAGGGGCCACTTGTGTATAGCTTGCTACTCCTACGTCCCTTTATATGGCACATGTTGCCAAAATGTCTGTTGTATCAGGTTATGCTGACAGGAGATGTTCTGGCTGGGTAAGTATGAAATAAGTACATTACATAACTTACGATACTTACATCGTTTACGATACTCTCTGCCTAGTACAACTTTGCATTATAAAACACCTCAAATTAATCAATTTCGCAAACCAAATTTAGACTGAATTGTATTTTCGAAAATTCACTTAAACAAAACATGTTTTTGCAGTTTTTAAGCACGCCACTGTACAAATTACGTCTAAGACTTGCATATTCTTAACGATTATGCACATTTCTGAGCACATTTGCAAGCAAAAAAGACACCGATATAGCGTTCGAGTTATATCCCGCGATCCCGGTCGAATTAAATCGCCCTGTATATCAGTTCACACGATTCGACCACGTTTCGAACCGCGTCCTGTGCACGAGGACCTTCTCGTGCTACGCGTCGCATCGAAGTTGGCGTATCGAATTCGGGCCAACGTCGATCGAATCACTTTTTAATGATTAAAAATCGCCCCCATTCGTTGTGGGAGTTTCACGTGCATTGTTGCATGGAAATTAATGCTAATTTATGCATTTACGCCTGTTAGGGCACAGAAGTGAATCGCATATTGGCTTTATGGCTGCTGGACGGGGGAGATTCGACGTGGCTGTGGTCGTCATGTACCCGGGAGAAATGACTTGTATTGTTTATAGAAATCCTACTCGACTTGGATGCCTTAAGAAATTGCTTTAACTTTACGGCAGATACATCAAAGTAAGTGGAACGGGATAGTATGCAATACACCGAGTGATGAAAATACCTTATTTCGTCACATGTGTTGGGTGTAATAAAGAATATAGAGAGAGAAATAACGTTTTTTTTTCTTCAGAGGTGTATATTCTGATTTCTTCATGGTCATAACGAAGACCTGACAGATTTTAAACAGAAGGTATTACAATTTAAATATACCATTTGTATAATGAATCTTTGCGCGTGTATCAATTTAGTGACGACGCACGGATCACATACTAAACCACTCGCAATTGTTACTAATATGCCACAATTACCAGCACGTATATCTAGGGACATATGTTTCAGTCAACTACGTACGGCATAGACAGTTAATAATTTGCCGAGCAAAATGCAATTATGAAGTCACGTCTTAGCTTTGTTGTATAATTTGGTTCATTGGCGTCTCAATATTTCTGTAATTTTTATTTAATTTATTTTGTTTTTTGTTGAATTTATTTCATTCATTTTGATGGAAATATCACTTCCATTGAATGTTTTTGTGGAGAACCTTCTCATTACTTTGTCATAGGTTGACGGATTTGTATTGTACTAACTGTTATCCTAAAATGTGTTTTCGGCACGACACTGTTCAGAAATGTCAGTTGATTGATTCATACGATTGTCATCTGTGACGCACACGCAAAGAATCGTTATACAAACCATATATTTTTATTATTAAAATATATATCTAATTATATTATGTTATTTCGTTACAGAGCACGTCATATTTTGTTTGGCTTTGCATTAAGATTTGACATACCTTTAGAATACCTTTTGTGGGGGTACTAATTTTAACAGATATTAACTTGTCTTGGTTACTGTCAGGCAGCTAACGATGTACAATCTGAACATTTAGTTTGGTTGGTTTTTTAAATAATCATTATTCATTGCCATTAAATTTGGTGTTTTGAAATTGCAGAATCATTGTTCTTATCATTTTTATATAACCTAAACCCAGGCTAATGTAATTATTGCCGTAACGTACGTAAAAAAATTTGCTCTTTCGCATTCCCTAATAAAAAATGGGAACAAACACAAAGCAAAATACTTCAACTATTTTTTTAGGGACGCCGCGATCTTTTTAATGTAAAAAGTATATTTTTGGTCATTTTAGGCAACATACTTTTTAAAAAAAATCACCATTTCCTACGTAGACCATACACACCCTCGATATTTGCCACGGACATCTCATAGGGTCTCTACTAAGACACTTTCAAAGCAAAATCCTTCAACTTTTTTTTTTACGGACATTACGATTTTTTTAATGAAAAACGTAGGATATTTTCAGCAATTTTTTGCAATATAGCTTTTAAAAAAATCATCACTCCCTACATAGACCATACACTCCCTCGAAATTTGCCACAGACATCTCTTAGAGTCTCTATTAAGACATTCTAAAAGCAAAATCCTTCAACTGCATTTTTAGGGACGCCACGATTTTTTTATGAAAAAAGTACTATATTTTCATTAATTTTTAGACAACATACCTCTAAAAAAATCACTACTCCCTACGTAGACCGTACACACCCTCAATATTTCCTACATACATCTCTTAGAGTCTCTACTAAGACACTCTAAAAACAAAATCCGTCAACTATTTTTTAAGGACACTACGATTTTTTTAATGAAAAAAGTAGGATATTTTCAGTTATTTTTAGGCAATATATTAAAAAAAAACAATTCCCTACATAGACCGTACACACCCTAAAAGCAAAATCTTTCAACTATTTTTTAGGGACGCTATAATTTTTTTAATGAAAATAGTACGATATTTTCAGTAATTTTTAATTTTTACTTTTAAAACATTAAGTTGCTTTTAAAAATATCACCACTCCCTGCATATAGCAACCATACACACGCTCGATATTTGCCACAAACATCTCTTAGAGTCTTTACTAATGGTAAGACATTCTAGAAGCAAAATCCTTCAACTATTTTTTAGGGTGCTATGATTTTCAGTCAGTTTTAGGCAACATACTTTTTAAAAAATCACAATTTCTTACGTAGATCGTACACACCCTCGATATTTCTCACAGACATCTCTTAGAGTCTATACTAAGACACTCTAAAAGCAAAATCCTTGAACTATATATTTTTTGGGACCTTACGATTTTTTTAATGAAAAAGTACGGTATTTTCAGTCATTTTTAGACAACATACTTTTTAAAAGCATCACCACTCCCTACGTAGACCCTACACACCCTCGATATTTGACACAGGTATGTCTTAAAGTCTCTACTAAGACACTCTAAAAGCAAAATCTATCAAAACTATTTCTTGAGGGACGGTACAATTTTCTTAATGAAAAAAGTACGATATTTTCAGTCATTTGCAGGCAACATAGTTTTACAAAAATCACCATTCTCTATATAGACCGTACACACCCCCAATATTTCCCACAGACATCTCTAAGACAGACTCTCACAGACTCTTACGAGTCTCTAGTAAGACACTTTAAATGGAAAATCTTTCAACTATTTTTTTTAGGACGCTACGACTTTTTTAATGAAAAAAGTACTATATTTTCAGTCATTTTTAGGCAACATACATTTTAAAAAATCATCATTTCCTACGTATACCGTACACACCCTCGATATTTTCCACAGACACCTCTTAGAGTCTCTACTAATAATTGTAAGACAGTCTGAAAGCATAATCCTTCAACTATTTTTCTAGAGACGCTAATTAAAAAAATAAATCGATGACGTCATACTTTCTACCGAGTTCCACATATATTCGCCGAGTATATCGAGGGGTATATGACACGGTCCACGAAATGTTGTTATGACAACTCGTAGGTCACGCTGTCCCACCGAGATCTAATTTGGTAATTTTATTTCGACGAAATGGAATCGTAACGAGGTTTCGATGAGCGCATCATCCGCCCCGCTGGATGCGAACGGTTCTGGGGGTTTGAGGGGGTGGACGGGTTGTGTGCGAGGGCCTCCGTGCCGACCTGGAAACGCCATTATCTATCGGCGTGATTTCGTAAACGATTTTACGGTATACCCGAAACTCTTGCTCATCAAATGTATTTTTAGAGTGTCCCTATAGAATTATTACATCTATGGTACGTTTTAGAGGACAATTTTGTTATTGAAATTACATAAGTGTTAACTTTCAACAAATCACCGATATCCGAGAGCATTACAACGTTTTCGATTAATCTGTCGTCACTGAACACATCCTGATGCAACTCTCATTCTTCTAGATGCAATCCTTAGTATCTGCAATGGCAATTTTTCTTTGGTAGCAGTAACATAGCTGTGACAAACGGAATCAGCAGCAATACCGTCATTTAAGAGAGCCGCTCTTGCCTCACTGATTATGTTTTTACCAGGGGCGTAGCGTGAGAAAAGAATCTAGGGATATGATAACAATTTTATAAGGGATATAGTCGGATGTATGGTAGGCCATATGAAAATGGTAAAAATAAAAAAAGACACTAACCTAAAATTATTATGCCGAGGTATATATCCTAATTTTTAAAATGAAGATCAATTCTTCGGTTTTTGTTTGTCCAGCGAAAACGTCTATCGCTGTTTCTTCAAATGTTGGAGACGATCTCATATCTTCTAACAAGGCGCTTTCAATATTTATTAATGCTAAAGCTGACAGTCTTTCTTGCTTTTGAGAATTTCGCAGATAAGTCTTTATTCTCTTTAAACATGAAAATGATCTTTCCGCGGAACTGCTTGTGGCATGAATAGTCAAAATTAAACGACACAATTTTGATGATTCCGGGAAAACAGAAGATAATTGAAGGGACATATATATCGGTGACAATATATTGGTGAAGCTCAAATACAGTGCTCTTTTTCATATCGGGATCCCTATAAATCATTGAAATTTCACTTTTTAAACGATTTGCGTCAAAGAATGTTCCATATGTATCTACTAAAGGAGAAAAAAGTTCGTCAGGAAAATTGTGTGGATTAAGAATTTCAGTTTAGAAAGTTCACCAAACCGTTCACCAATGTTCAGAGTAATAACGTCCAAAATTTCATAAAACAATTATGTTTTATGAAATAGGTGCTTTTCTTATCTTCTTCAGGAATTACATCCAAACGCATTCTTTTACATGGTGGTTGATTTTCTAACACAAATCTGTCCATACGGTCCCAAATATCACTAAACTCGTTTCTCATTTTTTGAATATGTGATTTGAAATCTTCGATCTTTCTATTGCAGTAACTAATATCTGATATTTTTGTCTGTAGAATTTTAAACAGACTCTCGAAATGTGGGAATGTTGCAGAAAACACTGCTAAGAAAAAAATAAAATCAAAGTCGCGCAATAAAGTCAAAAGGCCTCTAGCACAAATAACGGTTTCTCGATTCCATTCCTCATTTTCATTTTCCACAATTACCCGAAACAGACACTATATCGAGAAGAGTAGTTTGGAGTTAAGCTGTGAAGTAGTTCGAGACGTTCGAGTAAATATTCGTAATACACGCGAAAGGGCAAAGAAAAAAGTGACTGCCAGATCTCACAGATCGGTCGCGCCCGACGAAGGTTTTAAAAGCTGGACCAATTTTTTTATTACATAACCCGAGAACGATTTAGAAATGGGTGTGCAACTACAAAATATTTCATTGTCGTCGCGTTCGGTACCAGTGGAATTAATGCAAATAGTACACGACGTGCAAAAAGTGACTTTGCGTAAATCGTATAGGGGAGGTCCGAAGACAGTGCCTTGAGGAACACCACGATGACCGTTCAAACAAGCAGTTAGAACTCAAGTAAGTATATTAACAAATCGCTCATTTAACGGAACAAAGACGACTTTGATAACTACCATATCACTACCCTATCTTCGTTATTGAGGTGGACGATAAATCATCGACGTCGCGCGTCACTCTGCTAGCCTACTCCGTCGAGAGAGGCACCAGGCGCGGGGTGTCGCTACACGTTAAACATGCAATTTGTCGGTCTATACTGGGGGCCGGGGGATTCGTTCGGGATGATGGATCGCCCCACTCGAAATGCCCCCCTCGCCCTACCGCGAATTACTCGAGTAGAATTGCGCCGTTATTGGCCCGAACAAGTGTATTAATTTGGGGAACAGGTAGGTGGACGTAAACATCGTTAGCCAGGCAATTGAGTTGTTGCACTAATTAAGGAGCAGGCAACGATAAAACAGTTGCCTTCGACGCTAATGCACTTTATCGACGGGCGTATTTGCGTACGCGCGGCCAGTAGAGGGTCTGTGGTTTCGATCGTGGCCTATTTGGAATAGATTCGAACGATATTCATTTAAATGACTAACTTGTTCTAACCCTTTTTTATCCATTGAAATATGCCCAGTGACATAGTTAACTCTAAAATAATGTAACGAATTTACTAGAAAGTTATTTATTTCGAACATTTATTTACAACTCAACTATACCACTTTCTTCGCACTGTATTGCTTACTATCGCGGTCCAAATTCAACTAACAGCTGGCCGGACGACAAAATTCTTATATAGGCAGTGGAACGTCTCTCCAGACGTTTCTAGATAAAGAACATTGGCGAACCTTCTAGTATAGAACCCACTGGAAGTCAACACCGCATTCTCTCGAGGTTTCGAATATTCCCGGTGTTCGGGATCGCTCAAGGCGTTCGTGACAATAACAATAAAGTGTCTTTATTTAACCACACTTATACGAGGGGGTACCCAAAAGAAACCGAACTGATAGGATAGTTGAGTATTCCCAATATAATATGATAATTATAATGAGCAAATAAATAAAATATATATAATAGAGCAACAAAAACGTTTAAATCAGAGACAGGTCACAGTTACATCATCAATTACATCAAGAATATCATTAATAAATATAACAAAAGGTAGGGATCTTAAAATTGATCCCTGCGGAACACCAAATATATATTTGAATTGAAATTGAAATCTTTAAATCCAATCGATCTTTATTTTAAATTGAAATCTCTACCGATTCCTTAAACTGAAAACCATGATATTCGACATACATACTGACTTCTATGATGTAAATTCTATGTTGCATAATTCCTAATGTCACTAAAGTACAGGGATTTCGTAATATACCGAATAAATTAGTTAAAAAGTCAAGTGAATGTGAGTGCGAGTCTATAATTTAGTTGTTTTTTTTAAATAATTATTGCCATTAAATTAAACATTCCACAATTGCAAAATCGTCTTTCTCGATTTTCTTTTACCTAACCTGTACTAACGCTAATGTAAACAGGCAGCTGTCGTTGAAAAAAATCGATGACGAAATACATCCTACACAAATCACCCTGTATGTATTAATTATATTTTAAAAGATACTAAACTAAAAATGAAATCTGATAAGTTTTTAAAAGTTTTGATTAAAATTTTTGATCGATGACGTCATACATCCTACACAAATCATCCTGTATATATAAATTATATTTTATAAAATGCGCAATTAAAAATAAAATTTTACGGGTACGAGAGATTTTCCGAAAATTTATTTCTTGAATTTTGAACGAATTTAGTCACACTTTACGGAAGCACTCTATGAGATATAATTGCTATTGGTTTGTAATTAATAACCTTTTTTGTGTTACCTTTTTCAAAAACGGAACTAATTCTTGAGGTTTTCCAAATATCAGGAAATGTGCCAGATATTAAACATAGATATAAAAGTGAGCAGGTAAACGTGACTGATATTTTACTAAAATGTGATCGTTTAGGAAAATGAAAGGTAAGTACATATTACTTACCTTATAAGGTAAGAGAACATAAAGATGAAATATTATGTGCTGTCTATAAAATCTTTAAATTATTTGAATTTTATTATTGCCATTTATTACCATTGTAGTATAAAATAGGGCCTGGTTATCGAGGAAAAACATCGTAACCACAAACAAATACAATTCTCAGTAAGCTAAGAAAGAGAGTCGAGAGCATAGTCAAGAAGAGGGTATAATAATCATACTTTTCAAGCAATATCCAAAAATACTTGATAAAGTATCTAACAAACGTTAAGGGAAAGAAAAATAATTATTAACTTACCTAACTAAGGTAAGTTAAATATATCGAGTACACTGAATATGACTTCATATTATATATAATTTAATTGTATCTTTGTTGTTTTTATATCTTTCGCTATTTCCATGTTTCTTAATAAAAACATAATTTAATATAATAGCCAATGTTAGTATCAAGGTAAGTAGGTGTTACAACTTGGTGACCAAGGTAAGGTAAAGTAGATGTCGTCACGTTGTAATAAATTTCACTACGATAAGTACTTTCTAACCAATCGTAAGTTAAATGGTACATAAAATTCGCCATTATCAATTAGAAATGTTCAATAAAAAGAAGTTACTCACAAGTAATTAAACTAAAAAGGAAACACCAGTATTGTATTTTCTTATGGTAAATGCATATAACTTGATAAATAGTCGCAAATTTAACATAATCCATCAATTTCATCATGCACGACACCAGCTCCGGTGATAAATCAGTCTTGCGTTTACTTACCATTTCGTTTGGCCCACGTACTAGACACATAGTATCTGGCAGGCTTCAGCGACACTTGTATCCCATTCTCGTTCCTGAAAAATACCACATTTTGTTAAATATTTCAAATGTCTGACGTAAATTGATAAAAACTTATACTAATAAACTTTTTCTAAATTGAATGATTTGTTTTTGTTCAAAAAACAGTTTAAAACTTGATTTTTATAATAGATCAATAAATTCAAACATGCGCGTGTATAAGGTTGACCTGCCATTTAAGCATGCATAGGTCTGTCAGCAACGCTGATGTCAGTAATAGCGTAAATCTTCCGCAATGTAGAGCATTGTGTATTGTTTTGATACCGATAAGAATTTTGAAATTAAATTAGTGAAAAACATTTTCGCTGGCGCTCGCAAAAAAAACATCCATTGAATGCAAAAGCGATAATTGGCAACATAGAATCAAAAATAACTATGTTATCTTTGCAATGAATGGTATTTGAATTATTTGAAATGGATGACATAAGCTAAGATGGATAAGCTAAAGATAATTTCCAATATATCGATACTAATCTTCTTCTTCTTCTTCTTCGTTTAGCTCATAACCCTTGGTGGGTTTTGGCTTGCTCTACTATGTTCCTCCATCCTCCATGGTTCTATCTACCGCTATTCTCCTCCAGTTTCCTAATCTTAGAGTTTTTAGGTCTTCCTCCACATCGTCTATCCACCTTTTCTTGAGTCGCCCTTTTGGTCTTGTGTTTTGAGGTTTCCATTCAAGGATTCTCTTCGCAATTCTCTCGCCCTCCATCCTGTATACATGTCCTAACTACCTTATCCTTTGACTTTTTATGCATCTTACTATATCCTCTTTTATAAGTGCATCAATTTCGTGATTCATTCTTATTCTCCACATACCGTTTTCTTACACTGGGCCGTATATTCTTCTAATGATCTTTCTCTCAAATATTCTTAATTGATTTTCATCATTGTTTGTTAGTGTCCATGTTTCACATCCATAGGTTACTACGGGTTTTATAAGTGTCTTATAGATTGTGATCTTAGATCTTCTATTTAGTATGCTGCTCCTTATTAATTTTAAATAAGCATAGTAGCATTTATTTCCTTGTAGGATTCTTGCCCTTATTTCACCTTGGACGTTACCATTATTGGCAATTTTGGTGTCAAAGAAATTGAACGTCTTAACGCTTTTAATCTGACGCCGTTTTAATCTAAGTTGAAAAGCACTGCCGAGAGAGCGTCTCCTTGTCTTACCCCGGCTTGCACCTTAAATTCTTCGCTGAGCTGCTGTTGTACTCTTATACTCGTAGTTGCTGTAGAGTGACTTCTGCCATTTTTACTAATTTTCGGGGTATTCCTAGGCGGGTTAAACTTTGTAGCATTTTCTTCCTATGTACTTTGTCGAATGCCTGTTTGAAGTCTATAAATAGATAATGCATATCTATGTTATATTCATAGCATTTCTCCTGTATTTGTCTTAACGTACACAGGTGGTCTGTGGTTGATCTTTTCCTGAATCCACATTGGTATTCGCCCAGCATTTCTTCTGAGTAGGGTATCATTCGATTATGGATCACCCCTGATAATATTTTATAAGGAACACTAAGTAGTGTTATTCCTCTATAATTACGATACTAATAATATAGCACGAAAATAGAAACGATGGCCGTGATTGAATCGTCAGGGCCGCCTAAGTTCCGCGCATCCAACGGATAGTACATGCGAAACATTTAATGAGCGTCCTTTTCTCCAGGAATAAACGGGTCATTAAAGCTTCCTTTGGCTCATAATTAACACTAAATTAGTAGAAATCAAGGCCTTACAGTGCGCGCATATGTGCAGGCGACCGTACGGAATCGTCGTCGACTCTCTCTAACTAAACTATTCACGATTCTTACGTACGCCGACCAACCGACCGACAGCGCACATGTTCGAGTTCAGTCATTAATCTTACGAAATTATAGCAAAACGAATCACTCTTGACGTTGCACGACTCGGAGGAATTAAGCATACAGTGGGGTTTTTCAAGAGTTATCGGGCCAAATAAGAGAGATATTACCGCTGCTCGGTCGTTTCTTTTTGTTCCCTTTTGCGGCGTTCCGTCGACTTTTTCTTCTTTTCGCTCTGCGTGCGAGCGGTCGCCACAATTAAAACAATATTACGGCCAACTCGCTAGACGCAAACATCGGGTTCATCATCGCGAAAGTATCTCTTTTATTTACACCCACACGGCGACTAATCTGACCTTTCGGGCGCAAGGAAACATTCGGCTTCGAACGAAAGTTATCTGTGATTAAATAGTCTGGTTCAACACGGATAATAGGGGAGAAATCGAACAAAGTAGCCTGCTAGATCACCTGACTTAACCCCCATTGATTAGTTTTCACGAATATGTCCCAAATGTAAGATGTACAGTGATAGATCATAGAATTTCTGAAATTATGTGATCACGGAGAAATCACATAGTTTCAGAAGTGATCCATCTTATTGGCATTATACCAGTGCTATTGATAATATTCCAAAGACCACTGATTAATATCTTCAGTAACCAAATTCAGTCTTACTGCTTCAAAAATTCTCGACAACTTTGTTTGCTGATTCTGATGCTAACTTTCTGATCCCGAAATGCCTGATCTCATATTACCTTGAAATTACACGGACTTAAAACGGACTTTTCCGCACGTAGAACATCTCTATCTCGAAATTGAGCAGTAGAGAAAAAATAAACCAACACATAAATGCAGAATATCTATTTTGTGCGACAGTTTTACTTTTTTCAATTTTTCTCAAATAGTCCACCATCGTGTTTTCTCATGACCCATGGACAGGGTGGGGTATGTCCTATCCACCTCAAAATCAATAGATGTCGTCTGGTAGACGTCCCTAATCAGAATCAGTCGAAACCCGATCGATCCGACACGATTTAATTGAGTGATCGAGGTAACAAAAAAAAATTCTCAAATAGTCCACCATTGTACTTTCTCATGACCCATGTACATGGTAGAGTGTGTTCTATCCACCTCAAAGTCACTAGGTGTCGTCTGGGAGACGTCCCCAATCAGAATCAGTCAAAATCCGATCGATTCGATACGATTTAATTGAGTTATCGTGCTAACAAGAATAAATGCCGACGACAATGACACACACAGACAAACATTTTTTAAAATCCATTTTTTTTTGTTTGCACGATTACATTACTTTTCCGCTATGGTATAGTTGAGTGCGGAAAAGTAAAATCCCTTCATAACAACCTGTCTAGTGTAGCGTCTCACTCATCGGATATTTTGCATATTTTCGTACGTATTCAAACTCGCTCGGTACATCAAAAAGTGGCCGAGTCCAATTTCAGGATTAAGTACAATAATAGCGAGTTGTCGAGGGCCAAGCTGGATGACTATGATTACGGTGGCAAACCTGGTATTGGCACATGCCCGACTAACTCGCTCTATCTGAAATTACTCGAAACGGAAGTGGATTTAAACCTTAAACATGACTTTTCTCTCGGCTAGGGCCAGGGATAGATAGGGACATTAGTTATAGTTTCTATTTTATTCTGGTAATATACAAGGTTTTGGATTTTGGTCCAATTTTTAGTAAATTTAATTTAAAAGTTTTATTTTCTAAGTGTAATAACTCTAAAATTATATTTTAAAATTAAATCATTTGTCTTGAGACAGGTGATTTAATTTTAAATTATAATTTTAAATCATTGGAACAGTTTTGTTAGTTCTTCGAATATTCTCGTGCCGTATTTCGAAGGAACAAACATTTTGAAATGTGTAATATTTTGCCTGTCACCTTGTAGGATATGGGGCATAGGAAAACCGCTATCCTCAAGATTTTCCTAGAGACGCTTTTTAAATTTCAAAATGACATGACAGCGCTCATAAAAAAAAGTTTATTAATTCACGTAATTTCTCGAACGACGATACTGATACCAAATAATAATAATGCTTTTATTGTCTAATAGGAAATAATCCATTTATTGAACAAATATACAAATAAAAATATATATAAACAACATATCGTCATCATGAGGTCATCAATCCTAAGATTGGTTGGACGCTAACCTCCAGCTTCTCCTATCTTGTGCTAACCTACGCATTTCGCTAATTGTGCTACAACCTACATCCCTTACTATTTGGGAGCAGTAGTCTAATCTAGGCCTACCTCTGCCTTTCTTCACTCCTACTTCTGCCTCCAAAATATCGCGGACTATTCCCCCATGTTTCAGCAAGTGGCCCACCATTCTATCTCTTCTCTTCTTTATGTTTCTCCACATACTTCTTTTCTCGCCGACTTCCTCTAATACTTCTTCGTTTTTAACCCTATCAGTCCACGGTATTTTCATCATTATTCGGTAACACCACATCTCAAAAGCTTCTAATTTCTTCCTACTTGCTTCCCCTACCGTCCAGGTTTCGCAACCGTATAGTGCCGTGCTCCATACATACATTTTCAAAAATCTCTTCCTTGTTTCTAAGTTTATTACCACCGATCATAAAAGTGCTTTCCTTTTGTTAACAACTACTCGACCCTGCGCTATTCTTTGTTTTATATCTTTATCGCTTCTTCCATCCCAATTTATTTTACTTCCTAAATAAGTGAAGTCTTTAACTTCCTCCAATCTTTCATTATTAATTTGTACTTTCGTTTTTGCTCTGCTCTCGCGCCCTCTGCACATTAACACTTTAGTTTTGTTTTTATTCACCCTCATTCCGTATTCCTCTGTCAACACTACCTCCATTTCGTTCAACGCTGATTCTAATTCCTCCTTACTAGATGCTAATACTGCTATATCATCCGCGAATCTCAGCATTTTTAGTTTCTGTCCCTGTACTTTAATCCCGTAATTCATTCTAATCTTTTACCACATTAATCGCCTTTTCGATGTACAGATTAAAAGTTAGTGATGATAGAGTACATCCCTGTCTTACTCCTTTCCTAATACTTACTTCCCTTCTTTCTCCTTCTACTTCTACAACAGCAGATTGCTCTTTGTATAAATTGTGTACTACTCTCCTATCTTTATACTTCATTCCCGCGCTCTTTAGTATCTCGAACATTTTTTCCCATCTTACATTATCAAAAGCTTTTTCTAAATCTACAAATCCTATATAAGCGTTCGTTCCTTTTTCTATTGTTTTCTCTAACATTACTCTTAGCGCCAGAATAGCTTCGCGAGTTCCCCTATTTCGCCTAAACCCGAATTGGTCTTCTCCTAGTATTTCCTCCGCTCCATTTTCCATCCTCTTCTGCACTATTCTGGTTAAGATTTTTGACGCGTGGGAAGTTAGGCTAATCGTTCTAAAGTTCTCGCATTTACATATATTGGACAAACAACATATATTGGACAAAATTAACACACCAGTGAAACTTCACAGTATTACTTTTGTTTCTTTGAAGTTTAAAATTATAGTACCTACGTGATATTGTAATTAAATGATTTCAACTAATGTTTAACAAATGAGAAGGGAATTGTCGATAAAAAAAACACGAATAAATACACGAATACACGAAGAAAAAAGGAACAATAATGTCAAATGCAAAAGGGCGTTAATGAAAAACTGCAGAAAAAAATTGGATGTGAAGTTAAATCGTAAGAATTTGAATTTGGTAGCATGTAGATCGTGCTCTAGCTCTTATCACTGCTTCCATTCGTCTGGGCATGCTATTGATCAAGCGGTGAATGGTTTCCTGAGGAATATTCTCCCATTCGACAAGAATGATTTGCTCATTCATTTGTTCATCATAGGAACAGATATGTGGTGCCTAACTGATTGTTCTAGTTAATTCAATAGATGCTCTAATGGGTTCATATCTGGGCATCTTCGTAGCCAGTCCATAGTTGGAATATTCACAAATCGAAAATAGTCTAGCACCGAAAATAGACAAACAGGGCAAATGACATCACATGTTCTTCTGCGATATTTTCTACCTACGTAGAAATGTGCATTCAAGGATATCGTTGACGTCCCTCTGGTGAATTAAGACTTACTCTTGTTTCGTCTGAGAACGAAAATTTCGCTTCCAGTCGCCAATGGTCTAATTTACGTGTTCTCTTGCTAAATGCAGTCTAGTAACTCTATGTTCTCTGATGAACAGTGCCGCTAGTAGTATAGCAAAACCGCTTCTGGCGCACTTTGGCCTTCGCCAAACCAACCCCGGCCGCTACCAGACCACCTCTTAAACAGGCCTGTACAGGTCTAAAACACGTATAAAATAGGTCTGCACAGGTATAAAACAGGTATGTGCAGATTTAAAACCTGTTCAAACTTGTTTAAGATCTGTTTTATATCTGTACAGACCTGTTTATGCCTGTTTTAGACCTGTACAGACCTGTTTAAGAGGTGGTCTGGTAGCGGCCATAGTGCGCCAGAGGCGACTTTTGCTATACTACTGCCACTATAACTGGTCTTCTACTGTCCAATCTTTCATTAAGCCTTCTCCTGGCCGTTCGTCTAGAAATTGTTACATTTCAAGCTGATGCTAGGGCTCTGTTTAGGTTTAGACTCTATACCAATAGAATACCTGTTTCTTGAATCGACTTGCATAATACATCGCTCATCTCATCTCTTGCATTTGTAGACTTTGTACGACCTTATCCTGACCCAAGTTCATCGAAACGTTTAACTGTTCGACTAATTATCGATTATCTGTGTGTGATAGTTGCTAGTTATGATATTCGAACTTGAAGGACCACCTGCAGACGCAGGGATAATTGGTACGGATAATAAGTAAATAACGGGACTTACTTTGATAGGATACATTGTCTTGCCCGGAATTCACACGATATCTTACTGTCTGTAGTTGATATGATTCTCTTCTTTCAACACCTACGATCCAGCGTGGCCGCACTAAACTATGTGCATGGGCGGCACTCGCACATGGGCGTAGGGTAGGATACATGGAATGGGAAGGGGATGGCAGGTAGGAAGGAACATGGAGGTAGTTCGGTACGGAACAATCTGAATCCCAACAAATTAGCCACATGTCGCTGGCTACATCCCTCGTTAACAAACAATTACGAAGTGTTACTTTACATCTGTCAACCAGTTGCAATTGTTTATCAGTAGTGACACAAAATATCCTAGGCCACCTACATGAAATGTTTAAGAATTTAAACCAATAATCTACACTTATTGATAATTTATTCTCATAACACCACCATACAATAACGTCGATGAGTTTTTGCAACCTTAACTGATCATTTAAAGATGTATATTTAAAATAATTTTAAGTCTTCCGTAAATAGAAGATGATGTGATACAGGGTCCGGCAACAGGATTGAACGGTTTTTAATAGGCCACTGTTAAGAAACAAAGAATATATTTGGACTAATTATTATTACAACTAAAAACACAATTCTGAAAATTTCTTATAACACTTAGTTTGCAAAGATCACATCCTTAAGATGACCACCGTCATTTCTATACATTGCTATAATCTGTTTCTGAAATTGAACATAACGTGTCTGAGTAAATCTTCGTTTATCGAATTTATCTCTTCATGAATACTTTCTTTGAGTTCCAGAAGTGTTTGGGGACAGGTAGAGTACAGTTTAAGAATCCACACGGAAAGAAACCCGGGACCGTCAGATCCGGTAATCTTGCGGACTATGCAAAGTCGCCAAACCTTGAAGTTAGGCGATTCGGGAACAGACGTTGTAAAACAGCAATGGACCGTCTAGCTGTATGCGTTGTGGCGCCGTTCTGTTGAAACCATACTTCATCTTGGTCGATTCTTTGAAGTTCTACAGCCACAAATGTTTCCAACATCTCATCAAACTGTAACGGTGTGCCCGTTTTCTTCAAAAAAGTATGGCTCGATCACACCAAATCTACACACTCCACACCACACCGTTACCTTTTGGTCATAAAGTGGGTCTTCGTGCATTTCTCTTGGTTCTGCTCAGTAGTGAAAGTTCTGCTTAATAACGTACCCACTGAGATGGAAGTGAACTTCGTCAGACATGATCAGTTTATCAAGAATTCCTGCATTGTTGTTCAATGTTTCAAGAAATTGCTTGCAGGAATTGAGGCGGTTAATTTTATCAACATGGTTCAGCCTCTGGACTACCTGTACTTTATACGGATGCAGTTTCAAATCCAGATTTAAAATTCGTCGTATACTTCGCTCTGAAATTCGCAGTGCAATTGATTGCCGAATTGCAGAACGTTGTGGACTCCGTTCAACGGCTACTCTGGTTCTTTTAATATTACCTTGTGCACGAACTGTACGTGTACTTCCCACAAATTTTGAGTTTAAATTGCCCCTTTCGTTGAAATCTATTACCCATTTCAAAATTGCATTTCTTGAGGGGACTTCGGCGCGCACTGGCAAATTAAATTCACGGCGAAAACGGCTCTGGGTTTACACGATGGACTGGGTCAGGATAAATGATTTAACAGCAGAGACCCGTTCATTAACCGGCCAATTTTCCATTGTAATACAAAAGTTTCGATAATAAAATACAATTTTATCACTATTTGACGTTTGTCAAATAAACAGTATATCCACAGCTACCTATTTAAAACCATTCAATCCTGTTGCCGGACCCGGTATAAGGCATTAGACACAAATCATTAATAAATAAAATAAAGAATAATGGTCCCAAATTTGAGCTATGAGGTATTCCAGAGGATGGTAAGAAGGTCTCGGTTTTAAGCCCTTATATAAATCAAATAAACAACGTCCGGATAAATACGATTTGACAAAAGTAAAGATTACTACTGAATCCATATAATTCTAATTTTGAAATTAGGTAATGTATTATTATTCACCTTGTGAGTCAATAATTTACTCAAATCGTTACTTATTCGACCATCCTTAGGTCACTCTATTACTGTTTGTCTATCAACAAGTTTTTCAATGGGACAAAACCGACAGCAGTCGAATCTTCTTAGAATAGCTAGTCTTCCAACTCCCCACCTGTCGCAGCTATCCAAGCGTGGTCGCTTATCGTTCCCCGGCCAAAATCTGCTTAACTACATTTCTCGATTGGGTAGTCACCCCATTCCTGCGGGCGGCATCCCCGACGAATGTCGGGGATGACGCGGCGGGCGGGTTTTTCGTTTTCATTTGGGTTAGATTAGCGTCGGAATAGGACGAGGGGCGGTTAATAACGCGCAAGGAGCCACGGGGAGCGAGTCAACTAGACCCGAATTTATGGGTTATGAAAAAATACGCGCGGATAAATATGCGAATGGGGTTTCTTAACGACGCCCGTTCGAATTAAGTAAGAACGAATTTGGGAGTGGTTTCACATAATTTACACTTCGATCCCACTTCTGATGTTGCTTTTTAAAAATGGGGTGTTTTAATTGCTTTTTAATGAGATACGAATGAGGTGTGATACGACTTCTTCATCAGTTCCATCAAGCCCTATTTGTAGCTCATTACAGGCGACTGTAATAAGTTACAAATACAACGCTACATGCAACGTCTCAGTTTAAAAAGCAATATCAGAAGTGGGATCGGAAGTATCCAATAAATAATAATTTTTCGTAAGGGGTAGGTAACTTATGTATATCACAACACATATGTATACGAGGTCTGTTCAAGAAGTAACGAGAATTTTGTAATTTAGCGAGTTTTATTAGTCCGATTCGCGCGATTTTTTCGTTGTTGTGTTGGTAATCATGTCTGAAAAGTAACTGTACATTGTTAACCATATCGGCTGTTTAGTTTATTGTCAGCTGTCAAAAAGACTACGTGTGTTTTGGTACGATCAGCGATTATTTATTTATTTAAGAAATGGATGCAGCAATGTCTTAGAAATGTTAAATATTGCTTTTGGTGAGTTGCTACGAGTAAAACAGGGGTTTACGAGTAATATAAGTGTTGCCAAGAAGGCCGTTGTTGATGAAAAATTTCTGGCGGTTGCTTTTTGATTGCTAGCCAAGTATGGTCTCACTTTGGTGTTCCAATACTCAGTTCCATGAATATAGTTCATGCTTTCTTAATAATCTGAAAGTGGGAGGCCGAGAAATACCAAGTAGCATACGAATTTCTACGCAATTTCGTTTATCATTATCATTAAACTGAATTGTGGAACCCTTGTCGATTCATGTTTTGCAATCCCGAAATAATACAGAGTCTACTATAATACCGAAGGATGGTATTATTATCCACATAAGTGTAGAAATAAATTTATGCACACTTAAAAAGCAGGTCACTCTTGTACACGCGCTTGTATAAATGTAACAACAGACATACGTTAATATAGAATTGCATTTAGGGGGGCTTTCTTCTTGTATGCATTAAGTAAAATCGAAAAAGGAGGGAAGTTCAGTATCTTAATGTTTTACAGAAGGATAAAAATATTAATTTAAAATTAAAAATATATATACAACCCTTATAACTACAATTTATTTATGAATTGTTATAAAATAAGGCCCTGTGTTGTCCCTTATGTATAGTGAATATTTTTGTAAGGGGTCTTTCAATAAGGAAGCGCGATTTTTAAACGTAAATAAAACAGGTTATGCGTGAAGTATCCATTCAATTTTTTTTATTTGAAAGAATACTTTGTGGCATTTGTGGAAATGTATATAACGTTGTCCAAATTTCCGCCGTGATTTTGCTTGCTGGAACGTATTCGGCAGGTCCAATTTTCGATGACTTTGTCGCATAAATCTGCCTGAATTTGCTGGATGGCGTTCGTTATGTTGACTTTGAGGGCATCAATTGTTTGCGGTTTATTCGCATAGACCTGCGGTTTATTCGCATAGACCTGCGATTTAAGATAGCCCCAAAGGAAGAAGTCTAAAGATGTTAAATCGCACAATCATGGTGACCAAATCACGTCGCCGCTGCGCGAGATAACCATGTCCTCAATTCGCTCGTGCAGAATGTCCATCGTGGCATGCGTTGTGTGGCACGTAGCGCCGTCCTGTTTGAACCACATGTCGTCGGTATCCATATCATCCAGTTTAGGCAACAAGAAGTTAGTTATAATCGATCTGTAACGCTCCCCTTTGACGGTTATGGCAATCCAGTTTCGTTTTGGAAGAAGTACGGACCGATGATTCTGCCAGACCAAAATCCGCACCAAACAGTGACTTCTCGGGATGCACTTGGTGCTGATGTATCTCCTGTGGATTGGTATCGTCCCAAATCCGACAATTTTGCTTGTCCAGATATCCATTCATCCAAAAATGGGCCTCGTCGCTAAAGATGATTTTTTTAACGAAATTTGAGTAAACCTTCAACTGCTTCAGAACCCAGTCAGCGAACACGCGGCGTTGTCTGTGGTCGTTTACTTTAAGTTCCTGGGTCAGTTGGATTTTATACGGGTGGAGACCCAGGTCTGGATGCAAAATTCGCCAAGTTGAAGTCGCAGAAAGGGCAAGCCCTTGTGAACGACAAGAAATTGATTGCCTCGGGTTTCCCCGTGCACTCTCACGCACAGCAGCGATGTTTTCAGCAGACCTTGCGTTTCGATGACGTACGGGTTTGGCTGATTATTTATCAAATCGGTTGACTCGAATTTGGCCACCAAACGTCGAATAGTCAACTCGGCGGGACGGTTGTGTCGAGGATAAAAATCACGTAATGCCAGGAACGTTTCTCGAACGGAGCACTCACTGATTTTGAAAATAAAATTTGATGATTTGCACACGGTGTTGAACGCTATAACCTTCCATGGCGATTTGCCATACACTACTGAACAATGCACAATAAATTTGACAGATGTTGCTTTAACAACATGGCCGCTATAATTTAACGAATTTCGAGCGTCCCTATTGAAAGACCCTGTATGACTAATTAATTAATTATTAATGAATTAACAAACTGGTATTAACTTGGAAACAGCTTAGAATTGACAGCTTACGAGATATTGTACAATAGCTCACTCGCATAACTTAAATATGTATAATGAAGAAATGTGACGGACGTTACTTTTTTCCATATTTTTCGATCACGCTGTAGTTTCTTTTGACTGTTAACATTACCGTATTAATTCTACATCCTAAATATAAAAAATTCTGCAAATGGAAGCGCCAATGGCAGATTGGGAACATACTCGAACCAACCTGCGTGGCGGTGAATTGCGAAAAAGAAAAAATTACCGTCGAAATGACCGGGCGAAAAAATCGAAACGCCATCATCGATATCTACCAACGACCGGCCGGCCGAGGGCGAAACGAAAGGTGCGGCAGGACTTTTTGAAAACCGCCGAAAGTAACAAATGATGGTCATCAGAAGACCGCAACATCTAGGTTTACATAGAATGCGAGGCCGACTTGGATCTTCGCAGCGTGGGGCTTGTAGTTCATGCGGGACCCGCTGCGTTCTCCTGTCCGCACTTTGTTTTAGAGAAGCCTCACGGGCTACGCAGATGCCAATAATTATTAGCCGTAGGTAGAGGCATGAAAACGCGTTTCTTTTTTCTGCAAAACGGGGCAAGGCATGTTTGGGAAGATGGAACGTCGATTTATAAGATGTTGAGAAACGTCATTAATATTTTGATTGTATTCGTTATAAATTTTCTTAAACGATTCAGTATTTTTATTGGAAAATAACGTGTCAAATCGTAGAGAGTGAATAACGTAATGAAATAATGAAGTCGTGACAATTAGTTAACTAGACGACTTAAATGGGTGAAATAATGTGGTTAATAAGTAACGAAAGTAGAAGAAATATCGTGCATGCCCTACGGTCACAAAATTGCACTAATATTCTGTACCCCTCGTAGGTATAAAACCTTACATAGAGATAATAACATCACCGAAAAGTGTGGTAAAATAAAGTGAGGACAAAAACAAACTACTATTTGTATAAACATGGCAGTTAATTAAGAACTCATTAATAAGGTAACACTACACTCAGAGAACAAATTGTTTGTTGTTAATGAATCGTTGTGAATACGTGTTAATTATAAATGTATCGAAACAAATATTCTCTCAAACAAAGGGCTATTTACAAGGTTTATTTGAGAGAAAGAAAGTGCCTTTTGAACAAATAATAACCTCGAATATATTAACAAACCATCAATGATGAAAACAAAACATGTTAGATAGGATAGAATATTCTTATTTATTAGTTAGGACTGGTTAGGATAATGGATAAAATAAGAAATGAAGAAATAAGGAAAAGATTGGATAGCGAAAGTATTGAGAAGGTCATAAAGAGGGCTCGGTTGAGGTGTTGGGGGCACATGAAAAGATTGAGCGAAGAAAGACAAGTAAGAAAAATATGGGAAGCAAAAGCCATTGGAAAGAGAAAGAAAGGCAGACCAAGGATGACGTGGGACGGAGAAGTGGCGAAGATAATGAAGACAAGAAGAATCACATGGAAGCAGGCTGAAATTACAGCAAGGGACAGGGTTAGATGGAGATTAATGGTAAAATAGTGAAGAAAACCGTGAAAGTGGGGAAGCAAATGTGAGTGAAGGGAAGTCAGGTGTTCATCATACTTGATAGGTTTGGGATGAGAAAGAGGAGACGTGGTAGTGAAGTGACAAATGATACCACAAACGGAGTGGAGTTTAGATATAGGGACAGAGCAAGATAGGGTGGAATGAAATTGTAGAAGTTCTTTTAAGTTGTTTAACACGAAATAGGATATTTAGTTAAGTAACTGTAATTGTAGTATTTAGATTAATTGTTTAAAGAAATGTATATTTAGCCTCTACACCTAACGGTAGGAGAGGTATAGATTATATTATTATAGTTGGGACCGAATAAATATTATGTATAAGTACGTTTCATGACGATGAAGTAAACAATATTAGTGATATAAATGCATATTTGTATCTGTCATTTCTCATTTATTGTCTGCTTATTATTTAATAGTAATATAAATATAAATTTTACCAAGAGTTTTATCAAATTTTTATTTTTAGCGAGAACTAAATCCCGATAGGGAGAATTATTAACAATTGTTCAAATATGAAGCTATGCGCATATTTATGATTTCTGATGTTGATTTTTTATAATCAACTTATGTCCAAATGGTTTGTCTAGTTTGTCTAGCAGATATGGTCGTTATCATGACCAAGTTCATAAAAGCTAAGCTAAATTTGACAAAGTCTATGTCAACTATCATAATTAGAAATTTGGTTGCGTACTTCATGAATATACAAATATATTCTAGACTTGCATTAGCACATACATACATATACACTAGGCACAAAAATTAAGGTATGTAAAAAAATCCTAAATTTGTAGGTGATTTTCAAAGGGCTGTAACTTGAAAGCTCCAAGTTTCTAGTTTTCAGATATTGAGTTAAAAGTTTGTTATCATCAGCAGTTCTTTAGTAATTATAGAAAACCATCGGAAAAGAATTTTCCAAGTTTTTGCTTGCCTTTCAAAAGGCCTACGGACTTTCATTTATTTTCAGTGATTTCATCATAAAGTTTTTTTAGATAATTTTATCCTCTTTAATTGGAGTGATCTAAAAACCCTTGTACGATGATTTTTCGCTGAGTTATCGTCGTTCAAAGCAAAAAAGTCAGTTTTAACTTCGGTAATTAATTACTTGAGAAACAATTTTTTCCATTTTTTATTTTTTACAATAGTTAACAGTGTTTGATAAAAAAATATGGACTACATATTGCTAAAAAAACCTTTCCAACCTCAAAAAATGAATAAAAAATGAAAAATTCATCCTTCAATTGACTTTTAGGAAAAACGATAAATTCAATCATTCCCAATACAATGAAAAAAAAAATCGTAGTGCTTTGAAATTTTCAGGGTTTCTTTGGAATACTTTGAGGTTGAAAAGAAACAGTCAACATCCTTAGTCTATCCATTATTTGCAAAGTTATGCCGTATTAAGCGAATATCTCTAAGTACGCAATTTTTACCTCTTTCTCAATCAACATTCTCGCACCGAATTTTTTTTTATCAAAAACCAATAACTACGTCTTGTAAAGAATACTTTGCAGTTTTTAAAACCCCCCTTGAATTTTCTATACGATCATTATTTCCCGAGTAATTAATTACCAAAGTCAAAACTGACTTTTTTTCTTTGATCGACGATAACTCAGCGAAAAGTCATCGTACAAAGCTTTTAGACTACTCAAATTAACAAGGATAACAACATTATCTAAAGAACCTTTATGATGAAATCGTTAAATAAAATGTATTGAAGTCCGTGGACTTTTTTAAAGGCAAACAAAAATTTGGAAGCATATCTTCCCGATGGTTTTCTTAAGATTATCCAAAAACTGTTAATGGTAAAAATTTTTGGACTCAAGATCTGAAAACTAGAAACTTGAAGGTTCAATTTGCTTTTCTTGAAATTGCTCTGCAACTATTCTTCTCCAAGTTACAGCCCTTCGAAACCACCTAATAATTTAGGATTTTTTTATATCCCTTAATTTTTGTGCCTAGTGTATTACGATGTTTTTCACGTAGAAAAAAACTCTTGACGAGATTTGCGGACACGTCTCGCGAGAGTAATCCAACGCCTACCGCGCTATATCACCTGAAATCGATCCAGCGAAGAAGAAAAAACGGTACGCGTAAGAACGTAACAGTAAATAATCCCAATATTGATTAGAAAATTCGTTTCCCACGCACAGAGTCGTGCCGGTAGCCTGTGATACGCTTTCCAAACGACGAGGTTGCGTTCGCCACTAAAACCAAATCTAATATTTCTATCGAACACGATGCGACGACAACTTATCAGCGGGCGAATTCCGCCACGAATGTGAACGAGAGATCGATTTTAAAAGTATCCAGAAATCAATTTGGTAGACAATGAGGTGAGGCGATGCAAAAAGCTGAAGATATACGAGTGTACAGAGTGATAGTTCGTAAATGATCTTCGTTTGGGCAGGGGCGGACTCGCAAAATTGGCGACACACGCGGAGGATGATGAATATTTACATTTAAAATATTATTGGCCTAAAATCTAATTAAACCTAAAATACGTGAGTATTTTAGGAGTAGTATAGCAAAACCAGTACGGGCTCACCCTCGAATTTGTCCGCGGACATTTGATGCGGATGGCATGTGGTCATTGTTGATCTGAAGAACTCTTGGCGCAGGTATAAAACAGGTCTGTACAGGTATAAAACAGGTGTGTATCGGTTTAAAACAGGTATGGTGGTATTAGGAAAAAACATGACGTCATTAAACAGGTTACCATACCTGTTTTAAACCGATACACACCTGTTTTATACCTGTACAGACCTGTTTTATACCTGCGCCAAGAGTTCTTCAGATCAACAATGACCACATGCCATCCGCATCAAATGTCCGCGGACAAATTCGAGGGTGAGCCCGTACTGGTTTTGCTATACTACTTTTAGGTTTTATTATAAATATGATTAATGAAAAAGATATTATGGTATCTTATATTATGGTATCTAAAGAGAATATTTATGGTATTTTTTAATAGTAAAAATATCACGGGGAAGCGTCATTATTAATTACATTGTCAATAAACTACGTGACAAAAATAATAGAAAATAAAATAAAAAATATTCTTTAAAGCTGTGCTGTTTTTGTATAACAGCAAAACATAATTTTCATAGAAATGGGCCTTTCTAAGTTATGGCTTGTATAATGATTCTTTGCGTGTGCGTCACAAGTAACAATCGTATGAATCAATCAACTGACATTTTTGTACAGTGTCGTGATGAAAACACATGTCAGGACAACAGTTAGTGCAATACAAATCAGTCAATCTATGACAGAGTAATGAAAAGGTTCTCCACAAAAACATTCAATGGAAGTGATATTTCCATCAAATTTCCACACCATTTTCCAAAAAGTGAAATAATTTTTACAGAAATATTAAGACGCAAATGAATCAAATTATACAATAAAGCTAAGACGTGACTTCATAATTGCATTTTGTTCGGCAAGTTATTAACTGTCTATGCCGTACGTAGTTGATTGAAACATATGTCGCTAGACATACGTACTGGTAATTGTGGCATATTAGTAACAATTGCGAGTGGTGTAGCTTGTGATCCGTGCGTCGTCACTAAATTGATACACGCGCAAAGATCCATTATACAAACTGTATGTATTTTATGTAGAAAATGATGGCGAATTTAATGGTATAACCAGTTTTGACGGGAATTAGTTGGTTTCCGAGATATTAATTTTTTGTGGGTAAGATTCCAACTTGGCTCGATTTCGGCCAACATATTTTTGAAATTAACTAAAGCACATTGTCTTAGTTTTTACCAATCGATTACCTGTACTCCTTTACATGAAATATCATGGACATATCCGGATCCTACAAATCTGTATGGATTGACAGTGGGGAGAGGCGAGACATGTACACTAGCAGTTTCTCTTTGCAGGTGTTTCCTTAAATAACTCTCATGGAAATAGATCTATGTATGATATATCTTATGTAGAAAATGATGAGGAATTCGATGATGAAACCAGTTTTGATTGGAATTGGTTGGTTTTCGAGATATTAATTTCTTGCAGTTAATATGTTGTAGATTCCCATTTGTTTTTATTTTAACTAACGTATCTTTGAAGTTAACTAAAGTACATTTTTATAGTTTTTGCCAATCGATTCCTCGAACTCTTTTACATAAAATATCGTAAATATATCCTAATCCTACAAATATCTAAGGAGTGACGGTGGGGAGAGACGAGATATATACAGCTACAACTGGCAATTTTTTTGCAGGTGTTTTTTTAAAATAATTCTCCATCCGTCTGAATTCTCAATTCTTAATTTTTATGTCTGTTAGTATGCACTAAATCAAGAGCCCTATACCTAACCTAGTCTGCCGTAGTTTTGGTGGATACGGTGAAAGTTTACCTTTGACTTGGCGGTAGTGGTTTATTTACTAACCAACAAAAAAAAAAAAAAAAAAAATATATATATATATATATATATATATATATATATATATATATATATATATATATATATATATATATTACGATTGTAGATGATTATTCGGCTGAAGGGCCTCGCGAAAATGGGACGCACGAAGTGTTTTGGAAACGTTCAGTCGCGCTTTTCACCGACATCTGTTCGTGTATGTGAAACGATCGCGTTGATAGGCCGGGGAATGGAAACGAAGAGCGTGTTGACGTCCGCGCTGTCTCTAACACGCCGTGAAAAAATGAAATATTCCAATATATAATAAAATAAATGGAAAATTCGTCGCGGTGACCGCATGTGTTTCTGTTTACACTTATGGGATTCTCTGCGGTGCTATGATCGGAACGGCGGAACATAATGTGAGAAATTCATCGGCACTTTGCGCTGCTCCTCATTCGCTTCATTGCCTTCCGTGTTGTCCGGATCGCCTCGCGGTCGGAGACCGGCCGCGCCGTCGGTAGCTTTTCGATTTCGAATCTTTAAGCGGTCTTAAGGGGGCTACACGCCTTCCGTTTATCTGTGCAGTTATCTGTCGTAAAAATTGTGTGAAAATCTGTGCATTTATCTGAACTAAAGGTGTGTACCTACGTCCAGTTTTCGCCTCAGTTTCATCCGATTTTTCTTCAGTTCTCTCTTCAGTTCTGCAGGTTTGATTCAAACAGCGTTAAAAATAAATAAAGTTAATCGAGTGACAGAACAAGAAAAACAACAAACTGCGTTGTATAATTATAACTGTGATGCTAGAAGAAGAAGAGAAAAACGCCGTGAACGTTAGTGCAGAGATTGATATGAACGCCAAAGGCGCATCTATTTCTGAAACCGTGGTCGTCATGTACATAAACACGATGTCAATTGAACAAACTGTACGATAAACTGCATAAAGTGCGCAGATTATCGTTGCAAAAGAAGGTCCAAATGCGCAGATTTTTCATCTGCTTAAATACCGATCTAAAAGGCGCAGTTCGCATAGTTTAAGACATGACGTCACACCTGACAAACTGCGTAGATAAACGGAAGGTGTGTAGCTCTCTTTAGGTGAAACGATCTACCCAGTGGCGCCCCGCGGCGTTTTTCCAAGAGCGAGTAAACATGTGTCCGTTCCTAATTTTAATCTAACTAAATAAATTGAACTGTGTATGCCTATGTAGTATTAAGGATGTAAATTTAGAATTTTTACCAACGGTGTGTATGTTTGTCAAAGATATACTAGTGTTGCAAAAATAAACATTCCGGCAAATACCGAAATGTCACAGTTTACTTTGATTAAGATAATTATGTGCCTCGTTGCGATCTGTAAATAATTGTTCCTGGGTTGCTTGCTAAATAAATTACCATGACAATTCGACGTTTTATAAAATAAAGCTTACTCACCGTTTGGAATATCATCTTTTCGAGAAAAACGCGTTTACAGTTTTGAAGGCAGACAAATTTCCGTCAATCCGCAATGCCTGGGCCACACAATTGTCCCTCCTCGTCTTCATAACCCTCTAACCGTGCTGTTACTTGCTCCCTCTGTTTGCTTCTGTCCATTTTGACAGTGTCCGAAGTCCTGCGCTCGGCGTCGTTGATGCGCACCTTATCGTGGGTCCCGGTGCAGATATCGACATAAGGCCCCACGATATTCAAAACTCGTAAACGTACTGAGGTATCCTCGTTAAATATAATTGCAGCTAACTAAGTTGCTGTCTCAATAACAATGAAGCCAGAGTGCTGATGTTTGGGTGCCACGCTCAAAATCATCGCATTTACTGGCTCACTGTTATTTCGCGTATGAGCTCCCAAGCACCTCTTCAACAAATTGTCCGAGGATAAATCCTCGTGAATTGGCTTAATGATTTTTAATACCGTCTCATTCACAGGAGTCTTGTACTTGTACTCGGCAAGAGAATTAGTAGCTTCAGCCTTACACCAGGTACGCCAACCGTCTTTTCGGGGGCATTTGTCGTGCTGCGGATTTTTATCGCTCGAACCTTTGCGCTAAAATTCGTCACCCATAATGCGTCTGTCATTTTTTCCACGGAATATTAATCACGGCTGATCGCTTGACCATAATATTTTGTCAATTCAACGATGACTTTATGTTTTAGTAAGTTTTAAACTTGGTAAGTTTTCCTGCTTCTTTTCCAGCAATGTCTTTGTTCGCTTTTTTGCATTACATAATCTGTCCCCATTATTTTCTCCGCTTGGCTTACACATTCTTTTTTTTTTCCACAACAATTTCATCACCTAAGGATCACCTTCAAGGCGAGCGACCTGCGGCGAGGGTCCAAATGTCATGCGCACGCCAGCATTTGCAGCTCCATATTTCCGGTAATTAAAGGAATTCCGGGAAATTCTTTTACAGGAACCTTTTCATGGGTACGAGGGTTGCAAAAATGCATTTTTCAAAAAGAAAAAAGAATGCCGCCTTTAAATAAATGAAAAGTTCCTTACACATTGATGGATATAATTGAACCAACATAAAGAAGCTCTTATATTTCAGGGCCAACTCGACAATTCTGATACAAGTTGAAGTTGATATTAAAGGACAGTTGATATTAAAGGAAGTTGACATTTTATCCGGAAATCATTATTCAAACATAAACTTCTGAAAAATCGTCGAATTCAAAGAAAAAAGCTGAATACAACTAAACGAATTTAAACAAAATATATCGTTCCATTTCAAAATAAAAAGTGGATTGTCAGTTGATCGATAGAAACGAACATAGGCACCAGCTTGTAGCTTCTTTTCAATCACCAACTTATTTTCTTTTTGTTTCGTAAAATCGAATAAAAAATTGCGAAGTTATACCCAGCGACGGTTTTAGCTTGTACTCGTACTTATATGAACGACCACTGGCGCAACGGTCTCATGACGGCGGCGGCTCCGCGTCTGTTCCGTGGTACGCTCCGTCAACTTTGGACCTAATTATCTTTGAAAAATTGTCGCTAATTTGTTTGGTGCCACAACAACACGACGGGACACATACAAACACACACACACGGGGTGTTGACGAATGCCCCGTTTACCACTTCCGCACCTACCGCTGGAATTTACGACATTTTTAATTAACTAGATTGTCGGGGATTTGTCAGGCGTTCAGGAAAAATGCGCGTTCCTGTGTAGCCTCCGGGTCGTCGCACATGTGTCGCGGTGGATTGGCTCGTTGCCTTCCAATTTATTTCGCTATGCGACGCGTTACACGCAGGAATGCCGAATATGAAAATTAAAATGCATTCGGATGCGTTTCGGTAGGGGTGCAGCCTCCAGTGGAGTTGGTTTATAATTTCCAAACAAAATAGCGTTTTATTTTCCATATGTGCACTTTCCGGGTTACTTTCTGATCTAAGTGTAGGTCTAAATATTTAACGCATTCTGTTGTACAGGATCTTTCAATAAGGACGCTCGATTTTTAAACGTAAATAAAACAAAAAAAAATTAACTATGTCGCACAAATCTGGCTGAATTTGCTGGATGACGTTCGTTATGTTGACTTTGAGGGCATCAACTGTTTGTGGTTTATTTGCATAGACCTGCGATTTACGATAGCCCCAAAGGAGAAGTCTAAAGGCGTTAAATCGCACGATCTTGGTGGCCAGTTCGCGTCACTGCTGCGCGAGGCAACCATGCCTTCAGAATATTCATCGTGGCATGCGCTGTGTGGCACGTAGCGCCGTCCTGGTGAAACCACATGTCGTCGGTATCCATATAATCCAGATTAGACCACAAGAAGTTTGTTATCATCGATCTGTATCCCTCGTCATTGACGCCATTGACAAACGAAACTGGCAATGCCAGTTTCGTTTTGGAAAAAGCACGAAGCATGATTCTGCCAGACCAAAATCCGCACCAAACAGTGACTTTCTTGGGATACACTTGGTGCTGGTGTATCTCGTGTGGATTGGTATCGTTCTAAATCAGACAATTTCGCTTGATCACATATCCATTCATCCAAAAATAGACCTCGTCACCAAAGATGATTTTTTTGACGGAATTTGGGTCAACCTCCGACTGCTCCAGATCCCAATCAGCGAACACACGGCGTTGTCTATGGTCGCTAACCTTAAATTCTTGGGTCAGTTGGATTTTATACGGATGCAGACTCAAGTCCCGACGCAAAATCCACAAAGTTGAAGTCGCAGAATAGCAAAATTCTTGTGAACGACGAGAAACTGACTGCCTCGAGCTTTCCCGTACAGTCTCACGTACAGCAGCGATGTTTTCAGCAGACTTTGCGTTTCCACACGCTGTTGAATGCTATAACCTTTCATGGTCATTTGCCATACACTACTGAACAATTTACAACAAATTTCACAGATATTGCTTTAACATCATGGCTGGTATGGCTTAACAAATTGCGAGCGTCCCTATTGAAAGACCTTGTAGTTATTATTATAGGACTTTATTGTTTCTAGGAATATATTGTTGAGATTATTGAAGGTGAATTTCCGTGGCATTTTGTGAACACCCTTGCAGATTAGGTCGATTATTTGTGACAAACGTGGCGTCTGATAATAACCGCACAGGCTATTGGCTTTTGGGATAAGTTTTTCGATCAGTCAATTCCCGCGCCTTGTCTCCAGAATCTTTGTCTCCTCTTTCACCGCCACACATATAAAAATGTTTCGACATGGAAAATTGGGCAGTTTCACGTCGCTATAGCGATTATATCCCCTAATTAAATAATCCCAAACGTCTGGAATCGCCGTGCGCTCCCAGCGCGTACAAAACCGATAGGAGACCGATCGGCTGTGGACGAGATCAAAAGGTCACATTCATACACGCTTATTCCAACTACCGAACATATTTTACGTCCTCCGCGTACTCCGAACACCGTCACACGGCCCACTTGATATAAATCATAGTTACGGCCGTCCAGTCACAATACATCGACGTAGCCGGGGGGCAGGCCTCGTATTCTGACGACTTCTAAAAAATAATTGACGTTCGCACGACCACCGAGATAGTTTTAGACGTCGACGAAGGCGAAGTGTCGTAAAGTGGGATAAAACATTGGATATACCGGAATGGCAGTCGCCACATAAAGCGGGGTGTTTTTTTTTTCACGACCGTTCCCCGTACGTCGCCTTGCGACAGGTTTAAAACACGATTAACTGCGGAAAAAAGTTGAAAACGCAGGTGGCCGAGAATTGCCAATTGTTCGAAAAACAATTGTTTCGGATATTCAATGAATATTTAAGTGACATTACTGGCACGCAATAATATTTAGGGTGAAAATTATAAAATACTTAGGTGATAGTCTAACGGCAATATAATTATAGTGGAAAAAAATGTGCAAAATACTTTCCATTTAAGGAAATTATACAAATATTCTTAAGATATTAGTTCGTGGTACAATTAAAAAATTAAGAACGAAATTTGACGCGATTCGTCGTAATACTAATAATACAAAAAATATATAATTCGTAATGTTGAATTGATACATTTGAGTACCATCCTTTATTCGTTGTGTACACAATATGGAGTAGGGGCAAACAAGTCGATGGCAGCGCTTGCAGTGGACACAAATTGCATTAAAGTAGGCTGTCAGTAGTATGCCGTCAGGTCATATGTGTATTTACAAAAGTTAATTCGTAAACGAATCTAAAAATGGCCCGTTATAGTTGTTGTGTTGTAAATTGCAATAATACCGTCTGCCTCTGTCATTAAGAAATAATTTAATAGTACCACTACCTAAGGCAACTTACAAAAATGCTGTGGCAATCTTATAATTTCTTCAAGAATTTTATGATATAAACATGTGGCCACCGCCATCACCCGATTTGACACCACTTGATTTACTTGAATCATTAAAGAATCCTATTAATGTAAATCGCTTGCATATACTTGAAGATTCAAAAATAGTTATTACAAAAAAATGATCACGTAATGTTTCTAAGAATATAACAGGTCTCATTTGTTAAATGAAAGCAGATATTTAGAGCATTTAGTGTAAAGAAATGTTGATGGTCCTTTGTTAAAAATCAAGTGCAGTTGTTGTGTTACAAAAACTCGATTCATTAAAAAAAATAAACTTCCTTACTCGATTGATTAAAGAAAAATACCACTAATCAACTATATATCTATTCCAAATCATGTATCTACCGTAAAAGCGGAGTTATTGATAATATCAAATGAATAAAAAATATATTTTTAGATAGTTCTTCTTTTCGAAACTTTATTATTTACAGGTTATTTTATCATTCAATTTAAATCATTGTTGCCAATGGTATGACTTGTAACGGCTATGAAAATATTAGTAAACATAATAAAACATGTAAGCGGCACATATAAAATCTATAGAGAGCGGCACAATCAATCAATTAACCTGGATCTCTCTGTAGAATACCTGACGTGCATGTTGATTATAAATTAATTCAGGTGCATATTTGGGTAATGTGTACTTACTTGTTTTTGCAGAAAGCACAATATATTACCGGTTATAGGCATTCTTGGTACTTGGTATTTTGGTACGACGCGCTCCAAATTCGACTGTAAATATTCTTGACGTGTACGAATATAATAAGCAGCATGTACATATATATTTCTGAAAATTTTAATAGCTTTTAAACGAACTTTGTACTATGCAAATATTTTCTGCAACAATATTCGTTGTACACTGGAAAAAAATAGGGGCTGATCAGTAGAGCCTTTCGATCAGCAGGGCATTATCGCCGTATGGGAGCACACGTGGGGACAGTAAGTCAGGGAATCAGCGTCTCCGCTCTATAGTTTCGCAGTAGTTGTCAAACATTTAGTGATGCCCTGTTACAAATTTATGTCGAAACAAATTGAAAAAAATAATAAATCTGAATTACACAATAAACATTTGTGGTTATTTGTGGAGGCTGCACGATGGTGTCATAACCATGCGATTTGTAGACCGTTGTCTTAACAAGAGTGGGGTAACTTTTTATATACACTAGACACAAAAATTAAGGGACGTAAAAATATACTAATCACCTTCTTAGGTGATCTTCAAAGGGCTATAACTTGGAGAAAAATAGTCGCAAAGCAATATTAAAAAAAGCAAGTTGAAGCTCCGAGTTCATAGTTCTCAGGTATTGACAAATTTTGTTACTATCAGCAGTTTTTGAGTAAACACCAGAAAACCATCGGAAAAGAATTTTCCAAATTTTTTATTGACTTTCAAGAGGTCGACGGACTTTAACAAATGTTTTTCAGTGATTGAATACTCCAGCTTTTTTGGATACCTTTAACCTCTTTAATTTAAGTGTTCTAATAGCCTTGTACGATGATTTTTCGGTGAGTTATTATCGTTCAAGGTGAGAAAGTTAGTTTTAACTTTTTAGCGAATAAGAATTCGCTGAAAAACATAAGTACAGGCAGAATTTTATTATTTTGAGCATTATTTGAGCAAGAACGAGTAAGTATATATTACCCCAATATGCACCTGACAAAATAAAAGCAATATACAAATCAGGTTATCTATATAAAACAGTATTTCAGGCGCTTAATTGAACTAAATTGTATAGCTTCTACACTGCTGTCTCTACAGCAATGTCTGTCTGTCTGTCTTGTGCCAGCGCAATATAAAACACCGGCCTTTTTAACATGTTTCAATTATCTGTTAGGTACTCAGCGCAATGGAAATAACAATTATGATATATAAGAGGGGACAGATTATTAATGAAATCAAATTATTATAAAATAGACGTTACTAAATGAAAAATTATATCTAAAACACCAAATTCAAATATGTGAAAAAAATTCTCATAAAAGAAACACTTATTTTTATGATAAATAAAATATGCCCAAATTAAGAATACACTTTTAACAACATTTACGATAATTTATGTATTTACGAGAAATAAATGCCTTTTTTATCAGACACAAATTGTTCTCTTTTCTCAGTGTATATCTATGGAAATATTGTCCACTCCTATGTTAATTTCTGGAAAAAAAACTGCGGGAATTCCTTATAAATAGACACAAGTCTTGTACAGTCACTTTATAGCAAAATATATTATATTATCTACGATTCAGCATATTTATTTATTTGAATTATGCTTACGCGAATTAAAGTAAAAAAATCTCTGCGCTCAGTGTACATAGATGGAAATATTTTTCAAACATTCAACAAACCAATTGGAAAATTATGTTTATCATCGAACGTATTTAACAAAGCGCCTGCAATATATTTAAACCATGTTATAATGTTTATAATAAACAGTTATAGGATTACATCGGTTTTGTGAAAAAAATTGAGAAAAAATGAATTGCCCTCAAGCTCCAAAATAATAAGAGATAGAAGGCTGCAACTTATGGCATTATTATTTTTAAGAAAAAGGATCTCTGCATTCGTATATATTGGGTAGGCAAATTTTTCTGG
The DNA here is from genome assembly GCA_037954035.1 of Rosalia funebris. NCBI lineage: Eukaryota > Metazoa > Arthropoda > Insecta > Coleoptera > Cerambycidae > Rosalia > Rosalia funebris. Next base: position 24,048,013 of record JAZFAV010000003.1, on the reverse strand, counting down.
TTTTTATAAGAAATCTCGTGTTAACTCTATGACGTATAGAAAATTGACCCGCCCATTCCCGTTCTTTCTTTCGAGAAACCCAATTGTGAAAACTAGAATTCGTTGTTTTGCTTTCGTATCCCCAGTTTGAAGTATACGAATTTGAACCACCCTATACTTCATACTCGTACTTACAGCTCGTCAATAATAGGATAAAGTGTGAGATTCTCTATGATGCGTAGAAGAAAGAGCGTAGCAGCCTTCTGAGGGAAAAGGATGCAGTTTACGGTCGGCCAGATTGAACTCTGTGTACTATTCATTTCATCGCTATTTGCCAAATAAAAGCTCTCTTATCTTGCCGATAAACAGAACAGTCTACCTGAGCCTAGGCATAAAAACAAGCCACGGTATATTTTGAGATTTTTTATTTGGCAAATAGCGATGATATAAACTATACATTCACATTGCACATACATTGCTCTGCAAAGGTCTCAATGCGACTGGGTAACGACCAGACTATTTACTGCGCGCCTCGTGGGCGGTCCGATATCGCAGTTTTGAGACTTGCTTCTATTCTTGACTAGCTGTAAGTACATCGTGATGTGCTACATACGTACTTTCGCAACTCCCGACCCTTCGAGCGATTTTTTAACCCGCCTAGCTAGCGGGAAAGACTCTTAGTTCCGACGTTCGCTGACGGACGATCGGAATTTTTCCCTCGATCTCCTCCGCATTTCCATTTCTCACGAATAGATGAATCTCGCTCGCATCGAGCATGGCCATTAATACAATCCCCCGGTTCTCGTGGCGGGGCCGTTGAGGTCGCGGCCATAATTCATCGTGCGATGACTGATGCCTGTCTATTTGTTACACGTCAAGAGTGCCAAGATTGCTTGCGTCCCGCTGCTCAGAAGTCGTCAGGCCCTACTGAGATCCAACTGGCCCGGATACGGGGTGGACGCGAAAAAAAAAGGCGATCTTTCTCGGCCGACCATTTCGATTTGCGTTTAAAATTGTGTTATTAGAGTTAAAATAGTGAAATTCTGGGCATATTCTTAATTTTAATCGTTACATATATTGTAAACGTTTAACACAATTGTAAATTTTTCAAAAATTCGATTTTGTATTAGCTTAAAAAATTCTTTGAACCTTTTAGAATTTGACGTAAAAAATTTTTTCAATGAAAGTTTCAATGCTACTGTTTGGAAATTGGCTCCAAAATCTTATTAAAGTGGAAAACAAGTCTTGAATATAGCGACTGATATTGCTGCGTGCACTTTTTATGTTGGTCTGATTAATATTTTTCGAATTATGAAAGGTTTGGAGATGGATATTAGCGTCCAATGATACAATTTTTGTCTAAAAGTCAATGCTAAGCGGATCAAGCACGCCGAGATGTCCTTTACAGATGCAGCGAAAGAGGCACGCTTTAACACAACATGCTCGAGGATAGAGAATGAGGAAGAATATTAAAATATAGAAGGGCAGTTTTATGGTTCTGGGACAGCAGATTAATAGTAATCAGTCGATTTTTTAATTTTTTCATGTCTATACCACATTTCAAAACTTTAAACGCGTTTTTCTCGAAATATTGTTTTTCAAAACGGCACGCAACATAACTCCAACAATTTTCATTCTATTCATGCGAATTTTTAAAATAACATTCTGAAGTGAAATACGTACGGAAGTTAATTTAAACATTATTTATTAACAAATGATTGCTATTTTTGTAGAAAATTTAACGTTTCTTATTTAGATATTCGCTAATCACACAAATATCAATATTTTCAAAATCCACTATCTATAAATATGTAGATTAAGTGAATATTTTTTCCAGATTCAAATTTGCACCAGTTGCATTGCGTGCAGCAGAGCGCCTTAAATGACGTGTCTCCATTCTCGTCATTTTTGAATATCTTTTGATAATAATTTTTTGCATTATACTTAAATATATGTCTAATAACTTCCTTAGATATTATTATCTTATTACCTTTTCTTCCATCCAAAAAGAAAATTGTCAAAAAATCCCTTTTTAGCTTATTACAATGGTGTTACTCCTGAATCAAAATCGATTTAAAATTTGATATCAAACTCAAATTGAACAACTTCTAGTTCAGGTAATTTCATTAGAGTGTATGATGATATTTGTAGGACGGCGTATTAACTGGCATGGTAACGTTTAACCAAGAATGTGAACTACTAAATAATTATGGAGCTTCTCTTGAACCTTCTTATAGTACATAACGAGTTATCGTACAAGTCTTGGCGAAAAACCAAAAAAACTTGATTACGTTCACCCACGACTATATGCAGTACCTACTTTTTGTGGCCACTCTGTAGGTGCCACTCGCCTATACGCGATCCCCAGATACGAAACAGTCTTTAAACAAAAGACTATTCAGCAACGGTATCACCGCCAATATCTAGATGGCCGCGGGCGATGGAGATTGTTCTCCGTTTTCACTCCACTTGAGATTGAAAGGGTAATCAACTGTTTTTTTTCCTCTCCGAGAAAGACGATCAGCTTCTAAGAATACTCGACGACGTTGACGTTAATGCGGCGCTTATAAGCGACGGGCGTTATATAAAATCGATTGGCCGAGACCGTCGAAGATATATAGACGTCGAAGGAGCACTAAGACAAAAAAAAAGAACGTAGGCGCATTACGTAATGAAGGCAGCCTGAGCACGAGAAAAAAACGCGTAATTTGAAAATCTAATGACGGAGGCGACGAAAACGGGCGAGTGGAATTGCATCAGGTGGATCTTGTATAACAGGCCAAGTTATTTCAATTTCTACAGCGCCACTCCGATGCCATTTCTAAAAGAATAAGAAAGTAATACACGTGAATTGTGTTATACTATGAGTGGGATCTATCAGAAGAATCAGAATAGTGAATGAAGTGAAACATAGAGCGAGCGATTCACATGAAATGGACTGGGGAACAATGGAGATTCTTAACCTCAAAATAAGGATATCCAAGTACACTAAGAAAAAAGATTTCCTTGAATACGAACAAACGAATCGTCGGTTAAACTATACATATATAAATATTTATTAACATGATACATTTTCGTAAGAACGTACGAAAGATTGGCCAATCTCTTCTGCAGATTTGACCCTGCTTGTATATTTTTATAAGGTTATTTAGAATTGTCTGCTTCAACACGCACTAACGGTGATGATTTTCGAAACAGGATATGACGAGAAAATAGGCTACAGCATCTATCAATCAGAGTTATTACTTCGTAAAATGTGATGTAGCTTCGTTCTGAGGGTACCAAACGGTGCTATCAGCCTCATTAGAGGTACCATCATCAACGAACAGTGCTTTTAACTTTGGAATTTGCAAGTATTGTTGGAAAAAATTGTGCAAGGAATCCCAGTAACGCCATCAGTTACTGCGCTATCAAAGAAAACTCACGAATGAGTAGCAAATTGATTGATTTTATCGATACCAAGCTACCTGGTTCTGATAATAAGTCATTTTTTTACATTGCTCTTAAATATGGCAGACTTATTTAATTTTTTTATAAAAATCTATATTAACATCTATGTAATTGTAAATTTTCATATAACGAAAATTTTCTATTTAGAAAATTTCTAAGTAGGCATTGGAAATGGTAATATAATTTCCTTGTTGACGCTTGGGTGAAATATTGTAGCGGATTTTTGTTATAATGAAATTATTTGAAAAAATTCAAAATAACTTTCATCCTGATCGTCTGACGACAGTGAAATAACCCCAAGTACATTCAGAAGTTTTTTTCTCAGTAGCCGGGTAGTTTTTGATTTCAGAAATATAGTTCCATTCCGCCTTTCGATAGCTTGCATGTTAATATAAAAATAAATTCTAAAGAATCTATACATAAACCCACTACTAAAAGATAAAGAGGTGTTTTCCTTAAAAAAATCACCCGGTATTTATTTCGCCTTATTCAAAATCAGAATTTATTTCTCATTCAGAATAAATAAATTGTTCTCTCAGTGTAGAAACAAGCTTTCTAGACGAATTCCGTTTAAAAATCGTTTCGACTTCCATTGCAGATGACTTCCTTAGGGAAATAGTCAAAAGGAAGAAAATGGGTGGACCCAGAATGCAAGAAAAATCCAATTATCTACTAAATTACTCTGAGGAAGTGTCTTGAAATGGATAATGAAACATGGGTATCGAATTCCGTTTGACAAATTCGATCCCCGGTAGCATCCAAGTCGCTTCAACTTAATAATTATTACATTGCAGTTAACATTACTTTAAACCAGAACATTGTAGTCGTTATATAGTTACTTCCACTGCCTGTTGGATCGATATAGTTGTATTACTTCTAAGTAACTGTTGAAACATATTGAAGGATAATTCGTCACCAAGTCAAATTACCTTAAAGTTATTAGAACAATGAAGTAGTATACAATAGGACCGACAACCACGTTATTAGTTACTTATTTGTCATTTTTAAGTAGGTGACTCCAAAGTAGCAGTTACGTAGTAGAGACTTTACTTAATTTTGAAAGTTATCAACTACAAGAACGTCGAACGTCATTATGTTAAATGAAATTATTACCGTTATGGTAACTCTTAAAGAAGATACTGTGTATTTAGCACCCCCAAAATACTAAATTAATGCACAATCATACTTATTTAATTAATACCAGCATTTATAAATTCGTTTTCACAATTTTAATGTTCCTTCACCAACACGCTGTGTATAGATTCATTCATGAACGTAGAAATTTATGCTAAAATACTTTTTAAGTGTACAAAATACGGAAAGGACTACAACATAGTCCAAAGAAGTTCCTTTAAAGTAGCGATACCTATGTCGTAGCCATTAAGTAATACCGTAAAGCGTGCACGTAACGGGGTAGTTGACGTAACGTAACAGCTAAGTAAAAAAATTTCCTCAGTTCCAAACACCTTAAAGTGATAAATACTTTAAAGTTTCAGCGATAGTAATTATTACGTAGCAACGTCTAAAATTGCTGATAGGAACGTGGGTTCTCCCCGAAAATCAATTCATAATCTCATTAACCGTGGAAGAAAGTACACATCTTATTACCAAACCAAACTAGATGGGAGAAAAAATACTATCTCATCCCGTTCCAAATTCAAACAACCTCTCCCGATGCACTTGCATATTACGTTCCCGCGCCTCACAAAGGTCGAGTATAAACAATCGATAAATTCGAGAAGTCACAAATGCAGGCCCGCCATAATTTATACAAGTCGTATAGAAAAATTAATGGCGTGTTGCCCTGTAACGAAGGAAAATTAGTTAAGTCATTCCAGACCCATAAATCCTTTGGTTATGACACGGCCATATGCTCCAATTAAAAACCGCAGCGAATATAGTTTGAGAAGACGGACCGGGGCAGGCCAGGGCCGTACTAAGGGGAACGTCCGGCGGGCACCGCGTATTGTACTCGCCGTAAAAAGAAAATGTAGATAATATTAGAATATAACAGAATTAAATAATACGCTTTTACGAACAAAATATAATGTGGTGGGTACACAAAAAGTATCCATAAACACCATCGATATTTTAATGCATCTGTATATGAATATTTCCTGATAACACCAGAAATTCGGCACCTAAAGAAAAGGTGAGGAAGAGCAAAGTGGGTGATTCTACATAAAGCAATACAAAATAAAGTTAAAGAAGCCAAAGAGGATGATTATCTAACCGCTCATTGCGAGGAGATTGCATTACCAGAAAAGAAATTTGACAACGTCCACGCGCACAATATAAGATAAAGGAAAGGGTTGGACGTAATAAAAACGAAACTATTGGTAATATAATCAAGAGTGTAGGTGGGCTTATAATAACCGACGTTAGCGATGAATTAAAGAGGTAGAAAAGATACATTTTGGACCTCCTTGATGACGAAAGATCTCCAAAGTACATCTAAAAATATTAAAATCAGAAATAGGGCATGCCTTGAACGCCATGAAACTCGGTAAAACTATTGGTCCTGACCAAATACTATATAGCTTATCAAACTCTTTGATGAAGATGTTACTGATACTCTTCTAGGCCTCTTCGATATCATCTAGGAGAGGAAATCCCAAAGGAAGGACGAAATCCCAAAAATGCGGTTATTGTCTACCTTTGTGTTACGCTCATGACGAGCCACGCCTTAAACTCGCTATTAAAGATCATCTCGCATCCACGTAGTCTTCACCTTAATACTGTTGAAACTTGAGGCAGCCGTATTTCCTCAAGTTCGTAATTTCTAATTAATCAAATCATGTCTAAATGCTGTTAAGTGTTTCAACAACCAAAAATGAATTGTATTGGCCAATCTTATTAGAAGTTTTTGGCAAGACGATTGAATAATGTGTTGAATTTTATCGCTGGATGATTTCACCGATATTATGTATATGTACGTAACCTATTTGTATTTCACGACCATGAAGTGAACAAGGTAATGTAAATGCTTATTTTATTGTCTGATTATTATTTAATAATAGTAATGTATAAATTTTAGCAAGAGTATTAGCGAATTTTTAATTTCCGTGAGAATTAAATCCCATTAAGAAGGATTATTAAGAGATGCTCAAACCTGAAACAATGAGGTTATTGATGATTTCTGAATAATCAACTTATATCCGAATTGTTTGTTTGTCCTAAGAAGCAAACACAGTCATTGTGAGGTCCAAGTTTATTAGAACTAATAGATATTAGATGTCTCAAAAATATCTTCAATGTGTAGATATTCTATTTCAAAGGCACTTTGTTTTGCTTCATTGTACAATATGGATAATAAGAGGTGTAAAATTGAAATAAAGCTTACATCAAATGTGGTAAAGTTTATACCAGACGTGGTGTTGATTTTGCTCTATTGCTAGTATGAAAATTCACAGCAGCGAATGGCAAAATTCTACCACGGCCTTCAGTGTTCATTCCACACCAAACTTGTATATTTGGTGTGAATCAGTGCAGTCTACGTTTGAAAACAATTCAACTAGTAACTAGACAACAATCATTTGAGCCACACAACAAATCTGCTGCAACACTTTACTATACACCTATCCAGAATTAACGATAACGGTGACCGACAGTCGTGCAGTCGTCTATATGGGCGAACGAAAAATAGATTCGATATTAATAAATTACTTCACGACCGACTACCATGTTATTAATTGTATTTGGACGGAGACCGGCAGCTAACACCGCTCATTACTGTCAGTATATGTACTTTTAATTTATTGCGTGCCAACATTTCGTAACAACCATCAATAACTATTGGCCTGTTCAAGTATATGTGCAGCAATTCCCCGGACCTGAATCCGATTGATTTACCCCACGAGCCTGATCTAGAATAGACATAGTAATAGACAATTATGTACTAAACTAAATTGGATTTCAATATGAATTTCTAAAGAGACTATAATGATCGTCGAGTTGATTCCAGTCGCCTTCACTTGTGATGTTATTTTATAACGAGTGATTCAGAAACTGTGATTAATCACTCCTTAATTATGTCTCCATTAACAACGACGACATTCTTCGACATATTCATTATATAACGTTGTAATGCTCATCCCATTTTACTTTTATACCAGCATCTCGTACATACAGGGTCGGGCGATAGTATGGAAGCATCCGATTTTCCAAACACTACTAGAGACACGATAAAAAATACATCAACATTTACGAGTTTTATATCTACTTTTTCAAAAGGGATAAACCAGTTGAAACAGTTTTTTGTATCTTAGGACAGGCTATGTAATAGTTTTTGAAAATAGCGATAGTTTTAAAGTGATTTTGAAGAGTAGTTTTAATGGGATAGTGTGCCATGGTCATATAGGCGGAACTTATCGAGCTAGCAATTTCAAAAAAGATATATCACCAAGATATTAAAAATATTAGCCTTCAAATGACTTTGACATTAACTCCTTTTCATAAAGCTGTCGTCACTACTGCCCCCTAAAGTATGAAAATGTGAAATTTTAAAACTGATATCAACTTCCTTGCTCTAAATCATCGAGCTGCGTAGGAGAAGGTTACACATCCAGACGAGGACGGAAACGTACAATGACACCCCCAATACTGCTCCAAGTCAACCATCCTGGACCATACTATGAATAACATTGTCGTAGCCACCTCTACAGGAGATTACAATAAGTCACTCATAAATACAGTAGACGGGAATAAGGCGCCACATTTATACAAGGTGAGGCAGAGGAACTTGCTTATTTGAATTTGACTCCCCGAAGCGATGGTTGCGCCTAGGAGGGTGAGGGTGGAGGTAGGCACATTCGAGAGGGCGGGACGTAAAGTTATAGCTCCTCTTGCTTTATCCTTGGTTACCCTAAAATATTCTCTTACCTTCAGCGCTCTGTCTTATCTTATCTTATTACCCTCAGCGCTCTGTAGCAAACATGCAGCCGCTGTTGGGTTGTCTGTTTGTTCTGTGAGGCGAATCCTTCATAAAGAACTAAAATTTCATCACTACAAATTGGCTGTGGTGCAGGAACTAAATCCACGCGATATTTTTGCTCGAGAAAATGCATGTGAGGCGTTTCTTGGCATGCCTCTGGTGGACCCTGGCTCACCTGAAGAAGAACATTCATCAAACTGTCGCCAACAAACGCGGTGTATTGCGAATAGTGGACGCCACCTGCCTGATATCATCTTTAAAACTGTGTAAACATAAAATTTAAATGTTGTACTTGATGCTGTTCAATGAATTAAATATATATCTGCATTACTTTTTTCTAAATTTAATTTTTAAATAAGCAAGTTGCTCTGCCCCACCCTGTATTAGCTCCGCGTTGAATAACAGATCTAAATACCCATCGTACTCTCATTTTGCAATTAAGTACAATCGAATCTGTTATGTAACGAGTGTTAACCAACATCAACACAATTTAATTATTACGCAATCGCCAGTTCATTCAGATCAGTCTTCTACCGAAATATTCGATGCCCGTTTCGCCTATCATCAAGATTAAATTATATAGATGGCGAACGATTATTAATCTAGTTTTAATCATATCGGGAATTTGCCAACTCGATTGGCGAAATGCCTGCCGAGTATCGTATGTTTCACTATTTCAACCTGATTTCTGGGTTTTTTTATCAGTTCCGGTGCTAGAGGCATTTATCAAAACCCCCTAGTATTTTCTTGGTTTAATTTATTTTCAGGCGTTGTTTGAGAACCTAAAAATCGCGACCCTATTTGCGAGCCCGGCCCTGCGCGCCGACCCTCGCTCTACCTCTCAATACCCAAGTTATTTTACACCTATTCGTTCGGAAGAATTCCTAGTCAGGTTTTCGTTATTTTTCCCTCTAACTGGCACTGATAGACATCGCCCGGTGATTTATATGGTGTGAATTTTTTTCGTTCTTATTACACGACACGGCGGGCAGCAAGTAAAACACAGATACGAATCTAGACATGGTTTACGTTAGCGCAAAACTAGAACGTAGAAGGGCTATTAACTGTGATTGAGGAATACCCTCAATCACAGCCCGAGAGTCGGGCTCCGGGACTAACGAGAACGGCGGTTATTAAATAATGTTGTTATTAATGTTGGTTTGCCGTGGTGTTTATTTAATTGGTTGATTATTATTATTGCCGACGCGTTTTGTTGTTTTAATGGTAGTCGAAACGCGACGGCCGTTTCGTCACGCTTCAGATGGAAAATTGACATTACGTTGTCAATAAGTTGTAAGCTATGTCTTGCATCAGATGGAAAATAATCATTACGTTACGTTACGTTGCTTGAGAAAGTGCATTATATGTTATTCTATTATATGTAGAAAACATCAAGAGTGCTTTGCGTGGAAGTTTTGTCTTGCGTCAAATGGGAAATAACCATTACGTTACTTTACGTTTCTCGAGAAAGTGCGTTGTATGTTATTCTATTCTATCTAGAAAATATCAAGAGTGCTTTGTGAGGCAGTTTTGTCATGCGTCAGATGGAATATACACGTCCTGTTACGTTACTTTGGTTGGAAAACTGCGCAGTATATTATTCTATCAAGACAATATTAAGAGTGCTTTGCATAGACGTTTTGTCTTGCGTCAGATGGAACATTAATGTTGCGTTACGTTACTTTGGTTGGAAAACTGCGCTGTATATTATTCTATCGGGAAAATATCAAGAGTACTTTGCATGGACGTTTTGTCTTGTGTCAGATGGAAAATAACTGTTGCCTTACGTTATGTTGGCTGAGAAAGTGTGCTGTATGTTATTCTCTTCGAAAAACGTCAAGAGTGTTTTACCTGAACGTTCTACGCCAATTTGCCTCATCGGAAGCTTCTCCCAACGACAGTTGACAGAAATTGTCATGGTTTACTTTTGAGTTTTTTTAGAGAAATTCGATTATTTTTCAGCTTTTATATATTTCGATATCACGGTTGGTTGTGAAACTACATAATAAAACAAAATCGAATTCCCCAATAAGCACTCTCTTCAGCAGAATGTACGATGTTAAGAAATTTATAACTATAATTTTCCAAAACACACCTAATGAGGATTTGAGCCGCTTAAACCAGCCTCATCCGTGTAGACCCGGCTTTAAATTTGACACTTACAATTAGAAATACATAGAAAAAAGTGATAGGCTATAAGTAACTATAATAAACACCATCACATGACAGTTAAAAACTTCTTGGCACAATAATGTCAAGCTTCTTTACATGTAGCGTTCGTTACGATGGCTAGGAAACTGTGCTGTATATTATTCTACTCGAAAAATATCAAGAGTGCTTTGGGTAGACGTTTTGTTTTGCGTCAGATGGAAAATAAATAAAATTACGTTACGTTACGTTGCTCGATAACATCACAGGACAGTTAAGAACTTCTTGACACAAAAATGTCAAGCTTCTTTGCATGTGGTGTATTTTTTAAACGCCAATGATTATAATATGGAAAAAATATTATCAATAAAATTAAAACAAAACCAAATATTTATATTGGTTTCAAATGTTCGCACTGTATAAAATTATCTCCTATGTAATTTTCTTAGTCAATCTTAGATCACAAATATGCAACTATAGAAGCGTACTCTACATTACGAAACATAATAGTAACAGTAACGACATATTTATCTCAGACATTATTAACTACATATATTTTCTTTGATACGACAATAAAACAATTTTGACGTACTTGAACTAAATCAAAACTGTTACATAACAAACGCTACTCAACATCAAATAAACGTAAATATTTGGCAATTCGTAAAATGTCACAGTTTCAGCAAATAACATTGAAACTGTTACGAGACTATTGAATAGAATGGCAAAGAAACAATAAAAAGTCACATGTTATTTGTATTATTTAGTATACAATTTTAATTACAAGAAAAACATGTATTTTTTAATACAGAAGAATATGCAGCCTTTATAGACAATACGAGTATAAAACACTGTCGTTGATTCTTTTTATATTAATTTGTTCTGCTTTTATATAACGTAATAGTTGCAGTTATGTTACTGTTGCATATAAGTAGATAATTTGTTACTTAAAAGTTGCATTGTTGTGACTGACACAAATTAGCAACAAGTAAGAATATGTCAATACCTGCAGAGTTGTATTTCCTGCCTCGTTCACTTTATTTATGAAATACCGTTTGCGATGCCAACTAGATAGAGATTGTATCGATAGTTTTAGGGCAAGTATCAAACAACAGACAGTCAGATATTGTAAATGTGCGATATTTCTTTTCTAGGATACGTAAATCATTCTACGCCACTGTATTATTTCATCTATCGCCGTCACATTTTTTCCTTCGATGTCCAACGATAAAAATATTTTGATTGCTGTTAAATTTATGCAAAATTATGCGGTAGCGTTATTAGTTTATTACGGTAATGAAAAAAATGATTCTTCTACTGGTATAGAACGTCGCGTAGCAGTAAAAATCAACAGTCCTTATTTGTCCTTCGTATAAAAACTTACAATGCGTGGAAGAAAGTGGTGAAACATTTAATTGTAAAATACCTGTTGACAGTCACGTAGTCTCGAGAATACGAAAAAAATGTATAAATGCGGAAGTTCTATTTTCTTATACTTAAAATATGCTGTCCAGTTGACAAGGTTGGTCATGAGAGAAGAACATAATTCTGATTTAATAGACAGAGATTTCTTTTATTATTATTACGTACTATTTTAATTATACCTACATATAAAATAAAGACATCCCAGGACTTATAATTAGCGGCTATGTTCACAACGAAAACTATTTATCTTTGATAGCGGCTTGAACTTTTAGGACATATTTTAAGTACGTCCTTGTCCTTGTCTTTAAGTGTAACCTCCCCCTGCGCAGTTTCCCCAGACTTTAGTGGAAGCAAATCGATTTTTGTGTATCCAAACAAACTTAAGTATCTACGTGCCCGAAGTTTTTTTTTTTAGACAATTATATGACACTAACGTTTTTCTTATTCGGCTTATTCGGACCCCTCGTATAAGGTAAAAAGTATCCCGTTTTTCTACATAAACAACGAATCTAGCTCAAGGTCTACGCGATTGGGAAAACACATTTAATTTCAAAGCAAGACCTTGATCGATAAAAAATTAGGTTATAAAAACGATCAAAGATAAGTGATCTTTAATAAAATCATTAAAGCTGGGCCGGAATCATATCAATCTCATCGAAAATACATTAGAATGCAATTTTTTTCACGCGTAATCTACCTCGATAATCACTAGCTTACAATTAGATAGTTACACTGGATAAGTCAGAAACTAATTCATGGGAAAGATCGTTTTTATCTATGGGACACCTAAAGGGTCTTTCAATAAGGACGCTTCCGCGGCTGCGACTTTGCTTGGTGGCACGTATTCAGGAGGATCAATTTTCGATGACTTTGTCGCATAAATCTGGCTGAATCTGCTGGATGGCGTTCGTTATGTTGAATCTGAGGGCATCGATTGTTTGCGGCTTATTCGCATAGACCTGCGATTTAAGATAGCCCCAAAGGAAGAAGTTAAGGGCGTTAAATCGCACGATCTCGGTGGACAGTTAATGTCACCGCTGCGTGAGATAACCATGCCCTCAAATCGCTCGTGCAGATTCGCAAAGTTGAAGTCGTAGAAAGGCCACGTTCTTGTGAACGAGCCTCGGGTTTTCCCGTACTCTTTCACGCAGCAGCGTTGTTTTCAGCAGACCTCGCGTACCTGACGTACGGGTGTTGGCTGATTATTTATCAAACCGATTGACTCGAATTTGGCCACAAAATGTCGAATAGTCGACTCGGTGGGACGGTTATGGCGATGATAAGGTATTACGTAATGCGCTAAACGTTTGACAGATGTTGCTTTAACAACATCGCCGCTATAACCTAATAAATTTCTAACGTCCCTATTGAAAAACCCTGTATTATCGCAGTGGTTACCGTCAGAAATATTTCCTCTTGGGTCAAATGTACAATAGAGAAACGTTGTTTCCATGCGCCGATGGGGGCCGCCATGATTTCCTGATTTGTATCCACTACCATTTTTTATATGAGAATTTAATTACCCCAGGTAATAGACAAAAGTCTTCCTTAAATTGTTTTCATTGTGTTCGCAGAGAAACGTTTCAATTTCCCATTTTATTTACTGACTTCTATTCCTTTGCCGACACCACAATTTTTCTCTGCGCACCATTTTTATAGTGGCTTTCTGTTAAATCGTTTCGTATGAGTTTATTTCATTTCGTAGTATATCATTTGTTATCCGTCTTAAACTAAAAAATGACGCAACACGGAGATAACAATTTTTTTTTAACCGCGTACCACTAACTAGAGAAATTATTTAATTTAAAGCCTTATCAATTTGTTGTATCGCAAGTATTGAACAATCACTTCGAACAGCTACTCAATTCCAGTAGTTATAACACATATTAAATAAGTCGTAATCGCCGCCGTGAATTGTATTTCATCTAAATTGGCAGCAAGCTGTGAACGAGATAAAACTGTTTCGTTAGTGTTTTGTTTGTGTAAGCGGAATGGAATTATGTCAACGTTAACGAAATAATTCGTCGTCTTCTACCTTCATACGAAATAATATCATGACGGTACTTATTTTCTTCATCTTCCTTTCTAAAGCTCTCGCTTCACTTCTTTCCTCAAATCAATTAATTTTATTACATACATTCGAACCACAAAAGCAAAAATGACATGTACATCTACAAACAGTGAAACGCATTGGGTACCACCCAATGAAGCAACGGTTCCCATCTATATGGATAAACGTAATGAAAACATCTCGCTCTTTTCGTCAACGCCACGACTACAATTATTAACGTGGCCACACGAACCCATTCCATGTTTGTGCGGCGATAAGTAATGTCCCATTTGCGCGTACCAGCCCGGGTACTACCTGTCATCTCGGCCGGCAGCCAATATGCATACCACAGAGATAAGTTGTACCTGGACAGCTAGATGATCGCGATGCGGACGCGCCATTGGTCGGGAGACGAAGGTGGGTACCTGCACGGTACTGCCTCTCGCCGGGCGAAGCAGGCCTATTGTCGTATTTATTATCCCTATGCACGGCAGGGCAAAGATTAGGCCGATATGATGCTGACCGTCTTGCTGCGGTAATGAGTAATGATTCGGGCATGTGGATGGAGTTCCATAGGGGTGGTACCTAACGGCCCAATGCGAAAAAAATCGACAGGAACCGGAAGCGCGACAAATACAACGCTCTGAGAGTAAAAGAGTAGCATAATATATTGATTTTGCTGCACATTTCTAAACAATGACGTATTAGTACCGACGAAGTCTGAACTACACCTAAAAGCGTTATTAGAAAATAGTACTCATTGTCAGTGGTGGCTGATCAACAGTACTATTATCGTAAGATGAAGAAGACGATTTAATATCAAAGTATCAGATTTCTACTTAAACATAAATTAAAGAACATTCGATAATTTAATTCTACCAAAGATTTAATTGACTATTATATGAAGAGAGGTATCTACAGTTCATCACGTTGAGTGGGTACTACCACTGTAAATTTTTCAAAAAATCGATTGTTTTATTAGCTTAAAACATTCTTTGAGCCTTTTAGAATATGGGGCGGAAAATGTTTTCCTTGAAATTTCCCGCTTTTTCCTAAGCGCGTCAGATTGCTCCAATGAAATAAAAATCCGTACGAAAATTTTAGAGTACAAAAGAAACAGTGTATTGATCATGCACAAAAGGCAATACGTCGGAATCCGAACTCCTTGGAAAATATGAAAAATGAAATCTGGGCGACCTCATTTCATAACTTATCAACCGACGAAAATCCGCAGCACTACAAGTGCTCAGAGTCTTGGTGTGACTGGAATAAGGCGCAAGCAGCGGATTCCTTGGACACCTTCCATCATAAGCCGCCGCTTCCTAAGAAGTTTTTAAAGCCGATTAAAGCAGATTAAAATTTGCACCAGTTACATTGCATGCCGCAGAGGGCCGTAAGTTCGACATGTCTCGCGACAATGGCTCGCTCCAATGTCGCCATTTTTGAATATTTTGTTATAATATTCTTATGTATTATACTTACATGTATGCCTAAGAACTTCCTTAAATATTATTGTCTTATTACTATTCATTAGTGTGCAGAGGGCGCGAGAGCAGAGCAAAAACGAAAGTACAAATTAATAATGAAAGATTGGAGGAAGCTAAAGACTTCACTTATTTAGGAAGTAAAATAAATTGGGATGGAAGAAGCGATAAAGATATAAAACAAAGAATAGCGCAGGGTCGAGTAGCTTTTAACAAAAAGAAAGCACTTTTATGCTCGAGTGTAATAAACTTAGAAACAAGGAAGAGATTTTTGAAAACGTATGTATGGAGCACGGCACCATACGGTTGCGAAACCTGGACGGTAGGGGAAGCAAGTAGGAAGAAATTAGAAGCTTTTGTGTTGTGGTGTTACCGAAGAATGATGAAAATACCGTGGACTGATAGGATTAGAAACGAATAAGTATTAGAGAAAGTCGCCGAGAAAAGAAATATGTGGAAAAACTTAAAGAAGAGAAGAGATAGAATGGTAGGCCACTTGCTGAGATATTGGGGAATAGTCCGCGATATTTTGGAGATAGGAGAAGCTGGAGGTTAACGTCCAACCAGTCTTAGGACTGATGACCTCATGATGATGACTATTCATTTCATCGCTTTTTGCCAAATAAAATTCTCTTATTTTGCCGATAAACAAAACGGTCTACCTGAGCCTAGCCATAAGAACAAGCCACGGTATGTTTTGAGATTTTTTATTTGACAAATAGCGATGAAATAAACTATACCTTTTCTTTCATCCAAACAAAAATTGTCAAAAGAGTCCTTTTTTTAGCTTATTAGCTTATTACTCCTTAATCTGATATGGGTACTTTCAAACATGGATACTGTCGTCCATGATTTGGGCTAAATCTATGATTTTGTTGGAACTCTTGGTTCATCGATAGTAGAACATCTTTGATAATCTGGACTGGATATGGAGATTCGAGTATTACCAGAAATAATTGTTATTTCTTTCAAGGTACGTTCAAGACTCCAGTGATGTTCAGGTGCCAGCACCAAATAATTACGTGGTAGGTAAAAAAACAACTAGAAGAGACGCATATGTTTCAAAGAGAACATTCGACTGGGTCTGATTGCACTGAAACACATAGTTCTTAGAAACCAAAATATTCTGGAGTAGATATGGTTATGGTGACCGATCGTGAATTTGGCCAATGATCCTCTGTTATAGAGGAGGTCGAGAAATACCCAACAAGACGAAACGTATTCGCATCAGTACCTGCATCGGTACCAACTTACTGTCCTAGAAACGTATGCTCGTGGAAGCGAGATAGGAAAAACCTTGTAAAACATAATACCAATGCGACTGTTTTATTCTTTCTATTCTGTTATATTATATTCTGTTATATTATATTCTGTTTTATTTAAATTAAGCAAATGGCATTTGACGGAAAACATGACCATGACTGAGATACACGAAAAAAACTTCATCATAACTGTTTTCTTTTAATCACACTCGTAAAGAGACTGGCCATACGTGCTTAATATACTAACGGATTTCGAAATTCGTCCTATATACACATCATTCTCATGTTATTAGAAGATAAAAAAAAATCAATTGCACATGACGAAATGGTTTTTCGGTAAGGTTTTTTAGGCAATACAGATTTATACCATTCAAGTATACGAAACGAATTCAAATCAATAGATGAAGTATCTATCATGATACGTAACTTTTTACGAATTCATTTGCCGGGGACCAAGGTCCAGGTTCCGTTTTTCTGACAAACGTGGGAATACGAATGAAATGCGCGTTTTTTCGTCGAGGTTTTTGCCGACTGGGCGTGGCAGTAGAGTAGATTGGAAGTCTAAATTGGAAATTTTTTATCGGTCCTTTTACTACTTGTTTTTTTTTTTTTGTAGTATTAAAGTACGCGCAATTCTGAATTGCGCTCTGGGCGATATGTTGTTATCAATCAATGGTGAGGCCTTTAGGTACAAGAAAATATGTAATAAGATATACGAGGCGTGTTCAAAAAGTATAACGGGAATTTTGTAATTTTGTGGGTACAGGGAAGAATTTTGTGGGTACTTGTGGAAGAGTCTTGTATGTCTGTAGTCCGATTTGCGCGATTTTTTCGTTGTTGTGTTGGTAAACTTGTCTGAAAGGTATCTGTACATTGTTAGCCATATCGGATGTTTAGTTTATTGTCAGCTGTCAAAAATGTGTTTTGGCACGATCGACTATTATTTATTTCTTTAAAAATTGGATCCTATAGCACCTTGTCGAGAGGGAAAGGATATATTTCTTTCTTTACTTTTTCACAAAGAAACAACCTTTCTTAATATTTTTTTGGGTTCACCAATTGATTCTGACGCCCATGGCAAGCTTTACCCTAACAACAGATTTTTATTTATTTATATATGTGAGGGTGGGGTGACAAGTTTCCGGTCTGTTGAAGACAAATATTGTTCCTATTTTTTATTTTATTTTTCAACATAATCTTCATCAAGTCTACATTTTTCATAACGACGCTACAATGCAGTGATACCATTTTCTTAGAAGGATTTGTGGAGCCCTTCAAAAAACGCATGACTTCCTCGTTGCTCATAAATCTTTTACCTCTAAGCGAAGAGGTAAAGGTAAAGAAGTTATTGAGGTTAGGAAATAAGTAATAGTCACTGGGGGCTAAATCTGGTGAATACGTTGGATGTGGGAACAATTCGAACTTCGATTCGTTGATATTAGCCATCGCAATGACTGACGAATGAACAGGTGCATTATCGTGGTGGAACTAAATCTCTTTTTTCGCCAAATGAGGACATTTTTCCTTGATTTCGTCAATCAAACTATTTAATAGCTCTGCGTATTCACCATTGATGGTTCTTTGGGATTGATTTACCTGCTCCAGTCCATCGTTTTGACTGTTGTTTACTTTCAGGAGTGTAATGGTGGACCCAAGTTTTATCAACAGTTTTAAATCGATACAAAAATTCTCTGGGATTTCGTGTGCCAAATTCTCGGTCGAAAAGTCCCCCGATGCAATTTTTGATCAATAGTTAGCAAACGCGGCACCCACCTAGCAGAGAGCCTTTCCATGCACATATGTATGTTGATGTAAAATATTGCGTACACCTTCAGTTCACATCCCACGATTTTATGAATTTTCTCGATAATTTCGGCAGTTGTAACCTCAACGGAGCTTCTTGAACGTGGCTCACCATCAATGCACATGCGACCTTTCCTAATGTCAAAAATCCACAGTTTGGCTGTTGAATATGATGGAGAAAAGTCCTTCAGTGTTGAATCCGGTTCTTGTTTGATTTGAAGTGGTGTTATCCTTTCAAATAGATATATTTTATGACTGCGTGCTTCTCCAATGTTTCCATTTTCACGTAAGCAAGCGAGGCGTCTTATTCAACAGGCTGTCGAACATATACTAACAGAGCAATCGACCTAGAAGTTATTACACAAGCTAGCTAGGAATAGTACTGTAGAATACGAGTCAAAAATTAGACTTGGCGGCGCTTAGATCTCTGGCGTGGGCCGGAAACTTTTCACCCCATCCTCGTATTTATATCACAGATATATCAGCGTTTGTATTAGTTTTATGTAAATAAATAAATGAACATATTATAATTAATACAACTGTTTACGCAAGCGATTCTATATTTATTTTATTTAAATGAAATTGCTGAATGACGTCCTAAAATAAATACATACTTTGCTCCCGGTATTTACATTAGCAAAAATGATATTTCTGTATTTATCCGCGTAATATATTTATCAACGTCAAAATATTAATAACTCAATCAAGGAATTGCGTAGGAACTAAATTTCATTTAAATTTTCGCGTTCTAAGCATATTTTAAAAACAGTCGAGAGGGATCAGATCTGCAATTTCGATGGCCATTCCGAGTTTCCGTACGTTAAAATAGGAAAGAATGCGGGGGGAGGAATTCGGCAGCGCCCCGACAAAGCTCGGGTTCCCTCAGGTCATCTGCCAGTATTTCAGGTTGGAATTTAGCGAACCATGGCGACGAAAGACTGTCAGCTTATTGCGGTGTGGCGCTTGAATTTCTTCACTACGCAAGAAACCAGACCGAACGGAATTACACAGTAAACGTGGAGCCGCGCCAAAAAACGGAAAAATTTAATTGCAAATTAAAACATTTCGACAGGAAGATCTGGCGGATAAACGTTACGATTCCGACGGTTGCACGGATTATATAAGTGCGAGTTGAGAAACGCGCACAGTTGCGACGACGCCGCTCGAGCAAAAACCAAAGAATTAGAAATACGTTGTTTTTTTCTTCGTCATTCTTGGAGTTCGATCAACAACGCAAAATGCACGGGGATATGATAGAGCAGATCGTTTATGTACCGTCGAGAAAGAACGTAATGCGTAAACTTCGGCGTTTTGCCCCGATAACAGGAACGGATTAGGCCCATCGGTGTACGAGCCCAGGCTCATAATAGTTCGGCCAGGTATAATTTTACAATATATTTAAATAAAGGTAATAACAAATAATACTCTCAGAACTATTTTATTAAGGAAAAATATTGGTAACAGAAACAAAGTAGATATAAACTTTTTACTTAAATACGATGAAATACTATACTAAGTTATGATGTGTCAGGGATAAGTTTCTTAATGATTTTCATTAAGAAACTTATCTGAGTAGTTCGGTCAGCTGCTGTTATTGCTAATAAAGGTGAGATAACACAGTTTTGATAAAGCAGCCGAACTATTTTGAACCGTGAATCTTAATGTTTTTTATTAACAAACTTGTCACTGACACATCATAACGTAGTAAATATTTCATCGTATCTATGTTAAAAGTTTATACTTTGTTTCTGTTACCAATTTTCCTTTAATAGAACAGTTTTGAGAGTATTATTATTTTTATTTAAATATACGTGGGTTGTCTCAAAAATAAGGTTCCCACATTTTTTTTTAAATAGAGAGCATTGTTTATTATCAAAGTTATTTACATGGTTGGAAAGCTTGAACATTAACCTATTTTTCTACATAATCGCCATTTGTTTCGATGCATTTTTGTAGACGTTCTTCCAACTTTTGTATCCCCGTGTCATAGAGCTCCACCGCCAACCCGTTGAGGTAGCGATTAACGTATTATTTGACTTGTCGGTCCGAAAGCGCAAGCCACCCAAGTGTTCCTTCAATTTTGGGAATTGGAGGTAGTCACTAGGGGCTAGGTTTGGGCTGTAGGGAGAGTGGGGAATGGCAGTCCAGCCAAATTTGCTCAGGAGATCCTGGGTTTGCCGAGACATGGGGACGAGCGTTATCGTGCAACAGCTTCATACCTTTGCTCAGTTTTCCTCTCTGACGGTTCCGGATGGCTCGTCTGAGTTTCTTTAGTGTTTCGCAATACCTCTCTGGGTTTATTGTTGATTCAGGAGGCATAAAGTCTTGAAAGTGAAGCTTGACAGCGAAGGTGAGGACCGAGAGAGGGAGAAGCGGCGCGCAGGACAGTGTTGTCAGATTTCACCTAATACTTCTCCTTCCGGAGCTATCGCGATGGGAACCTTACTTTTGAAACAAGCCTTGTATTAGTTGTAAAATTATGCCTGGCCGAACTGTTTATCAGAATATGAGAACTGACGCAAAAGACTGATAACAATTACGTATGGATTCGCGTAGACGTGTTGACCAATTTCCTTGTAGCTATATAAAATCCTTAATGGAGAAGTTACCCAAACAAGATTTGGGAATTTTGCAAACGACTATTTGGATTTTTTTTTTTTTTTGAGTGAACGCTGCAGTATCAATAAAGACAAAGTTTTGTTTGTTATGACAGATGCAAGGTGCGGGCACAAAACTTTGAAACAGATTTATACCACATCCCCGGCAACGGTTCATGGATGGAATCCTTCAACTCAAAGACCAAGTTTTGTTTTTATAACATGCTGGTTGCGGGCAGAGATTTGATTTTTCTTTCTCGTAAAAATTAACGCCAAGCGGTTAAGTATCCGTCTAGAAAGCCGTGCGAGCGTCGTGTGCGAATCGTCATTTGTTTCTGACACGGTTTCGTGGCGCACCAATGGCACGATACACCCCATCGGACGGACCTCGAAGGCACCGAGTGGATCTGACATGACCGGCATTCGTTTTTCGATTAACCGCCAAGACTTTTACACGAAACCCAATTTTAGGCAGTTCACGTGATTCCCGTGCGGTTTTTCCTTGAAATCCTTTTCGAAAACCCCTCGCGGGACACGCCAGTTGCGGCTGGGGGTCGTTCAACGATCACGTACACGTACCATATAATATACGGGGTGGAAACGACGTGTGAAATAGATTATTTTTGGCGTTATTTTGAAAACACTTGGCGTTTTTTTCAAAATTACTTTTTTACAAAATGATTGCAAACATTGATTATACAATTTTTGCAAAAAATTGTCATTGACACAAAATATAGTAAGATATTTTCTATGCAATTTTCTGCAATATAGGCAGTAACGAATTAATTTCTCGAGTTAATTATGTTCTTGGTTTCAAAATAAGTGTGTCCTCTATCGACAAAGAGCATAATTAACTCAAAAATTAATTCATTACTGCCTATGCTTCGCAGGGACGTGTCAAAATTGTTTCATCATCTCGTCATTGGCAGTTGATTTTTCTGTAACAAATCGTCATATCAATATTATATTGATATTATCCTAATTATTTGGAGTAATGTTGATATAACAACTCTTTTTAAGGGTACAATGTGAAGAGTAATAGTTCTGCTCTGTCCAATTCGCCCTCCACTACTCGACCGACAATATTCGCCATAAATACGCTGTTTTATCGACAATTGTTTAGTTTTCAATGCGAATCCAATCTAGATCCCCGAGCCCGAACAAGACGGAGTGTTTTCAATAGCTGCCGCCTCGCCGATTCCGATTTACAAGCGCGCCGGGCACAAAGCTTTGCGTATACAAAGCCCGCCACCGTACACACATTCGGCGTAAGGTTTCACGTATATCGCAGAGAGGCCGTGCTTCTATTTAAATATTTACCGGGGTGTCTCCAATTACGCCATTGTGTTTTTAGGGCGTCGTGACGTCAATGTTGACACTCGGCACGTGTGGATGCGTCGCGACGTTAATTCGAACGCGTGTTCGATTACGGTGCTCGGTGTTTGCCTTTGTCGCAACGGCATCGCCGCATCGGATGTCTTCCCCGAGAGGTTCGGGGGGTGGGTGGGAGTCGTGAGACGCGGCTTCCTGTGATTTAATCGGGCGCGGATTTGTAGGTATGGCATTAACGACGGTCGTTTCGTCCGTATGTTTTGCGATCGAATCGACGTTCTCCGTGACGTTTTTGGAGTTTTTGAAGAAAAATAAGATGGGGCTATGTTTGGACCATACAGTGGCTGACCCAAAATAGAAGTAAACTGCTTAATCGCATGGAAATATGAATAATTTAAAAATATTTTTGGTGGGGGGTACCCTCTACTCTCCTATCCATTTCATTTCCATTTGACACTACGTTTTGAGTATTTTTTCGTGAAATAAGATAAGAATCATGTATTCTAAGAAATGTCTTATGTTGTGAGTACAAACCGTTTTATTTAAAACACGTTTTCTGGCAAATATCGATAATTGTAAATATATTACACTGGGGAACAGTCAATTTGTTGCTAGGAATTTGAGAGTCGATTATGAATACATTTCTGTCCCTAATTGGTTTGCTGATAATGGTATTACTTTTTCTTGCTTGCGTCTAACTCTTTAAATAAACATACATGATAAGCAATAGTGCAAAGTAAAAAAAAAAAACAAAATAAAATAAGCAAGTTCTCTTGTTGTGATTTTTTTATATATGAATTTCAAAACTTTCTGCTTTTAATGTTTCCATACTCAGTACTGGAAATGCTTGGCAAATGTATTTAAAACAATCACCTGACTTGTCCAGTGCTTTTACGAACTGTTTCATTAAACCCGGTCTGATGCGAAGAGGTGGCGATATTATTTTTTCTCTTTATTAATGGCTCGTGAACAACGTTGGTTTTTCCAATGGTCACAGCGTCTCTCAAAGGCCAAACAGTTTGCTGCCAATGTTGTTCCTTGTTCGTGAATTTTTGGCCAAAAGCAACACTGTAATGATGCCCCAGCCCTCATACACACCATATGTATGAGGGCTCCGTGTGACTTTTCTGTTCCCAAAAATAAAAAGACCCTTAAAGGGCCGTCGTTTTGCAAGCATAGATGAGATTAAAAGCGCATCGCTGAGGGAACCAACATTATCCTAAAGATCGAGTTCCAGAAGTGTTTTGGGGATTAGAAGAAGCGCTGGCATAAATGCATAATATCTAATGGGGACTAGCTTGAAGAGCATAACACTAATGTAGACGAATAAATAAAATTATTTCCAAAAAACGAAAATTCCTTTATTTTTTGAACACACCTCGTATACAATAATTAGGTCATCCCTTAGCGAAATTTAATATTGGCATACTAAACTGTTTACAGCCTCCCTATAACAGCAAGTGTCAGTTTTTTTGTGACGGTTTCAAGTTAACCAACACATTTTCCGTATTTGAAATCTATTGCGTTTTACCTTGATTGCCACTCAGTCAGAGAAAGGCTCGAACGTCAGTTTCCTTTGCATTTTTGCTATATCGGCGAGATGAACTGTATCATTCCCAATTCCACGAGAATCGACCGGCGGCGTCAAAACTAACACTCTCGCTAGGATCAAGCCCCGAATCCAAAAAATCCGACGGGAAAAAAACTTGTGTGGTCCACCCAACCCCATTGTACGAAGTGTCGAGCGGATGTTTCCGCGCCGATGATCTCTTATTCAGTTTAAAGCCACAGCAAGCTATGCACGTCAGTACCTACCGGGATGACAACGGGGATTAAGCCGAGGCCTAGCCTACTGCGATACCCACCACCTGTCCCAGTATTTTGGATTAGAGGCGTATCATAGCCGGCTATGAGCGGGGTCCGGCAGACGCGGAGGCCCCTGCGGTAAAGAGGGATAAAAAGACTGCGGCGGATCGGAGTTAGGTAGCCGTGAAATAGATATTTTGTTGCGTCGGCAAGGGTGGGTTGATTATCGGGTTTCGGGAAGGAAATCCCGGATGGAGAGCGGTTTTTTTTTGCGATACGATATAATGTTGGAGCGGTCCGTAAGATATATATGTAACGTGTTATCAACGGGGATTGTAGACGATCGCTGCGAGAGTAAAAAAAAAAGTCGTGAAAATCGCGTTAAATACTTCAAAGCGCCTTTTTATTACTATAATTCGTTTGCCCCGAGTCACATTCTCCATATAGTTGGATTGACAATGGTTATTTCATAGTACTTATTAGGCGTATTCTACATTTACAGCACAATCTAGAGTTTCACCTTCAAAGTGAAGAAATCCACAAAACTGCAGTTAGTATAACTTATAAAACCTCACCAAGTCTCATCATCACACGTGATTAAAAATCAAAGTGTATTTACACCATCATCACCTTCAAAATTACGGCAACGTTTGCGATTTATACATAGACGCTGAACATGAAAGTGAATCTGAATAATATGGTACCTACAATACGACAATTTCAGCGACATGGTTGCAATTACACAAACAAAATACTGTAAAAATTGCGATCAATCGCTGAAAAAGCGACTATTTTTATTTACCGCATAAAACCGTATTAATATAATGTTAACACTAATACAAACAACAATAATTTTTATTGTACGTGACACGTGACTGAAGATAAGAAAGAGTAATCCGGTCTATTGTTTCAAAGTGATAAGATTTATGAATGCAAAGGGGTATAACTATGCAATTCATTACTCTGGCGTGAGATACCAAGCGTTAAAAAATTCTTTTGATGACGTTGATGATATATTATAAATATTTTTAATAAAACATTTTTTTCAGTATTATTAACATTGAATAGAAGCCAGTACCTATAGTGGCAGACATTTAAAATAATTCAAATTAATTCATTTATATTACGAGCTAACACGATTATGAATATATCTCGGACCCCTCTACAATTTCTTAAAAATATAGGGTCTCAGTTGGAACTATAGGATTTGGATTTCGTGCCATTTGTGTTCTGTCAAAGATAGGACGTCAATATTTAACAACTGTTATCTAGAAATCATATGACGTCGATATGCCGCAATTACTAGTTCAACAACGAATAGTTTGTGTACAACTGTTTTATGAAAGTGAGCGATGATTTACAGTTGCAGTAAGAAAAATTGGCTCAAAATTAGGAAAAAATAACGCGCCTACAGAATTAACAATTCGTAACTTAATCAAAACAATTGAAGGGGTGGGTTGTGTTATTGATAAGGCAACACCAATACGTCCCGTATTTAGTATATGCTTTCGTAGAACAGGTTCATCTTGTCATGACGTGCTAATGGTCATACAAAAATAGTATGTCTCCAATACGACTGAATCCACTTGATGATATGGAAATTCCACAGAAGATGGATCGAATTTCTTTAACCCTCACCACGACCGGACTTAAACCCACTAAATATTTGTACACAATGCTTTCACGACTCAACTTGTATATTCCAAAACGACATACGAGGGGCACTATTTATATTCTGAGCCTTGACAACAGTGTTGTCAGACACGATCTGATGCTTCTAATGGAAAGTTTGACATTTTTGACCATAACCTTCTTTCTAACATGTAACAAAGAATATTTTTATCATTTAAGCACGATTTGTATTGTTTACAGTGATTTGAAAATTGTATATTAGCGAAGAAATGGAATGGACTTTCGATGTGGATTATCACGACAACAGTGCATCGATCAACTTACTTCCACTTTTGGCGATAAAGCTCCATCCTTTGCCACTGTGAAACGCTGGTATGACGAGTTTAATCGGGGCCACCATTCGCTCACCGACGAAAGTCGTGAAGGTCATCCAAAATCAGTTGCTGTGCCAGAAAACATTGATGCTGTGCAAAAACTGATAATGCAAGATCCTCATGTGACATATTGTGAGATTGAGGCAACCTTAGGCATTAGCTCGACTAGCATATATAAAATATTGCATGATCATTTAACTGAAAAACTGGTTTGTTCTCGTTGGATCCCACATAATTCGAAAAAAATCTCAAAAAGATGTTCGTATCGATTGGTGGAAACAAATGCTCAAGAAATACAATAGCGGTGCTTCAAAAGACGTCTATAACATTGTAACAGGTGACGAATCATGGATCTATGCGTATGAGCCGGGAAGTAAGCAGTAGTCGACTGTATGGGTGTTTCAAGATGAACCACATCCAACAAAATCTGTTCGCGCTCGAAGCAGTTCGAAACAAATGGTCGCCCGTTTCTTCGGAAAAACTGGTCATGTGGCAACAGTGCCCTTAGAGGAACGTAAATCAGTCAATTCTGAATGGTACTCAACTATTGGTTTGCCGGAAGTCTTCGGTGAAATAAGGAAAACAAACAAGGAAAGCAAGACAATGCGAGCTCTCACACGTGTCGTCTAACAACCGAACGTTCGAACACTCAAAAAATCGAATTAATGGGTCATCTGCCGTACAGTCCTGATTTGGCACCCAATGACTTCTTTTTGTTTCCGAACGTCAAAAATAAATTGCGTGAACAACGATTTTCATCGGTAGAAGATGCGTTCAAAAATCATGTTTTGGAGATGTCTCAAGCGGAATGGAAAAAAGGCTTTGGCAATGGTTGGAATGCATGCAAAAGTGAAGGAGGCTATTTTGAAAAACGATATAGTAATTTTCAATGACAAATGAATGTTTTTTATTATTAGGCTCAAAATATAAATAGTTGCCCTCGTATTGTCACAATACACATATTATTTCTATCGCTTTTTCGTCCGCATAATCCATCCTCTCCAACTGCCCGATCGCTGTTTACGTCCACAGATATATCTGTGTTATGTATTTACATGCCGGGCGTCAGACGATACGCCACAACATCTGCCTCTTCCCCATTGTACCTCGACCGCTGTGTACAAACATATCCATTGCATTGTTATTTTGTTTCGGGGGATTATAATAGCGTTTCTCACCTCCGGAACAAGATTAAAATGAGCAGTTTACTTGTGGCGTTTCAATGAACATTTTCCGGGTTGGTAGTTAAGAATGCGCGAAATTCGATACCTCTGTACATACTCTTTCGGGTGCTATTGTACGAGTAAAAATGGATACGCCCAAGCATGGGATTATTCGAGGTTTGGGAAATTATCGTGGGAGCCGGTCAGAAAAAAATTAGGAGGTATTAAGAACAGGTCGCATATTTGTAACAAAAAAAAATGTCATTAAATTGTTCATTACTTTGTTCCAAATGAACTTCTGCCGTGGAAAATTGTAAACACAAAATTTTCCTTATTAAGGTCTCTGCCCACTACACCGTATCATACTAGGACCGTAATCGTGTCGACACATGCAAACAAATATAATTTGCATCAATGGTCCGGTCATGGCACGCTACGGTGTTGGCCGGTGATAGAACGGTCTAGTGTAGGATGTATGATATCATCGATATATTTTTTATGTATTAATTATATTTAAAAAATGCGCAACTAAAAATAAAATTTGACCGATCAGAGAGTTTTTTCCAGAAGTTATTCCTTGAATTTTTAACTGATTTATTCATAACTTTACAAAAGCACTGTAATCCTCTTATCCACGACCGATGCCTTGATGCCTCGGTAGTAATGCTATCTTAAGCAAGAGGATATGTTATTTATTAAAGAAGCAAGAACATATCCTGCTGATGATGGTGTAGTGACGCATTAAACTGGCGCATTAGCAGAGATAATGTGTGTGCCTCGATAGCTCAGCGGTCAGAGCAACTAACCGGAAATTGGGAGAGCCGGGTTCGATTCCCGGTCGAGGCAAAAATGCACTTTTATCCGTGCTAACGCAAAAGTGGTGACCCCGACGTGATGTGATTCATTCCAGTATATGCAACCTCCCTTACATCTCAAATTCGCGGATTCGATTCCCGTCCTATCCATCGCCCTATAGTCTCGGGGGTTACCGAACAACGGTTCGTAAGAATGGCGAACGCGGTCACATTCCGTTAAATTGTATCGAGATAAACCATGATTCTAGGGAGGGAGTACTGTAGTGACGCATTAAACTGGCGCATTAGCAGAGATAATGTGTGTGCCTCGATAGCTCAGCGGTCAGAGCAACTAGCCGGAAATTGGGAGAGCCGGGTTCGATTCCCGGTCGAGGCAAAATGCACTTTTATCCGTGCTACCGCAAAAATGGTAATACTGCTATCGAAATATGTGTACACAGCTGCACTAAAATACCAGATAAATGTCGTGTGGTATTTGTAGAAATCACAAAAGAATTTCCTTTACTGTGCTTTCTGATTAATCACCAGAGAATAAATAGCAATATGGAATTTCACGGTAAGTGTGAGTGAATACACCCTGTAACTATTCTATCACCTCAGATAAAAATTTGAGAGTTGGAGGGTTCATACTAGAACAGTACTCACACTAGAACATCATAGTAATTGTGAATTTAGTTTCGAATTATTAAAAAGGGATTTTTTTTATTTTCAGTGCCAACATTTGTAAGAACCATTACAAAATAAAATCAGAACGTTAAAAAATTATTTTAAAAACTGTATCATGTATAAGATAACTGAAACTAAACAATGAATAAAATATCTAGTTGGCTTTGTATTGCTCTGTATTGTTTTTCTTCGATCTAAGTAGTTTCATCGTTGTATCAGAAGGTCATATATATAGAATGGCCAGCTAGATATCCGATTTGACCCCTCTAGACTATTTGTATAGAAACATTTTTCGGAACTGACTAAGATGTGTGTCACACACACACACACACACACACACACACACACACACACACACACACACACACACACACACACACACACACACACACACACACACACACACACACACACACACACACACACACACACACACACACACACACACACACACACACACACACACACACACACACACACACACACACACACACACACACACACACACACACACACACACACACACACACACACACACACACACACACACACACACACACACACACACACACACACACACACACACACACACACACACACACACACACACACACACACACACACACACACACACACACACACACACACACACACACACACACACACACACACACACACACACACACACACACACACACACACACACACACACACACACACACACACACACACACACACACACACACACACACACACACACACACACACACACACACACACACACACACACACACACACACACACACACACACACACACACACACACACACACACACACACACACACACACACACACACACACACACACACACACACACACACACACACACACACACACACACACACACACACACACACACACACACACACACACACACACACACACACACACACACACACACACACACACACACACACACACACACACACACACACACACACACACACACACACACACACACACACACACACACACACACACACACACACACACACACACACACACACACACACACACACACACACACACACACACACACACACACACACACACACACACACACACACACACACACACACACACACACACACACACACACACACACACACACACACACACACACACACACACACACACACACACACACACACACACACACACACACACACACACACACACACACACACACACACACACACACACACACACACACACACACACACACACACACACACACACACACACACACACACACACACACACACACACACACACACACACACACACACACACACACACACACACACACACACACACACACACACACACACACACACACACACACACACACACACACACACACACACACACACACACACACACACACACACACACACACACACACACACACACACACACACACACACACACACACACACACACACACACACACACACACACACACACACACACACACACACACACACACACACACACACACACACACACACACACACACACACACACACACACACACACACACACACACACACACACACACACACACACACACACACACACACACACACACACACACACACACACACACACACACACACACACACACACACACACACACACACACACACACACACACACACACACACACACACACACACACACACACACACACACACACACACACACACACACACACACACACACACACACACACACACACACACACACACACACACACACACACACACACACACACACACACACACACACACACACACACACACACACACACACACACACACACACACACACACACACACACACACACACACACACACACACACACACACACACACACACACACACACACACACACACACACACACACACACACACACACACACACACACACACACACACACACACACACACACACACACACACACACACACACACACACACACACACACACACACACACACACACACACACACACACACACACACACACACACACACACACACACACACACACACACACACACACACACACACACACACACACACACACACACACACACACACACACACACACACACACACACACACACACACACACACACACACACACACACACACACACACACACACACACACACACACACACACACACACACACACACACACACACACACACACACACACACACACACACACACACACACACACACACACACACACACACACACACACACACACACACACACACACACACACACACACACACACACACACACACACACACACACACACACACACACACACACACACACACACACACACACACACACACACACACACACACACACACACACACACACACACACACACACACACACACACACACACACACACACACACACACACACACACACACACACACACACACACACACACACACACACACACACACACACACACACACACACACACACACACACACACACACACACACACACACACACACACACACACACACACACACACACACACACACACACACACACACACACACACACACACACACACACACACACACACACACACACACACACACACACACACACACACACACACACACACACACACACACACACACACACACACACACACACACACACACACACACACACACACACACACACACACACACTGTATAATTCCGCATCCCGACGTTTTACCCAAACAGAGAAACAGTTCGGTGACAAAAATATTAATCTACTTTCCCAAGTTTGACCACAGTCATACAAGGGAAGATCTGCACTAGCCATTCGGGGTGCGATCCAATTTTTCACCGCACCTCCGGGTGTCAAGATACAACATTTCCAACACGTGTCCCGTCTCACTATAAACGATAATAACCTCGAAACGATGATGTTCGAAGTGGCGGCGGTCGCTGATAACATAAAAAAAACTATCGCATTACATTTATGTGAGCACGTTAAAGGAAATACGTCCGTGGATACGTACCCTATTGTACGAATTAGGGTGAGACAAAGTGCCGGCGGGGCGCTAAGATAGCCGCGTTTTATTCGGCCGTGATCCTATCCCTGGCGATAGTTGTTAGCCATCGCCTAGTGTCTAGTTGTTTAATCCGTCCAGAATTAGTTTGCGCTGTTCAGAAGCGATTTTTTAAAATCTACAATTAAAGGGTGAATAAATCACGTTTAAATATAATTGATACGAAACAAAAAACAATGTACGTCATCATGTGACGTAATTCATTACCACTACACTTACAATTTCATTCGTGATTAATCGACAGAAATTTAAATTTGGCGCCAATTTTAAAATTGGCAGCAATTGACATATGTCGTGCGCGGTGCCAAATTTATCGAATGTTTACGGATTTATCGACCGAGATGTACGTACGGTTTCCGTTGTGTTAGTTGAAACGTTTTAATTTAACAGTAAAGTATGTCGCACATACAAAAGCCCACAAAATGTTTATATGCTCACTAAGTGAATAAGTTTATTAGTGAATTTGATTATTCATTGTACGATAGAGCGAAAGTAATGTATAAAGTATACGATAAACCCTTAATGTGCTGGGCCAAATCCGACTGTACACGTCACGTGAATTATGTGCAACATCAACATAGAAAATAAGGCGTGCCCTTGAAAATTCAATTTAGGTTTGATTTATCGTTGATGTTGATAGCCTGTAATATTCTGCTTCACATACTAGATAAAGAACCATTTCGAAAATTTTGACACAAACATGGACGAGATAAATAGATGACTGCGGTTATATGTTGACGAGACGATCGATCGTAAAAATATTCTATCGTAAATATTATAGTACGTATAGTCGACCCTCGGCAATCGACATTTCCATTGCTATTAGCTAGCAAAAGACTCATTGGGTGTACTGGCAATACAATTATGCAGGTGGTGCTGGAGACGTTAAAAAAATTTCAATTGTCAACAAGGTACAATATTGATTGTGACCGATGGTGCCGCGACAGTGCGTTCAGTAGGCCGTTCTCTTTCACAGCACGGTTGTAAAATGTTACATGTTACCTGTAAAGTTCATGCTTTACATCTTTTCGTAAAAACTGTTCGACAATGTTATTCCAAGGTAGATAAATTAATAGCGAGTACAAATAAAGTGTTTTTAAAATATCCTAAACGTCTTTGCGAGTTTCATAGAAAGTGTCCTGGAATTTCCGAACCACCAGAGCCAATCCTTACACGTTGGGGAACATGGTTGAATGCAGCTTTTTATTATGCTGAAAATTTGCAGAAAATAAAAGCTGTAATACTACAGTTCAATCCTGCCGAGGCTGCAGCTATTAAAGAAAACCAGACACAATTTCTAGATATTTTCATTGAAACTGATTTAAAAACTATTCATACCAACTATAAAGCAATACATGAGGCAATAGAGAAATTGCACAATTGTACGTTGGCTTTAGCGGAGTATCTGCAAATAGCGAACCAAGTAAATTCACTACTACATGCTATAGATGATGCAAAAAATGAGGGCGTCAAAACTTCGAAAGTGTGTTAAGAAAAGACACCGATTTTAATAGATTTTAAGACAAGTTTGTGATGATACTACCAATAGTGCATCTATAAATCTGTTAACTACAAAAAGTATTTTACGTACCGTAAAACGGGGTAACTTTATAAAATCAGGTTTTTTGAATCCAAATCATTCTGGCGGGCTTAGTTTTGATGCCAGCGACCTCCCACTAGTCTCATTATTTCAAGGGCTACTAGTAGAGTGTGATGCAGTCACTGCGTATTTTTCAAGTGGCTAACTTGCCAAACCTCGCGCCATTTTTCTGTATATGTCATAAAATTTGTCTTTAAAACTTCTTCCAAACTTCCTCTGTCAGGAAAATACTTTCAGAGTCATCGTTTCAAGTAAGTTATTTCCTAATCACAAAACTATCTAGGAACATTTTCCGTTTTTTATCATTCCTGTAAGCCATTTCTCACATTTTCTACAAATTAGTAACTAAAGTTTGTGCAGTTAACGGAATAATTGTGACACATGTTTGTGTACATGTAGATTGACGGGGTAACTTGTGGAGCTTCGCGGATCACCTGAACATTGTTCCTTGTGAATCTGTAGCACAAAAATAACGCAAAGGAACTGATGATATCGCCTGGAAAAGGGATCACGACTGATGATCTACTCTCCACAGTCACTCCAGCCTTTACTGAAAAGAAGAAAACTGGGAATTATCAGAAAGCGAATAATATGAAGCCAAGAAAAAATAAAAGCAGCCAGGTGTGCCTCTTATGACTCTCAATCCTCCACAAACTCAAGCTTGAATAGTGATGACGTATCATATGCTGAAAGTGAGTCTGCCAAATTTTGAATCATCAGACAATGAGGACTATCAGTTCACAATGGACCAAGTCTGCCAACTAGGTCTAACAAGTCAAGGACTCTAATGAACCGCAATCACAGCAATTGAAGAAAATCTTACTCCCTACATTAGAAGAAAAAGCTAATTTGGGAAGGATTTTTCATAAAAAAAAAAAATCAGCAGCCAAGTTTGAGAAAAGTTCGATATAACTGGACTTTCTTTTTAATTTTACACTTAGGCTGGTATTTTAACGGGGTAACATTGATATAAGCACCTAAACAAGTGTTTTTGGGGAAAATACCTTTGTCCAAGTTAGTCAAAATTGAGGAGTAATATTAATACAATAATAAAAGCCCTCTGCCTCTTATTGAGGTTAACGAAATCGTTCACATTCCAATTTACTTGAGCTTAGGTGTAGAGTTTTCGTTTGATCCAAGATTTTTTTAAATACCTCTAAAATTAAGAAGGATACAGTCGAAAATATGAAAAACTTGCACCAAAGTAACCCCGATTTACGGTATGCCTATATTACATCAGTGGATGTGGAACGGTCGTTCTTAAAATATAAGAAAATATTTTCACCACAGCGTACATAATTCTCTGAGACAAATATGGAAACATACCTGGTGCTGCAAAGTATTTACGGATCGTCTCCAGTTCGTGACGATGCTAAGTAGTATAGCAAAACCAGTAACAGGCATTTGATGCGGATGGCATGTGGTCATTGTTGATCTGAAGAACTCTTGGCGCAGGTATAAAACAGGTCTGTATTGGTTTAAAACAGGTATGGTAACCTGTTTAATGACGTCATGTTTTTTTCCTAACACCACCATACCTGTTTTAAACCGAGACACACCTGTTTTATACCTGTACAGACCTATTTTATACCTGCGCCAAGAGTTCTTCAGATCAACAATGACCACATGCCATCCGCATCAAATGTCCGCGCACAAATCCGAGGGTGGCCTGGTACTGGTTTTGCTATACTACTATGCTAGTTGATCACGCTAGTTAAGAGGGTTACTTGTAACAGTTTAATGCACTTGTTACTAATTACTCTGTATTACTATTTTATTACTCTTGTTACGATGCCGTACGTCTATGGCGCGCAGCACAGTTCCCACAGCCGTTGTGATAATTAAATTAAAATAAATTTGTTACATATCTTACTCGGTGTAAACGCGGCCTAATGTCCGCATTATCTTCCAGCTTACTGGAACATCTGATCATAATTCATTTGATGAGCGCCTTTTAATTGGCATCAGTCAGCCAGTTGAAAAAAACAAACCGTAAAAATCCCGTAATTATCGACGAAATGCCGATATAAAAATCGTGTCGTCCCGTACGGACTGAACAGTGCGCGGCTGTAAGGCCATAAGAGATTTGTTTGTTTAATCCACTATAATGGTCAACACATGTATTTTTAATGACTGCCGGTATTTATTGGGCAATTAAAATAATCTGAGGCATTTAGTATGGACATTAAACGGCCAACACCTAAATCAAGCCTATTTCGGTTGAGCATTAACGGATTAAAACAAGAAAAACGATACGGCTTTTGTGCGTTAACTTGAATAATTACCTGCGGTCCTGTCACGACGTCGACGGCCGTTGCGCCGTCCATTTCGGGGTTGTCGTCGAGATTTTTCGATCGCCGGATGACCTGAAAATAAATTTCTGGTAATGATGAAGGAAATATGACAGGATAACGTTGAACACGCAGCAGAGTTTCCCATATGATCGAATGTGTACATTTTTCATTCACGTGTGAATGTCCGAACTATCCAAGAAATAACAGTTTTTGACATATTTCCATTTCAAGAATTGTTTATACTTACAAATATTTCGCCTACAAATAAAATATAAAGTATTCCTATAAGCGAAATAAAATTCCCTATCCTAGCGAATTAAAAAGGTCTTTCAATAAGGACGCTCGATTTTTAAATGTAAATAAAACAAGGTGCGTTAATATCTACTCAATTTCTCTTATTTTATTTGAAAGAACATTTTATGGCATTACGTACGGAATATCACGTCGTTCATATATCTGCCGCGGCTTTGTATGGTGGCACGTATTCGGGAGATCCAATTTTCGATGACTTTGTCGCATAAATCTGGCTGAATTTGCTAGATGGCATTGGTTATGTTGACTTTGAGGGCATCAATTGTTTGTGTTTTATTCGCCTAGACATGCGATTTAAGATAGCCCCAAAGGAATAAGTCTAAAGGCGTTAAATCGCACGATCTCGTTGGCCAGTTCACGCTGCGCGAGATAACCATGTCCTCAAATCGCTCGTGCAGAATGTCCATCGTGGCATGCGTTGTGTGGCACGTAGCGCCGTCTTGTTGGAACCACATGTCGGTATCCATATCATCCAGTTTAGGCCACAATAAGTTGCTTATCGTCGATCCGTAGCGCTCGCCGTTGATGGTTGTGGCAATGTCAGTTTCACTTTGGAAGAAGTTCAGACCGGAAGATTTCACCAGACCATAACCTGCACCAAACAGTGACTTTCTGGGGATGCATTTGGTGCTGGTGTATCTCGTGTGGATTGGTATTGATGACAATTTTGCTCGTTCACATACCCATTCATCCAAAAATGGATCTCGTCGCTAAACATGAATTTTTTGGCGAAGGTCAACTTCGAACTGCTCCAGAGCCCAATCAGTGAACACACGCCGTTATCTATGGTCGTTTACATTAAGTTATTGGGTTAGTTGGATTTCATGCAGACCCAAGTCCCGACGCACAATTCGCCAAATTGAAGCCGCAGAAAGGCCAAGTTCTTGTGAACGACGCGAAATTGACTGCCTCGGATTTTCCCGTACACTCTCACGCACAGCAGCGACTTTTCAGCAGACCTTACGTTTCGGTGACGTACGGGTGTTGGCTAATTATTTATCAAACCGGTTGACTCGAATTTGGTCACCAAACATCGAATAGTCGACTCGGCGGGACGGTTGTGGCGAGGATGATAAAAATCACGTAATGCGGGAACTTTTCCCGGACAGGGCATTGATTTTGAAAATAAAATTTGATAATTTGCACACGTTGTTGAACGCCATAACCTTCCATGTTGATTTGCCATACACTACTAAATAATTCACAATAAACTTGACAGATGTTGCTTTAACAACATGGCCGCTACGAGTATAACCTAACAAATTTCGAGCGTCCCCATTAAAAGACCCTAAATTTTTCTCACCAAATTTCATCAATCATTTAGACTAGTCAATGAAACACCCTGTATGATTATTAAGCCATTAAAGGCCGAATTATTTTCTAAGCTCACGACATGAAGGGTCCCTAATACCTAGACTGAATAGCTTTCCACCTATTTAATAAAATCCTTCAACAGAACCAGTTATTGATATCCAATATTCTTCGCAGTAGACCAAGTGTTCATACATAAATAAGATATTCGTTTCCCGTCAACAGAGAATATTTAAAAAGAGTATGTGCCCACATGAAATAAACCATTAAATTATAGAGTAAGTTATGTAAAATTTCACTGTTTCTGGTATATGTAATCGGTAAAATTTTACACTACTATAAGTGTAAACTTTATATATTTTAGGTAAAAAATACCAATATAATATCATCTATTTTCAATAATACTTATAATATATAATGATAATTATTATATATCAATTATTGAGACAAGTTTAACCATTCTGAATCATTTAAATAAATTACGTCCATATTCACGTATTCATCATATTTTAAAAGTTATGATTCTCCGCCTAATATATAAACAACAAATGCTATTGGTATGTCCATTAATTAATCAAATATACTTTATTGTTATGTATATAAATATAATAATAGGACTATTAACAAATAAAACAGTATGTACGAATATGAGTACAGTTTTAAAAACTAATAACGATAAACTAAAAATGCCTCGAACCGATGTAACTT
Source organism: Rosalia funebris (assembly GCA_037954035.1). Lineage (NCBI taxonomy): Eukaryota > Metazoa > Arthropoda > Insecta > Coleoptera > Cerambycidae > Rosalia > Rosalia funebris. The sequence goes on along the minus strand of JAZFAV010000003.1, from coordinate 24,009,707 downwards.
TTTTATCGGTTTGTCGATTTGTTAATGAATAAACATTATTAAACATCTTATGTAACTTTATTTAGGTAACTCAAACTATCCTAAAATCGGTAGTACATTTTTTGCCACCGGGTGGCCAAAAAATAAGACGCGCCTCCACCAAGATTCCCAATACGCAAAATTACGATAAACTATTTTGATCTTTTAATGATTTACGTAAAATGAATCCTAAAAAAATCAAACTATGTGAAATAAAGTATTTTCGCGTACTTTATTGTTTCCATAAAGTACAGAGTATAACTGCTCGAAATAACGTACGATACTTTATTATAAAGTGCGGGTGGCAACCGTTGATAAGGCACTTGGAAGATTTCTCTTGTTATCTGTCGCTGTTTCACGCTTTCCAACGTTTGCGTATACCCACTCACAGGAACTGAACTGTTCCTATAAGTTTTCGAAAACTTATAAAACCCCAATAGGCACAGATAACACATGAATACACAAAAGCACAATGCGAACATGTATTTTTTATCAGTTATAGGGTAGATTCTGGCCTGCGAGCCGGCGCGGACGGGGGGTGGGTGGCGGCACGGACGAGGGGGAGACAATGGCCCTGCAGGGGTGGCGTGTATTGTGTAAATAATTGGAAACAGTGGTCATGACTGAACGCGCTCCGCACGGCACCTGATAACAAGTTGTAAGGGAGACGGAACTACCCCGCACCCCATTTATAAATACCCATTTACTTGACTAATGTACCCATAAGAATTCCTGAGCGATGTTCATTGTGATTTAGCCGGGGCTCAAATCATTCCGTTGTCGATGGGGCGGGAGGTGAAGAACGTTTAATTGGGTCCGGTTTTTTTTATCGGAAAATATCCCAGGTTGCATACGGTTTTGCACACAGCAGAAACAACCTTATGCCGTAGCTTTGTGGCTCTCGTTCACGAACAAGAAATGAGCAAGCAAGAAATTATTAAGTATATTTTTAGTTGATATTGGTTTAATATCTAGTTTGATTTATTTTTAAACGTAATTATAATGTTTATAATTGCTATTAATTATTACAATATATACAATCATCTGCATTCATCTTAATATTTGATTACTAACAGACCGAATGTAATCCGTGGTCTAATATGAGAGACCCGTCAAATATTCAGTATTATACATTTAAATAGCGTGATTCGTTTTCAATGTATGTAATTTTTGCATTTTTCAAGTAACGACAACGATAAAGAACGAGCGTTTCCGAATTCTAACGAGATGCAGGCCTCCCTCCTTAAGTGTTTAACAGAGCACTGGGTTTAATTCTAATATTTTCGCGGGTGAAGAGCAACGAAATTTGTAGCGTCTGGCGTTGCCAGTGTTTACTTCAAAACCAATTTTATCAAAATATTCATAAACTTGAGGATTTATTTTTAATGCCCTATATAGTTGCACTAAATTAATTACACGGCCCAAAAATGAAAGCAAAGAAAACACAACCCGACTTTTCTTTTTCGATAAAGATTACAGATATACTAAGTACCGCTGTCGATAATTTTCAGATATTATTTTTGTGTTGATTTATTTTATATTAAAAAACAGAGTTTTTTAATATTCCCTAGGAATGTTATAGGATTTAAGCCGGGCAAGCGAGAGGGTCTCTCACCATAACGAATACGTTGGTATTCTGTCCAATATGAACGATCTTGAACGTACGTTTATGTACGATTTGAAATAGTTGCTGTATAGTTCCTATTGGAACTTCAAGAAAACAATTATTTAGTCGCTTTCTTGATCAACATGTTTCTATTCATCACAATTAGTCACAAAATTAATCAGTTTCCTTGTTAGTAAGTTAAATATTTAAATTTTAAACCGACAACTGTCACTTTTTATAGAATGAATAAACTAATTGAATCATAATGTTCTCAAAAAATAGACAATATACAGGATGTTTATAAACATTTTTAATGTGACATGCATGTCTCACGGAATTAATTATAGATGTATGCAAAAAAACTGTCAAAGTCAAAACCAACTGTATTGCTTTGAGCGATGATAACTTAGCGCAAAATCATCGTACAATGCTTTTAGGCCGCTCAAGTTAAAAAGGATAAAATTATCTGAAAAAGCTCAGTGATGAAACCACTGAAAAAAAAAATGTATTGAAGCCCGTGGACCATTTGAAAGGCAAGCCAAAATTTGGATATTTTTTCCCAATGATTTTCTTATTATCGCTCACAAACTGTTGATGGTAAAACATCTTGAACTCAAAATCCGAAAACTAGAAACTTGGAGCTTCAACTTGCTTTTTTTAAAATTGCTTCGCGACTATTTTTCCCCAAGTTACAGCCCTTTGAAAGCCACCTAAAAATTTAGGATTTTTTTTCGTATCCTTTAATTTTTGTGCCAAGTGTGTATGCTAAGTAATAAAACGAATAAAGACCTAGTACTATCTCTTCACTGCGCAGAAATATATTATTTAGTAATCTCCGAAGGCTCTACGAATTTTGCTGAGAAAATTTTCAAAACACAAACATTGTCAGTTCGAAATGCAGGTGTCTCAAAATGCACAGATTACAGAAATATTTTAACACCTGTTTGTCCATACATGCTAGACCCTTTCGTTTTAAAAGATAAACACATTGCTGTCAACATTTACTAATAGATTACTGATTTTTAGACTTTTTTTTGTACTTTAGATTAAAATATGGTCAATGAAATCTCCAAGTTATATATGTATGGCTGTACTGGTTGTCAAGAACAGGAAAAGTATGAGATCCTCTAGGTATACGTAAAAAAAAGAGTGAGGCAGCATTGGGAAGAAAAAGGATGCACTTTAGGCGAGGCCAAATCGAACTCTGTGTACATTCACATTCAATATATATTCATCGATATTCACTCTGCAAACGTCTCAATTTGGCTGGATAAAGACCAGGCTATTTAGTGCGTAGCTCGTGAGCAGTCCGATATCACAGTTTTGAGACTTGTTCCTACTCTTGATGAGCTGTACCGAGTATCTAAAATGCCAAGTTCCTGAACCGCAATCCATGTCTAAGACGCAGAGGCTAATCCTGTATTAATTTGGTGATTCTCGTCCGACTATTTCATCAAAATTATTGGAGCCATTAATTGCAAATTGTCAAAAGTGGTGACAGTGATAGTGACAGTGACAGTGATAGTGACAGTGGCGATATTCAAATCGAACATTCAAATTTGCCAAACCATTGCCCAAACACCATTCTCAGATTGTACATCAGCATAACTATAGGTCGTCAATTTCTGAGACATCTTCATCGTCTTTCTGTGGAGGTGTTTACAGATTGCTGACCTATCATGATCCCCAACTTTTGTACAGTTTGTACAGAAAACAGGTACAGATGTTGGGGAAACTCTCAATCCCTGATGTGGATCTATTCCTGGGCAATTGTTTAGTAAGAAACTAGGAGCATAGCAATTTTTTAGTATCCTTGGATCGATGACGCACGTAACAGCTATGTAGAAACAGACAAATAAGCAACTAGAACCAACACGCACCTCCCTTAAGGGGACATGTCAGTTTTGTCGGCTCAAAAAACCAATTTCTTTTATTCGCATATTTTTGAAGGACTTGAATATATTCCCAAAACCGCTTAACGGAATTTGCAAAAATGGCTTAGTGATAGGCACTGTTTAGAAAGCGCCGGTCGAACGGCTGCGCGCAAGCACAGACAAGTACAGACTCGCACAGCTCATAAATTCAGTTGCGTTCGATTTTTGTGTAGAAATTTTGTTTGTGTGTAGTGTGCACGATGTGTTTTTAAGATTTAAGATGTGTTAAAATGTGTTAAAATGAGTATAATTTAATACAATTGAAATTGATACCAAAGATATCTCAATTTGTACCGTTTTGTTTCCACGCCTGAAAGTGCAATTTTTTTAAATACTTAATCTCAACTTTGAGTGTTCGCCATTTTGTCACAAATTCGAAATTAAAAAATGTCCATATCAAACGATGCGCATTCTCATACACTTTAAAACGCCGTATCAATTTTTGCTTTCAGATGAACCGTACGTTGGCAATCCTAGGAATCATGAGCATGGTCTGATCGGGAACGGCAGAATTCAGGGAACTGAGGGGGAGGGGGGGATTTTAGTTAAATAAAATTTTTTCTTTAAAGGTCATTATGTAAATTTTCATACACAGTAATCCGTATATCCTTATCTTTATTAGTCGCTGAGATAAAACTTCTTAAAATTCATTCAAAAACGGCGCTGAAAATTGACGTGCCCCCTTAACGCTGACCAGCCTCGTCTTTTTTTTTTCCTCCTGTCTCTCGGACGTTATAATTACAGGCGAGAGTATCCATCAGCTGTCAACTGGCAGGCTACGATCGCGTCACGTGATCCGGTCTCCGTCCCGATGATCTTGGTAACTGTCCACGGCAGACTTCCAGGTCCACACACGGCCTACGCCGATCAAGATACGGCCCATTGTTATGGGTAATCTCGAACACGCTCCTGACACGCGGGGACGTCGACGTCCGTACGCGCATTACCCCGTCAGGACGCACAGACGCACACGCAACGGCCGATCTGCCCCGAATTATCATATAAATATGTCAAACGGGATTCTGGTCGAACGGACAGATAAGGATGAGGGCAAGGTTGACAGGAAAGGTCGGGAGACGAGGAACTTTTAACGGATTCGTGTAGCAGGAATAAGGCAACATAAAAACGCCTTTTAAAGCAATAATATATGTCAATCTAGGGAAAAGAAACTGAAATTTACATGGATTTTTAAACGTTCGCGCCTCAGATTGCGATGTTGCCACAAATTTCGTTTAAAGGGATATTTAATATAATACTTCGTCAGATTCCTGCGCACGTGCATCGCATAGCAAGGCAACTATAGAAAGTAACAGGTCTTATGAGGTATATACGCAGATGACGGAGATGTGTGATGACAATTAATATAACTCCATTGTTACAGATATTTGTAGGTCGCACTGAAATTCGTAGAATGTTCAAGGTCACAGATTATCAGAAATCACATTGTGATTTATTAATATCATGCAAGGTGCATGGATGGTGCACACGTAGAGCTTGCAATAATGGGGGAAAATGTGATATTCTCTGTATATGCGTAGAAAAAAGAGTAAGGCAGCATTCGGGGGAAGGATGCACTTTACGCGCGGCCAAATCGAACTCTGTGTACATTCACATTCAATATATATTCATCGATATTCACTTTGTAAAGGTTTCAGTGCGACTGAATAAAGACCAGACAATCTACTGCGCACCTCGTGGGCGGCGTGCGTATTGCAAGCAATATTTATTTGATATTCAACTTTGTCTTACTTTAGAAAACGGTTTTCTATATTTGTGAAATAAAACTACCACCATTCTCCAATGGCTTTTGCAATTGTTATGTTGTTGTTGACGACTGGATCACAAATCATCGATTTGGATTTCGCTCGTTACATTTCACCATACAACAGTATCATAGAATTGTAGACGTCATAAACAAATCAATGGAAAATCAGCAGTATTGTACCACAGTATTCATAGATGTAAGCCAGCTAGGCTTTTGACAAAGTCTGGCATCCAGGCATACTATCCAAAATCGAAAAGAATCTACGCAACAACTACTTTAATTTACTGAAATCATATCTGAACCAAAGATAATTCTTAATGAAAATTAATAGACAAACAACTTCCACATGCTTTCAAATCTACTCGGGTGTGCTACAAGGGAGTATACTTGACCCTCTTCTGTATGTACTATATACATCTGATTTACCAACTTCAAGACACATAACTACTGGAATATTCGCTGATGACACTATCCCAATATCTAGAGATACATATTCCAACATTGCGACACACAAATCATCTAGGAACAGTTAAGGAGTGGTTGGAAGAATGGAATATAAAAGTAAATAGGTCCAAATCTTCTGAGATAACATTTACCATTAGAAAACAATGTTGTCCTGCAATTCATCTCGACCAGGAAATCGAGCTCAAGTAACGACCGTTAAATATCTTGGCTTACTGTCACCTAGACAGTAAACTTACCTGGAAGTAACACATGTCCGAAGACAAAAAACAAATTGACTTAGAAATAAAAGAAATTAATTGGTTAATTGGACGAAAACCCAAATTATCAATAAAAAATAAACTACTTCTATATAAAACAACTATTAAACCCATTTGGACCTACGGAGTAAAACTCTAGGGTTGTACAGCTACATCACACATTTCTATCATGCAAAGAGCTCAATTGAAGGTTCTTCGTACCATAACAGACGCACTCTAGTATCAAATCACACATTACATCCAAACTTGAATATCCCCGAATGTAAGTGAAGTCATCAAAGAGAATCCGTAATCACCATCTGAAACTCGAAGCACATTCAAACTCCCTTCTAGAAACACTATTACACCCAGTTGAAAAGAAATGTTGACCAGCAGACTTAAATAAAAACTGAGGCGACGTCGTTGGATTTTCACCTCTCCTAGTCATCAGTGCAAGCACCTACTCCTTCTACAACATAACACATTAGCTTAAAGATGGTATCATATCTGGTTGCCAATAAAATAACATTTGATTTGTTAATCCTGCTAGTTGCTTTTGGTCGACTGTAAGACCCCTTAAAATATTCATATCTCAACCACCCATTAGCCTAAATCGAAAATAATATGTAGTTTGATGTCTTTCTTCCAACACATATTTTTATGTCCGGCTCGATGGACCAACTATCCGACCCGAAGGACCATATACATCCCATGTTCTATCCGACTCGAACACGCCATACTTTACCAGTTATACATCTTTTATAGTCGTTAATCAACTGTAATGTTTAATAAACCTCACAATCCCTATCCCTCCTTGTCAGACGTGGAACTCCTGCTGGTCCTGTGAGCGCTGAAATTTCGATCGGCCGACGAACAAAACGCGAATACCGCTTTCATCCCGTCAAAGGTTTATTCCGGCTTTTGCGCGGCACCGCATGAGAGAACATTTTTAAAAGGGGGGCTTCCCCGGCCTAATACCGCGTCTGGTGCCGTCCCGATAGTGTGTAAATGCGTGTCACGGGCAGATAGTGCGATTGACGTGCCCTCTCCTGCCGCTGCCAGCCCCGTCGTCGCAGTCAGCCCCGGACAGCACGCGGCCTCCTAGATTAAACGCGTTAGTTCCGGAACAGGACGATGTCGCGCTACGTTAGGTTAACGTCGTTAGACACACAGGCTACTCGAACAATATTACTATTATTATTAGGTGCCTCGCCCATTTACGTGATATTGACGTGATTATTACGTCGAAATATAACGGAAATATCAAACGGAATTGAAAAAGACTTTTTTCAATGTCTGTATCATAAGACTTGTATATACAAAGTTCTGAAACATTGAAAACCTAAATGAAACTACCAATTCGCTTGTAAGATTCCATTGTTACTTAATTTTCTGTTTTACTTACATTGCATAGTGCACTGTATGTACATATTACATATCAATAGCTACATGTACTAAAATAAACATTCATTGTATATCTGGAGCTAACTTTTCTGAATTATATAATACATTACTACAAATCGATTGGAAATTCATAAATGATCATAAGTATGTCAACTCAAACTGCGTCGAACTGACGAAATAGTTTACAGTTATCCATATACAAAAAAAATTTCAATTCTATACTCTGGCAGATATCATTTATAAACACGATAAATAGAGGGGGCCCCAAAATTAATCCTCGTGGAACACCCGACGTTGCAAGTATTTCGACAGAATTAAAACCATGATTTTTGAATGTCACTTGGCATTGATAACTGTTTAAATTTTTCAAAGACTTATCGATATTGTGTCTTCTAATTACACCGTGGGATTGGGAACAGTTCGTAAGACTTTATGGCCCTAATATCTCAGTCGAGGGAATGGGAATACAAATTTTAAAAATACATACAGGATCAATTTGGAGCGTTGCTTCGAAATTCCGAAAGAAAACAACGTGAAAGAAAACAAATGAATATTGTATGACATCAAAAGTAGTTCATTTGGCCTTTCTAAAATAAACCCCAGGAGTATTCTTTTATTTTAAAACAAATTTTGATCAAGAGTATTTCAGCGATCAGGTTGTTGAGATTGAGGTCCTTTTTAGATTTTTCCATAAAATATACAAGCAATCACCGTTTTTCTCTATGAACCTCCACTTTCTAACAACGTACCACTTTCGCAGCAAATCGTATGACACATTTCTTAGACTTTTCTGGTAAAAGAAATATGCCGGTAACATTTGCAGGGTTTCTATATGAACATGTTTAACACAGCTTTTACCAAACGGACTGTAAATAAAACAATTCAGTTTACAGCAAAGTTTTAAGAATCATGGTGCATTTTTGTATTCGAGGGAATTTTAGAGTTGAAAAATATCTCAATCTCATCGTGACTACTGTTCCTGTTCTTGCAAATTTATATGCAACAACTAAAAAGTTATATAGTCGTAACAAGATAGGACAACATTTTATTACTTTCATTAATTGCAAGAGTGCTTAGGCGATACCTTTCTTAATAAATAGAGTGGAGGAAAAGGTGCTATTGAGTGGCCACATCAATCACCAGACCTGATACCCTTGATTATTTTCTACTGGGATTATCTCAAGAATAAAGTGCATATATGCACCCCTCAGAAATATCCTTCCCAGAAAAGCTTTTTAGGGAAGTTTCCCTAAGAGAGAAATGGAATGTTACGACATAATTTCGACGTCACATTATTTACTTAAATATATTATTAAAAGAATTTAATTAAAGCACATATTAAGGAACTGGATGTCCAACACCCTGTGTATTAATTTATTCAAGGTAATTTTATCCGTATAAATTTCGCATTATCACGTGACTAACTTTAGATAACAGAATTCTTAAATAACAAGAATTCTAAAACAATCACTCTGTCGCTGGCATTTTAAAAATAAAAGACGTCTAGTAAAATAATGATTTTACGCCAATAACAGCATTTTAAAACGTGGCTGTCGTGCGACATAATTTACATGTAAACTGTGTTTTATCTTATAAAAATTCTACTATAGATCAGCTTGAAATAGCATTTTGCATAAACGTTGATCTTACGCGATATCTATGACGTCACCTTACTGATAAATTTCAATTTTTCATATTTAAGAGCATATTTCGGATAATTAAAAGATACGGTAGGCATTCAGGTCAGTTGTGCGTACACGGAGCTATTGAAAATTCAGCTTGTACTTTTTTCTTCGCGTATACAACATGGACGGGTGACCTATGGTATCCTTCCATAGAAGTGTGTGCGATAACGTTATTTGTGTTAGGGGCGATGTACTGGACCAAGTATTTATTACCAGTGTAATTAATTGTATGACACTGGATACGAGTCCCAAAGCAGGGAGTTTGGCATCTCTCCTTAAACATCGGTGTGTTTGTCATCGTCTCTATGTGTAACCTTCCCCTATGAAAGAATATATGTGTGCCCGAACGTTTCATTTATTGCGTGAAGTAACATCGGGCTGTTATAAATTTTATGTAAATACACACAATCAATTTTTCAATCAAGATGCTATTCATAATAAATAACAACATACTGCAACAACGTGATGACCGATTTGTAAAGAGTTTCTTGTACGTTTCGTGTATTATACTCGAGTATATTAAAAAGAAGGTAAGAAAAACTTCTCGAGCTACTATCGCTGGAAAATATTTAGTTATTTATGTACAAGGCATTTGCTTTTGACAGTCCGGCGAAAACAGCGTTACGAAAGGGCACAGTTTCTTTTCATTTACAAATCGCCATGATAGACAGCTGACGCAAGCAGGCACAACGCACATTTTTTTTTTAAACAAAGGCTTTTCTCAATACACGTTTTATTTATATAAATCTCGAGGCAATCCTTATTACATTATCGTTATGTCCTCTAACAACACGTTCAAATCGAACGTCTAGGATGCACAGGATTTAACCCTTCGAGACGCGATCATTCTCACGATCCGGCTCGACGGACCATATATCCAAACCGAAGGGCCAAATACGCCACATTATACTTAATTTATTATTAGAGCACGTTACAAACTAGTTATTATTATGAGAAACATTGTAAAAGAGTTGTTATATTAAAGAAAGATAAGTGCATATTAATCACTTTATGTGATTAATATGCACTTATCTTATATGCACAATACCTTTACAGGTTGAAGTCGATTTCTGTATGTTCAAACTATCTTTAAAAACCAAAAAGAAAGATAAATCGAACCATCAAGTTGTTCAAACGGCATATTCAAAAATATTTAGTTTCCCGGATAAGATATCTAGCCCGAAGGGCCCAATTTTTCACATAAAACAATCAGTCGCCTCGATTATGTGCCCTTTTCTGATTTAACCTGATTTATTTAAGCAAGCAATTCCCATCTATGTTTTTTTTTCTTGTTAAGAATTACACTATGTGATACGAACCACAAAATGAGCCAATGCTATTAAATATCTAAGCAACAAAATTCAATTCTATATGGTTTATTTTTACCACGTATTTATTTTTACCGACAGTTTTTACTGTGGGGTAACTAATTCTAATGCACCGAATTAGTCCAGAGGCCGATAAAATACGCAGATTGCAACAGAAACGCGATACGTTTTTAACATTTTTTTTTTCGTCTGTTCTTTTCTCATTTTTTTTTAACACCAATACAGCTACTGTTTTTCGTCAAATTGCAAACGAATGAAAACAGTTCATGGTACAATTAGTATTGACCTGGAAACACTGTTCGCAAGTAAAATTTCAATAGCACTTTCTAGAAGGGTCGACTACATTATTCATCTATAGCTAACTGGGTACTATATCAACCATAATATGTACATATATACAGTAGAAACGAAAACTAAATATTTTCCAGCGGAACTTATAATATCTGACAATGAGAGATAGGTACGCCGTCGTTTTGCAAACTTGAAGTAATTTCGTGTAGTAGATTTAGGACTTTTGGATAACATTGGAAATTTTTTAGGACATTGGAAATGTGTGCTGTTTTATTTCTTTTTTTTTTTTCAAGATAATCTCATAAATGTTCAATGGTGTTTACATCGGGGTATGTTTTCAATATTATATGCAGCTCAAAAGAAGAAAACCGGTCGACCATCCTAAAATGAACATGCTCTGAAGAGGATTGTAACAACAAACCAACGATCCAGTGCAAAAGAAATTGTGGTACTACAGAAGCAAGCCACTGGAAAAACATTTCTGTATCTACCACTAAACACTCAATAAAGAAAATAGGATACAAATTCTACAAGGTAAAGTTTGATTCTTTACATTTTACTTTTGAACTTACGGGTTTCACCTTTAGGCAAAATAAAATCCGTTATTAACTAAACGACAGAAAAGCAATCGGTTACGGTGGGCCACAGAACATAGGCATTAGACTTTACAACAATGGCACCAGGTAATTTGGAGTGACTAATCCAAATTTGAAATCTGTTTCGATGATACCAGAAAGCGTGTGCTAAGAACCCCACAGCAAACTTATCATCCTGACTGTTTGGTTAGGAAAGGCCTGCGTCTGTTATGATCTGGGGATATGAGTGGTATGGGCGTAGGAAAATTGCATTTTATAGATGGTATTGTGACAGCAGAAAAATATAAAAAAAATTTTACACACGGTTTATTGCCCTCAATACCAATATGTCAATGCATTAATGCGCAGTACATTTTCCAACAAGACGGTGCTGTGTGTCACATACCACAATTCCATACCTTATAGTAGTATATATAGTAGGTATAGAGCCGGTTGGGCGTGGGAAAATTTCTGGGGTCGTGGGAAAATTGAAACTTGCGTTTTTACGTAATTCACAAAAATTTGAGGCGCCGCTTTATCGGCATACATCAAAGGGTTGTCACTCGCAGGTGTTAATTATAGGCGCGCCGCGAACTGTTTAAATGGAGCTGTATGACCTATAACATAAAGGTAATAGGATAATTATGGATAAAAATATGGATAATTGTGGATAATGTGGATAATTGTGGATAAAATTAGGGTGCATACTAGTGACTGGTAGCGGGCAACCCTTTGATGTATGCCGACAAAGCGGCGCCTAAAATTTTTGTGAATTAGGTAAAAACGCAAGTTTCAATTTTCCCACGACCCCAGAAATTTTTCCACGTCCAACCGGCCCTTAACCTACTCAAGTCGATGTCGGGAATGGTTTGCCCGCTTCAAATCAGGTGATACTAGCTTGGAGGACAAACCAGGAAGAGATCGACCATCGGACTTCGACAATCAGGCACTTCTGGCAGCCGTGGAAGAGGACGAAAGCATGACAACTCAAATGCTGACAGAAGACCTATCCACTATCGTCCTTCGCCTCAAAGCGCTCGGAAAATTATGGAAATGTGTCACACACAGCAAAAACTGTCAAAACCTGATTTGCAGAACATAATGTCCCTGTTATGGAGTGACTCCCAAGCAGTCCATGTCTGTCGCCAATAGAAACATTGTGACATAAAATGAAAGAAACAGTTGCGCAAACATCCAGCCCGTTCAGTTAACGATCTACGCACCAAATTGCAAGAAATTTGGGAAAGCATGTTTTCTGTAGATTGCGCTAAGCTGGTAGGTATAATGCCTGCCAGAAGTAAAGCTGTTATTGTTAATGAAGGTGATGTAACACAGTTTTGATGAAGCGGCCGAACTATTCTGAACCGGGAATATTAATGTTTTTTATTAACAAACTTGTCACTGACACATCATAACGTAGTAATATTTCATCGTATTTAAGTTGAGAGTTTAGACTTTGTTTCTGTCACCAATATTTTTCTTTAATAAAATAGTTTTGAGAGTGTCATTACTTTTATTTAAATATATTAGTTGTAAATTTATACCTGGTCCAACTATTATGAGCCTGGGCTCGTATACACTATGGAGAAGAAGTCTAGACTTTGACATCCTAAAATATTTAACTGTACTAATACTTTTTGTAGCCCCCGTATATAAAAATAACGATGATCATTATCATAAAAACATGTCTTTCCGTATCGTATTGCCCAAAAACATACTGACAAACGCAGAGAATCAACAATCCTTCTATTCCTGATTTAAAATGAAAATTCGTCAGCCTTGACGCAGATGGAAGCGCTCGTACACGTAATTAAAAAAAACCCTTGTTTATCGCCGTAATAACTCAACATTTAAAAAAATAGTTATACGGTTGCCGTTATAAATTCTTACGTTTCTATTAGCCACGATATCTAGTAGCCATATATCATGTGACAGCCGTTTCATTAATATAATTCATTAATAGGAACGTTTAGAGTGAATTATTTTTACGTGACATGAGCACCAGTGAAAAATTATTTATTTTTATTAATTAAACTCCACGAGATAGCAGCTTCATATATTTCAACTGGCGTAATTGATTGATTTATTAAATGGACGTCTAATTGAATTTCATCGCTAATGAGTCGAGTTTCGATGTAGCAATGCGCAGAATTTACGCCTACCGTAAAGATAAATAGAGCTGCGATGGATAGTTCTCGACAAATATATTAGGGACGTTCCGATATATTCGCAAATCGTCTTCAGGAATTATTTTTAATCGTATACCGTAAAGAATATTTGATCAGTATATTTTGGTGGACCTAATAACATTAATGCTGAGAAATCGTTTGCATCCTTCACTAACATTTGAAGTTTGTTGATGGGCGGGGCGAACCAAGCGATTGGCGGAGACAGTATGAACAACACTAAAATTGTTGTATTATTAGTAATGCTGTCCTATGCCTTTTATAAATAAATACATATATGTAGCTGTGTATATAAATTCCTGGTCAAAATTAACGCAACAGTGAAAATTCTCTCCACGTTATTACTTTTATTCTTGCGAACATTTAAATCCTACCTACGTTATATTATAATTAAATGATTTCAACTAATGCTTAACAAATTAGAATGGCATCTGAGAAAAGCATGAATAAATAACACAAAGGAACAACGTCAAATGCAATGAAAACGGTGTTAATGAAAAAATTATAGAAAAAAAATTGGAAGTGAAATTATATCATAGGAATTTTTAATTGAGTAGCATGTAGATCCTCCTCTAGCTCTTTCCATAGCTAACCAATCGATGTTCTATGGGGTTCATATCTGGGATTCTTGGTGGCCAATCCATAGTTGGAACACGAGGTCGCGCGTTTAACTGTATGAAAGTTAAATTGTCCCCGACAAACGGGGCATCACATGTTCTTCTACGAAGTTTTCTCTATAGTAATGTGCATTCATGGATCTCCCCCGTGTAGGAACCAAATCCGTGCGACCATCGAAACAATTACCTGCCCAGAACATTATTGATCCACTGAAAAATGGGGTCCTCGGAGAGATATTGCAGGCAGCAAACCTTCCTCCTGGCCTCCGCCAGACTCGTTGACGTCCGTCTGGTGAATTAAGACTTACTCTTGTTTCGTCTGAAAACAAAACTCGCTTCCAGTCGTCATTGGTCCAATTCATGTGTTCTCTTGCAAAACGCAGTCTAATAACTCTATGTTCTCTGGTGAGCAGCGGTGCAATAGCTGGTCTTCTACAGTCCAATCCTCCTGCACTAAGCCATCTCCTGACCGTTCGAGCTGCTGCTAGGGCTCCGCTTAGCTCTAAACTGGTAGAATGCCTGTTTCTTAAAGCGACTTGTAAAGACATCGCACATCTCTTGCAGCTGTAGACTTCTTCCGACCTTGGCCTGACGTTCTATAGTAACTTCTAAGTTCATTGAAACGTTTAACTGTTCAACTAATTATTGATTGTGTAACTCCTAACAAATGAGCCACATATCGTTGGCTACGTCCCTCGTTAATCAGGGTCACAGCTTTCACTGCTTCGTCTTCGCTTAAGCGTGGACGATTTATTTATTCTGCTCTAAGTGTATTGGACAAAGTGTTTCATTCATTTACATTCAATTACATCATTCATTAAACAGCGTTAAATGTATTATTAACAAACAATTATTAAATGACACTTTACATCTGTCAAAATAATTGCAATTGTTTATCAGTAGTGATAGAGGATATCCTAGGTCACCTACATAAAATGTTTTAAGATTTAAAACTTCGAAATTTTAAGAAATAAGGAAAAGCTTTGCTGATACATTACTTTTGTCCAGGTATGTATACTTGTACATATTCTGTAGTATTTCTTTGAGACCCTTTATTAGGTGAACACCTAAAATAAGTGGATAGAACCACCGAATCTGTGAAGATCCTATTGTAGAAGGTTTCACTATATTTATAGTAACAATGCCGACACGGACCCATTAGATAATTTCAGATACATTTTAGTCATACTAATTTTACATCTTTAGATGCCGAACGGTAAGAAGCATTTTTCTCCGCACTGGACAAGACTCCGGATTTTTACCGGGGATACATCGTTGCTTGCGTATACGCGAAAAATGATATGCAATTTAGCTAGCCTGATCGATCAGTTTGCGTAATAGAGTAACTATAATATTGACCTATCGTTAGTCGTAGTGATTAGTGTTATTTTTAAGGATAATGGCGGCCCTAAACACTGTAGGGCCGCCATTTAGTACACTTTTTAATTAATAAGAGTGGTTATATTAATAATTTATCTTTAGAAGATAAACTGAAAAATTAAAGCGGCAAAATCTACCAATTTATTTCAAGAACTATAGATGTTTTTGCAGAAGAGAAAACGCGGCGAATGGAATTGATATACAGAAGAAAATATAGGTAAGTTGTTTTTGCGATTCAACAATTCAGGATAGCCTCACCTCAGCTTAAATAGACGCTTCGCTACTGGTAATACAGAAACGTTTAAATTGTATTAGAGTAACTAACCTAAGCGTTGGACGACGTATTGTTGAATTAAGCCAGCTTGGCAAAAGTCTAAGACGTTGTGAATGTAAAAACGTTCGATCACTTGAAAAAATAAAACAGGAAAGTCGTTTAGGACTAAATTCAATTTTAGATACTGTTTGTGACGAAAATGCTGTAATAGCACAAGTGGCGACTGGTAAAATGCATACCGCTGCGTTGCCAAACGCTAATTGACAAGTTCCCGACTTACCGAGCAAAGCTTAAACTGGTATATTTTAAAAATGTTTATCTCTTCAACAAATTGGGAAACAGCCAATTTTTTGAATTCAAAATATTCGTAATAAAATAATGTATAGATGAGTTGTTTTTGGAAAAAAAATGTATAGAAAAGTTTTCAAGTTACGATGTAAAATGTGCAGTGACGGTTTTATTGTAGGTGCATTTGTGCAGTGAGCTCCCTTAAAAATTCCTAAAAATACCTAGTAGGCGTTTACTATACATTACATTATCATTATACATAGAATGTTCCGATATCTAACAGTCTTGCTTCAACTTGTTAGATGTCGCGAGATTCGCCAGCCCCAGCCCTAGAATTTATCAGATTTATCTACGGGATATTAAATCTGCACTCGGAATATATCTATAGGGAGTTCAATTTTTGTATCACACATCAGAGAACCGTTTAACCATGTGTTAGAAAGAGAGGATTCGGGCGCGTGAAACAGGAGATATCTATACGTACTTATGAGATTTGCAAGCGAACTGTACGAACCGTTTTTGAAAATGCTGAACTTTTAATAGAATGCTTAAGATGTATTTCTGACACTGCGGGAAATGATTACAATACAAAAAATCAGGTTCAAATGTTATTGGGTCATTTTTTATTTAAATAACGATTTTTTTAAATACTAGATTCGATTACTTTAAATACTAGCTCGCGTTTTTCGCCAAGATTATGCCTCATTGTGAAATATTTTTTAACGAGTTTCAGTCTCGATCATTGGATGCTGTCAAGATGAGCAGTTATTTGAATAATTTTGAAGACGCAATTACATATACAAATTCGTACCACTAATTCCTCATATTCGCCTGAAAAAAATACAAGGCGATCCCGTAATGACATATCATTCTCTGCACAAACAAAGAAAGGGTGTGATATATTAATTAACCAAACTAAATACAGATTTGAGTTTAGAGAACACCTGCGAGCGTCGAAACTATTTTTCTCTAATAAATTTAGTGACTATGAGAAACAATTCCCCATTCAAGATTTTGATAATGTAACGAAAACTTATGGATTTTTGGGCAAAGTTAAATTGAAAAGTGAATTAACGGTTATATACAGCAGGGAAGATTTTCGTGAAGCAGCAAGTTGCTCAGCAATTTTGCAGCAATTATTTATAGATCGAAACTTGACGGACTGTTTTAATGAAACTGTTTTATTATTAAAATTAAATTTGTACCATACCCATGACAAGTGTTGAAAGTGAGCGCTGTTTTTTCGACGCATAAAAGAATTTTTGAGAAATACAATGGCGCAAGACAGACTAAATTCACTTTGAATGATAAGTATGGAGAAAGTGCTAATTGCAGCGATTCCAGATTTTAATAATCTTGTAATTGGCGTTTTTGCGAAGTTCAAAAACAGACGAATGGATTTCCTGTATAAATAACCTCAGGCTTGGACATAGGTAAGTTTATTTTAATTTTTCATTTGTTACTATTTTATTGATTGCACCCCCAGACAAAAATTACACCGGCCGCCACAGAAAATGTGTAACTCTTAGTCAACTAGTACATTGAAACATGCAAAAAGTTTCAACTTTGATAGTGACTATGTCATTTATTGTACGGGCAAAAATTTCTCATTTAAGCAATTTCCTTGGGGGAGTTTATTCTTTATATGTACCCGAAATTTGACGAAATTCTTTACCAAAGTGGGTTTCCGGAAAAACTACCTTAAAATAGTTTCATCTTAATTAAGCCAACATTAATCAACTGGTAATTTACTAGTAATAGTCAAACGGTAGTTTTACAGAGCGTCGTTATCATCTCACACGAAAACAATACAAAAGTGCGCGCTACATTTCACCGCGACGCTCTAATCAGAAACCCTCATCCCGACGCCGTAAAAATCGCAGCCAATCTAGAGAGAAATCGGTCCCCCAACGGCCTCGTCTTCATAGAGGCAGTTACCGCTCTCGATGACGGTCATATCCACAGTCATGGCAAAGCCAACAGCCGCGTACAGCATCCCATTCGGGTACACATACACACACGACGACGACGGCAAAACAGCTAATCTATATTCATAGCGCCCTACCGCCCCGCGCCCCCTCACCGACGTCCCATGACGGCTCTATCTCCGCGGCCACCTAGCGGACGCGTCGTCAACCGCGCTCAACTCGAGGCTCGTTCACCGCGAGTTTGTGAACGACGAGAGAGTGCAAGGCGATGATCACGTGATTGTTAGTATTACGCCTGACAGGTTTTAAAAATCGCCTGTCTCTTATATATGTACATCAGAAAATTATAATAAAGTTAGTTCTAAACATATATCGGGAAAAAATAGCTCCTGAATCTAGAAGGCCATTCTGCTGGTCTTTTGTTCATACTTCCTTATAATTCTGTCAAATAGGCATAACCTGTGTTTCTGTTCGTCATTTGTTAGATGACAATAATGACCTGATGACACCATGAATTTTCTCACTGATATTCATGCTTTTGTGCATTTATATCATCCAGAGAATTCATTAAACTACATCAAACGATGTATACCAAATTTTTGTTTCTAAAATTAGTAATGTCATTGATGTTTCTTTAAATCATAGTAAGTCTTTCGAGAGGGTGCATGTTCCCAGGCGCCACAACGGCATTTTCAGAAATCGACACCGTCAGAAACTTTGGTTGCGGTGGATGAACACAATAATAGTTACTGAGATATGACAGACGTGTCGAAAGATCGTAACCTACGATGATGTGACGAATATATTCCGTACCAACAGATCCGGTATGTGAGAATAAGCTGTTGGTTATTTTCTGCTTGGTTCTGCCGGTTCTCGTATTAGCTCTCCATCATTAATTTTGGTAAACATCACTGATTTTGCAAAACTAACATACATATTTAAATATGCAACCTAAGACCAAAACCAGAGATATGCTACTTCCTATATGCCGCAATGGCAAACAGTGCCAAGAGGCGTAAACGGCTACTCGAGGTTCTGGTATCGGGATTGTCTCGCCCTCTCTTTTGAATCGCTGTACCTTTCCTCGTCCATCTGTAGACTGACAGAAAAGGACACATATACTTGAAAAGAGAAAGCAACACAATGATGATGGCAGCGCCGCCACTAGGCAATATATTTTTTTGCCACATTCCTTTCAAACCAGGGGTAGCATAGCCCTGACCAAAACTAACGAGTATTTGCCGTCTTGTTCTGTCTTTTCTAGATCCCACTTTTTTCCGATCCGTTCTTTTCAGAAATGTCCACCGATTTCCCAACACTATCTGACACATGGACTGTGCAGAACATCTGGTACAACAAAATCAACAGTAAGGTCTGATTCGATTGTGCAGAACGGTGGATTGTCGATTCTTAACGCAATTGATCGTCGACAGAAAACGCTTCTAGTTTGAACCGCATTTCAAACGTATTATGCGTCTTCATCATTTTCAACTTCATCCGAAGGCCGACCTCAAAACCACCACCTCACGGGAACGAACAGATCGAGCTCTTCTCACCTGATCTGAAAATCTCGATGAGAGTTCAGACAATCAGAGAGTTCTCCTTCCTCGAGCTTCAAACCTCAAAAATTCCCTACGACGACTAATCGGAACGACGCTGACCGTCGTGTGCACGATCACCACCAGACGACCATTGTAGACCGAACCAAGTGCCGAACTAGCGAAGCGAAGACAGAGAACCTTTGAAGAAAGAAGACGAGAACACAACAAGTGTCAAAGCAGTTTCAAGGGTGGACCCCTAATACCTGCCGCCGCCAGGCTCTCGCTCCTGTCAGTGAATGTGACACTTGTGGCCTTGGCAATCGGGAAACAGGTGAGGCAGAGGAAAGGACTGCCTTTACCGGTAAACGAGACTAATTCAAGTCTACAACGACGGGCGAGCCAAATGCAGTAGTTAGTTCTTCCTGTCCTGCGAAGAAACCTGATCTAAAGCCCATGGCTCATATCATGTATTGATCCCGATGGACGGTCAGCTTTCGATACCAGAATGATTATTAAGTATAAACTGCAATTATATGAAATGTGTCTCTTAAGCACGTGTCATTTTGAAAATGACAATTGAATATATTGATAATCTTGAAAAGTAGGTATGATTTTTTATGTAATAAATATTATTTACAGTCATTTCTTATGTATGTAAAATTGTACCTGTTGCATTTTTGCAGCCTCGCTTTAAAAAAAATATATCCATCCGGCGTTGTGAACGCGCCACACTATCCGCCGACTCTGTCCCCGACTGTACTATGATTGAATCCGCCTTCCTACGCGGCCTGTACAAAATAGACATCGGGCGTACGTCCCGCGTTAATCTGCGTTACCCAGGCAACCAGGGATAGCTATCAACAATACCGGCCCCGAGCGGCCGCCCCTTCCGCCCCCCCGCGATATCCTCAAGACGGCAAAGCGCCAGGATAACGGCTATTGTCCTGCAGGACGAGGTGTCGATTGCAGGAGGCCCTGCAGGAGCGCTCCCGCGCCAGGAGGCGGCACGACGACGGGGCCCAACACCGCGTGGTGTTTACGTCGTCGTGTCCGTGTGCCTCGGTGAAATATTTCGGTCAAGATGGGCCGCGGGCGCGTCGGAGTGCATCGATATCGTGGGCCGTATTT
The DNA here is from genome assembly GCA_037954035.1 of Rosalia funebris. Taxonomy (NCBI): domain Eukaryota; kingdom Metazoa; phylum Arthropoda; class Insecta; order Coleoptera; family Cerambycidae; genus Rosalia; species Rosalia funebris. Next base: position 23,989,058 of record JAZFAV010000003.1, on the reverse strand, counting down.
GCATCGAAAACAATTAAATATTATTATGTTTTTAACTACCAACAGTCAATCTACATTTTCGCATTCCTAAGATTTTAACTATGGTCACCAATCGACCTTTAACTGGTCAAGAACAGTAGTCAAAAGCCACTACGCCTACCAGAATATTGACCCATTGTTTTTTTCTTATCTTTTGTCTTTGCGGAGGCTTATTGGTGGAAACTTTTTGTAATTGACTGCAGTTGATATGAGAACTATAATAAAAATAATATAAAGTTAGACGTTGTTTAATAAAGGAACATACGATTTTGATAAATTGTTTTCAACTTTGCATATATCTTAATGTTGATCAATTATTGGGATAGACATGCCTGGAAAAAGAAGTTTGTTCACAAACAGGATATTGGTCAGAAAGGAATAAAGTATTGATACTTTTAATATTTTAATAATTGCACGCATACTTCGCTAACCATTATATAAAATAAGCAATGCCTTCTGATTTCTGATTTTCATCTGATCTGATCTCATCATCATTGATTTTTTTTTTATTAATTAAGGAAGACCACATTCTATAATTTTTTTTTCAAAAGTTTAATATGTTACGGTTTCGAATTTATCCATTGGACTTTTATTTATTGGTCTAAGCGATGCTTTAAAAAAAGTAATATCTGATTTTTTTTTTGTATTAACTAAGAAAGACCAAATCATCAAAAATACAATTTTTTTCAAAAATTGAATTTATAATGGTACCTATCGAATTTATCTATTGGACTTGGATGTCCCATGGTCGATGGATCAAATATTAAAATTATTTTTTACATTTATTCATACCCCGTTGAAAATGTACATAATATACCCCTTTGAAAATGTACGCCCCTGTTAAAAGTTCGTATATAAACCAAATCGTGTTATAGACGTCAATTTCGATACTGAAATTGAACTCGATATTAGCTATGTAATATAGCACCTTACTGAAAATATATACTTAGTCACAAATAGTCACATATAATAGTTCCCGGATTAAAAAAAAATACACTATATTACAGTGTTCATTAGGTTCTTCATAAGTCAACTGGGTAACTCAGTGTTTGCTTTTTTGCCGTTTCGTGACTTTATTGAGACATCTTCAGAGTACATAAATGTAGTATATACAGGGTTTCAGAAGAGTTTCTGGTATAACTTTATATATATACATGCCTCAGATATTAAGCAATAAAAAATAGTGTAGCTATACGACAGAAAGTAGTTTAGGGAGGTGAAAAATACAAGCCCTCAACCAATTTTAAACATGCCAACAATTTGAAAATGACAGTCTCAAGTCTGGGTTTTAAAACGTGAAAGGAACTGTTTCTTTTTTCGCAAAAAATTAATGCTGTAAAAATAACCGCCCTTTTACCGCCTCGTTTTAAATGGTCGTCAATTCATGATAGTAAAAGGAATGACCGTGTGATGCGCTGTGCGAAACTGAAACAGGATGTGCCGGAATATGGAACCTTGCGTGGAGGGTTGGAGAACGCCAGAACTCCCTCCAAGTAAAAATTTGTTGTTGGTAAAAGTTTTTTTTTTGTTTTATTTACGAAAAATTTCTTGTCAATCAAGCAGGCCTAATTTATTTTTGCGCAATACCTACATATTTCTTCTCGTCCCAAGACGGGTCGTTACAAACAATCGCAACTCAGCGACGCCTCCTGCAACAGCCCCACATTATGGGTACGAGAGCAAACAAACTCATCATAACAAGTATCATCCTTTTATTTCATCCCTGATTTAACAATTTAACTCAAATATCCCCGAGGACCGACCCGACCACTAAACCATAAGCAACGAAATAGACGTTTACAAGTAGGCATTACAAGTACGATGAAACAGGTTTTTTAAATATGTGCCATATGGGACGGTTGTCTCCTAGCGTTTCCCGTATGTCGAAGGAGCAACGCAAACAGAACGGCAGAGAAGTAGGAAGGCGGAGAGAGGAGCGACACGATTAACTACTACCGATACAATGCATGGTGCAAATGTATCAAATACATTTTGAGACTTGTAAACTGGAACTTCTTGAAAACAATAACTCTATTCCCCCATTTTTTTATTAATTACGGATATTTACGGGAAAGTACAGCTTGTCAAGAATTGGAAAAAGTGTAAGATTCTCTATGATGCGTAGAAGAAAGAGCGAGGCAGCTTCCGGAGAGAAAAGGATGCACTTTACGCCCGGCCAGACCGAACACTTCTTTTACTGACTGTGCACTCCATATTCACTTTACAAAGGCCTCAATGCTGCTGAGTAAAAACCAGGCTATTTACTGCGCACCTCGTAGGCGGTCCGATATCGCAGTTTTCAGACCTGTTCCTATTCTTGACAAGCTGTAATTAAAGCGTGTATTATTTGAGAGATACGGCAATATTTAAAAATAATCAATATCAAAATAGGACTGACATTCCTTCGGCCATTGCATACGGATATAAGTCAGAAATGCATGTATATGATTTTATATTCAATACCAATACCATCGAAAATCAGTTTATCACTCCACAAAACTGAAAAACAGAGAACGAAGTTCCAAAACTAAAACTGTGAGAAAACAGACAACCAACGATAACATATTGTAAATCTTGCAGATTTCGTGCATACCCGCGCACAGCTGATTCCATGTGGCGAATGGCATCTTTGACGTCCTCCGTGGATATACGTGTTTTTCTATTTGACAGATAGATGGCCATAGCGCTATTCTATGCGTATAAACCTTACATAAGCTCTAGGCAATAAAGTTGAGACAATCATACAGTCAAACTGTTGTAACTTTATCACTACTTCACAAGCGATATTCGTATGAACTAAGATGAAAAATCAAATTCAAGTGAGTGACTGTTTACGTAATTTAAATTTACCATCTTACAGTCAACTGTATTACCGGCACCAAAGGAAACTAGAATATGCCTTTCAAATAAGTTATCACGGCGAGAAACCTTATAAGTCGGTTTCTTTTCTCCTGTTCACAGTACGAGTATTCCAGGAGATTCAACACCACTTGCTGTGCTTGAGAATTTAATGTTAGATGTCAAACAACTATCAATATCTGTTGAAAATTATCTACTGCGTTAGTCAATAGAAGAATTTCATATTTTTAATCTAATACGTATGTTACTATTTGTCTTTTCACCGATCAGCGTGAAAATATGAAAACAGTTGTCGGTAATATATTCAGGTCATCTCCGATGAGCGAAGACACACGTAACATCGCCTGTTTTTTGTTTACCTATTATAACAAAACCGTTCATAGGGATAGCGAGTTGTATGTGATATTACCGTATGGTGGTGACGTAAAGGTAAACTTATAACGGTTTTAGTTTATGTATCATGGGCAAGCATTATTTTGGAAAGAACGAATGAGTCGGAAGCTTGAACACGAAAATGAGTGAAGAACTATGATGTTCGAACAAAGTGAACAAGAATTAAACAAATATGGGACGAAAAATCAGATGAAATTCCCGTAACTATCTTCGCAGAAATTGTTCTCATTTCTAAATATTCGGCCAAGATCTTTCTTACCATTTCTCTGTTTAAATTAGATCTTCTGCAATATCTCGCATACCCAGCTGCCTATCAGATCTCACTAGTCGTTGCACCTTTTCCACATTTTCGCACGTCGATGAATTTTCGGACGCCCAGACTTTCCATTGTCTTTTACGTCTTACCGCCCTTTGTTGAACCTTTTTTTAACACAGAAATTACTTTATGCGAGATGCGATAATGTTATTCCAACGATTTTATTTGCCTAATCAGGTATAAAGGAAACGTATAAAGGTCACCCACAAAAATATCAAGTGGATATAGATCAGGTGAGTTTGCCAACCGTCGTATTTATGCTTCTTTGTTGGCAGAGAATAGAACAGAACTGCTCTGTTCCTCTCTCCGCGTTCCTACATCGCTGGCGCGGCCGACTGAATTTTCAGCATCTACTATAGGGGCCTCGGATGACCCTAGAGGGTGCTAGGGAGTCGGGAGAAGTGGGCGAAGGGGCACTCATATACGCGATCGCTCAACGTCAGCGAACACGAACATTCGGTCAACTGGGCCTCGGGGAATTTTGAAAAATTTAGGCGACGATGTATGGGTTCGACGAAGCGGGATAGTACACTCATACGGGGGGCTGTCTCTGAGAGGAATATCGGACAAATAGGAAATTGCTTCGATGACATGTGACGTCGACGATTTGACGTGCGTATAATTGCTAGTAAAATATCACGCGAAATGTTAATTGTATTTAAGTATTTTAAGATACCGAATGCAAATATATACCTATATAATTATATTTTAATAGAAATATACATATGTAATTTTCCGGAATCTGGGAGTAGGCGAGCCTAGCCCATGCGGTAAAAGTAGTATTTCGCGATGTACGACTATTTTTTGTGATGCATAAGAGAATCGAATCCTAGAAGAAACCACCAGTTGTGGGTGGACATTAATACCGAGACGTAAAAAATTATCTGGGTCAAAGGTGACCGTGAATTTTAATATAATTGAATTTTTTTAATGTGAATTGAATTTTAATATGATTATCTTTTTAAGCAGTTTTCCTGGCAGATCGCCATAGACATGTTGAGTAATAAAAAAAGTAGCCGAAGACCTTATACAGAATTTATCGTCGATTTGTAGACTTATATCATCAATTTGGAACAAATATAATTATTCGGCAGGAGTACGTTGCGAAAATATTTACTATATGTGCGCGAGGGACTTGAGAATAGCATTAAATCCCCAATCACACAATAAAGACTGTGGTTAGTCGTGGACGAGACAATCACTTACATCTTTAGATGCGGAACGGTCGTTTTCTTAGGGTAGGGTGTTTCAGTTGGAACTATAGCCATTTTTGTTCTGTCAAAGATAGGGCGTCAATATTTAACGACTGTCACCTACAACGACATGCCGCGATTAACACTTCAGCAACGAATAGTTTATGTACAACTGTTTTATCAACGTGAGCGATTATTTACAGTTGCATTATGAAAAATTCACACAAACTTAGGATAATATGAATCCCCTACGGAGTTAGCAGTCCGTAACTTAATCAAGTAACTTGAAGAGTTGGGTTCTGTTATTGATAAGGCAACATCAATACGTCCTCATCGTGGTTGGTCAGATGAACATATTGTTGCAGCGAGAGAAAGTGTACGGGAGTATCCAAACACATCAACTCGACGTCGTGCCCAACAATTGAATCTGTCAAGAGCCACCGCGGATCGGATTTTAAAGAGAGATCTACATCTGTCAGCATACAAAATTCAGCTGATACAGCAGTTAAAAGTTGAAGATCTTTTACAACGTTGTACATTGGTTAATTAGATGTTAGAAAAGAAACAAGGTGATGTTGAGTTTTGTATTTTGTTGTAAAATTTTATTCAGCGATGAAACACATTCTCATCCCGACGGATACGTCAGCAAACAAAGTTGTCGAATTTGGGGTGATAAAAATTCACATACTATTAGACCATACCATATTTCTTTGAAAATGGAGTTGGTAATGCTATCACAGAAAATGGGGGACGTGTTAAACAATTTCTTTTTCCCCCAAATTGATTATTTGGGTTTGAACAACTTGTGATTTCAGTAAGATGGATCTACGTTTCCTACGGCACGTGCAACCATAACTCTGTTGCATACCAAATTCCCTGATCATGTTATCTCGCGGAATGTTGACATCAATTGGCCTGCAAGATCATGCGATTTAACACTACTGGACTTTTTTCTTTGGGGTTACATCACGGGAAAAGTAAACGCCATCCAACTAACAACAATCATCAATGACCTCAGAGCAACCATTCAACGAGTTAATCGGGAAATAAAGCCAGTTTTATGTGCTCATGTTATGTACAATTTTGCTAAACGAATGATATCATGCCAGATGAGTCGAGGACGCCATGTGAACGATATTCTTTTCCATTTGTAGCCGTATCGTCTCCATTTTATGTTGAAGAATAGAAAACCTCAGTTCGTCAAATATCATTAGTTTTATTCACAAATCACATCCTACATATCTAAATGAGACACCCAGGCATGTTGACGTCATATAATTTGTAGATGGCACTCGTTAAATATTGACGCAATATCTTTGACAGAATACAAATGGCGTGCAATTCAAATCCTATAGTTCCAACTGAGACACCCTATATAACAAACATTCTTTCACCGTATTGGACGCCGCTCACGGTAACGACTTGAGAAAGAGTCTCTAAGGGTCATCTAAAGAGTCATCTAAAGAGTCATCTAGAGAGTCATCTAAAAAGTCATCTAAATAGTCATCTAAATAGTCATCTAAATAGTCATCTAAAGAGTAAATCCGGATTTTAATGCTAATTGGGAAAGTTTTACATATTATACTCCTTTAATTACATAAAGAAATGAAATCACTTTATCGGCTCACGGCTATGCAGTAGTTAGATCCCGGTTAGAGGTGACAGAACTAATTTACAATAAAAACAATTTTTAGAACCGATCTAAATGAGACGGAGGAGGCCATCAAAGATCGTTCCGCATTTATATCCTCGAAAAACCGTCCCGATATCGCCATAAAAATTCGCCAAGTATCCACGAAGTAAGATCACAGGTGGCTGTTCGGCGTTAATGAGGTGATTTAAATGCATAGCACAAGGGTCGCGACCGATCGCGACCGAAAGCTCTCGAGGGACGACGACGTCTACCCACCGGTGTCAAGAGCAGGATTTGACGATGGTGTTTTAGGGTCGCAGGAGACTAGACGCCTCCTATACTTTCCGAGGCCTTCTTGACGCCCGAGGGAGCCCCGCTCGGCGTTAGAGGCATTCGTTACTAAGCCGCACTACCCGGATTACCCGGAGCTGACCCGAAATGTTCCTGGAGAAACGGGGATCTCGTATTTGCGTTAACAAGTTTTCTAACAAAAAAAAAAAAAAAAGACGTCGACTTGTTTGCTTATGCAAATAAAGCCTACATTGGTTGCTGTTCAGCTGTAAGGTTTTACAGAAGTTAGCACCATTCTGCCTGGAACGTATCTGTCCCGCTTTTCAACGGAATTTAAATTATTTCTACAGGCAAATGGGGTTACTTTTATCCCTTTGACCTTCTTTGTAATCCTTTTGAACAAGGAAAGCTGAAAGATTGAAGATCACTAAATTAAACCGCTCTAAATTATAAAAAAAAAATTATCAGCAGTTTTAGGACCAAATAAACTACAGTTCGGTGCTCAAAACAATTTAAGGTAATGTATACAGACCATCACTGTTTAACGTGAGTAGGATTCGACATATGTCCCGGATGGGAACCGAACGATAGACCTGTTTCGAACTTAATTCTTATTAGTGCCGTACACTGTACGCCGATCCAGGACAAATGCCGAATCAAATCCATGGGGTATTCAACTAAATGGATACGATCTATGTCAGTAATTCATAAGTTCTTTTCTGAAACCTTGTCTGATCGCGCAGAAACACGAGAAAGGATCGAGGATCGCTATTAGGTATAATTCAATTCTTGGCGGGGCTTTAGCCCGAGGAGTAGTCGTATCCTATAGCGATTATGTAATAGCCTTCTATTCGGGAACTACTTGATAACCCGCTTTGCGGTTTGGTGGTTCTTTTCTCGATTCCAGACTTATAAGTTGCTGACATAGATCGAATCGATTTAGATGAATACCCCACGAATTTGGCATTTGTCCCAGATCGACGTACCATGTACGGTACTGATGAAAGCTAATAAGTTCGACAGCTGTCTGTCGTTCGGTCCCAATCCGAGACAGACGTCGAATCCTACCGGCGGGTTTTCTTTTCTGAAATATACATTCTATGACAAAAGAGTTTCTAAACATGGGACAGACATCACGGCATGGGGTTAAACGACAATTCTGTCGACTAGCGAGAATTCTTCCTTCTTCGATAAGTAGCCCGTACGTTTATTAATTCCCGCGATTGCCCTCTCGGAGGGCAACCCAGCGTCAGTCCCTCCACCGACTAGATGGCTAGATCTCGGCGAGCGTGCATCAAAAATATAATTACAAAGTAGGCGGGCAACAACACGAAACGATTACGCCGCTTCGCCGGTAAAGCAACGCTATTATTATGTGGTGGCAAACCTGCGAGCGGCGTATACCGTCTCGGCTACCGTGCGTTGCCTCTAACTATTCCTCGAGAGGCAAATTACCGGGGAAAATTTGCATTTCTTTCTCGGGACGCGGCCGCGGAAAAATCGCGGTAATGAACGGCATCAGTGGAATTACCATCGCCGACTCGTGCAATTCGATTTGAGCGGTGGCGGGTCGGCGGTTCGTATTAAGAAAATTGACGTTTTCTTAACGTCCTTACGCTAAGCGGATAAACCTCGGGGATAGCCCCGGGACGTTACGATAGCTGTCATTAAGCGTCGGCGACACCTAGAGGCGGAAATCGGCGTAGACCGCGTTGTTATCGCCTAAACGCTTATGCAAATACGTTAAGATTTGTTATAGTGCTTTAAGCCTAATTTACACGAGCTTAGTACTTGTCATTACTGATTTTCACTCGCACTTGTCACTGGCACTTGTACCCAGGTGTAATACCTAGTTTACACGAGCTTAGTACTCGTTTACGCGTGGGTACAACTGCCAGTGACAAGTGCGAGTGACAAGCACTAATAACAAGTGCTAGGCTCGTGTAAACTAGGCTTTACGGCGGAATACTAAAAAATAAAGGTAATAATGTAAAGTTTCACTGATACGTTAATGTCGTCCAGGAGTTTATATTAGAAAAAGTATATAATAGGACGTAAGACCTCGAATAAGACACTGGTCCTAACTTATATCGTGAATATTCCGTTTTATTTCAAATGCGGCACCACTAAGGGGCGCCACTAGCACTACAAAATGACACCACTAATTCCCTATTTGTTCCAAAACTATTTATATTTCTCACCAACGAGTCTTGAGGAATATTAAGGTTAGAGTTAACGGCTTCAAAACGTAGGCACTGCTGCTGGATAAAGGTTTGGTTTAGCACATATGCGTTCGAATCGAAGTATTAAGATTGGAAGAGGAAGAAGTATTTTTGGCATACAGCATGAAACTTATCAAACGCAACTGTAGGCTAAGGTATCGTACCAAAAGCTACCAATTCGTGATTCAGCTGTTGATTACTGAATCATAAGAGATTCCATATTCCTTCATCGTTTAAGATTAACAACGAACTCTCGTCTCCTTCAGTATCGCTATCGTAAATACGTACAGCTCGTCAATAATAGAAAAAATAGTAGGTATTCCTCGAATGGGTATGTCTAAGTCACGACTACAAGCATCGGTTACACATCCCTTTCGCTAGTACGAAGTAGTTGGTCTGTTACGAAGATCCGTTCATTCGTATGAGGATCAAATGTTCAAGTGCTTCATTCCGCAATCTTTTTTGTCCACATTGGTGATTTTGGTAACGCTTTGAAGACGCTTTAGTTATGCTCAATACTTGTGCTACATCAGCAAATTATAGTTAAAGAGTACAAAGGAAATTTTACCAAAACCACTGTTTTGGTAAAATAGTTTAAAAGCCACTACTGATGATCAATCGACGGTGGCTTCATGGATATCTTTATGCTATTAGGGAAACGTAGATTAAAGGATTTAATTGAGGATTTAAAGGTAAATATCCTTTATTTACGTTTATCTAACCTTGACGCTGTTCTGAATGCATATAGGGAAATAAAGATGTAGTTGGAACTGAAGACACATGAAGAACTGTCTTCATTTAACCTTCATAATTAAGGGCATGCTAAGGCCCACTTTAGATCTGTTATAGCCATGGCAAAACATTCAGGATTCATTATGAAACATCCAGATTTTTTCAACCATTAGCCAGATTCGGTCTTTGACTAATGGCGACGCTATCAAATCGTCGATTTCCACCACCGCGTTAAATTTCCATCCATACCAAGACCCCCGTCGCCTATCTAGCAGTCCATGAGCGTGATTCAGAATACGTTGCGCCTGCAACGCCCCGGACATCGACAGTGGCGCAGCCACGCGTACGACTCTTGCTTCTGGCAGCATATCTGTCGCAGACACGATGCCATATAAGCCCCCATACGTTAAGCTCACTCGACTAAAAATGAAATGTTCACCGTGTAATGGCCCTGTTACCTCAGATTCATGTGACAGCCAACGCGGTCGATCACTCTCTGGGAGCCCCCGACCTCTCGGCGGCGATTCCGGTAAAATTGCCCGACATAAAATCGGAATTGATCTGTCGGTCTCGTTAATACAATTAATTACCACTTTAGAATACAAAAAAAGATAAAAATGAGAGCACCAGTTTTCCACAAACACCGAAACATTTAAGAGACGATTCAGTTTTAATCACCTGCCGCTGATACCAACTTGGTTGACGAAACGCACTTCGAGAAATGTAATCTTTCGATGTTCCTGGAAAACCGGTTTTGTTTTTGTTGCTGCATCGAAGGTTCCAGCTTCAAGCCCCTTCAACGGACTTTAGAACAGCGCAACTTTTCTCGGTTAGATAATTGGTGACAACGAAAAATTCATTCTGCTGCTGATGTAGATTTATTTTACGAGTTAACTTCATCTACTGATCGTTCTAGACATCGTAGGACTAAAACAATTACGTTTTCAACAAACTTCTTTCCACATCTGTATACTGAATTCAACAAGGCAGATACAATGAACCCCGTTAATATATCTCTCTCTGGTTGCGACATGGAAATAAATAATGAAAGGTACGGGAAACCAAACCAGAGTTCTGGAAGACCGCGAATCAAGTATTGGGTAACCCACATTGAAGCTGACCAACTTAACGGCATCTAGCATTTTCCAAAGAAAGTATATTTTTCGTACAGTGCCGTTTTATAACTTTGGGTTCCGTGGAATCATCAAACAACTTCGTTCAAATGTTCCATTGCCCTTTGCTCTAATTATAGCAACCTCCTTGATGTATTCAAACAATAAGATTCTTTCATAATTCTAGAAGATTTTGGTCACTATCTTCGCCACAAATGATGATGTCTTTCAGATTTCAACACAAATGGTGCGCAATTCAAATCCTACAGTTCCAACTGAGACACCCTATACTTGAAAAACTTCAAGGAATTTATTTCTATTATAAAAGATTTTAGTTTAAAGAAGGCTATAATGCGTAACGATTTAAACACAAAATCCGGAAAAATACAATTTGTACGTTAGTCAATGTCTTTCAAAAAAATGAAGATTGACGCCTCTTAAAAAAATCTTTTAATAGTAAAATTCAGTAATCATCTGCATCGTAACATTTTTTGTGTAACCCAATAGTATCGAGATATACAAATAAAGTAATAGTCAACAAAGGACAAATAAAATGCGTAATCCACTGCATACATTTGTATTCATACGGTTCCAATATTGAGTTACACAACACCACTACACCCCCGTTCCTATCAAAAACCGAATGTTTATTAACTCCCACGGAATCTAATAGACAAAATTGGCAATTACTTGTCACAATACGAGACGCCCGCCGTAGTGGTCCTTACAACGTCCCCCGTTAAAGATCAAGTCGACTGCGGCGCTCATCACCCTCGCTTGTTTTTTCTAGCGCGGCCTGACTTGATTAGCCGCCAAAAGTCATTGGTATGCAGCCTCCCTCTTCGAAATTACGGAATTAGTGGTAGAATCACGGCCGGGCTTTATTTTGTTTGGGGTATATTAGTACCAGTGGATTGTCGGAGGGTGACAAATCATGTCGGGCGGGTGCCGGCTCACATTTTATTAATGCCATTACGACGATGTTAATAAACATTTTGATGGCCATGAATTTTTCAGGGGCTGGGGACGTCGCGTCGCTTCGGCGACGACGAGGTACGAATTAATTTAACATCGCTTAGTTGTGACAAGATCCTATAAAATTCGTTTTTATTATGACTCAGTTTTTAGTTATCTAAAACCGTAACTTTGTTAATATCATCTCTAATAAACCGTGCAATCAAAAACAAAAGCCAAATAACATGGATGAGGCTATGTAAGACTTACTCGAATAAAACGATTAGGTATCTATACACGCATAGAGAGCTTGACCTAAGCTTCCAAAATCCCAGCTCAGATCATTAATGTATAACGGAAACAAGGCTGGTAACAATACTGATCCTTGAGGAACTCCTACTTTGGTCAGTGAAACGTGAAAGAATCAGTACCTTCTTAGGTCAAGAACGTACACACGAGAGGCAATTCGCCAACCTAACAATAATACGCACAATCCAACCGCATCCACCCCTTCCCGACGCAATTTTCCCGTACCCTATCGGGTAATTTAATAAGAATTATCGTGTGGCTCTCGCATATGTTCCAAGTTAATTGCCCATTTCGTTTATGGCATCTTGGACGCTAATCTCGAAGACGACCGCAAAGTTGGTTCTGCGCTACCGTCCGCATAGATTGTCGTTTGTTTCGACCGCAAGCCACTACGGGTAATGCGAATGTGCCCGCTTTGATCTTTCGCCGACACGGCGAACCGCACTGGGAAGCTATTCCGTCTTTTGTTCGCGCGAGTAGGACGTCCAGTCCAGTCTTACTATCTCAGATATTCGCAATCAGTTAAGTGTTTCTCTTTTTCCCCATTTTGTTAAATAACCATTCGCAAGGCATTCTTTGTTCGATTGAGGACGAGTCGAATAAGAAGGCACTATCGTGCACTCTATTGTGACCAGACGTACATAGGAGAAACCAGACGGTTACTGAAGGCTAGACTAAAGAAACATAAAATGTAAACGCAGGAAGGAGAACTAATACAATTGCAGACTGCCAAGATTGTTTATAATACACACATTTGTGAGTATTTACCTTATAACTGAAGACCGGCAGGAGGTATTCCAAGGGCGGATTCAAGACAAGTATAACTAATTTGAAATAGCGCTCTTGTAGTATCCAAAATAAAGCCGTCAGATTCACTTAAATTACTATATTGTCGTAGAAATACGAAGGGAATTTGAAATCCACCTCTCAAATAGTTAGTTGCTAGAACAATACACTCGATACGTTCGGACTCGATACGCCGTCGCGACCTAGTTAAACGTACAGCTCGTCAAGAATAGGAACAAGTCTCAAAACTGCTATATCGGACCACTGCCCACGAGGTGTGCAATAAATAGCCTCTTCTTTAGTCAGTCGCATTGAGACCTTTGCAGAGTGAATATTGATGAATATATATTGAACGTGAATGTACACAGAGTTCGATCTGGCCGCGCGTAAAGTGCATCCTTTTCCCTCCCAAAACTACCTCCCTCTTTCTGTCAGTAACGGCACGCATACATTTTTGTAATTATCAGTCTCAGTACACACCCTCATATTTAAAATTTCCCTTTGCAGACACATCTATTTGTCACTACTAAAGAACTGCCGATCTTTACTGACAAAGATTGCAGATCATTGCCTGGAAATGTCGTCAAATTATTCCGCTTTGTTCTAATTAAATGCCCTACTGATACAATCTTAAATGGCTTTGATAAATAATAAAAACTATCCATTCCCCGATCGAGGACATCAGATTGTCATTGCGTTAAAAAGCGCGATAATTTTCTTTCGTAACGGTAAAAATAAATCGTATTTTTAAATGGCGAGTCTTATCGGATACGTTTGTGTGATAAAAGCGATCACGGCAGAAATTCGTGGATGTCTAGCACGTCCTCTCGAAGGTGAACAACTTCCCAAGAAACTTTTACGATTTCCTCAATTTGAAAACGTTCCATTGAGACAGAACTTGTATTGAGATCGGGCCCAAAATTTTAATTAATTTAATTAAAGTTTTTTTTTCGTCGACAGAAATCTCGTTCTCTCGCTCGGGAAGGCGGAGCCTATTTTAGCTCAACAATAGGCCGCCTGGTTTTTAATTAACGTTAACGAGTGTTTACATTAATTAATATCCTACTTAATTAATGCAGTATGTAAGAGGCGGTTAATAGTTCGTACAATTTTTTTGTCGAAATATAATTCGAAAAAAATTTTAATATGAAGTTACGTAATAGTTTACTATTAATTTTATTAACTGCGGCAATTACTGCTTTTATTTTTTCATAGTACAGAAAAACAATCGAAAAAAGAAAACGTTTTTCGAAATTAACTACGTTACTTGTTAAATCTATACGTATACAAAATAAAAAAAAACCTTTAGATTTTAATCACAAGGTAAGTCCGGCAGTCTACGAACGAAAAGTAGTCCAATTGGAATCCTCTGGAACTTTACGAAAATACTACAGGATATTCAGTAGGTATACTGTTGATGCGTTCTCGAGAAAAATTTCAAATATGCAGAATAAAGTAAATGACCTATTAAACAAATCGAAGAAAATTGGCCTTAGCAGAAATAAAAATAACTGTTAAAAAAATAAAGCCGAAGAACCGGCGATAGAAACCGAATATACAGGAACCATAACGATAGAAGGCAAAACGGGAGAAACAATAGAAGGTAGAAAATTGACAAACGCCATCTACTTGCTGAACGACAAAGAGCGTCAGGTACTATTCTCAGAAAGCCAGACATAATTCTGTATACTTGCACTGACGATTTCTAATAAGGATGAATTCGCGATATGCTGTTCCGGGACAGCCTGGTGTTCTCAACTGGAAATCACGTAGATGGTAATAGTTCGCTTTTAAGTGGAAGAAGGTATTTGCCTTTGCAGTACTATCTCAAGCTACGGAGGAGCAATGCCAGAGACCTAACAAAGCATAGATAAAGCGAGAAAAGTGTTTGAAGCATGAGGAAAATTTGGCGATATACGAGTGAAAATATATCCATCAAAATAAGGATATGCAATGCCCTGGCCACGTCCGTGACAAAAACAAATGCCACTTGATTTACATTACCGAAATAAGTAGCTACATCTGGTACTAACACTAGAGAATATTATGCCTTTATGCCCCACCTATTTTTTAGTTACCCGACCTTTTGGAGCAGAGAAGTACTATTTGGAGGAGGGAAACTAAGAATGAACTAAACTACCTTCGTCCCAAATAGGTACCTATTATGAAATGTGAAATATTTTTTTTTTAGAAAATTTTAGCAAATGCGTCCAAAACACACATTATAATATCGGTTTCACTTCGACAGCAATTGAGATTTTATTTTGTTTTAAAACGTTTCAAACGTTCAGCCTACTATGCATTTCAGCAACTGGCTAAACTATTCTGGACCGCGAATCTTAATGTTTCTTTATTAACAAACTTGTCAATGACACATCATAACGTAGTAATATTTCATCGTATTTAAGTTAAAAGTTTATATTGTATGTACTTTGTTTCTGTTACCAATATTTTTCTTTAATAAAATAGTTTTGAGAGTGTTATTACTTTTATTTCAATATATTAGTTGTAAAATTATGCCTGGCCTGAAGTGTTACGAGCCTGGGCTCGTATTATTACTTTTCCGCACTCAACTATACCAGAGAGAAAAAGTAATGCAACCGTGTAAAGAAAAATGTAAAATTTTTTTTATTGCGTTTATTTTTCGTTTTTCAGCCTAAAAACAAATAAAAAACGGTTTTAAAAAAAGCGTTGTCTGTGTATGTGTCGTTGTCGTTGTCGTCGGCATTAAAATTCCTTGTTAGCAGGATAACTCAACTAAATCGTGTCGGATCGATCGGGTTTTGACTGATTCTGATCAGGGACGTCTCCCAGACGACACCTATTGATTTTGAGGTGGATAGAGCACACTCTGCTATGTTCATGGGTCATGAGAAAGCACACTGGTGGACTATTTGACAAAATTTTTTTTTGTTAGTACGATCACTCAGTTAAATCGTGTCGGATCGATCGGGTTTCGACTGATTCTGATTAAGAACGTCTACCAGATGACATCTATTGATTTTGAGATGGATAGAACACACCCCACCCTGTCCATGGATCATGAGAAAGCACGATGGTGGTCTATTTGAAAAAAGTAAAACTGTCGCATAAAACACATATTCTGTATTTACGTATTGGTTTATTTCTTCTCTGCCACTCAACTTCGAGATAGAGATATTCTACGTGCGGAAAAGTCCGTTTTAAGGTTTTAAAACTGTTTATTTTAAATAAGTAAACTGTTTTTTTTTTGCGTCTTCATTTTTGGGATCACCAATAACGAAGTGGTCAGTACATCAGGCTTTAATTGACGTATATTAACCCTTTATTTCGCTATTTTTTCTATTCGCTCGACTCCACAGTCGATTTCCACAAGGCCGTCCCGCCCTTAAATCACCGCCGCGCCGCGCCGCGCCGTTTAGAGTCGGAATAAATTCCTGCGGCTTTAAATAGATGCAGAAAAGTGATATAAAGTAGTACACATTTCGCACGATTTGAATAAAACATGACTCGCCTGACACCTGCCCGTCACACTTTTTCCTTTTGCTAACAAGTCACGATCCCGCTTTAGACGGGGGATTCGTGAATGCGGATTTAAGGGGACGCGGGAGGTGTTGAATAGGCGTAAGGTGGATACAGGAGGTCGACGCGATGTGCGCCGTGAGTATTTCACGTAGGTATAACACGACTGTCCGGTAAATGGCGAAAAAAAGGTGACGTGACGTGTCGCTTGGAAAACGACAAAGAAAGAAAAACGGGCGCGAACGAAAAATGTACTGCCAACACCTCAATTCAAAAATTTCATTAATTAATTAAAACCAGCCCTCTGTCACTGCGGTAGTTCACTGGTGAATTACTGTACAAGGGGCGCTAGTTGTCTTGCAGCGCGAAATTGCCAGTAAATTTGAACATAAATGTTTTTAAATTTTAATATACCGTTCTTTAATTTTTTTACTAGACAGCAAGTCAATCGGTCGATTTCGTATAATGTGTAGGGAGGGGACACGGACGGTACGCCCTGCTTCAGGTTGTCCAGTGTCGATAGTTAGCGGCGCTACGACAGTTACGTTCTACACGTGAGGGAGTGTAGAACGTAACTGTCATGTAACATTATTTTTATAATTGGTTTTGCATTAAAAAAAGTACCTTCTAATAAAACGTTTAAAAATAAATAGATTCTCTTAGAATAATTAAAAATAAAATACAAACTCTTAAAACTTAAAAAATATCCCCTTGAATAAGAAAAAAACTAAAGAAAATTTTCGAAGATGCCTCCGTCTTGCGCCAAACAATAACCCAACCTGTCGTAAAATTCTGAACGAACGTTGGTCAGCATAAGAGGGCTAACAGCTTGAAATACATTTTCAATATTAGCCCTCAGTTGATTTAAATTATTAGCTCTTTCATGAGGATGCCCGTATAACTTTGATTTAATATACCCCCATAAGATAAAATCATTAGGAGCCAAGTCTGGCGATCTTGATGGCCATTGAAATACGCCTCTCGTAGATATAATTCTTTGGGGGAATATCGTATTCAAATAGTCAATGACTATTCTTGAGTTATGGGCCGGACACCCATCGTGCTGGAACCAAACGTTGTCAAAATTGGGGTTAATGTTTGCCAATGCAGGAACAATTTGGTTTTGAAGAAGATTCAAATAGGTCTCCCCATTTAAATTTCCATCAATAAAGAATGGTCCAATAATATCATTCTCATAAATACCAGCCCAAACATTCAATTTTTCGGGATATTGTGTCCTTGTATTTAACAGGCGATACTGATTTTCAATAGCCCAATACCGTAGAATTGATGGATTGTGCCTACCATGTAATGGAAACGTGGATTCATCGGTGAACACGATGTTATATATAAAATTGTCATCCGCATTTGCACGTTCCATTACCGTGTTACAAAATTCCATTCTACGGTACTGATCTTCATCGAAAATTTCTTGATGGGCTTCATATTTTTAGGAATGATATTTATGTTTCTTTAAAATTTTGTGAATTTTACCCACACTAAAACCAGTCTCTTCGGAAATTTTTGGGATAGAAATATTTGAATCTTCTTCTACCATTGCACACACCATTAATTCCTGCATTTCAGCATCCTCGTTAATTCTAGGTGTCTTGTGGCATTTACAACCTAAAATGCATCCCGTTGACTTTCGACTACTGTCGATATTGTGTTCAAGACAGGGATCGGACGATTTACATACTTGACTGAGAAAAGGTCCCTTATTGCACGTAATGAATGTCCTTGAAGAGACCATGATATCAAATCAATTTTTTCCTCAAGTGAGTACGTCATAATTACTAAGTTTTGAATTAAAAGAATCTATTTAAAATTACACGTATTACTACGAAGTTCACTCGTCTAAATGCCAAACACGTATGTGACGGTAAATGTGAAATCTAAATCGTGTATCATCACGGCGCGGCGCGGCGTACGGCCGGACTCCCCACCTGAGCGATGGCTAATTTTCCGAGAAGGACCGAACGGTGGAACCTATGTACAGTTTTAAAATGAAAGCACGGTATACGTAACGGATGATGTAAAATCAATAACAAAATGAATTTATAAGAAAATTATCTGAGCCACAATGTATTACGTAACGATTGTTATTGTTCACCGTATAGGTAAAAATGAATTAGATTAATTTGCAATTATAAAAAATATGTTTTCTTGTGTTCCTACAATAGTTTCTTATTTGCACATACGTATATAATCTGTCTGAAAGGCGTTGAAACTTATTCTACGAACACAGGGGCAAATAAAGTTTGTAGTATATACTACAAATTATAATATTGTAAATTGGGAGTAATCAAAGTATCGTTGAAGGGCAAATGAAGCTATCTATTTCACTGCACTTTGCCGAAAACAGAACACGCCACAACATTTCCAAGCGAGTTTTTTGACAAATTTTTACATGGCACTGCTCCCCTCTTTAAGCGGACAACTTTATATGGCCTCTGTGCAAAAGATAATGTGTATTTAGACTGATGCAATTATATTCATTGCTTCGATTGAAATAACAATACAAAACTTTGAATAATGTCGAATCATAATAATCTCTTAATGAAGAATTTTTTTTAAAAACACTGAATTATTCTTCAGTTAGTTACATGTCATTAAGGTACACTTGTAAAAGGCAATCGGAGTTAAATAATTCCGAACAGAACTTTGCCACAGTTCTCTTTTTTTTTTCGTTTGAGGGTACTCTGAAATAATGCACTTTTTCGCTTTCTAAAGAACGTTCTTTTTCGTAATTGCATGCGGATACTATGCAACGTCGTCTCACACGAAACATTTTGTTTTTTACTTTCGGCGGATCCTCCATTTTACACTATTATATTTATATACTGCAGATTCATTGCAGCTTGCGATTACGCGTTTGTTTACATGTACGCCAGATTATGTTTACTGTTAGTTTGGGTGAGGTGCGTAAGAGAAAGGGGGAAACGAGACTGCAAGACCTGCAAGACTACTAGCAAGCCTGGCGGCCGTTGTACACGTAATTGCAAGATCGCACTACGTGACATATAGGGAGTGCATTAAGAGCCACATGGTTAATATGCCCAGAGAACGACAGTTTATCATCAAAGCACACACCAAGATATTTAATGTCTTCAGAACGTATTAAAACTGTACCGTCAAGATAATAGTCATGTATGTATTAGTGGTTGCTTCTTTAAGGTATACGAGTAAACTTCATGTTCATCTAAGTTTATTGATAGTTTATTTTCCGAACACCACGACACAATAAAGTCGATGAAATTTTGCTACCTCAAATGATCATCGTCATGATCAAGTCATCGGCAAAAACCAGATTATGTGCCATAAGCATTAGAGACAAATCGTTAATAAACAAGATAAAGAATTATGGTCCCAAATTTGAGCATTGAGGTATTCCAGGGTACGCTAAGATGGTTTAGGATTTAAAGCCATTATATGGAACAAATAAAGTACGTCTGTGAAGTGAAGTGAAGACGATCACTACTGAATGATTATCATTCGTGGATTCCCTGAGCCCCAAATGCGGCAATTTTGCCTATTAATGAAGCCATCAAGGTGAAAATGGGCCTCGTCGCTGAACATGATTTTGTCCACAAAATCGGCATTTACTTCTTGTTGTTCAATGATCCAATTGGTGAACTTTCTTGGCTACGGATGGTCTGTTGGTAGAAGTTGTTGAGTCAGTTGGACTTTGTAAGAATGGAGATGTAAATCTTTAGTGAGGATACGGTGAAGAGTGGCTGTTGAAATGTCCAATTATTGTGAACGATGACTGGACTCTAGGCCACACTCTCGCGAACTGCCGTGTTGTTTTGTTCTGAACGACCATACTAACTACGAGCTCTTGTCGTGTGTCTTACATCAATTACTGAACCAGTACTCGAATTTTTCGATTACTCTTTTAACAGTTGATAAATTTGGAACATTATTTCTATCGAAAATTGGACGCACTTTGTTACAGTTTTAAATAAATAGGCCCGCGTATAATACTTTCCTATCTGTTTATGCGGTTGTGGCCTCGTACTATCTAAAACTGCTGAGGATTTGAGGGTTCTTGTGGGCATGAGGAAACAAAAAAAAAGGTCAGACATCTTAGTTGATTGGTAGAAGCAGTGTCCTTTAGTGAAGATTATTTTGCAAATATACATATTTGTGCATTTATAGTATAAAATAGTGTTCATTCTCATTCACCCATTTTGGTGGACTTTTCGTTAAAAATAATCATTCTCGAAGGCCGCCTAACAGCGAAGGTATGATATTTTAGACTTTGTGCCCGTAAAATCGATTAAAGACAGTAATAACAGTCAGAGACTAAGACTTGTCTCTTATTTCAGGCCTTTTCCTTTTTTGGGTTTTGTTCTTTATCTGTTCCCGTTGCTGTGCCAGTTACGTGATTTTGAGGTTAGAGTACCTCTGAGTGTCTGTTAGAGGCGAGGGGCAGGTAGCAGGATCAACCTTGCCGCCGTACCCGGCAGTACGACCACTGTAGCCGTACACAGGTCAACCATTTCAATCGGTTACCACGGAAGTTCGCAACACAGAAAGGCACGTGTGAGAAGTAGACGGATCAGTGTGATTGGGAAACATAGAATTAGGTTAGAGTAAGGTTATTCTGTGATATGTATATGCATGTAATGATAGAAAGTTTCTCTCCCTTGACCGCGGCTGGAAAACGGGTGGCGCTCCTTGGCATCCACTCCCACCTCCACTGCAGCTAGCGGGTAGCCAAAGTGAAGGAGAGAAATCACGAAAGAGAATTCAGGACTTACTTTTCCAGACTTCCACCCGTACAACCCTTGCTACAGCACAACCCATTTCTTGGGGCGTAGCAACTTTACGAATAATAGCAGCCAAACTTTCACCATCTTAATAGTAACGTTTAACAATAATAACGCGTTGTTTATCGTGTAGCGCTCCACGTTTACTAATTCCTATGTCTCCTATCGATCTGTCACAAATATTGACCTATCGAATCATGACAGTCAAAATGGCGCGTCATTCAAATCTTGCGCTTTTATTGTAACACCTTTCATTATGATTCACCTTGTCAAAGGCCGTGTTACTAAATAAATTGTCCTCTATTTGCAGTCTTGACGCCATGTCAATTTTCATCCTTTTAAAAACCGATAAAGCTGAAGAAATCAACGGAAGAGACGTTGAAGAGACTCCGTTCGTGACAACGACCCACATACGCTATCAACGCGTCCTCTTCCATTACGTTATTCAGGTTCGCCGTATCGTGCTATACATTAACAAAAATTACGCTGCATATTCATACAGTCCCCGCCGTGCCGCGTATTACACTCACCCACACATACGGCGAACACAATACATCCCATCCTCTTCGGGCTCTATCGCTTATCTCAACTCCCAGAGGAGCCGGTGGATTTCCTCGTCTGCATGTGTGCCAGCGTGTGTATGTGTGTGTGCGGCATATCAGCTTCTGGCAGGGCGCCCACCCCAACCCCACGCCGCCCTACGGCGACCCTCCCGTCTAAGATACCATCTGTGTTAACGGCCGATTGCCGCTGGTGATATCATTTTAATGCCGATTTGATTTATATTGCTACATCGGGATCTGATGCGCCGCGCCGGCTAGTAATGTGCACTTGCACCCTATACGGTGCATACGACGCAGGGCTCGGGGAATACGGAGAATTCTATCGACTTGTGCAATTGTGTACAACTCGCTGGAACTACTGAGATGTCAAGAATTGTCTTCTTGTATATTGTTTAAAATTTAACACTATTGACGGTGTGAAGACGGTGTAAAATTTCACTATTTCTCGTGTAAAACTTAACAACAATGTAATTAGAAGCATTTTACACTACTATAATTGTAAACTTTTATACATTTTAGGTACAACACTAATATGTAAATACACCAGAATATAGTATACTTTACTCCACCCACACGGAATACGAGCCCAAAATCACATGAGATCGCCCGTTAGATATTTTCTCGTCGTCCACCTACGTAGTACAAACGGTATAGTAGAAATAAGCTACGCTAATAAATACAACAGATTTTATTTGTACTTGAGAAATATAAGAATTGTACACATTTGCTCGCAATAAGAAGGAAACCAGTGACAAAAGAAAGCATTAAAACAAGAAGTAGTTAAATCTCAAATTTTCAGTAACTACATAGTTTACACTGTTACGTCACCTCTATTTTTCAAAACAGCATTTATACGCCTAGGCACGGTGTCTACAAGACTCTGGCAGTCTTCCAAAGAAAAAGAGTCCCATATTTTTTGGAGACGATGTTGCAAAGACTGAAGTGTTTTAGCCGGACGATTACGCAATTATTTTTTCATTCGCTGCCATAATGTCTCGATCGGAGAAAAATCAGGACTACTCGAGGGCCAACTTAGGACGCAAATATCGTTTTCCGACATTCAGGATTTCAAGCGCTTGGCTGTATGGCAAGCCGCGCCGTCTTTTTGGAAGAGAAGTTCCCGGTTAGCTAATTGCAGAGACTCGATTGATGGAAGAAGGCACTGATTTAAAATGACTATGTATTTTTCTGCGTTTACGGTGCCTTCAACAAAGTGAAGCCTATCAACGCCATTGGCGGACATACATCCCGATACCATAATTGAAGCGGGAAATTTCACTTTTTGCCGAAGTAAGTCTTTATTGTAAGCCTCGGTTTTCGTTCGAATCATCCCTACTCCGCGAATCTCCTACACAAAGCTCAAATTTTGATTCGTCGCTCCAAATAACCGACCTCCACTGCTCCAATGTTCAATTTTTACGTAGTTTGGCTCATACTAAGCGATTTTTCTTCTGTTTTTGTGTAAGTGAGTGAGTAAGGGGCTTTATTTTGCGTAATAACGAGAAGAGTTACATGCATGCATTGAAGTATAAAACCAAAATTACTTTATAAAAATTGAATCCAATTTTCTTCAGTGCCCTCGTATAAGTCGATTTAGAATCCTGCTTGTATGTCGCTTCATTCCATAGAACTATTAGAGCACTGAAATTGGCACGACGGTTTTTCTTTATGATGCGTCCCAAAATTCTTAATTCTGCAGCTGTCACTGCGGCTTTTCCACCAATACGTACTTTTCCGACTGAACCCGTAACTTTATACAAATGCACAATGTCTCTAACAGTAAAGCGGGACAATTCTCATTTTTTTGCAATCTGGTAGGCACTTTTGCCCTGATGGTGCATTTTTATCAATACTTTCCGTAAATCTTGCGATAATGCTTTTCTACGCGCCATATCGACTTTAACTGTCAACGAGGTCATTTACAAGACACAAACCACCATCGGCAGAAGTATCGTGATCTAGTTTTATACAAAATAATGGTTTGACGCCAATGTTTCCGCTTCGACTTCGGTAGCGAGATTTACTCAAATCAGACATTTAAGCACAAATTATATTTTCGAAGACGATGTTTTTGTTTATTATTATTATAAGAATTATTCAAATTGATCCTACCTGGCATTAGGAATGAGAATTATTATAATAATCTTCTTGTGTTAAAACGTTTAGAGCTCATTTAACTAAAAAGTCAGTACGGGCAAACTCATGTGATTTTGGGCTCGTAGATTGTAATCCCTACATGGCAACTATTCTAGAGTACGCATCCACGGATAAATACACGTTGACATTTTTGACATGTAAGGCAATACTGTTCGTGATTTCTGATTAACCAACATATGTCCAAATGCTGATACGTGTCTCAAGAAGCAAACATTAATTGTGTTGGCCACGTTTATTAAAATTTGTTACCAAGATGACTGAATAATGTGTTGAATTTTATGAGTCGCTGGATGATTTCACCGAATAGATATTATGTATATGTACCTAACCTCTTTATATTTCATGACGATGAAGTAAACAAGGTCAAATATCGCTTTTTATCGTCCTATGAGCCTACTTTCAATTATTTCAAAGTTGGTTGAAACATTAATACTGAACAGAATTAATGATGATTTAACACCACAGGATTGGATTCCAAATCATCAGTTTGGGTTTCGACAGGCTCACTCAACAGTGCGACAGTGTCACCGAATAGCACAATTAGTAAGTAAAGCATTCGAAAATAAACAGTACTGCTCAACTGTCTTTCCAGATATAAGCCAAGCTTTTGACAAAATTTGGTACCTAGGATTGTTATTTAAAATGAAACAAATATTACCTCCATCTTATTATAATATCTTAAGATCATATCTAGAAACACGACAGTTCCATGTTAAAATAAACAATGAAATATCCACAATTAATTCAATTACACCACAATTAATTCAGGAGTTCCACAAGGAAGTGTATTGGACCTACAAATGTCTGTTCTAGATACATCTGACTTACCAACATCGGAAAATACACGACGAACGTTTGCCGATAATACTGCTATCATGTCAAGTCATCAAAATCCTGCAATAGCCTCTAATCCTATACAACAATATCTTGACCATCTCCAACGATGGCTAAAAAAATGGCGAATTAAAGTCAACGAGAACAAGTCAGCTCATGTAATGTTCACTCTTCGACGAGGATCCTGTCCACCAAACCAAATATTTAAGATTACACCTAGATAATAAATTGAACTGGAGACAACATATACAAAAGAAGAAAAGACAAATTGATATAAAAACAAAAGAACTGTACCGGTTAATAGGAAGAAAGTCAAAGGTATCAATAGAAAATAAACTCCTTATCTATAAGACCATCATAAAACCCATTTGGACCTACGGTATAGAGCTGTGGGGATGCGCAAGCAAGTGCAATAAGGCAATTATTGAAAGACGCCACCTACGTATCCCAAGAAGAATTATTAACTATCTATTATTACTGCTTAATAATTTTTAAAATCTGAAGTATTATATAATTTTTGAATAGTCAACTTATGTCCAAATGGTCCGTCTGCCCTAAGAAATAAACATAGTTATTGTCATGGCCAAGTTTATTTAAACTAATCGATATTAGGTGTCTGAAAAATATCTGCATTTTGACAATTTCACTATTTCGTTGGGAAGTTATTTTAATTTGGATTTTTTTTTTCTTTTTTTTTTTTTAGTAAAAACGTTGTTACGCTTTAAATTCACATTTAAACTTGTATTGTATTAAATAATATATACTCCTGTATTTTATTTGTAATTATATTATCTGCTTTTCTATTTTGGTATTATTTTGTTCTAGCGTATGTTATTAGATACGATTACTTTAAAAACAGATTATTTTGTTATTAATGGATAATTATTTCGTTGACGCAAATATCTGCAATAGATTTTCGTTTTTATTTCTTGTGTTCCTTACGTAAAAATTTAGTCAACCATTTTCAGAAAATGAATAACTTAATACAATTTGCGGAGGTGTATCTTTTGTAAGGCATATACTACGGAAATTCGATTTTCTTGTAAATAATTGAAAATTCGTTTGTATACAGAATAATGACTCTGATGCTCTTTCGATACCCTCCAATGAAATATGGACAATAATGACTTAATTAAGCTCTAGATCGACAATGAACGCGACAAGTTTAGATGCTGGAACTTAATTGACAAAAATAAATCCATTATTGCCATGTCTTATCGATCTTCAAAGAATTAGGAAAATTACAGAAATTTTTTATAACAATCTGAGACGTCAAAACGCTTCTGTTTCCATAGCCTACCATGTCGCAAAGCTAATCAAGCTGTGATTATATCTCGAAGAGAAGAACAAATACGAAATTATTATTGTCATACAGGTGGGGAATACCTGTAATATGTATGGTATTACTTGTGACTTTATATACACAGAATATACTATGATAAATAATATTTAACTGTATACCTTGTTAATTTTAGCAGTTAATTGTTTACTAAAAATATGTACGTATAATAATAGAAATTTATACAATAAATCTTCAATATGATGAATAATAAATACTGAAAAACCAATTATTGGAAATAGATAAGCAAATACGCTTAGGTAAATAAGGGAGGTAAATAAACAATGAAACAAAACCGACTTATATGTTACTGACAGAGATCGTATCGATAAAGATGTATACCCCATAGAGTTCATTTGGCATTTGTCCTGGATCGGCGTACCGTGTACGGCACTGATGAGAACTAATAAGTTCGAAACAGCTGTATGTCGTTGGGTTCCAATCCGAGACAGATGTCGAATCCTACTTGTGGCGGGTTTTATTCTTTGAAACCTTATCTGATCATGCAGAAACACGAGAAAAGGGTCGAGGATCGCTTTTAGGTATAATTTAATGCCTGGCGGGGCTTTAGCCCGAGGAGTAGTTGTTTCCTAGAGCGATTATGTAATAGCTTTGCTATTTGGGAACTAATTTGATAACCGCTTGGCGGTTTGGTGGTTCCTCTCTCGATTTCCAACTTATATGTTACTGAATGAAACAAAAAAATAAAAATATGATAAAATTGCGGGTAGGGTAACGCTACCCCCTAACACATATAGTAATTCTAAAAATTTGTTAAATTTTTAGTTAATATATCGGCTGTTAAAAAATCTGTGTAAGGTTTTTCTTTTTCTCTCACTTCACGTCTTCGGTTAGATCCAAAATTGAAATTCCCAAATCGTACCATCAGTTGAAACACACTATACAAGGTGTCTCAAAAAAGACGGATACACGAGTTTACTTATGATACTTTTAAACGAGACTAATCATTTTAATGTAAATTAAAAATAGGATGGGCTCCAGGACCGACCCTTGAAGAACCTCATTTTCAATACGTACTAATTCTGATTCGTTATCAATTGTATTGACATACTGCTGTGTATTAGTTAAATAAAATAAAAATTATTCTAAACTATTTTGCATGATTCCATAATATTCCAATTTTATTAACAGTATATATAGCTGCAGCACAATAAAAATCCTTTTAGTCCAATCAATCTGTCTGAGCCCCTATGTTAAATGGTCACTAATTGTAAACAAAAAAAAAAATTGAGCATATAGAAAATAAAATTTCAAGAAACTTACAGTTTTTTGCTCTCAAAATGGCGGCCGCTAACATAACCTAAAAAATTTGCAAAAGTCAAAAAACGGTTTTTTGCGAATAAAAGAGAAAGTTGTGCTCGAATTGGAAAAAGTTAAATAAGAAAGTTGTAGATAATGAAAAAATCTTCCGATTCAATTTTTGTGTGCTCGAATCGATTCATTACTTTTCGAGATATATCGAAAATTGCGTTTTTTATTTTTGCTCTAAAAATAACAATATTTGATGAAAACATTTAATAATTTCAGAAAATGTAGCTCTAAGTGAGACGAAAACAATCGTTTTTGTACAATTCCAAAATATTTATTTTTTCAAAGTTTGTTTTCGTAGAAAGAGGTGTTTTCGTAAAGCGGCTTTTCCATCGAAACGGATGGTCCTACAGACTTGTTCGAGGGCTTATTTTCTTCGTTAGGAGGTGTACTACAAATATATTTTCAGCAACAATCGGTTTTTTAAATTAAAAAAAAAAAATCGCGTTTGAAAATGACGTGATTTTCGTACATCGGTTTTATTACAAGAATTTATTGCCAAAAAACCAATGTAGAAAATTGCGTCATTTTCAAACGCGATTTTTTATATAAAAAAATTACGAAATCGATTGCTGCTGAAAATATATTTGTAGTACAACTCCTAACGAACAAAAT
This sequence comes from Rosalia funebris, assembly GCA_037954035.1. Lineage (NCBI taxonomy): Eukaryota > Metazoa > Arthropoda > Insecta > Coleoptera > Cerambycidae > Rosalia > Rosalia funebris. The sequence goes on along the minus strand of JAZFAV010000003.1, from coordinate 23,961,127 downwards.
AAGCCATCGAACAAGTCTGTAGAGCCATCCGTTTTGGATGGAAAGGCCGTTTTACGAAAACACCTTTTTTTACGAAAACAAACTTTGAAAAAAAAAAAAATTTTGGAATTGTACAAAAGCGATTGTTTTCGTCTCACTTAAGACTACATTTTCTGAGATTATTAAATGTTTTCATCAAATATTGTTATTTTTAGAGCAAAAACAAAAAACGCAATTTTCAACGGTTTTTTCGATATATCTCGAAAAGTAATGAATCGATTCGAGCTTACAAAAATTGAATCGAAATATTTCTTCATTGTTTACAACTTTCTTATTTAACTTTTTCCAATCCGAGCACAACTTTTTTTTATTGGCGAAAAACCGTCTTTTTGACTTGCGCGAATTTTTTAGGTTATGTTAGCAGCCGCCATTTTGAGAGCAAAAAACTGTAAGTTTCTTGAAATTTTATTTTCTATATGCTCAAATTTTTTTTGCTGTTTACAATTAGTGACTGGGTCTTCCCTATTGATTGGACTATTTGTAAGATAACACATTGCACAATTTGTGTATACACCATCGAAGCCCTCAGCTACCTCCTCTATTACTGCTAACATTGCCTTATACGTAGATTTATTTTTCTAGGCCCCAAATTGGAATTCGGAAAAAAGAGCAAGTAACTAATCTATGATTGATAATAAATGCAATTTTTTTGTTTTAACTGGGACAACGTTAATAGGCCCATAGTTATCTGCAGAATACATGGTTCTTTTCTTATACATCGGCAATATTTTACAAGTTTCCTACTTATGAATATTCTGCAAGACCAGAAAAAAATTCTAATTCAATTCTGATTCAGTTCAATATTAAAAAATATAAGCTACGTTTCTGGGGAATGAATACGGTCGAGTTTGAATATGATCGGCAAAAAATCCAAAATTTTGCCCCAAATTACCATTACAGTACTATATTTTTGTATAAAACCTAGTCGCTTTTCCCTAACCAATTCTGTGGCCGCAACCTAGAGCGTCGAATTGGAGACACCCTGTACAATCACAGTGTCACATTCGTTCACCGCGTATATCGAGAAGGGGCCGTTCAAAATCCCGACTATTCGCAAAGTGAATCACGGTGGCTCAGATGCAGATATTCCGGATTCCGCACGCCTCGTGCCCCCGGCCCGTCAAGACCCATTAATAAATTCTTTTCTACGACATTAAACAAGTATTTCATTTAGCCACTGAATCTGATAAATGGACCGGCAGGAGAGGTGCTCCTGCCGGAGTTCACCCCACACCGGCAGGCAGCCCGAATCGATTTGTAGTTCGCTGGTGATCTCGCTTTCCAACGAACCGCGAAAGATTTTTGCGAAAATACGGACACTGGGGACGGTTGCAGACTTAAAACTAACTTTTGTCGTGTCGAAAAACTTTCAAAAGAAAGTAGGATAGGTTTTACAAGTATATCTAAAAGATATGTATACATACAGGGTGTTCAGGAACTTCAGGAAATATTTTTAGTAATAAAAATTAAATGGGATAAATAATATGGGGCAAAAATAAACTTTAACGTGCTTAAAATAAATTGCCGTAATTTTGATACACTTCATATGGTATCTCATCACTAAAACTTCAAAATATGTTGCTTAGTACGCCAAAATAGACGTTTCAACGTTCATCAAATACTAATTATTCATCAATATTGCTATAAATCAAATATTTTATAATAATAGCAGTACGATCGTTGGAAATGAACTGTGCTTAACACAATACAATAATACAGAGACACACAATAAGACACAAATAAACATGGGCGCCTGCAAAAATATTTCCAAACGGGGCCAAAAAAAAAACATAAAACAAAACATATTACCACAAAATAGCAAGACAAAATAGAAATATCATTACCAATATTAAAAATATCAACACAATAATATCAAAAGTATCAAATAAAAAAAAACATCGAACAAAATAAAAATATCAATGTAAGAACAAGATATGTACCATATACTAAAACAATAATGACACACTTCCATACAATTGCCTGAAAAATAGAGAATTATATTTTGAGGTAATTATGCTTTTGGTCAATAGAGGGCGCGTTCGTTTCAAGACATTTCCAAGCGCGGCAAAAATTAGAACAGTTTGCATACTTATAAAAACATAAATAACGTATATTCTAAAATACATAAAATAAAGCATATACCACAAAACAGTAAGATAAAATAGAAATATCAATACCAACATTTAAAAAATGGCAATATTAAAATTATAAAATACAAAAAATAAAACATATCCTACAAAATTAAAATATTAATGTAAGAACAAGATATGTACCATATAACAAAAAAGTAATGATACACTGTCAAAGCATTTGCCTGAAAAATAGGAGATACTGAATTTGTTTTTGAGTTAATAATGCTTTTGGTCAATAGAGGACCCATTCATTTCAAGGCATTTCTAGGCGAGGCAAAAATTAGAACGGTTTGCGTACTTAAAAAACACATAAACAATGCATATTCTAAAATGCATCAATTAAAATATATTACAAAATAGCAAGACAAAATAGAAATAGCAATACCAACATGTAAAAAAGACAATATTAAAAGTATACACATATATTATGAAATACCAAAAATAAAACATATCGTATAAACATAAATAATATTAGGTTATAAAAAAAAATAAAACATAAAACAAACAAAATAAAAATATCAACGTCAAAACAAGATATGTGTACCATATGATAAAAAAAGTAACAAGACATTTTCGATATATTTCTCTGAAAAATGGGAGATATGAATTAATTTTCGAGTTAATTATGCTTTTGGTCAATAGAGGGCGCGTTCATTTCAAGACTAAGAACATAATTAACTCCAAAAATCTATTTACCATTCTGTTTTTAACATCTGGCGTTTATTATAATTAATAATAGATCGCGATACCAATCAACTCCATTCAATAAGATGTATTTTGTAATGTGGAAAATGACCGCAATGTTTCATTCATTTTCCGTAGGTTATTCACCCCATTACCATATTCTATTAGATAATAAAGTCGTTGTTTCACAAGTGAGGTAATGGGTTCTCTTTTCAATATAAGTAGATTCTTGAATAAAATATTTAATTCTATGAGAAAATTAAGAAATTAATACAACTGAATCATGTTCTATGATAATTAATTATGAAGAATTATGACCGCTTATTGAAATTACATAAATTAATGCTGAAAGAAGTGTGATTACTGATTATTTCACACAATAAAGTGAATTTTAAATCATACAAACTTTAATTTAAACCATGACAGATTAATTCTTAGCATTTGTATGTTGCGCCATCTTCCGTAATATAACGTTAATATTATTGAATTGCATAGTAAACTACCTAATATTTCCAGACTGTACATTCAATTAATCGTTAGATACGCGCCATTTCTTGACCAGTAGCAAAACTAATGAATATACATATTTAGAGACACGCTAACAAATCTTGTAGCAAATACAAAGAAATGTATTTTTATTTTTTATATGTATATACTGACAGAATACTGTAAATTGCAAGACTAAAGAAATAACTTACTACCATTCAATATCCACAGCATTCTGCAAGTAATATGATATATTGATTTATGCAAATCGCTATTTATGTAATGGTAATTCCAGAGAATAATTACTTGTTATCTCGATAGAGGGTTAAACGAAACATTAACTGACATCTAAGAGCTAAACAGTAGAACCCTTATACAATTTCAGTTCTCTTCACAGAAAAGTTTACATCTTGGATCTTTATTCTCAAATTATAAAAAAATAATTGTAGTAATCAATAAAGAAATTTTGATAGTCTCAGTAGATTTTAGACCACTAAGACTTAGTAGACAGACATCCCATTGATGATAATCACAATGATGAACCTTATATACATCATGATATTGCCCTCTAGCGATGTTTGAGCGCATTAGCCGACGACGTCAAAACGACATAACCTATATTCAAAAAACGTCAAGTTGTGTTTTTCAAAACCAGAATAAAACTCAACTTTTTTAAGATGTCCAAACAGTGAGACAAATTTTAAAATCAACTTGACAATTATAACAGATTTCCTATATTTCAGGTACGGTCTAATAATACCGAACAAGGACAGGGGACACAAAATAGGCCAAGTATCATCTGTGAAACCTTCAGTCTTTAACGACGATTCAGATTCAGATACCCCAAGCACAAAACCGACAGGTTTTACGAAGTCCGTGAAGAAGCAGGACGTACTGAATCAAAAGAAGGCAATTGAACAGGATCCGACAGTCTACCAGTATGACGAAATATACGATAAGATAGAACAGACACAGAAGGAGTCCAAACTGTCCAGAAAAGACTTGGAACGGAAGCCAAAGTATATTAGCAGACTGTTGGCCGCTGCCGAGAAGAGGAAACGAGAGAATGAGAGAAGGATCGAGAGACAGGTACAGAAGGAACGAGAAGAAGAAGGTTCTTATATCTCTGTTTTGTATTATTATTTTGATTTAACGATATTTTTTTTAGGTGAAGAATTTAAAGATAAAGAATCCTTTGTGACGTCAGCATACAAGAAGAAACTAGAAGAAATGCGTGAACTAGAAGAACAAGAAAAAAGAGAAGAGTATCTAGAGAAAATCGGAGACGTAACGAAACAAGGAAACTTAGATGGGTTCTACCGACATTTATATGACCAGAAGATCAACTACGAGGACAAACTGAAAGAGGTAAAGGAAGAAGAGGTTAAGGATGTAAAGAAAGAACCTGAGAGCGACAGTAATGGTGAAACTGACGAGAAGGATCATGACAAGCAAGAATCGTCTAATACGCCAAGTCCCAAAAGAAAAGACTCAACAGAAAGTTGTACACCTAAACGAGGGCATCCATTAGACGATAATTCAGAGACCGAAAATGCACCTAAGCGTAAAAGAGACGTTAAGAGCAGAAAATACAGGGCACGTAGAGCGTCAGAAGATGAAGAGAAATCTGATGCTGAAACTGAGGCGAAAAAACAACACCTGCCATCAAATCTCGATGCAGATTCTGATTTCAGCATAGACTCCTCCGATAGCGAAGAAGAAAACGAGAAGAAGGATGGAAAGCAAAAGAAATTGAACGACGGCGGAGAAAAGGATACAAATGAACCAGATAAAAAGGAGCAGACCGAAGAGAAAGGTACCGAGAACGTTGAGAGTAAGGAAGATATCAAAGTGGAGGAAAAGAAGGTGGAGGTGAAACCGAAAAAGCCTAAAATTGATATTTGGAAGAAACGTACTGTTGGTGAGAAGTTCGACGAGGCTGTGAAGCGGTATTTTGAAAGGAAGGCCTTGAGAGAGGCGGGACTGTAATGCTTATTAATAATGTTCTGTAAAGTCTGTATATATCAACGCAAATTTAAATTAGTTATAATATTATCACTTGTGTAGGTAATAAATTAAAGATACTTGAATAACATCTCAGTTGTCTCATGTTCTTTTGAACCCATATCTCTAATTATGTAAACATTTGTTTAAACATAAATATAATAAAATTTAAGTAGTACACAGGTTAGTTTTAAGATTCATTTGAGCTCTTGTTAAAATGTTTTCCCGCAAACGTGTGTGACTATCAAAATCTGGCGTTGAGTCTTTTCCTTATTTATTTATTTATATACAACAAAATAATAGAAGTTTTATAGTTATTTAAATGTGCTGTAGCTGTTCCACATAATAAATTATCAACATCCAATTACATTCTTGGATAAGATGAATAGTTAAATGAGAATAAAGAAAAATAAATCAATACGTAGGCATCTAAATTGAAATATAAAAAGTTATTATGAGATATGAAAATTATAAAAACTTCATATGGGAACAAAACTTATTATGCTTTAAAATTAAATAAACAAAACCTCTTTGTATTCAAAGAAAAAGATAATGTAAACAGACCTACACTAAAACCAATTTTTGCAAATACAAATCTGCCAGAAAATAGTTGTATAGTTCTCTACAAATCGTTGAATATAATCAAGTTTTAAACAAATACAATGTTAAATATAACACAAAACTTGTTCTCACCGATTTTCCTCAATTTGGATGTACTTAGGGCTCGTATCGTCTGAATTTTTACTTCGTTAATGTACCCAATTCATTTGGCGAGAAACACAAAACAGCAAATTTCAACGGAAACCAAATGAACTGAAACGAAAACCATAAATAAATAATAGCGAATAAAATATATTAAATCATCTTAGAAATCGGACACATTTTAAGACTGCAGAGGTACCACTACCACCTAACCAATAAAACTAAAATTGAATCAGCTAGTACGTGATCAGAATTGTCGAATTTTAAATATAAATTGAGTTACCAACGCCATTTTAACGTTCTCTTACATTGAGAAGGTTAATTTGAGCAATTTTTTGCCTCCTAAGTGCCCTTTTGTATAAATATACGTAAGAAATTCGAAAAAGTAAGATGAATGGTTTCAGTCCCTATTTCTTAATGTTGGCAATGTGGAGGTTCAATTTTGAAGATGTAACATTTTTTACGAAATTAATGGAAATAAACAACGTAAGTAAGGGAAAGCATCTGTAGATACAACAGTTTTTTTTTTTGCAATTCAAGGAGAATCAAATCATATCTAACTTACTTAATTACTTGAACAAGTTACACTATTCTAGAAGGACCGTGGAAGGTGGCAAGTAAAATATGCAAATATTTAATGAGAATAAACGCACTAACACTATTCTAATACAGATAAACCCTTAAATATCATTTCTTGTGTATAAAATTACACTTACCGTAAGATTTACCTTCCGAAATATTTGATTTTTGCTAGTGAGAACACACACGCTCGCGTACAACAAACAGAACCTAAAACATTTATTAAACAGTCGAATTTTTGGACCAATGACAACCCAGATTCATGACATCATGTAGCAGTGTTTTGTTCGACGCGGGCAACAATTAGATTTTTATGCTAGCCGTGTTGAAGTAATTTTCTTAGTATCAAGTCCGTATTCTTTCAGTAGATTATACTACTAGTTTATTTTAAAACTATAGACGAAAATATGCAAGGTGTGTTTATGATACAGAAAATGTACCCCAGGTAAGAACTTTTAAATTATTTTTTCGACAATTTTCACACGGATCATAACCTTCGGTAATTCAGTTCAAAGTTTAAAATAGAAAAGCTTAGATATTAGAACACTATTCTAATATAAATAAAGCGGTAAACATCGTTTATTGTGTATAAAATTACACTTACCCTGATATTTATCTCTGGAAATCGTCGAATTTCGTTAGCGCGAGCTCACACACAACACACGGAATTAGATATTGAATAGTCGAAATGTTTTGACCAATGAACAGCCGAATTCGTGACATCATGTAGCAGTGTTTTGTTCGATGTCGGCAACGATTGGATTTAAAATTTTTATGTTGGTGTTGAAGCCATTTTATAATAGTAACTTCGTGCTCGATTTCAATAGATTATATTGTCTGTTTATTTTTAAATTATAGACGGAAATAAGCGAGGCGTGTACAGGTGGATGCAGAAACTGTAACCGAGGTGAGAACTTTTAAAATTTTGTCGGCAGGTTTATCACGAGTTATAACCTTCGGTAATTTAGTTCAAAGTTGCAAATAACAGCTAACGCTGTTCTGATATAGCTATACGTCTTAAATATTTTTTATTGTATGTAAAGTTTGACTTACCATTAGATTTAACTCTCAATATTGTCGATTTTAATGATTCTGTAACGTGAAGTGCACACACACAGAACTAAAAACTTGCACAATCGAGATTTTTACGCCAATGAGAAGCCAGATTCATGACATCATGTAAGCAGTGTTTTGTTCGGTGCCAGCAACAAATAGATTTTAACATTTTCAAGCTAAGTTGAGGCCATTTTGTGAATTCCTGGCACATATTAATTTCGTGTTATTTAATTTAATCGAAACGATCACATGTATTTAAAAATTGTAAACGAAAATAACCGAAACGTAATCCAGAGAATGCAGTAATTGTCAGAGGTGAGAATTTTTTTTGAAAATTTAATACGTGACTCCTATCTTTAGTAATTTGCCTTACACTTTGTGTTTTAATTTCACTAGGTCCTCTTCATTAAGGATGTGTGCGTTCTTTGAAGCAGGTGTATTAAAAGCATTATTATTTTAATAAATCATTTTATTATTGTAGAGTATCGTGTGTTCCTTTATCACAATCTTTAAAACGTCACAGGTCTGACATGTCTTCGACCGATGCCACCGCAGGCCTTGCAACATTAAAAAAATCATTCATTAAAAAAAATATACTACATAAATCAATGCTTTTTATATAAAAAAAATCGTACACTCTAAGCTAGATAATACAAAAATCGTCCCTAAACTACTTCACCCTCTTCTGCTGTCTCTGCCTGTAAATATCGTTGGAGGGAGGCAGCGGCATGTCTTCGTCATCTGATCCGTCCAAGGACAGACCCACGCGTTTCCTTCTCTTCAATCCTATGCCGCCACCCTCTTCGACGATCCAGTGGACGGATTTGGCCAGATCAAAGAGACGCACATCGCCGCCGTGTTCGGAAGGTGGTGGGACTGAAAAAGTAGATATACACACATAAAAAATACACCACGTGATAAGTATTTATGCAAAAGATTTCACACTTTTGTCTGTTCATTATCGTTTGTTACGTTATTATTTTAAGAAGGTGGACCAATCCACAAATTTCTTTTAAAATAAAAAATATATATACTATAATTATTATTAAAATCACTGAAACGTATATACTACTTTATCTTACATGAAATTTTATCGATATAGTTGCGATTATTACAAATATATGATGCATGAAAAGTTTTACAACATTGAATTTGTGTTTAAAACACTGTTATATCTGAACTCTTATGATTTTTTTCACTTTACATTTTTTTATTTCCATTGCACCCCCTTCCCCTTACTTAATCCATATTAATGCACAAAAAAATGGCTCAAAAGTAAGTAACCCCTGCATGTACTTACAGGTGTCAGGCAGATGTATCCTGCTGAAAATGTCCATGAGAATGTCGACGTGGACAAAAGGCCCACGAAAACAGTGCGGCGGAGGCAGGAGTGTGCAAAGATGGGCGGCGGCAGGAGGCTGAGGGAATGTACCACCTACAAAAAAAATGTAAGTACAATCTTATGTATAGAACAAAAATATTATGTATAGAAAAGAAGAAAATATATACCTGGCACTGGATGATCGCCTGGAATTGGATTAGATTTGGGTTTATATGGTATCATTTGAGAGTAATCGGGTACGGGAAGGGGCATCTCAGAGTCGCTCTGGATTATAGACTGTAATATGTGGTTCTTTCCAGCGGCGCCAGTGATATTTATTACCTCCGTGTACCTAGACAAAGAAATACACCACTAAAAGGTGAACAAAAGATATTTATTCGTAGATTTAAGACCTATTTTTGTTGGATATAAATGACACAAAATGTGCTTAGATTTCTGTTATTCTAATTAATATTAGACAAAAAAGATATTCCAATCAATGAAGCTATGTTCAGGGTGAATTTACTTAGTACGGTCCTGGAATCTTAACTCCGCTAGAGGTCTCTGGTGTGGAACTATAAGCCAGGACCGAACTCGCATAATACTACAGATTGTAAAATATTTTTAAAACCATGCGACTTGTGAAATATTTTTAAAGCGTTTACAAGCTCAACTTTTGCTTTTGATGATGTTTCGAAGTCGAAAACTTTCATTCTCCAATTTTCCCAAACCTGCTTATAGTCTTAATTTCACAATTTAATGTATTACAGGGTGAGTTTTAATTACCACTGCTTTTTAATTTTCAACATCGTATGATACTAAATTGTATGACAAAACTAAACCGAAATAATATAAATATATATAAAAAATCTCAAATAGATTATTTGTGTTGGTTATTATACCTCTTCTGATTGTCCTCTTCTTTGTTAACATTGAAAATTTATTTACAGCATGTTCAAATAAAGCATGCTAAAAATCTTACCCGATACTTTTCAATTCCTGTGGCGTACAAGGGAACAAATCCAAGAACCTATATCTATCGACAAGCTGTGCAGTCTCTTTCCCCTCAAATTCCTTGATTTTTGACAAAACCTCTGACCTCCTCTTTTCAACTTTGACGATAGACTGTAGATCGCCAATATTGCATTCGAATTCTAAGAATCTGTTCCAAATATCCCTAAAAGAAAAGAAATGAAAACTCGATCTATAACCCTCGTCTAGAAAATTCTTACACGGATTTCTCGGGTTCCAAGCTTCCTGAAGAGAGGACCCGCTCAAACAGTACCCTCGTATTGTTGTCTTCATTCAGATGCGAGAGATAGTCAATGTAACAGGTAATGTATTCGGGAATAGCACCGAATTTTTTCAAACCGAGCTCAAATATCCTAAACGCAATATTTTTGTCCTTGCTACAGTAATATTCCATGAGCGCGGCACATACAAACAAGTGGTATTTCGACCGGTTATCCTCCCTCGCCTTTTTAAATACCGCCCTTGCAGATTTAATACCCTCGGCCCTCCTAGCGAACTTCATATATTGTATGTAAGCCTACAAGACACTGTTTAATGCCTAAATAAAATGAAATAAAAACGAAAGTTACCAAAGTGGGGTCGATATCTTTAATTTCCAAGTATTTGTTGTAAATCTGATGCACCTTCTCATATTTCAATCTCCCCTCTTCGTAGTCGGCGTACGCGAAATACAACAACATATTCTTGCTCAGCAGCGAGCTTGTGGCGCGCTCAAACATATTCGCTGCATCTTCACTGAACAACTTGGAAGCATTCACGTCCTAAAAGAGAAACATAGATGGCAGTAGTTCTATGTCACAGCCACAATGTTATGTTACAGTAAAGTCCCTTTGAGGCCTTTGTTGACAATCGATTGAGAATTCAACTGTGTGATACATTTTTCTAAACACCGTGAGAATTCATTTTTTATGTGAAAATATATTTTTTGCACAGTTACGATTTGTATGATCGGTACTTACTCCTTTTTCTGCCAAGATCTTGCAGCTGTATTCCAAAAATTGGGCTGCCTGGTACCAGATATCCGGGTGATGCCCGAGACATAGAAGACATTGCTCTAGAGCAAAAACTACTCGTTTAGTTAACAGCGCCGTATCCTCAGTCCGTAAGGGATTGCTTTTCTCCCAGGCTATGTACTTTTGCCACAAGTCCACCTACCAAAAACCATCTATTTTGTGAGATATATTAATTTTGAGGGTTACACGCGCATGGTACGTTAAATAGCGATAGTAACCACCCCTGTTCTGATTAAATAGCGCTATTTACCTGTTTTCTTTCCTCTGGGGATCCCGTGGGTGGTACGCTAGGGGCGTTTCGATTTATACCTCTTATCTGTACCTCTAATTCCTTTGCCACTCTCCGCGCATTCATGTAATCCCTACTTCTTTCGATGCTCATTTTTTCAGCGATTATCGGGTTAATGGCCTGAAATGATTCAAAAATTAAAATTGCACAAATATCGGTGACCGATATAGTTAGGTGATTGTATATAGGTTAAATGATTACCTGTTCAAAAGCAATATAGTCTTTCCAGAACGTTTCCATGCCAGTCATGGGGTTTATGATACCTCTTTGGTATACCTTCCTCACTGCAGATATTTTTTGGTTTTCTGCGTATGACCCCACAGCTTCTACACCTTTCAAGAAATTGACGTAGTCATTCCAGATTGAATAAGAGTGGATATCCATGCCGATTTTCTCTAAAGCAAAATCATAAGCTTGCGCCATTTTTTCCCTAAAAATTAACGTACAAAACTCTTCATATACCCTTCGAATATGCAATATATATTTCATTATTGCCGTATTTTAAAAGACACAATCATGTATTTGGGCCCCCTTTATAATTTTAAATCTTAAAATCGAATTTTAACAATTTACAATAATTTAAAATCAAGTAGTAAAAACCTCGGTATAATGTAAACACACTGTAGAATTTATTTTTCTATGAAACAATGCACCATTTGTTATATACGCATCTGTGTTTTAAAAATATTTCTTGTTCGCAGGTAAAATTCATATGGCATAATTTGATCCAAACCCAAACTATCTTAATATTCAGTGTTTTGTAGGCGGAAATTAATTTCAAACATATAAGGACTGTGTACTTACTTGTATGTAGGTAAAGATGATTTTGTTTCTTTCACGTACGTCAAATACAATTTCCACAATTCAATGTTTAAAATCTTCATTAAACATCTTTGAAAAAGCTGTCAAAAAATTCATATTACAATGAAACATGTCCATCTCCCCCGTTCCGTTAAAGATGAACCATTTAAGTAAAGAAAAATGTTTAAAAATTAGGTACTTTGGATGCGATTTCTTACATTTAGAAAATTATCAGCTCGATCAAACTACCGTGTATTCTTAATTGGGTACTAAACAATGAAATAGAGGTCAGCGTTTTTGTTGCTGAGCATATGTGTGAAGTCTATCAGGGTATATTTTTCATGATAAAATCAACTAAAGTGATAACTTTTAAACTTTTTCTTCATTAAAATGTTAACTAAGGAGGTGAAATAGATATATCCTACAGTTTTACATTAAACATTGGTTAATGACTGACAAATATTTGCCGCAAATAAGAAAAGACACACATATAATAACATTGTTTTATTTAAAAATACACAAATAGAGGGAAAAGGAAGTAAGAAAGAAACCCACAATATTTGGCCAGTCATTAACAAATGCTTCTACTTTGTTTTTGTTGTTTTATTCTAACAATAAGTAAAAGGGTAAGAATAAATCAGAAAGAATTATTTCCAAGCCGTCGACAGTGAAAATGTTTACTTTTTAAACATGTATTTTAAAAATTGAGGAAAACAGCTTGAAAAAATTTCCTCCCGATTTCTGAACACAACAATATAGAAGAAAAGAAAAATAATTGTTGTTTTCCATAAACAATTTAACTTTATTAGAAGTAAGCCAATGAAATAAGGATTCTCTCCTCCATGGTAAACAAAACATTTCTCCAAAATAACTTAATCTAAACCCTACCTTTTCCACCTTCTCGAAATTCCTCGATTTCATCTACAATAAACACCGATTAGTATGAAATCTGTGGTCCACCTCGGCTATATTTACCTCGTGTTCGATGTATATCCTCCAGTAACGTGAGGCACTTGGAAAAATCCCAATTAAATGTTCATACAACGACCTCACTTCAGATATATGCTTCGTCTGGCATTCTCGTAACAAAATCGACCACGCTTCCAGATCGTAGGGATTCCGTTCCACTTGCTTCTGCGTCCTGTGAAGCTTGTCATTGCCCCAGTCCTCGAAAAAACAATTAGGAAAGTTAGGTTAAATACACGATCTTGCTACCTTCTTATATTTAAGCATATATTTGTTATATATAAACTGCGTTCGCGGAAAATACAGTTGTGAATAAATTTATATACACAAAAACATGGCATTTGCCAATTAGACCCTTATCAGGCATGGGCGTTAGCAGAGTAAAGAAATACTTACAATGTGAAAACGTTCTTCGGTCATTTTCGTTATATAATTTTTCCCTTTTCAGGCGGTTAGTTTCGTATTTAGAGATTTCTATTAACCAAAATCAATTTTACAATTATTGAATAACTACCACCTTGTTTAGCTCCGTCAGATAAAAACAGTATACGTCAACGCATGCGTGATTTCGATAATGCCAAGTGTGTTCGTAAACTTTGTTGGTGTAAATATATGATTTATTTTTAACTGATAAATAGTTTAATTTCGAATACTTTTCGGTTGTAAGTTATTCATCATTCTTGATTAACCTAGTAGGAATCACCTCAGTATATCATTGAATAACATATGAAAAAAAATATATCGATGGCACAATAGATAAAAATTAATGCAATATCAACAAACGCACTGTGATACAGCTAAGATTAACTTCTGCAGCCCAACTCACACGTACTTATATTGTAAGTTGTATAATACACGTTTAATTATTTCCATTTATTTTATTACATTCAGTGAAATTTCATTTGGTTCGATATATACATAGTGGTCCAAATTCAACGGTATTTGGAATTATAGAAAAACCGATATACGATTTCTCGGGCTAATTTTTAAGAAACAGGCGAAGGCGCAAACTACGGCCTTCTATCTGTTTCCATTTCAGACGTAATTTGGACCACCCTGTACACTGTGAAGTTCTTGGTTATGCTTAACTCTTCGTTACACATTTTCTTTCAATTTCCACAACGACGTTCTGCCAACGACTGCCGGAGAGTCGAGCAGACCCAACTCCTTACGTGTACTGTTCTAAGCACAATAGAAGAAGTGTTTCCTTCACTGATTCACAGCGCTTTCGTGAAAATACGGTCCTGGGGACCGCTTAGTTTTCCACAAAACACCAAACACTACACTCGACGCGCGTTTCGCCAACAAAGTTGGCATCATCTGGATATGATTAAAACTCCCAGTTTTAATCACCTCCACGAGTGTAGTGTATAATGTTTTGGTGTTTTGTGAAAAGCAAAGTCGGTGTTACTGTGTGAACTAAATTTATTACTAATTTTGGACTAACAGATGTTAGTCCAAAAATTACCTCTTTGGATTAAGGGGTATTCATACCCCTCTCCAACCTCACTTATTCATACCCCTTTGTGGCCTCCTTCATTCATAACCTTCTGTGGGCTCATTTATTCATAACCCTCTGTGAATTCAGTATATAAACTACAATTTGTATGCACAATGTGTGTCCGACAGTGTTGCCATGTAGTGGTTGGTAATTCTAATGTAAAGAGTTACTCTAGTTGATAATAAATATATGCATTTAGATACATAAATATTAATGTAAGATTGCATTCTATCGCTAAGAGTTAGAATAAATTACATTTAAATTTTCTTTCATTGTAATAGCTACACAATTATTTAAGCGCCATCTATGAGTAAGTAGCGGAACATTCCGGCTAGCGCCATCTAGGAAGCTTGTCCATTCTGCCTTTGATGTGTAGTCCGTAAAATTGACTGACTACCCTCAATAAACTGTTGTTTCATTTAATTTATTTTATACGTTTCTTTAATTGGATTGTTCTTATTGTTGATGCCAAATTATTTCGTGGTATTGGCCGTAGACGTTAACAGTTAGTTGATATTTTTTTTAGCTATTTTTTAATTACTTGCATGTACGTGGAAGGTAGCGATTTTCTTAAGTATCTTGCCAGGAAGTGATGCTTTATTGAATACATATTAAAACTCCTAGCAACGCCAGTTACTTCGCAGCAAAGTCTACACCATTCTACAGGCGTCGCGTCGCCTCTCCCATTTCCATTGCAAAACCACAACACGTAAACTATTTATTCCTCGTATAATGTCGCTGCGAGGTTAAAACCCGATGAAAATTCATAACAGCCTCCCCGATCGTCGCGCATACACGCTGGCAATGGCTGCGAATTTGTAAACGGCCGAATTCATATGCATTCCGCGACAACAAGAATATAACTCGAAGTCTCGGCGAGTGCATCTCGAGCCTTGTCTTAACCGCGGAGATGGTTTACGCGAGCGGACATCTCGAACGGTGCCGGGGAACTCCCCGAACGAACCATCGCTAATCTGATGAACGTTCGCAAATGATTATTCCGTCTGGGTGGCTCGAATGTGACGTATTCAATTTGTGCCCGGTTGAGACGTGGAGGCTGTGCCCCGGCGAGATGCTACGGCGTCGTCGTTAAAGTTTGATTTTGGATAATCCCATTTGAATGCCAACGGTTAAAATACCGACGTTGTAAAAGATACCCTCAACTTTAAATGCGTTTAGATAAACCTGATTTACATTCAAAACTGGCAACCACAGAAATGGCTATATTTTATTTCTTACGTCCCAAACCAAACCTACATATTTAATTCCCTGCAGAAGGGGAGCATCAAGGGGTGTAGTAGGTACAGTTATTACTTGATAAAGGTGATATATCTCCAAGAAAAAACCAAATTTATTTTATAGTTAAATAAAGGGTCTTTCAATAGGGACGCTCGAAGTTTGTTAGATTATAGCAGCCATGATGTTAAAGCAACATCTGTCAAATTTGTTGTGAATGGTTCAGTAGTATATGGCGAATCACTATGGAAGGTTATAGCGTTCAACAACGTATGAAAATCATCAAATTTTATTTTCAAAATCAGTGCTCCGTTCGAGGAACGTTCCGCACATTACGTGATTTTTATCCTCGCCACAATCGTCCCGCCGAGTCGACTATTCGATATTTAGTGACCAAATTCGAGTCAACTGGTCTGATAAATAATCAGCCAACACCCGTACGTCACCGAAACGCAAGGTCCGCTGAAAATATCGCTGCCGTGCACTGTGCGTGAGAGTGTACGGGAAAATCCAAGACAGTCAATTTCTCGTCGCTGACAAGAACTTAGACTTTCTGCGACTTCTACTTTCTGGCGAATTTTGCGTCGGGACTTGGGTCTGCATCCGTATAAAATCCAACTGACCCACGAACTTAAGGTAAACGACCATAGACAACGCCGTGTGTTCGCCGATTGGGATCTGGAGCAGTTGAAATTTGACCCAAATTTCGCCAAAAAAATCAACTTTAGCGACGAGGTTCATTTTTGGATGAATGGATATGTGTACAAGCAAAGTTGTCCGATTTGGGACGATACCAATCCACACGAGATATACCAGCACTAGATGCATCCCGAGAAAGTCACTGTTTGGTGCGGATTTTGGTCTAGCGGAATAATCTGTTCGTACTTCGTCCAAAACGAAACTGGCATTATCATAACCGTCAACGGCGAGCGCTACAGATCGATGATAAGCAACTTCTTGTGGCCTAAACTGGATGATATGGATACCGATGACATAGTCCAACAGGACGGTGCTACGTGCCACACAGCACCGACGTGTCACCATGGACATTCTGCACGAGCGATTTAAGGGCATGGTTATCTCGCGCAGCGGCGACGTGAACTGTCCATCGATATCGTGCGATTTAACGTCTTTAGACTTCTTCCTTTGGGAATAAACCGTAAATAATTGATACCCTCAAAGTCAACATAACGAAGACCATCCAACAAATTTATCGAAAATTGGACCTCCCGAATACGTGGCACCAAGTAAAGCTGCGGCGGACATTTGAACGACGTTATATTCTATACTTAATGCCATAAAATATTGTTTCAAATAAAAAAAATATCGAGTAGATATCGCACACACAACTTGTTTTATGTACATTTAAAAATAGAGCGTCCTTATTGAAAGACCCTATAGAACGCTATTAATTTTAAGCGATATATGTAAATACGCGTAACTTCTACGACCGTTAATCACCATAAGCTTTTGCACTTTAAAAAACTACCATGTACAAAATAACATGTTCTTAACATTTTCAGCCAAGAACTAAAGAATCCAGCAATCATTTGTGAATCTGTGCTAAAGTTGTATATATTCTGCAGCTCTACAACTTCATAGCTCAACCACTACCGTCTTATCTTCTTTGACGCAACCGCTATTAGGTTATTATGATTACTACACATGGTGAAAACGTATACAATATTTTTTCCTGTTTTTTAAGTTACACGATTACGTTAAAAATACGAATTTTTTTAATGATACTTTTTTGGTTTGTAATTTGTTGTGGCTTGAAATTAGTTAGCGAGGTTAAACACTGTTTACCCATTTTTGGTTTTCGAGACTGAGAAGTGTTAAAACTCAAAAATTTTAACTGAAGATCAATTCTTGGTTTTCAATTTTTTTATTTTCAATTTTGTTTTTAATTTTTGAATTTTCATTGATTTTTCGTGTATATTTTTGATTTTTGGTTTTACATTTTTGAATAGTGAATTTTAATTTTTGGTTTTACACTTTTGATTTGTTTAATTTTTGGATTGAAAGTTTTGAATTTCAATTTTTGCTATTACATTTTTGTTTTTACATTTTTTATTTTTTATTTTTGCCATTACATTTTTGAATTTTGATTTTCAGTTTTTGTATCTTCGAATTTTGAATCTATTTTTTTTTTTTGGTTTCTGATTTTTAATTTAAATTTTTGGTTTTACATTTTAGATTTTTGAATTATAATATGTGGTTTTACATTTTTGAATTTTAATTTATGGTTTTACATTTTTGATTGAATTTTAATTTTTGGTTTTACATTTTTGAATTTTCATTTTTGGGTTCGATTTTTAGTTTTGAATTCTTGATTTTGGATTTTGAATTTCAATTTTCAATGTTTGCTTTTACATTTTTGGTCTGTTTTTTTTTAATTTTTGTTTTAAAATTTACGAAAATTTTTATTTCGCATTTTGATTTCGGGTTTAATTTTTTTTTATTTATAATTTTGATTCAATGTTTTTGAATTTTGAAACCGAGCGTGAAACAAAAAAATTTGATCAAACCCTTGTAAATGATATCTTAATACACAACAATTCATGTTGAAGCAAACTATGTAATAATATAAGAAATTATAGTTATGTATAGAAAGGAGTAAAGCAAAAACAAAAGAAACCTCCATCAACGCTCATCTACTCCAAGATATTTTTCCACATTATTTCTAATTCAAACCCACGCCAGGATATTTAATTTGAACATGCCGAAAAGAACAAGACCGTTAGCATAAAATCAAAGGGCGAGGATTTAAGTAAACAATAATTATCCTGCTTTTGTTCCCTTTCTAATCCAGCTTTTCCGCCGAGAATTTAAATCAGTGGGACGACTTTTTTTAGCTGTGCTTCTTTGAGGTTTATATTCTGCTTCAAATTAAGCCTGATTGGCACGGCTGTGTTCGATATGATCATACGAAAGCAATGTTTAAAGCACTATAGGTATAAATTTCAATTTATTTGATGTTTTGTTTAATTTAGTATGACTTATAACGTGTAAGGTTGTAGCTGTAGGCACCAGCTATTGGTTTTCGACTGATTTCTTAAAGTCAGTGGCACCGTCGATGTATGTGCCTGTTGTACAGTCAACAAATATGTTGTCCAATAAGAAATAATTATTTACCTTCGGGTCTCTTTCAGAGCTATTGTAAATCATTAGGGCCCTTTAAGCTGTCGTTTTTATTGTTCAAAAATATTCCCATGCGTTGTGTGGGATTGCGTGTATAATTATGTCAGAAATAATGCATTGTTAAGCCATAGCGTCAGGTGCGGAGGCCCGAGGAATTGAAAGAAGTAAGGAAACATCGACTAGCTTTGAGTGAAACGAAAATCTTTACAGGCCGTCTCAGACAATGGACGATATCAATTGCTATCACAGCAGTTAATAATTGCCAAATCGGGGCGTAACAAAACGAAGGATGACGAAGCGTTGATGTTGTTAATTGTCGTGAAATATGAATATTCCATTCGTGGGGCAATAGACACAGTACATAATCTGCCTGAGCGTGGTCGAACGTATGCAACGACTAGGCGCTATAGTTCAAATATTTCGTCTAGCCCCAGGTCTAAAACTCCAAGCCAGATTGGAAGAACTTATTACGTCAACTTTTACAAGAATACAACATGCAATATCATTATAGACGCTCAAAACATTGTTAACACCTAGACATGTGCAACAATGTCTGCTCTGTGGACGTAATTTTTGGTAGATAATATGTTGTATGATCGAACTGTATGAGACTTACTATCATATACATGTAATTCCTTATATTCTGCATACTGCAGCTGTTTCAAACACATCTTCAGTGCATCGAGCCTATGTACGGCTCTGTTTTGCAACAGATGGTTAGTAGTTAGTTTTGTAGTTGGTATAATTTGTACCTTCCTACAAATTATAACATTAGTTAACATAAAGTTTAATGTTCTGTCCATTTGGATACCTGCAACTAGATATTACTCTATCCCAACGAAAGATGTACTTTTGTTCCATACTGGCTTGAGACGCTTCTGACTTTTCCCAGGTGAGATTATCCGGTTATTATCCAACTTCTAACGAAGCTATACGATGCGTCGCCCGATTCATGTGGCCCAGTAATGGCCCGGCAAAAAAAAATCCATTACCGCCTCGCGTTTTGTACAAAACGAAATTAAAGTTTGTTTTTAATTCAGCCAGACGTTACACCGTTTATTTTCTGTACGTCGTAGTTGGCAGTGGCGAAATTAAATTTTATAACAGACGCCTCGCGCCAGGACGCTACATCCCCTCTAAACAAAAATTTTAGAAGTTTCAGAAGAAAATTGTATCGCGGCCAAAAACAAGCAATTAACTGATGAATCGCCTGTGCCTGCGAGGCCAAGAAATTTTAAGACTTTATTTACGTGGGCCACTTAGAGATGGTAAATTACTGGGGACGAGAGGAGATTTGGATTGGCGAGTGTATTTTATTGGATTCGGTCTTGGATCGTGTTAGAATGAACCGTAAAGAATTGCCATGATGGAATAGTTTGAGTAATATACGTGTGTACGTGTATTGAAGTAATCGCGTAGTTTAGAAGACTATATTAATTTACGACAACGGAAAACCTATTTTATGAATGAATGACTAAATGAAATTGGAGAAGGAAAGAAAAAGAAACGAGTGTGTGAAAGTACATAGTCTACAATGTTGAAGCTTTGCTCTACTATCTACATCAGCGACGGTAGTAACTGCTGCGTCTTAGACGATAGGTCACCTGTGACCAGTACATGGATGGGTGACCTATCGTATTCTCATATAGAGGTTGCGAGCGCTAAATTATATTTCGAAATTGTCAAGAGATGACGCTTGTTACACTCTACTGTGGTAGAACTTACTGGCGTCTATAAGATGTTAGCCTCGTTTGTCAAAAGCCACACTTACACTGCACTGACGAGACCCAAGATAAGGTCGAAACCGGTCTACAGTTAGTGGTATCCTGAGATAGGGGGCGCATTGCATCTTCCTTGTGGTTTTTGAGGAATTTAAATCTCCGTATTTTAGTGCTAACTCTGTTAGACAAAATACGGCAAATTTCATGGTAATTGTATAGAACACCCCCTTCTGGATTTTCGCGGTTTTTTTGTATGGGCGTGTTGTAGGTTGCTATAGGAACAGTTTTTCATAAACGAAACTTTGCGCAAATTAATAATAACCCATCTAGCTAACGGGAGGTGGGAGCGAATAGGGGTGCTGGGTGGGGGTAAACAGGTGTAGTGAGGAATGTTAATTTAGCAAGGGTACATTAAAAAAATGTAAATTTTTTAAAATATTCAACATATAGGGGTAGTTTTTGAGGGTTGAAGCAATATTTGTGTGGTGAAAGGATGTGGCATTGTGTGCACATAGAGACCGCAAAATTAAATATCTTGCTTTTTTTTTGTTAAATTTTGGCGTCTGTTGTTGAAGGGCAAGGGATATATTTGGTATATAAATGATCAATGTTCAAAAATAATTTACAAGATAGAGGGATAGTTTGTAAGGGTTGAAATAATCGTGAATCCTAATTGTTTCTATTTGTCATAATCTGCCTGACCCTTTTTTATGCACGTGATACGGTCATTATTTAAATTGATGTATATTTAATTAATTTACTCACATGTTGTATTCCAATGATTAAAACGCCATGTCTATTTAAGAACGATGTAAGTCCTTCATTTGATGCTGTAATAGCATAAAATTTCGTATAAGTAACATCGCAAGAGTCACAGGTGTTGAAATCACAAAACCGCACAGGCACAGGTGTAAGATTCACAGTCAATACTCTGTTTTCACTCAGATTTTTGTCGCATTCGACGGGCAAGAATATTTTAAGTTTAAGTTCTAGCTGTGAACAAAGAACTGAATAGCTGTGGTGTGAAGTGTCTTTTCAGCATCCTTTGGCGCGTGAAGACGTTTCCAACCAATCAGGGCGTCTGATTTTGTTTACATATTTGTAAATTCAATAGACAGTGATGTCTGCGCTTTAGGTAAGCAAGTAATTTGTAGCCTATATTATATATTATGATAGTTGTACAAAAGCTGATGTGGCAACATGGGAACTTTGGTGAACTACAGAAACGATTAAGTAAACAGTAAATCAGCTGTGCGCATGGAGAAATGTTCCAATTTTAATTTATTTATAAAAAAATACTTAACGCCATTTGCGCAAGATATGATAAGGTGCGTTGTACTCGTGATGGAATGTAGAATGTGTGAGTAAGTTTAGTTTTTCGATAGGGCAGAAGGGGGTGTTCTATACAATGACCAATTTCATATATCAGCGCTCATCGATGGCATATAGCATTTCAAAAAGCGGTTATATTTTTGGGTAAAACGCGCGAGTCTCTAGACCCCGTGTACGTCCCCACGAAACGCCCATGCCCACTCATTCCACCGACTAATGTCAATGTCGTTACTCATTAAATCAGAGACGTCGTGAATAAAAAACAAGTGCAACAAACTTTCCGACCCGTTGCCTCCTGAACATCGAAAATCCTCCCGAAAATAGCGGTGATTGCAGTTCCTCTCCTGCGTATCCCCTGTCGTCTTATTTATTTGTCAATTCCCGCCCGGCCATCAGTCATTACCACCGATTGTCAGATAACTTGATAAGCAAAAATGATAAGCTGATAGCGGGCCGAGCGGCAACGAACGGCCCCGGAACGGCACGAAGAGCGACGCGCCGCGAGTTTGGAATTTACAGAATTTAGTTCTCCGCTCGTTGCACTGATCAAAGTTGGCTGGCAGTATAGCGCCCACCTGTTTCACCAGTACGCGTAGCGTTATCCACTTCATTGTTGACGCGCGTCATCCGTATCAAAAAAGTGCACAAAGTTCTCCGAAGTGATAGAATATGCTCTAGAAGTGTACTCTAGTTGTATAGTTGTATATATATATATAGTGTACAAGTGAATTTTCTTTGTGTACTCATCAGTTGTTGTGCGAGAAAAAAAGTTCATCCGAGATGCTGACGAAGACGGCGGTTTTCTTGCTCGCCATGGGGCTCTTGGCTAAAGGTAGGCTCTTGGACCGGTTGACCGTTGCCACGAGTCTCGTTTTCGGTTTTGCTGGACAAGAAGAAACGTCGGTAGAATTTTAGAAAGTTTGTAAACAAGCGTTCGTCGCCTAGGCGTAGTTTAATTTATTCGAAATAGACGAGCGACTTTTCATTGTTGCAGGTGTCTATTGTTTATAAATAAATAAAATGCAGGGCAATCCCGATAACGGAATTCGATATTTATACCAGATACGAACAGTCAGAAAGAATGCTCTAAAAACAACAACCTTATAAATGGTTAAATTTTTATCATATTTTATCAACGTTTTATTTTACCTATAGTATTATTGTGATACGGGTATTTTCACATATCCGTTACTCATTGTATGTATAATACATACGTATTGATAGATGATACATACGCGTGATTCACTTCACAAGGAAACAATTATGAATAACTGACTAACTATATCATAATCAGGTTACTTAAATACTTTACGCAATGTGTTTTATTTAAGCATTTTGAATGCTGTATTGTAACAAAATAAAATTAAAAAAAGTCTACATAAAATTATGTATTTTATTTGTTACTCATATTCTGATTACACGCTAATTGATTTTTAAAATCTTGTAGAATATATTTTTAACAGGGTTGATTTTTTAAAGATGTTCTTTTCAAGAAAAACTTTATAATTACTGTTTATTACTGCAAACAGTCTGTTATTTTGTTGTTCATCGTGTTATTTATTTAAACCCGTTTTAAACGTACCTACTTTCAGTAAATATATTTTAACCATTTTTGTTATAAAATCTTTTAATTGAATTATCTTTGTATTTATAATAGGGTTAACAAAAGGACTGTTTGAAAACACTGGATATGCATTTTAAAATGTTATTTTATTATTTTAACAAGTAAAAAAAAAATGAAATATATGAATATTAATATAAAAACATATTTCAAAATGTTTTAAAATGTTTAGTTTTAAACATATTTGTTTAAAATATTTTTTGAACAATTCCTTTAAATAAAAGCAAATGTCAATAGCATTGCTGGCTATTTAAAATCGTTTAAAAAGATTATAAAAAAACATGTTTGAAATAGTTTCAAAAGGTCTTCTTCAAACTTGTAAATGAACAGTTACATTTTGTCCCTTTCAACTTAAAATGTCATCCTTTAATGAAATGTAATTAGAAAACAAGAATATTGTTTTCTTAATTTGATTGTTGCTTTATTTTTTTTCAAACCTTGTACAATATATTTTTTAATTCGGTTGATTCATAAAAATGTTCTTAAGAAAAAACTATATAATAGGCGAGATTAGTGTCTATTACTACAAGCAGTCTGTTATTTTGTTGTTTATAGTGTTATCTATTTAAAACCGTTTCAAACTACTTTCAGTAATTATATTTTAACCATTTTGCTTATAAAATCTGTTAATTGAAGCAATATCTTAGTATTTCCAATAGGGTTAACAAAAGGACTGTTTGAAAACAAAGAAAAAACATTTAGCAGGCTGTCAAAAAATGTTTAAAACAGTTTTCATCCGTTGGAAACATTTTTAAATGATGTTTCTTGTACGTGTGTAATTATAAGTTTAAAGACATATTTTCATTTAACGTAGGATGCATTTTAAAACACTATTTTATTGTTTTAACAAATTTAAAATATAAAATGTTTAAATGTAATTATAAAAACATATTTCGAAATGTTTTAAATCATTTACAATAGTTTTAAACATATTCTTTTAAAACATATTTTGAACGATTCCTTTAAATAGAACTAAAAGTCCACAGAATTGTTGGTTATTTAAAATCGTTTTAAACAGATTACAAAAGAAAACATTTAAAATAGTTTTAAAAGGTCCAAAATATGTTTTAAAGGTGTTTTGTTTCAAACTTGTTAATGATTAGTTACATTTTGTCCCTTTGAATTTAAAATGTCACTATTATATTGTTTGAAAACATTTTTAAAAATAAAATGTTTCAGAATGTTTTAAAATTAGTTTTAAACATATCTTTTAAAAACATATTTTGAACAATTCCTCTAAATATAATTTTTGTATGCTATTTAAAATCGTTTAAACAGATTACCAAACAAGAAACATTGTAAACAGTTTTAAAACGATCAAAATATGTTTTAGAAGGACCGGAATATGTTTTAAAAGTTGGTTTCTTTTTCAAACCTGTAAATGAATACTTACATTTTATCCCTTTCAACTTAAAATTACGAGTAAAAAGCGACATGATTTAATCAAGTATAAAAAGAAAACAAGAATATTTTTTTTATTTGATTGCTGGTTTATTTTTTTTTTTTCAACCATGTAGAATGTATTTTTTAACTCGGTTGGTTCTTAAAGATGTTGTCTTTAAGAAAAACTGTATAAGTCTCTTACTTTGTTGTGAATAGTGTTATTTATTTGAAACAATTTCAAATATAACAGTGAATAAATTTTAAAATTTCAAAATTTGTTCATTACTTTATGCAAGCACTATACATACATATAATTAATACTTTTGGATATTGCTCTGCAAGCATTCTGTATATTATTAATTCTGCAGATGCTGAATTACTGAATTAAGGAATACTTTTTTCAATCATCGCGTTTAAATAAACCGGATATCGCGAAAATTTCGCGTACGCCCACTTAATTTGGAACAACTGTGGAATTTTACGTAGAATTTAATTAATAATATAATTTAATGACACTCCGTCGAGACATTTCACATTTTTCTCGGGCCGATCCGATGGAAACAACGCCATAAGCGATCCGGGTAAATTGATCACGGGCGTCGGGGCGACACTTTTTTCTCGCATTTTCCAACATCTAATGCGGAGGTTTCTTATTCCGCCAACGCGCGACCCTCCGATCGGCTTTAATATCCGTCTTGATTATCGGGGGGTTCCCGGATCCACTACGACGATTTGATATTGAGAATAACAAAGCACCACACCTCTCCCTCATTGACTTTCTTATCGGCGCCTGGCGTCCCCTACCTGCGTCTGCAGGTCGCATTAACATGCCGATAGGTACAGCTCGTCAAGAATAGGAACAAGTCTCAAAACCGCTATATCGGACCGCCCATGAGGTGCGAAGTAAATAGCCTGGTCTTCACTCAGTCGAATTGAGACATTTGCACAGTGAATTATTTTTCCCTCCAAATGCTGCCCCACTCTTTCTTCTACGCAGCACAGATAATCTCATGCTTTTTTCTATTCTTGACAATCAGTACAATATGTTATTCGCGAGATGTAGCGTGTAATGTTTATTTACGCGGGTTGGTGGCTATTGAATTATTTGTGCTTGAGAATCGGCTGCTAAAATTAAATTATCCAAGATGTGTAGGACACCCTGTATATATAGGACACCCTGTATATTTTATGAGAATAAAATAAAAGTAATAAAAGTACTAAGCTATGCTGTAGAGTAAACAAAACGTCACATAATCGCGTGCAACTGTCAAAATTCGAGATACCTTATCCGAAACGCATTCGTCATCTCATGTGACTGAAACTAAATGCATCCAAACAAAATATTTGCCACTTGTTTTTGTTTGTTTTATGAAGTCGTCGAACGGATATGGTTAACATAACTCGGCGTAACTAGGATTGATGCTAGTAGTAAATTGTGCAGAATCCATATTTCATAGTTCATCTGAACCAAGATTCATATTTCAAGTAAATAACTGTCGAATATTTGAAAAGAAACGATAGAAGAAATCTATTGAGTAGTCAAAAAAATTAATTTTCATTCGCACTTATACACGCGCAGTGACAGTGTCGAAGTGTCGAAAGATTCATTATCTTTCTTAATAAAAATGGCCAAAAATATGAATAAAATCACCGTCTACCACAACCGTGGAATATAACGGGTACTCGGTTTGTCACAATCATTAATTGTATTCAGAATAATGTAATAACTGTTATGCTGTACGTCTTACCATGAAATTTAATCAATCAAGCACAAAACATGTGCCCTTCGAGGCTGCACAGCGAACTGTTCATTGCGCAAGAGAACAGTGCAGACTATATAATTTCTCGTGTCTTATTGGTTTACGGCAAATGTGAAATTGCCTTTTTACCTTCGGAAATGTTAGATACCTATGTGTTTTAATCACGCGGTCTGTTAAAGCTATATAAGCAAGCTCATCTCTCGTTTGTTCCCGTGAGAACTCGCAACCGCTCGTTTTTTACCAGTGGCGCTAGATATACTAGAAAAGTTCAGTTTTTTTTTGTTTGAATAAAATCAACGTACCCCAGGATTTTTTTCAAGAAACGTTAATTTTGAAGTGACGAATTCTATTCTAAACATTAAAGACTGCCATAATTATTAACTGATTTATGTTTACCATTAATCTGATTTAAATGTAGTATCAATTCACCGATCATTCTAAATGAGAACTTTCCATTCATCGCGAGAGAAACTGAAGAAAGAAATTAATTAATCGGCTTGCCTAAGTAATAAAAATTACCAACCAATACACACTTTCGAGGAGAATGGAAGGCATTTATCTGCAACATTACAAGAAACGTTTGTATGAATTCCAATCGGGCCAATTAAAAACGGATTATTTTTACGACTGAAAACTCGCTTTTACGCAGACATCTAGGGCAATTATCGCGATGCACATACAATCGTCTCATTTAGGAAAAGTAATTAGATGGGAAGGTCGCTAATTACGATGGCACCTCATTAAAGCGATATCGCATATGGATTTCGATCTACGGGCGTCCTCTAAGTCTTGCCAAGTGCAGACTTTCGTACCGATCACCCAAAAAATACCTCAAAAGGGTAAAATTGCAGCAGGTAAAGTCGGCCTTGCCACTTGCCTGTCTCCCGACGAGGGGTTGGTTTAATGACGGTCACCCGGACCTGTCTCAGTTGAGACAGGTTGCAGAAAGAAATTCCACCGTATTGTAACGAGGATATTAACCCTCTATACAGTCAGAGGCAACTTCGCTAGATGTTATATGAATACATTTTTTAAAATCCGAAGACAGATTCCTCGAGTGAACACAAAATTAGACATGATTTTCAACTTTCGACAGTTGTTTCGAAGATTTCGTTTCAAATACCAATAACTACTACTTGTAAAGAATACTTTGCAGTTTTTAAAACACTACTTGAATTTTCTGTAGGATTATCATTTCCGGAGTAATTAATTACCAAAGTCAAAACTGACTTTTTTGCTTTGAACGATGATAACTCAGCGAAAAATTATCGTACAAGGCTTTTAGACCGCTCAAATTAAAGAAAATGGAATTATTAATGAACAAAATTATTGAAATCCGTGGACTTTTTGAAAGGCAAACAAAAATTTGAATTTTTTGTCCGATTTTTTTCCTATGATTACTAAAAAGCTGCTGATGGTAAATAATGTTGACCTCAAGATCTGAAAACTAGAAACTAGGAGCTTCAATTTGCATTTTTTAAAATTGCTCTGCGACTATTTTTCTTCAAAGTTACAGCCCTTTGAAAATCACCTAAAAATTTTGGATTTCTTTTACATCCCTTAATTTTTGTGCCTAGTGTATATGTTTTCTCGGATATAAGCTAATAAAAAAACTAGTCCGTTTCAAGAATTTACGAAAGCAGAGCGAAGAACGGTTTTTACTTGTCTGGCATACGCTCGCGCTCTCTGGGGGCTATATTTTTTAAAAATCCGAGACGACCGGCCTTAACCCCAAACCGTAGTCCGTTTATATTTACTCTTACGTGTGCCTTAATGGGCAACAGTGACCGATGAGATGGTAGCCGGTCCGACCGGTTTTCCAGCACAATGGGAATTAACAAGCGACTGAACAGTAAATTATTACCTGACCCACTTATACTTATCATAATAGTATATTAGAGACACACCGACGTTACTAGGCAAGCAATTGATATTGCGTCTGTGATTGTGGAAAAAGGCACAAGGCTCGGCAATGTATTGCAGTTTCTTTCAAATGTTAATGTTCTGATTAAAAACCACCAGTTTCCCGCTGGATACCCCAGTACTACTTCTAAATTTTCCACAAATCGATCTCAGGTATTAATTTTACTTTCGCGTATGATTCATGTTTGGTTTCATTTTCGTTAAAAAAAAAACTGACGGTCTAAAATAAAAGCTCCATCTCCTCTGGTTTATATGCAGGATTTTTTAAGATTATTATCGTTTATGAGACGTGATACAACCAACTTTTTTTCTCACAGATTGTCCCACCTTCACGTCATACACATTGGTTATAATTTCACAGCAGTATTTCCCTAATAATTTCACATTTTTATACAAAATATTTACTAGAGAAATAACTGAGCTATACATTTTTGAGGCAATATATACCTTTCTAATAAGAAAATAAAGTTTTCGTTGATTTGATTTCTTCAATAGTTGATTTCTGAATTCCCCAACGCAATCTTTCAATTCTCCTTGAAATGCACATCTTAAATCCACAATAATCTATATAATTTCTCATGGGACCACCTTTTTTCTTGTTCGGTCCCACCTTTTTTCTTGTTCGGTCCCACCTTCACGTCATACCCCTTGGTCGCAATCTCTTAAGCCATTATCAGCAGCGTCCTGCGAATTAAATCCCGTCCCGGCTTTTATACAAAATGTTCTCGAGCGGAATTACCGCTCGATAAGTTTTCGAGACAATATTTACCCTTATAATAAGAGAACGGGAGTGTTTGTTAAGCCGATAGAGGCCGTTCACTCACACAGTGTTGATTCCGGCCCAGTTATTAACTTACTGGGGATTTGTATTACGTTGTTAGGCGTAAACTTGGGGCAGATCTGAGAAGTAGTAGCCCAAGGGGGATGGCGGGAAGAAAAATTTAATTTCTGTGATAAGGAGGACAAAAGTTATATGTTTCGTTAATACCAACATCCGAAAACCCTTTCAGGCTTTACATTTAAATAAAGTTTGTAATGAAGTTTTCAAAATCGGTACCGGAAATATATCAGAGACTACTAGACCGAATTCAATGAAATTTTGTATAAATATTGTTAGGATTACAATCTAATGTTTATTGAAGAATAATTCTCGTATTTTTATGGCTTTACAGTGGCAATACCCACTTGAAACTTAAATCACACTTTTCTCGGAACAAGATTTTAAAAATTGGCAACGCTAAGGTCTCAAGAAGCTATAGATCAATTAAATATAGCAGAAGTATTGCAAAGTGTACAGCCTAGTTACTTTTCGAAGTGGATTTTCGATTTATCACGCCATTTTTTAAAATAATAGATTCGTATTTTCAGAGAATAGTTGTAATATATGAACAATTAAATGTATATATTGGTTTGTTATTATAAAAATTCAAAATAATTAGTAAAAATAGTCATATTTGGAAGCCTAGCAAAGGTATGTAACCCCCGAAAGTTTCACACTGCGTGTTATTATTAATACGGATAGTTAGACTCCGCGCGTGCGTTGTTGTCAAATTTCGTTGTTTGTC
Organism: Rosalia funebris; assembly: GCA_037954035.1. Lineage (NCBI taxonomy): Eukaryota > Metazoa > Arthropoda > Insecta > Coleoptera > Cerambycidae > Rosalia > Rosalia funebris. Next base: position 23,930,840 of record JAZFAV010000003.1, on the reverse strand, counting down.
CGATATACGCAGATATTCTTACAGACTGCTGTAAATGTAGATAAGTATTACGATCGAGTGAAACAAATCCAATTTCTCGCGTGTTTTAATTAAAATTAGGCTATAAACGGATAGGCTGGGTACTCAGTGCGGGTAAAATATTCCTCGTTCATAGAACAACGGGTATCGTTCCAGCTCCACTTGTCGGATAATAAAATTTAAATGGTCGTCAATGGCATATTCCAACAGATCGCCGTTCTATTTAACCCGTAAAACGCGTTTTTTTTTGTTTTAATTTGGACTTTTAAGTGGTCGGCCATATGTCAGCCGGACTTTTGCCGTCGAAATTAAATATAAACGAAATGCGGGGATATGTGGAATATAAAAATAAATTATTTGAAAAGATTCTTTCAGCCGTAGGTAATGGAATACGTCGTAAAATTAAGCGTTCTGTTTATTATCCACAACTCGGCCGTTTTTATTTCGTTTGTTTGATATTGTGTGTCGGTGAGTAGGGTCGTTATCATTTTAATTGAACGGCATTTTGGCGCCGGAATTTCATCCTCGTTAACGCCGTAATAAATTTCGGGAAGCCAACGACGTGAAAAATCCGGCGACGTTACATAAGCGCAGTCGTGACTGATGATGCCACGAGAAAGATGTATCCGAAATGTCGACTACTGATAAGATACCACAAGGGAATAAGCTGGGGCTATAACTGAAATATACGAATTACAGTTCTATCTAATTGTTGAAAACACTACCACGAACAACAGCGTCTGTAGTTGCTTCTATATTTGAAATGAGAAAATTTCCGCAAAGACTTAAGTTTGCGCGACGGCATCTCAGCTGCGGCGGAGTTATCTGAATGTAACACCGCTGACATTGTGAGCATCTTTAATAGTCCTAATTGGTTGATTTGTAGGAGACACGGGGGAATTCGCAGCGTAACGGCCATTCTTAAGGAATTTCTTTTTTTCGTCGTGTACTTCATCGTCTAATAATTTACACATACTCGTATATGCACATTCGTACATTAGCAACTGTTTGAAGAAAATTTTATACGAGGGACTGGAACCGGACGAACAAGCGCACGCCTAATATACTACTAAAACGTCAACAATTTACACATATCCATTACAACAGTATCCATGGTAACGCTACTTACAACAGAGAAAAACTTGACGCTTTGAGGTTAACTACATCTAATTAAAAGCTGCAAAACATTCCGGTTTTTTTTTACCAGATTGGAATCTCTTTTTCCGCAACGTTAACGTATCAGGTTTTATCGCGGTGAATGGTATATAAACAGTTTTTTCAGGTATGTCCAGCACATCGAGGGTCACTATCTTATTATGTAACTATAAGAAACTTGGTTAAACCGTGTGTGTCTTTTTATAACTATGAGATACACTAGGCATAAAAATTAAGGGATGTAATAAATCCTAAATTTTTAGGTGATTTCCAAAGGGCTTTAACAAAAGAAAAGAATAGAAAACCATCGAGAAAAAAATTCTCCAAATTCTTGTTTGCCTTTCACGGCATACCCCGAAGGTCCACGGACTTCAATACATTTTTTTCAGTGATTTCATCATAAAGCTTTTTTAAATAATTTTATCCTCTTTAGTTTGAGTGGTGCAAAAGCCTGTTACGATGATTTTTCGCTGAGTTATTGTCGTTGAAAGCAAAAAAGTCTGTTTTGACTTTGGTAATTAATTGCTCACGAAATAATGACCGTACAAGGCTTTTGGACCCCTCAAATTAAAGAGGATAAAATTATCTAAAACAACTTTATGATGAAATCACTGAAAAAAAATTCCGTAGACCTTTTGAAAGACAATCAAAAATTTGTAATTTTTTTCCGATAGTTTTATTGTGATTACTCAAAACCTGCTGATGGTAAAAAAAATTGAACGCAAGATTCGAAAACTAGAAACTTGGAGCTTCAATTTGCTTTTTTTAAATTTGCAAGTTACAGCCCTTTGAAAATCACCTAAAGATTTAGGATTTTTTTGCATCCCTTAATTTTTGTGCCTAGTGTAGTTGATTCGATGGTATATAAGCACTATAAAAATTTAATTCAAGATACAGGTTGACTTAAAAATATGACGTTTCTGCGGGAGATCGCAAGAAATCCCCGATCAGATGTCCCACGCGGTGAAATCGAGCCAGTGATCACATCGAAAGATGTCCCAGTTAATTCTGTGGGCACCTGACATGCCTTCTCTTTTATGCGATTAATTAATCTCTCACAATTATCTCCGCCATTAATTATTAATGGCAACGACAATTTACTGTTAACGTTGACGGTATACAATAATTGGATCACTGAACAACTAGATAGTGAGCAGGTGGGGCGGAAGAACGTTTTTGCTTGAAATGAACCGTGAATTTTAAAGGCTATTATTAAATTATGACAATTTCATAAGTACCGTTCTGTACGCCCTACCGCGCTCTTAGAGGGCATTAAAAATACCACCCTCGAAAAGTTACAAAATTACCCACACTGAACCTGATTTTTTTGTTAATTAAAAGACAACAATAAAAGCGAGGGTTTTTTGTGTTTGTATATCTCCGGCTTCCCCAAGAGGAAATGAGGGCCTACCCTGGGGTACGCTTGAGCCGACGCGCAAGAGTTTTACTTGAAAAACTTAAAATGTTGATTTAGAATAAAGAAAACTCGCGGTGACGTTCGACTTTGTACGGAGAAGGGACGAAATTTATATTAGAAAATATCACGCATCTAAAAGCTAAACACAGAATGGATATTTCAGTGTAGAAGTGGACAGGCGGCAGGACCGGATTTTTTTGATAGTGGTATATATTAGGTTGTCTCATCTTGTTGCAATGATTTTTTCAGAGTTTACGAACTATTGTATTATAGTTGAGGGTTGAGGGATACTTACAAACGGTATTAGGATTACTCTTTCTATCACAATATTCCTTTCTCAATAGAGCTTAAATCTTCCGAGTTAATACGCTTCCATCGGATTAATGGTCCACAGATAAATCTCAAATCTGATGCTGCTGCTTATCGTCCGACTGACAGGAGTCTGAAAATCTCGAAGAACATCCAATTCCACACCATAAATCAGAATTTGCTCTGTAGAAACGTTAAGTTAAATTGGCGTATGCGTATGATGATTGGAAACCGCTTGTTATTATTGTAGAAACAAACCTATTATGTAATAAAGTACTTACTACTATTATTGATTCTAAAAGAAGTAAAAAAGGACGATATACTTAATAAAGGTGGTCAAATACAATTTTTTTTAAATAAGATACTGGCAACTGACTCATGACCTTAGTTCGAATCCAAGCATCGGCACTGACAATGTCGGTGGGAATGAATGTTATCCACGTCTGTTCAATGTGTATCGTGTATCTACCGCTTAGGCAGCTTCGGCTTTGAGTTAGGGTGATTATCTAATTTGTATGACTTGTTTGGCGACGTGAAAATAATAGAATTCAGAATTTATAAATTTCCGACGTCTTAATGACCTTTCCCTGATCATTCTATTAACTCTTCAGACATCCGAACACTACTCTTTAGTTTGTGGATTTTGAAACCGGAAGAATTTAATTTATCTTCAGTAAATCTGTGAGAAAATGTATCATGATCATAAAAATTAAATTATCAGAACGTAGCCCCACAAAAATGCGGCAGGCCGCCCCTGTCTCCAGTCGGAGACCGGTTTGTCTATATACTTCCTTTGGGGCGCAAAGCATGAATATAAATTCAAACGTTTCTCTAAACTTTTTTACGGCGCGCAAGAGAGGGGGGGGGGGAGGGAGAGGAGAGAGAAAGCCTGTCCGCCGAGCGGCAAAAGCGATTCTCTAGGATAAAACCATCAGGGGAGACAATGGCGAGTAAGCCGCTCTTCTACGTCCGCGCCATCCGACTTGAAAAGTGAGAGGAATCAAGATCCGACATTTTTTCTATTGAAATTTATGACTGGGCCGTTAGTGGGACGCGACAATTGTTTTCATTTGTTGACTTATTACCTTATCAGTAATTGTGGGGAATGGGCGAGCGGACAGAAAGTAACCGGCCGTGAATTAATTAGCTGCGAGCCTTACAACCGTCGTTTCCTTTGTCTGAAACGATCGTTGCCGGAGTGTAATGAGGCGTTTGAGGGTTTTTCCAGATTATATCGTTTTGGAGGAACGGGAGAGACCGATTATCTCTTGAACAATCGAACGAAATTTTTAACGGTGTGAAAATTTAAGGTCAAAATTAGCTTCCAACAGTGTATAGGGTCTATCAAACAGAAAAATATGCGGATGTGGGTCCATAGAATGGTGGCCATCAAGTCCGCCTGATGTAAGGCCTATGGAGTTCCTTTAGTAGGCTTGTTTGCGAAGTGCATGCGAACAAGCTACATTTAGCTTTTATTCGTATTGGGAATTAGAGCTCGTCAGGAATAGAAACAAGTCTCAAAACTGAAATATCGGACCGCCCACGAGGTGCGCAGTAAATAGTCTGGTCTTTATTGAGTCGCATTGAGAGTGATGTATGTGCAATGTGAATGTACACAGAGTTCGATCTGGCCGCGCGTTGAGTGCATCCTTTTCTCTCCCAACGCTGCCTCACTCTTTCTTCTACGCATACATAGAGAATCTCACATTGTACTTTACATTGTATTGTTTACCACAATATTTATAATCATCTATAGCTAAATTTCATGTGAAAGCAGTATGGTAGATAGGGACAATAAAGAGTGGGAAAGAGAATCGTTTTTCTCTTACAATTTGCTTCTGTCAGAATTTGTCTTCAGACAGGTGAACAGGCAGAAGTGGATCGATCGAATGGCCATCAAGCTCGCCTGATGTTAGACCTCTAGATTTATTTTAATAGGCTTGTTTGAGAAGTGTATACAAAGGAGCTAAATTTAGGTATTATTCGTAACAGGGGTTACTTTAGATTGTTTGCATTGCATTATTTACTAAAAAACTTATAATCATGTATCACTAAATTTTGCGTGAAAGTAGTGTATTCACCTATTGACAATTTCTGAACATGTACGACTACAGTAGGGCTCTCTCTCTCTTACGGAGTAGCACACCAATTTTTTTCATACAGTAGAACCTCGATAAAAACCTCTATAACTTAATAAATATTTGTATTCTCTTCCCCTCAGAGCCCAAAACCTCTTTTACTTAAAATACTAATCCTCTATAACTTAAACGAATAATTTGGTCATTGTACCTCAGTAACTCAAAGTAATATTTTGGCGACCTCAATAATTTAAAGCATCTATCAGTGACTCATTTTAAATGAATGTGCAAACAAAAGGTTCCGACTAGTCTAGTAATTTGTTGTTATTGCTTACACGGATTTACCAGATGGCTATAAGTTTGAACTGTATACTTACTGTGTCCATTTAAATTCATCGAAGCTCTTCTATCTGAGGCCAAAGTACAGTAACTTATTTTGATCATTAGGCTTTTAGCCTTTTCCCAGGAAGGATCGTTGTGCATATTGTGACAAAATAATAATTACCTTAGAAAAATGAATTAAAAACGAAAATTGAAGACACTAACATACGCTGATAAGGTGAAAGCGATCGAAGCAGTGTAAAGTGGTTTGAAGAGGAAAGACGTTGCAACCCAGTTTGGAATACACGAGAGTACACTGTCAGTTATATTGAAAAAATAAGCTGAATTGTTGAAGAAACAAGAGGAGATCGATAAATCGTCTGACGAATGGAATAAGTACATGTCTCACTTCTCACATGAAATCATTTTCGAAGAGTTTGATACGTGCGATGATGAAATGGCCCCAGCAGGAACGTTAACAGAAGAAGAAATAATAGAAACAGTTATTAACGATGTTGAAAGTGATGATATAGACGAAGAGCAACAAGATCCACCTACGAGTGTATCGAACAGCGAAGCCAGGAAAGCTGTAAATACTTTACGATCTTTTATAGAGCAATGAAGTAACAGAAAACGATATTTTCTCTTCTTTATTTAATATTGGAAATAAAATCTATTTAGAAAGCACGATTTGCTTAAAACAAAAAAAAATCACCGACTTTTTCGTATAGATTAAATAATTTTTAATAATATAAATGTACCTTTAATCCTAAAATAAAGTGTGTATGTAATATTTATAAGTAACATTTGAATTTAACTTAGCCTTTATAATTCTATATAATTTCTAAGCAAAGCACATAAACCTCACTAAGTAAAAATGTGAATCATGAAAAACTCTTTAACTTAAACCCTTACTAATTGTAAGTTAAAAACTCTATAACTCAAACAATTTACCGTTTCCCTTGGTCTTTATCTTATCGAGGTTCTACTGTATAAATCACCAATTTAATTTTACAACTTAATCGATTCGCGTTTCATAATGGTGAAATAAGGCGGTTTACTGTATTGCGGAAGACTCGCGCTTCTACCCACACATGCGTCGATAATAATACTTAATACACATGTAATCTTCATACACGTGCATGTTAAGTGAGGTGTAATGTTGAGGCTTAATGAACGAATTACAGAAAATTTCTTCATAGAATAAACGTTTGCGAAAGTACGGTCCTGTTTCAATAGTACAATGCACTTTTGATTCGCCACTGTGCAAAATTTGAAAATTTTTAGATTAGCTTTAGAAGAGAACCGTACATATATCTTGTACCATCAAGAGATAATTTTTAAATACTTTTTTGAAAGTCGAGATGATGAGATAGATATATGTATATTGAATTTTAGAGTTAATTATATTCTTGGACTCAAAATGGTAAAGCCCTCTATTGACCCAAAGCATAGTTAACTCAAAAGTATATTCAGTATCGCCTATATTCCAGAGGAATGTATCGAAATTGTCTCATATCTTGCTCGTATTTGATCAGAAAACATGTATAATGACCGTTAAAGTCCAATAATTTTTAGTATATATTTTTAAATGACGTACAAAATGTTGCATGGCCGACCCTTCTTAAGTCCTAAGCTGGTTGAAGTATCCTTAATAGACTAGAGCATCAGAGGGCTATTATAGAGTCAGGTGTTGCTTTTTTTACGGGCTCGAAGGGCGACAAGGCTCGAGGTCGTTAAACCGTACGAGGGACCCCATCCTGGGTCTACATGGGCATTGTAATTGTCAGTTAGAGTGTCCACGCATTCGTGGCGACCAACCTGACTCACCCTCCCCATGATTACACCTTGCGAGGGAACTCGCAAACTCGTCTAGGCGTCTCGCGTTTCGCTCACGGTGTCGATGTCGCTGTTCGATCGCGAAAGAAAATAACACCCTGTACGCGTCGTGCCGATTCCGGACGAAAGTATTACACGTATAGTAGGCGTTAAACAAGTTCTGTTGTAGGTATAAAAATTATTTGGAACAAACAAAGATATCACGTTACACGTTAAATCTGAGAAAGATAAAACTTCGTAAAAATAGCTTTATTCCCAGAATTGCAAAGCGTAATTTTATCTGTTTTAGATGTAATAATTCGTACGCTAACATAAAATCATTATTTCGCAAACACGCCGTCTTGGAAAACCTCGGGGCAATTTACTGCGTCCCTCCTCTCGAAAGACGAACCTCGTATAATCTGAACAGGTGTCCTACCCTTAAGGAGATTTTCTAAGAAGCTTAGGGTGCGGTGACGACTAACTTACTAAGCTGTACACGCATCCTATGTAAATATGTTGAGGGTGGTTTTGTTATTTGCGGCCGAGTATTTTTTTTTTGTATATTGTTACGCGAACCAGTGGGATTTATCCACGACTTTCATCTATTGTCTCAAATGTACGTTTGTATCTTAAGCGTGTGCTAGGCGTTTTAACGAAAATAATATGCAGGGTGAATCAAGACTGTGAAACATTTTTTTCATAAAAATTCTTAAATAGTTTTCAAGGGTTTCAATTCAAACGCGTTAACAGTGTAATAAGAACTGAGTTAATTGGAAAAGTACGGGAGTTTTCGATAATTTAAAGATATTGAGGAGATTTTAATCAATTTTTAAAGTGCAATTTACAGTCGAGCACTATGGAAAAATTTAGGACCACAATATAACACTGGCACTAATTTTTTTCCAGAAATACTATACATTTTCATAATTGTACTTCTGCTATATTTTACTATACATCTTAATTTACATTATCCTCCATTTTCTGCCCATCTTCGAGGAGAAATCAGGATTTTTCTTTTTCTTTTAAAAAATTGTCTTAAAAATGAAGAAGTTTTATACCATCGACTTATCAAAGCGGGACCTGGGGTTGATTAAAAAAAGAGAGTATGGCCCTGTGGCTTGAACGAGCTAAGGAAATGCATGTTTCCAGCATCATTATTTTTGGAACAGAAGAACGTTATATAAGCATGAAGTATTTTGAAGTTTTCACTATATTTCCTTTACTTGTTAACAATTGACTGTGAGCCAAGCAATGTCAAGGTATTTCTGGCACACGGAAAAATGCATGGATCACTCTGCATGGAGACAAGTAAAGAAATATTCTGTTTCCGTCATTCTTATCTTTCAGCCTGAAGGACTTCAGAAGACTTTTTTATATCGAAAATAAACGGATGTGAATCGTTTTGTCGAGAGTAACCCCCCGCGATTTTTTTTTTACCTTCACACACTCTTGAACCTTCACAACAGAGTATTTCGAGGGCGTATAACGACCTGTTGGCGAGGCGAATCCCCGAAACACATGTCACCCTCCACGCAATCCCTCCCCAATTGTAAACAACCGCGTATCTCCCATCTTCTCCATTATGCAGCGATATGGAAATTCGGCTTCAGATATGACCATCTGGCAAGTGACGGATTGTATCACCCACTAATTCCCGTATTAAATTTAAAATAACAAGGCCCGTTAAACCCGTTTGTGTTGGGCGGGGGGGACTCGCACCGTATTCCGAACGAATGTCGGCAATTGGGTGGCGTTAAAAATTAAAATATTCCAGTCTCCGGAGATGGGGGCACGGCAAACGATTTTTTTTTACAATTTCGGGTTTCGGGTTAAGCGAAGCGTTTTAATAAAGCTCGATGAATGAGGGAAAATGAAGTTTTAGAATAATTTCGTACATAACTTCGTACGTTTTTTATATCCAGAAATATAGGATTGTAAAACATGTGAAAAATCTGCTTCCAGAAAAAATACCTGTTGTCTTGATCTGTAAATTTAAATTATATTATCTGAACTGAGTTGTGAAATTCCACCCCCTCCAAATTGACAACAAATGGAGTGCCTATAACATATTAGTTAGCTGGGAAATGTACATCTTCAGGCCTTCTAGATGGTCTATTAGATGATATGCACTTGTCCCAGCGGTTTTTCCACTGTTCAAAGCATTATTTATATTCCTATGAACTATGCTGTTAAGAGTCTCCAGCTATTTTTTCTGAACCTCTTCTACGCCCCGAAAACAATTTCCCTTTGATGAATGAAGTTATTCGTTATTTTTGGGAATAAAAAAAAGTCGCAAGGGGCCAGATCGGGTGAGTAAGGACGGTGCGAAATAGCTATCAAGTCGTCTTCTGTCAGAAACTAGTTGATTTTCAGTGCTGGGTGGGCAGGTCGTTTTTTTCTCACTGCTTCACGCAATCGGTTTAGGATTTCCACATACACTAGGCCCAAAATTAAGGGATGTAAGAAAATCCTAAATTTTTAGGTGATTCTCAAAGGGCTGTAACTTGAAAGACGATAGTCGCAGAGCAATTTTAAAAAAGCAAATTTAAGCTTCAAGTTTCTAGTTTTCAAATCAAAAGTTTTCAAAAAAACAAACAAACAATCACCATGGATTCATCTCCATGATGGCTTTATAGCGGGAGAGGGCAGCACTGCCAAGCCACTTCATCATCATGAGGTCATCAGTCCTAAGACTGGTTGGACGCTAACTTCCAGCTTCTCCTATCTTGTGCTAACCTACGCATTTCGCTAATTATGCTACAACCTACATCCCTTACTATTTGCGAGCAGTAGTCTAATCTAGGCCTACCTCTGCCTTTCTTCACTCCTATTTCTGCCTCCAAAATATCGCGGACTATTCTCCCATGTCTCAGCAAGTGGCCTACCATTCTATCTCTTCTCTTCTTTATATTTTTCCACATACTTCTTTTTCTCGCCGACTTTCTCCAATACTTCTTCGTTTCTAACCCTATCAATCCATGGTATTTTCATCATTCTTCGATAACACCACATCTCAAAAGCTTCTAATTTCTTCCTACTTGCTTCCCCTACCGTCCAGGTTTCGCAACCGTATAGTGCCGTGCTCCATACATATGTTTTCAAAAATCCCTTCCTTGTTTCTAACTTTATTACCCCCGAGCAAAGAAGTGCTTTCTTTTTGTTAAAAGCTACTCGACCCTGCGCTATTCTTTGTTTTATGTCTTTATCGCTTCTTCCATCCCAATTGATTTTACTTCCTAAATAAGTGAAGTCTTTAACTTCCTCCAATCTTTCATTATTAATTTGTATTTTCGTTTTTTCTCTGCTCTCGCGCCCTCTGCAAACTAACACTTTAGTTTTGTTTTTATTCACCCTCATTCCGTATTCCTCTGTCAACACTGCCTCCATTTCGTTCAATGCTGATTCTAATTCCTCCTTACTAGATGCTAATACTGCTATATCATCCGCGAATCTCAGCATTTTTAGTTTCTGTCCCTATACTTTAATTCCGAAATCCAAGCCACTTATCTACAGAAAATAATTCTCATTCTTTTTGTGGGTACCTACTCGTATAACAGTATTTAAATCAAGCAATGTTAAGGCTAAGCCAAGATGTAAAAGAAATCAATATGCAACAAAAAATCTATCCTAGTCCACAAGAGAAGTTAGGCAATCTGTGAAATCGATCCTTGAAAACACGGAGAAATAACCCCAGCAATATCTAAGTTGCTCCAAATAAGACCGGAACTACTATTAGGTAGTTTTTACGTGATTTGTACTACCATAAATATGCGACAGTACAGTTAAAATTACTTCAAAGTAGAACTATGTAGTCTTTGTGTGGCTCTTTTCACTGCCTTTTGGAACCATATAGTTTTATTATTTCGAAATATATTCAATGGCATGTCGTCGCCAAGTCAAATTCCTTCAAAGTTATTAGAATAGTGAAGTAGTATAGAGCAGGATAGTGCGGTGTTATTTACTCCCCATTTTAGTCTCCTATCCATAATAGAGCCGTGATATTTATACGCCTCTTACTAGTGACGGATACTTTCAAGTTTCAATGGCAGTAGTTACTACGTAGCAACGTCTAAAATTGTTGGCGGGGAAGGAAATTTCATTTTAAAATTTCCAGTGGGAAGCGTATCATTAGAATCGTGCATAAAATCTCCGGAACTTACTCCACTTGATTTTTCATTAATTTTTACTTGGCGCCCGCGACCAAAACCGCTATTTATCACGTCGCGATACTTTCCGTTGGCATATTTCGATTCTTTTCCCTAAATAAATACGCTTTCACGGCGTTCTAAATCGATCGCCATTATAACGCGCGCCCTTCTCGTCCACCGAATACTAATGAAAGCAGCATTTTTTCCGTACCACGTGTTTTATATTTCATTTCCTTCCGATAATGGAAATGAAAAATCGCCCCCCGAAATATCATCAACCCCTAATGGGACGCCATAACTCCGGCCGGCCGTGTGTGTGTATATATATACATATGTGTAAACACTTTTATCAATTAATCACGCGAGAACATAAGCTCGGACAATTCCAATTTTGGGCAAACAGCACAAGCCACTTCGAAAAATAATCCCCTTTTAATTGGCGGCAGTTCAATAGAGCGTGATCGAATGGCTTCCATCAGAGATTACGTTTCAAATGCAAATACTGGAGTGCCCGTATCTCAAATACCGATGAATTTATAAAGTGGTTTTAGTTTATGAGTGTCTATGAGTTGTATATTGTGCGCACGTGTTTGCAATTGCAAATATTTTGATATTTTGACAACAAGGCTATACAAATGCCTGTTTCGTAAAGGTACACGCCAAATGGTGTACATATAGGGACGCCAGTTTGGTGTAAAATGGACAGAATTTTACTATTCGCTGGTGTGAATTTTCATACCAGTAGTGGAGTAAAATCAACACGACGCCGACGGCGGCGTACTGGTGTAAAATAATATATCACTTCACTACCCTATCCAATGAAATCATTCAGCAAATTTGTCAAAACTTATTTTTCGGACATCTAATATCTATTAGTTTTAATGAACTTGGCCATGACAATGACTATTTCCATGAAAATGCTAAAATTCATACATTATTATTATTATTAAATAACAATCAGATCATAAATGCGAAATGACAGATACAAAATATGCATTTATATTAACTTGTTTACTGTTTATTATCGCAAAACATAAATAGGTTAAATACGAGGGTAGTCCCAGAAGTACCCCACCTAACAATAATACATAATATACGTAATGGTACATACATAATCTCTTCGGTGAAATAATCCAGCGATGAAATTTAACACATTATTCAGTCGTCTTGGCAAAAAAAAATATAAACATGGCCAACACCACTAATTGTTGCTTCTTGAGACACATCATAACACTTGGGCATAAGTTGGTTAATCAAAAATCACAGATATTACGTGACGTTTCAACAGAATAGATACCACGCAGGGAGTATAGTCTACACCATGCGAAGTAAAGTGTACTACTATATTGTAGAGTGTTTATATACACCACTATAATTGTATAACAATTTATAATTATAGTGGTGTAAAATTTAACAATTACACTGGTGTCGTGTCATAGTACCATTTTATTTTGATATTTAGCCAGGAATATTAATTTTGAAGCCGCAAATAAAGGAAATTATTCCTTAAGAATATACCTGGGTCATGTGGTTTGCATATCGGTACAATCAGCGTCGAAGAAAATTTTTAAAACACCGCCAAGATATTTAGGTATACGAAAAATAGGTAGCAGGCGCAGGTAGTTCAGAATAGAGATAATAGAACTAGGACTAGAACTAGAACAAATAGTTCTTGTGTATTTGTTAGGAATAACTGTGCGAGTGTGCGGGAATGTTTGACAACCTCGTATAATAATTCTGATAGAAAATTCATATTCCTGGAGTACAATTCTAGCCTATGAGTTGTTTTTGTTAGCTGATATGCTACCAACACTTAACCTAAAACATCGGTCATGAGCTGTTCAATTGGGACACCCTGTAAATACTATTTATAACTGAATATATCCAACTTAGTAATTGCTTAGTAGTATCCTATTAACCAATGATATTAATATTACTATTTCCAATAGTGGTTTTGCAGAAGTTGCATCGTTTTTACTGGACTATTTAATTTCTCCGGGCACCCGGCTCGCGTATCAGACCCGGTGAACAACATTCGTAGAGACCTTTAAAACCGGTCGGGCTCTCGGCGAATTGACTCACGTCTCGGAGAACGCTGCCTTCTGGAGGTTTTATGGTATCATGTAGTTATAAATCAAAATCGTATTGGGGGCTAAAAATACTTTTCCTCCCACGTAACTCCTTTCTCAGCTGTTCCAATGGAAAAAAGGGCGTTTAAGGTACAGTGATACGGTCTCTCGGTTCGTTGCTCCGAAGTGAACAATTCTATGTATCGACGTCGCTTCGGCAGTAGAAAAAAAAACCGTCGTTCGTATTAGATTTAACTTGAATGGATGCAAATGGGAACTTTAGGACCCTGGCACCGATGTAGTTTTTTCGAACGGTAGGTATTTTCGGTCTAATCTGAAGTATTAGTTAAATTACCTGAAATGGGAGACCGCGAAAGAACCGAGAAAGTTTTGCGGTTTATTTAGCCGGGGTATCTGTTGTAAAAAAGTCGGTTTTAATAAAACGGACCGTATTTTCTCTAGATTGGATATATTCGATTCAACAATTTCTACTAAGTCGTGGTAAATAGTAGTGAATTGTTTAACTTACTATATTCTCCATGCCAAATTTTCATTCGTCAATTCTTTGTCTCCTTGGTAACGATCGAATTGTTTGTACATTTTCAAATAATGTTTCTGAAGAATCAAAGTTGCGTCTATGTAATGATTTATTGTTCAATTATTGGATGTTCGTAGTAACTTATTAAAAATAAGTGATTTAGGTTGTCCAACGTAGAGGAAATTGTTAAAAATGTCGTGGGTTCTCTAGAAAAAATCTACATATGAATGGTTTTCTGATACAATCGAAAAAAATGTTTAAAATTTTTGCCTGCCTTTTAAAGGGTCCACGAACTAAAATAATTTTTTTTTCAGTGATTTATCCCTTAATTTTTGTGTCTAGTTTATTATTATTATTTTTAATATCCTAAGTCAATTTCATTATTGCACTAATGGTGTATGTTATATGTATGTGATAGTGCGAGCCTAGAAAATATTTATATATTAATAAACAAGGCAACCAAATTCCTAACTATGATATTTGAAATAGTACCTACTTGTATTCTCGAGCTTTCCAATAAATATGATTCTATCCTAATGTTGTCCTAATATTAAAATAAACAACCTTATCATAATGTATCTATGATGATATGCTAGCAGATAATATAGTTTATTATTATACTAGTACCTATTATGAATATATAAGTAATAAAATTGAGCGAAAATTTACGCTCACGCTATATATTAAAGACATTAATAACTACATTCACGTTATATAACAAGTAACCAGAGATAAATAACCTTTAGATAATGCTGCCATTGTCGTTTACCCAAGCATTCACTGTTATATAACGTTGCTGGTATACAGGGTGTGTACACTGAAAATGGATGGATTCTGCGACAGTATTTTAACATAGACTAACCCTATTTCTCTCATAAGTATTTTTATATGAACTTCAGCCGGCTCGTATACCACCTCCTTAACTCTAGGCTATTGTTAACGAAATACTACTACACAACTACCAATACTACCTACTAGTTTTGGTAGTATCAATTATACCGTCACCAGTTTGTTAGGTGCATTATTAAAAATTAAAGTAAAGCTATTTTCCTAACTTTAATAGTAAAATGTTTATAGAAACATCCTATTAAACAAGTCTTTCAGTTTCGTGATCCTTCGAGCCGGACACGTTTTTTCGTACCGGTATTCCACGAAATATATTTATCTGTACATCGATATTTCTCGGTTACTTCACTGGTTTATTGGAACTACCAATATTTTTGCTTTATTCTAATACATAACTTGATATTTATCATACCAGTATATATACTTACTTCTATTTTTTTTTTTATTCACTTGGTACGAGCATTTCCCATGTCACAATGATTTTCCGTAATTACTATATTTGACATGTTATGAGTGTCTATCTAATTATCTAATAGCTATTACCTAGAAAAGCTCGAGAGTACGTTTTGCTAGTGAGTTTCGCAACTTTTTGTCATCGCCGCAAATGTTACAGGACGCAAACTGATCTGTACGTTACGAGATTTCTAGAAAAATGTTTTGATGTGTTTCAATAAGATACTGCGTTTGGATAGAAATTATATACAATAGTAGACGTATTAATAAGAATGCACATGACGATTTAAGGGGTACAGTGTGCATGCTATAATATTAACAACATATATTTTTTTCGAATCTGTCGTCTCGTCCACACATAACCACGTTTCTTTATTTTGTAATTCAGATTTGATCCCATTTTCGATTGCTTCGCGCTCAGATGGTACCTCATCTCAGTTGTTTTGAAGTGGATCGTGCAGCGTTTGCATGTTTTCTACAGACACTTGTCGCAGCACATCAAAAAGATGCCGAAAATTAAACATTATTTTTGAACCGTCGTATTTTAAGTCCGTAAATTCTATAAACAATTTTACGGTGTCAGTAAATAGTCGTTTTTTAACTCTACATACGTTCGACATAATTGCTAATTACGCACAATTATGCAGCACTGGACAACACGTTACATAATTAATCATATTATAATTATCAAGAAGCATTCGAGCTATGTCGACGACGAATGTTGATTGCAGAGAGACTCTTATTCTGTCGCTCCTTCTTCTTCTTCTGCTTCTTCTTCCTCTTCTAAGTAGGTCTAGGACCTGTTCCTCTTCGATGAATATCATCGGTACTATGAGCTGTTTATCTGTTTTTACAGAGGGTAAGGCAGCTAACCTGGCCCTCTAACCCACCTATTTCTTCCGGGCTTGGGACCGGCAACAGTACTACTGGGCTACTCAATCCACCCAGCAGCACTATAGCCTGAAAACGGCAACGGCACGCGGTGTTTTCAAGCGGTAACCCATCCAAGTGCTAACTACACCCGACGTTGCTTGACTTCGGTGATCGGACGAGGATCGATGTTCAACGTGCAGAGAGTGTCAACAGAGATAATTGAAGGCCGACGATCAGCCGGCGCAAATAGCCAGTGCGATGAGCTCGGTCGGCGCTATTAGAACCAGCATCAAAATTGCCCGCTATTCTTACTATTAAAACATCTCTACTTAAATGATTACATTCTTTTTTATATTTATTAAAAAACGCAAATGTGTCTTTTTACTAAACACGTCTTATTGTGTAGTCAATGAACTGATGTTATCACGTATACTTAGCCTGCATAAATGCTTTTTTGACCTGTTGGACAAGATACTTGTATTTTACAGAATGAAAAAAAAAACGTTAGTTAAATAGAGAGTGTTTTGAATTAGCGATACGTGCAACCTACGGAATCCATTGGTCAACAACACTTTTTTCCCTCCAGCTGGCAATTTTTGCCTCATACGCTTAACTTACACAAAAACCGTTACCCAACTCGATTAATTACTTCGTGCGGGTTACGTACTTGAATTATAAAACACGGTTTAACATTTCATCGACACGGTTTCCATCGCGGTGTCGCGACAACGTTTTTGAAGTGCTCGTACTCGGTCGTTTAACAACCGACACGATCGGCAATTGTTTAACGTCTTGTTTATTTTTTTACGTATAACAATTCGACGGTTATGCCATCGCCAAAACGACACCGTTAAACACGCGTATGGTAATAGGGATGGCTAAATTAAGTCGCGGTGGGCGGCCGTGATTCAATTGTTATGTTTATTTGGACTAAAGCGGTTGCGGATCTAGGGGACCGTGGGTCAAAGCCCTCTATAAAACCGTAATAATAATAGTGTTAATCTGTTTATGTGGATGCGACAATCGTATGCTTGTCGAATATTTGAAGCAAGAGACAATTTGGTTTATATTTGTGTTTGGGCTACGCTTAGTCCTAAATACTATAAAAAATGTTTTATGAGTTTTTTTAATCTTTATCATCTACATATGTATGTTACAATAACCAACTTGGTGTATTTTTTCTCGGTTTTTACAATTTTTGAATCGGTTGACAAGTAACTGCAAACAGGTTATATGTACTGATTTTTCAAAGATGCCACGTTATTTTACTTAAGAAACTATATGTCCTTTTTCAGATAAATTAAGATAATTATAGTTAACCCTCTGAAAATCTGTTATCAAACGGCATCTAATATGTTACATTCAATGTTTTCAAGTTTAGCATATACTTAAGACATGGTATTCCTCAGGGCTCAATATTTGGGCCTCTACGTTCTACAATGCTTATCAACGATATAGTCGATGTAGTAGAGACCTAAAACTTTAATTGTACAGCAAGCCAATAAAAAGTAAAGAACTTCATGTCCCCTATGACAGAACGCCACTGGGTCAGGTCAATAAATTGTTAGGTTCAGGGCGAATACTTTCTCTTTCACTAATCGCTACAGACTTATTTTCGCATGTGCATAGTGGAATTTGAAGCTAGTGTCTTATTTGTGTAGTACTTACCCAGTTGGAGCAGCCATATTAGAATGAAGTACACACTTTAGCTATTTTCTCAGCGTTATATTTTTTGTGAAAAGAAAAAATACTGTCAACTTAAAATTGTTGGCATGTTGAAAATTGACTAAGGGCTTGTATTTTTGACCTTGCTAAAGTGTCCGGCCTTACAGATGTTATTTGCCAGACATACTAAACTCGGCTTTGGACACGACTCCACGTAACATAAACAATGTATGTTTATGTGAACAAAATTTCCCATTATGAACGTGCAATGAATGACCTACCATGACCTACTGGCTACATGCGATGTTTTGTATGTTACTACGAATGTTATCATTAATGTTAATTATAACTTTTTTACTTAATGGAGCGCTTTAGTTGTTTTTTTATATTGCTTAGTATCTCAGATATGTATATATAAAGTTATGCCAGCAACTACCCTGAAACACTGTATAGTAGAATTTTAACTGTAGAATCGTATTATCGAAATAGATAAGTAAATACATATGTTATAATATACTCTATGGTTTTAGATTTAACAATTTTAATTTTGGACCTTCTTTTCTTGGTCCTTTTCTCTTGGTCCTTCGAGCCGGATACGACTATTACGCGCGTAAAAATTCGGATACGAAATCTTGATAAAATAGCAGCGATACAGGACCGCGTACAGCGAACAAAAACCTCTGTTACAACTAACAACAAAAAAATTAACACATCAATTCTTATTTATAAAATTAGTTCCGAACCTAGCTGACTTATTTAGGCAACTCTAGACGAACTATAGCCGTTTTTATGACGGTGATTCGATCCAGGCCTGAAATCACGTCGTAATTGTCGTGTGACTGAACTTCGAAGCGGCAGAAAAAAATGCGTTGAATTTATTATAACGGAGATAATTGTCAATAGGTGTTTAGTAGTTTTCGCGGTGATTTCTGCGTTTTTCTCGTAGGCCTAACGCAATTTTTAAGCACGTATACGCCACATAAAAACAAGTTTTGAAAGGCTCAAGCTCCGAGAAATTTGGTAATGTACAGAATGATTGTCTATGGTTTATTGTGGGATATCGAGATCGAGTCTTGGTTACTATTAGAGATATTAAGGACTACCCTTGACTAACCTGAACTAGATTGCCACAGTTACATTTTAAAGAAAGTGTCGTCAACTCCATCAGGATTTACTTATTCGAAATAATGCAATATAACGTTAATTTACCAAAGTTAAACCACAAATATCAAACCGACAAAGTTGATGATGTATTTCACCGAACGTATTTCCAGTAGAAATTTGTATTACCTTGATGATTCCGAGCAAGAAGTTATGGAAAGTGATTGGAGCAAACAATTCATATTTTCCGCGCGAAGTCAGCTTCAGTCGATCTAATATTGAAACTAATGATAAAGTTAATTCCTTCAGAAGGCACAAATGATTTGGAGAGAGCCACAAAATCTGATGCCTTATAGTTCACCATTAAAAGAAAATTCGGAATCTCAGGATATCGTATGAGTCCAGGGCAATATCGACTTAACGAATTGGCCAAGTGGCTGAAGTGGTCGAAGCTGAAACACTATTTTCCTGTGTTCCCTCAGCTTCGACAGCATTACAACTGGAAAGGCATTGTCAAAAAACTGAGTATAAAGGGCCTTTCAATAAGAACACTTGATCTTTAAATGTAAATAAAACAAGTTGTGTATGAGATATCCACTCAATTTGTTTTTATCTGAAAGAATATTTCGTGGCATTGAGTATGAGAATATAACGTCGTTCAAAGGTCTATTGCGATTTTGCTTGGTGGTACATATTCGGAAGGTCCAATTTTCGATGACTTTATCGCATAAATATGGCTGAATTTGTTGGATGGCGTTCGTTATGTTGATTTTGAGGGCACCAATTGTTTGCGGTTTATTCGCATATGCGATTTAAGATAGCCCCAAAGGAAGAAGTCTAAATCGTACGATCTCGGTGGCCAGTTCATATCGCCGTTGCGCAAGATAACCATGCCCTGAAATCTCTCGTGCGGAATGGGCATCGTAGCATGTTCTGTGTGGCACGTAGTGCCATTTTGTTGGAACCACATGTCGCCGGTATCCATATCATCCAGTTTAGGCCACAACAAGTTGCTTATCATCGATCTGTAGCGCTCGCCGTTGACGGTTATGGCAATGCCAGTTATCGTTTTGGAAGAAGTACAGACTGATGATTCCGCCAGACTAAAATCCGCACCAAACAAGTATCCGTACCTTAAATTTCTGGGTCAGTTGGATCTTATATGGGTGCAGACCCAAGACCCGACGCAATATTGGCCAAGTTGAAGTCGCAGAAAGGTCAAGTTCTTGCGAATGACGAGAAATTAACTGCCTCGGGTATTCCCGTACACTCTCACGCACAGAAGCGATATTTTCAGCAGGCCTTGCGTTTCGGTGACGTACGGGTGTTGGCTGATTATTTATCAAATAGTCGACTCGGCGGGACGGTTGTGGCGAGGATAAAATCACGTAATGCTTGGAACGTTTCTCAAACGGAGCACCGATTTTGAAAATAAAATTTAATGATTTGTACACGTTGTTGAGCGCTATAACCTTCCATGGTAATTTGCCATACATTACTGAACAATCACAACAAATTTTACAGATATTGCTCTAACAACGTGGCCTATATAACATAACAAATCTCGAGCGTCCTTATTGAAAGACCTTATAGCTTGTTGGAAAACACTAGAGATCCAGCAAATAGGCTCATGTATTGCTTCTTTCCACGAAGCGCAAGCTTTCGACGAGATTATCATCACTTGACGGTGACGAGAAGGTTATTTTACCGTCTTTCTTTGTTGTTCACATCATGCCACGTGCTGGTACATTGCCTTTGCTCTCGTAAAATACTTTGCTGTGATACTTTAGGGATGAAATACACCTGCCTGCCTTACCGATTCCACAGACTACCCTTTAACAAGATATGTATATCGATAGTAATGTTAGGAAGGATCAGAATATTGTTCATGATAAATAAAAAATGTCTCTCTGAAATGGAAAGTGGTATCCTGTTTTCGATTATGGCCTAGTGATGCTTTTGCTGTTACTCATATTACCTTTGATATTTCTTACGAGAATTTGAACAATAAATAAAATTTTCCATTAAGCGTGTTTAATAACACAAGCAGGCGATTCATATTTCATTATTTATCTTATATCCGAACGGAATTTGTGTTCGAATTGTTTTTAATTACAACTCCGATTACAACTCGAACCCAATACGAGATTTTTTTTTCCGGATAAACTTAACGATAGCGGAAGACGTCTCGCGATAAAAAAGTCGACGCAGGCCTTATCTCCGTCCTTGGCTCTTTCGCTTAAGCGTTTTTTTTTTGACGCCCGGAGACTTCGATGAGGCGCGCCCGCTTCATTAATTATCCACAACATGGGAAATATTAATTTCTCGAAATCTTTTCCGAACATCTTTCCCGGCCCGCGACGTTCGACTGCTAAACAGATTCTCGACAAACAACGAGATATAATAAAACGGCTTTGTTGAATTATAAATAAAATCGCGATTTAATATTCATGACTCATTGTTGATTTTGTAAGGGAACGGCGGGGAGCCCTCCAGGGGCGTTTGCCTCGGAGTTTTTACAGTCTAGAGACCCGATGCGATAAGTAAATCTTATCGTCGGTTGTTCGTATTGCGTGCAAGTGAACTGGTACGCAATCCAACGGAGTATAATCCGAATTTAGATTTGATCCTTCGAGCATGAGGATAAAGACATTGGAACATTTAAATTCGAATATAAAATCGTCCGATAATGCGTAGCAACGATGTAAATGAACTTGAGGCCCAATTGAATGGAAAATAATTCAAATCTTGTCTTGGTCCTTCGAGCCGGATACCAAAATCCTCCAAAATCTTTCAATAATATATCATTGCTACGCACGATGTAAATGAACTGAAACTCAATTGATTTAGCTAGCGCACCAGCTAAAAAAAATCTTAGAATCCCCCACATGGGGCTAGTGTTATTCAGCGGAGCTCTACACACTAAGATATATCGAATTCGTTAACTATAAGAGCACTGTAACATGCATGGATGGATCTTAGTCTGCCTAAAGCCTTGTTCCCACGGCCTGTGGCTTGACGAGCCTGGTCTGAAGTTTGTCACACCGTACGCCATGGGAACTAAAGACTCGTTATTGCTCGAAGTGGCTTGGCTTTTCCCGTGTATTGTCGGTAAATACTAGGACATCAAAGGCTTGGGGCTCGACGGATGAAAAGCCTTCGAACGGCTCGAGCACTCGCTCTCACGATCTGTTATGGTTTGCTGCAGTTGTACAGCTTTATTATGAAAGTTTTCTGAACATTTTCAGTGAGTGATTTAAGATAATTATGAAGTGGAAATATTAAGTGGTCAAATTATGTTACTATGGAGTTTTTAGACTTGTACGAGGTGGAACCTTCTATCTGGAACCCGCAAAATGCTGACCACAAAGATAGAAACAAAATATATGGTGCTTGGAAGCTAATCCAAGGTAGAATCAGTGTTGAGTGTCCTTTAACAGAGCTGAAAAAGAAGAAAGAATATTTGATGGCGACTTACAGGATGTTGGCGTTTATTATTATAAAAAGCCATGACTGTATTTCGACACCTTATAACCATGTTAGATACCTTATTTCTAATGGCGATTACGCAATATAGTCGTTAGCTTATATCTTAGGAGAACCTAATAACTCAAAGCCAGAACAGGTGTTATCAAAATATATGAATGGGTTAAGAAGAGGAAACATTAACGTTGTTAAATAACGAAATTCAGTTCCCATTATTGCAACACGGCAGTAGCGATGTGATAATCAATTACTATAGGGTCTTCCAATAGGGACGCTCGAAATTTGTTAGGTTATAGCGGCCATGTTGTTAAAGCAACATCTGTTAAATGCCTTGTGATTTGTTCAGTAGTGTATGGCAAATTATCATGGAAGGTTTTAGCTTTCAGCAACGTGTACAACTCATCAAATTTCATTTTTAAAATCAGTGCTCCCGTCCCGCCGAGTCGACTGTTCGACGTTTGATGGTCAAATTCGAGTCATCCGGTTTGATAAATAATCAACAAACACCCGTATGTCACTGAAACGCAAGGCCTGCTGAAAATGAAAATCGCTGCTGTACATGAGAGTGTACGGGAAAACCCGAGGCAGTCAATTTCTCTATCAGTCAACTTATTCTATCTGCGACTTCAACTTGGCGAATTTTGCGTCGGGACTTGGGTCTGCACCCGTATAAAATCCAACTGACCCAGAAACTCAAGGTAAACGATCATAGACAACGTCGTGTGATCTGGTCGCTTATTGGGATCTGGAGCAGTTGGAAAAATTCATCTTTAGTGACGAGGCCCATTTTTGGATGAATGGATATGTGAACAAGCAAAATTGTCGGCTTTGGGACGATACCAATCCACACGAGATATACCAGTACCAAATACATCCCCAGAAAGTCACTGTTTAGTGTGGATTTTGGTCTGGCGGAATCATCGGTCCGTACTTCTTTCAAAACGAAACTCATATTACCATAACCGTTAATGGCGAGCGCTACAGGTCCATGATAAGTAACTTCTTGTTGCCTAAACTAGATGATATGGATACCAACGACATGTGGTTTTGAGGCGAATTTGACGGCTCACGCAGTGGCGACGTGAACTGGTCTCCAAGATCGTGTAATTGAACGCCTTTAGGCTTCTTCCTTTAGGGCTATCTTAAAGCGCAGGTCTATGCGGATAAACAGCAAACAATTGATGCTCTCAAAGTCAACATAACGAACGCCATCCAGCAAATTCAGCCAGATTTATGCGACAAAGTCATCGAAAATTAGACTTCCCGAATACGTGTCACCAAACAAAGCCGCGGCGGATATTTGAACGACGTTGTTATTCCATACCTAATGCCATAAAATACTCTTTCAAATAAAAAATAATTGACTGGATATATCACACACAACTTGTTTTATTTACGTTTAAAAATCGAGCGTCCTTATTGAAAGACTCTTTATATTAGTATCTATTACCCCTCTAACTACGCCACTGGCAACAAACTGGCATCGGCCGTCGAGTTCACCTCTTCTGGTATAACGGTCGGTAACTCGACGAATTTTATTCGTAATCCGAAGACGTAACATTTTTAAGGACAACAGATGATGCGTTGTTGTATTCGTCGTATGTTTCAGTTGCCAGATCGAATCAGCTTGCCAGCCGCGTAATTCGACGTGCATATTTGTAGACTCACCAATTTTCACGGGAATTACGACTGTCAGGGTAATTCTCGTTATTATTAATTAAAATTCCACCTAAAGGCGTGTTAGTTTCTATGGGCTTGTAACAGGCCAAACCTGATGTTTTATTGACTTTTATTAGTCGTAGGTACATATGTATGTCTGCTATACAGCCTGTCGTATTCGCCTTAACGGTGAAATAGAAGCGTGTAAATATTTTATATACAGTGGGATTTATTTTTCGTCAAACGTGTTGCTTAGATATTGCATTATAGATAACACAGTATGTTACACGATAGTTTTTCAGTGCACAAAATGTTACATAATACATTGCAGCGAATAAGGTTAAAGTTGGTAACCTTATATGATTTTATCAGTAAAACTTTTCATTATTTCTTATAATTTTTCGAAATTTTAAATCCTTAAACATGTATTTTATATAGGTGGCCTAGGATATCTTCTGTCACTACCGATAAACAATTGCAATGGTTTAGCAGATGTAAAGTAGAATTTTGTAATTGTTTGTTAATAATAATACATTTAACGCTATCTAAGGTGATTTCTAAAAGGAAATGAATTCAGTAACGCTAGTTATTTTTTTTAACTTTTAACTTGTCATCAAGTGGATGAAACACGTTGCCTTGTACACTTAGAGTAGAAGACCTGAATCGTCCACGCAACTTAAGAGAAGATGAAGCACTGAAAGCGGTACCTCTGGTTAACGACAGACGTAGCCAGCGATATGTGCCTAATTTGTTAGAAGTTAAACAATCAACAATTAGTCGAACAGTTAAACGCTTCAATGAACTTGGAAGTTACTGTAGAACCCCAGGACAAGGTCGTAAGTAGTCTATAGATGCAAGGGATGAGCGATATCTTACGGAAGAGACAGGCATTCTACCAGTTTGGAGTTAAGCAGAGGCCTAGCAAATGAACGAGGATGGGACAGTAGAAGACCAGTTATTGCATAACTGCTCACGAGAGAACATAGAGTTACCAGACTGCGTTTTGCAAGAGAATATGTAAATTGGACCATTATCGACTGGAAGCAAGGTTTTCTTTTCAGATGAAAGAAGAGTAAGTCTTAATTCACCAAATGGACGTCAGCGAGTCTGGCGGAAGCCAGGATAGAGGTTTGCTGCCTGCAACATATCTTTGAGAAACCCATTTTTTGATGGATCAATAATGTTCTGGGGAAGAATTTGTTTCGATGGTCGCACGTATTTGGTTCCTATACGGGGGAGATCCATGAATGCACATTTCTAAATAGAGAACATAGTAGAAGAAGATATGACATTCGTTCCGTTTGTCGGGGATAATTTCATTTTTATGTAGGATAACGCTTGGACCCGCATTGCTAGATAGGTACTGGATTACTGGAGATTCGGTTTGTGAATATTCCAACGATGGACTCGCCACCAAGAGGCTCAGATATCAACCCCATAGAGCATCTATGGGATCTGAGCACTAAAACGATCAGTTACGTGCCACATACTTGCACCTACCTATTACTCTTAGGGAAGCCGTCCTTGTCGAATGGAAGAATATTCCTCAAGAAGCCATTCACAACTTGATCAACAGCATGCCCAAACGAATGGAAGTAGTGATAAGAACTAGAGGAGAATGTACACGCTACTGTACTCAAGTTCTTACGATGTAATTTTACCTCCAATTTTCCAAGTTTTCACACCAAAAAGGTAATAACTAAGGCGGGTCAAATAATATATTTTAAATTCGATAAATGAAGATTATCAATCTGTATTCTTTGTTAATACCCAAAGGAATAATACAAGGGTGATATATTTGATAGCGTCTATGAGTGGTCAAATAATAATGTGTTACTATTAGTAACAGATGCAACCGTCTATATGGTGAAACCCAAGCGTGTTGAAACGGATGGTATTCTAAAGAATTTTGCTATAGATTTAGAGAGGGTAAACATTTATTTCTACAGTTCTTGCGACAAGCCCAAGTCATTAGCCTTTCCACAACGAAGACATTGGTGTGTTTGGATTGAGAGGGAGCATCTTGGATACGCCCCTGGACTTGTAAGGCCTTCGCCGACCCATAGTGCGTACTGACAACGTAATATTTGTTAATAATTCGTTCGAAACAGCTCTACTGAGTCGGATCGAAGAAATCGCAAACAAGACGGACTTCCGCGCCCGCAAACGCCGAGGCCACCCATGCAAAACGTCCGGGAGCCTTTCCACCGCCGCAGATAAGGCAGATAATCAGTTAGTACTCCCGTGTTTCAGGTCAGTAAACACGCTCAGGCTTTATAGAACCGCACACTAGATGGACGGCGATAAGAATTTTTATTGCACCGGTTCTTCTGCCTCTTAGTCACCGCCGGCCGTTGTTCGCCGTCGAGGACCGCTTAAATCCCCTCTGAGGGGCCGAATTGTGCGCGTCTCGATTGCAGGAAACCTTTTTGGCGAAAAGGCCAACGTTAAATTGTCACCTCGGATAGAACAATGCACCACGGTAATGGTTTTTATAGACTATTTCGGCGAATTGGAGGTCATTGTCTATCGGGAGGAACAATAGCGGACCTGTTAACGCGCAACGATATAAATGAACAGTTCGTTTGTCATTAATGTGATGCGTGGTAAGAGTATGCGTGAGGGTCTAAAGGTATTAAGATGGGAAAGCAACGACCTAACCATTAAGGTGGCTCTATACGTCGGGGAGACAGTGGCGTACATAAGACACGCCACATAAATTAGACGATTCTCTAAGTCCAAAGCCGAAGCTGTTTGGGTGCGGGACACACACTGAAACTCCGCTGACAATACCTATTCCCACCGACATTGCCAGTACCAACGCTTGGAATCGAATCGAGATCACGTCAGTCGGTACAGTTGCCACATAACGCACTCCAACCAACTCGGCTATTCTGACGGCTACCATACAGTCCCAAGCTATTTATAAATATCGGGGAATTTGTATTACGTCGCCTGGCTAGGCGGTGACGCATACCACTTTTGGTATGCGTCACAATCGAACAGTGGTACGGATACAATCACATACCACTTTCATTACCTAACTTTGTAATATATTTTTACATATTTCGTATCTTGTAAACGTAAAAATAGATCCGTCGTGCGACGACACAAATTGATTAGATAAAAATCGTTCCTAATTCAGAACGATTAGAGTTGACGCTGGTCATGTTAAGGAAAAATGTAGATAGTAATTAAGTAACATTGGTACCTAGAAGGCCGCTGTGAGGGTTGACCGCTTTCTGTGACCTCTCATCGCATGAGTATTTTTTAAATACCGTCCCAGTTATTGGGACAACTACACAACTTTTCCTATGTGAATCACAGCCGCGATCTATAAGTAATATAAGATACATTTTTTACGCAAGTTAATAGATTTAGGAAAAATTATGAAACGGTCATGTTTGTATTTTCAAATGATATTATTTACATTTATATTTTATTCTGAATATAACAATGGGAGTTGTGGCATATTGTCCAGACATTTATCCCGCTCTGAAATATCTACGCTACTGGTGATTAATCTTAATGGTTAATTAGTTCACGATTGTGACTATCGAATAAAAAATTATATACGCTCTATCTAATTAACTGGCCCAGCAAAAGAAATCCGCATCGCCCGGTAAAGTGTGTCATCGTACCATGAAAAAACGTGAAAAGAAAAGAAACCACCGTAAACACAATAAAACTTTGTTTAATGCGAGTTTTACAACTATTATTATATTATTACTGTTTTAACTGTGTAATTGGATACGTGTCAACTGTTATTACTAGCAACCGTCACTGCAGGTGTCATACTTTGCTGTGTTCTTTATCCAGACGGCGGATATGGGTTCACTACACTCTTGGAAGTGGAGTGCGGAATTTTCCGTGTAGTTCAGGACCGTACTTGGGCCTTTTGAGTTGATATCGATGTAATAAAAGTTGTTGATGTAAATGCTAAACTGGATTACTTGTACCTATATCCATTCAAATATCTCAAGGCAACGCGGCGGCAGTTCGGCTGTCGCGGAGTCATACCACTGATGTACCTCATACTGTGGACAGCTTTGTCTAGAATAAAACAGATGCAAGCTTACTGTTAGATAGATCGGTGGGCTGATATATCGCTGGGAATTATCTCCCTGCTTAACAAATGGGGTGTATTATTTATTTGGACGCGGGTCCTCGACAAAAATGACGGTTCGTGGCCTTCGCCCGTTAGCCATACTACGCGTAAAGCCTGAGGAATAATTTAGATAATTCACTGGAAGCGTTATTCATGGTTTGTATGTCTCATTACTTAAAAAGCAACTGTAATATTTATTAGCCGAACAAATGGATATAAATTATATGTTAGTGGCAGAGTGAGAGGGCGGTTTCCGCTCCATCTCGTCGCCGCCGCCGCACAAGCCCCCTATTAACATATCTGTTTGCGCGGACCATGTTAAGGAGAACGCGATATTATCCCCCTGTGTAGCTCGCGTCCCTTGTTTATTATTCACTATTTAATTCGCGGTAATTAAAATAGCTGCTCGATTAAGTTTCACAACGTTGCCGGTTGTCATGTTTAGAAGCAGATTTGGGGAAAGTGTTTAACATTTCGAAAAATGGAACCGTTTATTGTCGATTTCATTTTTTGACAATAGTTCAGTCATTAAAACTTTAACCGCTCTTTATTCTCTATACGGG
Source organism: Rosalia funebris (assembly GCA_037954035.1). Lineage (NCBI taxonomy): Eukaryota > Metazoa > Arthropoda > Insecta > Coleoptera > Cerambycidae > Rosalia > Rosalia funebris. The sequence continues at coordinate 23,902,212 of JAZFAV010000003.1, read as the reverse complement.
GTGTCCCAAAAATCCCAATCTTGCTGATTGTGATCTTCGTCATAATTTGTTTGTTTGTAATAATTGAAATGTTTAAAATTTGAAACAAAAAATAAGATATATGCGCCAAGCTCCATATATTTTATAAATTAACTGTTTTTATGGAGAAAAATAGTTCTCGAGTATGAAAATACACTAGGCACAAAAATTAAGGGACGTAAAAAATCCTAAATTTTTAGATGATTTTCAGAGGGCTGTAATTCGAAGAAAAATAGTCGCAGAGCAATTTTAAAAAAAGTAAGTTGAAGCTCCAAGTTTCTCGTTTTTAGATTTTGAGATCTTAATTTTTTTTTACCACTAACAGTTCTTGAGTTATCACAAGAAAGCCACCGGAAAAAAAAGTTCACAATTTTTGCTTGTCTTCCAAAAGGTCCACAGACTTCAATAACTGTTTTTCAGTGATTTCATTATAAACTTTTTTACATAATTGTATCATATTTAAATTGAGCGGTCTAAGAGCCTTGTGCGATGACTTTTCGCTGAGTGATCGTCGTTCAAAGCAAAAGTCAGATTTAATTTTGGTAATTAATTACTCGGGAAATAATGATCGTACAGAAAATTCAAGTAGGGTTTTAAAAACTGAAAAGCATTTTTTACAAGTTGTGGTTATTGGTTTTTGATAAAAAGAAATTTTTCGGTGCGAGAATGTTGATTGAAAAAGATGTAAAAAGAGCGTATTTAGGGATATTCGCTTAACTTGGCATAAATCTGCAAATAACGGATATATTAAGAATGTTGACTATTTGTCTTTAACCTCAAAGTATCCCAAAGAAAAAACGCTGAAAATTTTAAAGTGCTACGATTTTTTTTTCATTGTCTTCGGAATGATTGAATTTGTCGTTTTTGCTAAAAATCAATATGAAGTTGAATTCTTCATTTTTTATTTATTTTCCGAGGTTGAAAATGTTTTTTTAGCATAATCCATATTTTTTTATTAAAAAAATTAATGTAATAAAATGAAAAAAAACCATCAATACTGACTTTTTTGCTTTGAACGACGATAACTCAGCGAAAAATCATCGTATAAAGCTTTTAGATAGCTCAAATTAAAGAAAATAAAATATTCTAAAAAAGTTTTATGATGAAATCACCGAAAAACAATTATCGAAGCCCGTAGACCCTTTGAGAAGCAAGTAAAAATTGGGAAAAAACTTTTCCAATGGTTTTCTTATGATTACTCAAAAACCGCTGATGGTAAAAAATTTTCAATTCAATATTTTAAAACTAGAAACTTGGAGCTTCAATTTGCTCTTTTTTTAAATTACTGTGGGACTATTTTTCTCATGTTACAGGTCTATGAAAATCACCTAAAAATTTAGAATTTCTTTACATCCCTTAACCTTTGTGCCTAGTGTAATATGTATGTAAACACGTATAAATTTAGATGCCTTGTATGTTTGTGACTTTACCGAAAGGATTTCAGTAATATATTTTTCATTGTAAAATAACTGTCTCTTAAAATTATTTAGTAAGAATAACAAATATGAAGCAAATATAAAATGAATTTAATTAAAAATTATCGAGACTGGTTGTAAAAAGAGCCAAACGTAATATTTCTTAGAATGACAATTTTAGTGTAATATATCATCTCATTGAAACGTGTATGTATAAAGGTGACCTGTCTTTGAAGGACATGTTGCTTTACTGTCGACTCTGGTGCGGGTAGTAGTGCAAGTCTACATCACAGTAAACTATATATTATTTCGGCATCGTAAAACATAATATACTTGATGTAGATACAAGAGATATAATTTAAAATTCAACCATCCAACTCTTCGAATATACTTTATAGCGTTATATTAGATATGGAAACCGTTAACAATATGTGAGTCCTATTATGAACACTCTATATAAGAACAAACGAAGTCGTTGCACTTATCGAGATGGCTCTCTCATTTGTTTTCATTGTCGAGTACGTCTAATTGAAATAGCAGCACATGTCTTGACGTTAAACGAGATGCATTGTTGCCCTTTTTTCCCGCATCTGGCTCTTTAGTGACTATTAAAAAGTGACGAAACGCATAAACGGCTTGTTATATCTCGCGAGACATTAAATCCTTGTAATACTTACAACATAACAATAACCATTATTCTCGACTGTATAAGCAATTTATATTAAAAATGATGAACACAAAGCGACGACGCGCTCTTTCGAATTATAAGTAGGTAAATATTTATGCGCTTACGTATACTATTTCGTTTAATGCTGGAAATAAGCTTATTATATTATATTATACATATATAAAAAAATATTGATTATTAACGCCTCATAAGAACATGATTATATCGTTTATTGAAAAAGAGTGTTAAGTTTGGTTTGCTTACTGCCATTTTATCGGTTCATATCTAAAAATATTAAACGCACGATTGACCTCCTTCATCTAAACTCTGAGGCTGCGGATGGAAAGGTTACACATAGAGACGAGGACAAACACAGCCATGCCCAGGGGACGAATCAAAGATAAAATGACACCCCCAATACTGGGCCAATTCCGTGAATGTAAAGGGTCTTTCAATAAGGACGCCTGATTTTAAAATGTAAATAAAATGTGGCATGTGCTATGTGGCACGTAGCGCCGGGCTGTTGGAACTACATGTCGTCGGTATCCATATCATCCAGTTTAGGCCACAAGAAGTTGCTTATCGTCGATCTGTAGCGCTCGCCATTGACGGTTATGGCAACGCCAGCTTCGTTTTGGAAGAAGCACGGACCGATGATTCCGCCAGATCAAAATCCGCACCAAACAGTGACTTTCTCGGGATGCATTTGGTGCTGGCGTATCTCGTGTGGATTGGTATCGTACCAAATCCGACAATTTTGCTTGTTCACATATCTATTCATCCAAAAATGGGCCTCGTCGCTAAAGATGATGAATCAATCAACGAACACAAGGCGTTGTCTATAGTCGTTTACCTTAAAATCCTGGGTAAGATGGATTCTATACGGATGCAGACCCAAGTCCTGACGCAAAATTCGGCAAGAAGTCACAGAAAGGCCAAGTTCTTGTGGACGACGAGAAATTGACTGGCTCGGATTTTCCCGGACGCTTTCACGCACAGCAGCGATGTTTTCAGTAGACCTTGCGTTTCGGTCACATACGAGTGTTGGCTGATTATTTATCAAACCGGTTGACTCGAATTTGGCCACCAAACGTCGAATAGTCGACTCGGCGGGGCGGTTGTGACGAGGATAAAAATCACGTAATGGACGTTTCTCGAACGGAGCACTGATTTTAAAAATAGAATTTGATGATTTGTACACATTGCTCAACGCCATAACCTTCCATGGTGATTTGGCCATAACCTTCCATGGTGATTTGCCATATACTACAATTCACAATTCAATAAATTTGACAGATGTGGCTTTAACAATATGCTATAACCTAATCCATTTCGAGTGTCCCTATTGAAAAACCCTATATTTCCGTGATTAAATCAGTGGTGTGGATTGGAAAGATTTTTCTTTTTAATCATCGAACTTACATTATTACATTCATCCGCCTGTCTATGTTTTATGATTCATATACACATTGATATGATATGGTATACACATCACATTCTCTAGCTATTACAGCATTGCAAAGACTAAATGTAGATATTTGTTGTATTGTTTAAGTGACTGCCTGTTTAAATGAAATAAAGTCTTTGAGCTTTTCTTAAAGCTTTCTGCTCTACTAAATCGGAATTCACTAGGTTATGAAGGAAAATTCTATATAATTTTTCTCACACGAAGTGAAAATCAACTGAACGCTTTACAGCCAGCGACAAACATGAAAGCTTCTATCGACGTTTGTCAAAACGCAGTTAAAGAAATAATCAAGTCATAATCGCGGTCGGCCAAGTCCGTTCCCATACCCGCACTTGTTTTACTCGTATTATGTATAACTTTTCTGAAAGCGATTTGCACGGTCGATTCTCCGCGGAAAAGCTTGAATTTAGCTCGCTAATTAATGCCGCATTCTGTTCGGTCCCGCGCGAAAGTTTCCCATTCAAAATACCGGCTTTTTTTTTTCTAAAACTGTATATTAATAAAATAACTAGAATTCCGTCGAGTGAACATATTAAATTCGTAAAAAGGCTTAAGCGGAACGCCCGACAATCGAAAAAAGAAGGCGGCTTGAGAACCCGTGAAAATTCGTTTGTTCCGCCGTGAAATATGGACGCAACTCGTGTTTAATTAGTGAGAGGACTTATGTAGTAGGCTCGGCGATGAAAAACAAACGAAAGAAATGAAATCGCGTTTGTTTTAACATTTCCAATTCTGCTCCGGTTGAAAGGATCGCTGTTCGCCGACAAGCCAAACCTGCGGAGTGCTGTTTTTCGGACCGGCGGGAATGTCTGAAATTCATTATGGAGTAATTTTTGACAAATTTGACGAAGAACAGTGGCGCAAGAAAATTTATTTTAATAACGAACTTTCCGCGTAACTCAAAGGAAGATAAATGTTCACCGTTTTAGACAAATATACAGGGTCTTTCAATAAGGACGCTCGATTTTTAAACGTAAATAAAACATGATGTGTGTGGGATATCCACTCAATTTTTCTTTTATTTGAAAGAATGTTTTATGGCATGAAGTATGGAATATAATGTAGTTCAAATGTCCGCCGCGGCTTTGCCTGATGGCAGGTATTCGGGAGATTCAATTTTTCGATGACTTTATCGCATACATATGGCTAAAATTATTGCATGACGTTCGTTATGTTGACTTTGACGACGTTAATTGTTTGCTGTTTGTTCGCATAGACCTGCTATTTAAAATAGCCCCAAAGAAGAAGCCTAAAGGCGTTATATGGCATGATCTCGGTGGCCAGTTCATGTCGCCGCTCCGCGAGATAACCATGCCCTTAAATTGCTCGTGCAGAATGTTCATCGCAGCATGCGCTGTGTAGCATATAGCGATCACATGTCGTCGGTATCCATATCATCCAGTCTAAGCCACAAAATGTTACTTATAATCGATCTGTAACGCTCGCCGTTGACGGTTATGTCAATGCCAGTTTCGTTTTGGAAGAAGTACGGACCGGTGATTCCGACTAAAGCCCACACCCAACAGTGACTTTCTAGGGATGCATTTGGTGCTGGCGTATCTCGTGTGGATTGGTATCGTCTCAAATCCGACAATTTTGCTTGTTCACATATCAATTCATCCAAAAATGGGCCTTTTCGCTAAATATGATTTTTTTGGCGAAATTTTCCAATTGCTCCAGAGCCAAATTAGCGAACACATGGCACGGCGTTGTCTATGGTCGTTTACCTTAAGTTCCTGGGTCAGTTGGATTTTATACGGGTGTAAACCCAAGTCCCGACGCAAAATTCGCCAAATTGAAGTCGCAGAAAGGCCAAGTTCTTGCGAACGACGAGAAATTGACTGCCTCGGGTTTTCCCGTACACGCTCGCGGAATGTTTCTCAAACGGAGCACTGATTTTAAAAATAGAATTGTATGATCTGGACACGTTGTTGAACGCTATAACCTTCCATGGTGATTTGCCATGCACTACTGAACAATTCGTAACAAATTTGACAGATGTTGCTTTAACAAAATGGCTGCTATAACCTAACAAATTTCGAGAGTCCCTATTGAAAGACCCTATATTACAGTCCTATCTTAGATAGTACACAAATGGTGCGCAATTAAAATCCTACAGTTGCAACTGAGACACTCTATAGTTTCAAAACCACAAGCGAATTATGTACCTGTTAATTGAAAATTCGAAACATTCTAGAAGATTTTATATACGTGTCATATACATACATGTATTTTTCACACTTATTTGATAATTGCTATTAAGTTCTTCAGAAAACAATCTTATTATGAAAAACATTCGCAGTATTTGATTTACGTTGTAATTGGAAATATTTTGTTATGTTTATTTTAAATGATCTTATTTAGATTTTAACGTATCTTTTTATTTTGTTGCAGGTACGATATTGCCGGTGAATGGACTGCTAATCGCTCAAGTAAGATAACACCTAACGATAAGAGATTATTTATTGTTTTTATCTGCGTTATACAGATAACCTGCGATTTTCTAAAGCCGAGTACTCATATGCGCTCCGTATCTGTATCTGTATCGTATATTGTAACGAATACTGTAACATATTTTTGTAGTGAATTACGTCTTGCGTTCCAGGTACAGTTGCGTTCCATGTACAAAATATGTTACAGTATCCGTTACAATACACGATACAGATACAGATACGGAGAGCATGTGAGTACTCGGCTTAAGAAATTATGCTTTCCTCTGGGTTGGATCAGTTTTTTTCCTTCTACTGGACGTCCGTCGACCGTGAACATTCCTCAATAATACCTTCCGCCCGTATCTCGTATAAACGAACGCTAATTTCTAGTACATATTAATAACATAGGCGAAGTAAGAGTATCTGTCCGTGTCGAGGGAATAAAAAACGCTCGCTCGCTTGCTCGCGCTTTTACATCGCAACGTAAATACGGCATTAAAACCGTTTCTAATTTAAATATCAAATAAGTAGAAACGTTTCGCCCCTTTAAATCTAACAATATCATTTTCTTCGGGAGCCTCGCTGTGTCGCTGCACCTGCAAAACGGAGCGGGGCAGGCGGCGTGGCGGCGCGGGGACGAGAAAAGAGAACAACGGCGTTTCTTCTGCTTTTGTTTTACTCCGTCGACCGTAAAATAATATGCTTGTCTGCCGTCGTGTTTTTGTTTTTTTCCAGTTGCATCTCGCAGCGTTTGGATGTCTGATTATTTTGTTTGCACAGGAATTGGGCACACGAGAATGGAAGCTTATTAATAAAGCAGCCTAATTCAAGTAATCGCTCAAAGACGTGGAGTCAGTTTTAGGACGATGAGAATTACAAATTCACTGTCTGGTAACTTAAACGTAAACTAAGGAAACGTTCAGAGAAACTCAATAAAACAAAAAACGTAAAAGTAACCAGAATGTATACACTTAGGTAGTAAAAGGAAATTAATTTGAGAGATTATTAAAGCGTCTATTCCTGCGAGCCTGAACAGAGACGGACTAACAATCGATACGCAGCCAATGCCCATTTTTATAGCAACGACATTGCCACCGCATGTTACACAGATGCCTGTCACGAGTTTGTTTTCATCTCATCGTTGTTTTCATTGTTTACGCGACTTTGCGGATCACGTCGTGTGTTTGAATTTCCGTGTTTTTATATGTGGGGTAACATGAAAATTAATTTACCACGAGACAAAAAAATTACCACGCCTGAATTACTGCAAATCTGGATTGATGTGGAGTGACTCGGAGTTGTTTGTGGACATGTGTCTTAGAGGAAATTATCTATTTTGTGATGTGTGTGTGTGAAGGAATTATCAATTCGTTTAAAAAAAGTAATGTAACAAGATATACTAGGCACAAAAATTACGGGGTGTAAAAAAATCCAAAACTTTTAGGTGATTTTTAAGGGGCTGTAAATTGAAGAAAAATAGCCGCAGAGGAATTTTAAAATAAAAAAATTGAAGCTTCAAGTTTCTAGTTTTCAGATCTTGATTTTTCAAGATTTGAAGATTTTTTACCATCAACAGTTTTTGAGTAATCATAAAAAAACCATCAGAAAAAAAATTCCAAATTTTTACTGGCCTTTCAAGAGGTCCACGAACTTCAATAATTTTTTTTTCAGTTATTTCATCATAAAGGTTTTAGATAATTTCATCCTCTTTAATTTGAGTGATCTAAAAGCCTTGTACGATGATTTTTCGCTGAATTAGCGTCGTTCAAAACAAAAAAGTCAGTTTTGACTTTGGTAATTAATTACTCGGGAAATAATGATCGTACAGAAAATGCAAGTAGGGTTTTAAAAACTACAAAGTATTCTTTACAAGTTGTAGTTATTGGTTTTTGATAAAAAAAATTTCAGTGCGACAAGAATGTTGATTGAAGGAGAGGTAAGAAATTGCGTATTTAGGGATATTCGCTTAACCTGGCATAACTTTGCAATTAATCGATAGGCTAAGGATATTGACTGTTTCTTTTCAACCTCAATGTACCCCAAAGAAACCCTGAACATGTCAAAGCGTTGCGATTTTTTGTTCATTGTGTTCGGAACGATTGAATGTGTCATTTTTGTTAAAAATCAATTTTAGGATGACTTTTTTTTTTCTTCATTTTTTGAGTTTGTTGAAAATGTTTTTATAACCCATTTTTTTATCAAGAAATGTTAATTGTTGTAAGAAAAACAATCTGTACGATCACGTACCTACCTAATGTACCTCTGGATTTAGGGCAAATCCGAAGGTAATATGTACTTTTTCATCTTTTCTAAGTCCACATGATTTTTTCTCGAGAAAACGTATTTTTGCTGAAGAAAGTCGCCGGACATAGTAAGGCAATTAGTAATGCATAGGTAGAAAATACGAAAGTCACAAAAGCGACGCAAATTATATTGAATATAACGACCTCCTAAACACGAAATCAATCTCTCAGAAACTGCCAGCTTTTTCATAAAAGGGATTCAAAGTGATCTAGAAACTGTATCAAAATAACAACTTAGAATTTCATACCTATCTAGAGTATCTTTGGCTTTAGGACAAATAGAAATTTCTTTTCCCGTTTTTCTGTTTGTTGCTGTATTCATTAATATTTAATATTGTATATATGCATTTTCCGTGAACTATCACTGTGTAGTCGTATGGCGACCTAAGTTCGACTCTGTTGCGGCTCACCGGGATAGACGGTTTAGATATTATTCTTCGGAACCATTCTACAATTCCTTGGAGCACGTCTCCTAGTCTGGTGTGGTAGAAAACACTTTAAATGCGGCCATAGAAGAATATCTAAGGGAGAAAGATCGGGTGATATTATAGGCTATTCGGTAGTATATCTATCATCCAGGTTATCACAGAACAGTAGAACTGGACAGAGATTAGAATAATTAATATTAAAGTTTTGTAACCTTATACGAGGGGCACTATGTATACTGACGTTTCCAATGGAAAGTTTGACATATTTGACCATAACCTTCTTCAGAATATTTTAACAATATCATTTAAGCGCGATTTGTGTTGTTTACAGTGATTTGAAAATTGTATCTCGCGAAAGAGAACAATCTAAATCGGAGTAAAAACTTGAGATCTCGAAACTAGCAAGTGATGGCGTTTGGTACGTTCTACTGCGGTGGAACGTAGCAGCATCTACTAGATGTGAGCTTCATCTGTCAAAGGTATACTCGTTTACACTGCACTGACGAGACCCAAGATAAGGTCGAAACCGGTCTGCAGTTAACGACATCCTGAGATAGGTGACATTTTGTATCTTCCTTGTGGTTTTGGAACAATTTGAATCACTGTATTTTAGTGCTAACTCTATTAGATAAAATACGGCAAATTTTGTCATGTAATTCAGCGCTCGACGTTCGGCATATAGCCAGGAGAATAGCTGTTTTGACCTAATTTGTTTAATCTTCATTATATAAGGCATTTGCAGATGAGTTGGTGTATAATCTTATTTCTGTAGTTTAGTTAATATTATGTACAAATCCTTCATATTGAGGCACATGTTGCACTCGCCTTCCTATTCAGAAAATTATGTTTATTCCGTTCTCTAGAATTTTGTCTTTCAATTAAATGAAGACAATTTTATACAAGCAGAGGTAGTTGTATGGCTTAAAATAAAACGTACTATATATTCAGAAATTAGCGATTCGCTTTTAGCGTATGCTAATTCCAAATATTTGCATACAACAATTGTACTGGGCTTGACTAACGCTCCGGAAAAAATACCATCAAAGAAAACCAGTTCATTTAACCGTTGTTTTTTTATTGTTGGTACATCCAACCAGCATAAATTGCACCTCTTAAAATAATTCCAAATGATTGTTTTTTTCATACTTCGAGGCTAGTATACCGCGCTGTTAGCGACCCTGCAGACGACAATAGAAAAGGTGACAACAGAAAAATGAAAATGGTTTGTAGATGACAGTCGTTATATATTGACGCCATATCTTTGACAAAACATAAATGGCGCGCAATTCAAATTCTATAGTTCCAACTGAGACACTCTATATCAATTGAAATTTTGGATTGTTTTCTACATTTATCCAAAAGTGTGATAAAACCCTTCTTACCCTTACTGTTTTACCCTTCAACCTTTCTGCTTAACCTTCTACATAGATATGTTTCAAAATCTTATGAGCTTTGCCTTATCTTCATATGCGCAGAAACATAATTACGGCCGGTGTCTCGATTCTACGCCCTAAAAACATTGGCCATGTTGTCACCACAATTTATCTCGAGCTCTCGTTATCCAATTATGTTTTATTTTCTATTGAGTTATTTGTTGCATTTTAAATACATTTTAAAGATTTTACATTACAACAGTGTTATATAATCGTCACAACTAAAACATGTAAGTGAATTATTTTGTGAAATTTATGTATATGTATAGTATAAGTGCTTCATTATTATTGTCTTAAAATCAGGCCCGTATTAATAGCAAATATTTTATTCTATTTTAATTTTGTAATAGGTCTAATAACAAGAAAGTGTTGCACAGTCAAGGGTGGCAGATAGTTTACAACGTTTATGAATTTATGAAAAAAGAAAAGGAAGATAAAAATCCTGTTAAGGTAGACCAGGTGCAGGTCCGGGTAGCCGAAGCTACCGGTGTTTCGTTAAGTACGGTCAAAAGAATAATAGGTGAACATAAAGCTAGCCCATCCGGTGATGTTTCGTCGCTTAGGAAGAAAATAAATAAGCCCTAGATGGTCGAGGGCCGAGCCAATGTTTTCACAATAGACTTACATAGTAGAATAATGGGGATAGCCCCGCCTTTCGCGCATTTCGCGGCTCATAAAGTTTTGAATCATCCCTACCTTTGAATTCCCTTACGGACGTTTAGAAAATGTATTTAAAAAGTGAAGTTTTCGATGTGCTTAAAAATAATTTACTTGGTCCGGTCCTGGAATTTTTTAGTCTTTGAATTTGAACTCTGTAAAGGCCTTTTACCAAATGTACTGCTCACCAAATTTTATTAAATTCCTGCAATCTACTTACAGTATACACGCATTGAAAGTTTTCGCCAGAATTAAGATATCATTCTGTTCGTAAACATTTTGTAGGTACTGATGGCTACTCCTGATTCACCCAATGAGGCCCTATCTACGCCCGGAATTTGTCATGAATCACCCAATATAAGTATAGTTTATTTCATCGCTATTTGCCAAATAAAAAATCTCAAAACATACCGTGGCTTGTTTTTATGGCTAGGCTCACGTAGACTGTTTGTCTGTCAAGATAAGAGAGTTTATTATTTGTCAAATAGGGATGAAATGAATAGTAACAATGTTCTGTATTCGTTGTTGTATTTAAAAAATTTACCAATGTTTTATGGGCGAACGTGGAAATTTGTCCGCAACACCCTGTATAGCAAGCCAGCAACTAAGTTTACTCTGATCTTTTTTCTTGTATCCATATATGTATATTTGTATTTAGCACACATTCTCGCGCGCTACTTCTAATAACCCGCCGACTTGCTGTTACCGTTTTTTTGTGTAACGTTGGATTTTTATCGATTATCGTTAACACCGTTTTGCACACAAGAACTTATAGGCGGTGCCTGCCTGATTATGCAACGTCAAAAACTGACATTCAAATCTTGTTACGGTTAAATACATAAACAGCTTTGACCTACATTACGGCAAATTTTGAAATTATTGAAAGCCAAGTGTTAAGGAAATATCTATGTGTAATACTATAATTGTGGGTATACGCAACGAAGCGTTAGCTAAATAACGCATATGTTATACGAGGTAATCAGAAAGCATCTCACTAATTGTTTGCATTCGTTCGCTGTTCGAGAAATGTTTTAAAAGCATAGGCACACAGAAAATCACTTCCTTCTTCTAAAGCCTCAAGATACAGAGGGGGTTACACATAGAGACGAGAGAAAATACACCCATAAATGTAATCAACTTGACACAAGCATACAACGACAGCTTCAATACTGAACCCAGTCGTCACCCCAGATCACATTGCAAATGACATTGTCTTAACTACCTTCATCATTAGGTCATCAGTCCTAAGACTGGTTGGACGCTAACCTCCAGCTTCTCCTATCTTGTGCTAACCTACGCATTTCGCTAATTGTGCTACAACCTACATCCCTTACTATTTGTGAGCAGTAGTCTAATCTAGGCCTACCTCTGCCTTTCTTCACTCCTATTTCTGCCTCCAAAACATCGCGGACTATTCCCCCATGTCTCAGCAAGTGGCCTACCATTCTATCTCTTCTCTTCTTTATGTTTTTCCACATACTTCTTTTCTCGCCGACTTTCTCCAATACTTCTTCGTTTCTAACCCTATCAGTCCACGGTATTTTCATCATTCTTCGGTAACACCACATCTCAAAAGCTTCTAATTTCTTCCTACTTGCTTCCCCTACCGTCCAGGTTTCGCAGCCGTATAGTGCCGTGCTCCATACATATGTTTTAAAAAATCTCTTCCTTGTTTCTAAGTTTATTACCCCCGAGCATAAAAGTGCTTTCTTTTTGTTAAAAGCTACGCGACCCTGCGCTATTCTTTGTTTTATGTCTTTATCGCTTCTTCCATCCCAATTTATTTTACTTCCTAAATAAGTGAAGTCTTTAACTTCCTCCAATCTTTCATTATTAATTTGTACTTTCGTTTTTTCTCTGCTCTCGCGCCCCCTGCACACTAAGACTTTAGTTTTGTTTTTATTCACCCTCATTCCGTATTCCTCTGTCAACACTGCCTCCATTTCGTTCAATGCTGATTCTAATTCCTCCTTACTAGATGCTAATACTGCTATATCATCCGCGAATCTCAGCATTTTTAATTTCTGTCCCTGTACTTTAATCCCGAAATCCACTCTATCTTTTACCACATTAATCGCCTCTTCGATGTACAGATTAAAAATTGGTGGTGATAGCGTACATCCTTGTCTTACTCCTTTCCTAATACCTACTTCCCTTTTTTCCCCTTCTACTTCTATAACAGCAGTTTGCTCTTTGTATAGATTGTGTACTACTCTCCTATCTCTATACTTCATTCCTGCGCTCTTTAGTATCTCGAACATTTTTTCCCATCTTACGTTATCAAAAGCTTTTTCTAAATCTACAAATCCTATATAAGCATTCTTTCCTTTTTCTATTGTTTTCTCTAACATTACTCTTAGCGCCAGAATAGCTTCGCGAGTTCCCCTATTTCGCCTAAACCCGAATTGGTCTTCTCTTAGTATTTCCTCCGCTCTATTTTCCATCCTCTTCTGCACTATTCTAGTTAAGATTTTTGACGCATGGGAAGTAAGGCTAATCGTTCTAAAGTTCTCGCATTTGTCGGCTCCTCTCTTTCGGTATAGTAACGATAATGTTCCTCTTATAAACCTCCGGCATCTCGCCCGTTTCATATATGTATTTTACCAGTTCAAACATCCTATTTACTACTTTCTGTCCCGCACATTTCAAAATTTCCGCCTGTATTTTATCTACACCCGGCGCTCTATTATTCTTTAGCCCCCTTAGTGCTATTTCAAATTCCTCTCTCAATATAGGTTTTCCTACATCTTCCCTATCGATGCTAGATTCTTCCTCTAATATCTCTCCTAATTCCTGATCCTCGTATAAATTTCCTAAGTACTGCTTCCATCTATCCGCTTTCTCCTCTCTTCCGATCAGTATGTCCCCCGATTGACTCCTAACGTTTCTACTTATTGTTCCTATATCCCTGAAGTTCCTCTTAATTATTTTGTAAGCCTCATCGGTCTTACCTACTTGCAACTTATCTTCTACTTCTTTGCATTTATCCTCTATCCATTGTTGTTTCGCTTTTCTACATTTTCTAATGATTTCCCACTTTATTGACTTATAAGTTTTCAGTCCTTCTTCGTCTCGTCTGTTTTTGTAGCCTCGTCTCTTTTGCATTAAGTTTAAGATTTCGTCCGTTATCCAGGGCTTCCTAGCTTCCCTTTTATCGTGTCCTAAAACGTCCGTAGCCGCGGACGCTAGACTATTCTTGATACCTTCCCACTCAGTTTCTGCGTTCTTGATTTCGTCCTTACTCGTATTATTTATTAATTGATCTGTTTTCTCCTGGAACTTATCTTTCATATTCTGATCCCTCAATATGTCTACATTTATACGTTTCTTATCCTTCCGGGTTTTCAGATTTTTGAACTTTAATCTAGCTTTCATGACTACCAAGTTGTGGTCGCTGTCTACATCTGCTCCTGGATAACTCTTACAGTCTTTTACTTGATTTCTAAATCTCTTCCTAATCAGAATGTAGTCTATCTGATACCTGTCTATCCCTCCTGGCATTTTCCATGTGTACCGCCTCCTAACGTGATTCTTGAACAATGTGTTCGCGACTACCATCTTGTGCTTCTCACAGAATTCTATCAGTCTGCTACCTCTCTCGTTTCTGTTTCCTAATCCATAAGGACCTACAAATTCTCCTTCTTTCCCCTCACCTACGACTGCGTTAAAATCTGCTACTATTATTAAATTTTCATTACTCTCTCGCTGTATTGTAGGTAGCTATCTACACACTGTCCTGCGTTCTTCCGCATAACGATCCCTACTCCCGCGTTTCCATTTACCGATCCTGTGTGTATTACCCTATAGTCACCGCTCCAAAAATCTCCTACTTCCGGCCAGCGCATCTCACTTATACCTACTATATCTAATCCTAACCTATCCATTTCTATCTTCATATTTTCTAGCTTCCCTGCCTGTCTCATGGTTCTGACATTCCACGCTCCGACTCGTGAAATACTACACTTACTATTATTGCACTCGATCACGTCTCCCGGAACAGTCCTCACCCGGAGATCCGAACGGAGGACTATTTTACCTCCAGAGTTTTTTGCCCCAGTAGACGCCATCATTAATTTAGGATAAGCTTTCTGCTAGCTGTTCTGAGGATTATAATGTGGTGGTTTCCTCTTGCGTTCCACATCGCAGTCGTGTGTGTCATAGCACCATACCAACCCCCACGGTTTCTGCCACTATGACTACTGAAAGAGCTGCTGCCCTCCTTCAGGGACTTGTCTTAGTCTGGTTTTTCAATAAGGACCCTCCCACTATGGTTAAACCTATGGTACGGCTCCTTAAATCATTAAAACGCGCAAGCCGACCCACCCGCTCTAGTTTGCACTAGAACTTCGTCAAGGTGCAAGTCCTATCGGATCAGTAACTACCTTGATAGGAAAATATAATAGGTCGCCCAGTCATATAATGGATGTGGGGCAGTGCTGCACTTTTAATAGCTCCGCGTCGGACAACTGATTTGAATGCCCACCGTATTATCAAACATCCGTCAAAAGTATTTACTTTAATTAACTTCTAAATTAGATTGGGATTATGTCAAAATGGGTTGAAAATGTTCATTAATGACAATCGGGATCGGATGCAATTGTCACCGGAATTGAATAAGTAGATGAAAGTTTTGTGGCTGGCGGTAAAGAATGTAAAACATGTGCATTGTAGTTGTCGACAATGCACTATCAGCACAATAATTATCCTGATCTCGCATGTAGTCTACGAATTCAGCTGTAATAGAGATTGCAAAATTACAGGTATAATTAAGATGTGTTCTTAAAAGACGTTTTATTCTTGTACAAATGAACTGTCTTGCGTTTGTTTTAGTTCTCAATAATATTCCAACTGTGTAATAGTTTTTAATATTGCTGGTGAGCTATTTTTGTTCTGCGTGTAGCATTTGATATAGGGAACTTATATAGTGTACGTTGACGTATTTTTATATAAAATAAGAAGCTGTAGTTATCAAACAAATAGAAATGTATTTATGAAGTGTAGTCCTCGTAATATTTTAAAACATTTTATTTAAAACATTATCTAATAGATTCTAAAGATTATGTCGAATATTGATTGATAATTGTAGCCTTTAATAAGGTTCTGTCAGATTTGTGATTTATTTACCAATTACTAAGAAAACGGTATTGATTTATTGTGTATCTATGGATTATTGTGCGCATCTTTATATTTAAACTCTGTTTCAGTAGTTACAATGGAGTCGCTGGCAACGAAATCTTACTACTTTTGCTACGTCAACTGTTGATTACAATTGTTCTTGTTGAAAATGAACGAACATGATATCTACGTACGTTCATATACATCTCACTTTGGAACGCCCCGTATATAGTCACGTTCAAGATTATTATTTCTTGTTTACAATTATTGGCCTCCAGCTAGCGAGCACGACCAATAAGTTATTGATAATCTTATCCGAAGTTGTCGTCGCTCTCTGGAGCGACTCTATTAAAAATCGATTATGCAAGGCACGCTTGACTGACTTTCAATATTTAATGAACAATTGCAAGGGGATTGCCAATTTGTGAGTGCCAGTTTTACTGTTTACGTCGGTGGTATCACAATGTGTCGGTTATCGACTTTTTTTTATTATAATTGGAAATTTATGTAGGTTACGCTGCTTGTTTTGCGTTTTGTCAACACTATTGCACGTTTTCTATTGGATTCCAAATGCTGTAGGTATCTTGTAATATACACAAGACACAAAAATTAAGGGGTATAAAAAATCCAAAATTTATAGGTGATTTTCAAAGGGCTGTAACTTGGAGAAAAATAGTCGCAGAGTCGCTCTTTGAAAATCACCCAAATTTAGGATATTTTTTACATCCCTTAATTTTTGTGTCTAGTGTATGTACCATCGAGAAGGAAAGTAATGAGCGTTGAAATCTAGGCAATAATACTTTAATGAACGATGATTTGCGAAATTTAACATTTTCATTACAAAACGAGTAGATTTCAATGACTTGCATACAATTGCGTTGCACTGATAGAACCTGGCAATATCTTTCAGCAGCTTCGAGAACTACAAAGCATAAATACGACCGTTTTGAATCGAGTTACGGCCGGACGAAACAAGCTCCATCGAAAAAGAAATTCTGTTACTTCCAGACGATTTAAACTTGTAAATCAACATAACGTCGCGGTCAAATGATACATTCCGTCGAGAAGGATACAGGAACGTGGAGTGCTTAAGGCTACTAGCCCATCTGTTCTACTTTCACTGTGAGACGCGATTTGACTCAATGTATGCACTCGAGAGAAAGAGAGAGACTGCGACAGGGAAGTGGCATATTCAGTAACCTTTTGTTTTTCTTGCCGAGTCATACTAGATTGGATTACGAGTACGTGAGGTTGTTGACTGGTAGATTATTGTATTTAAAATCTCATCCCAAGTGTACAAGTACTTATTATTTTACAAGACGCCGTATTATTTCATTACGTCTTTAATTGTATCGCGTGCCCTCTTGGTTAACGGCGCTGAGGAACACGTGATCATATTGTAGTGCCTCAGGGTTCAATTCTAGGCCCTATATTTCTTTAGTCGTTTTTCATTGGCAAACAACTACGATATTACGCATTCGGGAGTCGTAGTACTAGGAGAAGACTAAGCTCTTATCCAGCCAATTATTTTCTTGAGTTGCCGTATTTTAAACACTAAAAATTGTCGTTACACTGATCTAGTTCGGCCTTCTACTAATCTATTATTTGTGTACAGGCGTGTCGTAAAGTCGCGCAGCAGAATCACCCTTTTATTCCCTTCGGTCGCCCGCCCGTTAAGTTTCCCTCCTTACCCTGTCTCGTGGTCCAGCGAGAATCAGCTAACTAACACGTGGCGCATGCTATCGTAAGAGTATCCCCCATATATTAAAGAAGGTCGCCGTTCAACAGCTACATGACGGCATGCCCTTTGTAAGCGTAAGATAAAAGTACCGCCGGAGAGTGAACCTTCTAGTTGTAATTTCTATTCGGTGCCCGGGCATTTGCGGGTAATCCCAGCTTAAATATGTCTCCGCGACTCTCGTTCGTGGACCCCGTCCGCAGTTGTCGCGTCACAATTTAAATAAAAACAAACGAATGTTTGCGCAGCGACCTCTCGAATTAGATCCGGCCCCCGGATTACTCCAGTTTAATTTCTGTTCGAGCGTCGGCTGCGCGCCGTTAGCAAAAACTTGGCCCGAGTCCTAGAGAGGCGAAGATTTGCATAAAATTATTAAATCCACTCACTTTGCCGGCTTGATGTCCGCATTTAAAACGTGTCAACCCCGATTTAATTCAGTTGTGGCCGCTTTTTCTGGCCCGTTTGCAATCCGGGACTGCGACCGAGGATCAGGGAAAACTTACAAGTGCACTAATTTCAGTTACATTGTTAACAGATCTGGTTCGTCGAGGTTGTATTTTTAACGTTATTATGACCGCATTTACGTTCCATTACAGTCTTATATCTTGATCACTGCCGCCAGAAGACGAGCCTGCATCGTATGGTCTTCTCTAGCATCTAATTGACAAGGAAACTATGGTTTAACATCCTATCCGAGGGATGGTATGTCATCCACACAAACTTCATCTAAGTTTTTGTAGCTCTACGACTCTTCTTACATAAGAATCACCAGAAGAGATAGGCAAATCGGTGGGTCGCCTATCCAAATATCGATGATCTGTGGGCCAAATCACCCTATGGCGCCGTTTGTATCTTTCGATATTCGATTGCTGTTATTTTAACGTCAAATATAGACGTATTAAATACTTCTAAGAACCTAATTACATTTCTTATCGTTTTTTTGACGTCTTTTGTATAGTAAATTGAACAAACTAATTTATTGACGTTATTTTGACGTCTTATTAACACATTTGCATTTGCACATCCCTTTACGCCATTTTATAACGTTTTTGTTACACATCTAGAACGTCATTTCTGTGATAATTTTAGGCCGATAATTTTGTAGCTGATAAACGTTATTTTGATGTTTCTAACAGTTTTAAGGAAATATTATATTTGAATGTTAATTAAATGGATTTTTTTTTGACGTTATTTCAATGTCAATCTATGGCCCTTTTTAAAATGGATCTACTTACGTTTTGGTAACGTTATAAAGAGTGTTAAAATCCATGTTTAAGTGGACCTGAAACTATGTGATCGGAAGTTCGTTTTGTTTAACAACGTTTCTTTAACAGCGATATATTTATATATAAATCAATATTCGTATTTTCGTACTATACTTGGCAAATCTTACTTATTTGATATTATTATGACGTCTTATTAACTACTTTTAACAAACATTGCATGTAAAGGATCCTTGAAGGTCATTTTTATGACAAACTGAAGATGTTAATACGAGCAAGGCTTGTTGCATTGGATTTAATTTTTTATTTAATTTCCTTTCGCATGCATGTACCCAGTTGATCTTATTTTGACGTCAATTTGGCGTCACACTATTTAAACATACATGGGCGAGCAGTGGCCTACATGGACGGGCGAGCACCTGTCAGCTGGCTCGCCTATAACTAGCTGCTTGTATGTCAGTGGAGTTGCGGAAGCGACACATAAATTTAGGCGAGGTTTGTGTAGAAGACATACCATCTGTCGGATAGGATGTAAAACTGTGTAGGTCTCTTGTCTGGACCTCACTCCAAGAGTGGAGGTTTGGCAAAATAGCCAAGTTGGAAGTACCTCATCTCCTTGTATCGGTATCGGAAATAGGCTGACGTTAAAAAAGGGCATTACAAATAATAAAAAAATAAATTCTAATATGTATTTTCCATTTCAGCTGAGCTCTAACTAGGCGCATTTTTTTACAAGTACTTTAGTTTTTTTTGGTTTGTATGATATTCGATGATCTTGCTTTATTTGAACTTAATAAAGAATGCTGTTTACTTCCATCGGAACGTTCAGACGCGTGTTGTGTAGGTGAAACGGCAGGCTCGCCAACCTTTGAACTTTTACTGTAGCAAAGATATGGGAATTAATAATTTACGACAAAACTTTCACACGTCTTCCATCTGCAAGGGAATTTTTAATTATAATTGCTAATTAATAGCAACTTTGTAGGAACACCTTACGTTATCTATATGGGTATATTAGGGTAAATTTACGTACATTATTACGATTCGTTATTACAGTCGTTTAATGAGACAGGTTACGAACCAAATTCGTCGAGTAAGTTTGCTTAATTAAAACGGCGAATTGTGCGTCTACGTGTTGCTGTGTAATGAAGTCATCACTTTAGTGTGTGATGTTATGAGAGATTATGTGAGAGTGAGGTGAGAAAGAGAGATTATTATTTTTTGATTGATGAAATTGACGAAACAGTTTTGATGCAAGATATTTTGCTATTCTGATCTTAACACATTATGCTGCACTACGCTGCTCCATAACCACTACGTGTATGGGCGACCTATCATGATAAACAGCATTCAATTTCAGCCTTCAATGCTTGGGTGGCCGTGGGCTCGTTGACGTAAACCTAAGACTTCAGAAAACCCCGCAGAAAAAAGTTCATTGGTGTTAAATCGCGAGATCATGGCGGCCAATTCTGGCACCAAAACGGTAGATGACATGACCAGGGAAATACTCGTGCAAGACCGTCAATGTTTCACGGGTAGTATGGCAAGTGACACCGTCCTGCTGAAACCACATGTCTTCAAGAGCAATATCATCCAATTGAGGCACAAAGAACCGGGTTGTCACGTCACGATGTTGGTCAAAATGGCACGCAATTTAAATCTTGCCCTCT
Source organism: Rosalia funebris (assembly GCA_037954035.1). Lineage (NCBI taxonomy): Eukaryota > Metazoa > Arthropoda > Insecta > Coleoptera > Cerambycidae > Rosalia > Rosalia funebris. The sequence continues at coordinate 23,881,645 of JAZFAV010000003.1, read as the reverse complement.
AAAGGTCTCTGTCCATTACACCGCACCATACTAGGACCGTAACCGTATCGAAACATGCAAACAAATATAACTTGCATCAATTTGTATTAGGTAACGTCCATTAGACCGTTACATCACTGGCCAACACCGTAGCGTGCCATGACCGGACCATTGTTGCAAATTATATTTGTTTGCATGTGTCGATACGGTTACCGTCCTGGTATGGTACGGTGTAGTGGGCAGATACCTTTATTGTAACACTCTTTAGTATGAGGAGGTGCGATTTGTGTTCAAATTGATTTGACAATTATTTTAAAATAATAGCAGAAATATACGTATAGCCGATTAATTATATTATAACCTATCTCCTTTCCTCGAGGGGTTCTCCAACTACTCCGGGGGTTGTTCTACGCACACACTTTAACACGTCATGAAAGGTTTGGACAAACTTCCAAATTTGTTTCCTTAAGTTGGCGTTACTTTCGACGAGCCCGTTACGAGTTGCGAAGGAAGGGAAATTAATGAGTGTGTTTCCCCTTAACGAGCTACGAGCTGTCGTCGAACTAAATTGATTATTACTTTTTATATCGGGAGATATTGCTAGAGCGTGCAGGTGGTTCGACGAAAGAAAAAATGGTGTTATGTGTTTCATTTAAGCCCGATCAGACATAAATAATCTGTTTATTGGTTCACTTGGGATATTATGGCGTTGCCCGTTGTGGCAATGTTATTCGACAAACAAATTATATCGCCATTAATCTATTATTTCTATCGTTAACATAATTTAATTTACTGTAGATACTCTAATATTTACGTTTTCACTCCTTCTGCATTAATTCATTGAGTTCCGGCGGGATTTCAACCAGTTGCAGGTGGTAGTGGGTCGTCGTGCGTCGCCTCGTTAACATAACGACGTCGAATACCTACTAATTGCAAAACTACTTGATAGTATAAGCGATAATACAGTGTGAAATTTGAGCATCAAAAACATTTCACCTTCATACATCCGTATAATTTTGAGATTATCGGACAATTTTTCCTGTACGTATATATTTGTTTCCACGTAATGACGTCACAGGCCGTTCTTTGCGACTCCTGTATTTTCTTCATCGTTCCTACAGTTTAACTAGCTGAATACGCTAGACACTCAGTTTAGTATTTAGCCAAAGTCAAGCACTTGCTCTCGCATATGAAGAGTCAATGGGTGACTTAGTGCCTTCTGTTATAGATATATATGCGACAGTGTCATTTATACTGCAGTTATGTCCGAGGTGTCAGAATGGACCTAATGGATAGTTTGGCATCTGTCTTTAAGTTTGTCTGTTCTCGTCTCTATGTGTAATCTTCCCGTTTGCCTAACCTAACCTGAGGTTTTAGGGAAAGACGTAGACGTTTGTGTCCATTTCTTTTTAATTAAAAATTTAAATTATATCGTACATGTTTTAGCTGTGTATGGCCTTGTGTATGAGTCCAGTTGTCTCATACTAAAGGGTCTTTCGATAAGGATGCTCAATTTTTAAATCTAAGTAAAATAAGTTATATGTGAGACGTCTACTCAATTTTTTTTGTTTGAAAGAATATTTTATGGCATCAAGTATGGAATATAACGTCGTTCAAATGTCCGTCGCGGCCTGGCTTGGTGGTACATATTCGGGAATTCCAATTTTCGATGACTTTGTCGCATAAATCTGGTTAAATTTGCTGTATGGCGTTCGTTATGTTGACTTTGAAGGCATCAATTGTCTGTGGTTTATTCGCATAGACTTGCGATTTAAGATAGCCCCAAAGAAAGAAGTCTAAAGGCATTAAATCGCACGATCTTGGTGGCCAGTTCCCGTTGCCGCTGTGCAAGATAACCATGCGCTGTGTGGCACGTACCGCCGTCCTGTTGGAACCACATGTCGTCGGTATCTATATCATCCAGTTTAGGCCACAAGAAGTTGATTATCATTGATCTGTAGCGCTCGCCTAAACGTTGACGATATGGCAATGCCAGTTTCGTTTTTGAAGAAGTGCGGACCAATGATTCCGTCAGACCAAAATCCCCACTATACGGCGACTTTCTCGAGATGCATTTGGTGCTGGTGTATCTCGTGTGGATTGGTATCGTCCCAAATCCAACCATTTTGCTTATTCACATGTGCATTCATCCAAAATAAATTCATAATGTTGTTTATGGTCGTTTACCTTAACTTCCTTGGTCAGTTGGATTTTATACGGGTACAGACCCAAGTCCTGACGCAAAATTCGCCAAGTTGGTGTCGCAGAAAGGCCAAGTTCTTGTGAACAACAGGGAATTGACTGCCTCGGGTTTTCCCGTACACTCTCACATACAGCAGCGATGTTTGCAGCAGACCTTGCGTTTCGGTGATGTATGGGTGTTGGCTGATTACTTATCAGACTGGTTGACTTGAATTTGGGCACCAAACGTCGAATACTCAACTCGGCAAGACGGTTGTGGCGAGGATAAAAATCACGTAATGCGCGGAACATTTCTCGAACGGAGCACTGATTTTGAAAATAAAATTTGTTAATTTGCACACTCTGTTGAACGCTATAACCTTCCATGGTGATTTGCCATACACTACTGAACAATTCACAATAAAGTGGACAGATGTAGCTCTAACAATATGACCGCTATAATCTAACAAATTTCGAGCGTCCCTATTGAGAGGCCCTTAGCTTATTCAGGCTCTAAACTGGTTGTGATCGCCGGGAAAATTTGTAAACGACGCACACTGTTTCGGTATATAATAGAACGAAGAACCCTTAATTACACATACGTACGTAATTATGAAGTTTCCTTCAATATGCCACGTGTTTTGTATGTGAACTACGAGTCATCGTATGTAGTATGTCTCTAGGAGTTCACAGCCGCCTTTTGTCTTGGGGAAATTTAAAATTTCATGTGCGAAATCGGGTAATTATTTACTGTCGCGAAAAGCGCCGTACTCCGCCACAATTTATCCGGTTTAACGCCAAGTTGTGCCAGATATTTATTACGGGGATGCCCCGGAGTGTGGAACACTACATTTGTCGTTGAGGTACATCAACCGTGTAGGCGCCCGGCGACGGGTAACACAGCGGCCGGGGAGGCGATTCCCAAACGAAATTAAAGACAAAAATGTGCTATTATACGAGGCATCCACATCATCGTCACGCACCTAATTTAGATCTCCGACCGCATTCAACTCTTCCGTATGAAGCGTTTCGCGATCGTTGGCGTTTTTGTTGTTCGCCCGCCTCGGCGACGGTTCCGGGGCGTCGGGACGCTGACGCTGTAGATTTTATGTAGTTTTAATTACTTCGCAGATATGTAACAGAAGTTTTCGGTCCGTCACCCCATCACACACATTTTAACGCGGGCATTGTGTTCGTGAGAGGAGCCGTGATAGATACGCTTGCCGCGACGGAAAAGGGGCTTTGTCTTTGTAGTGGAGTGAATTCGGAGTAAAGTGTCTTCCTCTTTGCGTCTGAAAATGCCTTTTTTCGCTGAAAACGCACAGTCATAGTTGAAGGTGTTGATCGAACGATAATATTTATAGTTCTTGTTAAATTATTCGCCAGGCCCTTTGGTCACAATTACATAATCCAAATTAAATCGCAACCAATGCCAAGTAATCTAGAGACTACCTGCGATAAGAGGAAACGGGTCTATGTCGGTAGTTACACACTTTTACTGTGAGACGTAACAAATGCTCGCTGACGCATACTTTATTGTAAATTAAATTCATATTATTAGACTTAAAAATGCTTATTCCGTCAATGTTCTTCGAGTGCTACGGTGAAAAAGTGGGTGAGTGGTTTTCCAGAACTGCATCTTAACGACAGGTGGTTCACTCCTGAACATTTAGAACAAATTATGTTAATATACTGGAACTCTAAAAATATGATTGATGATGTGCAATGTTTTGTGTTCATCGACATTTATTGCACCTGTTGTTTCGGATACTTCAAGATCGACAAACCATGGTTCTCTGTAGCAATGTAGTACTATAGCGATTATGTAATAGCCTTGCTATTCGGGAACTACTTGATAACCGCCTTGTGGTTTGGTAGTTCCTTTCTCCATTCCCGACTTATAATGTTACTGACAGATCGTATCGATTTAGATTAATACTCCATGGATTTGATTCGGCATTTGTCCTGGATCGGCATACCATGTACGGCACTGATGATAACTAATAAGTTCGAAGCAGTTGTCTGTCATTCGGTTTCCGTCCGGGACAGATGTTGAATCCTACCCGTGGCGGGTTTTATTTTCTGAAACCTTGTCTGATCGTGTAGAAACACGAGAAAGGCATCGCGGATCGCTTTTAGGTATGATTCAATACCTGGCGGGACTTTATCCCGAGGAGTAGTAGATTCATATAGCGATTATGTAATAACCTTGCTATTCGGGAACTACTTGATAATCGCCTTGCGGTTTGGTAGTCCCTTTCTCGATTCCCTACTTATATGTTACTGACGTAGATCGTACCGATTTAGATGAATACCCCATGGATTTGATTCGGCATTTGTCCTGGATCGGCGTACCGTGTACGGCACTGATGAGAACTAATAAGTTAGAAACAGCTGTCTGTCGTTCGGTTCCCATCCGGAACAGATGTCGAATCCTACCCGTGGCGAGTTTTCTTTTCTGAAAGTATGGAATCTTGACAGCCAAAATGGCGCGCAATTCAAATCTTGCCCTTTTATTCTAACAGCCTTTATATTGTTTGTTATATCTTTAGATATATGTATATGTTAGCGCAACGTCCTGGATCCGCCACTGTACTTTTACGTCACGTACGATGTACTCGCGGATATAAATTATAATAACACATTTATTTCACTAATAGCGTTAGTTAGACATGTAATTAATGAGAGGTTAAAATATATGGTTAAAACACAAATTAATGCTATATAAATTTTAAAAAACTATGCCTCTATCATCCTCTCCAAAAACTATTCCTCTATATTCCTTATCATAGGACAGAAATAAAATGAGATCAAAATAAAGTTCCTTTATTCGACAAAAAATCAGAACTCTTGAGGTATAACCTGTATTCAATTTCAACGTATAGTAACTATTTTTTTTTGTGTAATTCATACAAAGTACTGTTACATTATTTCAATATGTACACTATTTTAAAAGGAACTGATTAATTTTTTAAAGAGACTGTTTTTCTCGTTTTAATCGCCACTTTTTGTTCGCTATATTACGATCCCTAAAAAAACTATCAACAACCTTGTGGCACACAATCGGTTTCAAAACTGACCCGAATTCTAAACAGCTTAGTAATGAAGACCCGTTCTACTTAAACGTAATTTTTTTTAATGAATCATATCGAATTCTTGCATTAAAATAGTTTGGTTGTACAGTAATAAAAACGTAATTAACTGTATGAGAAAAATTTGGCTCGTAATTCGAGTAGTACCCGAATTTATAGGGGTCAATTACTAGAACAAATAATCATCTCATAGCCAGTGAATAATTCAGCAAGTAATTGTTGGTTTCAATAACGTTTTATGTGCAACATATGTTTACGAAGATCAGCCTTCAATGCTGTACAAGTTTTTAAAACGTGTAGTCTATCTTACAGTCTGAGGATATATATATATATATATATATATATATATATATATATATATATATATATATATATATATATATATATATATATATATATATATATATATATATATATATATATGCCGGCATATTTTATTCGAGGGAGAAATGGGGTAAAACCGGACAGGTGCTGTCCAGAGTGTCGTGTTGTTTTAACCCGTGTTTCTAACGGGCAATCGACGGGACCAAAAACCTCCAAGATGCCGCGACTAAGTCTATTAAAAAATTAAAAAATCAAAAAATCAAAGGTGTTTATAATTAAGCGAATGAGGTATTTTGGAGACAAAATGGCGGTTGACGATTGCAGAATGATAACGATCCAAAACATTACACTATTCTCTACAATCAGTGCAGTAGGAAAATTAAGTGATCTACTGAATTGGCGTAGAGAGTCTCCCGATTCTAAACCCATTGAAAATCTTTGGAAGCGCATGAAGTAAGGGGTGTTTCATTTGGAACTATAGGATATGATTTGTGAATAAAACTAAGAATATTTGATAAAGTGAAGTTTTTTATTCTTGAACATAAAATGGAGATGGTACTACAACAAGTGAAAAAAATATCGTTCAAATGGCCGCCTCGACTCATCTGGCATGATATCATTTGTTTATCGAAATTGTCCATAATATGGGTACAAAAACTAGCTCTATTAGTTCTATTTCCCGAATAACACGTTCATGTGCGTCATCGGTGAACAACATTTTGTTTCAAAAACCAGCATCACCTTTGTTCTTTGCTAATACCCTATTAACAAATCTACGACACGACGTTGTAGATGGTCTGTAACTTTTAATTGTTATGTCAACCGAATTTTGTATGCTGACAGATGCACATCTTTCTTTAAAATCCGATGCGTGGTGGCTCTTGACAGATTCAATAGTTGTGCACGACGTGCGTTTGGATAGTCTCGTACACTTTTTTTCACTTCAGCGATATTTTCATCTGACCGACAGAACCCTTCTCTTCAAATTTCTTGATTAAGTTATGAACTGTTAACTCTGTGGGCGCTTCATTTTGTCCTAATTTTGTGCGAATTTTTCTTAACGCAACTGTAAATGATCGCTCACTTTCATAAAACAGTTGTACACAAAGTATTCGTTGTTGAACTGTTATTCTCGGCATGTTAACATATATTTGTTGTAGTATGGTTTGTTGATAACAGTCGTTAAATATGGACTGGTCCTATGGAGATGGGATTATCTTTGACAGAACACAAACTGGGCGTAATTCAAATCCTATAGATCCAACTGAGACACCCTATAGAATATATGTATGTATACAAATTTTTCTAATGAACAAATTTGAAGTTGTGATAGTTACTTTCTTTTCTATAATCTGTCTGAAATTTCATTTGAGTTGATCCATTTGAAATGAGACACGATCTAGAAAATATAAGTCTGTTACATTGCTGACAATAAAAACAACTTATTCTGAAGAAAAGCAATTTGCGTTTGAAAAAACACAGAATACAGAATGCAGAGTAAATTGCACATGACGAAAATCGCAATGCAAGGTTACATTTGCAGATTTTTGTCCCATTAGTTTTTTCTTTGTGAATTAATAGGTTTTTATATAAATGAGAAAATACAATCTCTACCTGTTTCGGGGTTTAATATCATTTTTTTTTATTAAATGCGCACACGGTATTTATAGCCTCGTGACCAAGGTCAGGGAATCGAATAACAAATAACATAAAAGATAGGATTTATGCTTATTTTAATAGTTTTACGTAATAAAATTGAAAATAAAACTCCAACACAAACAACAATAATTCCACATTCGCATACGTACATACGTTTGGCGTAAGCGTCTTTTTTTTTCTCGCCCGAACGAAAACCGGTTGAAATACGTCGAGGTCGATTTCAACTTTTAAAATAAATTATAAACGCGGTGACATATTAATTGTGCCCCACACGTCCCGAGGGACTAATTCCCTTCTGGATAATTTCCGTTTTTCGGACTGACCAAATGAATTAATTTTCCCCATTTTTTCCAGGTGAGGCACTCTTGCGAATTACTCAAAATGCGGACACTCCATATGACGAGGAGTTTACCGTGTCTCTATTAATCGTAGAGACGTCACTGTCCATGGTAAGAAAACAAATTATAGCGTTCATTGTTTTACTGATACTTATCCATAAGCGGACTGTGATCTTTATGAGTTCTTGATTTCCGGATAGATCCTGCGCCAAGTTGAAACTCGTTTCCGACGTTTCGTCATCCAGCGCAGGTGACTTCCTCAGAGTTCCTTTCTAGACGACGTCCTTTCTCCTTTTGGTGGGAAGAAATCGGTACAAATCTACATATCTGTAAACCAAGAACAAATCGAATCATATTTTTATAAACTTTAATTCATATTTTAAATTTGCAAAAAAGGATTTAAGGGCAGCTTTCACTAAAAATTCAGCGCCTGAAATCTCAAATTTATAAAAATCGCATATTAAATTTGAAGAGCTGACGAACAAAACGGTATAATTACACGAAATTAAATTTTACAGGAGGAGCAAAAGACTGAATGGCATACTTACAGTGTGCGTTTTTATTTATCCATATGGAGTTTGTGACTTTATTTGACATGTTAAATCCAGATTCCTATCTCTAATAAAACCGAATATACCGAAGATAGGCAAGATTTGAAAAATGCAATTATATCGTTTTGTTTGTGACCGTTACAATTATTACGTTTTCAGTGCCCCTAGGATGCAATTAAGCCATTTTGATTACAGTTTATATAACATAAACTTATTAATCATAGAATATAAAAACAGTCTCTTCTGAAAAAAACAGTGAGTCACTTCTCTCTCAAAATAAAAAATCACCACTGCTTTCATTATACACTGAGCTCAATATCTATTTCCTCACAATCGCAAACTCAGTCGTGTCCATCTTCCTAACATCCCCCATCATCATCTTCCCTCTCATCGTCATAGCTTTCCTGTGGACTCCCTAAAATTTCTTTATACTAACTAAATTGTAAAAAAACTCAAACAGCTGATTACCACAGATTTACCACAGGTTACAGTCTTTGACCACAGATCTTATTTTCTACTAATAAAAACAAAAGCTAGTGTAGCCTCATTAAAAACAGTATTGAAGGTGCAAAAAAAAATTGATGTCACTTATTTCGTTTTGATTGACATCTTACAAATTTGTATGAAAATTATTTTATTTTGAACGAAAATGTTCTCGCTTATTCAAAACTGTTGAAACTTTACTGTAATTGTACCGTTTTAATCGAAATCGCGAACTTTGGATTCAATTTTAGCACAGTTTTAGGTAGGTTCGCTTGGAAATGAATTCAGATTTGTATTCAGTGGGCCAAAAACGTCCGGATTAAAAAAAAAAGTATTTTGACCAGAAGCATAATTATACCGTTTTGTTCGTCAGCTCCTCATTTTATATTGTCATATTAAGTAACCATTTTACTGGGACCGTACTACTTCCCTGTACACCCGTGTAACTAGAAACATCATACCAAATAAGCCCTCTATATTGTTTTTCAAGTTTGGTCACTCATTCGCAGGTTTCAGCTATAGTAGCTGTAAAGTTACTGTATTAAGAAACAACAAAGGTTTGGGAAATTGGTGACAGTTAATGACAGCGATCAGCGCAATCATATGAAAATATATCCACGATACTTGCGCAGGCATTGGAATTGGTTTCTGTGCCGCTCTTCCGAACGGCACCAGGCCCAATTTTGGCTAGCTATCAGAGTGCAACCGCCACAAATTCCTCATTGATAAATACGACAACATATTGACCGTCGCGGTGAACTTTGATAGCGTTGCATTTAGGCATCAGCTGTAACAGTGAAGCAATGCATTAAATTATTAACAGACGTGGTTAAATATTTCAGAACACATCAGCACCGTCCATTTTCTTAATATCAATGTCGGACCTCACAAAGTCCGTATTGCATCAGGATTTTTGTTGCAATATCGTATTTTGGTATTTTAATCTTGAGTACCAGCTCCTTTATTCTCCAGATTTTAGCCTCTTGACTTAAGACTGTTTTTACGCGTTTAAAACGTTCATTAAGCGGAAAATCAAGCTGGCAGCTTGACTCTGCTAGGAGTGCCAACAAAAACAGGAGATCAGTTTTCCACCAACACCGAAAGTACGCGTTTCTCGACGCACGTTTGGCCAACTAAGTTGACATAATCGGGAGATGATTGAAACTGTTTTAACCATCTCCCAATCATGCCAACACGCGTCGAGAAACGTGCAATTTTTCGGTGTTCGTGGAAAGTGCTTCTGAACCAAAGTTTGTTTAATTAAATTTGAATTGAAACCGTTTACTTTTGGGGCGCCCTGTATTATAGCACATTCACGGTTATTAATTTATTGAATCAATAGATGCAGCCCACGGTCCACAGAGTAATAAAATAAACTAAAATCTATAGAAATCTTATTTAAACGTACTATAAAGAAATAATGTAATGAGTCATTACATTATTGAACATTCTTTTGAAATGTAGGCAATATGAATTAAATTAATAAGTTAATTGTGCTCTTGCTCGATTAAACCTCAAAATAATTACGCCCTCTATTGACCACAGGCATAATTAGCTCAAAAATTAATTCACGGTTGCCTGTATTTCCGACAAATGTATCAAAAGTATTTCATTACTTTCTTTCTTGATGGTACAACATACGACAAATGTTTTTTATCGCCCGACTCATTCCTGATACTAGTAACTAAAGTCACATAAATCGTGTCCTGAAATAAATACGAGTATCTCCTGGAGCTGATGCCTTTGTATACTGTTAAAACAAGCGTTACCGCCCACTAATAGCCATGAAAGTGCATCACTTTCACTTATTACCCCTAACAGAATTATCTTAGGCAAAAACCTCTTAGCGCAAAATTACATTTCACTTACAAACTCGGTTCGATAAATCCGTCCCTTCTAGAAGTAACCGTCGTACGATCGACCCCTTACGGCCCCCGTAATTTATTTGACTTCCTTGAACGTTGTAGAAAGAAAAAAAAGTTCAACCGAACAGGTCTTCACCATTATACTTATATACCTTTGCTATCACGGTAGAGTCGATTTCGGTAGAATAGTTTTCGTCTGTCTGCCTTTGCTTGGATCCGCGGCGTGCATAGGAGCTAACAACCTGCCTCTGTTAACTCTGACTTGACCAACGAAGCGTGACTATAGAATGGGCGACGGCATGGGCGGCGCATAAGGGCACAGCGGGGTCAAATGCTAAAATAGGAATATGCCAGAGTTCCGCGCACCACTTTTTGTTTAATGTTTTATCAATATTGGGCCTAGAATAAGGCCTATTTGCGATATAATATGTAAAAATATAAGGTACCCACTATGTGGCAGGCGTCTTCTTCCAGTCATTAAAGTTCTGTGCTTAATTTAAAATTAACCAAAAAATCAGTAACGAATTTAATGGGGATTCAGTTCAATTGTCTGAGAGCTAATAAAAATGCAGCCATGTTTGCTTCGCGTCCACAATACGGATGCGTGATATCGTATTCCTTCCATAAAGGTTGTGACAATGCTAATGGTACTGTGGTCCGGGGTAGCGGATTGGGCCCAATATTGGTGGTGCCACTATACGCTTGGAGAGAGTATTCAAGTTCCAACGGAGAGAGTATTCTTTAAAAAAATAAGAACACCGTTGACATTTACGTGTAGGAATGTAGTTTTTTAGTTCAACCATTGGCATACAATTATAAATGTAATTATTCTATAACGAAAAAAATTTACTTATGTGGCGTTTTAAAAAAATTCGAAGGTGTAACGCAAGCATTATATTTAAACAAAAGACAGTTGAATATTGTATTGTTTCGCGCTTAACATTCTACAGAATTTAAGAAGTTATTTGTACAGTAACTAATCAGAATCTTACCTACTTGTAGTCAATAAAGCAAGCAATGTCGACATTCTGCCATCTTGTCATGTGGGATAGTCGTATACGAGTACGCTATTATCAAATGTCATGTATAGAAATTGATTGGGATTAGATCAAGGAAATTTGTAGGCTTATCTAGACCTGAACAGGAAATACAGCACTTCCCAATCGATTTTACTATAATGGTAGCTCAACTGATTGGTAGTAGCTGTGGGTAAATTATAGCCATGTTTTTGAATACGATTTTGCAATAGTAACCTAATTCCATCCATCCTAGGGTTTAAATTTTGAAGTTATTTTATTGTTGGATGAAAAAAATGATTAGTGCAATTAAATATGTAATGGCATTAACTTCTTTGTGTTCGATTTGGGTGTCGATATCACGCCTGGATTTTAATTACTACCCTTCCAGAATATGCGGTCTCGCTGGCGTTACGCCACTGTACCGGACTGGGCGCAGACTTATTTCCTAGACGACGTTTCTGACGGATAATAGATATAAGAGCCCTGAATACAATCCTTTTTGCCGTAGGCGGTGCGTTTAAAACACCTGGTTTCTTATGTCCCGTGATTTTTCTTGATATCTAGTCGTATTTTAACGCAGCACGTTACTCCCTTGGTCTGTTACACGCACTGCTGGAGTAGGCGTAATTGTTTAAAGCTATAAATAGAATTTAACTGTTGTAGAAAAGAGAGAGAACGAGGGAGGTCGTCAAACAAGAAAGTGGCCAACGTCATTTCGAAACTACTTACTCTTTAAGATAGGTAAAGGTCATAATTTTAAAGCGTATGTGTTCGATATTTATAGGTGGTTCTCGTGTCATATTTTCTTATTATAAAGCCTATGTTTTATATGTGTCCAATAATTTTCGATGGGATTAGATCGGGCGAACGTGATGGCCAATCCAATCGATCATTGTGGTGTTTTTGCACACCCCGTCTTTGTCGTCGATATTGCCGTCTTTCTACTTTATGCACAGACCACATTGAAGTTTGAAATCGTTATTATCTTACAAAATTCAGTTATTTTTGTATATATATATATATATATATATATATATATATATATATATATATATATATACAAATATATATGTATATATATACATATATATATATATATATATATATATATATATATATATATATATATATATATATATGATTTGAAAAAGACCTACTTTGGATAACTCATTTGTTTTCTAAGAACAAATTCCTGACACAGGTATTTTTTTGTTTACTAAGACTTTACTAAGCCACTCTAAAGATAAAACCGCCATAATAATTTTTCTACGATTTTTTTTATAAAAAAAGTAAAAAATTTTTAGAGAACAAAAGATAAACAAAATTGCCACATCCTTAATAGACTTTCTGCAATTTCGATACTCACTACATACAACCCTTAGGAACTTTACTAAGATACTCTAAAGATAAAACTGCCTTAGTATTTTTTTTACAGACGCTCCGAATTTTTTATGAAAAAGAGATAAGATTTTTAGAAAACAAAATCTTAAAAAATTGCCGCATTCTCAGTAGGCATCTCGCAACCTTGATATTCACGACAGATAACCCTTAGAGATCTTAATAAATTAGTCTAAAGATAAAATCATCTTAATAATTTGTTTACAAACGCTACGAATTTTTTAATGGAAAAAGTACATGATTTCGGGGTAATAAAATTAAGAAAAATCTCCACACACTCAGTAGACATTCCTCAATCTCGATATTCACAATAAATAAGCCTAAAGGAATCCTATTAAGTTATTATAGAGATAAAACAGTCTTAAGAATTTTTTTAAAGACACTACGAATTTTTTAATGAGAAAAGTACAAGATTTTTACGGAGAAAAATAAAAAAAAATCGCCTCACCCTCAGTAAGCTTTCTACAAATTCAATATTCATGATATGCAACCCTTAGAGACTCTACTTAACCACTGTATAGAGATGAAAACCGCCTTACTATTTTTTTACAGGCGCTACGAATTTTTTAATGAAAAAAGTACAAGATTTTTAGGGAACAAAATTCAAACAAAATCGCGAGATCCTCAGTAGGCTTGCACGTCCTCAATGTTCACGACAGACAACCCTTAGTGATTCTACAAAGTTAGTTTAAAGACAAAACCGTATATTTTTTATAGGCGCTATAAATTTTTTAATGAAAAAAGTACATGATTTCTAGGAATGAAAATAAAAAAAATTCCACACCCTCAGTAGACATTCCGCAATCTCAATATTCACGACAAATAACCCTTAGAAGCTCCATCAAGTCATTCTAAATATAAAGCCGTCTTACTGTTCTTTTTTAAAGCTGCTACGAATTTTTTAATGAAAGAAGTACAAAATTTTTAGGGAGTAAAATAAAGCAAAATCACCGCACCCTCAGTAGGCCTCCTTCAGCTTCCATATTGATAACAGACAAACTCCAGATAGTCTATTAAGATACTCTAGTAAGGATAAAACCGATTTACTAATTTTTTGCAGATGCTACGATTTTTTTAATAAAAAAAGTACACTATTTTTAGGGAGCAAAATTGAAACAAAAGCGCTATATCCTCAGTAGGCTTTCCACAACCTCCATATTCACGACAGACAACCCTTAGAGATTCTACTAAGTTAATCTAAAGTCAAAACCGCCTTAAATTTTTTTTACAGGCACTATGAATTTTTTATTGAAGAAAGTACATGATCTCTAGGGAAGAAAATAAAAAAAAATCCACACCCTGAGTAGACTTTTCACAACCTGGATATTCACAACAAATAACCCTTAGAAACCCCATCAAGTTATTCTAAAGATAAAACCGCCTTAATACATTTTTTAAAGATGGCACGAATTTTTTAATGAAAAGAGTATTATAGAGTATGATTTTTAGTGAACAAAATTTAAAAAAATTGCCACACCCTTAGTAGGCTTTATGTAACCTAAATATTCATAACACACAATCCTTAGAGACTCTACTAAGATACTCTAAAGATAAAAGTGCCTTAACAGTTTTTTTTTACAGAGACTGTTTTATTGAAAATGGTACAAGATTTTTAGGGAACAATTTTTTAAAAAAATCGCCACACCCTCATTAGGCCTTCCGTTACCTTGATATTCACGACAGACAACTCTTAGATTCTCTATTAACACACTATAGAGGTAAAATCGCTTTAATATTTTTTTTACACACGCTACGATTTTTTTTATGCAACAGTGCAAGATTTTCAGGAAACAAAAATTTCACGTTGTCGTTCACACAAGTCATACTTTGCTATCTTAATTATTTATAAAAGTCAACCGACATTATCTTAACGAAAAGAAACACTCCGTCTAAGACGAGATCTATACAATATTGCTAACACACAAAAGAGCACCTCCATAACATCGGAACTGGAATTGTTTTCCGCGATATTCCCGGCCCAAATAAAGGATTTCTATATTTTTATGGACAGTTTACGGAAAAGGCAATATAATAAATCAGGGGATCTCGACTGTATAAGGGTAAAAAGTCGAGGAACCGGGGATAAATAAGAACAGCGCCTCAATTCAATTTAAGTCACCGTCGTCTCTATTTCTCTCTATTGGATTTTTAACGGGGTTACTCCGGTTCCATTGAAAAGTCATTCGACGTCGTCGGACAATCGTATTTTATTCGATTCCTTATAAATGTTGACATGATAAACAATCAGGTGGGGACGGGTGGATAATTCGCTGAAAAATTTATCAGCTATGACAGTTCGTTTTATAGCAAACAATGAATTGCTTCATCTTTATGTTAACCACCTAGTAACAACGCTAACTGTCTTGTAGCTATTATCAGTCCCAGAAGTACCTTACCTAACAAAGAACATAAAATAAATTTGGGAAAAAATATCTTCCACTCTCTACATAGTCTCCTTTTAGCTCGATACACTTTTTCCAGCGATGTTCAATAGCTTCGATATCCTGTATATAGCGAGAATCGTCGAGCTCTTCAAAATAGCCAGCAACCACAGACTCCACCTCTTTATTGTTGGCACATCTTTTACCATCGAGCCATTTTTTCAAGTTTGGAAACAGAAAATAACCTGAGGGGGCCAAATCTGGCGAATAGGGTACGTGAGGAAGCAATTTAAACTTTAACTCATTGATTTTGGCCATCGCGATAATGAATGTGACCTGGTGCATTGTCTTGATGAAACAAAACTTTCTTTTTCGCCAAATGCAGCGTTTTTTCTTGATTTAATTACTCAAACGGTGCAATAAGTTCGCATAATACTCGCCGTTTATCGCTTTTTCTTTCTGAAGATAATCAATGAAACTTATCCTATGCGCATCCCAAAAAACTAACGTCATGACCTTTCCTGCAGATGGAACTGTCTTCGCCTTCTTTGGAGCCGATTCTCCCCTTTCAGTCCATTGTTTTGTCTGTTCCTTCGTCTTAGGTGTGAAGTAATGGACTCATGTTTCATCTATGGTTATGAATCGACGTAAGAACTTCTGTGAAACTTCGCCAAACACTCGATTGAAACATCCTCACGACGCAGTCTTTGTTCTATTGTGAGTAACCACGGCACCCATCTTGCGCACAGCTTTGTCATGTTCAAAATTTCAGTCAATATGCGATGTACAGCACTTTTTGAAATGTCTACCATGTCTTCTAGCTCGCGCACTTTCATCCAACGGTCATCCCATTTTGTGGATTGAAAATACCATTTTGTGGATTTTCATCACTATTTCTGGCGTCGTCACCTCATTTGGTCGACCACTGCCATGTTAGTCTTGTCAGCTCGTACGGCCTCGTTTAACCTCTGCCACCCAATATTTTACTGTTGTAAACGAAGGAGCAAACTCCCCCAGAGTAGAATCTAACTCTGCCTTGATATCAGTCGGACTGGGGCCTTTCAAATGAAAGTATTGTATCACATAACGATGACCATTCTTTCCATCTTTACAAATTCACTGAGAGCGTTCACTGTTGATGGCTGCCAAACAAATACTAAACAACGTTGCATCGTCAAACTAAACTTAAGCTTTATAAGGTTGGTGGTACCTTCTACCATGGTCATTCTTTTCAAACAACTACCGCCATCTGTACGTCAGGTCGGGTGCTTCTGGGACTACCCTTAAATTTTGTGGTGGATTTCGCATAACGCAACATTTCGTTATCTTTCCGAAGTTCTTTATTACGAGCCTCCACGTAATTATCAATTACTGACTAGTAATTGAGATTTACTGTCACCATCTATTGATAGTCAAAGTTTGTATTAATTCTGGTCTGGATTTTTGCTCTCGTTGCATGTTAGTTTTCACGCAAAGTCGCGTTAAAAGGAAATACACCCATTATATAAAAATAAACCCACAACAGGCTTCTGTGTAACATGCGGTGGCAATGTCGTTGCTATAGAAACGGACAAGCGATTGTGAGACTAGAGGCTTTAGTCAAGATGCGATATCGTCGACTACCCGCTCCCCGATACGGACGAAACGTGTAGCTTGAAAAACACCCGACCCCTAACCCCGCACCAGATGCGCAAGAAAGTTTATCGAAAATTAATAAACGTCTCTACCATAGCTAATAAAACCGCGCGCGCTTTTATGATTGTCTTCTGCCAGAATTCGGCCAGCAGCCGACCTCCCACACGTCGATTTCCGCGAATTTCCCCATATTAAAAAACTTTCCCATCGTATATATTCCACATTCTTTATTACGTCATAAAGGAGGCAGAGTTTCCCTGTTTATTGATTATTAAATTTTGCCCTGACAACGGTGGGCATTAAAATGAAAATAACATTTTATGTCGGAAACTATTGGATCTCTCTTCGGCGTATCGGGTGGAGGTGGAGCGAGCCGCAAGAAGTTCACTAGCGAAAACGTAAAAGTCGAGGAGAATTACTGGTTTATCTAATTTCGGGTTTTATATGTCGCCCCGTTATGGGCGCCCCGGCGCGTTTCCATTACGCGCGGGATCCCGCCGGGATATTATCTCTTATCTAGTAGGCCATGTTAGTTTGATAGTTATCACCTCGTATACGTTTTTGCGTCATTAGGCTAGTCGCTAAGATGTACGGAAAACTGTTTCTCCAGCATACTCCTTCATTGTCTCTCTCTGGCGTGTGTGTACCAGGTATGTAAATATGAAACAGGATTTTTTTGTATAGAAAATACACGTTTATTGTATGAAAATGATAAAGAATATTTTATTCGAAGTATTGCCCATTTCTAACTATACATTTTCCCCATCTCTCTGACAATTTGTAGATTCCATGCCAAAAAAATTCTTGCTCTTTTGAGGCAAACCAGTCACCGAGCCATTTTCGTGCACTTTCGTAAGAAGTGGAGCCTTGCTTTACAAGTGCGTGTCCCATCGATGCAAATAAGTAGTAATCGAATGGAGCCAAGTCTGATGAGTAAGCCGCATGCGAAAGTATTTCCCAGCTAACCGCCTCAATCGTTTAATTGACCGATTTTCTGTGTGTGATGGCCCATTGTCATGAAGCAAAATCACTTTGTGTTGCCTTTTTTGATATGCTGGTCGTTTTTCATGCAAAGCTTGATTCAAATCGATCATTTGTTGTTGGTAGTTTTCAGTATTAACCGTTCGGCTAGGTTTTAGTAGCTCATAATAGATCACATCCTTCTGATCCCACCAAACACAGAGCATTATCTTCCGTCCATACCGATATGGCCTTGCAGTCCATGTCGATGGTTCACCTGGCGCTACCCATGATCTTTTATGCCAAGAATTCTCGAAATATATCCACTTTTCATCGCCAGTCACAATTCGATGTAGAAATGACTTTCTTTTGTACCTCGCGAGCAGCATTTCGCAAATGATTTTTCGATTTTCCTGCTGTCTTTAATTCAGTTCATGTGGAATCCATTTTCCCATCTTCTGGATCATTCCCATGGCTTTCAAACGTATGGAGACGGCTTCTCGTGTCACATTTAACTGATCTGCTAACTATTGTTGTGTTTGAACGTCATTCTCAGTCAACAACGCTCGAAATTTGCTATCTTCAAATGTTTTCGGTGGTCTTCCATTTTCTTTGTTTCTCACGTCTAAATTGCCACTTTTGACATTTTGAAACCACTCAAAGCACTGTCATTTACCAAGAGCATGCTTACCGTACGCTTCGACAAGCATTCGATGTGATTCTGCAACAGTTTTCTTCAAATGGTAACAGAAAGTCAATGCTGTCTGAAAATCGTAGTTTCCAGGTACAGAATTCGACATGTTCAACGCTATTAAAAACGATGTCGTTGTATGAAACTTGTATTGTTGTGAGATAAAAATTTTTATCAGAGGTCAAAATAAGAAAATGGCGCTAATGACGCGGTATGACGATAACTACATTAGCAGCTAGGCCATCTATGGGCAAATTTCGGTTTCATATTTACATACCTGGTATATGATAGGTAATTCATATTGTGCAAGCATTTAAGACTTTAACACTGGACTTAGTTTTCCACAAAACACTATATACTACACTCCACGCGCCTTTCGCCAACAAAGTTGGCGTTATCTGGAGATGATTAAAACTCATTTCAGTGTATTTCTTACTTCAGTGATAATTTTTGGCAATAGATTTCTGGGAAGCTCTATATAAGGACCGTTACTAATCAGGTTGTCTACCCTTTCATAATAGTCCTTTTGATATAATAGTCCAATCGTTTGATAACGTTTCTATTCTTCGTGGATTTTGACTTTCTATTACTTATAATATTTGTGGAGATTTGATTTCTGCAAGCTTCTCTTACGAATCCCTTAGAAGGACCAGGAAGATATTGAATTGAATTTTCAATACTTGCAACAATCTTATCTAGGCTCTTTTGCCGGTAATGCAAAATAAACCCGTTGTGGAGGAGATCAATTTGTTTTTAATCCAACGATTGTGAAGAATGATTTTCTACAATGGAAATGTTTCTCTGAGGAACTCTTTCTTTTACTGAAGCTATCGCTTCGGTAAACACAAACACTTAGGTAAATAGACAGCATGACTAAGTACTTTTTAACTCCAGACTATATAGATGATCGTGTACAAATATGTCTAAATATTTCAATTCAATTTTCTGGGAATAATTAATATTCTGAAGAAGTAAAAAAAGTTTTTCTGACGTTAAGCTATTAATATTCCGGACACTTTGCCACAAGTCAGCGTTATTACAGTTACACAAAAATGTTAAACTTAGATTATCATGTGCAAAGCATATTTCTTTGTTAACGATTTAATTATTTG
Organism: Rosalia funebris; assembly: GCA_037954035.1. Classification (NCBI taxonomy): domain Eukaryota; kingdom Metazoa; phylum Arthropoda; class Insecta; order Coleoptera; family Cerambycidae; genus Rosalia; species Rosalia funebris. The sequence continues at coordinate 23,861,977 of JAZFAV010000003.1, read as the reverse complement.
TGATCTGTCAATCTGCCGTGAAATCATTTTTATATTCGACGTCATAAATACCGAGAGATAAGACCAAAACGCGATTTGAAAAAGATGATTGTTCCTGACGAATTGCCCCTACTCAGTAGACCTCATATTTATTTAATCGATTCCATACATCATGCCCGGCGTTTTTTTTTTTATAAGCAATACCATCCGGGGGAGACGACTGCCGTAGCGAAAGAAGAAATACGCCGAGGCAGCTCGGGGTGGATGTTGGCAGATAAATTAAATGGTGTGTAAAATATCCCTTAAGAACTCTAAGAGAATAAGGAACACGTTAAACGAGGAATATGAAAAAAAAAGTAATAAAGTACGGCATATAAATCGGGGGCTCACCTTGCGACTTGAAAGGAGACGTAATATTAACAAGGCCGTCTTTGAAAATCGAATATCGCAACGGTAATGGATCAAAACATGTACATGAAAGGAGCCTCTTTTTGTTTCGCCTTATTTATCTGTTCGGCGGATCAAACGGGCTCGCAAAAAATTCGAGGGGTCGAATTTCTTTGATTGGGCGACAGGAACACAAAGGTATAAAACATTCGGTGTCATCCTTGGTTGTTTTTGCTTGCTCGATCTGCAAAAAGGTTCACGGAGTCCGATCTGGATGACGCCTATTACGTCATTGTTGTCGTGATTATTGTTTGCAACATCAGCAGGGTATAAAAAAGTCCGTTATCTTTTCGTCGAGGTAACACATTAATCAGGTATCCTCTCGAATATATTCAATTTGCTAATTTACTGTTACTTATCTCTATTAATCACCTATAGGGTCTTTCGATAGGGACGCTCGAAATTTTTTAGGTTATAGCGGCCATGTTGTTAAAGCAACATCTGTCAAATTTTTTGTGAATTGTTCAGTAGTGCATGGCAAATCACCATGGAAGGTTATAGCGTTCAACATCGTGTACAAATCATCAAATTTTATTTTCGAAATCGGTGATGCGTTTGAGAAACGTTTCGCGCGTGATTTTTATCCTCGCCAAAACCGTCCCGCCGAGTCAACTATTCGACGTTTGGTAGCCAAATTCGAGTCAATCGGTTTGATAAATAATCAGCCAACACCCGTCCATCACTGAAACGCAAGGTCTGCCAAAAACATCGCTGCTGTGCGTGAGAGTGTACGGGAAAACCCGAGGCGATCAATTTATCGTCGTTCACAAGAACTTGGCCTTTCTGCGGCTTCAACTGGGCGAATTTTACTTCGGGACATAGGCCTGCACCCGTATAAAATCCAACTGACCCAGGAACTTAAAGTAAACGACCATAGACAACGCCGTGTGTTCGCTGATTGAGCTTTGGAGCAATTGGAAGTTGACCCAAAGTTCGCCGAAAAACTCATCTTTAGCGACCAGGCCCATTTGTGGATGAATGGATATGTGAAGAAGCAAAATTGTTGGATCTGGAACAATATCAATCCATACGAGATACACCAACACCAAATGCATCTCGAGAAAGTCACTGTTTGGTGCGGATTTTGGTCTGGCGGAATCATACTTCTCCGTACTTCTTCCAAAAAGGAACTGGCATTGCCATAACCGTCAACGGCGAGGTCTACAGATCGATGATAAGCAACCTCATGTGGCCTAAATTGGATGATATGGATACCGACGACATGTGGTTCTAACAGGACGGCGCCACGTGCCACACAGCGCATGCCACGATGGACATTCTGTACGAGCGAGCGTCCTTATTGAAAGACCCTTTACTAGGCATACTGGTGAAAATTCTTATGTTAAAGAATTTTGGTTCATCAATTATTTTGTTTGTAATTAAAAAACAAATAAATAAATAAAAACACTATTGAAATTCGATGAGTCGTATTTGCCATTTATTATCTTATGAATATATCATCCCTTAATCTTCTGGGAGACGATGAAAATCCGTATTTGTATTGGAAGAATAATCGATGTATTTAACGAAGTAATATTCATTTGTGTATTTCGAATATTACTTCGCATCGTATTGGTTATTTGTACATTAATTTATAAATTGCAGTGTCTGTAAATCTGGATTTGTATTCAACACGGCAATATATTTCTGAGTTACAACAAACCCTATGTACTACGAGGAGCATTCAAATATAAACGAATATTATTGAAGACCAACAAAATTCACCAGAACTAAATATAGGAACACAGTGCATTTCCTAAATATAGGAAAACAATATCCTTCACCTTCGTTGAAACGTTTCCTCCTTAAATTCTCTTTTAACAGTCAAAACACGTGAAAATCACACGATCATAAGTCTAGACTATACGGTAGGTGTTCAAGGATCTCCCAGAAGAGTTTTTCCAATTTTCCATGTATTTTATCGTGAAACAAACTCGTCGTCGTCCCTGGCGAGTTGTCGTCATCTTTTTCTCCGATAAGCAGCTTCCATTTGGCCTAAGAGCATACAATAATAAGCAGCATCGATTTTTCTCTGGTTATATGAAAGAAATCCAGCAGAAGTACATGTTTTGTATCCCAGAAAACCGTCGCGATAACTTTTCCCGATGACAAACGCGTTTGGCCTTCTTCGGGACGGATTCTCCTTGTTTTCACCATTCTTTGCTCGCCTGCTTCCTCTCGGGAGTATAATCATGAACCCAACTGTCGCCACAGGTCATAATGCGACAAAGGAAAGGGTCCCTCTCAGTCCGATAACGATTGAGAAGCCGTCAAGACGAACTGTCAAGACGAACTGTCCTCGCAATCTTTACAAAATTTCAGCAGGACGGACTCCCTCCCGTGTAAAATCCCTCCCGTGTAAAAACTTAACGCTGATGATGTACCTTGCTCTCGCTCATCTTTACTATGCCATATTTATGTTCTCAGGGCTGTGTGGGCGACAATTCTCGCCTCCCATTACCCCTCCTACAGCCCCTATCAGTACTCAACCCAACTCTGCTTCTTCCAAGACCGCCCACTTGAAATTCTCGTTTATATTTGAACGACCCTCGTATCTGTCAAATTGGGACGCTTTTAGGTTATCAACGATAGTAAGTACTTCTGCTATAGATAATGCACTACTTTATAGTCGTCGACTATATATTGTAACCACAGAATACGTGTCACAATCTCTGCCATATCTGCTCCAACTTGAGGATCAGAAACCAGTTCTTGACTTTGTTTGATTGCTTCAGACTTCAATTGCACCATGAGTATTTTAATGTTCTACGTTTGGGTGCCATTGCGCGATAGCGCAATTAAATCGAAAACAAACACTACCTACGAGCGAGGAACTAATTGATCGATCGGTTCGGTACACCGTCGTACCCAGAACCCCAGCGCAAAGTTGTTGACTATGCCTAGTGAAGGGGGGGGGCGAATTGGACAGGTTTAAATATTTTACAGTGCAGTGAATACTATACCGTCACCGGGCTATGCCACTGGAGCGCGGGTAAGTTTTTTGAAAACCGTATAGAGAACTAATTGCAAGTTGACAGGGGTATGATTACATGAGTGATTCGCTCTTTTTCCGCGTCAAACTTAAGGAAAATAGGAGCCTAGTGTCCCGTTAATAATCCATCATCATAAATCTTCATTTTTCTCTCGAGAAAGTGATTCGCAAAATGTGCTCGAAACATGTAACACGTTCTCCGAAAGGGATTTTATGAAAATCAAATCCAACTGTTGGGGGTTACTAACGGCCATCGCCGTTCAACACCCATTTTCACTTAGCGGCGTTTTATTAAGTTACGAATAACTTTAATCCGGCCAGTTGCGGGCTCGGATCCCCGACGAACACATAACGCCCGTCCCGCAAATCCGAAATAGTCGAAAGTTCTGGAAGGCTTAAGAATAGATACGGGCACGCTTGATTATAATAGTAATAGTACTAATAATAATATTAATAAACGTCTTTATTACTGAAATCTACAGACCACACTCTTCCACTTAACCATTATGTATGGAATATTCCTAAATGTACAATAATACATTTTTTTTTTACAAATAAAAAGTAAAAAAATAATTTCATTACAGTTGTATACACACATAAAAATCTATTAAAAAGAAATAATAAACAAGTACTTAAATAAATAAATAAAATAATCTATTGACTGTGTGATAATTGCTTCTTTATGACACTTAAAACTTTTTATACTGAGTGTTTTTATGTCAAATGGCATTATATGAATATACTGCACTGTAAGAAAATGATTTTTTGGATGTTGATGTATGGCATCAATGGCAGAATATTTGATTATGCCTAATTTCTCGATTATGTACTTGATCTCTAGTTACTAATTTAGTTTTAAGGCACCCAGACGTTGATGTTAAAAACAGATGATGTACAAAAGTAAGCAAATGAAATTAAAAGTTGTTTTCAATATTTACTCATTTCTCAGATATGTGATTCTCTCAGATATGTATTCTCAATTTTTTTCATCATTAAGAGTTATTGATAAACCGACAACATGTGTCTGTATTTTTGAATTTTATTTTTTATAACACAATCCAGCTGAAATAATATACCATATCTGCATCAATAATATGTAGTACAATTGATTTAGTTTTTTTTGTCTTATAAATTAAAATATCTTTATTTGCGTATAATACTTTGTATATCTATGCCTAAGTGTATATATGATTTTTGTACTAAAATGTTAACATGCTTCTTGAATTTTTAATCAAGCATTTTTTTGTGCTTTGGGTAATTCATTGCATTGTCAACAAATGATAATTTTTATATTGAATTTTAATATTTAATTTGAATTCAATATCTTCGTGTATTTCCCTAGAACAAAATAACGTTAATTTTGTTTTCCGTAAATTTACTTTTAATTTATGTCTTGCACAATTATATACGATGTTGTGAAGATCAGCGTCGATCATACTATTTCATGGTAGTATGATCAACGATACTATTTCATGATTGTTGCTATTGAAGTTAGTGTAAATCAACTGATCATAGCCTGCATAGCTATTAACTTTTTAAAATTCAACAAAATTATGTATACGCGAACAATGTACAAGAGAAATGGGCCTAGTATGGAACCCTGTGGCACTTCTGAGGGCACTAATCCTGAATATGGAGTGTCCACGAAGATACTATGGAAGCAAAACTCTCAACTATTTTTTTAAGGTCGCTACGATTTTTTTTAAATAAATAAAGTACGCATTTTTAGGCATCATTATTTAAAACAAATCGCCACTCCCTATGTAGACCCTACGCACCCTCGATATGCCCCACAGACATCTCTTGGAGTCTCTACTAAGACATTCTAAAAGCAAAATGCTTTAACTATTTGTTTAGGAACGCTACGATTTTTTTAGTGAAAGAAGTACGATATTTTCAGTCATTTTTAGGCATCATTATTTAAAACAAATCACCACTCCCTACGTAGACCCTACACACCCTCGATATTCCTCACAGACATCTCTTAGAGTCTCTACTAAGACATTCTAAAAGCTAAATGCTTTTACTATTTGTATAGGGACGCTACAATTTTTTTAATGAAAAAAGTACGATATCTTCAGTCATTTTTAGACATCATTATTTTAAACAAATCGCCACTCCCTATGTAGACCCTACGCACCTTCGATATGCCCCACAGACATCTCTTAGAGTCTCCACTAAGACATTCTAAAAGCAAAATGCTTTAACTGTTTGTTTAGAGACGCTACGATTTTTTTAATGAAAGAAGTACGATAATTTCAGTCATTTTTAGGCATCATTATTTAAAATAAATCGCCACTCCCTACGTAGACCCTACGCACCCTCGATATGCTCCACAGACATCTTTTACAGTCTCTACCAAGACATTCTAAAAGCAAAATGCTTTAACTATTTGTTTAGGGACGCTACAATTTTTTTAATAAAGGAAGTACGATATTTTCAGTCATTTTTAAGCATAATTATTTAAACAAATTGCCACTCCCTACGTAGACCCTACACACCCTCGATATTCCCCACATACATCTCTTAGAGCCTCTATTAAGATATTCTAAAAGAAAAATGCTTTGACTATCTGTTTAGGGATGCTACGATTTTTTTAATGAAAGAAGTACGTTATATTCAGTCATTTTTAGGTATCATTTAAAAAAAATCGCCACTCCCTACGTAGACCCTACATACCATCGATATTCCCCACAGACATCTCCTAGAGTCTCTACTAAGACAGTTTAAAAGCAAAATGTTTCAAATATTTTTTTAGGAATGCTATGATCTTTTTTTATGAAAAAGGACGATAATTTTCATTTTTAGGCATCACAAGTTTAATTTCAAAGTACCTAACTTTATACAAACTGTTTGTTGTCGATATTCTATCGATATTCCACTTGTTTGGAAAACACCCTTATTCTAAGCAACAATTCATAATATGAGCGACATAATGTTATATTACGCTCATGCATAAAACTGCCATTTGGAAGCTAACGCCATCATGCTAAACGCTAACCTAAACCATTTCATTTGATTTGAGACACTATTTTGTCAATTTCATTAACAGTAACATGTCTGAAAGAGAATTTAAGTCGATATTAAATTTATTGCCATTATAGGAGTTTAGAATGGTCCCATCCCCCATCTATAGGGGCAGCATAAATGAGGATGAGGCAGCGTACTCCGTTCATTGTGGGACCTGCGCTGTTCGAAGTCAAGCAACGAATTGCACGGTTGCGACTTGGATGGATGACGCATGGTCTTATTCTCATGGTGCCGCGGTGGTGCTGACTTGGTATTTGGTAACAGGGTGGCAACTGGGCCAATTGCACATTGTCTGCGTGAGTTCGATTCTCACCAGAGGGAACTTGGCACTTCCCTCAGGGCTGGGTGTTTGTCCGCATTCATATGTGTAACCTTCCCCTACAAAAACCTTCCTGTAGGCTTTCTGGGGAAGGATGTCTAATTTCCGTGTGTCCAAACATTTATAGGGTTGTTTTTAAATACGGATAAAAATAATCAAAAATAATAATTGTAGATTTAAACACAGTTTAATTCAATATTCCATCGTAAACACGCGCGCGCAGGACGCGGTTGTTTGTGATTTTAATTGATTGAAAAAACGGAAGCCTGTTTTGGTGCCCCCAAGGCTTTAATTTAATTGGCCGATATGCAGGACTACGTTTTCGTTAAAGCACGATCCAGATAGATTACAAAAATATAAACATCAAAACGATGGGCGGTGAACGGAGTTTCGTAGAAGTGTTGCTCAATTACCGTTGCTAATTACGACTAATTAATCGCCCGGATTTTTCTTTCAAGTTTCGGAATAACACTGTAAAGCTCAGCGGGATGAAGAACGTTAATGATGATACAGGTCTTTCACGCTATAGTTTCTTTCTAAGGGGTATATTCTGGTCTAGAGGCATATATTTTGGGCGTTTTGTCGAGCTCGATAAAAAAAAAGACAAGCAAATATTTTTACCATTAATTTTTCCATAAGGATTAATGGTATAAACAATGGTATTAATAATAAAAATAAACACAATTTATTGATATTTTAAAAATATAGAAAAAAGTTATAAGTTGGTAAAGTTAGGAGTAAAAAAGGAGTGTGCTGGTTGACACGATTGCAATCCTTCTGGTCATCTGAAACAAAATTAAAAACATATTCTTAATCACTAAGAATGTCGTTATAGCTGGCCGGCATATGTCCTTATATTTTTATTTTCACAAAATGGCGGCTGGCTAAAAAATGGGCATTTTTCGATTCTTTTCTTATAATTTTTAATGTTTTAAGATAGTAAAAAAATAATTTTAATATAAAATGATTTGATAGGGGTGATAGAAAGTTATACAATGGAAGGTTGGTACAAAATTTGAAGTAACTCGGTTAAATAGAACTTCATGTCAGCCATCATGTTAGAGATATCATGTCAGCCATGTTGAAAAAAGTAGTTTTGAGAAAAACGAGTTCCGATCGAGGCGATGGGGATACTGACGGGGATACCACCTCTTGATATCACCCTGAAATCGGAAGCCATAAAGGCAATGCACAAGTTGGGAAACATGAATAGGAAGGTAAGGGACCTGAATAGACCCTCAAGAGATCTAGCTGAGGAGGGACTCCTATGGATGCCCTCTGACAGTACGGGTGTCCATTTCCTGTTTGACAAGAAATATGAGATCACCCTCACCAGTAAGGTCAACTGGATAGAGGGTCGAGTTGAGGGGTTACCACTCAATGGAGACATCTGTTACACGGATGGAGCCAAGAGTGGGAACAGAGGGGGTGGGTAAAATTTTCCCCCTGGGCAAATACACTACTGCACTCCAGGCCGAGCTACGAGGCTACGTACGGTGTTCTGGGGGCCGACAAAAATTGGACCCAGGAGAAGGTATGTATCTGCTTGGATAGCAGGGCGGCGTTGGCAGCCCTGAATTCAGCAACGACAAAGTCGAAGCTGGTCTATAATTGGTATGAAGTATTGAACCACTTGGTAGGGAAGGGACCGGTGGAACTTTTATAGATACCTGGGCATAATGGCATTAAGGGAAATCTAATTGCAGATGACCTTGCCAGACTAGGGACCAGGGAAAGCCTCTATGGACCAGAACCTGCAGTGGAAATAAGTCGGAATCTGATCAGAGACCGCATCAATGGCTGGGCAAGAGACTAGCACAATAAAGGATGGAGAGTTGTCGAATAACCAAACTCTTCATCGAATACTCAGAGCTTGAGAAATGGGTACTAAGAATTCATTAAATTGAACAGGCACAAAGCCAGAACCCTGGTGGGAATCATAACGGGCCACCATAGTAGCCTGAATGCATATAAGCACAAGCTGAGGCTGACTGACAGCCGGGCCTTCAGATACTGTAAAGAAGACGAGGAAACTTCGATTCATTCATTCTTTACACCTGTCCCGTACTGAAGGAGAAGATGTACCTTATATTAGGGACCCCTGTTATCCTAGAAGATGCGAGGCTTAAGGCGGAGGACGTGCCTAAATTGCTCCTTTATGGGATAGCATTTTTGGATAATGACCCAGATAAGAGGGTACCTATGCAATCAGTGGCTGATGAGGCTCAAACCCATATAACCTAATAAAAAAAAAACGCGTTTAAAGTTTTGAGCAAAAGTTTCAGGCAGTCGCAGCGGTCTAAGTCATAGAGTGGTACGTTATATTTACATTTTATTAATTGGTGATGGTTTATAGAGTGTTTTGGGTAGTCAGGCATTGGCCACCGTCTATTGTTCGATTTGCTCCGGGGTTTCTGCGTCATTAAAAGAGCTATAAGTCCGTAAATTACTGGAATTTAAAAATTTCCTCTCGAGGATATATTCTTAAAGGTCTAAACTTTAAGAATATGCAAAAATGTGTGGTTTTTTTTCATAATTCTAGACCGGAATACGCCCTTGAATGTAACTGTTTCACATTTTTATTTTCGAATATTGACAAACAAAGTGTATTTTATAGTTATTTGCCTAAAATATAGAAGACCCCTCTTGTTTCGTGACAATGCAAGCCGCCGACCAAAGCGACACGCGTGCGTTAAACTAAGCAGAGCCGGACTTTAAACGAATCGTATTTACTATAAATTGTATCATTTAGTTTTTATTCAATATCGCCAATAAAGTTGCAAGTTATGGATGCCCACCGAAAAATCAAATAATAAGTAGTGAAAATAATTTTTAATTCTCTCCGAAGCGTTACCAACTTTATTTTAAAGTAGTGAAGTGTTAAATCTCTAATCTATCAATGTATTTAACGGAAAACGGCCGAATTAAGGTGGTTTGAATCGTCGGTTTTGTAGATAGGATTCATGCTCATCGAAAGGTGCCTAATTTGTTTAATAGAAATCATTCCGACCGTCCACCATTTACCTGATTTACTATTTCGGTTAAATTAAAATTTGTGCACGACTAATTTACGATTGCGTAAATCCTTGACTTAACATAAATCCTAGGAAGGGGCTGAAACCAAGTTGGACTAATTAGAAACTGTTTTATTATCTCCCAATAATGCCGACTTTGTTGCCAAAACGCATGTCGAGAAACGTGTAATCTTTCCCAAAATGGGAAATAATTAATATATTAATTATACATCAAAATGTCCATCATTAATTTTGTCCAGATGTGTATGTTTTATAGTGTGCACCTCCTTTGGAAATATTTCCGCGTGCGCCCATGACTGAAGTGATGACTTGATGAGTAAGAGACATAAAGATACATCAAGAAACGATTGGATTATCAAGAAAATATGACGTGGAAGGAAATGATACATAAAAGTGCAAATAACACTTAAATTATATCGAGAACATAACCACTTATTAGCGTAATTTTCACGAAACCACGCTAATTTAGTGCTAATTAAGATGTCACCGTACGTAACTGTCGCGAACAATCACATTTCGCTTAACACAGATCCGAAGTCGGTTACACCGAATTAAATTCGACGTAAACCCATCCGGATGCAAATAAAATTAGAGGTAAATCTCACGGAATTAAAAGCTGCGCACGAATAATACTTTATTGTGGGCCGGAAGTGGCGCGAAGTAGAAATCCAGACCCATTAATCACCGGGGATAACGCAAGAGCGCTAATGAATTTTGATATGTATATTAGCGAAATTTTAATTCGAACAAAGGTAGCGGATAGTTCGGGTTCAGTTAAGCGTAAAAACAGTCGAACGGATTCGACCGTTTACTATATTTGACGGGCCAACGAAAAAAAGAAGAACGTGCGTGACTGACGTCGAGTTTTGCGAGGTAACACCGACGGACTTTCGCCTGGAACCGCTATCATTGTTAATATTTGTAATATTTAAATGGCGAGTAGCAAAAAACCGTTCGAGAAAGTGACTTCTCGTGCAACTACGTGCTTTTGGTTAACGCGGATTGTGTAATGAATTACCGAAGAAAGAAATAAATGTAAATTTGCGTATTTGCATATTTTCACGGGTATATAATTTAAATTGAGTTCTCAATTTCTCCGTGAATGCGTAAAAAACACGGGAGCGGAAAAAATTATGCGTGTATTTAGGCGTTTTTGTAGCATATTCGTCCAGAATCGTGTTTGACGAGCGTCTGTTAAATTATGGAATATCCTTGACATTTTTAGAAGATTCTTTTACAGTCGTTCAATTCACGAATATTTTCAACAACACGAATGTATAATAAAAGACTAATTTCATGTTCTTTGCCGGAACAAATCGCAAAACATCAAAGATTATTAAGGCAGAGTCTCTTGCGTATAGCTCTACCGTGATACCTGGGAATTTTTAATGTTTTTTACCGTTCCTATACTTACTTATTTTTTAAAACTGTTTTTTATGTCAGAAATTATGTTTTCGCGTTTCTTTCTGGATCGTTTTTAATTTCTTTTGCTATAAACGAGTATGAGTAAGAATGCGATTTTTCACTGGCCCGCTTTATATGAATCGTATATTCAACTCCCACCGTTCTTTATTGCAAACCTTTTTTGAGTAGATTTGAGACAAAAGCCAAAAATCAGTTTTAATCAACTCCTGATAATGGCAGTTTGATTGGCTAAACACGGTCTCAATGAAAATCTTTAGTAACAAAATTGGAGGACTTAATCGGAAGAAGAGGCTTACATCGTAAGATTTGTATTAGGTAGCGTGTAAATTCTTCTCTAGCTCTTATCACTGCCTCCATTCGTCGGGGCATCCTGTTGATCTAGTGGAGGAATATTCTCCCATTCCACAAGAACGACTTGTTCGAGTTGCCTAAGAGTCATAGGAGCAGGCACGTAGTGCCTAACTGATCGTTTTAGTGCATCCCATAGATGCTCTATGGGGTTCATATCTGAGCATCTTGGTGGCCAGTCCATAATTGGAATATTCACAAATCGAAAGTAACATATAAGTCGGAAATCGAGAAATCGGTTATCAAAGTAGTTCCCGAATAGCAAGGCTATTACATAATCGCTATAGGAAACAACTACTCCTCGGGATAAAGCCCCATCAGGCATTGAATTATACTTAAAAGCGATCCTCAACCCCTTTCTCGTGTTTCTACACGATCAGATAAGGTTTCAAAAAATAAAACCCTCCACAGTTAGGATTCGACATTTGTCCCGGATTGGAACCGAACGACATACAGCTGTTTCGAACTTATTAGTTCTCATCAGTGCCGTAAACGGTACGCCGATCCAGGACAAATGCCGAATGAAATTTGTGGGGTATACATCTTTATCGATTCGATCTGTCAGTAACATATAAGTCCTTGCTATTCGGGAACTACTTTGATAACCGCATGGCGGCTTGGTAGTTCCTTTCTCGATTTACGACTCATATGTTACTGACATAGATCGAATCGATAAAGATGTATACCCCACAACTTTCATTTGGCATTTGTTCTGGATCGGCGTATCGTGTACGGCACTGATGAGAACTAATAAGTTCGAAACAGCTGTATGTCGTTCGGTTCCAATCCGGGACAAATGTCGAATCCTAACTGTGGAGGGTTTTATTTTTTGAAATCGAAAGTAGTCTAGTACATCCTTTCAAGCAACGTGGGCCCGAGCGTTATTCTGTATAAAAATTTAGTTGCTCCCGATAAACGGGACAAATTCGGCATTTGTTCTGGATCGGCGTATCGTGTACGGCACTGATGAGAACTAATAAGTTCGAAACAGCTGTATGTCGTTCGGTTCCAATCCGGGACAAATGTCGAATCCTAACTGTGGAGGGTTTTATTTTTTGAAATCGAAAGTAGTCTAGTACATCCTTTCAAGCAACGTGGGCCCGAGCGTTATTCTGTATAAAAATTTAGTTGCTCCCGACAAACGGGACAAATGGCATCACATATTCTTCTACGATGTTTTCTACGTAGAAATGTGCATTTATGGATTTTCCCCCCGTAGTAACAAAATCCGTGCGACCATCGAAACAAATTCCTTCCCCGAACAATATTGATCCACCAAAAAGTGGGATCCTCTTATAAGAAGGAAAAGATATTATAGAAAAGTTGTATAAGCTGTATTTTTTTCTTCCATGCTATGAAAACCATCGCTATGAATATTTTGGGATTTATTGAAATAAGGAAATGGTGCTTCCGGTGGAAAAAAATCTGGTATTATTGGGACATTAATGGAATAATTAATGGATAGCACATTTATTGCGATAAACTCGTTTCTTATCATTACTTTTTTAGTGCCAAACGAATTAACCCATACATCGCGAAACAAAAATTTAGCAGCATATCAGAACTCATGCGTCCGTAAGACTTTTATCCGTTGCGATGGGTTTCCTGCAGCCGTGGCTGCTAACTAGTTTGACCTCCACGTATTGTAATTTTCGCTGTATTTCTTTAACCGCCTACAGTCTTCGTACTTTTTATTTATTTAATATAAATTCTCGTTCGAGTTCAATTGCTGTCAATCTAAAAATGTTCTAAATTGCCGAATCATCGCCTCGTTGCGTTACCTCTGACACGATGTAGGCGTTCCTTCAATTTGCATTTTAAAATGTTTTTTCGTCTCTACTATTCGAGTGGGCCATGTATCGTCCAATTATCGTTTGAGGGGTCATTTTGCAGTACGTAAATTAACATTTTTAGTTGCATTTTATGGTCTAACGAGAAAGACAAGAAAGTGCAATCCGAGAGCGATGTAGCGAAGATGAAACTGACTTAATTAAAGTTGTTGCTGTTCACTTATTAATGAGGGATTTGCATATATTTATATAATCGGCGAGATAAGGGGTTAATTGGATATGCCCGGTTAGGTTTATTGTTGAGAAAAAGTACTGTTAATGCATTTCTAGAATGGATGTTGCCAAAACCGTTCTTTCCGTTTTCCCTCATTATAAAATTGCAAAAGTAAATTTTAAATTCGCTTCTACCGAAATTATCTCGGTTATGAAATGAAAGACGTCCGTCTTAGCTTTCTATCCTTTTCGAATAATTTTCTCTCGTCCTAGTTTTTAAGTAAGACGACACAAAATAGTCCATAATGGTCAGATAAAAGACCTCCGAGGAAACTTGACCATGAAATTGACCTTTAAAAAATCGTACAAAAAGCTAATGTCTCAAGTCACAATAATGTTTAAATTAACTTATCGAAAATTTCGTACGTATTTTCACTTCAAAATGTTATTTTAAAGACATCGTTAAGAATTCGCATGAAAAGAATGAATATTATTGTAAAAGGTGGTCCAACCAAAACGCACGATGTTAATTGTAAATAAAACAAAAAGTTTTTAGAGAATTATCTTAATATTTTTTATTATGATAGAAGGATCTATGACAATTATGTGTGAAACAAAATATCGGCCAAATGCTCGCCACGGCTTCGGTGGCATACCTCTATCCGATGGTCCATATTTTCAATGACTCTGAGACATAATTGAGGTTCAATGTCGTTAATGTGCCGAATTATCTCATCCTTTAGCTCTTGAATTGTTCTTGGCTTATTAACGTACACTTTTTCTTTTAAATATCCCCAAAGAAAGAAGTCCAACGGTGTCAAATCACATGATCGTGGCGGCCAATTAACATCGCCACGACGTGAGATAACACGGCCATTGAATTTCTCGCGCAAAAGTGCCATTGTTTCGTTGGCTGTGTGGCAAGTGGCACCATCCTGTTGGAACCACATATCATCCAGGTCCATATCATCAATTTCTGGCCACAAGAAGTCCGTTATCATCTCGCGATAGCGAACACCATTCACGGTAACTGCTTGGCCGACCTCATTTTCGAAGAAGTGCGGCCCGATGACGCCGCCGGCCCATAAACCGCACCAAACAGTCACTCTTTGTGGATGCATCGGCTTTTCAACAATCACTCGTGGATTCTCATTTGCCCAAATGTGGCAATTCTGCTTGTTAACGAATCCACTGAGGTGAAAGTGTGCCTCGTCGCTAAAGATGATTTTCTTTGTAAAGTCACCATTCACTTCTGTCTGTTTAACCAACCATTCGGCGTATTGACGACGCTTGAAATGGTCAGTAGGTTTCAGCTCTTGAGTCAATTGAACCTTGTAAGCGTGTAAATTCAAATATTTATTTAAAATTCGCATCAGTGACGTTCGTGAGATGTTCAATTGTTGGGCAGGACGACGAGTCGAGGTTGACGGCTCCTCTGCTACAGTATCGCGAACAAAAGCAATGTTTTCCGCAGAACGAACTGGGCGAGCATGCACAGGTGTTTTCACATTTCCTATAGACCCGGTTTGCTGAAATTTGCGCACAATTCTCCCGATTGTGGACACATTTGGTCGATTATGCTGACCAAAAAAGTCACGAAGTGCACGAAATGCATTTTGATTTGAACGCCCATTTTCGTAAAAGGTTTCAACAATCTTAACGCGCTGCTCAATTGTGTACCTCTCCATGGTTGAATTTGTCAAACACTGAAACAAAGAAATGTCAAATTAAGTTGGGCAAAAAACTTGACGTTAAGGTGTGACTCAGAATTAACATCGTGCATTATGGTTGGACCACCCTTTAGTTAAACTGCGTGCCATTTTGGAAAATCATGTTTCGCGAAAAACGCGTTTAAAGTTTTGAAATGTGTTATAGACATGAAAAAATGAAAAATCCGACTCTTTAAATTTTTTTACCATTAATCTGCTATCCCAGGACTATAAAGCTACCTTTCTATATTTAAATATTCTTCCTCGTCCTCTTTCCTCGAACATTTTATGTTAGAGCTTGTCTCTTTCACTGCATCAGTCAAAGACACCTCGGTGTGCTTAGCATCTGCTTCTAGAGAAAAATTGTATGATTGGACGCCAATATCCATCTCCAAACCTTTCATAATTCGAAGAATATAAGTCAGACCATCATTAAAGTCGCACACAGCCATATCAGTCGCTATATTGAAGACTTTCTTGCCACATGAATAAGATTTTGGAGACAATTTGCAAACAGCATTGAAAATTTTATTCCTATTTTGTGTGTAGCCTCCCAAGCAACGGTTTAGCAACTCGTATCGGCTCAGGTCCTCATAAATCGGTGTCATGGCTTTAAAAACTTTCTTAAGAAGTGGCGGCTTATGATGGAAAGTGTCCAAGGAATCCGCTGCTTGCGCCTTCTTACAGGTACACCAAGACCCTGATGCTGCGGGTTTTCATGAAATAAGGTCGCCCAGATTTCATTTTTCATATTTCCCAAGAAGTTCGGATTCTGACGTATTGCTAAGCCATTATAAATTGTTAATTGAGTTAGTTTGACAGTTAATTTACCTGTTCCTCTGAGGCCATGCACGTTTTTTTAAACGCTTCTGACTAAACATGAACATCTTTTAACGACATCTGTTGTGTATTAGAGAAGTTAAAAATCATAATGTAAAACATTAGGATGTACCGGGTTAGTCTCCTAAGATTGCCGCCCCCCCCCTTTATTTCTCTTAATTTCAATCGAATCGAAAAATTCAAAAAATGATTTTACATGATTTTATAAATTTTTTGAATATTTAAACAAATTTTCAAAAACTCTGCAAATTGAAAGGGGACGAACAATTTTTTATTTTTTTTAAATGGAACACCCTGTATTTTTTTACTTAAAAAAGTTACCCACAGTTTTCTGATCACAAAAATATATAATTGTTGTATCTTGGTAAGTATAGTTCTTGAGATATTCATACAAATATATAGTCACATCACAGGAATAAATTTGGCATAAGACCATAAATCAGGAGAGCTATGAACCGAAATGATTTAAAGAAACAATAGTGCTTCGTTTGACAGTTATGTTATGTTTGACTTATGTTTGATTGTTATATTATTAATACGCTTTAAGTTAAGTTTTAATACACTTGTTAATATATCTAATATACTGATATGGGATATTCATTAGTCGAAAGGAAAGAAATATTAGAAATTTATTTAACCAGCAATAAAAACAAATATATAGCTAAAAGAGAATATGCAAGAAAATATCCTGAAAGACGCGTTCCCTCCAAGAACACTTTCTCTAATATTTATCTCAAGTTTGGGGACAGCGAATCCTTAAAAGATAAGAAACGAGAAAGAAAGAAGCCCAAAACATGTTTCATACTTTTTTTCTTAAAAAACAAGATGTGTCGTTATATCTCAAAAACATAGCTCTCCTGATTTATGGTCTTATGCCAAACTTTTTCCTGTGATGTGACTATATATTTGTATGAATATCTCAAGAAATATACTTACCAAGATACAACAATTATACTTTCGTGATCATGAAACTGTGGGTAACTTTTTTAAGTAAAAAAATACAGTGTGTTCCATTTAAAAAAAATAAAAATATGTTCGCCCCCTTTCAAATTGCAGAGTTTTTGAAAATTTGTTTTTTATAAATTCAAAAAATTTATAAAAAGCCATGTAAAATCCTTTTTTGAATTTTTCGATTCGATTGAATTTAAGAGAAATAAAGGGGGGGTCAATTTTAGGTGACTAACCCGGTAAATTCCCAGGTATTTATTTGACGCAGGTGTCGTTTCTGAGCAGTCTGACGCGCTTAGGAAAGAGCGCGAAATTTTAAGAAAAAACATTTTTTTAAGTAAAATAATTTTCTGCTCCATATTCTAAAAGGATCAAAGAATTTTTTCAGCTAATAAAGAAAATGGATTTTTTGAAAAATCTGCAGTACTCCTTAAAGAAAAAATTGTGATAATATTGTTCTACAGGGTAAAAGACACTACTTGCAAAAATATATGTACAACTAAAATATGATAAAAATACATGTAAGACTGATCTTGTATATGATTATTTTATTCTAGGGTACACATCTCTACCCAGTTTGGCTATACCGCGGGGTTAAAAGCTCGTTTTCCGCTTTTCGCTTATAGGTGAACGATCATCCAAGCATAATTTGCAATGAAATATGTTCGTCAGTTAAGGTTAAAACCTTCGATATCGCCTGCGAGCTTATTCTAGCGATGTACCAAAAACAAAGTACTCTCGCATCCACCGATCTATTTATTAAACCCCCATATAAAGCCTAATGATTAATCTCCACGTCCCCCCCGTTGAAATTTCTCGGAAATACATGTAAAGCTCATCGCAACGTGCGACACACATATTTAACGTTATTAATTGACGTCCGCGCCACCGCGATTGTTCGTCAGGAGGCGCGAAATCGAGCGATCTGCTGTGGATCCAGTGGCGGCGACAGGGGTGGGCGAGCGCTCAGTCAAAATCCTTATCGCTCAACCAGTCGCCCAACCTCTTATAACACCACTGTATCACATTCGCACATAAAATAATATATTTAACGGCCTCGCCCGCCCTAGATTTTTCCTGCCTATTTTCGCCCAACCGCAAAATAATGCTAGCGCCGCCACTGTGCAGATCTCGCCCAAGGTCGCATATTAGCGCGCCCTCGCGGCGTAAGGTAAACCCTTAATGACTTAATCTGTTTTATTAACGACCTCCTGATGCCGATTATGTTGATTCAGACGGATTTTCGTGTACATCAACGTCACGGCGTGTCGAAAAATTAATACACCGAGGGCGGCAGGGAGCTAATAAAGGGGTAGGAGTGGAGCGTTCGAATAATTTATATGTACAGCGGCAATTACTTCCGCAGATTAGATCGCGCGATGGAAAAATTCTGATGGGTCGTTAATCCACCCCGCGATCTAGGATGCCATGCCGAGTTGTCGCGCCATCGTTTCTGGAAGGTGACGGTGACTTTTTCTGGATTTTTCTTTTGTGAAAAGTCAATAGTGATTGACTTGGTTTGAATAATGATTGAGTTGGTAGTAAAACTAAGTCTTGAGTGAAATAAGCTGAAGATGAAATACACTTGATATAAACGTGGCACAATACAATGGCCACCTCCCCAAGCACACTCATTTCCTTGGTCATTAATTCCGCGATCTAGAATGTCGTGCCGAGTTATCCCCTCATAGCCTTTGGAAAGTTCAAGTGATCTTTTTCTAGAATTAATTTGTAAAAAGTTATTTCAATAATGATCGAATTGGTAATAAATCCAGGCATTGGGTGGAAGCAAGCTGAAGATGAAAGACACTCGATATAAACGTGGCACAATATAGTGGCCATCTCCCCATGCAAATTCATTTCCTTGGTCATTAATTCCGCAATCTAGAATGTCGTACAGAGTTATCTCCTCATAGTTTTTGGAAAGTTCAAGCGATCCCTTTCTAGATTATTTTTTTTGTAAGAATTTATTTCAATAATGATTGAGATGGTGATAAAACCAGGCCTTAGTTGGGAGTAAGCTGAAGACGAAGGACAGTCGATATAAACGTGGCATAATACAATGGCCATCTCCTCATGCGGATTCATTTCCTTAATAATTAATTCCGCTATCTAGAATGTCATGCCGAGTTATCCCATCACAGTTTTTAAAAACTGTGATGGGATAACACGACATAGATTTTTTTATATGTCATCTAAATCTATATAGATTTAGATGACATACCTCTATATAGATTTTTCTTTGTAAAACGTTACTTGAATAATAATTGAGTTGGTGATCAAACCAGGTCTTGAAAATGACGTTCTTCTCCTGACGGTGCCCCGATCTATCTAAAAAAGTACATATACCATTCTGGAGATATTCGGGGGATACATTCCATGCCTAATTCTTCTAACCCAAGTTGTGAGGCGAGATGCCGGAGGATTATAAGAGGAACATTATCGTTACTATACCGAAGGGATGTAGGTTGTAGCACAATTAGCGAAATGCGTAGGTTAGCACAAGATAGGAGAAGCTGGAGGTTAGCGTCCAACCAGTCTTAGGACTGATGACCTAATGATGATGATGACAAGTTGTGACGTTTTTCTTTGTCGACCTGGGTTTGTAAATGATACCAGAAAAGAAAAGCCATCGGGTTTAGATCTGGCAGTCTTAGTGTCTATTCAATGGGTCCTCTTTGTCTATTACTTCCATAATGGAAGAAATACTTTGCTATTTGGGAAATCAGGTCCATCCTTCTCCTCCTGGACTATTCATGACTGCAAGCAGTAGATTTACATTTTTTCTCGATCTGTCGTCTGGCTGTTAATTTGACGTCCTAATTTTGGAATACCATCAAAGCCTTTGCCTGTCCTCCCAGTAATTAGCGAAATGTCGTTATATTTAGGTGCTTCTAGGGTCTATTGAGCCTCAACTGAGGTGTTCTGTGGTAAGTACCAGTGGGCCATATGCAAGTACGCTTATTTTCCATGAGTGAGTTTAATAAGTGAACAAAAACAAATACCCGTTTTCAATAAATTATACTATGGTAGGTGTACGGGTTTCACAATACGGAGCGGATTCTATTAGGGTGATTTTTAGTAAGTCTTATACACTATTCAAAAAAATTGAGGGAACAATAAGTTCGAAAAGTTGTCAGTGATTTTTGCAAGACTGTAACTTCATGAAAAATAGTCGCATAAAGATGAAATGAAAACCATTTTGAAGCTTGAAGTTTCTAGTTTTGAAATCTTTCGAAAAAAATTTCTAAACTATGGTTAGTGCGCGATCCAAAGAGATACCGCGAGACAAAAGTTTTTCAATACTTTTAATTTTTTTACGAGCATCTTCCGGCTCAGGAAAATTTTTCCGGACTAAATCAATGTAAAGACCGGTTACCTTGTTCATTCAGCTTTAATTTGGGTTTTTAACGGACTCTGTACGACGAGTTGTTGCTAAGATATCGATGGTTGAATGAAAAGAGACACTTTTGTTTTGGATCATCGATATCTCAGAAATTAATAATTGTACAACGAATCGAGGGATGGCTTTGAAAACTTGAATAAACCCTCCCTCTATAAATGACGAATGTCGTTTTTGAGCACACCATATTGAGCGCACCATATTGGGAACGCGCATAAAAAAATTGGAATTTCTTTGAATTGCCCAGTAAACCGTAGCTCAGAAAATTTTCAACCAATTCAATTTCCAACTTCAATTGTTTACTAAAGGTTTCCAAACTAGAAACTTCAAAATGTTTTCTTTAACCTCGATATGACCATTTTTCACAAAGTTACAGCCTTTCAATAATCACTGAAAATTTTTCGGAATTTTTCAGTTCCCTTATTTTTTTTTTTGAGTAGTGTATTCGTCAATGTTGTGAGGGTGGCACCGGGATAATTATGTAACACGTACATCTGAATTGATAAATTAACAGAAAAGTAATCAATGAACTAAATTCGATGACATACAGACATACGTTACAACGCTCGTTGGAATTTTATTGGTGACCCGTCATCTTCAACTAACTTTGCGAGGCTTCGTAAAACCCCTCGTAAATATTTGCGTTATAATATTGTAAATACTTCGTCAGTGTTACAGTTAGTGATATTTACTATGGTTTCGATTATTTTTGAACTGCACAAATTGTTTTCGTAGCGCCTATATTAATAGCCGGTTCGTTATTGACCAACTCTATTTGTACATATTAGTTGCTCGTTAATATAATTTACATCCCCTATCTCACTCCTCTGCACCTGTATTACGTAAATATTAAATATCGAGTATGCCGGATCACATACATAATTATTGCAAATATTTGTTTATTTACAGACCGATTTCATAAAGTGTACTGTGTACAACTATTTCTAGCATATTGTAAATTTATATATGTACAAACAGAAACGGGATTTTTGTTCCTGAGCGTATACGGTTGTTAGGACCGGGTCCAAGGTTCCAGTATGCTTGGATGAGATCATTACGAATGTGAAGAGCTGGCCATTACCCACTCTCAACCAGTTCATTAGTGGCGCTCACGATGTCAGAGCGAGAGATGCACCCCGCTGTTGCGCAATGCATTATTATAAAATTCCTGGTTCATGAAGGAGCTCAAGCGACGGAAATTTTCCGTAGATTGACTGCACAGTTCAGGGACCAAACACTGTCAAGGACTCGTGTGTTTGCCTGGCATAAACAATTCAAGGAAGGACGAGAACAAGTGGAAAATCCGGAACACGATCGCCGTTCTCGAACCAGCACTACGGACGAAGACGATTCGAGATGTTCTTGAAGAAGATTGACGGGTGACCATATCCGAAATTGCAGAAATGGTCGGAATAAGTTATGGGAACTGTCAAGCGATCATCAAAAACGGCCTGAAGTTTCGTATAATGTGTGCCAGGTGGGCCTCTTGCCTTTTGACCGTAAATCAGAAGTCGAGACGTTTGGAGGTCTGTCAGACGCTTACAGCAAGGTTTGCGGAAGAAGGTGATGAGTCAGATTGTCACCTGCGACGAAACGTGGGTCCACCACTACACGATCGAGTCCAAACAAACCAGTATAGAGTGGCGGAAGAATGCGGGGGCAGCTTCAGTGAAATCCAAGACTTGACTGTCACCTGGCAAAGTTCTTTCAATCGTTTTTTTCGACCGGCTCATTGATTTTTGTATAAGCGACTCACAATCAATGCTGCTTACTACTGGGAGATATTGAACCAGGCGAGGGCTGCATATCGCCGCAGAAGGCGAAACCAATCGATTCGAGAGGCAATCCTCCTTCACGATAACGTCAGGCCCCATACTTCAGGTCTAACGGTGGAAAAACTAAAAGAAGTGCATTGGACTGTACTTGAACATCCTCCCTACAGCCCGATCTTATCACCCTGCGATTTTCATTTGTTTGGGGCGTTTAAAGAAGCTCTAGGAGGGCAACGATTTCAAGACGACCAGGGAGTAGAGGGATTCGTGCACAATTGGCTTCTGATTCAACCAACTTCACTCTATGATACTAGGATAAAAAACCTTCCTTCTCGCTTCAAAAATGTATTTATAAATCAGGAGACTATGTAGAAAAATAAACAATCTTTGCCTTTTGTTTGTCAATCAATATATATTTTTTTTAAATAAAGTCCTGTTTATATTTGATCCGCCCTCGTATATGTACACAGAGTTCGATCTGGCCGCGCGTAAAGTGTATCCTTTTTCCTCCGAATGCTGCCTCACTCTTTCTTCTACACGTACCTAGAGAATCTCACACTTCTTCCTATTCTTGATGATCAGTACGTGTGCCCATTTCACATCATGATAAAAGTACGTTACAACCCTCTCTCAACCCGTAAAATTCGAATGATCGATTGGTAGAAATTTAATATTCGAGATGGGGGAGGGAACGTAAGGAATTATCGCCAGGGGTGCTTTCCGGATTGTCGATAAATAATCGAATTGTATATTCCGGAGGTACGTTTTGCTTTTCTCGCCACGTACACGCGTAAAACGGGGTAAAAATAATGCAGGTACGAAAACATTGTGCCAGGTACGTTTCGAATAAACCGGCGTGATAGCGTAAAATAGGGCGGCGGTTAGTTCGACGTTTATAGTTCGACGCGGAAGAAGATTCTAGAAGCCCAAGGTCGGGGATAGAAGGCACGGCTGCGTTCTGAATTATTTATATTACGCAGGCTATTTCGTTGTACGGGGTTTATCACGTAATCCGCTCATTAAAAACTTTCCACGTTTCACATGATGCTCACCGCGATGATGAAGCGAATCAAAAAGTTGAACGTCGAAAAAAGATGACTCTAAGATTTAGGTCAGAATTTCGGGTTTCTGTTACGGCTAGTAAGTCGCAAGGGGTGTACGAAGTTAAGAGTAGTAATCCATCGTTCACCCTTAAGGTGGGTATACATATGCGCGCCGCGCGTGTGCAGCAAGTTCTCTAGATTAGTACGGGGTTTTCGACTTGCGCACGAACCATACGCACACGACGCATCACGATCCACCTCGTGTCGGTTTTTTCGACGAACGCTTTGTGTGTTCGCAGTACAGATTTGGACGGGAGCGCGAGAGACTCGTTTTTGTTGCGCGCCCGTTCAGCTGTAAAAATGGAGTGGTCGGATGAAAGTGTTCAAATCCATTTTAATCTCGGTACCATTCCATTTTCTAAACAGGTTGTTGTGCCACCAACGTCGTTGTTTCCTTTTCTTTTTGCACAAACTTATCATTAACAAGAAAGCACCACTCATCACCGAAACGGCGTAATTTTTATCGCGCGACAGAGACATGATTATCTACAATGCAAAATGTCTACTGAATGTTCGTGGGTTTCCTCTGGATCGCGGAAGGTTCTTCAAAATAAATAATTTCAACGAACATTGGACAAGCAACGAACATGCGGCGCGCAGGTTTATACCTACCTTTAGGTTTGCTAGTAAACGCAAGCTCGATTTGGGTATGAAAATATCTGTGACATTCTTGAAGTCACGACGATCATTATCTACGACTGAAAGATCATCATTAACTTTGTCATAGTTTTAATATAATGAAACCGATTCCAGCGAGTCATACGTTCCTCTACCAAAACCAGTACCTCTTCATAAGTAAATTATTCAATGTTATCCAATCCAGTATTCAAGGCATAATTTCCTGAGACTTATTGCGCTGTATGGTATTGTATGGAACTGTACTACAAGTTATGGGGATCTTGTTATTGTGTCTACAATTCATCATAGTGTGTACGATTCATTTATATAGTGTATCGGAATAGATCTCACATTTATCTACTTGATCCAGACTTTACCAAGGGATTTGATGATGTAGATCGATTCCAATTCGATGCAGTTCTGATTGCTTCAGGTGTACCTCAAAGAGCACCTAGGACCCATGTTCTTTAACTTATTTACCAACGATACTTTTTCCAAGAAGTTTCTTTATTTGATAAACACTGCCTCGAATGGCTACATTAGATTACATACCGAATTAAATCATTATCTCCACACAGTACCACATAGTACCACAACAATGGTGTGAAACTTAGTATAACCAGATATTATATTGTGAAATTCATTGCAGTATATATATAGTATATATATATATAGTACCTCTTGAATATGCATATGTATTACATAGAAAATACTTCTCTTAACTATATTTAGCTTTCATAGATAGTCTGTAGATAAATAAATAATTTAAAAAATATTGTTACTAGCAATATTTTTGAAATTATTTATTAATAATCACTGCAAGCGTTCACTATTGATGGCTGCCAAACAAATAGTAAACAACGTAGCGTCGTCAAACTTCAAACTTCAGCTTTATAAGATTGGTAGCTTCTACCATGGTCATTCTTTTCAAACAACAACCGCCATCTATACGTCAGGTCGGATACTTCTGCGACTACCATCGTATCATGTAGCTCGGCTTCTAATACGGGTCAAGTTTGAACGAAGCCGTCTTTGATATGTAGATAGGACGCAAGGGAACAAGTGTACGGCCAACTAGACCACCCAACATCACTTCCCTTGAACAGCGTTACTTAAGAAATAGAATCTTGTGGATAACGGTGAGACAATCCGAATGTTAATGAGACCTTATAATATTGAGGAGTTGCTAGAGTGAATATGGATCGTAATAGACAGTATTCTTTCACGACAACTGTATTTTTACATAAATAATTTCATCAAGCATAACTCAATACGCCAGTAGGCCCAACAGCGATATTGACCTTCAGATGAGGGATGGGGGGCGAGCAGGGCTATTGCTCCTCGCATAACGGCACGAATTATTATTGCTTCCAGAGTAAAATTTGTTTTTTTTTAAGTGTGACACGGTGGAGTCGAATGAAAAATAAGCTGGAAAGTTATTGCTCGGAATTTCGACGCGTACATGCATTGAAGCACGAACACAAAACAACATCAAAGCGATGTAAATGACGCACACGTATAAATTATTAAAATAATTATGTCTATATAGAGGCAGCTGGAAAGGGGCGCGTTTCTTTTTTTTTTCGCAAAATAATATTCAAAGCAAACTGAAACGTTATGTAAAATTATAAATGCGAGTGTGCTGCGCGTATGGCACAGGCCGGCGGTGCGAATGTTCAAAGCGAAAGAGGATTTCGCAAGTGATTATTTGGGTAAATTAATTGCAAAATCGGGTGATATTTTTTATTTGCCGTAACGCCGAGCCGGAAAATCTCCCGGAGAGGTGTACTTCCACGAATTTAATTCGAAATATTGACGTCAATTAAATGGGTTTTGTTAGAGTATTATCGAGTTTATTTGTAAGTCGTACTGGTTAAAATTTCTCCTTTAAAAATCGCGAAAAATAAAATAATTCGATTTCGATTATTTAATTAATACCTGTTTATTAAAAAAATACCTCTGGACAAAAAAAACACGTAAATTTAGATATAGGGGAAGTTGTAGTTTAGGTTTTACTCCCTTACCCTCAGCTACACTAATTTTTACCTTTATTCGGGTGCAGTATGAAGCCACACACATTCGCGCGCAATGCATCTGAGATATTCCCATGATCAAATTTTACACAATTTAGATTTTAATGAGGTGGAGACTTAATTAAATGATTATTTTGATTAATACAATACAATAATAAATATTTCACATTAGTTTTTAATGACAATCATTAAATTTACACAAAGGAATTAATTTAATGTTGTGAAACAATATCATCTAGGTTGTTATCATCTCGCGATAGCGAACACCATTCACGGTAACTGCTTGGCCGACCTCATTTTCGAAGAAGTACGGCCCGATGACGCCGCCGGCCCATAAACCGCACCAAACAGTCACTCTTTGTGGATGCATCGGCTTTTCAACAATCACTCGTGGATTCTCATTCGCCCAAATGCGGCAATTCTGCTTGTTAACGAATCCACTGAGGTCAAAGTGTGCCTCCTCGCTGAAGATGATTTTCTTTGTAAAGTCACCATTCACGTCTGTCTGTTCAACCAACCATTCGGCGTATTGGCGACGCTTGAAATGGTCAGTAGGCTTCAGCTCTTGAATCAATTGAACCTTGTAAGCGTGTAAATTCAAATCTTTATTCAAAATTCGCATCAGTGACGTTCGTGAGATGTTCAATTGTTGGGCACGACGACGAGTCGAGGTTGACGGCTCTTCTGCTACACTATCGCGAACAACAGCAATGTTTTCCGCAGAACTAACTGGGCGAGCATGCACAGGTGTTTTCGCATTTCCTACAGACCCGGTTTGCTAAAATTTGCGCACAATTCTCCCGATTGTGGACACATTTGGTCGATTATGCTGACCAAAAAAGTCACGAAGTGCACGAAATGCATTTTGATTTGAACGCCCATTTTCGTAAAAGGCTTCGACAATCTTAACGCGCTGCTCAATTGTGTACCTCTCCATGGTTGATTACAAAGTTACTGAAACAAAGAAATGTCAAATTAAGTTGGGCAAAAAACTTAACGTTAAGGTGTGACTGACAATTAACATCGTGCATTATGGTTGGACCACCCAAAAATTTTGGACGTGAATTACAAAGAAAAGTTATCAGTAGCTGCCTATTTTAAGTGTAAATAATTATAAATCCTCTTCATCATTTTAGCATGTTCCAATCCAAACAGAAATAAACGTCACATTGTTGGTAACGGTACTTACAATTAGTATAAACCACTAATTTAACACCCAAATGTGTTAATTTTAAATGATAATACCATAAAAATTCAGAATCAGTAAGTGTAAAGATCCCAAAAAATATGACTAATTTAAATAATAAAAGAAATATAACAAAATATAAAAGTGAAAATAATGACATAATCAGGCGCAATGCATCTGACAGATCCGGGCGGCCCATACAAGGTCAGGGAATGAACAAAAAAAATCGATTCGGCTAAGCTGTTGTCATCACTGATGACAACAGCTTAGCCACATGGTAGTATGCTCTCGCCCAGTTCACGACTCCGTGTGAACCTGGCTTTAGAACCGGGCCTCCGGCCTTTATGATTATTGCTCATCACTACCTAGTGTGAACTATCGGTAGTGAAAGTATGGAGTCGTGCCCGAGTTGAACAAGCCGTCGTCAAATCTCCGTAGTTATACTGAAGGAGTGTCAACATGTCGATTACGACCAGTAAGGGCAGTTGTTCTGTGCGAACTGGAGAAGGTCGTGAACGCGTATGTCGAATAAGGAAGTCGTAACGCTTGCGCAAAATAAGTAGTGGTCTCGCCCGGTTCACGACTGCGTGTGAACCCGGCTTAAGGCCGACGAAAAATAATATTTCTATTCAGTTGTAAAAATATTTACGTACGGCCATCCCTTTATTGTCGACGCTAATAATAGAGCTAAACATCGTCCCTAACTAGAATAATGAGGCCGAACTTCCATCTACTCGTTTACAATTTCGCAACTGCAAAAAAAGAGGCAGGATTTTTACAGGCAACCAATTTTCCGCGTCATTTGTTGTACAAATAATAAGTTTACAAATTTTGTCTGTATCATTCTCCTTCCTCGTTAAAGTTTTAATTGAATTTTCTTGCAAAAACAACTCGAAAACTTGGCGTAACGGTGAACACGATCGGGATAACCCAAAAATTGATTTTAAAACGTTTAGAGGGAACAATAAGGCATCTAATAGATTAGAGTGTACACTTTTTAGGTGGGAAAAGTTGTATTTATAATAGGAAAATAAAAGGCGTTAACTGTTGCTGTATCTGTGATAAAAAATGGCAAATGAACAAAATAAAGAGGTGCCCTACGATTGCAATTTATAAAGTTTACAGACGGCAGATACTCTTAGCATAATTATTTTCTTAACGCTATCAAAATTAAACACATATTTTGGCAATATAAACTGCAGAAATAAAATATAATGTATAGCCAATAAAACGTAACGATTCAAATATATGTACATTAAAGTGATAGAACTTCACATCAGCAAGTCATAGACAACCACTTTTGTAATTATACCGGTAATATTCCTGTTAGTGCACTTTTCGGCTGTTATACTGTATGAAACTTTACGTATTTATATAAATTTAAAAACAAATCAATAACAGTAAAAAATAGGTTCAGGGCGTATACAGCTAGCGCAGTTGACGCTTATATTCCGTGTTCTGTCGGCTATTGTTTTACTAATCTCTCTCTTTCACTTATCCCGACAGATTTTTTTTTGACAGGTGTGGAAAGTCAGTGTGTTATTTTAACAGTACTTACTCAGTTAGAATAGCCACATTAGAACAAAGTATCCCCTTCGGTTATTTTTGCAGGGTTCACTTTTTTAAGAGATGAAAAAACTACTTCCTTTTACGTTTTAAGTCACAGTTCAGACTATCAGCTTGAAATTTCTGGCACGTCTAAAATCTGTTAAGGGCTTGTATTTTTGACCTCGCTGAACTGTCCCTAGAAGCCTTCTTTGCTTATGGCTTCTGTTGCGATCATTTGTTTCTTTAGACTGTTGAATAACGCGAGATACATCCCAGTTGTAGCACAGTAGCTTAATTTTTCCCCGAAAAATTCCTTTCACGCATCTATCACGGTCCAAATTTCCCTATTGACGCTCTGTTGCCATAATTTTATCTTCACGTAATTTAAACGAATATAACGTTTGTGAATTTGAAAGTTCTGACTAACGTTTTCCCATAGACTGCCTCGTGTTGACGTTTTCACTATAAAATGGCGCATATTAATGTTAATTATTTATCTGCCTCAATAACAGAGATAGTGATGTGAATGGAAAATAAAATGCTCGGCGAAGATGTGGCTACGGTTTGTCTTCAAGATACCCGCTGTTTTAACCCCAGCAGCACCTCAAAGCGTGTTACAAATTGAAAGAACTAAACCTATTTTCTCTCGCACACCCTGTATACGATAAAACTAAACCTCTCTGTCACATGTTAGTGGCTTACAAGGGAATTAATTTTGATGCGATGTGTACGTTATACATGCGAACTATTTTGTCTCGGAAATTATGACTATTTACTCATAAAACGTCCCATGGCTTTGCAGTACATGCGTGCAAAGTATATAACGTCCGCAAAATGATACGCTTTACCTCGGGCATTCGCAAAGATTGCGTACAATTTTAATTAGAACTTAATTCGCCGTGGGAAAAAGCGTAGTCCGTACCTCCGTTGTTGACGCAAACTTTTCACCGCTGCCGCCTCCAAAGCAAACTGCCAACGTTAATATTTACTGCCTCGTGTTTACGTACCAAAAATTAAAACAACCGCGCGTTCCCTTGGTCGAAATATTTGTACATAGAAAACAAATTACGAGGGTAGGCCCAGAAGTACCCGACCTGACATATAGATGGCGGTCGTTGTTTAAAAGAATGATTATGGTAGAAAGTACCAACCTTATAAAGCTTTGAAGTTTGATGGCGCCACGTTGTTCAGTATTTGTTTGACAGCCATCAACAGTGAACGCTCAATTAAGAAAGGACAGCTGCAATTGACGAAAAATAAAGTTTTATTTCATTAAGATAACCACCATCACCATCACATTATTTCATCAAGGCACCAGTTCATACATTCGTTATCGCGATGGCCAAAGTCAATGAGTTAAAGTTCGAATTGCTTTCTGACGCACCCTATTCGCCAGATTTAGCCCCCTCGGATAATTTTCTGTTTCCAAATTTGAAGAAATGACACTGTGGTAAAAGATTCGCCAATCATGAAGAGGTGGAGTTTGCGGTTGATGGCTATTTTGAGAAGCTCGACGTTCCTAACTATAAAGGGGGTATCGAAGCTATTGAACATCGCTGGGAACAGTGTATCGGGCTGAAAGGAGACTATGTAGAGAAACAAATATTTTTTTCCCAAATTTACTGTGTTTTCTTTGTTAGGTCGGGTACTGGGACTACCCTCGTACATACGATAAAGTTAAAACTGATAACAAACACACGCAGAACGACCCTTTTCAAACTAGTAATGCAGTCCGTGCACAAATAATTCTGCAGGAAACCCGTTGCAAGTGACAGCAGTCTTTGAGTAACGCGTTGTGGTATGACGTCACGTTTGCCTAACGTAACTGAATTAATTAATTCATCGATGTCCCGTTAATGGATTAACTCTGGCGTGGGCGATCTTAATTCCGCCTAAATTTGTTCGGCCCTCGGGGCAGGAGTTTCGCGCCCATACCGCGGAATTACTTTTCTAATCAAACGTAATTAAATCCTCGATTCCGCTGCCATTAAGCGAACTCTCGGCCGTCTGCGGCGAAATAATTACATCACAAAAGGGAACGGGGGAAGGGGGCCACAAAAAAAACTTTAAAGGTAATCTCGAAAACTTGCCATCTGATCGAAAACTAATTTCTGTAGAGGGAAAACATGACATCTCGCAACTAAACCTCATTAATTTCTTTCCCGGAATCAATTAAAAGTTCCAGAGCTCCCAGTAATACGTCAAAGATAACAGTTGCTGCAGACTGCCGGTCGGGATATTCGGGCTATTGAGATGTGACAATCCTGGAATTAGAATCGGCGGATTGATTTTTAGGGCTGGTTTACAACCCGCATTCCTCTCAGAGAGGTTAAGGTTCGATCACTTAACAGTATCTAGTGTCATCTCCGTCTACATACATTGTTTGAGAATGCGGTGGGCATTCATGTTAGTGTAAGTGCCGCACCTATCGTGTTGTGGTCTCCTATAGAGGTGGCAGGCACCGCGATGTTGTCGTAACCACCGAGACATCGTTAGTATTGTATTATAATAATATAGTACACATTGTGCTAATACACATTATTATTGTGTATTAGCGGACTCGGTATTGGGGGGTGTCTTTGTATACTTGGGTTATACTCCCAACAAGAAGAGTATGGCACGCCTCCTTGGACATGATACCGCTTCCTTGTAAGAACTCGCCACTGCCTTATGGACACCATCAATGAGCCGGGTTTAAGTCCATGTTAACACGTTCAGTACGGTGCCCTATTGCCAAACCCACCCCCAAAGACGGGATATTTTTTTTACGTTTCTCGGACATTTTTTGTATGGAGAATTGGGGAAATATATTTAACACGTTAAGGACGGATGAGGTACATAGCCATCAAGGAGATCTACTGCTAGGATGGGTGATGGTTATATACGTCTTGGAGCGTTACGATTCTCCCGCTTGCTTTCGTGATGGGGGTAAAGTCCGCCCAAGAAAAGAAACTTAGAAACCTTTTTATTGCCTAGAAAAGTCTAAAACGCTCGTTAATGTGATTTTTTCACATGAGGCATATGTACCCCATCAGGCCGTGACGCAAGTCGCCTAGGCAATCCTGCACAACTCGCTTAAACCCGCATTCTTACATTCATTTGGATTTATATAGAAAATTTAGAAACAAAAATCTATTTGCTTCCTCTACAGCTTCTAGCGGCAAAGGGGGCGGTTACACATAAAGATAAGGACAAACACACCCATGTGTAAGAAGAGGTGCCAATTTCCCCCGTTTGGTCTCGAACCCAAGCATACAGTCACACCTCAGTACTGGGCTCAGCCTTGGCCATAGTACGAATGATATCATTGCAGCCACTTTTATAGGATACTACAATATATCTCCTATCCGTGTGCACTTCTGTAGCTCTGTTTCAGACAACTTCGTACTATCTTTTAAACATGTTCTTGGTGTCAATGTAGTTACGTCGTCTATTGGCCAAACGCGTAATTTACTCTAAAATGCATGTATCGAAAGTGACTTAATTACATTCTCTCTTAATGGCACATAATTCTGTTGCATCCCACTTCTGAAATTTCAGAGAATCACACAATCGTTACCAACGAATGCACTAGGTTACATCAGTATTATACGGACCTAATGGTGTCTCACTTCTGAAATCTCCTAACGCCGATATTCACCCTTAGACAGTCCTTCGCGCATTTCATTTTAATTCCAGTCTGTAAAAGATCGTACGCTGATTTCCGTTCCTTTGGGACGAATACTGGAAGAAGATACCGTAACGGGTTAGATAACGTAATTTAAATGTTAAAGACCGCCACCTTAATTTTAAAGTTGTCCCGAGATTAAGTCACGGAGAACGTAGTCGGTCTCTATAAATACCCGTTTGCAATACACCATCGCAAATTGTGTATTACGGTGTTTCTGGGTTATATTCTATCGATCAGGATAAAATTAGCGATGCATGCGTCATGTTTTAGTCATAATGTGAAACCTTGAAAGAGATCGGAAGTTTATGTAAGCTTGTATACGTAGGCTTCGCTTTCTCCTATCTTCGTCTCGTTGTTTCTCGATTAGACGTGTCGTCGTCGTGCACTGCCATTTGGATTAGCAATAGATCTTTTCCAAGCCACCGAAAATCATCTATGGCGGTCTTCGGGGTGCCGTGTGTAGAGAAACTATACTAGTGATATGTTATCGCTATAGCTACGTTTATTTAGAATAATTAAATTAAATAGCTAGCAAGATAGTACCGATAGAGGAGACAATGTTTCTGGACGAGATTGCGGGTATTGGCTGATTTAAAGTTATCGCAAAAGCCGACGCCACGCTTGTCATAAACCATTGACCTACGCTGCAAGGGTTTTAGCAAGTGGCTGAGGCAGTAATAAAAAGAGAATTTTATTGCCTGAGATAATCGTATTTTTACCCCTAAGAAACAGATGTGCCCTGGTTCCGAGTACTAGCTAGGGTTTCTACTTTCTAATATTTACACAACTTCTATACACAAGTAATATATACAAAAAATATCACGGCTGTCAATAGGCGTATGTGGAGCCACGTGGGCCACACATCTCTACACACTAAACGACTGTCTTCGTGTGTGTCACGAAGTTTTTAGGTCGATGTACGAAATGCTTTTCGTTCGAATTTCGGCATTTTGACAAAATCGTGAATCGATCCTTGCGAACAAAGTGGTAACTTTTGTTTTTTGATCCGAAGCCTCTAGAGGCACGCTCCGGAGGTGCATTCGATATGAATGAGGAGGTGGGGGATTTGCTTACTCGTCTAATATTAATCCACTAACGTTCTCATTGTAAATTATGCGAAGATTCAGTCAGGTCCACCAGGTAAGTAAGTATTCCATCCTTACTTCACATTATCAAACAGTTTTAGTTGTTTTTGAAATTTTCTGAGGGAATATACACTCTGGGTAAAATAAGTGCCACTTACACTAAAACGTATGAAGCGGTGTTAATAGTGAGTGACCGATACGGGCCGCAATAGATTACAGCTGTTATACGACTTATTGAGTTTAAGAAGTTTGTTCGCATGTAGACCGAACCACATTGGTTTACAAAATACGTCGATGGTTGTCTCGATCCCCGACAACAACGAGAAGGCAGGGTCATTTTGCAGCTTTTAACGAAATCCGGCACTATCATGGCGTGCCGAAGTCTCAACACTATGAAAAGAAAACTTGTTATAGTCACAGAACACATGATTGAAGCCTTTAGTATTCGATTATCCACGTGACTGATGACAGTGAAACAATAAAAGGATTTTGTTCTGTTAGACTGGCCATCACAGTCACCCAATATTAATTTCATTGAAAATGTCCTTCCTCCGTCCTTAGTCCTTCATCATCCCAAATGATATTCTTGCTAGTAAGGGCGTCTAGGAATCCATGATCTTCTTATATGTGATGTTAGTTTGACCTACTATGAATCCAAGTTTATCTTCTAAATCTTCTAAAATTATTTTGGTATAGACTATTAATAATGTTACTTTTGAGTTAGACAATGGATGAGTGATTGAACCATATGGAGTGGATTTAAAAGGCGTTCTTCTTTGATGATCACTAAATGTTAATGTTTCTCTGTTAGTTAGGATTTGTTTTCGACTAGTTACCGAGGAATATCTGTTACAAATTCCATCAGCAGAATATATGGGAATATATTAAAGAACCGTATGGAGAACGAATATTGTGAAATGGAGGCAGAAGAACAGGCCGGTTTCAGAGCAGGAAGATCCACAATCGATCATTTATATACAGTCACACAAATCTTGGAGAAGAAGATAGCATTTAACCAAGAAGTATATCTACTATATGTGGATTTAAAAAAAGCATATGATAGCATTACTCTGGGAAACTTTACAAAACACTAATATAAATGTAGAATTAATAAAGGCTGTAAAGTCTCTGTATGACAATACCAGATCTAGAATAAAAATAGGACACAATATAACAACGGGATTTATAGTAACTAAGGGACTTAAACAAGGATGCTGCCTATCTCCTACACTATTTAAGATATATCTAGAACGCGCATTGATGACTTGGAAAAGAAAATGTCACAATATGGGCATACCAATAGATGATACATCAACACTATACACATTATCCTTTGCGGATGACCAAGTTGTTATTGCGCAAGATATCGATGATATGGAATATATGACACGCAAACTTATCGAGGAGTATGAAAAATGGGGTTTAGAAGTTAATGTGAAGAAAACGGAATACATGTGTATTGGAGGACAACAACAAGATCTACTTCTGTCAACCGGGCAAAACATCAAACACTGCAATGAATATAAGTATCTAGGCATGAAAATATCAAACGACGGGACACTTGATGAAGCGATTTCGGAAAGAAACACTCAAGGAAGGAGAGCAATTACAATGTTGAACAGCATTCTATGGGATAAACAAATAACAAAAGAAAATAAAAGAAGAATATATAATTCAATAATTAAAAGTATAGTAACCTATAGTTGTGAAGTATGGCCAATAAAAGAAAGAACAGAAAGAATGATAAGAACCACAGAAATGGACTTTTGGAGGAGGTCAGTTGGAAAATCAAAGAGAGATAAGGTAACAAATGAGAGAATAATAAATATGATGGGAATAACACATGACATTGTAGATGATATAAGAACCAAACAACTCGTATGGTACGGGCATCTTCAGCAAATGCCAAATGACAGAATCCCCAAAAAAATTCTAAACTGGAAACCACAAGGAAGAAGAAGGCGAGGAAGACCACGAAAAAGCTGGAGAGAGGGCATTGATAATGAAATTCGGGAGAGAGGTCTGGACGAGGACATGTGGAGAAATAGAGAGGAATGGAGATTAGGAATCGGAAGACGGCGAAGGACGTTATAAACCGATATGATGAGAAGAGAGGAATTGTGACGATGTCAATGGCCAACCTTTGCCTGCTCTTAACCGCGCTACGGTATGTTAAAAGTTTGGTGGAATATAACAATCCATATAACGGATATGGTGCTTTATACATGTATCGAATTATAATCCCGTTTGCCCCATATATTATTACCTCAGTGACACGAAATGAATACGAGGCGATAGCGTTTTAACGAATTTGTGTCGTTTCAGATTTGTTTCTAATACGAACCGGCGATTTATGAGAAAGTATTCATTAAGCCGTGTACGTGCTCGGGCGCCTTGGCAACCGACGCGCGTTATAAATAATTTACAGGTATTACCGAATTCAATGGCCTTAATCAAAAGGATGTGTATACAGCGGATACTTAGATCCCTACCAACGGCGCTGGATTCGGAATAATATAAATCTAATGAAATTACGCTCTCTCCAAAATATTTAGCGCTCTACGGGGAGTATTAGGAGGCGTAAGAGTCTCTAATCTGGCGGATTTACCGTCTGCCGTTCGTTGTTTACTCTCGACGCTGGCGCCGCCCGTGAGTTAATGCGGAACTTCGATAATATTTCGCCCGCGGTCCGAACAAGTTTTTGAGGCTTCTATTATTCGAAATCTGCTAATATGATGTAATATAAATGAAAAACAAAAGAATAAAAAGCGGAGATGAAAGCTGCGAGATCGCAGTTCGATGGAAGGAATTCTCACATATTACGTTTCTTATTGTTTTGGGGGTGGAGGGGACGGGGAGTCAGATGGCGTGCGGAAGTTTCTCGCTGGGGGTGATTGGAAAACAACGTCGTTGTAATATCCATTCGTTCTGCTATAAATAATTCCGTTTTAATCGCATTAATACCACTGATTACGTTATTAAAGTGTTAACTCTGCTAGAAGTATATTAATTCTGGTGTACACATATATCAGGTATATAAATATGAAAAAGGAATTTTTTTTGTATTGAAAATACACGTTTATTGTATGAAAATGATAAAAAATATTTTATTCGATGTTTTGTCCGTTACTAGTTATACATTTTCCCTATCTCTCTGACAATTTGTGGATTCTATGTCAAAGAAATTCTTGCTCTTTCGAGGCAAACCAGTCATCGAGCCATTTTCGTACATTTTCGTAAGAAGTGAAGCCCTGCTCAGCATGTACGTGACCCATCGATGTAAATAAGTAGTAATCGGATAGAGCCAAGTCTGATGAGTAAGCCGCATGCGAAAGTATTTCCCATCTAAACGCCTCAGTCGTTTCTTTGACCGGTTTTGCTGTGTGTGATGGCCCATTGCCATAAAGCAAAATCACTTTGTGTTGCCTTTTTTGATATTATGGTCATTTTTCACGCAAGGCTTGATTCAAATCGATCATTTGTTGTAGGTAGCGTTCAGTATTAACGGCTTGGTCAGGTTTTAGTAGCTCATAGTAGATCACACACTTCTGATCCTCCCAAACACATAGCATTGTCTTCCGTCCATAGCGATTTGGCCTTGCAGTTGATGTCGATGGTTCGCCTGGAGTTATCCATGATCTTTTACGCTTAGGATTCTCGAAATATATCTACTTTTCGTCGCCAGTCACAGTTCGATGGAGAAATGACTTTCTTTTGTACCTGGCGAGCAGTATTTCGCAAATGGTTTTTCGGTTTTTTCCCCCCATCTTCTGGATCTTTCCCATGGCGCTTAAACGTATGGAGACGGCTTCTCGTGTCACATTTAATTGATCCGCAACTTCTTGTTGCGTTTGAGTGTCATTCTCATCAAGCAATATACAAGCATTGCTTCGCTATCTTCAAACTTTTTTGGTGCTGTTCCACGTTCTTCGTTTCTCATATCAAAATTGCCACTTTTAAATTTTTTTAAACCACTCAAAGCACTGCGATTTACCAAGAGCATGCTCACCGTAGGCTTCGACAAGCATTCGATGCGATACTGCAGCAGTTTGTATAAGAGTTTTTTATTTGGCAAATAGCGATGAAATGAATAGTACAGTGTACACACTTTCATAAAAGAGTTGTACACAAGCTACTCGCTTACAGGAAAAGAGAAAAGATTCGGCTAATGGAGGACTATTTCTGATAGTCCACTAATGAAACACTGTGCATCTAGTGAACCCATTTTACAATGCAACCCCTTGTTATATGAGGTTATTTTAGCAAGATACTTATTTGACAGGAATTCTCTTCTTAGACCTAGTGGTTCTTGGGATTCAACAGGAATTGCTTGACAAAGAAAAGACATAGGCCCTCATAAGCCTTATTAAGACATATATTAGTACGTATAGTCCTTTTGTTGCGACAATAATGACTATATAATACGTCATTAATTTAAGATATCCGAATTGTGTTGTCATTGCGTCGTTGCCACATTACCGTAAATGTACTTAAAAACGGAAAACACGTTGTAACCGTTGTTTCCAATTTTTTTGCCAGTCGATCGGACCTCCACACCGCAAAAACTCGCCAACATTTGTGGGGTTTAAGCCCATCTAATGCGACCTGACGTTTTT
This sequence comes from Rosalia funebris, assembly GCA_037954035.1. NCBI lineage: Eukaryota > Metazoa > Arthropoda > Insecta > Coleoptera > Cerambycidae > Rosalia > Rosalia funebris. The sequence goes on along the minus strand of JAZFAV010000003.1, from coordinate 23,823,868 downwards.
GCGCGATCCGTTCCTAATTTATATCCGAAGTTAGGCGGCCCTTCTGCGGCCCGGAGACAGTTCTGCAACGCGGCGGTGGAGGTAATGATTTCGTATAGGCTGCGCCACCCCCGCCGCCCTTGATTAATTGTCTTTTCGTAAATAATTTAACAATTAAAATTTTTAACGGGACCTCTAATTAAGTTACAAGTGTTTGCAAGATATTTACGCGGGCTCGGATCGGGGCCGGGTCCTAGCCAGGATGAAATTAATAAATAATTCGATATAGAGGGATCCGGACACGGAATTAAAGTTATAATCGACTTGCGAAATTCAATTTGGGGAACGACAAAGGGGATGATTAGTGTGTAAGACGAAAAAAAAAGGGGAATGGGACATTTTCGTTCATTAAACAATGATAAGATATAACAGTCTTTTTCCACGTCGTAAGAAACACGACAATAGCATCTGATTACAAATTGCACAAGGGTAGCTTCGTTTTACAATATGTCATCCAGATCAGATGCTTTCGTTTTGAAATCTGTCATGCAGAGTAACTTGAAAAATCCGTAGAAATTATTACGAAAAAAAAGTCGATTTAATTTCGAGGGGACACTTTAGAATCATATAGTGTATACAGTCACGAAAAGAACAGAAATAATTTTTATTTGTTGATTATTAATTACAACTACAATACTACATAGTCGAATATATAAGGCGTAACATAAAGGTTGGGAATAAATTAAACGGTGGATTTTTCAGTAAAAAAAATATAGATTTTTTTCATATGAAGTCATGTTCTAGGGGGTTTCGTTTCCAAGCTGCAGGACGATAAAAATCTGAAAAAATTTAGTTTTTCTCTAATAACCTTCGAGCATTAGAAGATAATGGAACGAAATTCTAGCCGTAGCTTAATTTAATAATGCCCTAATAACAGGAAAAAGATTGACTTCGTAAGTTACTCAGTGGCGTGCGTACGCATTGTACCGTAGGGGTTTCCGAAGAAAATTGTGATACGCCACTGGTAGAAACCTTTTATTAATATTTATTTAAGATCCACTTTTTATTTTAAACAAAATTACCTTCTTGCACTTTATTTGTATCTCTTGTCATTTTCCCGTAATTAAAACTTTTGTAAACGCCATTTTTTCCCATTGCTAAGATAGGAAAATGAAAGTAACAAAAACATCAAGTATATGTTTTCCTGTGTTATATGTATAGGGTGTTATATAGGGTGTCTCATTTGCAACTATAAGGTTTGAATTATGCGCCGTTTCTGTTCTGTCAAAGATAGGACGTCAAAATGCAGCGACTAGCGTTTCAACAACGAATAATTTGTGTACAATTGTTTTATAAAAGTGGGCGATCATTTATAGTTATATTAAGAAAAAGTCGCACAAAATTAAGACAAAGTGAAGAGCCTACAGAGTTAACAGTTCGTAACTTAATCAAGAAATTTAAAGGGACGGGTTCTCTTATTGATAAGCCAACACAAATACGTCCTTGTCGTTGTCGGTCACATGAAAATATTGCCGCAGTGAGAGAAGGTATACAGGAGTGTCCAAACACATCAATTTCACGTCTTGAACAACAATTGAATCTGTCAAGAGCCGCCACGCATCGTGTCATACAGCACGTGCAACCATAACTCTGTTGCATGCTCAATTTCCTGACCGTATTTCCTCGCGAAATGCGACATCAATTGGCCTGCAAGGTCATGTGATTTAATACCGCTTGGCTTTTTTCTTTGGGGTTATTAGGAAAGGGCAAAAGTAAACGATTGACATGAGTCGAGGCGCCCATATGAACGATATCCTTTTCCATTTGTAGCCGTATCTTCTGTATTTTATGTTGAAGAATATAAAACCTCAGTTTGTAAAATATTATTAGTTTTATTCACAAATTACACCCTATAGTTTCAAATGAGACACCCTTTATTACCAGAAATAAATTAAATAACGGTCGATTTCCAATGATCGTTCACATATAATAGTAAATATAATCAGGTTATAATTCATGTTCCCATGTGGCTTAACTCAAAATAACTCAAAACAAAGACTCTACCAGGACTTCCTGAACAGTCCTGATTTATCAGGGCTTTTATACGTTGCGCTTTTACACAAAAACCGGCGCGCAGATAAAACCCGACCTTCCTGTAACAGTTGTTAAGCGCCTGCACTATCTACGGACCTCTTGTCCTGGATTAAAATATTAATAATTCACCTAATCCTTGTCTCAGGTGAATGATTAATTAAGGCGCTAATTCAATGGCCGGACAAAGGGGCGCTGTACGACACCGTTTAATTTAAAAAAGGCTAAAGTTTCGCGACTAGACAAAGCGAGTTCCTGAACAGCAATACAGAATTCATGACGCCCGTTTTAATCTTCGGCGTAACTTGTCCGGATAACGCAGGTGTTTCAATACTTTTAGTCGTGATAAATTAGGGCGGTCTACCGCGGTGGCGTGATATCTAAATAAGTTTTTACAGGAATGGCAACCAAACGGCCGATGGCCCCGCTTTCGCCCGATTTAAGTCCAACAGAATTTTCGATGTCGAATCGTACCCGTGGCGAATTTTCTTTTCTGAAACCTTGTCTGGTCGTGCAGAAACATGAGAAGGGGATTGAGGATTGCTTTTAGGTATAAATCTATGCCTGGCGGGGCTTTGGCCCGAGGAGTACATGTTTGCTATAGCGATTGTGTAATAGCCTTGCTAACTACTTGATAACCCCTTTGCGGTTTGGTGGTTCTTTTCTCGATTCCCGACTTATAAGTTGCTAACATTGATCGTATCGATTTAGATGAATACCCCACGGATTTGATTCGGCATTTGTCTTCGGATCGGCGTACCGTGTACGGCACTGATGAGAACTAATAAGTTGGAAACAGTTGTCGTTCGGTTCCCCTCCGGGACAGATGTCGGATCCTATCCGTGGCGGGTTTTCCTTTTTGAAACAGAATTTTATCAACATATAAGTAGACACAATGAGCCACACAAATCCGTATTGTTTTCTACCTAATCGCACTAGTAGTCAACTGTACTCAGATCCTCTTTTATTCGAAAAACTTTCATCGATCGTGGGGACTTAGCTCATTGTCCGCTTAGGAGATAAACCTGTCGAACGGATCAAATCTTCCTCGATGTAAAAGAGCAAACGCTAGTCGATACGACAAATGTTTACAAACATTATTAGAGTCGTTTATGCTGAAAAATAATCTCATTTACTCCGGGGATTTCTCATTATTGGGAGCTTTGCCGCATTATCAATTTTTTACTTTATTTGATATCCTGCCAATCGACGTGACGAGGAGCCTAAACAATTGATTTACGATAAATCCGAGTCACATATAAACAGAGATTAAACTGATCAATACATGCAGGAAATAGGTATACCTCAGGGAGGTGTAGTAAGTAGAGCTCCTATACGTACAATTTATATTATTTTTGTACAAACTCTTGGTTTTCGCGTAAATATTTTTATATACGGTATTTTTATATGGTTTGTAGATGACAATCGTTAAATATTGACGCACTATCTTTGACAGAACACAAATGGCGCTCAATTTAAATTCTATAGCTCCAGCTGAGACACCCTATATATTTCTATTTATACTCCAAATTTTGTTCCATTACCTTCATAATTATCACAGTTATATATCATATATTACAATGTAGGTATTGTAAAAAAAAAAACACATGTTTGTAGATATAACGGGTGTCCAGAAAGGGTAGGGGGTATTTGTAGATTCAATAAAAAAAAAACTAGAAGTCAGAAAAAATACATTTTTTTGTTAATTTTTAGACAAGGTTTTGGAAAATTAAGTACTAAAGATTATGTTCCCCAAATGTTAAAAAACATTTGAAAACATTCTGTTTAGTGATGAAGCGAACTTTCACTTAAATGGCCACGTAAATAAACAGAACTGCCGCTACTGGGCCAACGAAAATCCAAGACAGAAACATGAACAACCACTACATAGTCCAAAAGTTGCTGTGTGGGCTGCCATGTCTGCTGAAGGCATCATTGGGCCTTATTTTTTTGAAGACCGGCGAGGGCGAGCACTCACGGTAAACAGTGAACGGTATTGCGATATGTTAAGAAACTTTTTGGTTCCACAACTGCAGGAGTTTGAAGGATTTAATGTGGAAACATGGTTTCAACAAGATGGGGCCACTTGCCACACCTCAAACCAATCGCTTGCGGTTGTCAATGTACTTTTTCCAGGAAAAGTGATCTCTCGTCGAGGCACCATCAACTGGCCTCCGAGAAGCCCCGATCTTACATCACTTGATTATTTCTTATGGGGATACCTTAAAGAGAAAGTGTATGTAAACAAACCACGAACTTTAGTGCAATTAAAGCACAACATTCGCACCGAAATGGCCGCCGTTTCCAGAGAGATATGTAGACTAATTTCCGTTTACGGTTAGAGGAGTGCCAGCAGCGTGAGGGTCGACATTTGGAGAACATAATCTTTAGTACTTAATTTTCCAGAACCTTGTCTAAAAATTAACAAAAAAATTTATTTTTTCTTACTTCTAGTTTCTTTTTATTGAATCCACAAATATCCCCTACCCTTTCTGGACACCCGTTACAACATGACTGAAAAACATTGAAAATTAAAAAGAAAATTCACAAAGGCATATCGAACAAAATATGAATCAAATGCGACTGGTAGAGGATAATTTAATATACGTATATATCTGTTCAAAAGAAGGTATATCCTTAAGAGATAGCCACATATCCTATGCACAGAAGGAAATTGTCCATAATGCAATAATGTCTTGTTGAAATTCACAAAATTTAGCCAAAACAGCAGATTCGAGCTCGGAAATGGAGTTGGGCGAATTTGTGTAGATACTGTTGACATGACTCCAGACAAAAAAGACGACCCGGTTCAGATCGGGGGAATAAGGTGGTCAATCTATATACCCTTAGCGCTATTACGCGGTCGTTTAATAAACACATTAATGGATATATGTTTGTACATGTATTTATTTAATGTTTGGACACACGGAAACTAGACATACTTCCCCAGAAAGCCTACAGACAGGCTTGTGTAGGGGAAGGTTACACATATAAACGCGGACAAACACCCAGCTCTGAGGGAAGTGCCAAGTTCCCTCTGGTGAGAATCGAACTCACGCAGACAATGTGCCCAGTATTTGGCCCAGTTGCCACCCTGTTACCAAATACCAAGTCAGCATCACCGCGGCACCATGAGAATGAGACCATGCGTCACCCATCCAAGTTGCAACCGTGCAATTCGTTGCTTGACTTCGAACAGCGCAGGTCCGACAATGAACGGAGTACCGCTACCTCATCCTCATTTTTTTGAGAGTTTGATGAGAAGGGTCGCTCTGTGGATCGCCTCGTATATTGTACAGTGCAGTATCCTGATATATGGATGTCTTACGTCAATAGACTCTGGGCCTGATAAGGCGTTTAAGTTTTTGTACGCCGTTGCGGCGAAATAAATTGTTAATTAATCTGTTCGACATCGCAGCCTGCGAAAATACATACCGAGGCAATTTTTCAAGTGCGGAAACGCCGTCGTGGCCTTTGTATTTGCCCTTATCGACTTGTCAGCGCAACTTGTCAGGCCGATAAGCGACAAAATATAATATTAATACAGAGGACTTTGTTAGCAGTACATTCTTATCGATTTATTTATGTAGGCCCTGCCCGTACATGGGAACACACTTTGTAAAAGATTTCCAAAACCTTTCAGAGATCTCCGTTCGAGCGGCAAATCCCCGTTTCACCCCTTTTATTCCTTTTCGTTCTACTCAACCCGAAATCCTCTAGGCCCGTCTCTTAATATATCTTTATATATATATATATATATATATATATATATATATATATATTTTTTTTTATTTATAAATCAGATATGGATTCACGTCCCACTTTAATAGTTCTCTCTATAAGTAGGGAGACGCGGCGGAAAGTCGATGAAAGGGAACGTGGAGAGGCTCTAAAGGAGTTTCTTAGTGAAATAGGGTTTAAAAAATACATAATCCCGGAATTGGCAACCCGTATCGGAGGATCGAAAATGCGCCCCACAGGCGGAAAGACATCCCGTCTCGGTAACAAAAAATGATGGGAATTGAATTCGGTTTATTTCGCCATAAACTACACTTTTTTGTACGTCTCACTTATTATAAAATCCGATAGTCACTCGACTGCCACATAAATAAAACATATTAAATTAATCAAGGGGCGCTATCGATGTATACGAGCCCAGGCTTATAATAGTTCGGCCAGGCATAATTTTATAATTAATATATTTAAATAAAAGTAATAATACCCTCAAAACTATTTTATTAAAGAAAAATGTTGGTAACACAAACAAAGTATGAACTTTTAACTTAAATACGATGAAATATTACTACGTTATGATGTGTCAGTGACAATTTTTTTAATAAAAAACATTAATATCTGCGGTTCAGAGTAGTTCGGCCGCTTCATCAAAATTGTGTTACATCACCTTTATAAACGATAACAGCTTTAATTCTGGCAGGCATTGTATCTACCAGCTTAGCGTACTCTTCAGGAACTGTGCTGTCCCAAATTTCTTGAAATTTGGTGCGTAGATCGTTAACTGAACGGACTGGATGTTTGCGTACCTGTTTTTTCATTTTATGTCACAATGTTTCTATTGGCGAGATGTCTGGACTGCTAGAGGGCCATTCCATAACAGGGGCATTATATGCTGTAAACCAAGCTTTAACAGTTTTTGCTGCGTGACACGCATCGCCGTCCTACTGGGAAATATACTGCGCGTCAGTGCCTTAACATATCTGTCAAAATTTGTTTATATTTTTCTGTCACAGTATCATCTACGAAATGCAATTTTCCTACGTCCATAGCACTTATACACCCCCAGATCATAAGAGACGCAGGGAACTTCACTTTCCTAACCAAACAGTCTTGTTCTGTTTGTTCTTGGCATAAGTTTTCTGGTATCACCCAAACAGGTTTTAAATTTTGATTCGTCACTCCAAATTACCTGGTGCCATTGTCGTAAAGTCGAGTACCTATGTTCTCTGGCCCACAGTAACCGATTTATTTTCTGTCGTTTAATTAATAACGGCTTTTCTTTTGTCTGAAGGAGAAACCGGTAAGTTCAATAGTAAAATTTAAAATATTAAACTTTACCTGGTAGAATTTGTGACCTATTTTATTTATTGAGCGTTTAATTGTGGATACAGAAATATTTTTTCCAATGGCTTGCCTCCACAGTACCATAATTTCTTTTACACTGGAACGTCGGTTTGTTGTTACAATCTTCTTCAGATCATGTTGATTTAAGCGTGATATTTGGGATGGTCGACCAGTTTTCTTCCTTTGGGCTGTGCATCCAGTTTTTTTTATACAAGTTGATAATACCTTGCACTGTAGATTTAGGTAGCGAATATGTAGTAGATATTTTCCGAGCCGAAATTCTCTGTTTATGAGTATTAATAATTGGTTTTTGCATTTCGTCACTTAATGCCACACCACGTGCCATTTTTTTTTAGAAAACAAACGTTTAGCCTAATATGCATTTCAGCAACTGGCCGAACTATTCTGAACCGCGAATCTTAATGTGTTCGTAATTGTTGCAACTTAATAAATATATTAAGTTGCAACTATTACGAACCTGGGCTAGTATCGTCTTCTATGAATAAAAATTGTTATAGCCTTGTTTCCGGTATTGTGATACATTCAGTATGAACAATTAAATGCCGATAAAATGTTATCCACGAGGGACTAATGAATTTTAAATTGAGTAATCTAGTTTAGACTGGATGTGATCCCAGGTGGCAACGACACATCGCAGCCGCCTTAATGACAATAGCCAACTCGGTCGTACGTCCCGTTTGTTAAATATAACGAACAGGGGCAATTCAGATACGTATATATGCACGAAATCTCATAATACATACAATCAAAGTATTATGTATCACAAAATATAGGGTGTCCAGAATTGCAGGAGTTTGAAGGTTTTAATGTGGAAACATGGTTTCAACAAGATGGGGCCACTTGCCACATCTCAAACCAATCACTTGAGATTATCAATTAATTTTTCCCGGAAAAAGTGATCTCTCGTCGAGGCACCATCCAACTGGCCTCCGAGAATCTCCGATCTCACACCCTTGATTATTTCTTATGGGGATACCTTAAAGAGAAAGTTGATGAAGACAAACCACGAACTCTACTGCAATTGAAACGCAACATCCGTACCGATATGGCCGCCGTTCCCGGAGAGATGTGTAGACGCGTGGCGGCTAATTTCCGTTTTCGGTTAGGGGAGTGCCAGCAGCACGATGGTCAACATTTGGACAACATAATCTTTGGCACTTAATTTTCCAACACTTTGTCTAAAAATAAAAAAAAAGCTAACTTGTATTTTTTTTATTGAATTTACAAATACCCCCAGCCCTTTCTGGACACCCTATACAAAAGGTAACTTGTATTTCATTCTTCGATTCGACCAATGTTCATTTAAATTGAATTACGCTTCGTGACAAGCTCGCTTGTTGGCACCCACGTGGGTAGTGGATTCAGTGGATTGGTCTTATTTCTAATACATGACAATGACCGGTGCCATTTTATAAAAATTGAGCTTTAAAGATATCTGCGTATTCCTTTAGAAGTGTGCAGAATTAGGCCGAAAGAAAATCCTCACATGCTAAAATTTTTGAGTAATTTACTACCCGAACAACCAGATTATCTCTCGGAAGACGTAGTTGAATACAAAGGTAACTCATTTTCGCAGAATCTGTGTTTAAGCGCCCCCACAATTTTTACAAACACGGACGGTGGATAAAAGTTGAAGGTTTTTGTACCGACTCTCCGAACGAAATCAGGCCCGATTTTACCTAAATAGTGGAGAGCAACCGCCATATATTCTTCATCAACAAAGAGGAAAGCGCATGCTTGCGATACATTTTGATGACGTTCACATACCGGTATCTGTACGATAAGGAGGGAAATTATTGCAGCAAGTCAATAGTTTATGACCGACGTTGTGCAGTGCTTCAGAACTTAGAAGAACGTCAATAACCTCCTCCTCCAATGCCATATCCTTTAGAATGAGGCTGTTTTTCGTAGAATATTTTCTATTTATGTACACATATTTGCTTTATTTAAGATTATTATTTTTGTAGATTATTTTTTCGACTGCGATGTGGAAGGCAAGAGGAAACCACCACATTATAATCCTCAGAACAGCTAGCAGAAAGCTTATCCTAAATTAATGATGGCGTCTCCTGGGACAAAAAACTCCGGAGGTAAAATAGTCCTCCGTTCGGATCTCCGGGTGAGGACTGTTTCGGGAGACGTGATCGAGTGCAATAATAATAAGAAGTGTAGCATTTCACGAGTCGGAGCGTGGAATGTCAGAAGCATGAGACAGGCAGGGAAGCTAGAAAATCTGAAGATAGAAATGGATAGGTTAGGATTAGATATAGTAGGTATAAGTGAGATGCGCTGGCCGGAAGTAGGAGATTTTTGGAGCGGTGACTATAGGGTAATACATACAGGATCGGTAAATGGAAACACGGGAGTAGGGATCGTTATGCGGAAGAACGCAGGACAGTGTGTAGATAGCTACCTACAATACAGCGAGGGAGTAATGATGGTTAGGTTAGATTCGAAGCCAGTGGAAACAGTAATAGTGCAAGTATACATGCCTACTTCTAGCCACAGTGAGGAAGAGTTAGAAGCCTTTTATTCGGACATAGAGCAGGTAATAGGATTTGTGAAGGGTCATGAAAATTTAATAATAGTGGAAGATTTTAACGCAGTCGTAGGTGAGGGGAAAGAAGGAGAATTTGTAGGTCCTTATGCATTAGGAAACAGAAACGAGAGAGGTAGCAGACTGATAGAATTCTGTGAAAAGCACAAGATGGTAGTCGCGAACACATTGTTCAAGAATCACGTTAGGAGGCGGTACACCTGGAAAATGCCAGGAGGGATAGACAGGTATCAGATAGACTACATTCTGGTTAGGAGGAGATTTAGAAATCAAGTAAAAGACTGTAAGAGTTATCCAGGAGCAGATGTAGACAGCGACCATAACTTGGTAGTCATGAAAGCTAGATTAAAGTTCAAAAATCTGAAAACCCGGAAGGATAAGAAACGTATAAATGTAGACATATTGAGGGATCAGAATATGAAAGATAAGTTCCAGGAGAAAACAGATCAATTAATAAATAAAACGAGTAAGGACGAAATCAAGAACGCAGAAACTGAGTGGGAGGGTATCAAGAATAGTCTAGCTTCCGCGGCTACGGATGTTTTAGGACACGATAAAAGGGAAGCTAGGAAGCCCTGGATAACGGACGAAATCTTAAACTTAATGCAAAAGAGACGAGGCTACAAAAACAGACGAGACGAAGAAGGACTGAAAACGTATAAGTCAATAAAGTGGGAAATCATTAGAAAATGTAGAAAAGCGAAAGAACAATGGATAGAGGATAAATGCAAAGAAGTAGAAGATAAGTTGCAAGTAGGTAAGACCGATGAGGCTTACAAAATAATTAAGAGGAACTTCAGGGATATAGGAACAATAAGTAGAAACGTTAGGAGTCAATCGGGGGACATACTGATAGGAAGAGAGGAGAAAGCGGATAGATGGAAGCAGTACTTAGGAAATTTATACGAGGATCAGAAATTAGGAGAGATATTAGAGGAAGAATCTAGCATCGATAGGGAAGATGTAGGAAAACCTATATTGAGAGAGGAATTTGAAATAGCACTAAGGGGGCTAAAGAATAATAGAGCGCCGGGTGTAGATAAAATACAGGCGGAAATTTTGAAATGTGCGGGACAGAAAGTAGTAAATAGGATGTTTGAACTGGTAAAATACATATACGAAACGGGCGAGCTGCCGGAGGATTATAAGAGGAACATTATCGTTACTATACCGAAAAAGAGAGGAGCCGACAAATACGAGAACTTTAGAACGATTAGCCTAACTTCCCATGCGTCAAAAATCTTAACTAGAATAGTGCAGAAGAGGATGGAAAATAGAGCGGAGGAAATACTAGGAGAAGACCAATTCGGGTTTAGGCAAAATAGGGGAACTCGCGAAGCTATTCTGGCGCTAAGAGTAATGTTAGAGAAAACAATAGAAAAAGGAAAGAACGCTTATATAGGATTTGTAGATTTAGAAAAAGCTTTTGATAACGTAAGATGGGAAAAAATGTTCGAGATACTAAAGAGCGCCGGAATGAAGTATAGAGATAGGAGAGTAGTACACAATCTATACATAGAGCAAACTGCTGTTATAGAAGTAGAAGGGGAGAAAAGGGAAGTAGGTATTAGGAAAGGAGTAAGACAAGGATGTACGCTATCACCACTAATTTTTAATCTGTACATCGAAGAGGCGATTAATGTGGTAAAAGATAGAGTGGATTTCGGGATTAAAGTACAGGGACAGAAACTAAAAATGCTGAGATTCGCGGATGATATAGCAGTATTAGCATCTAGTAAGGAGGAACTAGAATCAGCATTGAACGAAATGGAGGCAGTGTTGACAGAGGAATACGGAATGAGGGTAAATAAAAACAAAACTAAAGTGTTAGTGTGCAGGGGGCGCGAGAGCAGAGCAAAAATGAAAGTACAAATTAATAATGAAAGATTGGAGGAAGTAAAAGACTTCACTTATTTAGGAAGTAAAATAAATTGGGATGGAAGAAGCGATAAAGACATAAAACAAAGAATAGCGTAGGGTCGAGTAGTTTTTAACAAAAAGAAAGCATTTTTATGCTCGGGGGTAATAAACTTAGAAACAAGGAAGAGATTTTTGAAAACATATGTATGGAGCACGGCACTATACGGCTGCGAAACCTGGACGGTAGGGGAAGCAAGTAGGAAGAAATTAGAAGCTTTTGAGATGTGGTGTTACCGAAGAATGATGAAAATACCATGGACTGATAGGGTTAGAAACGAAGAAGTATTGGAGAAAGTCGGCGAAAAAAGAAGTATGTGGAAAAACTTAAAGAAGAGAAGAGATAGATTGGTAGGCCACTTGCTGAGACATGGGGGAATAGTCCGCGATATTTTGGAGGCAGAAATAGGAGTGAAGAAAGGCAGAGGTAGGCCTAGATTAGACTACTGCTCGCAAATAGTAAGGGATGTAGGTTGTAGCACAATTAGCGAAATGTGTAGGTTAGCACAAGATAGGAGAAGCTGGAGGTTAGCGTCCAACCAGTCTTAGGACTGATGACCTAATGATGATGATTATTTTTATGTTATAATTTACAATTTTGAGAAACCATGTTTGACGAGAAATAACAGATGAAAATGATAATACAATGCCCTAAAGTAAGCTTAATGTTTTATTAAATTTTTTATGTTAAACTTTTTTACTTTACTTTTTATACGTTGAAGGAACATTTCTTATTACATATATAATATATTGTTGCTTTATATAAATAAACAAAGGTCGTTTATTTAAATAGACGCAGCAAACAGAAGGCGATTTAAACTAATATTATGTCTTTGACAAGCTGGCGTTTGGGTATCGACGTGGACGAACAGAGATGTGTCATCTCTAATGAAATGTTAGGGATGACACATTGTTATATTCCTATGTAATATTCTAAAAGAATTGATAAACGCATTATGGAGTTCACTTGAGTTGCACTGATTTTAATTCAACTCATTTGTAGGAAAACCAGACTATACTAGGCGAAATATAGGAAAAAGGACGTTCTCTTCGCGTCTATTTTTCAAAATGTTTAAATATGCTCAGTCAGTGAGCTGAGCTTTCAAGTAATTTAAGCTACTATTATTTCCATTATTCAATATTCCAATTATGATTTTAATTAAAATTCCAAGCTCCGTTTAAACGCGTTTTTCCTCCACTTTACGTGGCGATTCACTTCGTTTAAGATGTACTTATTGTACCCAGCCCGTCGCGTCGGCAACATGCAGACATAGCCGTTGCAACGACCCGGGAGTTAAGAAAATCTCGCCCGGGATCCGATTTTAATAATTATGTATAAATTTTATTTTTATACGCCTGCGGCTGGGGTACGGAGTCTTAGGAGCAGCGACTTATTAAGCAAAAGAGACTAACCGGAACTCGACGGGTTAATTAAACACATAGTCAAAGATTTGCTCTTCAGCTCTCGCCTAGAACGTTTCTACGCTCCCGAGTAATGTTCTGGAATATTAAAAATCCCATCCCGCTCATTAAAATCAGCTCTAACGTCCCCGCGCCATCTCTCATTAAAAATAATTAACGAGATATCACAAAGTAGATAAAAGCAGGTAGATGATGCATACAATGCTAGTGAGCCGTGCCGCTTGCGTCCTTCTCTTGTTTTCGCGTTCGCCAGATTATGGACCCGTTACTTTACGCTTACTCTTTCTGGGCGATTGGGTACACAGTGGAGAAGTTAAAGTTGGAGCTAGACTGACTAGATGTCAAGATAAAGACAACACCACATAGAAGAGGTATCCTCTGGGACGTCTGACGACGAGATTGTAATTAATCCGCAACGCAACGTATTATTTGAACGGTCTATAAGTGGAAGAAGCGGTAAAAAAAATTCTTGTAAGTTCTGCAATATTTTAACTGCCGAGAATGCTGCCAGATTTTCTACTCGTTTTGTCTCAAGGTTATTTAACCTCAAATTAAGATAACGATAAGGATTAATAACGGTATTGAAAAATAGTGTTCGCTATAATAATTCATTAGATGTAGACATGAACCTTTATTAGGTATCATGAGTGGGCAATATACAGGATCTTTCAATAGAGACGCTCGAAATTTGTTAGGTTATAGCGGCCATCTTGTTAAAGCAACATGTGTCAAATTTGTTGTGAATTGTTCGGTATAGTGTATGGCAAATCACCACGGAAGGTTGTAGCGTTCGACAACGCGTGCAAATCAATCTTTATTTTCAAAATCAGTGCTCCGTTCGAGTAACGTTCCAAGCATTACCTGATTTGTATCCTCGCCAAAACCATTTCGCCGAGTCGACTATTCTACATTTGGTGACCAAATTCGAGTCAACCGATTTGATAAATAATCAGCCAACACCCGTACGCCACTAAAACTGAAAGCTCTGCTGCAAACATCGCCCCTGTGCGTGAGAGTGTACGGGAAAACCCGAGGCAGTCAATTTCTCGTCATTCACAAGAACTTGGCCTTTCTGCGACTTTAACTTGGCGAATTGTGCGTCGGGACTAGGGTCTGCACCCATATTAAATCCAACTGACCCAGGAACTTAAAGTAAACGACCATAGTGTGTTCGCTGATTGGGCTCTGGATCAGTTGGAAATTGATCCAAATTTCGCCAAAAAAATCGTATTTAGTGATGAGGCTCATTTTTGGATGAATGGATATGTGAACAAGCAATATTGTCGGATTTGGGATGAACCAATCCACACGTGATACACCAGCACCAAATGCATCCCGAGAAAGTCACTGTTTGGTGCGGATTTTGGTCTGGCGGTATCCATCGGTCTGTATTTCTCCCAAAACGAAACTATTGCTATAACCGTCAACGGCGAGCGCTGCAGATCGATGATAAGCAAATTCTTGTGGCCTAAATTGGATGATATGGATACCGCCGACATGTGGTTCCAACAGCATGGCGCTACGTGTCACACAGCGCATGCCACGATGGATATTCTGCACAAGCGATTTGAGGGCATGGTTATGTCCCGCAGCGGTGACGTGAACTAGCCACCGAGATCGTGCGATTTAACGCCTTTAAACTTCTTCCTTTGAGGCTGTCGTAAATAGCAGGTCTATGCTATTTATCTATGCAGATAACGAGCGCCATCCAGTAAATTCAGCCAGATTTATGCGACAAAGTCATCGGAAATTGGACCTCCCAAATACGTGCCACCACGTAAAGCCGCGGTGGACATTTGAACGACGCTTTGTTCCATACTTAATGTCATAAAATATTCTTTTAAATTGAGCGGATATCTCACACACAACTTGTGTTATTTACGTTCAAAAATCGAGCTTCCTTATTCAAACACCATTTATAGGTAGAATTCTCATTAGAAAATTAGATATCTTTGAAAATTGTATGGGTCCCAGATTTAATCCTTGAGGAACAACAAGTGGTACTAAGGATTTCATAGATATTGTGGGACGTATTGTAAACTGTAAATTAGGTTGTGATTAATTAAGACGTCTTATAAATGATTTTGATGTCTCATATGGCATTGAAAGAGCAAGACTGAAACAAGAGCGCAACATTGAAAATTTGAGACCAAGTTTTTGCTCAAATAGTATAAGCAAAGGTAGTGTTATAGCTCTAAATTACACGCTATTTATCAGTGACCTTTTACTCTTGCCATAAAACATTACTGTCTAACAATCATTCGCTACAATTTTGTCGACGATTAAAATTTGTCGTTATACCGAGCGTCCCCATATTCGCGCGCCTTGCTCCGTTATTTTGTTATGTCCCGACGCTATGTTAACTTTAACGCAGGGCTGCACAGGACCCGGAATACTAATTCCTTTTTTATCGGTCAATTCCCATTCGTTTTATATCTCGTTCTCCGCACAGAATCCTCGGGAATCAAAGCTTCATCATCGCGGCGGGCATCATTCCTCCCGTTCTGCACCCTGTAGACGATCCGTCCGTCTGCCGACGACTGCAAAGTTCGCGAGGATGTCATTCGAACAATTAAGGGCGGGAACGGGGGGTGTCGCGAGGAAGTCTTAAGGCGCAATTACAACGTTTTATGCTAATGTGCGATAGTTTGTTTCATTTAATGCGACGATAAAGTTTGTACGACGGATTAAAATTACACCTAGTAAAATTTTAATGATATTATATAAACACGGCGCAGCTTGTGGTGGGTGCAGGAGGGTTTAATTTTGATTTTAAGATAGTTATGTGGTGTACGTGCCTTCGCAAGGGTATACACCGACGCAGATACCTCAAGAAACGTAGGTGTTTGCGGCTAGAGTCATCGACATCGATGTTTTCCCGAGGAATCGTTAATACAATATACAAATTTGGTCCCATTTCCCATATATAGTTGATATACGAGGTGAGTTCAAAAATAAGGGGAATCTACGTTTGTTTGGAAATAATTTTATTTATTCGTCTGCATCAATGTTATCCCCTTCAAAATAACCCCCCGTTAGATATTATACACTTATGCCAGCGCTCCTTCCAATCCCTGAAACACTTCTAGAATTCGATCTTTGGGATAGTGTATAGCTCTCTCAGATATGTGCTTTTAATCTCATATATGCTTGCAAGACGACCTTTAGGGTTCTCTTTTTTTTGGGAACAAAAAAGTCACACGGAGCTATATCTGACTAATATGGAGGCTGGAGCATCATTACAATGGTGTTTTGGCCAAAAATTTACGAACAAGCATGCATCGTGGTACACAAGCCATGCATTGTGCGTTTTTTTCGAACTGCTTCACGCAAACGGCGTTGAACTTGTAGGCAGTACTCCTTATTGATCGTTTAACCTTGTGGCAAGAACTCATGGTGCACTATGCCGGTAAAATCGAAGAATATAGTGAGCATAACCTTCACATTCGACCACACTTGTCGAGCTTTTTTCGGTCTTGGCGATCCAGATTGCTTCACCTTTGATCATTGATTGATTGATTTATTGATTTTTTTGATCACCTGCCATGACACGTCTCAGTAGTTCTGCATCGTTGTTGACTTCATTTAGCAACTCCTGAGCAACTTCCATTCATACCAAAATACATGTAACCTTATTGATAGCTGGCAATAAACATTCGATATGGCTAGCAATGTACAGATACTTTTCAGACATGTTTACCAACACAACAACAACAAAAATCGCGCGAATCGGGCTACTAATACAACTCGCGAAATTACGAAATTCTGGTTACTTTTTGAACAGACCTCGTATATTCAAAACTACCCAAGTCAAGAAGGTATAGACATAATTGTTATCTTATCAATAATCAAAGTTTATTTTGGTGTAAAAATATGTGTATGTAAAAGTCTTTACTTGCTATTTTTGAGATAGAAATATCATAATAGTTTTGAGACTGAAATATACTTCTGGTGAAAATGTACGTACATGTCAAAGATCCACCTTTTATGTATCTTTTTTGACATCTATATTCCTATTTATATTTATATATAAATCACTTTATAGTTTAAAATAAAAAGGTAAAAAAAAATAGCTTATTGATTAAAATCGAAATATCTGCATATCTCGTCGTTATATCCTCCCACGAATCAATGGTCATCGCATTATTTTTCGGATAAATGAAATACATTTTCTCGAATGTGTCTCACAAACACAGTGGAAAGTATTCCAATGTATTTCTAATTATTTCTTGTGATCTTTAAATAAGCTTAATATTTCTTGAAACACCCCATAACTTTGTATGTTTTAATACATTTAAATATCGATTAATTAAGCGAATCTAATCTTTATTTCTTTTTCAGGTAAGGATTGCCCGCACCCTCTCCCGCTTGAATTTAGGGGTAAGTCGGATGAAGTCGTTTGATTCGCGGGAACGCCTTTTCTCGCGTCATAAACCTAAAAAAAATATCATCGACTTGATTACCGTCCTCGCAGAAGTTGTTTTCCATTTAGGGGGGCAATTGCTTTAGTCATTTATTTTAAAGACTAATCGTAAAAGTTTTTATAGGCTCCTTGCGAGATCTCGGGGTAAAATATTTTTAAAAGTTTCCCTGGCGTGTTGCTCGATCCGGTTAGGTCGCAAGCGCCACGTTTCAAACTCTCCCCGTTTGTTTTCAATTTAGCCTTCTCGCTATTGAGAATATACCGAAATAGTGCCTAAAATCTTCCTTGATTTTTCATTACATTCGAGGAATTGGTACATTATGTTAAATATGCAAATAATTGAAAAAAATAATGGGTATAAGATCTGGGTGCGGAGGTGGCCAATGCTTGGATATTTGGGCTAATACATATGGTAATACATTTTAGACAATTTCTACTCGTTGGCGCTTAGTAGAAATGCTATGAAGTAAAAATGAACTTTCTATGTAGACTGTACTCCAATGTTTAACTTTGAGTTATTGTTAAGCGTGTTTCATAAGAAAACAAAAATACACTGCAAATACCGAGTAATCCTCATTAATGTAGTGTTTTTTTTCATTCGCCACCTTATTGACGCGAAAGTTTAATCGTCTCCATAAAAATTACATGGCAACATAGAATACGATGCGATATGTGGCAACATCACAAACACCCAGCAGTTAAATAAGAGCTTTGACGTGCAGCTTTGCCAATGCCAAACCCCTTTATTGTCCGGAAGATATTTTTCCA
Source organism: Rosalia funebris (assembly GCA_037954035.1). Taxonomy (NCBI): domain Eukaryota; kingdom Metazoa; phylum Arthropoda; class Insecta; order Coleoptera; family Cerambycidae; genus Rosalia; species Rosalia funebris. The sequence continues at coordinate 23,805,611 of JAZFAV010000003.1, read as the reverse complement.
GAAAAGTCACTCCCTTATTTTTCATTCTCTCTATTTTTGGTATAGAGAGAAATTGTATATTTTATGCATAACCACATGGTTTATCGTTTGACACCACCTGCGCAATTGTATTGTCACTATTGCCAGTACACTCTACTGAGTGTACTGGCAATACTTTGCTATTAGCTAGCAAAAGACTTACTAGTCTTTTTCTAGCTAATAACACTGGAAATGTCGATATGCGAGGGTCCCAGTACACGTACTATAATGTTTACAATAGATTTTTTTACGATCCATCGTCTCGTCAATACATAACCACAGTCATCTAATTTTTACTCTATAATGTCGTGGCATATCGCATACAGTTGAGATATATCGCTCCATAATGTTCTGCGACTTGGTAACTGGAGCTGTGTAATGTATTTACACCAAATCTTTCGAAGTGGCTCTTTATCTAGCATGTGAAGAGGAATATTACAGGCTATCAACATCAACGACAATTCAAACCTAAATTGAGTTTGCAAGATCACACCCTGTTTTCTATGTTGATGTTGCACAGAATTCACATGATGTAGGTATACAGTCGGATTTTGACCAGCACATTAAGGGCATCGCATATTTTAAACAATACTTTCGCTCTATCGTAGAATAGCATCAAATTCACCAATAAACTTTTTCACTTGGTGAGTAGAAACATTTTCTGGGCCTTTGCACGTGCGACTTGCTTTTGTATTAAATTAAAGCGTTTCAACTAACACAGCACAGACCGTACGTATACCTCGATCGATAAATCAAGATCAATCATGGCCCTACGGTCGTGAAAAGTTGATTATCCCCTTCCACTACGGTTTACAATCTAATAGAAATTTTATGACAAAATTTTATAATGGAATGTTATGAATATTATTTATTGTTTTAGAATAACTAAAATTTGTGGATTTGATAAACGAAACGTTTGGAGCGTCACATGGAGCACCAATGGTATGCAACGCTCGCCTACAGCTTTAGATGACGTCCTAATTATAACGAAACAAATGACTAACATTGCCACTTGATCCCGTATCGGGCATCTCTGCTTCTAAGTAAAAATGCCGCTTGCAAATTGGCCATCTCCATTCCTCCCACTCTATTAAATATCGGACTCGGCCTAATAAAGTAGCATTACGTCGACCATCTCTTGGTACTTAGGGGAAACGCGAGATAAAGCACGCCCGGCTCGAGTCGGAAAAATGGTTAGGTTAAACCTAGTTGCGGTCCGGGAACTCTGAACTGAGGCACGTCGGGAAATTTATCATCATTACGAAAAAATAACGATATTTAAAATTTAGTCGTTGTTTATTTTTATTCGTTACAATGAATTCGTTTTTATTTCTGGGCGGCATTGTTGGGGGATTCCCGGTGAGATATGTATCAATATGAGGGCGAGTTGTAAGCCCTGCAGCTTTCTCCAAGAGATAGCCGCAGAGGAATAGAAGAGCATGCGATTTATCTGTACGCAGAAGGACGACACCAGAATTCTAAACTAATTCGGCACGGATATAAAACGGTCGGTGTATATAATTTACGTGACAATAGTTCATTCATATGACCAATTTAAAAATTATTAGAAATTTTCCTCGTGTTCTGATAGATCCCATATCTTTAGGCATATTTTCTTTATTAAATAAGTGTCTGTCTTATTTGCGATATAACGATAATTTCGGTCAACAGTAACCTTGAGCACGTTGTGGTTACGAATATGTTTCTATAGGGTGTCTCAGTTGAAACTATAGGATTAGAATTGAGCATCTCTTGCACAGCGTTATTGCAGCGAATCAGCATCACCTTCTTTTTTTTCTAACACCCAATTAACAAATGTACGACGTTGTAAATGGTCTGTAGCGTTTAATTCTCGTGCCAACTAAATTCTATATGCTAACAGATGCAGATCTTTCTTTAAAATGCGATGCGTGGTGATTCTTGACAGATTCAATTGTTGTGCACAACGTCGAATTGATGGGTTTGGATACTCCCGTACACTTTCTCTCGCTGCAGAAATATTTTCGTCTGACCGACCACGACGAGGACATATCGGTGTTATCCTTATCAATAACAGAACCCGTCTCTTCAAATTTATTGATTAAGATACGAACTGTTAGCATTGTGAGCGCTTCATTTTTTCCTAATTTTGTGCGAATTTTTCTTAATGCAACTGTAAATGATCGCTCATTTTCATAAAACAGTTGTACACAAATTATTCATTGTTGAACGTTTAATCACAGATGTTGACATCGTATGGTTTGTAGATGATAGTCGTTAAATATTGACGCCCCATCTTGATAGAACACAAATGGTGCACAATTCAAATCCTATAGTTCCAATTGGGACACCCTATAAAATATGAATAGGAAGTTGTTATATCACCCCATCTTAAGTCAAAGTTTCTCAATTAGTATTTTCTTTATCTACATACAATATTTATATCAGAAGATTCGATTTACTGTGGAATGAAGACAAAAAGATTAACCAAAGTTCTCTTCCCTTCTCATGTGATCTTATTCATCTTCAATAAAATGCGTTTAGGTTACTTTGGACAAAATCAATTAATTATCAACTTTTTAATAACGTGGCCCTTTCCTTATCGGAATTTATTTTCCTTGAATCTGGCGTTTCAGACCTCAAATCAATATGTGCTACTTCTAGTGGGTCGTGAACACACTCTGAACTTCTAGATATTGAACAACAGAAACCATTGCTCCAATCGAAACCCTCTCAATTGCTGAGAGACCTATCAAATACCCCATTCCATTGAATACGAATGTTGTTTATAGGATCTCTGGTGCACGTATTTTTGTAATATTGGTTGTTCTGCTATCGCTGAATATGACTCGATCAAATCAACCTAGTTCTTTAGTATCAAAGATTTGTTCGTGAGTCTGTATGACTTCTTATTGAACATTGACCCAGACTGTTCACATTGTGACATCTGGAAACCATCGATTCATGAAACACAGTAACTGCCCAAGACTTTTTTGAGGAAGTAGTATGTTTGAACAAGGATTCAAACAAAATACAGTTCCCATAACGGAAACACAACGCATTTATAAAACGAACTCTGGTTATTCATGTAAACTACACACCTCTCGTTGATTTAATCGAAATTATTTTTCACCCTCGCGATGTCATGTCATTGTTTTGAAATTCCCCATGTGACATGGCGCGGTTTGAAAACAGACACGTTGTTGGAAGATACTGAACAAGTGCCATTAGTATATTAATTAATGGTAATTAATTAAAGGGTGTGTGGTGGGTGTACCATTTCATTTAATAATTATGTAAAATGGTGGAAGACTTGAAACAATAATTCGAATACTGTGTTTAAGACTTATTTATTATAACTAAAAATATAATAAAAATACTACAGTAACGTCGTTGAGACTACAAAAAGTGGATAATTGTTAAGAATGCTCTTTATTTACTATTAAAATTTATGCCACGAGATAATGTTTCTATTTATTAGCTACACCATCAGTATGTTAATTAATTAATTAATAATACGTAGTAGGCTTGTCTCTCTAGTTAATAAATACTAGAAACAATGCTATTGTGTAACTGGCGTATAAGAACTTTAGTTTTAATATTTGTGACAGTCGAATTATTGTAAAAAATTACTGTCTATCTAAGACATCGAGGAAGCGTCGTAAGGGCTATCAGTCCAGTATTTATGAGGTGAAAATGATTCCGTCAGTACAAAAAAATACAGAGGCGGCCGTACTGTTGACTCTTTCATAACGCCTTTGTTTTTTTAAATTATAAAAAAGGTGTAATACATATATAGTAGCGTTGCATCTCTATTTTTCAATATTCTGATTGAAAATTAAATTTCCTAATTTTAGTTTTTAACTATTTGAACCGTCTCGTTAACATTGTTATTAGTCTTCTGACTTAAAACCCTCCACAAAAATGTAGACTATAAGCATTTAAACATGATAAATCGGGGCTGTTTCGTGGCCATGAGATGCGTCCACCAAACATCCTGTGCATATATTTTACAGGTAGGTTTTGTTTATATATTGTTCTACTGCAATACTCATACTTCCTTTGTTTTCTCAGTTGTTTCGGGTCAGGTAACGAAAAATGATTACCTTTGGCGACCTTCAGAGATTCTAATCGTTGGCAGAATAAGCAGGGAGGGTGTATGATTAAACCAGGGGCGGCTCATGGTCATACACTTTACTGATGAATATTGAAAAGGGACTACTAGCAGTATCCTGCCACGCGTTGCTGTTGCTTCTTACCTGTCACAAGTCTGACATCTAAAAGGTGGTCCAACCAAAGCGCACGATGTTAATTGTAAATAAAACAAAAAGTCTTCAGAGAATTATCTTAATATTTTTTATTATAATAGAAGGATCTATGACAATTATGTGTGAAACAATATATCGGCCAAATGCTCGCCACGGCTTCGGTGACATACCTCTATCCGATGGTCCATATTTTCAATGACTCTGAGACATAATTGAGGTTCAATATCGTTAATGTGCCGAATTATCTCATCATTTAGCTCTTGAATTGTTCTTGGCTTATTGACGTACACTTTTTCTTTTAAATATCCCCAAAGAAAGAAGTCCAACGGTGTCAAATCACATGATCGTGGCGGCCAATTAACATCGCCATGACGTGAGATAACACGGCCATTGAATTTCTCGCGCAAGAGTGCCATTGTTTCGTTGGCTGTGTGGCAAGTGGCACCATCCTGTTAGAACCACATATCGTCCAGGTCCATATCCTCAATTTCTCGCCACAAGAAGTCTATCATCATCTCGCGATAGCGAACACCATTCACGGTAACTGCTTGGCCGACCTCATTTTCGAAGAAGTACGGCCCGATGACGCCGCCAGCCCATAAACCGCACCAAACAGTCACTCTTTGTGGATGCATCGGCTTTTCAACAATTACTCGTGGATTCTCATTTGCCCAAATGCGGCAATTCTGCTTGTTAACGAATCCACTGAGGTGAAAGTGTGCCTCGTCGCTGAAGATGATTTTCTTTGTAAAGTCACCATTCACTTCTGTCTGTTCAACCAACCATTCGGCGTATTGACGACGCTTGAAATGGTCAGTAGCCTTCAGCTCTTGAGTCAATTGAACCTTGTAAGCGTGTAAATTCAAATCTTTATTCAAAATTCACATCAGTGATGTTCGTGAGATGTTCAATTGTTGGGCACGACGACGAGTCGAGGTTGACGGCTCTTCTGCTACACTATCGCGAACAACAGCAATGTTTTCCGCAGAACGAACTGGGCGAGCATGCACAGGTGTTTTCACATTTCCTACAGACCCGGTTTGCTGAAATTTGCGCACAATTCTCCCGATTGTGGACACATTTGGTCGATTATGCTAACCAAAAAACTCACGAAGTGCACGAAATGCATTTTGATTTGAACGCCCATTTTCGTAAAAGGCTTCGACAATCTTAACGCGCTGCTCACTTGTGTACCTCTCCATGGTTGAATTTGTCAAACACTGAAACAAAGAAATGTCAAATTAAGTTGGGCAAAAAACTTGACGTTAAGGTGTGACTCACAATTAACATCGTGCATTATGGTTGGACCACCCTTTATATAATAGTAAGTATATAAAAACACACGCGTACTCGAACGCAACGTTGTATCAAAATTTCAAAGCAATCGGTGAAGAACTTTCTAATACTTAAGATTTTGAACAAATGAACATTTGCATTTTTATTTATATAGATTTATTTAAAGAGACTTGTTCTATTCGGAATTCAAACTAATGTTACTTTGTGTAAAGAATATCCTAAAATATTTCTGTAAGTATTTTTTTAATAACGCAATGTGTATCCTATGTAGGTTATTTCCATTGCGCATTCGACCTTCGCGAGCCATCCTAGAATGCAGGAGCTGTAGTTTTATAAAATGATAAAGTCAACTACCCTCTTTCTGCGTCCGCGTGATAAATGATACGCGATCTTTTGCAATGTTGTCATGTGGTGCCAAATATCAGGGATCTATTTTAAAGATTCAAATAATGATAACGGGTTAAAGGTTGTGTTGAGGGCCCATGTTATGTAATGACTTTTTGTTTGTTTAGGTCCAAGCTATCGAGTGTTAAATTAATGTCAGTTACACCACGTACACATATGTACATATAGCTTATTATTATTTTCATTTGATTGTTTCAAGGGGAGATTCCGGCCTACTATAAAATGAACGGCAGGAATTGGTACTAATGACCTGTTTAATTTTCCATAGTTGGCATTAACGATAGGCGCCCTCGTAGAGCGAGCAGACTCGCACGGGCGTTTGCTATTATGATTATTAGGGCTTAGTAGGTGTATTACGGCAGTTGAGAGCCGAATATAAGCACTATTCAGCGAGCCCTTTTCTCGCGTCGAGGGCGAAATATTTATAAAACGATTTAGGCCGGCGATTGCAACAAATAGCGCGCGCCGTACTCACGACCCGCTTATGCCCCGGGCCGGATGAATTAAGCCACGTATACGGTGATTACGTGTACGTGTACGCTAATCCGCGGCACTCTAGATTAATAGAGGGGCACGAGAAGGATTAGCAGGGTTTAGTGGCCGCTCAGGCGGCACCGCCTGGGAGAAACGGTAGCTTAAATATGGCGGGGAAGATATTTAGTTGCGTTTAGTTCGCCTTTCCTTAGATCCGAAATCGATAGTTGGGAGTTAAAAGTGCGAGACGAGGTAATCGTGACGGATGGGGCGGATGAGGGTGGGATTGCGTAGTTAATATTTCACGCCGGGATTTGTCAAAACAAAATCAGTTACTGTCGATATTGGCTAAGCAAATGGGGGGTTGTTAATCTTGGTGTTTTGTCTCACTAGGTTTTCGTCGTTTTCCGAAATTTCAGAAACGATGCTTTAAACTGAAAATCCGTAAATTAATTTATTGCTCCACGGGGAAAACCCTGAGAAAATCTACACTACTCAAAAATATTAAGGGAACAAATAAATTCCGAAAAATTTTCAGTGATTTTTGAAGGGCTGTAACTTTATGAAAAATGGTCGTATCGCAATGAAAAAAAAAAAACATTTTGAAGTTTGAAGTTTCCAGCTTTGAAATCTTTTTGAAATTTTATTGTAAGCGAAATTGTAATTTCCATCCGATTTTTTTTCCATCTTGCTATTCGCTAAATTATGTTTCAAAGCAATAATCTTGTTCCTTTAATTCTTTTCCAAACTATGATCTTTGGACGATCTTTGGTCGTTCGGGAAAAAGCGGTTCGATGGATCAATTTGAAATTCTCCAGGACTATTGGGAGTAAGTACAATAAGTTAAAAAAGAAACTGACAACATTAATCTTATTATATGTGTATATAATAAGATTAATATTGTATAATATTCGCAAACTGGCGGTAGATTTTTAAAAAATCAGAAAAAGTAATTTTTCGTACTTTCTTCATTCGGGAAAAAACGGTTCGATGGATCAATTTGAAATTCCCCAGGACTATTGGGAGTAAGTATAATAAGTTAAACGTGGCAACATTAATCTTATATAATATGTATATAATAAAATTAATGTTGTATAATATTCGCAAAGTGGCGGTAGATTTTTAAAAAGTCGGAAAGTCATTTTTCGTACTTTTTTCAGATAATAGCGAAGGTAAAAAAAAAATGTGTGCTCAAAAACGACATTCGCCATTTATAAAGGTCTTATTCAAAACCAACTTGAATTCGCTGTACGATCGATCATTCGTTCCTGAGATATCGATGATCAAAGACAAAAGCGTAATTTTTCATACAACCACCGATTAAAACCACCGATTAAAACCACCGATATCTCAGCAACAAATGGCCGTACAGAGTCCGTTAAAAAACCAAATTGAAGCTGAATAAACAGGCTGGCCGACCTTTGCATTGATTTAGTACAAAAAAATTTGCCTGAGCCCAGGGATGCCCGAACAAAAATTGGAAAATTTTTGTCTCGCTCTCGGTATTTAGATTTGATTTTTTTTTAATTTGTTTGGATATCACAGTAAGCGTAGCTCAGAAAAGCTTTTTTGTCGGAATATTTCAAAACTAGAAACTTCAACCTTTAAAATGTTTTTATTTTCATCTCGATACGACCATTTTTCATACGACCATTTTTCATAATAGCATATAACAGTCTTTCAAAAATCACTGAAATATTTTCGAAATTATTTTGTTCCCTTAATTTGTTTGAGTAGTCTAGCTTCTAGCGAACAACATTATAGTAGATTCCACAAGCTCAGCTGACAATTGTAAGATGGCACCAAAGAATTTGACAGTCTGGTCGTCGTTAATTGTCAACGTTGATATAAGTTGTTTTTAGAGGGGGCTCGTCAAATTAAGCAGCCGTTTTAGTGTATAGTTTTAATGTGTTTCAATATCGGGATACGTCTTAAATTCATGTATGTAATCGTGCTTTTCTAGTAGATCAGCGTGAATGGCGAGAAACGAACGATTGCGAATTCTAACGAGAATAAACGAGAGACAAGCCTGTTGGTTTAGAAGACCAAGGAATTGATAAATACAGCTATCTAACATTTCCTCAGGTAAAAAAGTAACGAAATGTATAGCAACTTGACGTAACGTTACATTTACCTCAAATAAATCAGATACGAGATTTTATACTTGTGTTGGTTTTGCGGAATGGGCAGGTTGTTGTGCAGTTTCGAAGAGAATGTATTTATGCTTGTGATTGATTACAATTCGTAAGAGTAAAATATATGTATTACATTACTTTTCAAATTATCGAGTTAGTAATTTTGTGAAACCCGGTATTTGTTGGGCCCTCGATTGTGATATGTGGAGATATATATTATATTTGAACCGGTTTTTATTTAAAAAAAGTGATATATAATCAATCAAATAAGATATTGTATCGATAGCACATATTTTTTACACATGATTCTAAACACTGTATATTGAAACAGTGTTGTAAATAATGCTTCTCTTAAAACTTCCAAAACTTTCATTTAAAAAATATCCTTGTGCAAAAGCAATTTCCGACCAACCCCGTACAATAAAATAACTTCCGCGTTCGTTTCGACTACATTTCCCTACTTTGTACCGGCTTCCTCGCGCGAGTGTTCCAACAGACTCTATGCCCCCATCTGTGCCCATAACATAGTCTAAGATCACCGGCGGATCCTCTCGACGATATCCGGAACGCGACCCGGACGAACCCCCTGCGGGCGCGACGCGAGCTACACCTGGTAGCGCGTGTATAGCCGTAACGGTCGGCTAATAATTTCACGTCCGCATAGAGAGCAAGCTGTGCCCCAACTTGTCACGTGACGCGCGTATCAAACACACACTCGATGGTCTATAAATTTGCGGAACGCCGCTTCTGGTCCCGCCGGTCTCTGGCGCGCAACGATCCTCTGCCCTCCTTGACCAGCCGAGAACTTTATTATTCCGCTTTAGGGCCGTTCCGGATGCTTCCGGAAATCTCGTATAACTCTATGGGGGCAAGACGGAATATCAGGGGCGTACCTCGACGCCGAATGCTTCTTTTAAAAGAACCCGACTTTATTCCTAAATTATGTGTGGGTCGCAGCCAGGACAAGGCGCGAATCAGGAAATGTGGCAACATCGAATGTAGTCCTATAGCTGCCATAGCCACTTATCTCATTTAAGGGTCTTTCAATAAGGACGCTCGATTTTAAAGCGTAAATAAAACAAGTTGTGTGTGAGATATCTGAAGGCGTTAAATCGCACGATCGCAGTGGCCCGTTCACGTCGCCGCCACGCAAGATAGCCATACCCTCAAATCGCTCGAGCAGAATGTCCATCGTGGCACGCACTGTGTGGCACGTAGCGCTGTCGTGTCGTGAAACCACATGTCGTCGGTATCCATATCATTCAGTTTAGGTCACAAGAAGTTGCTTATCATCGATCTGTAGCGCTCGCCGTTGACGGTTATGGCCAAACCAGTTTCGTTTTGGAAGAAGTACGGACCGATGATTCCGCCAGACCAAAATCCGCACCAAACAGTGACATTCTCGGGATGCATTTGGTGCTGGTGTATCTCCTGTGGATTGGTATGGTCCCAAATCCCACTATTTAGCTTGTTCACATATTCATTCATCCAAAAATGTGCTTCGTCGATAAAGATTTTTTTTTTGGCGAAATTTGGGTCAACTTCCAACTGCTCTGGAGCCCAATCAGCGAACACACGGCGTTGTCTATGGTCGTTTACCTTAAGTTCCTAGGTCAGTTGGATTTTATACGGGTGCAGACCCAAGTACCGACGCAAAATTCGCCAAGTTGAAGTCGCAGAAAGGCGAAGTTCTTGTGCACGACGAGAAATTGACCGCCTCGGGTTTTCTCGTACACTCTCACGCACAGGGGCGATGTTTGCAGCAGACCTTTCAGTTTTGGTGACGTACGGGTGTTGGCTGATTATTTATCAAACCGGTTGACTCGAATTTGGCTACCAAACGTCGAATAGTCGACTCGGCGGGACGGTTGTGGCGAAGATAAAAATCACGTAATACCCGGAATGTTTCGCTAACGGAGCAGTGATTTTGAAAATAGAATTTGATGATTTGCACACATTGTTGAACGCTATAACCTTCCATAATGATTTGCCATACACTACTGAATAATTCACAATAAATTTGACAGATGTTGCTTTAACAACATGGCCGCTATAACCTAACACTTTCGAGCGTCCCTATTGAAGGGCTCTATACAATTTAATGGCATTCAAATTAAGTATTTTGTTACAGACATAGCTATTTACCTATCTGAAATGTACCCACGTGAAATTAACGTTTGAAAATAAGAGAATTATTCATCGAAATTGAAGATACTTTAAAATTACAATAGGATACAAACGTTTTAGTCATTACTAGAATACTATCAATAATTTCCATGGTCTAATAAAATAATATTCGTTTTTGTTGGTCGTTGTAATAATGATATCGCCATTAACACTCGAAATTGTATCTGTAGTGTGTTTGTGCGTCTTTGTATTATTGTGTAGTGTTGAATGTAAAGCCAATCGGAATAATCGTTCTGCTATTGTTTTTCCAATCACAATACTACATAATAACGGTCTACTTGATACTTGTGAAAATATATTGCTTCGCGACGTCTACATGCGTCTCCTGTTTATAGTCCATTCTCACTTTCGCACATATACATAGAGGCCTATTACTGGGAACGCGGCCGTGCCACAAAGGTTCGGAGGTCTTCCCCCCGCCGAACACTACCAACTAAAAGATTAAACCAACCCAATAAATCAATTAACCACCCATTCGGCCCCTTCCAGCGCCTCCAGTGATCATAAATCTATCGATTTCTCGAATATCGTAAATCGTAGTAAATACGGCTTATTGCGAGACGTCCGTTATTCATAGTACGCAGCTAATTTCCCTTAATTAATTTAATTATTGGCACAAGGGCTTAAGAGAATATTAATTAATATCGGGCCGGCCTTTGTGCCGTGAAATATTAGCTTACCGAATAGATTCTTTTAATTTACGGTCGCCTCGTACCTAAAATAAAGCGAGGAGATAATGTTCTTAGAACTTTGACAGTGAAAGAAGGGTCGCGCGTGGTACTTGGATGGGTAACGATCTATAGAACAATTATTGTGTCCTGTAACCAATTGTTAATATGTCGGTGAATCAGGTGAATACACTCTCATAATTTATTCGTTTTTTACTTCTGTAATGTACGAGGGTGAGTCAAATATATACCGGAATTTTTTTAAATAAATTAATGTCACAGTACATCTTATTTTTCTACATAGTCTCCTCTTTTATCAATACGTTTTTCCCAACGATTGAAAGTTTTTTAATGCCGTTATCGAAAGATGGTCGTGCTTCTAATCAATTGCGCACAAACGCTTTCACGTCTTGGTCGTCATCAAAACGGCGTCCTCTAAGTTCTTCTTTGAGCGGCCTAAACATATGATTGTCACATGGTGACAAATACGGGCTATAGGGCGGATGTTTAAGTGTTTCCCAATGGATTCTTTTCAGTTTTTCTCAGGTCAAGCCAGCTGTATGTGGCCGAGCGTTGACGTGAAGAGGAATCACACTTTGGATAGACATATCTCGTCTTTCCGCAGAAAACCCAGTTTTGCTTCATCAAGGAGCTGGCAGCAGTAGGCAGCGTTAACTGTACGCCGTTCATGAGGGAAATAGATAAGCAGTACCCCTCTGCAATCCCAAAAAATAGTGGCAAAGACTTTGCCTGCAGAAAGACGAGTTTTAGCTTTTCGAGGTGGGTCTTTTTCGGGGTATACCAAATTTGTTATGCCAGTCATAGACTTGGTCTTTGAAGGGGTTTTGTCGGAAAACTGTGCAGTCAATCGACGCAAAAATTCATAATGCGTTGCTCAGAGGACGTACGTACCTCTTGATCAGACATGATGCTACTGACAGTTAATCGGCCTTTGCGAGCCGCGCCGATGGAGTCCCCTCCTCTTCACATCCCCACCTAATATATATCAAGACAGCGCGCTCGTCCCTTTACCCAACGAGCGTTAGAATAAAAATTCCGGTTTACATTTGGCTCACCCTCGTATGTTCTTTAATTCTCGCATCATAAACTCCCTTCGACTGCCCAATGCATCAAGCCACATAGCAACTTACTATTATAAATCTGACAACAGCGTATTGCGTACGATTTAACTAATAGGTCGAGGACTGGAAGGAGCATTCAGCACGCGCCCCTATTTTTCCGTAACAATACCATCCAATTTAAATTAATTTTTAACAAACTTCTAATTTAAAAAATAATGTATACATTAAATTAGTTCGCGCATTTTCCCGTGCCTCTTCATGACCGCTTTTCAGACCTTTTCTAATGGAAAATTCCAAACAGCGAGACGCTTTTCTTCAGTATAGAAAGACCAGAAATAATTGCTTTTGCAAATGAACTACAGTCCGAATTCTCCGGCTCAGAATGTACTGAATGTTTTATAGACAAACGAAAAACATAATTCGGGGCGTATGGTTAAAAAATATATTAAGTTATAAGTAAGGAAGTACTTGGAATAATTTGTTTAGATAAAGTAGGGGCTTCCCGTATATGTGCAGCTCCATCAGGCACTAACATTAATATACTGTAATTATACAAAATTATTGCATTGTTATTCGACGTGCATACGTCAACGAACCGAGAGATCCTTCGCGACCAAAGCTCGTAAATTGACGAACGCGGAATTAATTGCAAAGATAGTCCGCACTTCCCGTATATATGTGCAGCTCCATCAGTCACTAACATTAATAACTTATAAAAATCTTGCACTGTTATTCGATATGCATACGTCAACAAACCGAGAGATCCTTCACAGTAAAGTTAATTGCAGAGATAGTCCGCACTTCGTGTCTTCACCTTTTTCCGAATGTCTTTTACTACGATATTATAAGTGTTTTCATTTATCAATCCAGCCGACTCATCAACTCCCTGGCACTGATTAGAGCAAAAAGTGCCTCTTTATTGCGGACTGTTTACCCGAAGGGCCGGGAAAAACTCCGGGAACCGCGCGCCGGGGTAAATAAAGAAAAGGAAAAAAAACATGAGGGAATAATCAAGACGTCTGATGTCTGGCGGTGACCACCTCAAGATTAATTGTTCAGTCGGAAATGTATTTTTTGTCGGGGCCGGCAACCTACGTCGGCATAGACGGGGAAGCGGCACGCCAGAGGAAAAATTCTCTTTGGCAAGATTGATTGGAATTGTTTACCAAGTTTTAAGTTGGCGGGCTACCCGTGAGTCGGTCTCCGGGCGGCCGTATCCGCGTACCATGAGAGGAAGGGCTCACACAGTAAGTAACTAATGATAGTCGTGCTAAATGAGAAAAAGAAACGTGAGTCGGCAGAAAATACATCGCGACACGGCTAGAGGAGAACCTTGCGTTTCGAAATAGAGCCGCGTGGAGAGTTTTCTCCGAGTGCATGCGAATTGATTTTCCGTCAATCTTTGACGGAATAAACTACGTGCCACTAGGGGCTTGGCGCTGACACTCATTCTAGACATATTCTCTAGAGTATTACGAAATAAAAATAACGCGGTTGTAACCGTATGTACCATCGGGAAAGAGCGTAATGACTAAAGACCGGCGCACAGTGGACGAAAAGCTGGCCAAAATTAGAAAACTCATGTAATCCAATCAAAAATTGGTACTCGTGGGTTTTCGAGGTCACTGACTACAAGTCTGGTAATGGTTTATCAAAAAATAATATGGCGGCTCCAATATGGCGACCGAAATTATTAAAAATCTTATTACTCTTAATGAAAATTGGTTCCCCGAGGGTTTTCGAGGTCGCTGACTACGAATTTGATAACGGTTTTTCACAAAATAAAATGGCTGCCCCAATATGGCGACCTAAATTATTCAAAAGCTTATTATTCTTAGTAAAAATTGGTGCTTGGGGGTTTTCGAGGCCGCTGAGTACGAATTTGATAACTTTTATTCAAAAAACAAAATGGCGACTCCAATATGGAGACCACAAAATAAGAAAATTGATCGTTAGTACTGACAATTTGTTACCGGAGGTATAGTGGGAAAAAATAAAATAGCATTAAAGTCTACATTTTATTACATACAATTATAAAAATAGTAAAAATGTACAGAAAATATACAGTATTGAAGGCAGACATTTTTTTTAATCGACCTAAAACTCATTATTATGACATTATGTCTATTGTAATTTGCAACTCTTCAATCAAATGTGTTTTCAATAAGAAAAACAGTTCCTTTCTCGTTATAGAAATTGCTTCTACACTGTTCACAATATCTGAAGCAGAGGAAATATGTACGAACACATTATTTTTCGAATATAAATGTTAATAAAAGCAAAAATAAAAGTCATCGCTATTTACTTGTAATAAATATCATAAATAAAAAAATTCACTGTTTTATGTAAAAATTGTTAATAACAAAAGAAAATTGTTTATTTGTATAATGCAATGGAATTTAATAATAAATATATGTGAAAGTAATGTTATAAATCGAATTTTACGGGTTGCTACATTTGACACCGCGTAACAATAAGTATCATTACAGGCACAGCCTCAGATGGCCGCAGCCAATTCTTCAATTTTTTGTAAGATAAACATTCAGGGTATATCACAAAATAAAGATTTTTAAACGAGTGTAAACGAGTGATAAACTTTTTTTCACGATATACTAAAGAAAACAATTTTTTTCAAAAAAACCATTTCCATTGCACTGTTAATAATTTTTTTTATATTAAGAATTAACAAATTCGGCTTTCACCTGTTAATTATACATGCCTTGCGGAGGAGAATCCATTTTGCGAAGCTATTTTAGTGCTTATAGCTCACTTTTTATTGTATTTTTCACAAAGGCTTACGAAACGTGCGATGCGAAATACACGAAGCGCTTGCTGCAACGGTCAAATTCAGAATGCCCTTACGAAGTGTAGGGCCGTTGGAGACTCCTAGGAACCAGTTTTATTATACCTAGGATACCCTACTAAACATTGAGAGACAAAAAATTCCTAAACTGGAACCTTCATTTTCTGAATTTTGGCCAGCTTTTCGGCGTTTCCGTCCACTGTGCGGCGGTTCTTCGTAGAGTCCAAGTGCTACCACTAAAGAATAGTGGCGCAATTGTATTGTACGGTTCCGGCGTATCGGGCGTATTGTTCTAATGAATATTCGAGAGATGAATTTAATTTCTTTTAATATTATATTGTGTGATAAACTACTGTAGAAAAGCGAATTAATGATTTTTATGAAATAGAGTTGGATATGCCCAGGTACATGCAAATTAATAGTGGCAAATCGGGTAATAGTCGAGGCCACAGGTAGCGATTAATCATTTGGTCATCATAAAATTCTTAAGTAAATTGTAAACTTGTCTGAAGTACTGTGCAACAGCTGATGTTACGACAACGTTACAGTTTAAGATGATTGAATAATTAGCCATAACCTGTAGCCTCTGCGATCACCAGATTTGACACCATTCGACATTTATTTATATTACTAAAAAAATAAAACGTTTATACACTTGGGGATTTAAAGGAAGCAATTTCTAACAAACTATATGTCTATGCATCGAACGTAGTCATGTGGTTTCACGTTTTCATGTAAAGGTATCCAACATTCTAACCACCTTGTATATGAATATAAAATTTTCACGTTAAACCTGACCTGTCTATGCTCTCTCTTCAGAAGTAGATGCTTTATTAGTACACTAAATACGTTCCACAAAGGCTCTCGCCGAAAGTGTATGGCCGTTCGTCTGGAAAATATCAAATTTCCTTTTCTGATTGTGTGACCATTTCGACAGAAAGAATCATATTGTTGGTTATTTGTTCGCAACAAATTCATAAAATCGTTTCCTAGATGGATTTCTTCAACATTGACTTGAGAATAAAATATGAGTTTTCTAGAATGAACAATAAACAATAGACCTAGACAATTTTTATTATAATTATATTGGCGTCCCATTTTTCTATTGTTCCAAGTTTTTCTTAACCGCAACAAACAGGAAGCTAGACATAAATCCTAAATATCGAGTTATCCTTTATTTATATACGCGTAGGGTATAATTTTCATGTATTAGGTGATTTTTCTTGCTCAGGCGACACATCAAAAACATATAATTTTCCCTAGATTACATCGAATATATACCGCCCCTAAGTCGCATGGCAAACATTTATTTTGAAATATGTGTATTTTCTAGGACGAAAAAATTAGTTTAAAAATTTATAGTCCTTGCCTGCGACAGCCTACGATTTAGTAAGACTCGATAAGGGAATGAAACGACACGTAAATTGCCATGATCGGAGAACACTACTGACAACTCGATTATACGTTTCTTACTACCCACTGGATGTTCAATTAAATATACAGAGAGATTCGGATTGATTGAAGGTGACGTCTCACGGAAAATACAGAGTGTTTTTGCCTGTCAAGTTGGTTAAGAACATGTCATGCCATTTCCATAGCATGCTATCAATTGCGGATGCTATTGATTTGTGTTCTGCACAATATTCTAATTTCTAACGAACTGACACAAAATTCATATATACATTTTAAGGTAGCAATGTTATTAAATTATGTGTTCCTAACGACGAAACCAAGGATTTCGTATACATTAAGGGCCACCTAGTTGATATGCCCAAAGAAAGATAGTTTATCATCAAAGTACACACCAAGATCCTTAATATTTTCGGAGTGTGTTAAAATTGGACCACCAAGAGAACAGTCATATATTACTGGTTGATTCTTTAAGGTATACGAATGAACTTTAAATTTATATATGTTTATTGATAACTTATTTTCCGCACGACACAATAAGGTCGATAAGTAATTGCAATCTCAAGGGATCATGTAAGCAGGTTATATTTAAATATAATTAAGTCATCGGCAAAGAGAAGATAATGCGACATAAGCGTTAAAGACAAATCATTAATAAATAAGATAAAGCATAATGGTCCCAAATTTGAGCTTTGAGGTACTCCATCAGCATCAGGTCCCATCTTTTGAAGCGTGAGGATGCTAAGAAGGTTTCGGATGTTAAGAAGGCATTATATGAAATAAATAATGTACGTCTGGATAAATACGATTTGATTAACTGAAGAAGATTACAACAGAGTCGATATCCTAATTTTGAAATTTGTATATTATAATTCACCTTGTCAGAGGCCTTCGAAAAATCAGTATACACCACATCCACTTGGCTTCTATTATCTATATGACTTGCGATTATTTAAATAAATTCTGCTAAAGGAGCGTTTCTGTGGACCGTTTTCCTACCACTCCACAGTTTAATAATTTGTGGGGTATAATAACATTTCGAAAACCTCTGCAAGATTTCACAGAATAGTTGTTGAGCGATAATATTTTATATCATATGGATAACCAATTTTTAATATATGGCAGATCCTCAGTCTATGCGAGTTCTGGCGCACTTCAGCGCAAGTGATTGGCATGTGTCCACCCGAAGTAACCACTTGCGCTAAAGTGCGTCAGAACTCACATAGACAAGGAGTAGTAGAGAGTCTATGTGAGTTCTGGCGCACTTCTCCGCAAGTGATCAGTCACTCCAGATGAAACATGACATCCACTTGCGCTGAAATGTGCCAGAACTCACATAGACTCTCTGCTATTCTTGCTATTTTCCAAACCTCACTTAGCTTTCGAGTAGAGAGTATCAAAT
Source organism: Rosalia funebris (assembly GCA_037954035.1). Taxonomy (NCBI): domain Eukaryota; kingdom Metazoa; phylum Arthropoda; class Insecta; order Coleoptera; family Cerambycidae; genus Rosalia; species Rosalia funebris. The sequence goes on along the minus strand of JAZFAV010000003.1, from coordinate 23,787,484 downwards.
TAAACAAGATGAGATTAAACAATTTCGACATGTTTCCAAATCGTGAAGAAATCGATCACGGAATTTTTGCACAATATGTATGACATTTAATGGCAAGTCTTGGAAATACTGCTAGGGTGTGCAAGGGTAAATCACCTGGGAGGAGTGAAGAGGTCGCGGTGTTGCCATATCGTGTATCGCAAAACACTACCGCGGCTGCCCTTTAGAAACCCCGCGACGCCCTGAAAGAACCAGAAAATAACCGGACTTTCCGAAAGTAGCGAGGAGCTCGTACGCGGGTCTTAAGCAGACCGGGCGATACCCATCTCGGACACCCATATATCAGTTTTAAGGTTCTCGAAAAAAAAAATATAGAGCCGGAGAAAAAACGATACGTCCCTAGGGGACACTTAGTCTATCTATCTCGCTTATTAAAAAACGCCGTAAATCACCGCGCAAAATTGCCTAGTTTAACCCTTGCCGGGCGGGGCCATAAATAAAAAATGAAAAAGCGCCGGGCAAAAAATCCACAACACGAGTAAAAAACGCGGCGCGTCGTGAGTTATCAGCGGGCGTGAAAATGGCGGCAATTACAGAGATCATTGTGTTGAAACCGCCGTTATTAAAGTGATTAATATCCACCTCTAAATACTCCTCCGGAACGCTCCTCTGTCTTTCGGGAGACGGTTGTTTATTATACAGCGTGTCCGCTAGATAAATCAATTTAAGTCCCACATAGAAAGAGTCCTCGGGATCGAGATGTTTTACATGACCGGCCATAAAGTGCCCCATAAATAATTGGAGGGTTGTAAATTCTCCCGTCTATTTTAGATAAGGGATGATGGGTTTTATTTAGTGCGACGTTAAGTATCGAAGTGGAATAACCAAGGAAGGAGTGCGACGTGGCGAGATATCCGTTAAATCATACACAGAATATTTTTTTTATTCGAACTTCAACCCTTATTTGTTCAGCGCGCATATAATTGAGACGTTTTGGATATGCGAAACTATTTTTGAGGATACCTAAATACACTAGGCACAAAAATTAAGGGATGTAAAAAGTCCCAAATTTTTAGGTGATTTTTCAAAGGGTTGTTGATTACTCAAAAACTGCTGATGATAAAAAATTTTGAACTCAAGATTTGAAAACTAGAAACTTGGAGCTTTAATTTGCTTTCTTTAGTATTGCTTTGCGACTATTTTTCTCCAAGTTACAGCCCTTTGAATATCACCTAAACATTTTTTACGTCTCTTAATTTTTGTGCCTAGTGTAAGTGAATAATTTTTAGAAACGTAGTATTAATTTGTATAGTTGGCTAAATGCGGAGGTCTAATAAAGTATACTTTTACCAATCTTATGTTCTACACTCAGAGAACAATTTATTTGTTGTCAACGAATTCCGTTTATGACAAGATTTTGGATATGGTGAGACTGCGAATATATTACCAAATCTTGTAATAAAATGCTTAACATATCAAATAAAGGGTGTCTCATTTAGAACTATATATATATATATATATATATATATATATATATATATATATATATATATATATATATATATATATATATATATATATATATATATATATATATATATATATATATATATATATATATATATATATATATATATATATATATATATATATATATTTGACATAACCATAAAGAAAAAAGTCGAGTGGTGTTAAATCACATGATCTTGCAGGCCAATTGATGTTAGCATTCTGCGAGACAACATGATCAGGAAATTTTATATGCAACAGAGTTTTGGTTGCACATGCTGTATGACACGTTGCATCGTGTTGCTGAAACCACACGTTGTTCAAATTCATCGTCAATTTGGTGGAAAAATAAATTGTTTGACATGTCACGATAGCGTTCCCCATTCACTGTCATATCCATTACCAGCTTAATTTTCAAAAGAAGTATGAAACCCCGTGTATCTCTGTGAATGATAAAATCGACTTTCGTGCGCAATTGACTCCAGACCCGCCCCCTCTTTTGGTACAGTGAAGTAAGATGAAATATTTTTAGTTAATTTTCTTGTTCTTCATTAAGTCTAAAAAAAAATTATTCTCATTTATTTTTGAACGCCGGCCGTATTCTAATTTAATTTTGCTCGCCTTGCACTACGACGGTTAACGCTCTGATGGTATGTCCCTGATTAATTTCACTATAGTATTTTAATTGAAATTTTCTAGAGCGTAATATCATGAAGAACTTCCATCGCGATCACAATTTCAGCGCTAATTTCAATAATATTTACATCAATTTCGTAATCCTGTCATCGTACCACTATTTTATGATGACCCGTCACTATGGGTCTTCCAAAAATTCTTTCCGCATTGTCCAAATCGAACCTCATTCAATTCTACTCGCCCCGTACACAGGAGCACAAAAAGCGAGGGCGTCAACAGCCGTTCACCAAGTTTATTAGTCGATATTAATCACCCCGGTCTCACGTACTCATACCCCGAGTAATGCCCCTTCGTAGCAGACATATGTTTTGCGGCGATTTTTTTCGATGCCGCCATTATTAGCACCCCGCCTTTACAAATCTCTCGTGTTTTGTCAGCCTCGGGGATTTAGTGGGGCTGTTAAAGAGCGTAGAAAGGGTGGAAGCTCTCCGCGGCGTTTCTACCTCCGATTTTTATAACTGAAGTTTAGTTTGAGCAGGGGTAGTATTCACCGTGGTTTTCTCCCGATCGCTAGCTCATTAGCGGGTTGCAATTTATCTACTTAGGTTTATCTGACTGTATGACTTTGCAGTTAAATTCTGTCTTTAAGTCGTTACGTTGCAGTAGTTTTACAGTTCTGCCTCTGGGACTCGTATAGTGTTTTTACTTCCAAGTAACATATAGTTGTACCAACAACTGTGTAGCCTTACTTATTCGTCACTTAGAAGTGTTTAGAACTTTGAAGTAGTTTTAAAGTACAGGGTCTTTCAATAAGGACGCTCGATTTTAAACGTAAATAAAACAAGTTGTGTGTGAGATATCCACTCAATTTTTTTTATTTGAAAGAATATTCTATGGCATTAAATATGGAATATAACATCGCTAACTGTCCGCCGCGGCTTTGCTGGTGGCACGTATTCGGGAGGTTCAATTTTTAATGACTTTGTCGCATAAATCTGGCTGAATTTGCTGGATGGCGTTCATTATGTTGACTTTGAGCGCATCAATGCGATTTAAGATAGCCTCAGAGGGAAAAGTCTAACGGAGTTAAATCGCACGATCTCGGTGGCCCGTTCACGTCGCCGCTGCGCGAAATAACCATGCCCCAAAATCGCTTGTGCAGAATGTTCATCGAGGCATGCGCTGTGTGACACATAGTGCCGTCCTGTTGGAACCACATGTCGTCGGTATCCATATCATTCAGTTTCGACTACAAGAAGTTGCTTATCATCGATCTGTAGCGCTCACCGTTGACGGTTATGGCAATGCTAGTTTCGTTTTGGAATAAGTACGGATAGATGAATTCGCCAGACCAAAATCTGCACCAAACAGTGACTTTCTCTGGATGTATTTGGTGTTGGTGTATCTCGTGTATATTGTTATCGTCCCAAATCCGATAATTTTGCATGTTCACATATCTATTGATCCAGAAATGGACCTCGTCGCTAAAAATGATTGTTTTGCGAAATTTGGGTCAACTTCCAACGGCTCCAGAGCTCAACAAGCGAACACACGGCGTTGTCTATGGTCGTTTACCTTAAGTTCCTGGGTCAGTTGGATTTTATACGGGTGCAGATCCAAGTGCCGAACCAAAATTCGCCAAGTTGAAGTCGCAGAAAGGCCAAGTTCTTGTGAACGACGAGAAATTGACTGCCTCGGGTTTTCCCGTACATTCTCACGCACAACACCGATGTTTTCAGCAGACCTTGCGTTTCGGTGACGTACGGGTGTTGGCTGATTATTTATCAAACCGGATGACTCGAATTTGGCCATCAAACGTCGAATAGTCCACTCGACTAAACTTTGATAATTTGCACATATTGTTGAACGCTATAACCTTCCATAGTGATTTGCCATAGACTACTGAACAATTCACAATAAATATGACAGATGTTATTTTAACAACATGGCCGTTATAACCTAACAAATTTCGAGCGTGCCTATTGAAAGACCCTATAGTAGTAATGTTCTAGCAACTTATTAGTTATAGATTATTATTATACTGCTAAATTACAGCGACTTTTACGTGGTAATTAACTTTTTATTGGTCGGTTTGAGGTTAAAATGAAATTTGTCAGAGTCTCGTTGAGATAGCCTTTCCGCAATGCTCAATAGATTTACTGAAGCCGACTGGTGGCGTTTCTCTTTTTACAAGAATGTTATTACGGCAATATGGTCACGGAGGAAAAGTCGCTTTGATATAGCCCCTTTGTTTGGAGACGTTCCCGTCTTGTCTCTGGACTTATTTAGAGGTTTCTGCAATGACGTCGTATCGATTTAACAAAAAGGAGCTGTCGCCCCCTAGCTCATATGTTTATACGACTTATTAAATAAATAGCATGTCTACAACGGAAGATGTGATGGACAAACACCGTGTCATATTGCCAGGATTTGGTCCATGATTTTACAAGAAGAAATATTCGTTAGAATGATCAAATAAGTAGTTACTGGTGTAGCGCAAATCGAATTATCACATCCAGTCTTATTTGTCAGTAAGGAAAGTCAATGAAGGGAACAAATTTGATTATGGACTAAGTAAAAAGGCACAAAATCAACTACGCCACTCACTGGAATGAATGAAATTAAAAAATGTTTCACAGAAACTCCGAATATTTTTATATTAAGTATATATGTGCTAATAAATGGAGAAAAACGTAATTATGTATAAAGAAACGTGAAGTAAAAATTAATACTATGCTTAATTACAGTAATACGTACAAGAAAGAAACGAATGACCCAACAAAGCAACTCAAATAACCTTGTTGAATCATAGCTCAGAAAAAATTTAATCAGAGAGCAATAAAAAACCTTTGGACGCCCTTTATATATATATATTCATGACTGACAACCAAAAAAAGGTTCCAAGCTACTCTAGTAACGCGCCATGTTGCTCTTGCTTCTTGAAAAAAGAATTGATAAAATTGTATCCAATTTTGTACTTCCTCATGAACTCACCCTACATGTATTGTAACGTCAACCATAACGTCAAGTTCGCTTTACAATATAATTTCAGAAAGGTGTTAGCCTAGATTTAATTCAGAACGGCATGCGATGCGGTGATTCATCATATCACGGAATTACATGCAATCGTGCGAAAGAATAAGGTCTTTCTCGTCGGGCTACGAGAATCGGCTTTTAAATTATCCACGTCTCCATCTAAGTGTCTGGATACCCGGTGAACGACTCTTTGGAACAGCGGACATACTCCCACAGAGGCAACGGATAATTGAGATAATAGTCGATGAGGGACCAGGTAGGGGATATCCGATCATATCGAGTCCTGCTTCCTGAACAGACTTCGCCGTGTTTTTATTCGATTTTCACGAAAATATTGATGATCCCGAACGGCAGGATCAAGATATATGGCAGCCGTTACGGTTCATTAATTTTAATTGTGCCCTTGTACTACTCCCATACTACATTAATTCCTTTAAGGATTAGAAATTCGTCGTCTGCGAGATGAGCTCCACCAGCATCCCGAACATCGCCGCACTCTTCGTCTTTTTGTATTAAAATAAATAGACCTCATTCCCGGTGTCGCTGTGACGGGTCTGTTTACTGTCAGGTCTCGAGAAAGCTTCTCTGCCATCAAGGGTTTATCGGGATAGACGCGAAGGCAGACGACCGTGGCGCCCTCGCGAAGAGGTCGGCCGAGCGGCGTGGAACAGCCACCGGTAATTTTCTTAATCAAATTTCGCAGACGGATGTCGCAGGACAAGTAAGGCTGTTTTGCTCTGGAAGGAAGCATCGTGTTTGCAGTGAAGTGCTTATCATTTTAGAATCGTCTCATTGAGGTTATGTGACGTTCAGGGTCACTGTGTACAACGTCGGGATACGTAATCACGGGAAACCCATATTATCTAGTAAAGGTTTAATAATTACATTTTTAGTTCTAGTCGACAGATAGAGGTTAGGATATGGATATAACATTCGTTAAACGCCGGACGATTTCTAGTGACTTAGTGGATCAATAATTATTTAGTAAAGCGCATGGGAATGAAAAAAAAAAAAACACGGAGCTATGTGTCTCGGTCGTCATTCAACCAATACAGTATCTCATCAATCTTTATTACGTCAATTATTCCTAAAATTGCACTGTTGTTAAGCAAGTGCTTTTGTTTGTGACAGATGCAGTTTCGTACATAAATAATGTAAAAGTGAAGATAAAAGATCTCACTTGTTGCTCGGTAAAATTTCACAGTCTAAGTACGATTCTGATATACACTCACTGTTTATTTAGTACAGCGTGAGTGCCTCTAACTAAATAACACAGCTTATACAAAAGTGTTCAAGAATATTTTTATAGGAGTCAAGTGGTTGCAAAGCAACAATTCGTTATTGTATTAATTCAGTATCAATCATTGGGGGTGCAGTAAGCACAAGCACAAGAGGTATAATAATCTGCATGTCACATGTAGATTTTAAAAAAATTACCATCAACAGTTATACCGTAGATGATATTTAATCCATTCATAATTGTACATAATAATCAGGAGGAAATCATTGTGGCTTCTAAACTTATCGATGCATTAATTAGTGGAAAATTAATACGAATGCTCTTTATATTGTCTCGAATAGCTGGGCCACCTATCAAACAATCGCTAGAACAATGTGCCCGATACGCTTGAACATCCATTACATATTATTCCCATATTTTACATTGCCCATTTTATACGAAACCAAAAATACGAATATGGAATGCACAAACTGTATAAATAATTATTGTTTTATCAATAAGGTCGTGAATAAGGGTTTTAAAAGATAATACCAAGTAAATAACTTTGATGGGGATTAATCATCATTCCGAGATACATCGTATTAGCGCATCATTACCAGACAAAGCTCCATTCTTTCTGCTTAATATTAGTTTCGAACGTGGATCCCTCACGGGCTCGCTGCATCAACCGTACGACGATATTCCCTCTCGAGTCATAAAATATTCATAAACACAGGCCAGCGTATTCTGAATGAATTAAGCCGCCTCCCCGCCCGTCCGCTCTCTCCCTGTCTCTCTCAGTCTCCTTTGAATGTGCCAAATTCAACAATCCCGGCCACTTGTAAACGGTAATTTGTTTTGCCCCTAAAGATATGTCGGCTGGAAACCCCGGAAAGCTAGTTATATCTCTCGACATCAAGGCCACTTTTCACATCGTTACCGGGGCCCCCGACTTTTGTCCGACCCGAAATTTACATTCTAATAATGTCGGAATTGTTTGCCGGAGTACTGGTAACGATAAGCGGTATAAACAGCGGACGGATTTGCGGCGGTTCATTTGAATCGGGGTCGAATCGAAAGGAAAAGAACGGGACAAAATACATTTTAGAGGAGTAAATGAGGTTGGTGTATTATTCTAGGGTGCGCGGTTAACTAAAAAAGTTACAAGACGGTAGATTTATTGTATTATATGACCTCTCGAGGTTTATATGAGTTGCCGAGGGGTTGGTACATGAGCGAAATCGCTAGTGACACACCGAGAATTGTGTTCCAGTCGCTCTCCAGCTACCCAGCGATTCAGACTCCGCAAATGATCTCGAATTTTAAAGATTACTATTGGAAAGGTGTGTCGAAGTGTGTTGAAAGCTCATGGATGTGCAACCCCAGGACCACCTTTTGAATGCGCATGATTGTTGTGAGGTTAATCTTTATATGAAGCAATCAGCTGGTGGTCCAGAGTCAGATCAAATACAGATGAGGGTCACACCCACAGCAGCCTTAGGAATTATCTTGGGCTTGACTCTTCTTAGATTGTATGTGGAGGAGGACGCCTTAAGAAGGAGGCAAATCCCTCTTCTCGAGGCAGGCGTGGGTTGGGCGTTTCCTCCCATTTCTCTTTTTGAAAAGAAATATCGACTCTGTGATGTCGATATCCAATTCAGATCGGGCATTTAGGACTACATAGATAATTTTTGAATGCTGGGAAGGTCTGGATACTGGATATTCTCTGAAGACCACTGGCCTTCGAATTAGTGACAGTATTTGAATTTAAGGTTGTGGGGGGTACTACGGGTGACCAGAGAAGTAACCAATCATAGGATGAGTAGAAAAACAAGTGGCATTCACATAAAGTAAAATCACTTGTATAGCTTTAGATAATTGCAGAATTAATTCCAGTCTACTCTTAGAATGAGTCGCTGAATGTGTTCAGCTATAACGCTTCGAGAGACCATTTGATGATAAGAATTTGATGAACTCCATGATGAGAGACTACACGCTTTAACGCCATAAAAACAGGTGGGCCAAAAGCACCAAACGATGAGCTATATTGAACAATTATTGGCTGGAAAGGGGCGATCTACGTAGGCTACCACCGAGTATTTTTCTTCAATGCACCCACTGTATGGGTGTATTGTTTACTTTATGTGGAAAATGAATTTATCGGTTACATATGAACAAGTACAAGTACCTAGCGGATACTTCATATTGTAACTTGTTATAGATACTACCAAATTATATATCAGCAAGGTTCAATCACCCGCACACACAATAGCAAACGTCAACGCAACTCACTCAAAAGTCTGTCTACAAATACGTATATTTATGTAATATTCGCAAATAATCAACACATCCACGATATCATACATGTCCCGCTGATAACGACTAATGTGTGGCATAATGATCTTCTCGCGCTGTAATCCGAGCATTGTATGCAGCGCGCCATTATAAATCCATTTACCAGCCACCTTGATAAGTGTGGAATCTCGAAAATGACGTGGCGCGGCACAGTCACTCATAGCCGTCTTGATTTCGCGACAATGTTTCTCCCGAATTGAGGACGACGTCGCTTAATCGGCGCGATTTCGTTCTATTTTCGGGAGGGAAGTAAAAAGAGGGCGTTCATGGGACGTGGCAACCACGTCAATTATCCATATGGAGGTAATAAATGGTCTCTCAGGCCTATATTATACCTAGGCGCTTTTTCATATCAGCAATTTATATCCAATTAGGCCGTGACTCTGATTCCAGAAACACTTAACATTATCTAAGTGGCTCAGACGATCCACTATTTTCGAATCAGCGGTGTATTTACGTAGAGCAAATAGGGCTAGTTTGTTGCGCTCAATTACGCTTCACTGATATACAGTGGGCGGAAAAATGGTGGAGTCTATTCGCCAACATAATTTTTCGTTTTATAAAAACTCTGGAGTAATAGATTTTATTTAATAAATCAAATATATTTACAATTTTTTATTACTTATAATTGGCCAATTGGACGTTGTCCACAACGTAATATCCAATGGTCAATGGACAAAAAATAAAGCTCAGTCTAGCACAAATACGTTTTTTTTTCTTTACAATCCTGTAAATCTAAAATTTATGTCATATATTAATATAATTTCACTTTTCAAAGGATATAATGAAATTGCCATGTTGAAAACGTTCTCATAAATTTATCAAACGAAAACACTCTTTTTTGGTTAAAAAACAAATAGCAAAGTTAGACCATCCGCCTTATTCACCAGATTTGGCTCCTGTTTTATTTCGTTAAAGGTTTCCTTAATAATAGTTTAACGCGCCATGAAAGGAAATCGTAGGTGGCTGTAGTTTATAACCAGACTATATAAAGAACTCATAAACGTTTGCCACTTTTTCCTCCTCAGTAATATCTGACGACAAATATAACTAAGGTCTCAATCATATTTGGAAACAAAACCTAGTGGCATAGTCATTTTTTCCATGAAGGAGTATGCAGGGTTTCAATTGGCAGATAATGAATACATTGCATCAAGTGCTGCACAGTGTTATCATAATTCATTACTTTTAACTCATTTCAGTAAACCCAGGGTTCTAAATCTTTGACATTTTACAGTCGGTCGCATATTACCAATAGTGATATAACTATGATAATGATACTTAGATCTTCCAACTACCTCTGATTAAAGGTTTATATAATCAGAAAGCAACCGCCTGCGCCTGTGCAACTAAAGAGTCTCTGTGTATGTACGTTCTTCTTTTCTACCGGCACTGACTTGATTAGTCATCACACCTTGAACGCAAAGCATGCTTTAGCAATTATTTATCAGTTGCAACGTCGCAGAAATGTTCCGCCATCTCGATTGGGCAAATTAGAAACTGCCAGTAGTAATCGTCGAGACTAATCAGACGTAGGTTTATTAGCTAGGTCCTGCATTTAAATAATCCGAGTTAATTCTGTTCAGCAAGTTGGTTGCTATCCGTCTTTCTCGCCTAGCAGTCCACCGGGAGAGCTCTGCTTTATCCCTACAGTTGGCGCGCGATGTCCTCCGGGATGTTCCCTAGATAAAAATATATCTCAGTTTTATCATAAAATTGTGCAAAGTAAAGTAATGGTAGGCTAAAGCGTGGCAATTCCTAAGGATCTGTGTTCATATCAGAACTTGGCTCGTTGAAATATTTCTTTAATCATAATTGTATGCCTCGGATTCCGTAAAGCCTAGGTAGAATCTTGGGTCGCTGAAAGGAGTGGCGCTGTCATCAGCAACCCCGCTTTACCAGGGCGTGGAAATATTGAAGAACACTTGGTAGTTTCAACATATATAGCCAATAATTCCCAACGTTTGGAGAATGTTGGATAGTTTAAAATACTCTCCATAGTCTCGTCTTGGAGTTTGAGTCTTCACATATTGGTCTATCCCGTAGTCCCACTCCTGGAGATGATAATTCAGTCGGTAATGCTCCGTAAGTGTGTCGAATGGGTTTTCAGATGAATGTGGTATGGACTTAAGGAGTCATTTGTCAGTTAACTGAAGGTATCGTTATAGTCTATATTCATCTAAGTGCAAACACACGTAATTATGTTTATGGCGTTCAAGTGTATCGCGGAAAATCAGACGGCTTGGCATAGCGCTTGTGCGATACATTCCACTTATTTACGCGAAATTTTATTCATCAGAGAAATAAAACCGTGTTGGGGTCGCCGCGTGCCAAAGGGCGAATGTTCCTCTCTCGCATAACGTACATGTCCACGACTATATTAATCACGTCCGAATCTGCGGCGGCGGGGCCACCTTCAGTTCTGAAATTACAAATAATTTGGAGTTTCAGCCCGGACCGTAGATGTGCGCCACGGCCTGCTATTCATAATGATTAATGGATTAATTATTTTAATACAGCGTATGTGAGAGATTATTTATCGCGACCGTATAGGGAATAGTAACGTAGGTATCCAGGGCAGGCGGAGATGGGCCTGGAACGTAACTCGTATATCCTTTTATTTGGTTTGTTGATTGGGTTGTTGTGTATTCAGTTCACGAAGGAAGACATATCGCACACTTATATATCACGGTGGAGAAAGAAACGGCGATAGCCGAGTGCCACTGTAAATAGCTTTTGTCGATATCAGGCTTGTTATATTTTATTGTGTGCCTAATACTGTTTATTTCACCACCGAAAGTGCTTGCGATCGTTCGCATAAAATCGAAATAAAATCTACAGCGTCTATTCAAGTACAAATTACAGGTCTTTCCATTTCCGCATTTTTGACTTGAATAATCATTTATATAAGTAGCAATAAGAAGTGGGTCAACGATGGTACCTTGAGGAACCATTACTCCGCTTTAAAAATATGTTTTACGAATTCGAATAGTCACCTAGTTGTCCTCATTTTAATTAATTAATATTTACCGTCAAGTTTACGTATTGATTACCATTATACGTGTTCACGTGATTCCTCCTGCATTCCGTGATATATTCCTCTACACATATTACAAACGAATCGCCTAATTCGTCGAACAGGCCTCGAATTTGTTTTACCGGATCTACGCTGTTGTTTTATCGCCGCTTTAACGAACACCAATTTAGCCTCTTCGGCCGTAATTATTGTCCATTTGTTTTTTCTGCGCTCCGTTCTCGGATTTCCCGAACTGAGGTAAATTGTTTACGGAGCTAAAATCGTTCCGGCTAGTCGTCCTACTTGCGTCAGACAGAGCCGCGTCCAAATAAATACGAGGTACTTTGTCAAAAGTGATGTGTCGTGATTCACCGGGTTCTATACGGTTATTTAGTCGGGGGAAACATCAGCGTTTTACGTCGACGGATAGATGGGTCGGTGCTGCATGTTATATTGTGGTAAATGGACGGAATAGTTTTCTTACGTCTTTTACGATATTTTGATTTTAATTCAGTTCCTTGTGTTTCTTTAAAACGTACTGTGCAATCAGAATAGTTAATGATATGGCCGTATCCATGTCTGTTTAACATAATTATGCTCATCAAGATGAACCACTTTCATAAAGGCAATTATTCAACATAGCACGCTCATATAAATATATTATATCTGTACCAGGCATAATTTATATTAAAAATGTATAAAATAATGGTAGCTATATAATTCTATATAAAAAGCTATAGAAGAAGCTATAGCATCTTTCTTGGTGATGTCTCACTATGACCTACAAAATTAAATTCCGTTGTAGAAAGTTAAATTGTATAATACATGGAAGAACTTGAATATATCTCCTTGGGTTTTCTTAGCATTGGCTTGTCTTGCTATTAAATCAAAATAAATGGCGGTGGAAAAAGCAATACCAGTTTCTTTTACTGGAATTGTGCGCATTAAGATAATAACTTTACAAAGGCAAGTTATTCAGCATAGCATGTCCATACAAATACTTTATGTCCTTATGAGAAACATAGAAATTGTAAATAATATATATTTGTCAATATTTAATGTGTAAAATGCCGTAGGATTGTCGGCTATGTCTCACTACTACCGCCTACAGGAAATTTAAATTGAGGTAAATGACCGGAATAGTTTCTCCCTGTTCTTCCCTCTTTTGATTTGAATTTATTCCCTTGGGTTTTATTAGCTTTTATCCTGTCTTGCTGCTACATCAGGATGAATGGGGGTGAAATTAGCTATACCAGTTACATTTTAAACCGAATTGTACGCATTAATAATAATCAGCTCTCAAGGGTAATTTATTCGGCAACATGTCCTATACCATGTTGCCCTTACCGCGGCCATACAAATACGTTATATCCTTACGAGGCATACGAATATTGTAAATATATATAATTGTGAATATTAAATGTGCAAAGGTCGTAAGCGATGTTTCCCTATCACCCACAGCAATTTTGAAAAGTCATCGATATTTTTCTTCATTTTTTACGTACTTTACGCAGATTGAACAGCATTAAATGGACAAAATAACCAATGACATTAACAGACTGTCACATACGGTTTATAAATTTGTTTTCAGGCTATCGTCTTACATTAAAACGTATACCGCTATGTGGCCTACCCATTTGTTCACCAGAGATACCCCGAATAGCGCCTTAAACACTCCTTTTATACGCGCTAATGTTCTGCCTAACTCCTAAGTATCCCCCAGGATGATGTATATTACAGCGTCCATCTTGCGGGTCGCTAACGACCTGTATTTAATGACGTCACCGCCACTCTCATTTGTCACGAGACGCCAACTTCTACGTCCATTAAGTTGAGGGGGGACGAGGCCGAGCTCCGCCACTCATCCCCTTTCTGTCACGGCCTCCTAGATGCTTTGTGTCATCTTAATTGCTTTGTATCATCGTAAATTATGCGAAATATGCCATACTTTGTGACTGATGTATCGTCCGGTCGGCGTTACATAGATGGCGTCACGTACGTGCGCGTGTTCCCTCGAAGGCGATCCGCAGGTGCAGACCTAATTCGGCGCCTTTAAATTTAATTAACAATGGAGGTGTTCGCGAGAAGGTTCCGCGGAGATGATATCGTAGCAGTTCCGTTCCTGGGACTGCATTTTAGAAGTGTTTCTATCGTGACGGCGATAAGAAGCCTTGAGTGAATTTAAGATAAACTTATTATTTAAGATTAATTTAGTGTTTGAGCAATAACACTACAAATCAGATCAGAATCAGACGTTTATAAATGGTGATCATCAATTCAATTCTTATTATTTGGAACCGATATCTATTACATACACAAATTATCGTATGACTCTTTTTGATATCGATTTTCTTGGGACACCTGTTACAATTACCCGCCCTCTCCGGCTACAATAGTCTCGGAATACCACCGCCGCCTTCACTTATTCACAACTTTACGACTTCTAATCTGAATATCATCGATCGCGCCGGCGAAACGGCAAAACTTTATGAACAAAAGTTAATTGCAAAATAAGAAAATAAGATGTCATTATTACAGAAATACATCTTCATAGCGCTATCTCCACGAAGCGCCCTCCTTTTATTTCTATATTCAAACAGTTTTATAAATTGGACGCGGCATCTCCTACCCCTTAATTTATTACCGGAAATAAAGAAGGAACAATTAAAAAACCGGCTGGCTTATCTGCAACAATAGCAGCCGTAATGAAATTCCGGGCTTTCTTGATTTATAAAAAATTACGGAATTTGTCTTGAAGTACCGCATTGTAGCTAAGATGTTTCTTGATAATACAGAACTGTTCAAATAACCTGAAATATAAACAGCCAGAACTCCACCGACTTCTAAAATTTATCTACTAACCTTGACATAAACAACCACCTCCACATACTAAATCATGTGTCTCCTTAGCTATTAAGGACAAAGGGTTGTTGTAAACTCTGCTGTTAAGTCACTTAAATTTAGTATTTGTTTAGTTGCGTAACTACTATAAATTCACGGATAGTATTTAGCACCAACTACCAACAAATTTAAGAAATCGATGATGGATAATCTGTATTGTGTATGTATGCAAAATAAATGTATGTCAGTGGCTTAAAAATTTTGTATATGGTAAAAAATATAGGAGAGGGTACCCAAAGCAAACCGAACTGATGTTGTAAGTTCACGGAGTTTTTGTAGTACCTCGTTCTGCCGCTAGGAGCGTATAGAGTATATAGAGTCAGTGAGCCAAGCGTTAGTCCACAATATTAGTTCGATTTATTTTGGGTAGACGAGACGGGATGTGTTGTCTCGTAGACGAAAGCCTCAATTTGATTCTTGGAAGATACTCATAAAGTGATTTTGTAGAGCGTATCGACGGAACACAGTAAATCAACTTCAATTTTCCAACGTTATAATGATAATAACTGTATCTGGAAGCTTAACTCATTGAAAAATTAATTACAAAAGTAATTTACGTACAAATACGATTCATTATTTGAATTGGAATCCGATGAATTCGTTATTGATCCGAGCGCGCTACAAAAATGTGTTGACGTGTCTGCATCCGCATAGAAAATACTCCGTGATGTGATATACACCACTCTCTCTATTCCCAACATTAATTGAAATGAATTCGGCGTTGATTTGATCGTAGGAAACTTTTTTGTAAGCCTCAATAAATAAAGGAAAGTAATGAAATTTTATCTATCGCATCAGGCTTCGTTCGGGCCTTATTCGTTTACGAAAAGAAAATGATGAATGTTGTGTTTGCCTAGATGTAATTTAATAATTAGTCGCGAGAACCTGCTATATTTGTAAGGTTTATTTTTAATTTAGATCTCTCTTGTTTCATATTCATCCATACTGGTTGGGCCTCGGTCGTTTTATAATACCACTACAACAAAAACACCCTATTTGCGTAGCCAAACTGTTAGTTACGCCCAGTCGCTTTGCATATTCCACACGTTGAACCAAAAAGAGAGACCGAAACCGAAATGAAAAAAGTTTGAAACTGCTTGCGATTTATATTTTCAACGAGGCACTCACGACATCTACTTTGATATTCAAATTTTTATGTTTCCCACCCGTCACTTTACCTAGGCTGTAACGCAGAGGGAAACTATCGTCAGGGGCGGCTTTACACCGTTCCATTGAATGCTCTCTAAAACGCTTGAATTTTGTACAGAGCCTGAGTAATTGTTGGTTAAATATATTGATCCGTGATTCCTAATTTATTTCCCACTGGGCCTTCACACGAGGGTTGTGTTTAGTGCACGGTGCTCTAAATAATGATATACGGGCTTTATCACACAAGTGAAAGAACATATTATTACTAACAGGTAAGTAGCTATAGCGCCAATATTAGATGTCAGGCGTAATGGCCTTGATGGGTTTTGTGGGCAAGTCGAACGAGATTACCGGTCTTTACACACCCATCGTGTAGACCGGGACCGTCGTACTAAGGTAGGCCGAGATTTGCTTCCGCTTTCGCAGGTTTCTACGCGAGAGGGTAGAGACCCGCGTGTCTACGGGGGAAGTACCGTCCGTAAACAAGACATGCGCGACTAGTAGCGGTTCACTCCCCTCGACCTCCTTTGGTCCTGACGCCTTTAAGTCCCACTGGTGTGTGTGTGAGAGAGGGAAGTCGTGTGTCTTTCCTGTAACAGAAAATGGTTAAATGGCCATAGGGCCCTCTGTCATCAAAAATAGTTAGTGAAGTAATAGGGCTGAGATGTAATAAAAAGTTATGTTTGACCTGTAATGGGGTCCATGCGGTTATACTATCTTGGGTTTCTTGTATCTTCCTGGTCTTCCTGGGTCGTAGTCCGAAGCTGCTCGGATGAGGGGGTTGTCATGGGCACCTGCTTGATCGTAGAGCTTCCGAGCCCTGGCTCGGATTTTCTCCGTCAGAGTGGTGAAGTCTAGGCCTCGCCGGATGTCGATGTTCCTCACGTATCACGGGGCGTCTACGGCATGGCGGAGGGCGACGTTTTCGATGGCCTGAATCCTCTTTATGTATGTCTGAGCAGCGTAGCCCCAAGCTGTCGATGCGTACATCAATTGGGGCTTGCCGTATGAGGAGCAGCTAGTTTCTGCAGTTCAGCTGGCTGTTGTTTCCCGTCATCGTCCAGAGTCTGGCCGCGGTAGCTTTGACGCATCCTGGCTATAGAGTTATAATTTTTTGCATTTTTATGCCACCGTCGAAATCTAAGTGTAAACATTATAGCGATACGACCATCTACCTTCTAAATAGCGAAGTAATTTTCTATGTGGAAGGTATTGAAGATGCTTTGAAGACGAAGTATTTTGTGAGTACCCAGACTACGTGAGGCAATTGAACGACTGAGAGCAACAATGGAGAAGCTTAGAGAGTAAGAACATCTAATCCTCATTAGACAGGAAATTAGGGAAAATATAAGAGAGATAGCTGAAGTTACATTGCCTTAGACTTAACGGATCTGATCTGATAAACTGTCCAGATCTTGAGTTTATCGTTTTGATGTAGTGTATAAGTGATGATACAGCGGTCGCGAGTCATTTTAATCCCAGGACGACGTTAATATTGCCCCAGTTACGAGACGCCGGCACCCATAAATCTTTCCCTGCGAGTGAGCCGAAGAATATTTTTTTAGCCGCAGATAAAAATATGCGTACTGTGGCTGAATTTAATTATAATTAATTGATCATTTTTCAAGTCGCCCTCTGGAATGAGACAGCCACTTAAGAGGGTATGGTGTTAACAGAGAATGATCTTAAGAAAATTAATAACCCTTTCAGATAGAGATGCTCCGACGTCATTAATTAAACAAATGAGTACAAAAAGAATTTTGTAAACGACGTGTCCTTTCTATTAAAAAAAGAACATAGTACTTCCTCGATTTATCACGTCGCGTAAGAAATACGAAAGAATCTGTTGTCTGGTTTTGGTGTAATCCTCGTTATCAATGTATTTAACACACTGCAATGAACGCCAAAGTGCTTAAGGACTACGATATACTCTCAGCTATTTTCGGTTAATAGCCCGACTAAGAGACGTAAATCAAAAGTCTCTTTCGTGTAAACATGAGTTGTCTCGTGTCCAGTGTATCAAAACTTATTCGCGCCCTTAAGGGGATATTCTGGTCCAGAGGCACAAATTTTAGGCGTTTTTTCAAGTGCGATAAAAAAAAAACAAAAAATAATTTCACTATTCATTTTTTAATAGATATTTATTGATATTTTAAGAATATACAACAAAAATTTCTAAAAAAAGAATTAAAAATTAAAAAAATTACAGGGTGGTAAAGTGGGGGGTAAAAAAGGGCGCGTCCTGATTGACACGATTTCAACCCTTCTAGTCATCTGAAACAAAAAAGAAAAAAATATTCTTAATTAGTAAGAATGTCGTTATAACCCCTACCTCAGAGAAAAAGGTTTTTTTTGCAAAATGGCGACTGTTTGAAAAAAATTTAATTTTTTACCCTTATTTTTTCAGTTTTCAATTTTTTAAAAATAGTAAAAAAAATTCAGGCAGTCTACGTCATATAATGGTGCGTTATACTTACATTTCGTTAATCGGCGATTCCTGATCCATACAATGGGTCTCCTTCTACTTCAAAATATACATTTTCCGAAGTTCTTTCTGTTAGACGAGCAGTTGTAGCTTCCTTAGAAGCATCAAAAGCTCGTAACTCAGAGCGCTCAATCCGAGTTTCGTCCCGTCTGATAGCGAACGAATGGGCTTCAGGACCAATAGTTATTCTCATGACGTTCATAATTTTTAAAATTGGTAAAAAGTCTTCATTGAAAATGCACGCAGGTATATAATTTGCAATTTCAATTGTCCGTGTTCCTGCAATGTATATGTTTTGGTACAAAAGTCTAGATCGATGAATTTAACGATTTCTAGAAATTATTAACTTTCGGTTAATAGATTTCTAAGTATACTCATATATGGTGTATAAAGGTGTTTTTATGGGGGGACCCATCCTCAAGTAGTCAGAAAATGTCTACCGTCTATTGTTCGATTCGCTCCGGCAGGACCGGTTTAGTTGCCGCGTCACTAAAGTAGCTATAACTCCGTAAATAATTTAAATTTTCAAAATTCCTTTGGATGACATATTCTTAAAGGTCTAAAATTTGAAAATGTGCAAAAAAATAGATTTTTTCAAAATTCTAGACCAGAATACCTCCTTAAGAGCAAAATTCGACGTCAGTATATGCCAGTTAAGTTTGGGGATAAGTTGGTATCCAGTAAGGGACTAAAAATGAACGACGGGGAAACTCCTGGAACACTTGGGGAGAGTCGGCGAATCGAGACCATCTCGATGTATCACCGATTCATGCATTCAAGGAAGTACAGGAGAATTCGACAGTGCAGTCCGCAAACAACGTCGACTAGATTGTCGACTCCAAACCATTCGTCGTCTCCAATGGGGAGGGTATTACCCTGTGATCTGTCACTTATAAGTGAGCATTTAATTCAACATAGAAGCGTGTAATAATTCGGAGCAGATGCATTACACAAAGCAAGCCATGCCGGTGCAGGAGACTTGGCGACGTCTAAATTAATGCACAAATGGTGTTCACGAAGACAGGAGAGCCACTCTTCATTCGCCGTCTTGTTAGACTGTATAAAGTAAACTGCGAATTTCGCGAATTGATATCGATACAGCAGTGGTGAGGGGCCTCGACAAATTCTCCGGAGACATAACTCGTAGTTATTCCCTTTCATGTGCCAGGTTGCCGCATTGTAGTTTGTATCAGCTTGTGTTACGAGGAGTTTGTCAACTTTCATCGATAATAATTCAAATATCTGTCGCGAGAGTTGCGACGTGATAATGCCGGAATTATACCTTCAAATATGGTAAGTTATCTCCGTCAGGCGTTTACAAGTTTAAAGCTGGGCGTCACAGTGCGAAATTTCCTTATAATGTGTGATTATAGTGTTTTTTTTAACGTTCTACTTTTTGGAAGGTTAAACAGGTTCTGTATGTGAATTCTTGTACATTCCATGAACGTCATAGCAACGTACCTTAAGTTTTACAGATCCACAAGATATAGCGAGGAACAGAAGTGGGTAACCTGAATCTTTGGATTTCTTCTGAAGAAGTGGATAGGCCGATTAGCGACAACGACATAACTCGGACGTTTGTAGGAAGTTACTTCTTAGACATCGGTTGTGCAGTCTACATTCTACTAATGAATGGCACGTCTTCTGCGTAAACTTGACCTAAAATTGAGTAGCTTCTGCGTGTCTATCGAGCAACAAATCTCTGAAAGCTATGTTCATCCCAACCACCGGTGTATATAGTTGTGAGTCATCTTTCTTTTAATAAAGAACTAACGATCTGTCGTCGCGATTCATAGGTGCAAATGCCGATGGGGAACACCAAACACTTCCCGTGTATTCGAATACGTTTCTATTTATAATTGAACGGGCCGGGCGCCGAGAACACTTTCTTCGCGCCTTTTCAGCGAAATTGCCTTTCACGGAATAATATTTTGTTTGTCGAACGCGGCGGATGGAAAAAATGGCAGCTCCTGGGCAAATTCGAATAGAGCTAGAGATAGCTTCTTGTTGAGTCGTACGTAAACATTGTTAGAGATGGCGAATTGCGGATAGCTTTTTATTTTGCCAGCGTTGGCAGGAATCCATTTTCAATTTTCCAAGTCTTTAGTATAGGTATACGAGTTCTGACGACTATCCTCTTACGAGCCCGATATTGTGGAAATCCCCCGCAAAGAGGATCCACTGGGAAATTGTACGATGGAGAATGGATCACGTTCTATAATTATTTTATTAGGCGTAGGATTGTCGTTGTGGAAATACGGGATAAATTTAATTGGAGAATTCTATTGGGCTAAGTACGGTGATGTTTGTTTGTAAATACTCTTACCCTAACCCTGGATGTACAGTACGCTCAATTAAAAACTGTCTGACCGAGAAAAGATCTGACAAGATGAAATTACACTGACAAGATCTGATCTGATTTCTGACAAAATGAAATTACATTTAAGAAAACGTCAATTCTCTCTAATTGGAGTCGAATTTTTCAAATTCAGATAACTGACGATTTAACAGGTTGGAATATAGTAGTCTATCCGAAGCAAATTAGCTCATCTTCATTAAATTGTGTTTCTTCAATTATAGTCTCTATAATTCTCGAACTAATTTTTCCCTTTTCATTTTCGACAGACTCGGTGATGATATTTTTACTAATAAATCCCCAACTGTTTGAGTAATTACTTTTAACGAAAAGGGGTATTAGGAATGGACCTTCGACCCGAGGAAGTTAACATAGTTAACTAATTTTCTTCGCGTGAAATGTGCTTTTCATGAAGTTGTATTTCAGAGAGTTTGACAATTATTTGTCTTCCTGTATTTTAAGGTCTGAAGAATCTATTTTAGATTTTTCAAGTATCTAGTATAGGTGTACGACTTCTGCCGATCGGTCCTTTAAAGTTTTGAAATGTGTTATAGATATGAAAAAATTAATAATCCGACAGTTTAAAAATGTTTACCATTAATCTGATATCGCAGGACCATAAAGCTGCCCTTGTATATTTAAATATTATTCCTCATTCTTTTTCATCGAACATTTTATGTTAGATCGTGCCACTTTCGCTGCATCTGTCAAAGACACATCTCGGCGTAATTGATTCGCTTAGCATCGGATCTAGACAAAAATTGTATGACTGGACGCCAATATATATCTCCAGAACTTTCATAATTCAAAGAATATTAGTCAGACCATCATTAAAAGTGCACACAGCAATATCAGTTGGTATATTCGACTTTTTTGCCACTTGGATAAGATTTTGGACCTAATTTCCAAATAGTAGCATTGAAATTTCATTGTTATTTTGCGTGTAGCCTCCCAAGTAATGGTTTAGAAACTCGTCTCGGCTCAGGTCCTCATAAATCCATTTGATGGCTTTAAAAACTTCCTTAGGAAGCGGCGGCTTATGACGGAAGGTGTCCAAAGAATCCGCTGCTTGCGCCTTCTTCCAGTCACACCAAGACTCTGAGCACTTCTCCTGCTGCGGATTTTTTGTCGGTGATAACTTATGAAATAAGGTCACCCAGATTTTATTTTTCATATTTTCCGAGAAGTTCGGATTTCGACGTATTCCCACGCCATAATAAATTGTTAGTTTACCTTTTCCTCCGAGGCCATGCACGTTTTTTTAAATGCTTCTGACTAAACATAAACATCTTTTAACGACATCTGTTATGCATTAGAGAATTTAGAAATCATAAGGTAAAACATTGGGCTGTACCTAGACTGTACCTTCCTGGCAGATATTTGTTTGACGCAGGTGTCGTTTCGGAGCAGGCCAACGCGCTTAGGAAAGAGCGCGAAATTTCAAGGAATTTTTTTTTAGGAAACTGGTGTTACCCCTAAGTGTGTGGGAATTAATCATCAACTTTGGTTCCTCATTCCTCGGCTAGCCTCATTTTGGACTTTCAAAAAATCGCTTTGAATAATAATATATAGCCGCTTTCTCATCTGGCCGATGCACACCTATTAGAACGAGTGGAATCGAACATTATTTCCCTATGGGGGAACTGGAGATATAAATACACGGGCAACATTTGGGCCTACAGCCAGGCAGCAGTCAGTAAATAATTCAATAAACGGAAATATATGCACCCCGTCCCCTCGCTGCGTTTATAACGGGATATATTGACATACGGCTTCGGGGTAACCGTTCAGTAATCCCATCGATAAAAACAAATATTCACCAGATAATATCTCCTATTGGACTTTAAGAGAGTTCTCTTTGCCTCTTTTGTGACGGCGGGCCACGATAAGTTGCTAGAAGCGGCTGGAAAACCAAAAGGAAATTGTAATTCCTATAGATGCGGCGTGCAATAGACGTCGAGCCGGAATATTTAACCGCGTCACGCATCGGTAAAACAATCCCCCAACCCCCAACCGAAATCTGAAGTTGTTTATTTCATAGATGTTGTCCACTACAGTGGGCATAAAGGCTATTTCCAATTTGACATTAATATCTGACGGTGGGTAATATATTACTGTACGGAAAAAAAAACTTTGGAAGCTGCTATTAGTTGGACGCGTCCTTTTCATAAGGACAACTCCCACCATGGAACTTTATACCACGCAAAAACTTTAAAAATGAGTTATCGACCCACATTTTACTAACAGTAAGCGAATAGCTTTACGTAATAAATGTTTATATCCGCCCGAAACATCTCCCGCTGTATTTAATGATCTCCAGAGTTGCAGAACAATGCAAAACTCCGGATAATGTGTGGATAATTTATTGCGCGCCTTCTTGGAAGACTGGAATTCGTAGTATTACAGATAAAATATCGCGGTAGTCGTTTGTGTATTGTATTTGGGTTAGCGACATCGGAAAATATTTATACCAAGTGACAGATACAAAAAAGTCGACAATAATGCATTCAGTACAAAGACGTTAAAAAATTGTAAGAAATGGGCGCATAATTGAGTTGCGTGAAGTGGTATGTCTTTCAATGAAAGGGCTCACGTCGTGAAACTCAACTGAATACATAGTTCCAGTGGTACAAGGCGATAAAGATGCACAGAGCGTCAAGATCGTATCAGATTTGGTGTAAAAGATTAAACATATGACTGTCAACGACGAAGAAAAATATCGACAACTAAGTCGGTTTCGTTTATCATTACAGTCGACTATCAACGTTAGCGATTGCAAAGGAATATTGAACTGAATGCTATGATATAATCTCAAGTAAATATTCTTCCGTTACCACCACGACTCTCCGATCTTTCTCCAATTGATCATATATGGGATATTAATAGTCAGCATTAGCAGTCTTTTCCCTGACTGTTAATGCAAGTCCATATTCTACAAAAAATTCTCTATATTCTGCTGTTTTATCCCACGCCTGAAATAACCACTTGCGTTACGTTTTCCTTATTTCATCTGGTCTCTTGTGTCAAATTACTTTAATAAAATCCAATTAGCGTCGATTCTAATAACCATAACAATCTATGGAAGCAACCGTGGCTTCGTTAAGGCCATTCACCGCAGTGGAGTCCTTTTGACTGTGTTTATTATGCTAAAGAAGTCGCCGTATTGATTCTCAGAATTGTATATATTGCGGTGTTTATATTGTAGACCGAAAGGGTGTCGACATAGAATTATTTATTGGTTCTAATAACGAATGTTTTGGAAATCACGAATAGTCAACATGCACGAAGCGCGTCCATATCGATTAAGTGATTTGTCTGCGGTGAAATGTGAACACGGAAAATAGTTTAGCTTTAAAATTTCCGACGACGCATGTAGAACAGGGCCCACCGCATATCGAATCCAGTTTAGGCATTTTCTCCGTGGAAAAATTGATTTGAAAACTTGGAAATTACACCGGATTTTTACCGTTTTTCGTTATTAAATGCTGAAACGCGCCATATCGTGTTCCCACATGTATAGGGGCGTATAATCAAGTGTAAAGTGATCGATAAAAAATTAATTTCCTCGTTTGGCATTGCCAATCAAGAGCTCTCTGCGTCCGCGGGGGCGACAACGGTTTATTTTGCGTCAAAAATTAACAGGCTCGGGTATACTGAGTATGGAATTTAATTTCCAGGCTGTATGATTTCATTTCATCCCCTATGTTCTGATCAAACTTTTATAGAACATATCCGGCTTGAAGGACCATATATTTCCTGAAATCCTACATTGGAATAATATTTGTGCGAAGGCAACGCCAGGTCTAGTACACGCTATGCATGTCGTATAATGTGTTCCCACGATTCACAGACGTTGGGCGTCGCGTCGCTGCAAAAGCATTAAGAAAGATCTTAGGACGTTAAAATGCCGTCTATTGTGTCGTGAAAGCCTCAACAGACCTCTCTAACCGGCAACGGAAAAGCATCGGTGCCATCCTACTCACTTAACTCGGAAAATGAACCGGAGTATATACCGCTCTTTTTTCGTAGTTCCCCCGATAAAAATCTTATATATAACACACTATAAAGGGAGAGATACAGGCGGAATTCTTTTGCAATAACATCGTGGAGGGCTGGAATAAAGGAAATTTATGTTCTCGTACATCGTGAGGAAGGTCGGATTTATGTAGAGGGCCTAATTTATCGTTTTTTATTCACTGTTTTAAGGGACGTTAAGAGGACGGATATTATTGGCCTTAGAAGGAACCTGCAAAATATATCAAGCACACGATGAATAGTATTTTTGTAATATATTTTATACGTTGAAATATGAAAAGCAAAGCCAACTATCCCGCTACATATTTAACTGTTTAAAAGAAGAGCGAAATGTTCGTAGAAACTGTTCTAGCGAAAATCGAAAGGAAATAAGAATTTCAATCCCTTTCCAACGTCTGTCCGATATAATAAGACGTAGGCAGCTGGCCTAAGCATTTTTTTAAGTCAATTTGTTCTCTACGACTTCGAAATTGGCAGAGGGCAGGAGACGTGGCTTAAACAGTCTCGTCAAATATACGAGTGTCTTTCAGGATGACCCCAATATTTTTTATTGGTCCCCGTTTTATTATCATAGTTGAATTTTCCGTGTACCTTATATGACGATTTTTACAAGTACTTGTAGACCTAATGAGTTTTATTTATAACCTTGGAACATTGCATTGTTAAAGGAAGCTAATTCAAGGAATACTGTGTTGATCACTTATCCGGGTAGAAGGTAAGACATAGCATTACCGTAAAGGTTATTAGCCTCCTTATGGCATCTGGGTATTATTAATTTTGATTGTGGTTATTATAAATATCATGCGACAAAGAAAAACAATTAAAAACATAGTCCGTGATATAAAAAATTAATTATTAATAAGATTAATGTGTTATTATTAGTAAATGCACAATGAGAATGGGAAATATAAAATGTCACTTAACTACCACCCAACGAAAACCTCTAGCGAATTAGTTGAATTGTGACATATGTTTAGACGTCTAATATCTATTAGTTTTAATAAACTTGGCCATGACTGTGTTTGCTTCTTAGAACAGGCAAACCATTTGGGCATAAGTTGATTATTTAAAAATCATAAATAGTCGCATTGTTTCAGGTTTAACAATTGTTAATAATTCTTATTAGGATTTAGTTCTCGCTGAAAATAAAAATTTGATAACATTCTTGGTAAAATTTGTCAATCATCAAGCGACTCCGAAGACTACATGGATGCGTACTGAAGGATTGTTACCACGCAGGGATTATAATCTACTCCATGCGGAGTAAAGTATCGTGGTGTATTTAAATTAGTTTTACTCCTAAAATCTATAGACGTTTACAATTATAGTGGCGTAAAATGTTACCAATTAAACTGGTGTTAATTTTTATAGCTGAAATTTTACATCATTTTCACACCATTCAAAGTGATACAATTTTATCACGACAGGTTCTCAACAGTGCGAATTCATATGTGGATAAAGCTATTGGTTAAATGTTTACCGTAAAGGTTATTAGCATCCACATGCTTTTCGTTTTAAAGAATTTTCTAAACATTTGCCCTTCAGTAACGTGGTGATTTGTATTACTGTACCTTTTTTCATTCATCCATAGCGAGTTGCGTTCTTTTAGGCCGACTCTATACATCGTATTCATTGAAGTTGCGTTCCGGGGCGGAACTGAAAAGAAATTTATAATAGAGATGCCATGGGCAGGATACCGCTCGACTTAATGAAATTCGAAAAATATGTCGAATTCAACTAAATGAGAAGACGTAGTTTCGCCTAACATTTAATCAGGATGTTTTATGCGCATAAAAATGTTGGGATTTTCTCAAACGAGGAGAAGTAATAAAGATGTTGCCGTATAATAACGGAATACTTTCTTGCAAATTAAATTAAATGGAATCCACTTGATTGCTTACGCGGTCTAAATTTATATTGATGACATTTTCTATGCGGCTCCTGAAAATTATCGTGAAAACACTGAAGCGTCTACAAAACGTCTTATATCTTATTTGTCGAAGTATTTCAAGTTAAGCTCATAGAAACCTTTCCCGACATCCACGCCGAAGCTTTAAAGGGCTCTGGACCTTATCCTAAGCTGTCGCTAGCCGTTTATCGACAGAAAACATTTCCCCATTTATTTTTGAGCCGGTTTACTTTATTTTCCTCTGGACGTAATATATTAACTTAAGTAGAAAATAAACTTTCCGCGCCATATTAGATAAACTTCGACGTTCTAAAAACCGATTCCCAGGCGACGCCGCTTGCTCTAGTAAACATACGCATATGCAACGTTCATTTAATATCTGATCCGGGTCTTGTAACTTGGCAGTTATTTACGTATGACTGGGTATTAAAATGCGCGCCGCCTGTAGTTTTAGGGGCTCGGCCCTTAGGACACGACCTAACGCAAGCTAATAAACTGTCCCGGAAAGTTTTAGCACACTTTTCCGGGGAATAAATCAGGAACGATCTGGGGGACTGATCGGGAAGGGAACCGAAAAAACTGTGTCGTATCCGAAGGAATTTAATTTTTCATCGTATAGTCGGAGGAGTGCTGTTGCGCAACAGGTTTGGAGAAGCAATTAAGGTCGTGGTGAAATGAAAACAGGCTTTAGGATGTTGTCGGAGGTACAGCAATTTTCTGCAATTTTTATTTGCATTTTATTATCGACGAGGTCTTCATTAAGTACTCGTGCAGATTGAGGGTGCGTTTTCACTTGAACTGGAGCGTCCAGAATCTATATAAAACAGTTTTAACGTTCTCGCAGAAACGGCTGCAGACCTTTTGGCAATATTTATATCTAAATGTATTTGCTATAACAATCCTTCGGTATGAATATCATAAACATTTTAAATAACAGCACAGGTAAATTTTTGACAGACTTTATGATATTGAATAAGACCATACAGCGATTTAGCCACAGCTATATGCAAAAGCTCCATAGGCCTTAATTTTAAAAGGGATTTTGCTGTGAGAATGCTAATCGGCTCTGCGCTAAATCAGCTGAGGCCGACTCTGTACATTTTTTCCAAATTTTCAATGGCTTTTGGTATACCCGAAAAATTGCCATGTATATACGCCAAACCTTGTTATACGGATAAGAATATCTGGATCCGCTAAAGTCTGTTGCGCATTCGCAATAGCAATGGCACTATTTGGATCGAACTGTTGAAATACCCTGGTGATATTCCCAAAATCGCAGTAATAATATGAAGTTCGATCCACGTTTCCCACCGGGCTATTACAGGCGCTCGTGGTAAATGTGTGTGGGGAAGCATTTCTGCCAAATTACCATGCACTGTAACTATTTGTATGTAATACCGTACACAAATAAAAATACTGCGACAGTCCCGAGTTGTGTACAAACACACACCACTCTCAAATATCACAGTAACTAATCGGACGGCATCGCATCATCGGTCATCCCTGCAGATATTTTTTTTGCCCCGCCATCGTATACCTTTACTATTAGTGCATAGTGCAATGCACCTCCGACAATACTTTCAGTATTTCAATAGTGAAGCAAATAGAGCAGCAGAGGTAGCAGGCGGTCAATGAATACATTTTATTTAATATAAACTTGTTGGTTTATGTCCTACTAATTTCTACAAGCAGTTATTTTACATTACAAGAAAATGAGCCGGAGTGTGGACAAGCTGCTGACATGAAATGTTTTATTGTATAATTTATTATAAGATTGTGATATTTTTTTACGATGTTTATTTCTAATAGATATTTTAGAACACGTCTAAGTCCGATGCATATTAGCGATGAATATTGAGCAATAGATATGAAGGTTGTTTCTTACATAACCGAAATTTTGGTCAAATTATTTCGAAAAATCTGCCAGCGTGATACCGCATCCCTAACTTCGGCTAATTCCATCGTCAGTTGGGGGAGTACTCTAGGATGCCTAGCAATCTAGCAATATGCGAGATGTCTGATTAAACACAATGCGTGTCGATTCGAAAGTTAGCCGAAGATATGGGGATACATTCCCGGGAACATACAAACTTCCTAAACATCTCAGCAGGGAGAAACCGACTCAATTTAGAAACTAATTTCGACTGTTTTCAATTTCATAACGCGGGTTCGCCTTGGGGGAAAATTATAAGGTCGAGTTGTCAGGTTGCATCTCCTCCAGCGGGATAATCTTCGTAGAGTAGCGCCTATACGGCAGGCGAATAACGGGGCTCGAATCTGTTCTTCATCTATCACTCTTCTAATTAAGTAGTTGAAATTTGATTATACCCCTCGGACTTCCATCACTGTAATTGTATATATGTACGGTAGTTTCTGATAAGTTACCACCATTCGGGGGGTAATTTATACCCCTTGTTATAGTTAAGTTTCTCGTAGATATAGCGTGAGTGGTATAAAATATGGAATACAAATAAATACATATATATATATATATATATATATATATATATATATATATATATATATGTGTAGAGTATATAACTAAAAAATAAATTAAAAAAAGGTAACCTATAAATAGATTTTACATAAGTATAAACAAACAATGGAATACTTTATTAACATATAAAAAGTTATTGTTTTCCTGGAGATAGTAACTCGCTATGAGTACAATGAGTCCTGGATCGGCGTACCGTGTACGGCACTGATGAGAACTAATAAGTTCGTATAATGTCGTTCGGTTCGAATCCGGGACAAATGGCAAATCCTACCTGTGGCGGGTTATATTTTTTAAACCTTATCTGATCGTGCAGAAACACGAGAATGGGGTCGAAAATCGCTTTTAGGTATAACTCAATGCCTGGCGGGGCTTTAGCCCGAGGAGTAGTTGTTTCCTATAGCGATTATGTAATAGCCTTGCTATTCGGGAACTACTTTGATAACCGCTTGGCGGTTTGGTGGTTCCTTTTTCGATCTCCGACATATATGTTAATGAGTACAATTGTTCAAATGACAAGTAATATTACATTAAACTTTTGTGACACTACAAATACTTGCGATTTTATGCATTATGTATAAATAACATATCGAGAACCTTTGCAAAAATTGGCAGACTAGTGACAGGGCAATAATTTTTTTATATCAGCTGAATTGTCATTTTTTAATATACTAGGCACAAACATTAAGGGATGTAAAAAAAATCCTAAATTTCTAGGTAATTTTCAAAGGGCTGTAACGTGGGGAAAATAGTCGCAGAGCAATTAAAAAAAAACAAATTGAAGGTCCAATTCTGTAGTTTTCAGTTTCTCCAAGTTACAGCCCCTTGAATATCACCTAAAAATTTTGGATTTTTTTTACATCCCTTAATTTTTGTGCCTAGTGTATAAGGCAGATCTTTGCTACTTTCCAAACGCCAGAAAATGTGTGGGTAGAGAGTATCAGATTAAAAAAATGAGTGTAAGTGGCTCAGTGGAATTGAGTCGTTGAGTATTCAATTTTCAAACATCGAAGTTAATAAAATAAGTACATTGAATTTATTTTAGTTAGGCATTGAATAATTTTGAGGAAATCATTGATCTGCTATGGCTCGATCATTCTGTTAGATTATTTTTAGGTAGAGATTTATTTTAATGCAAATCATTTTTAACACGCCTGCACTATAAAATACTCGTATATCAACCCTGTTTAACCCAATTACAGGGAGTTCTGAAAACTTTTTAACCATTTAACTTTCGATTACGTAAGATGCTTACTAAGAAATTTGGAGATGACCGTTGACTGGGACACACACTTTGCTATGTTCAGTAATGCCATGCAAAAATAATAGTTGAAAAAAGAAAAAATGCTGCTGCGAACTGTTGTTTATATTTCATTCACACTCAGATATCCCGGAACAGCTAGATTTTGTTTAGAATGATTTAGTTCACTATTGTAGTATTTATAGGTATATTTTATATATCAGAAGGATCACTAGTATTTCTTACATCATTTAATGCTACAAAATAATACAGAGACGGACAGGTACCTTCAAACGGTGTAAAAAATGTCAAAAATATACCACGTCTCCTCATTGTGGTCGTAATTGGGTAAAAAAACTACTAGATATATCAGAGTGTTGGAACTGTATTCTACTTATGTACCAAGTTATTTGTGTCAAATAAGACGAAGAAAAAAAAACTATTAGAGTAGTTTTCACTCAAAGTCTTCGTCACTAGTGTTACTCCCCAAAAAATACCAAGATATAAATTATCTTTCCAAAGTTGATTATGAAATGGAAAAGTTTCCCTTAAAAATAGACCTCCAAATTCATGAACGTCCTGTATAGCAAAGTTTATGAAGCAAGACTGATCGCGTCGTAATATAGACGACAATCATAGTAGACTAGATATGTACGTCACACTGTATACGATCGTGGGGGAGAGTGAAAGATGAAAGTAATTTCTAAGTGAAAGGAAAAGATGAAGAAATATTGCAGGAAACATTAGGGCTAAGGCCAGGAGATGCCACAATCAAAGGAAATCGGTGCTAGCATTTTTTATCATTCCACACAGCCGTAGCGAAAAAGAGAAAAATGTCGATCGGATCCTATTTGCTTTAGGGGGAATGGACTGCAAATCATTTCCTTTTCGCCATAATGGCATAATGCCTTGGGTTTCGGCGCTACGACGTCGTAGTCCCCCAGGTACAAGGGTAATCCGGACGGTTTACACATTAGTCATTCGTGTTAGTAACTGTAACTTTAGGAATTTTATTTAGGAAAGTAGATGACGAAAAAATATTAAAGTAATAAGATAAATATGTGAATAGAAACATCATTGGTAATTAGATAATGTAACTTCCAATGTGTTCCGACTTCCAACAAGATAATGTGTTCCAATACTCTTAAAACTATTTGAAAAGGTTAAATCCCATATTTGAAAAATTGAACATGATCCCAAATCATCAGTTTGTATTTAGGAACAAGCACGGCACCATTGAACAAGTCCATGTAATCATAAAGAAAAGGTACTGTTCTGCTGTTTTCTTGGATGTCAGCCAGGCATTTGATAAAGTCTGGGACATGTTATAAAATAAATAAACATCATCCTTATCAACACTTTCTAATATGGAGATCTTATCTTGGCAATAGGCATTTTCTGGTGAAACAAGGCTGTGCATATACCAGTCTACATCCTACTCTATCTGGTGTGCCCCGAGGAAGTGTTCTGGGACCAACACTCTGTTTACCTACATCTAGATTAACAACAGTTGCTACATCTGCGGATGACACCGCAATATTAGCCTCCCACACAGATCCCATTCGAGCATCCAAGAACCTTCAAATTAACGTGAACGAAAGCCACAAGTACCTCGTCACACCCTGAACAACGTCAAGTACCTCGATATGCATCTTGATAGGAGGTTGACATGGAATAAAGACACCATTACTAAAAGGCCTCAGCTTTGTCTTAAGCTCAGGCAACATATTGGCTTCTTGGCAGGGAATTTCAACTCTTATTGGAAAACAAATTACTATTGTACAAGGCTATACTCAAGCCAATTTGAACATACGGCATCTAACTTTGGGATACATACAATAGCTACGCCAATATTAATTGGTAGGCGTAATGGCCTTGATAGGTTTTGTCGGCAAGTCGAACGAGATTACCGCTCTTTACTCGCCCATCGTGTAGACTGGGACCGTCGTACGAAAGTAGGCCGAGCTTTGCTTCCGCTTTCGCGGGTCTCTACGCGAGAGGCAAGTGCCGCCCGCTAACAAGACCCGCGCGACTGGCAGCAGTTCGCTCTCCTCGACCTCCTTTGGCCCTGACGCCTTTAAGTCCCGCTGGCAGGGACCTTCTTCTCGGCCTTTTCTTAATATTTGGTCGCCTTGTTTTGCCGCATCGCTTCGCCAGCGTCAACCCCCCGGGGGTGTCTTGTCGTGGGCGCCGCTACTAGCACAACCGCAACGCCCGGGTACAATAGTTAAATCCAACATAGAAATATTGCAACGTTTCCAAACTTGGTAATAACACATGATCTCTGTATGTCCTCGATCGAAGATGTTATCAAAATATACAGTGCGAAATATAGCGCCAGACTTGTGAATCATCCCAACATACTCGCCAACAAGCTTTTAGTCGATGCAAGTGAAGTACGCAGGTTAAAAAATTCATACCTAGAGACCTCATTAGAAGATTTGATTAGTGTCAGGCATCTTATAAACATTACATGTATAAACTTGTGCATAAACTCTTGTTAGATGGTTATTTAGTTATAGTTAATTAGCTTGAGAATAAATATTGTACACTGGTATAATACTCTTCATGTGGCTCCTGTCTTTTGTCATAAGAGATACTTATTGTCCCGCTGGGACAGATTCATGAAGTTAAAATAATAATAAAAAAAAAAAGATAATGCAACTAACTATATTTTCAAAAATCGAAAGACTGTTGAACGTTAAAAGTAACCGTCCCACTATCATAATTTTCCTCTTCATATCTGCGCATAAAATCAACAAATGCAAAGTAAATATTTTCATAGATATATCTTCACTGACGGCTTTTGCCGATGAACTTTTCTGCTGCCGTTTTTCCATAATCCATTTACCCAATAGTGCACTCAGTCTCGTACAATTAAAGTGTATTTGTGTTCGAAATTACCTCCTTATTTCAACAACTCGCAAAAGGAGCCATCGTTCGTTTAATGTCTTTAGAGCTCTCTCTTTACCTTTCCTTTGTTTTCCACGGCGCGCTCGATGCCGGTAACAATTGTGTCTAATGTGTCGACTTCACGTCACCGTCCGGCCGATCCCCAATTTGCGCTAAATTGATTTCGCTAAATGAGCGGGAATGTCCTCGATAGCCGATAGTTACGCGCGTTTGGCGGGGAAGAATTTAAAATAACGGCCGGGCGAAATTCGGTATTTTCGTAGCATTTTTCTTTTTTTTTTGAGGAAAATTCGTCGAAAACTATTGGGATTTTCTTGATTAAGTGGTGAGTTAAACCCGAATATCACACCTGATTTACACCCTATAGGAATCCAGTCGCCATTGCAAGTGGTCACGTCTCGGCTCGGTAATTGTACGGAGAATTATCCTGAAGATGTCACCTGTAATGAATGACGAAACGTTGGATTAACTTCCAGTTTAACGTCGGATTCACCTGGACACCGAAAAGAATTAATCAAAGTAGATTGTAGACATCTACAGTTAATGAGCGGTTTTTTCTTATTGGTAGATTAATGAGTCCCGATTATAAAAATTAAAAATGTCTATTTAAGTTCCTGTATTACGTGTTCATTTTACTTTTATGGCGATTCTACGTCTTTTTATCCTTAGTTGCAAATTATTCCAATTGCATTTTCTTCTTTTTAAATCTAGTACTATTTTCTTCTAAAACCTCTTAAATGTTTATTGAATAATAAAGGACGGTTCTGCATTCTACTGTCAAGTATTGACATATTAACATAACAGGTAAAATATAGGTGTAACGACGCGTTAAAATTGGCGCATTAACAGGGATAATGAGTGTGCCTCGATAGCTCAGCGGTCAGAGCAACCAACCGGAAATTGGGAGAGCCGGGTTCGATTCCCGATCGAGGCAAAAAGCACTCTTTATCCTTGCTATCGCCAAAGTGGTGATCCCGACGTGATGTGATTCATTCCAGTATATGCAACCTCCCTTACATCTCAAATTCGCGGATTTGATTCCCGTCCTATCCATCGCCCTATAGTCCCGGGGATTACCGAACAACGGTTCGTAAGAATGGCGAACGCGGTCACATTCCGTTAAATTGTATCGAGACAAAACCATGTCTCTAGGGAGGGAGTACTGTAGTGACGCATTAAACTGGCGCATTAGCAAGGATAATGAGTGTGCCTCGATAGCTCAGCGGTCAGAGCACTCAACCGGAAATTGGGAGAGCCGGGTTCGATTCCCGGTCGAGGCAAAATGCACTTTTATCCTTGCTAACGCCAAAGTGGTGACCCCGATGTGATGTGATTCGTTCCAGTACATTCAACCTCCCTTACATCTCAAATTCGCGGATTCGATTCCCGTCCTATCCATCGCCCTATAGTCCCGGGGTTACCGAACAACGGTTCGTAAAAATGGCGAACACGATCACATTCCGTTAATTGTATCGAGACAAACCATGTCTCTAGGGAGGGAGTACTGTAGCGACGCGTTAAAGTTGGCGCATTAGCAGGGATAATGAGTGTGCCTCGATAGCTCAGCGGTCAGAGCAACCAACCGGAAATTGGGAGAGCCGGGTTCGATTCCCGGTCAAGGCATATGCACTTTTATCCTTGCTAACGCCAAAATAGGAATAACTTACAAAGAAAAATAAACGTTATATAAGAGACAATTTTTGAAAAATATTTAATATATAGCTCCAGCTGTTTAAAACGTATCTATTTAGTTTTTAAATATGCACAAAATATTGCAGAAAACATAAAAAACCTGTAATATTTTTTTCCACTTGGTGCAAATTTTAGCCACCGCTGTATATAATGGAGAAGGACAACATCCCCTATGGATTAACTCAGAGCAAATCATTTAAGAAAATACAAGATTCTGTTAAACCTAAAGAATCCTTCATCCATTCTCTTATCCAGATTTGTCCACTCTGTACCTATATTTAATATAGGTGCGTTTTTCTAGTTAAAACACTCGATCGATATGTTTGCAGGTCACCAGAAGTGTCAACAGAGGTGTCAATACAGAGGTTCCTTCACTGTCGTGCGTTATTTGAGGTCATGATCACGTAGATGAGTTCGGGTCGTTTGGTACGATTTATCTAACCCTTTTTGCCCCATTTTTGATTGTCCTTAACGTAGTGTTAAGCCAGAATTCCGTGAAAACGATTTTTTTCACGTCTTTTTTGGTCCAATTTGTGTATCGAATCACTCTTGTATGAATGATCTCGACTTATTCATGCTTTAAGCAACCGCTAGGTGTGACATTCTCTGACCTTTCAAGTAGGCGCATAGGAACACATCTTCGTAGCGCGACGCGTATTTGGCACTCATAGCGCTTAACGTGTTTCTATTCCAAAAGATCAACCACAACTGAATATTTTCTGACAGTGCATCAAGGACAAAAGTTCCCTCTATCGACTCGTAAAGAATTTAGAGCAATACCTTTTACCGGTTGTGAGGCCTGCTCACTTCTGTTTGCCCAACTGTAACACACCTACGCTTTCCGACAATTTAAGTGTTGGATGAGGAACAAATCCCCTAACTGCCTAGCGCTTTCGTTATTTAAAAAATACCAATACAGTCCGAATTGCCCGTGACCAAACCGATCGCCGTCAATGTTGTATGAGCCTATCTGGCCCCAAACGTGAATTTTTTAAATTAATGGAAATTGCTACGCTCTGACCCACCCCGATGTATGTCCGATTTGCTACCTTCACGGGGTTTTAACCGGTGCAGAGCCGGTTGAAAACGCTGTGCTGAACATCGCGAATTGAAGAATTGAGTTACATCACCCGTTTAATTAGGACAACTTTATTGGATCCAGTTCGGATACATCACGTGAGGTAATGATTAACAGCAATGACAACAATCGTAAAAAATTACTAATATAATTCCGAAATTTCCTTACAGTCTAATCGGATATGCGTTTGAAAACAAGACACCAAGTATTTCATAAACACCGAAAGATTATCATCAATCAGTTTGTCGATGATTATAAACTATCTCCGATTCCTATTTATACTCCCTTAAGTTTTGTTCAGGTTCAATAAATCGTTTTCTAAACGAATCATGCCATGCATTCCCGTTTCATGCTGGGCAATGAAAAATTCCATACTTCAAGTGAACCATGTGCTCCTTGAGCCCGTTTACAATTGCGCTTTTCGTTTGCCCAATATACGAATTTAACAAATTCAATTCAACAATCGTTGTTTTCAATAATATCTTTGGGATTGCCTAAGAATTGTTGCGTACGGAGAAGTGAACGTATGTCATTGCCAAACCAAGTCTTTGAAAACTCTTCTTCTGAGTCTTCTGGTAAATTGTAGTTCATACAGGTTGGGCAGAAGTTTGCTATCTTCTATCGAAAAATATTACGAGAAGTTTGCCTAAATCTACGTTTTATAATTAATTTTCCTACTATCTAAGTGAATTATTCGTTTCTCCTACATCCTTATTTACCGTTCATTTTTCGAATCAATCGTTACTAAGCGAAAAACTTGCAAGCTATGAACCACAAACTTTAAGCTTCCCATTTTGTGTCGAAAACAGTGATGAGAGTCGTTAGTAGAGCTGCTCACGCCTCATCGGTGACGGCATCTCAGCTGCGTCTCCAGTCTGATTTCTGTACGCTTGTTCATTACTTTTCACCGTAAAAAGCCTTAGTGATTTATTTACGCCATACGTCTATTATACGTATGCTGTTATACGTACGCTGCCTACTGGACTCAATTCATCGAGTAGGCAGCGTGAGTTCGTAATGTGCGTTGGCCGGCTGACGTCCTACAAACACCTCTATCTAACTTGGGAGAAGATAAGACGCTCAACAAGAACAATATTGTGATTTCAATTACGTCATAGTTTTTTATCTTTATTTTCTCTATATTTGTTTCCAAACCAAAGTGAATTTTCGCTGCTATCGTCCATGCCCAATCTAATCCAATATTAAGGGACCGTATTTAATTGAACCGACCGTATATTCCAGCGGCGGTTTGCGCGTGGCGTCCCGTTTCAAAGCGATGATGCGTCTGCGATAAAAGCGCGCCTATAAATACTGATTTTAGAGGCGGTGGGAACTTCATTAAATCGTAACGGAAAAATGCCAGGCCGATAGAATTACTCTGACTTACGACCTGTGTTCAGGTGGTGTTTCCGTCTGTTTTGTTTCAGGCGATCTGTATAAATTATCCACCTCGTTTACAGTTTCTGGCGAATTATCTAATCGGGGCGGAAAAATTGGCGATTGGCGAAGTGGAATTGATTACGCGATAATCCTGTGTAGAAATTCGCAAATAAATAAAATAAAAATGTTGTCGATCGAAATTTTAAGAAACATAGACAGGCAATTGTTTTTATAATATATACCTCATCACTCGTCAGAACAGCGTCGATTTTAAAGTTACAATTTCACACAGAATTGATTAAAGTGATGTATACCCATTCCAATTAATTATGTTGCATGTAAATGTTATGGGGGTAGTTTTTGGTTGTTATATTTCTATTTTAATTAAACACTCGTTTGATAAATAACAGTTGGTATTATTAATTTACTACACATTAATTAAATTATGTATTGACATGAAATTAAATCAATTGTTACAAACCAAATATAGTCAGAAAGTACTTCTAAAATACATAATTTTAATTGTTTCAGGTATGATCACTGCGCCAAATCACAGTGCAATATATCGAGGCCCTTTTGTAAGTATA
This sequence comes from Rosalia funebris, assembly GCA_037954035.1. Taxonomy (NCBI): domain Eukaryota; kingdom Metazoa; phylum Arthropoda; class Insecta; order Coleoptera; family Cerambycidae; genus Rosalia; species Rosalia funebris. The sequence goes on along the minus strand of JAZFAV010000003.1, from coordinate 23,749,515 downwards.
AATGACAAAATATACCGGGTGATTTTTTATGACGTTCTGTATATATGTTAATAGTGGGTTTACATATAGATTCTTTAACACTTTTTACACACAACACTATTAATAAAAATACAAACGTATTCCCCTTCAGAAAAATTACTAGACCTACACTTATTTTAAAGAAAATATATACGAAAGGGTACCCTAAAAAAACCGAACTGATGTTGTGATGGGCGGAGTTTTTGTAGTACCGCGTTCTGCCGCCAGGAGCGTATAGAGCTACTATTGCCAAGCGTCGTTACTAAAGAAGGTTCCTTTCGCCTTGTGTGAATTTTGTAGCGAGAATTGTTTTGTGTTCTCATCGTTTTTGCAATGGCTGATTCTCGTGAATAGCGCGCGGCCGTAAAATTTTAGTTCTTGCTCAGAAAAGTTGGCACAGAAACTCTTGAAATTTTAAAAACGGCCTACAACGATGACGCTACTGGGAAAACTCAAGTGTTTGAGTGGTTTCCAAATCAGGAAAAAAGCGGTCCCTTTCCAAAACAGGTGAAATGTCAATTGATGACAAACCTCGCTCTGGTCGTCTTTCCACGACTCGAACCGTTGAAAATATTGAAAAAACTCGCGAAATCATCTTAATAGATCGACGACAGACCATTGACCAAGTTGTGGAGCTGCCTGGAGTGACTTGAGGTTCTGTTCAGCGAGTTTTAACGAAAGATTTGGGGATGAAACGGGTGGCTGCCAAATTCGTGCCTCGACTATTGACTACTGACCCCTGTTATCCAAGAGGAGGCGAGGCTTAGGACAGGGGACGTGCCTAAATTGCTCCTCGTATGGGATAGCATTTTTGGGTAATGACTCGTATAACAGGGGATCGCCAAGAGACTACCCATGCGATCAGTGGCTGATGAGGCCCAAACCCACATAATATAATAATAATAATTGCCTCTGAACAAAAACAAGGTCGTGGCAAAACAAATATGGCATGACCCCTCCCTATTCACCTGGCCTTGCCACCCGCCCCTCTCTTATTTTCCCGAATGAAAAGAGACACGAAAAAAAGCGTTCTGCCGAGGTGAAGAAAACAACGACGGAAGCGCTGTCGGGCATCACAGAAGATGAATTTCAAAAATTTTTTGAACAATGGAATAAAAGATTAGACAAGTGTACTAATACTAATGGAGAGTACTTTGAAGGGGATTCATTTTTTTTAAATTAAATAAATTTCAAATAAAAAAAAAATAATTTCGGTTTCTTTTGGGTACCTCCTCGTATATATAGTGTGAGGAATCACGAAGTATTTTGGGACCATTATATTAAGAATACCTATAGCTTCTCAACATGCGATTTAACTCATATAGACAATAATAAGATTACATTTGTGTCGTTTGGAAAAAACCGTTCACTTCTTGTACGGTCTCTGGTATGACCAGTTTATTTTTTTTTTATTATCTTGAATACAACGCGAAACAAGGATATCGTGCACATAATTTATTTGTAATATAAAAGTTCTCTTATCTGAAGGTCAACATATTCATTTCCATATAGTTTTACATTGCTTTTAGATATGTAGTGCCACTTTTTCACCGTAGATTTTATAAAATACATAATCTTGTGACGATCTTAATTATTATTATGGTTCATATGTTCTTAACTTGCGTTACGTTGTACTTAATTTAATATAAAGGAGAAACACGATTGGTGTTATTTTAAAGCCACAACATTAAAGGCTAACGATTGGATTGTTCTGAAAGAAGATGCATTTTAATTGTCTACCAAGTTACCGACGCATATCGGTTGGAAGATAATCAAACTGGAATGAATATGCCAGAACAATAAATGTAGTCAAAAATTGCTGCTGGAAGCTGCGATCACGTGCCCAGCAAATAGTCTTTCCACGGATTTTCATCTCTGGAATGGAACAGACAAGAAGAACTTTATAGTCTAAGGAAGACTTTCACATGGATTTAAAGGACCAAGAGTAGAAATCCATGACCAAGTTCCCAAGACATGGTATTAGCATATCGTTGGTGTTACTAAAGCTTTGTTATCATCCCAAATTCCATTACAAGATCTATTAGAAGTGGCCAACTGCAACAAAAGTCAACTCAGTGTGGGTGCCAGAGCATGATGGATTAGCAGGTGATGAAAGAGCTCATACGTTAGCTAGGAAAGGCTTTGCAGGAAGTATCACCTTAGCCGGTGCTTTGTTTGGCATTACTAAGGCTTCAAGTCCATATCTGAGTATACGCCAAAGAAATTGGATCCAACAGACGGAACATTAATATAATAAGAGAATGATGATAGCTTATTCAAGCAATTGCTGACTGTGCAATGAAATGAAGAAGGAAAAAGTGCGTTCCTATTTTATCTTTCAATGTGAATCTCTGTTGCTGACGATATAATTTGATGAGTGGCCTTTCGCCTGGTAAGGAGCAGTTAAAGAAGGTGCTTTTGGTCTTAATCCAAGAGAAGATTAAGTTGTTTGTACATAATTCGAAACGCAGAATTTGTTGTCGTACTTTTGTTTACCCAACATAGAAATACAAAGATCGTAAGAAAGTAGAGAAGGAGGTACCCGGAAGTTTCGGTAATGAGGACGCGCCTTTCCAATAGGACTGATAAAAATCGCGACGTGAACAAATTCAATTGACGGTAGACGGCATAGAAAATTAAATCGTCATTTGTCCACCTCCGATATTTTAATAAAACGTCTTAATGAGACGCACCCCTCTACTCTCCCGCAAACCGGAAGCCCTCGACCCCCGACGCATTCCTGCTTCCCGTCCCGATTCCTGCGGTGTAATTTTTCCTCCCCCAAATCCTGGAAGCGATCGGTGCGACGTGGGGGCGGCCGCGTCTATTCCACGCCACCCCAAACGCATCAGTGGTTATTACGCAATCGATATCTCTTAGTCGCAGAGTGCCGTTTGCCCGTCGATAGGCATCTGTTGATTTATGCCCGGTCACCTCAAATCCTGTTTCCAGAGATAATAACACAATGCGAGCTTCGAGGGCCGTGCGATTGATGTGGGGCGTCGGGTTATCTTGACGAACGACGGCTGGAGCTGAAGGTGCGAGTTATTCGATCGGCCGGCCGGTTTGTCCTCGAACGCGCGGCCCAGAGGACAAAGGACCATTTTTTTTGTTTAGATACTTTTTTTATCTACATATATCTCGAGGAGATGGCCCAATAAACTTGATTTAAATCCTACGGACAGTTGCTTCAGAAAGACTGGTATTGTACGATGCATTATTTCAAAGTAACTCGTAGCAATATATTGAAATATTTATTGATTTACAATGTAAATATTTGGGAATTATGTATGGAACGGCACATCCGGTAAATGGCCGCTATGGTTTTGGTGGCACGCACTCTAGTACTCTTTTGGCGAAATTTTTAATAACGATTTTGCATAAATGTAGCTGTATTTCGTTGATACAGCGTTCAATTCCGGTCTTCAATGCCTTGGTGGTCGTGGACTTGTTGGCGTAAATCTGGGACTTCATAAAATCCCACAGAAAAAAGTCCATCGCTATTCACAGAAAAAAGTCCATCCAAAAGACAAGGCCGCTATACATTTCATTTAAAAACCATCTGAAACCTTGTAATATGAATTACCCGACCTGCAGGAAATCCATAGTAAATAGCTACACATTTAAAAGGCAGATCACTTTCATACACGAACACGTGCAACCAATTTTGTGCAATCAGTTTTATTTACTGATTGCACATCCCTGACATGCACCCTCGTAGAGAATACCCCAGAGCCCCGACGTATCTTTAAACAATCGTCAGTGAAAGTTACAGCAAAACCCCTATTGCTTGCGATTCATTTCGAGAGTTTGCGGTTAGAAGTTGGATAGGTGCCTGCCAGAACTTTTTCGTTTCGTTTTTCGGTTGAAATTATTATGCACGACAGTGACGGATTTGGTTGAGGTTTCAACTTTTATAAAGGGAAAAAAGAGCAAGAAATTCATCCTGGGAATTATGAAATCCTCTCCGCTTTCTTTTATTATAAAAGATGGTTTATTAACATATTTTTTTCGTTAACCCCATTACGGACGTTGCCTCGGATGAAGGAACCTAATTTTTCCTCCGTTGAAAACTACACTTGAGTTATAAGAGGCTCTAAGAAAATAATTTAAATTTTTGGTCCTTCGAGCCCGGTAATTGCGCGACTTTTGCGACTGTGTACCGTAAGGCGCGTACTGCAGATGTCGACTGAACGGAAAAAAAAATAAACAAATGACGGCCGTATTGACCTGCCACCGGCGGTCAATCATCGATAATTGCCGTTCTCGGTCCACCCTAATATACGTTTCCGCGGGGCCCACCGCCGCTGGAAACATCGTGGAATAACAGCCATTTATCAAAACTGATCATTATTCAAATCGGCGTATACACCGAAATCGGTGGAATACGAAAGGGGTGTATTTTATGGCATAACAAGTGAATTAAGGGGATGTTATCTCGCCTGAGGGTGGTAGCGATTCGGTCGGCTCGCCGTATTTTGCGAGGTTTTTGTTTTCATTTCATAATCGATTGTAATTTGCGGACGAGGGTCGCTTTTTCCACGCGAGAACGAGTTATAAAACAATTATTACAAGCGACGGTTGCCATATCGCAATTTCTATCGATATACATATCTAAAATTATCTTGACCGAAGATGGTCATGGACAGGTATGCATGCATTTATAGCAATAATACTTTGATTTGTCAAGCATTTCTGGTGCAGTTTTCTCATTGTTCTCTCTCTCTCTCTTTCAATCTCTAATGGGCGCCACGGTATACGACGTTACGGTATTTTTCTTCTAGAGCAAACGATTAACCCCTTTTATGAACCTCCGCGCAAGAAACTGTATGTGAACTGACCTGAAACATCACCTCGTCGTGATTGATGAATCGCAGTCACCTAGACAACCGCTACCGGACCCGCCCGGGATTGAAAGGCGCTCCCGAAGTTTATTCCGAACGTATGTGGAACATCGCACCTAACATATAGGGCCACCATTAAAACATACAAGACTTTAAAGTTGTTTCTAACAGCGCGCATAAGCTTTTAGCATTATTTAGTCTGATGTGTAGGGCCTTTCAATAGGGACGCTCGAAATTTGTTAGGTTATAGCGGCAATTTTGTTAAGGCAACATCTGTCAAATTTGTTGTGAATTCTTCAGTAGTGTATGGCAAATCACCATGGGAAGTTATAGCGTTCAACAACGTGCGCAAATCAATCAAATTTTATTTTCGAAATCAGTGGTCTGTTCGAGGAACGTTCCGCGCATCTTTTCCTTCGCCACGATAACCGTCTCCCCGAGTCGATTATTCGACGTTTTGTGGTCAAATTCGAGTCAACCGGCTTGATACATAATCACTCAACACTCGTATGTTACCGAAACGCAAGGTCTTCTGAAAACATCGCTGCTGTGCGTGAGAGTGTACGGGAATACCCGAGGCAGTCGATTTCTCGTCGTTCACAAGAGCCTGGCTTTTCTGCGAATTTTGCGTCGGGACTTGGGTCTGCACCCGTATAAAATCCAACTGACCCAGGAACTTAAGGTAAACGACCACAGACAACGCCGTGTGTTCGCTGATTGGGCCCTGGAATAGTTGGGAGTTGACCCAAATTTCGCCAAAGAAATCATCTTTAGCGACGAGGTCCATTTTTGAATGAATGGATATGTGAACAAGCAAAATTGTCGGATTTGGGATGATACCAATCCACACGAGATACACCAGCATCAAATACATCCCGAGAAAATCGTTCCGCCGACCGGCGGAATCATCGGTCCGTATTTCTCTAAAATGAAACTGACATTGCCATAACCATCAATGGCGAGCGCTACAGATCGAAGATAAGCAATTTCTTGTGGCCTAAACTGGATGATATGGATACCGAGAACATGTGGTTCCAACAGAACGGCGTTACATGCCACACAGCGCATACCACGATGGGCATTATAGACGGGCGATTTAAGGGCATGGTTATTTCGTGCAGCGGTGACGTGAACTGGCCACCGAGATCGCGCGATTTAACGCATTATTCTTTTGGGGCTATCTTAAATCGCAGATCTATACGATTTGAACGATGTTATATTGTTATATGAAAGATCCTTTATAATATTTTTGCGGGTACAGCCTTTATGTTGAATATATTTTATTTTATTTTATATGTCAGCCGACTACAGTGCAATCTAGCGCTATCTCGATTATGTTGGAAAGTTCCCCAGTTATGGAGACCAAATATACAAATTGCTCTAGTTGTGGATAGATGACGCCAGATACACTGAAATAAATTGCACTACTTAACAAGAGATGGCGCCAGTCAATTGTCCATTAATGTCAAACAGGACATCATAATGGACAGTATTAGGACATCATCAGATGTTCCTATTCACTGCCACCAAACGTATAGCGTAATTAAAATCAGTACCGCGGAATATTTAAATACGATGCTTAGTTAGAATTTAATTGCCAATTTACAAAAATTCCATTCTGCGTCCCACCTAAAACTCATCTACAAAATACGCCCGCCGCCGAGTATCCCGTAATAGCGGCAATAATGACATATTTTCTTGCGTTTTCTCGAATTTCCATCGAGGGAAAGACAAAAAGGAAAACCCCTAGCGAAGGCCCCGGGCAAATATTCATTACGATTTCGTGCCTTGGCGTGGTTAGAGAGTGTGGATAATAAGATTTTAATCGCGGACGGCTCTTCGGCGAGCTCTAAAACATGTAATTTTATAGGTGTTTGTAATTCGCATTGAATACAGATGGCTCTGAGACGATAAAGTGGGCGTGGCGTGGCCCGGAACAAAGTGGGCGCTTATGTAAACAATTTTGAATGTATAACGAAGGCTCGGGGACAACTGAAAGGTTCTAAACTAATTACCGGTATTGTCGCGTAACAGTCGGCCGTTTCTTCTGGCGTTATTGCTCTGTTTTCCGAGGTTACTGTATTATTTCGTTAGGGTGTAATATAATCGTGGCATTATTTCGAACGTTCAACATAAAAATATTTACATAACGTCGCCAATATTATATTATGTTAATCAACAAGAAGACTTGTCATGCGATCGTAATTCTGCCTGCATAATTGACTGTTGGAAAAGAATAAAGCAAGTAGTCACTGATGTACCAGGTATGTAAATATGAAACGGGAATTTTTTGTATAGACAATACACGTCTATTGTACGAAGATGATAAGAAATATTGTACTCAAAGTATTGCCCATTGCTAGGTATACATTTTCCCCATCTCTCTGACAATTTGTGGATTCCATGCCAAAACAATTCTTGCTCTTTTGGGGCAAACCAGTCATCGAGCCATTTTCGTACGAAGTGAAGCCTTGTTCAGCAAATGCATGTCCCATCGATGCAAATAAGTAGTAGTCGGACGGAGCCAAATCTGGTGAGTAAGCCGCATGCGAAAATATTTCCAAACTAAACGCCTCAATCGTTTCCTTGACCGGTTTTGCTGTGTGTGATTATCATGAAGCAAAATCACTTTGTGTTGCTTTTTTTTTATATTCTGGTTTTTTACGCTTGATTCAAATCGATAATTTGTTGTCGGTAGCGTTCAGTATTAACGGTTTGGCCAGATTTTAGCAGCTCATAATAGATCACACCCTTCTGATCCCACCAAACACAGCATTGTCTTCCGTCCATAGCGATTTGGCCTTGCAGTCGATGTCGATGGTTCGCCCGGAGTTACCCATGATTTTTTACGCTTAGAATTCTCGAAATATATTCACTTTTCATCGCCAGTTACAATTTGCTGGCGAAGTGACTTTCTTCTGTACCTGGCGAGCAGCATTTCGCAAATGTTTTTCAATTTTCCTGCTGTCTTTCATTCAGTTCATGTCGAACCCATTTTCCCATCTTATGGATCTTTCCCAGGGCTTTCAAACGTATGGAGACGGTTTCTCGCGTCACATTAAATTGATCCACGAGGTCTTGTTGCGTTTGAGCTTCATTCTCATCCAACAATGCTTGTATTCACTATCTTCAAAGTTTTTCAGTGACCTTCCACGTTCTTGTTTCTCACGTCAAAATTGTCACTTTTGAATTTTTTAAACCACTCAAATTATTCGCTGTGATTTACCAAGAGACAAGCATTCGATGCGATTCTGCAGCAGTTTGCACCAAAATGGCGCCAATGACGTGGTATGACAGTAACTACATTAGTAGCTAGGCATTCTATGAACAAATTCCGGTTTCATATTCCTTACGACGATACGATACGATATCCCTTCAACATACCTGGTATGATATGTTGAAGGGATATCGTATTGTAACGAATTTACTAGAAAGTTCTTTATTTCGAACACTTATTTACATCTCAACTATTTACAAGTCCAACTAACTAACTTTATTTCTACTTTTATTTCTACTTTAACTTTATAAACTAATTTTCTCACTGTATTACACAATGTCACTTTCTTCGCACCGTAACTAACTCCTCACTGGACGACACAGTTCTTATATAGGCAGTGGGACGTCTCTCCAGATGTTTCTAGATAAAGAACTTTGGCGAACCTTCTAGTATAGAACGCACTGGAAGTCAACTCCACACGCTCTTGATGGTTTCGAATATTATCGGCGTTCGGGATCGCTCGAGGCGTTCGTGACAGTATTGTGGAGTTTAAGAAACAACAAAACAACATAATAGTAGCTTAGTAGCTCAGAACAATGCATTCCTCCATAGATACGCATGTGTTCTATCAACGCAAATGGGAACTACTTCATTTCAATACAATACAATATGACAATAATATGACAACGAGTAAGCAAACCGCAATAATATTGCGCCGCCCCGTCGCTCATATCGAAGGCACCTCCGGAGCATGCCTCTAGAGGCTTTGGGTCAAAAAATAAAATTACCGCGTTGCTCGCAAGGGTCGATTTACTATATTCATTTTGTCAAAATGCCGAAATTCGAACGAAAAGCATTTCGTACATCGAGCTAAAAATTTTGTAGCAGACACACGAAAACAGCCGTTTAGTAAATATAGATGTTGCGATAAGTAAGTGGATATTCGTAAGACGAGGAATGGGGAACGTGAGTGTGATAGGCTTTGAAGAAGACATTTGATAGTATTATCAACATCTGATGGGATAAAGTTTGCAACAACGATAAACGAGTTGCGTATGTAAGGTCATTGTCAATTATTGCCAGAGATATGACAGTAGGTATACTTAAATAAAAATATATCTTTATCGGGAACTACTTGTTTTTTAACATCATTATTTGAGTGATTGTGTACGTTCAATCAGTCTGGGGTCTCTTTGTATAATAAGTACTTGAAATGACTAGACTGTACCGATATTAGGGCTGTAGATGGCGAGCCCCTTGGTAATGCGATTCTAAAGTTCAGACCAACGAGTGGCCACTTTCTTTAAGGTCGTTCGAGTGACCTCTTTGCTTATTTACAGTGCGCCAAGAGCCACTACCGAACTTTCCACAAGGCCCTGAAAATTCATGAGTCCCCTCTCGATGACCAATCAGCTGCATTATTCATTAGCGTCCCGGGGACTCGTTACCGACATGATTTATCGGCGCCGTTCAACTTACGTATTTACAAAATAAACTGTGGATACGCCGAAAATCTATATATTCCTATTCCTATTCTCATTCAATGAGGAGCCCCGAACTTACAAACGGCCCTATTATTCGACCCAAGTTGGTAATTTTACTGCTTTTAACATGCGGATTGCTTGATAAATAACTTTTTTATGCGGAGAGTCGGAGTATTTTTTTATCCACGCTGGATGCGGAGCCGGCATTGTGCCCGTTCTGACGAAAAATTATGGAATAAATTAGGGTTTTACAACTTTTCTCTGCGTGGGGCGCTGACAAATGCTTTTCTGCTCTCACCGCGTCAACTCTTGCGCTGCTCGATGTTGGAGATTTACTTAAATCGTAGACTCGGGTAGCTGAAGTGAGCAGACCCCCAAGTTTATTGCGGTCGGTGTAAGCCATTAAAATCGGAGATTGAATAAAATTCGACTGGATAGATTCTATTCTACGGAAATGCGCGTTTTTACATCAATTTCTAGAACTCCAACAATATTCGCCACCCTATGAAAACGTCGGTTTTAAGACACAATTAACAAAATGAATTTATCCCCAACAATGCTTAAAAATATATTTGAATTATGTTATCCGGTACGAAGGACCAATTATTCCCGCGTCCTTTGTATAAGATCTGACTACGTAGCATATAAGCTCCTTTGTGTGGCGGAGATATACAATTTTGTGTATCTAAACGTTTAATAAAGGCTACAAATATTTACCCGTTCTTGAAAGCTTTAAGTTTATCCAGCCATGAATTGTACTGGTATAAAAAATAAACAAAGATGGCCCAATACGCATTGATCTTAATATCAGTGATGGCTGCAATAAAGAGCCCTTAAAGTCGCTTTTCTCGCAGTAGTTGATGTGAGAAATGTGTTACTGCGTATCTGATATTATGTACATTTTGGTACGTCGCTTGAGACGTTTCGACCAACAAATAATTGTGATATTTTGTCGACGAAGGATTGTTCTTCTTTGAACTTTGAATCTGAAGTGTCTTAATTACTTTGTTTGACTTATATCACTCTTTATTCTACGCCAGTTTTACATCAAACTAATTTACGAAAATATTTCAGATTGGAAACCTTTATTTTAATTTAACTGTACATATTAAATAAATATTTAATTCGTCTCCACGTACATTTTTGTACCTCGCTTAAAACATTTCGAACAACTGATAGTTGTGATGTTTTGTCTACAAAGGATTGTTATTCTTTGAAATTTGAATCTGAAGTGTCTTAATTACTTCATTTAATTTACACGAGTCGACTATATATATTTTATATATATATATATATATATATATATATATATATATATTATATAAATATATATATATATATATATATATATATATATATATATATATATATATATATATATATATATATATATATAATTTAATTTACACGAGTCGACACTTCGCTCATATCTTAGTGTTTATTCTACGCCAGTATTACATCAAATAAATTTACGAAAATACCGTTTCAGTTTGGAACTTTTATTTTTATTTAACTTTACATATTAGATAATTGTTTATTATTCTACATTTTTTCATCCGTATGGTGGCGCGTCTATGAATTCCCATACATATTCATAACTAAAAGGCCCCCGCATCCAATAAGTTCGGGTGAATTCCAGTTTAAACCCCGAGTATCGGATTTGCCAGATCCTTCTTGAAACTTTTGTCGAATCTAATCCAGCGCGCTACTTCCTCAGTTGCTTGTTGTTGGTTTCTTTCGGGCGGGCGGCCGCTTTCTGTTTGCAGGAAATTTCTGTTTGCAGGAAACTTTTAACCTGGTAAGTGTGCCCGAGATCGCGCGGCGGGCATTCACACGGATTCCCCGAGAAGACGTTCGTATATATTTTTTTTGTTTCCCACGGAAACTTCCTCTAATGTAGTCCTCGTTGTGGCGCGCCGAGTTTCCCGAGGAAAATTTACGTGAACGTCGACGATTCGAATGTAATTTGAGCTTGCATGCGGAAATTGAAATGTACGTCGATTATTTTAAGTTAAATAAGCGATGTATGCTAAAAAAATAATGAAAGTGACTTAAAAAATAGTTTTATTCAAAAATTTTATAATTGGATGTTGTCACCTTCAATAGTTGTTCTCATTCGTTGCAGGGTGCTAGAAGTAGTTTTCTATAAGGCTGTTTAGAATAGTTATCACAATTCTTTAAATGTTACGGATGGTCCCAAAGTGAGCCCCATTAGTATGGAGAACAAAAAAAATCACGGGGGCTAGGTGCATACTGTAGGGTGGCTGTAAAAGCGTTGAAATATTTTTCGGACTAAAAATTCGCGAATAGACAAAGCCGTATGGTGTTGTTGTAACAGAGATGTAGCAACCTCTGGAGAGTCTTAGTGAATACCTTTTCAATCAAAAACATCACTATTTATGTAATTCCAGATTTGCTCATCCGGACTTTCTTTGGTATGGATGAAGCGATCACTTTCCTTAAGGGGTAACACCAGTAAATTTTTCAAAGAATTTTTTTATCACCTTTTCAAAGAATTATTTTTTTAAACTACAAGAATAAGAAGATTATACTCCAACACATCTGCAAATGCCTTATATAATAAGGACTAAACAAATTAGGTCAAAACAGCTATTCTCCTGGCTATATGGCAAACACGGAGCGCTGAATTACATGACACAATTTGCCGTATTTTGTCTAACAGAGTTAGCACTAACTGTCCGCGCCGCAGTAGAACGTACCAAACGCCATCTCTTGGTAGTTTCGAAAACAATCTAAATCGGAGTAAAAACTTGAGATAGGTGACACTTCCTTGAGGTGACACTTGAGGTAGGTGATCCTGAGATACGTGACACTTTGCATGTTCCTTGTGGTTTTGGAGCCATCACTGTATTTTAGTGCTAACTCTGTTAGAAAAAATACGACAAATTTTGTCATGTAATTCAGCGCTCGGCGATTGGCACATAGCCAGGAGAATAGCTGTTTTGACCTAATTTGTGTGGTCCCTATTATATAAGGCTTTTGCAGATGGGTTGGAGTATAATCTTATTTCTGTAGTTTGAATATTACCCTCTGCGTAGTAAAACTGTGCATTATACTGATGATCTTTTTTTTTAGCTTATTACAGTGGTCTTACCCATTAAAAAACCCAGTTTAATTAACACGCAATCGCCGAAATCCTGGTAGATTAAAATACTGGCAAAGAGACGATTTTCCCTTCGTTGTTCAGTCAAGTTCTTTTGAGACGAGTTTTGCGCAAACCTTCCCCACATCTTCAGATCTTCGATCACATTTCAATGGATGACAGATTCATTACTTTTAAGACATACCACGTGCACTCATATCCTGAAGACCTATGACAAAGTTGCATCGTAACATAAACGACCTTGCCGCGAAAATGGCCAGTTATATTATTAATCATAGAACCCTGGGAGAATAAATAAATAAATAGTCACAACGATAGTTGTCGAACTGCGTGCGTCCGTCTCATTTCCGTATGTTATCGTCCCTTAACAATTCCCTCTCCAGAGACTTCTGATACTGTGTACTACTGTATAACATCGTCCCTTAACAATTCCCTCTCCAGAGACTTCTGATGCTGTGTACTACTGTATAACACAATATTTACTTTGCAGTTAATTTAAAGTGTCAGTGCTTTGTCATGTAGCGTATATCAAAATTCGCGATACAGGTCGTTTAGCTTTCTTCTAAAAATACGTCAAAGATATGCTGTGTCGATAAACATATTTGCACACACGTATGAAGGTACTTCATTCATATGCATAACAGCATACGATATCGACGACATAGGATCACATTTTTCCAAATATACAGTTATTTGATCTCCAAATTTAAACTGTGCCATATCGCACAATAAACAACTAAGCTCAATTTAGCCCAATTCGTAGCATCCCTCGGGAACAAACAGAAATCCTATTCCGCCGGCCTACTCTACGGCACGCTTTGATCTGGTAAACGACGTTAGTTTTTTGTTTCCAGAAGAAAGGATACAATTTCCGCGGGTGCTCCATACACAACACAATAAACGATCCATCCGTTATATCGGGCCCCCGAATTAGACCGTCTTTTATTTCGCATTTGCTAATTTAAATTGAAATAGAGCCTCTTAGACTCTTAGTGCTTATTATGTTTTCGCCTTTTCGGGATTGGCTTTTGAGATGTCGAAGGTCGGGGTGGTGGGGCAGACAATTGTTCTCGTTATAGCGGAGGATTCTTACACGGGATTGTGGTTGTTATGCTGTGTTTGCTACTCGTGAAAAAAAAAATAGGTAAATATGTCGGTAAGAGAGTGTAAAATACCATTAATATCAGGAATTACCACCTAAGGACGAGAATAATAACACAGGCCTACAAATTTTTACATTTGGAAAGTTGATTTGGGTTTGATAAGTGATTATAAGTGAGTTATTTATGCTGATTTCGTATCTAAGGTTAAGATAAGGTTTCAAAAAATAAAAACCATCTAAAATCTCGATTTCTGACTTATATGTTACTGACAGAGATCGTAGGTTTTATTTTTTGAAACCATATCTGATCGTGCAGAAACACGAAAAAGGGGTCGAGGATCGCTTCTAGGTATAATTCAATGCCTGGCGGGGCTTTAGCCCGAGGAGTAGTTGTTTCCTAGAGCGATTATGTAATAGCTTTGCTATTCGGGAACTACTTTGATAACCGCTTGGCGGTTTGGTGGTTCCTTTCTCGATTTCGGACTTATATGTTATTGACAGAGATCGTATCGATAAAGATGTATACCCCATAGAGTTCATTCGGCATTTGTCCTGGATCGGCGTACCGTATACGGCACTGATTAGATCTAATAAGTTCGAAACAGCTGTATGTCGTTCGGTTCCGATCCGGGACAGATGTCGAATCCTACCTGTGGCGGTTTTTTTTTGAAACCTCACGTAAGGGTTTTAATCAGCTGAATAATCAGAATAAATTAAAAACTAAAGGAAAAATAACATTTTAATAAACATTATCTTTAATAAACATTAAAAACAGCAACAACACAAATAGTTTTGAGTCTTTTAATTTCTTTTTTCTTTGAAAATCTCTCCCTTTTTAACAAAATACTTCGTTTTGTAGTTTTTCTTGTGTAATCATTCGTTAGATGTTCTCTTTTCAGCATCCAGCAGTAGTCTGTCTTCATCGCCACATCCCATCGACTCTGGTACCTCCATTCCATCTCCTTTATGTCTTGATGGAACCTTTCACCTTGCTCCTCACTAACAGTACCAATATTTTGTTGAAAGTAGTCCATGCAGAAAATGAATTTTTATGCTCATATTACAACCACATTGCTTAAACTTATCCAGCATTCTGTTGGCAATTTCCTCATACTGCGAATGTTTATAATTTCCTAAAAAAAAAATCCGTTCCATTTCTAAAGCATATCCAAGTTTCTTTTTCAATTTCTGTCATTGTTTCTTCAAACTGTTGATCCTGCATTAATTTTCTTAATTGTGGACCTACGAAAATGCCTTCCTTTAATTTTGCTTCAGAAAGAGCTGGAAATTTGCCACATGAGTACTTAAAACAATTCCCATTTTATCTATAACTTTTACATCCTAATCCTAATTTAATATAAAGTGGCGGCAAAAGAATTTTTTGCGGATCAATCAAATTTACATAAATAAGGTTTTTTGAACCAGGTGTTGTTTATAATAAAATATATTTCATGTACTTTTACAACTTCTAGATTACAACATTTTTAAAACACACGCCGCGATGTCACGAGTAAACGTACACACATTAAAAACGCACTACAGCGACTATGTAAATACCCGAATAGTATAAAACCGGAATATCCCCACCGGCCAACTCTGTTTCGGTAAATTCCCCACACCTGTGTGTACGTTTCAATCTGATTAAACGCAGAGGCGCTGCAAAGATTGAGACAAAATTTTATTTTATAGAACCTCGGTCTTAAAAACTACAAATTATTGTACAATGTGCATTTATAAATACTGGTGCGTCATGGAAATAGAAACATGAACGGGGAAGAGGAAAGTTGAGGACTTTCATGGAAGAAATTGTTTCTCGTGACGTTTTGTTGCTAAGAATGGAATACCGTTTCTTATAACTTGCGTCTGGTGTAACCTCAGACACACATTTTAAATACCATTCTCATTTCGTATCATACGAAGAAACAATTTCTTGCTAAGATTGAAATACCTTTTCTTATAACTTGCGTCTGGCGGAACTTCAGACATACTTTCTCAATACCATCTTCGTTCCTAGCGTTCATCCTGGCGAATACGGCCCTGGATTGCCGCCATAGAGACAGATACATCACGCTAACTTTGTGCCATTGTCGACGACGTCACAATAAGCTTTCCGAATATGTATGTGCATATGATACGAAATGAGACTCCCCTTTGTGGAAGTAAACAAGGTTTATTAAACTTAAGATCTCCGCGAGACGGCGGCAGATGGGGGGGGGGATGTTTGGATGTTTGTCGTGCACCTTGTTACACAATCATCTCGAAGACTCGAAGTAACGAGCACTTTATATGGCAAGTACTATTTGGAGGATCGTTACGACAAATAGCCGGCGGGAAATTTTGCAGGATGTTAGTTCCATCTGCTGCTTGGACAGGGGAAGTTTAGATAGCTTCGCCTGGAACTTAATAATGAGTCATTAAAACGCGATGTGCGAGTGGCTTGTATAAGTAGAAACGTGTGGCTTTGACTTATTTTGAACCACCACTAGTAGATGGCATGTTTGGAATTTGTAATTTGTTTTTCAGCTGACGCCTCACGTTGGGCGCCAATTTTGTAAGTAACCGGTGTGCATCTGGTATTAAATAAGACTTTCCTCTGTAGGAGTAAACAATAGTTTATTAACCTCAAGTTGTCCGTAAGAGAGAAGTAGGAAGGGGCCACAGTCATCTTGAAGTAATGATCATATTATGCGGAAAATATAAAGATCCGGGTTGGTGGAACATGCCGATCTCGGAAATATTTATATACGAGGGGGTACCCAAAAAACAGATTTTTATGAATTAAATTTTTTAATTTAATATATTTTTTTTTATTTAAGATAACATCTTGAAAATATCAATATCCTCAAAATATTGTCCATTAAATAATATGCACTTTCCCCAACGGTTTTTTCACTGTTCTAAAATTGTTTATATTCATTTAAACTAATAGGCTAGGCTAGGAAACCGTTGTCATGCCGTTTTTTTGTCAATAACTGTCTGATTTTCAACGCTGTGTGTGTGTGTGTGGGGGGGGGGGGGGGGGGGGGCAGACGTATCATGATGACGAAGAACCTAGTTCGCCAATCTCCACAATCCAGCTCGGTTTTTTATCTCACTGAGTGACGTTAGTGAGAAAAGTCAGTTTTTACCTTTGTTTTTTTTTTTTGAAAAGAAAAATGTTTGCCTTTTTTTTTCTTACAATAATTATCATTTTTGGATAAAACAATATGGATTATTGTTAAAAAGCTATTTGTAACCTTAAGAAATGAATAAAAAATGAATAATTCATCGTTAAATTGATTTTTAGTAAAGACGACAATTCAATCATTCCGAACACAATGAAAAAAAATATCCTTAGTATATGTATTATATGTAAAGTTCTGTCAAGTTAAGCGAATATACTTAATTACGCAATTTTTACCTCTTTTTCAATCAACATTCTCGCACTGATCTTTTTTTTATCAAAAACCAATAACTACAACTTGTAAAGAATACATTGCAGTTTTTAAAACCCTACTTGAATTTTCTGTACGATCATTATCTCCCGAGTAATTAATTACCAAAGTCAAAGTTGACTTTTTTGTTTCGGACAACGATAACTCATCGTACAAAGATTTTCGACCGCTAAAATTAAAAAGGATAAAACTGCCTAAAAAAGCTTTATAGCGAAATGAAGAAGTCCGAAGAAGTTTATAATGAAGTCCGTGGAGGTTTGAAAAGACAAGCAAAAGTTTGTAAATTTTTTTTCCGTTAGTTTTTTTATCATTACTCAAAAACTGCTGATGGTAAAAGAAATTGAATGGAAGATCTGAAAACTAGAGACTGGAGCTTCAATTTGCTTTTTAAATTTGGTATGCGACTATTTTTCGTCAAGTTACAGACAGCCCTTTGAAAAACACCTAAAAATTTAGGAGTTTTTTTACATCCCTTAATTTTTGTGCCTAGTGTATCTATAATTAATAACTATTAAGAAACATTTTCACAGTTAGCAACAATAATTTAAATTGGCGGATAAAATATTGTGGCGAATGATCGTTCTAATAAACCGCAACTTGACCAGATCCTTTTTCTATCGCTGTCTTCCACTGGCAACCGACATCTGCTACTACATAACTTAAAGAGAACGTTCTCGAACATCATTCTTCGAGGTTAACTTGTAACAGTCGAACAATTTGGAACTAATGCCCGACGGGAACGATAAATCTGGTATTTTTCGAACTTTTCAAAAGTACCCCGAATGAATAATATTCGATAGGGCTGCTCCTTTAGGTAAGTGATTTGTTTGTTTTGATGCTCCGTTCCCGTCGAGAGAGGGGGGGCAGAATTTATGAAAATGTTTGTTCGGGGCAATTGCGGACGAAAATAATTTATGCCGTTCGGTCGTCCGAAACGCCCGATGGATCGGAAATGAAATAAAGTGTCTGCAACTTCCAATCACTATGCGAGCGATTATTAGTTCTGGAATATACTGAGTGAGCTTATATTTCCTTTCGAATTTCTAGTTTGATTTTACCAGGTATTTATTGTTCTGCGACTATTTTTCTCCAAGTTACAGCCCTTTGAAAATCATCTAAGAATGTAGGATTTTTTTATATCCCTTAATTTTTGTGCCTAGTGTAGAATCCGTTAAATATGCATCTCGACAAAGGACTAAATTGGAGACGCCACATCATTGTGCAAAGCAAGCAACTAGGTTTAAAACTCAAAACATTACTGGTTGATTGGAATAAAACCTAAATTATCCTTTGGTTTAGTTCAGATTATTTATTTTTAAGTTATCAAATAAGAGCGGGTATAGGGGGATTTAATTCCTTATCGATTTTGCCTATTTCATCCTGGTTCGCATCGTTACATCAAAGATTAGTGACGTCCCAATATTCCCACCTATCCATCAATGGTTTTCTAGTATGTAGTGACGTTATTTTGTCAGTTAAAACAATGTATGGAATACAACCGTGTTCGTTTCATCCCCCACAGCCATCCATGGTGATGCTGGATGATGCTGCTTTACATTCGCCTAAAAAGTTTTTTACTGAATTTACTCTGTGAAAGCTTTTCGCTGTATTAGTTATTCTCTAATAAAGATGTTCAACTTCGGTGGTGAATTTTTAACGAATTAAATATTAAATAAAGGGAAAATGGAAGGCGAGACGAGTTGAGTGTAATTTCGGCGGATAATTAACAGAAAATGAACACAAACTTTCACTTTATCACATTAAAAATTCTACAGGGTGTCGTTGGTATTAACTCGACACAGTCGAATATTCATTTAGAAGCTTCTACGCACAGCCAGTACCGGTAAAATTAAAGCTATTTTGGGACAACCTGTATATCACATTAACTGATTCAGCGCGTTTGATGCAGGGTATTTTAACAGGAAAATGTCTCACAAAATCGCCGTTATAAGGTGCGCCAATTCGTGGAATAAACAGACCTGCGATGCGTTGAACTAAATTGGAGTTGTCGACATACCGTTTTGGTATGCAAGCTATAGCTTGGCCCCCGAACGTAGCCCTCATAATGGTTGGGGATAGAGCTCGACAAAAATAATATTAATGTATTTATATTGCGGTAGTAGACAGCAGATCGTGACGGGAATAGTTTGTACAATATACACGGCTTCTCGTTCTCGATAAACAAGTTTCCAGGCTACATTGTGGAGAAGACCATATCAATTAAAAGTACAGACATATTTGCGTTCTTTTCGGATACATGACCTGCTCCAGAGTATCTTAGATGTACAAGATAATGTAACATATGCATATATGATTCGTATCCCAGGTGTCTAGGCTTATATTTTAATACCTAGAAACATATTCATCCATCGTCTATACACAGCAGAATATTTTGGGCGTAGAAGACAATGTAACATAAATATATAGGGTTTAGTTTCTAGGCTTTGACTGCAATACCTAGAAGCCTAGACATTTTCATTCATCCTATATAGACATCAAAAGACAGCCATCGTCTATAGACAGCAGAATATCTTGGGCGTTGAAGACTAGGTAACATTGATATATAGGACACGTATCTTAGGTGTCTAGGATTATATTTTAATACCTAGAAACCTGGAAATTTTCATCCATACTACATATACATCAGAAGACCACCATCGTCTATAAACAGCAAAATATATTGGGTGTACAAGATAATGTAACGCGAATATATTGGATTCATATCTCGGGTGTCTAGGTTTATATATTACTACCTAGAAACCTGAAATTTTTCATTCATCCTATGTAGACATCAGAAGACAACTATCGTCTATAGATAACAGAATATCTTGGATATAGAAAACAATGTAACATGAATATATAGGATTTGTATGTCAGGTCTCTACGCTAATATTTTAATATCTAGAAACCTGAAATTTTTCATCCATGTTACATAGACATCAGAAGACAGTATTCGTCTATAAACAGCAGAATATCTTGGGTATAAAAGACAATGCAACACGAATATGTAGGATTCGTATCTCAGGTGTCTAGACTTATGTTTTAATACATAGAAACCTGGAAATTTTCATTCATTCTACATATACATCAGAAGACAGCCATCGTCTATAGATAGCAGAATATGTTGGGCGCAGAGGACAATGTAACACGGATATATAGGGTTGGTTAGTATCTGAGATTTTTAGGCTTGCATTTTAATGCCTAGAAATCTGAATAATTTATCTCTTTACGTTTACTAATACTAGATTATCTCTACGCGTAGAGATACGTATAGAATACTCTTGTGTCTCTAGGCGTAGAAATTCGACAAATTCACTATAGGTAGTATTGTCTATCGAGGATGTTGAGCCATTCACAAGAAAAAAGACTAGCGAAGAAGGTTCTACCTTAGAGTACTAGGTTTGGTTTCTCCCCGACCTACCAACCTGGAAACCTAATTTTACTTTGTTAAGATCAGGCAACCTTTTTAGGCTTCGGAATTCCAGATTTTCACACCTGGAAGAAAACTGTACTGCCGTAACAATACGGCCTACCGAATAGAAGTTTCATAAGTTATTACTAAGTACTGATCTAGCGATGTTGCTGATATGTTAGCAAGTAAAAGAACTGTATGCATAATATCTGAACTTGCATAATATCTGAATTAAGCAACAAAATCCACACTGCTGGCGACAAATATAATCAGTTTATGAAATTAACAGTCAGAGGATGGATAAATCCATAGCAAACCTGATTATTTTGGGGAATTAAAAAACACTTGATAGGCTTTTCCAATTAAGCGATGACTACTAGACCAATAAAACCTAGAAGTCTATTTTTTTTTTGCATCGCATAATCTAATCTGACTCCCAACAAATCAGGTAATGTTTTTATATGCCGATATTGCCTCAAGTTGTTAGAATTACGTCAATCGCTGTTGGGGTTCATATGTACTATGTTTACTTGTATCATGTTTCCTTTAATTATTGAGTAAACGCTTCCTAGGCATTATTATGAGCTACCGCATAAGTAGTGTATGCAGAAGCACACAACTCGCGAGGTAAGAACTAAGAGCATCGCCGACGCTTAACTCTTCTCCATTTATTACCAAGGGCATTCTGTAAGGCGCAGTAATTAACTCGCGAAATTACTTCTTGATGAGTTGTAATAAGTACCTTGCGGTTTGACGTCGACTTCCCGATCGGCGGCATTATATGTTGCAGGATATCATTCAGACATAAATTATTATCAGGAAGCTGTTCCTCAATTTTTTCTTGCGTCGTACAATCGACCGTCTGTTGTACGAAGGGCGGCCTGAGCCGCGGAAACAACATAAAAGTTTTTCTCAACTCCCGTTTGGTTAAAGCGACTCTCGAGAAGTCTCATGAAGGCCCGGTGGTCGCTAATACGCTATTTACGGGACGCAGATGCGTCCATCTCTTCTTCCCGTGTTGACGGTGTTCGTGGTGTAATTCGAAAAGTTCTGATGGTTCATGCGCCAGTTCTATTAAGAGTAGGAGAGGGTAAGATCGGAGGTGGGCATTAGACCAATAAAAGACTGAGTTTTCGCTTTGTTTGTCCCTTTCTTAGTACGATTACCATCATAAGAGCACTGAATGTATAGCCTATTTCTTATTACAACTATAATAAAAGTAAACTCGGTGCCAAAATTGATCCTTGAGACCCTCCAGCGTTAGTGGTAGTTTAGAAAACTGTGAGAAGACCCTTATCCCAGACTACGACATAAACTTTCGGAACATATTTAGGGCTCTAACACGACGTTTGGTTCAACCCAAGACATCTGTTCTGTTTTCCAAAAATTATCCACTAGCTTTTGTCTCCGGCTTCTTCAGAAAGCGTATTCGAGCTTTGTTAGAATCGGAGATCTCACAAGCTTTATATCTGCTTATAAGCATAACGCATACACGAAATATGTAAATCAGTTATCAAACAAACACCACAACAGATTAAAATGCGACACAACGCAACGTTGCCATGTCTTTATTCCAAATGTTTTACGTTTACAGGCGTATATATTTTTGGACCGAAGGGTACCGGATAAACTTTATAAATGCATGTTTATTTTGTTTTAACTGCATACAAGTATTGTCTACTATCGAAATCAAATAAATTAAGCTGATATTGTATATTGTAAATATTACCTGACCTGCATGCTGATTTTATATTCACTGAGGTGCATGTTGAGGTAATGTGTACTTACTTGTTTTTGTAACATGTATATATTACTGGTTAGAGATGTTCTTATCTACGAGTATTTATAGTTTTTACTTGTTTAAGTGAAAATTACATTTGTTTCGCCATAATG
Source organism: Rosalia funebris (assembly GCA_037954035.1). Taxonomy (NCBI): domain Eukaryota; kingdom Metazoa; phylum Arthropoda; class Insecta; order Coleoptera; family Cerambycidae; genus Rosalia; species Rosalia funebris. The sequence continues at coordinate 23,726,987 of JAZFAV010000003.1, read as the reverse complement.
ATTAATAATGAATAAATTATTTTCTGGGCGTAGTCAGATTTAGCGAATATTTGATAAATAGAGAAAAGGAATGAATAGTTTAAGGTTCCTTTCCACTATGTATTTCAATTACTATACTCTGTGTGAACCTTCAAGTTGAGTTCACATTTTTAGTTAAATATTCAATTTCTAACTTTGTCCGACTATTTCCCAGCAAATTAGAAAAGCAACATCCTCAGCATACCGCTCATCGGGGCAGCCTCCGGAAATATAATACCCGCCATTATTTTAGCAAAGTAACTCATGCGAAAGGATCGGTGTAAACGTTAAAACCTACCCCCGTTATTAGGAAGCGCCCGATTCCTGGGTATTTATTTGCCGTCTATATGAAAATAAGACGATCTACCGGTCGTCGAAATATTAAAAATAGTGGCTGTTTTTTTTTTTTTTTGTGGCGTTGAACCGAGTCGTTTTGACGGAAATCGCATTATTTCGTCCCAGCGAGTTAATTTTCACGTTGTAGCGGTAATATCCCGATTCGTACAGTGAATTTTCCGTTTCCAGTGAGTAATAACAGTATCGGGGTATTTAGTGCTTATTTACACTATCCGCGATGCGTTTGTGCGTCCTTCATGTGCACTGTTTTAAGTTGCGTTAGACGGACAACAAAATATTAATATACATTAGGCACAAAAATTAAGGGATGTAAAAAAATCTTATATTTTTAAGTGATTTTCAAAGGGCTGTAACTTGAATAAAAATAGTCGCAAGGCGATTTAAAAAACAGCAAATTGAAGCTCCAAGTTTCTAGTTTGCAGATTTGAGTTCAAACATTTTTTACCATCAGCAGTTTTTAAATAATCATAAGAAAATCATCGGAAAAAATTTCCAAAATTTTACTTGCCAAAAGGTCCACAGACTTAAATAATTTTCTTTCCAGTGATTTCATCATAAATATTTATAGACTAAGACAAGCGTGAGCAGATACAGAATCATACAAAACTCCACGACAGCATACACATTACGCCAATAAAACACTACATAAAAGAAATAGCATAGAAATTTGACAGCCGTCATATATACACTGCATCTCTAACACAACACCTAAAACGCACACCAAACACTCTACACAAACACCTATATGAGACGCTCTATGACTAACGAGACATACTACGAGAGTCTCCTAAACTACCCAATCTCCTCCAAGCCCATCATAAACCCGGCCGAAAACAATCCTACACCTGCCGTCTCCCTTCATATCGATTCTCCTATACCCACAAACAAATAGTATCTATACTACATATCCTACAAAGAAACAGAACAACAACATAGCATTCAAATGAAAACGTCAAATAATAATTAAACAAACAACAAAATTCAGTTTCCTAAAACAAGTTTTTACCATTTCCTGTAAAATGAAATAAAACATCCATACTCTACATGCAAGCAATTAAAAAATATATTCTTTACAACTAAACATACCATTAAAAAACATCCTATAACAAAACTGAGGAAAATAATCATGCATAAATAACAAAACACATACACAGGAGGTCAGGAACATCGACCTTTAGAATTACTACAAAAAGTTGTCAAAAAATTATTATCTGGCATATATACGCAATCAATACTACTGGTTGCCAGGTTTATTTTAAAATCTTGGACCACTTTAATATAGGATATTATTAATATTTATTTGCCACCGCGACCGTAATCGAACCGATAAACCGAAACCCTCTGATCCTCGTGAGTTATTCAAAAGCGAAACGGCGGCCGCCCTAAATTAAAACTGGCGCGCCGTATTTCATAACACCGGTAATGGGGGTAGTGTCTCTCCTCTGTTTGCGAGTCAACTAAATCTTCGGCGTAATTAGACAAAAGCATTGTACTGGCTGAATTAATTTAGCCGTGCATTTATTGTATGTTGCATCGTACCGTCGGCATGTATTAATGGCCGTGCCCGCTCCATATTATAGAGCACTTAGCGCGTATTAGATATTTATATAAAACGGGTAACGTGACTCGCGTAAACTATGGCTACCAGGTATGTAGTTCACCGGGAGTCTGAGTATTATGGGCGAGAAATTTTCGCCAGTATTATGTATGGTACGTGGGGCACTTGGGTGGGCGAACTTTGATATATTATCTGGTGATAAGATCTGATTGTCTTTGTGCTTTCTAATAAAGACGGAACAATGAGTGGGCACAGAGGAAACGTGTCCGCTTTGTGTTGTATGTACCACTCAGTAAATATAATGGTATACGAACCAAGTAAAATAATTATTATTGATATGTACAGGTAAAATATACTAACATATACGGTAAAGGTGGAAGATTTTTCAGGACTTTTGAGTCATCATCATGAGGTCATCAGTCCTAGGACTGGTTGGACGCTAACCTCCAGCTTCTCCTATCTTGTGCTAGCTAACCTACGCGTTTCGCTAATTGTGTTACAACCTACATCCCTTACTATTTGCGAGTAGTAGTCTAATCTAGGCCTACCTCTGCCTTTCTTCACTCCTATTTCTGCCTCCAAGATATCGCGGAATATTCCCCCATGTCTCAGCAAGTGGCCTACCATTCTATCTCTTCTCTTCTTTATGTTTTTCCACATACTTCTTTTCTCGCCGACTTTCTCCAATACTTCTTCGTTTCTAACCCTATCAGTCCATGGTATTTTCATCATTCTTCGGTAACACCACATCTCAAAAGCTTCTAATTTCTTCCTACTTGCTTCCCCTACCGTCCAGGTTTCGCAACCGTATAGTGCCGTGCTCCATACATACGTTTTCAAAAATCTCTTCCTTGTTTCTAGGTTTATTACCCCCGAGCATAAAAGTGCTTTCTTTTTGTTAAAAGCTACTCGACCTTGCGCTATTCTTTGTTTTATATCTTTATCGCTTCTTCCATCCCAATATATTTTACTTTCTAAATAAGTGAAGTCTTTAACTTCCTCCAATCTTTCATTATTAATTTTGAGTATTTTGAGATTTTTGAGTATTTCATGAAAATTATATAACTTATTCAACTCGATCCGAGTGACAATGGTCTCTGTAACAGGCGGTTTTTTTTTTCAGGATTCTCAAGTATTTTAAAAGAATTTTGTAACTTCCGCTTCAACTCTGTCAGAGTGACAGTTGCCCCTATAAAAAGGTGCGTATTATACTGCGCCTGAAAAGGTTTTTAGTTTTCTATTCAGCAATATGCGTTTTTTTTAATTTGGACACACAGAAATCGACTTACTTCCCCTAATGCCTCAAGCTGCCGAGTGGCAGATTACACATAGAGACGAGGACAAACATATTCATGTCCGGAGATATGCTAAACCTCGCCAGTGAAATGTAACCATACGAGGTGTTTAATTAAGCAATGAGGCTGATTTTTTTAAATTTTTTTATTCGAATAAGAACTACAATTCAATATTGTCTCCCTCAAAATAACTTCCTTGGGACGCCACACAGTGCTGGAGACGGTTCTTCTAATCCTCATGCTGGAACTCGAATACTGGAATGTCCTTCAACTGGTCGGTTACAACCGTGTTTGAGTGTTTTCGAGTGTCCCAAGATGACGTTCCTTGAGCTGATTTTTCAATCTCCGGAAGAGGAAGAACCCATAAGGACTCAAGTAGGGCAAATTAGGAGGCTGGGGAGCCACAGGAGTGTTTTACTGGCCAAAAACGAGTATATTGAAATTGATGTGTGACAAGGCGTATTGTCCTGATGCAACACCGAGTTGTTCTTGATGTTTGGTCTCACACGCATGACCCTTTTTCGAAGTTTTTCAAGAAGCTCTCGGTAAAAGTCTTGATTAACCGTTTGGATTTGAAGCACAAACTCTTTGTGAACGATTTGCTGGCTATCGAAAAAACAAATTGCATGTATTTGATTTGCTTCGACTTGCTCATTCTTCCTTTTTTGGGCCTTGGAAAGGTTGAAGTGTGCTATTCTATGCTCTGGCGCTTGGTTTCCGGGTTGCACTCTACTGGTCTGCAAAAGTTTTGTCAAAGTTTCCGTTACACTGTGCCCAGGTCTGAAGCAAAACCTAATAGCACACCATTGCTCGAAATCGATATCACTCATTTCTAGAATATACTAGAAAAAACAGTTTCAGGAAAAAATCGCTATGGAAAACCACATGACTCTAGCGAGTGCAAACTCGTACTGAAGGCGTATCACATGTTCACCTGCTGCCCCTCCAAGTCCTGCATCCCAAGTGTTGCCAAATCGAACGCTACGTTGCAGTCTCATTAATTTACATACCTTGTATAATCATACCTCTAGTACTAAGCCCAGTCCGCCATCCCGGACCACAGTACGAATGACATTGCAACCACATCTACAGATCACATCCATGCATGTCAAAAGTAGAGCAAAGTGCTATACTTTGATTTTACCTTAGCTTCGCGTCAGGCAACTGAATACCCACCGTATTATTTTTTGAATTATAAAATATATGTTTAATATTAAACCTTATGCGAGGACTTTAGAACGATTAGCCTGACTTCCCACGCGTCAAAAATCTTAACCAGAATAGTGCAGAAGTGGATGGAAAATAGAGCGGAGGAAATACTAGGAGAAGACCAATTCGGGTTTAGGCGAAATAGGGGAACTCGCGAAGCTATTCTGGCGCTAAGAGTAATGTTAGAGAAAACAATAGAAAAAGGAAAGAACGCTTATATAGGATTTGTAGATTTAGAAAAAGCTTTTGATAACGTAAGATGGGAAAAAATGTTCGAGATACTAAAGAGCGCGGGAATGAAGTATAGAGATAGGAGAGTAGTACACAATCTATACAAAGAGCAAACTGCTGTTATAGTAGATATAGTAGAAGGGGAAAAAAGGGAAGTAGGTATTAGGAAAGGAGTAAGACAACGATGTACGCTATCACCACTAATTTTTAATCTGTACATCGAAGAGGCGATTAATGTGGTAAAAGATAGAGTGGATTTCGGGATTAAAGTACAGGGACAGAAACTAAAAATGCTGAGATTCACGGATGATATAGCAGTATTAGCATCTAGTAAGGAGGAATTAGAATCAGCATTGAAGGAAATGGAGGCAGTGTTGACAGAAGAATACGGAATGAGGGTGAATAAAAACAAAACTAAAGTGTTAGTGTGCAGAGGGCGCGAGAGCAGAACAAAAACTAAAGTACAAATTAATGATGAAAGATTGGAGGAAGTTAAAGACTTCACTTATTTAGGAAGTAAAATAAATTGGGATGGAAGAAGCGATAAAGACATAAAACAAAGAATAGCGCAGGGTCGAGTAGCTTTTAACAAAAAGAAAGCACTTTTATGCTCGGGGGTAATAAACTTAGAAACAAGGAAGAGATTTTTGAAAACATATGTATGGAGCACGGCACTATACGGTTGCGAAACCTGGACGGTAGGGGAAGCAAGTAGGAAGAAATTAGAAGCTTTTGAGATGTGGTATTACCGAAGAATGATGAAAATACCATGGACTGATAGGGTTAGAAACGAAGAAGTATTAGAGAAAGTCGGCGAGAAAAGAAATATGTGGAAAAACATAAAGAAGAGAAGAGATAGAATGGTAGGCCACTTGCTGAGACATAGGGGAATAGTCTGCGATATTTTGGGGGCAGAAATAGGAGTGAAGAAAGGCAGAGGTAGGCCTAGATTAGACTACTACTCGCAAATAGTAAGGGATGTAGGTTGTAGCACAATTAGCGAAATGCGTAGGTTAGCACAAGATAGGAGAAGCTGGAGGTTAGCGTCCAACCAGTCTTAGGACTGATGACCCCATGATGATTATTAAACCTTATTGCAAATACAAATTTCAACAGGCAACGTTTTAAATAAGTGTTCAAACTGTAACATTTTAAAAATCATTCCTTGTTTTATGGTGAAGATTAACGTATGTATTTTCGTCTGCTTGTTTGTTTTATTACCACAACCTTATAATATTAATTAATAAGTATAATAATAATACACTAAAATACTTTAGGCTTGGACTCCCCTCTGTCCCATTTCCCTCTGGCTATGGCAAGTTATAATAACGCGGTAACAATTATTACAATAACAAATATTCTAATAAAATACTACGAGTAAAACCCGGTAAAGAGCAATTATGTGTATTTCATTGCATTTTGGTTCACCTCGTAGCGGTTCTATAATAATATAAGGTCACTATCGGCCATCCTGTTGTAATAGCTCTATCCCTATATCACGCTTAGGGAGTGCGCAGCTTGCCAACTTGAAAATTTAATGCTCAAATGAGATCGGGAATTTAGATGGTGCCCCGATGGAATTAGACAGATTTTACGGTGACCGACCGGTGCTAGAGATGGCTTCAGTCCAAAGTCGTATTTACTTGTTGGAAACCGATTTCGTATATTAGCGTTATATAAAGCTGACGATGCGTTCGTTGTACCGTGGCAACCTAACCTAACTTTATTCGATGTAGCCTGATTTTAATCGGCAGTGTCCCAAGATTTGGTAAACAAATAAGAAATATATTTTATGGCTACTTCCCATTGTGGGATTTGTAATTTAACGCTGTCGTAAGTTCTGTATTTGAACGCTTTATCTTCAGAGCGATTTCTGTGACTGGTTTAACAATGAAGGTTAAACTAATTATTTAATTCTTCCTGCATCTCGTCATCGATTTCAGGGCAGTTCGCTGGGCCATTTCTCGGCCGAGACTGGTGGAACTTTCTAGAATACTGCCCTGAGGATGTCTCCTGAAATAACGTGACGAAACGTGGTCATGTAGTAACACTGTGGCATATTTCTTTCTTCAGAGTGAATGTTATCTGTTGATATTTTGAGTCATTGACTCTTCGTCGTCCACTCCTGGATATTATGGATAGCTCCTAGAAGTTTATGGGTTGGATATCTTGACATTACACTTGTAGCCATAAGCGCGGTATCGTCAGAGAAGATAGTAGTGAAGAGGTCTAGAGTAGTAGGTAAATCGGCTATAGAGTTGGTAGTAGAGAACAGGTCCCAGGACGCTCCCCTGTGGAACTCTCCACTGCATAGAATAGATGATAGTTAATTCTTCCGTATATTTAACGGTGAAGTATATACACAAGGCACAGAAATTAAGAGATGTAAGAAAATCCTAATATTTAGGTCATTTTCAAAAGGGCTGTAACTTTGAGAAAAATAGTCGCATAAAAACAATTTTAAAAAAAGCAAATCGAAGCTCCAAGTTTCTAGTTTTCAGATCTTGAATTCAAGATATTTTAGTATCAACAATTTTTGAGTAAACATAAGAAAACGATTGGAATTTTTTTTCCGATGGTTTGTTTGCCTTTAAAAAGGTCCACGGATTTTAATAAATAAAAAAAAAATTGCCGCGCTTTTAAATTTTCAGGGTTTCTTTGGGACGCTCTGAGGTTGAAAAAAAACTGGCAACATCCTTAGACTATCCATTATTTGCAAAGTTATACCATGTTGAGCGAATATCCCTAAATACGCAACTTTTTACCTCTTTCAATCAACATCCTCGCACCGAAATTTTTTTTTATCAAAAACCAATAACTAAGCCCTGTAAAGAATACTTTGCTATTTTTAAAACCCAACTCAAATTTTCTGTGCAATCATTATTTCCCTAGTAATTAATTACCAAAGTCAAAACTGACCTTTTTTCCTTTGAATGACGGTAATTCAGCGAAAAATCATCATACAAAGCTGTTAGACCTCTTAAATTAAAGAGGATAAAATTATCTAGAAAAGCTTTATGATGAAATCATCAAAAAAAAAATAATTATTGAAGTCCGTGGTCCTTGTGGAAGGTAAGCAAAAATTTTAAAATTTTTTTCGATGATTTTCTTATGAGCAGTTTTACTCAAAAATCGCTGATTGTTTAAATTTTTTAAATCAAGATCTGAAAACTAGAAACATGGAACTTCAATTTGATTTTTCCTAAATTGCTCTACGACTTTTTTTCAAATTTTTTTCCCTTGAAAAATTGCCTAAGAATTTAGGATTTTTTTACAACCCTTAATTTTTGTACCTAGTGTAGTTTCTTCTAGAGTTATTTATCCTCTGTATCACTAAAATAAATACCGATAAAGAATTACCTTAAATTAAGTCAGTTTGTAAAGTTACGTGCTATACTGCGTAGCAGTGGCGTGCAAATAGGTTATCGATTAAAGACTAATGACGTTTTTATTAGCAAAAAAAGTCGAATTAAAACAACCGTTAAAAATGCCCCTCGCCTTGTGTAGGGCATAAGTTTACGCCCCGACTTATATCTACCCCTCTATACCACTACTTAGCTTTATTTATTAAGTCCGCTATTTTATTTATTTAATTCAATATTTAATGAAAGTATTATAAGGCAGTTTGCGTAGTATGTTTATAAATATTACAAAAACCCAACTTTTGCCATAAACGTTCGAGAAAGCACGAATCAAGTTTAGAAAGTTTATTAATTTGGAGCCTCATAAGCAGCGGCTTTAATAAAAATTGTACGTGAGCCGGCTTTGCGTTCGTTCTGAGAGCTTTAATATAAGTATTTTCTTTCGGCCTCGGCCCCTTATTAACAACGCAGCGAAAATAATGAATTTGTTCGCAATTCCACGTTATTATCTAGACGTAGCATTACGTTCGGGGGTTGTTTTCCCCTATTGCATTGTTGAATCGCAACATGAATGTCCTTGAAATTTATAAGACGCGACGATGTTGTTTCTAGTTAAATGTTATTCTTCCGACGTCGAGGTATAGAGAGCACTTACGACTTCCCTACGTACCGGTTCCCAAAATATCAATATATCAATATCAATATTAGTTATATATTAAATGGTGTTTACTGTGCCATTAGATTTAGAGGTGGTGATGAAAAATAAAAAACCTCATGTTCCCTATAACAGAAAGCCACTGGGTCGTGTCAATAAATTATTATATTCAGCGCGAATTCGGCTAGTGAAATTGACGTTGATATTCCGTGGACTTCTGCGGAATATAGGGTTTCAGGATAGTTTCTGGCATATTTTTGGCAGGGTTGTAACCCCACTACCAGATACCTAAAGCTTGAATTGTAAGGCAATACAATAAAAAATAAAAAGCCTCATGTTCCCTATAATAGAACGCCACTGGGTCGTGTCAATAAAGTATTATACTGATGGCGAATTCAGCTAGCGCAATTGACGTTGATATTCCGTGTCCTGTCGATTATTGATTTACACTAATCGCTCTCTTTCACTAATTGCACAACTTTCTTGAACTTTCTAAATTTCTTGAAATGTGGAAAGCAAAATTTTAAGCTAGTGTCTTATTTTGATAATAATCACCCAGTTAGACCATCGACATTAGAATGAAGTACACGCTGCAGTTATCTTCGCGACGTTATTTATTTTTTGTTAAACTTTTCACATTTTAAAACGCAGGCCTTAAGACTTTCAACTTTAAACTACTGGCATGTTTCAAATGGGATAAGGGCTTGTATTTTTGACCTTGCTGAACTGTTTAATATAACACTGATTTAATTGACGTTAAGGCTTTTCGAACTATTTTAACCCACTCAGAATATTTTAAGATTGATTATTCCTAAAAGTAATAAGTTTCTTTTTGTAACACGAAATATTGCCGTAGTATCTTGTAGAATTAATTAATAAAGCGAGTTTTTCTTTGTTTCAGGTTGGTACATGATTGAAATCTAGATTCGATACGGCATATTCCCTCTGTATATATGGCGCGTTACGACGAACACTCCTGAGTGTGGATGGGTAGCTCGAGGACCGAGCAGGACTACTGCTCTTTGCCAAGGGCTATCGAACGTAAGTTATCCTAAAAAAGAGAGTTAAATAACACGCCTCCCCACTTACTTGCTTTTCCAATTTGAGTCCCGGAAAAGCATAAAAAAACAAATTACACAAGCTAATTTATTCAACGTACGCTGCGAATTTATTTAGCACCAGGACGGTCCTAATTAACTTGTTAATTTATTGATAATTACTCCTTTTATTATTCCGTATGGACGTGTCCTGGCCCCTCGAAGAAAAGCCGCTCGAATTAAGGCCCCTTTGATCGTTACTGCGTGACAGATTCGCGACCGAAAAAAAAATCTCTCCCGTGAGATTATTACCGTCGAACGCTTTTAAAATTAAAATTAGATAAGGGGCAGGAGTTTCGACGTATTTCTTTGTATACGACGAGCAAAGAAAAAAATCGTCGCGTGTCAATTGAGATGTTTTTCATATACAACAAGTCTTATTCAAATCAGAGGTTATGTCGCAGTTTATTAAATTATCGTGTTGGGAAGAGGTTTGCGTATTTTCAAAAGCGCTCAAAATCACCATGATTGTATCATGGCGTTTGGGAAACCATAGATTAGTGTTCACCTGAACCTGTGTTACCGTGTATTCTCCTAGAGGGCATTCATTATATGTCCCTTATGATCAATCAATGTTTCACTGTTTTTATTTTGCAAAAAAGGCGTGAAAAAGAAAGCTACTATTCCTCGTTTGGTTAAAAACGCACATTACAATGTAGATAATTTTCTATATAGATAAGAAGCATCAAATTAAATGTTTTTTCACAAAGTAGATAGGACAGTTTCGATATAGTTATAACCGCGTTATTGAATTAGATAATCATTAGTTGATTTAGTAAATTAATTATCACAAAATTAAGGTGCTGTGTCTCGAAATTATTTCCGTTCTCCCGTCTTCCAATTTCCGCGGAAGTCTCCTGGAACAAGGGTGGTAAGTGATAATTAATTTTTTATTAGATTTTTCTGATTATTATGTTGTTATTCTTTTCGCTTTTATTACAGTTCATATTTTTTTCGTTTTTAATAATTGAAATAGACAATTTTCCCAACAAATGCAGTAAAGAGAATAAAAAAGGTTGGAACGAATTCGATGAAATAGATCGATCAGACAGTCCTATTTTGTTTTTTGTTTAAATGCAGATGTATTTTTTGGAGTACGTATATTTTTTTGACGTCACCACTGTTATAACTTAAAAACGCGATGTTTTTTTTTGTTTTGTTTAAATGGCAACTCTTTCATTTAATTATGACATTTAAGAGAGCATATATATATTTCCTGTATGGGAATCCTTACTTGTTTGCGCATGTTATTCGGTGTCAGTAGAGGCTCTTCTCGACCGTCTTATTCTTTTCGAGCATTTTCCGATGCACAAGATCTTGCCAGTCCCACCAAATGGATATCATGACCTTCTTTGGATGGAGATCTTGCTTTATCCGTTTGGCGTAGCGTGCCTTCTGCAGCCACCTGCTTCTTCTTTGCTTGATATTGACGTAGAAGCCATTGATCATCTCTTGTCTCCAGTGATGATTCTGTACAGGAATCGTTGATTGTAACCGCGGGTTGTTCGGCGTTAGTAGAGATTCTGCTCGACCAACTTGTTCTAATCGACCATGTCCTAGTGCCTAAGACTATCTTAGTCCCACTAAAAGGATATCATATTATTCATAGTCATGGGTTTGGCGTTTATTCTGCAGGAACCCATTCCTTTCTTTGTTTCATATTGATTTAGAGGCTATTGATAATTTATTGTCTCTAGTGATGAGTCTGTACAGGAGTCGTTGCTTGTTTCGGCATGTTGCTCGGTGTCAGTAGAGGTTCTTCTCCACCGCCTTATTCTTCAGCATTTCCTGATGTACAAGACCTTGCTAGTCCCATCAAACGTATATCATGATCTTTGGATGGAGATCTTGCTCTATCCGTTTAGCGTGGCATGTCTTATGCAGCCATTTACTCCTTCTTTGCTTCATATTATCGTAGAGGCCATTGAATCATATCTTGTCTCCAGTGATGATTCTGTACAGGAGTCGTTGCTTGTTTCGGCATGTTGCTCGGTGGCAGTAGAGGTTCTTCTCGACCATCTCATTCTTCTCGAGCATTTCCCGATGCACAAGACCTTACCAGTCCCACCAAATGTATATCATCGTCTTCTTTGGACGAAGCTCTTGCTCTATTCGTGGCTTTGTTGTGTCTGCTCCAGCCACTCACTTCTTTGCTCCATATTGACGTAGAAGCCATTGATCATTTCTTGTCTCCAGTGATGATTATGTACAGGAATCGTTGCTTGTGACCATCGTATGTTGCTCGGTGTCTGGCGAGATGTTTCTAGTTGGCAATGATAAGCTTCTTTTGCTTGTTCTCTTCGGTCAGTTCGTGAGACACCGAAGCTCCCACAACAGTTTACACAAGATTTTGAACAAACTCCATAGAGTGAAGATGGTTGACGATGCTCTTCTGGACACAGTCCATCTCTGCTAATTCCCGACTCGTTTGATGGTGGTCCTCCTTCAGAAGTGCCTTAGAACGATCCTCGTCAAACTCAGATCGTCTACACAGCAACCCAGAGCGGGGCGTGTCGTCTAGGTATCGTCTCGTCGACGTATTATTTATTTTTCATAACATTATTCTGATAAATATTTTTCCTAAATTTCCTATGATTTCCTAAAATATTTTTTGTTGTTCAAAATAGTTGTTATGTAACCTACGCCAAAATTTTACGGACCTTACGTCAAAAGTGTGTTCTCTTAAATGCAGCATCAGGTAAGAGTATTGCCAAGTATAAAAACTGTCAATGATGGTAGTAATAACGTAAAAATATACCAAAAACGAAGTACACGATTTTATGGTTACCTTATGTAAAGAAACGACTTATTTTGGTGGTTATTTAGGTTCATGTCGTGCTTTAAAAATTTTATAAATTTTTTATAACATTTGGGGATACTTTGTTGAGTATTTCGAGATTTATTATCGTACACTGAGGATCCGCTAGGGCGCGGCCGCACCCGGCGGGACCCGAAATTGAAATATATTCCTTTTAAATATATAAATCCTCGCCAGGAACATTTTCCGCATTCTTTCCCGGGGGGACACAATTATACTAATATTAAACGTTCGGAAACATGCCCGGGGCCGACCCACATCACTACTTTAAAATAAATTAGAATGTTTTACCATAAATATGTTAGCCGGCCGACATTCTGAAACGCGCCCCCGCTCCCGTCTCGGGCGAGAGTAGCCACCGGGTCCGACCCTTAGAATTTCGGAAGTTCAAAGGACGCGGAAGCCGCTTCGCCCGGCGAAAAACGGACGTTTTTCTTTTGCGTCAAAGCTCTCCTTCTGTCCGTCACCGGCCGTGGAAAAATCGTGACGGGGGTAAGGGAGGTATTGCGGGAGATTCTTTGGTAATTCGTTTAATTTGGAAGTTTCATTATGCTATTAACTGTTAATTAAAGTTAATGAGGACAAGGAGGTGCACACAGGGAGATATAATGTAATTTTTTGAGGGGTTTCGACTGGAAACATGAAAGAAAAAAAAACAGGAATTTTCGTGACTGATAAAGACAGTTCACAAATATTTATTTACATCTAAGATGCTGGCATTTTTCGTGCCAATGTATGCCCGTGTCGTATATATGTACATATACAGCGACCGCGGAAATACACTAGGCACAAAAATTAAGGGATATAAAAAAGATCCAAAATGTTTAGGTGACTTTCAAAGGGCTGTAACTTAGAGATAAATAATCGCAGAACAACTTTAAAAAAGCAACTTGAAGCTCCAAGTTTCTAGTTTTCTCATCTTGAGTTAAAAAATTTTTACCATCAGCAGTTTTGGAGTAATCATAAGAAAACCATCGGAAAAACGTTTCCAAATTTTTGTTTGCCTTTCAAGAGATCCACGGATTTTTGTGAGTGATTTCATCATAAAGCTTTTTTTAGGTAATTTTATCCTCTTTAATTTGAGCGGTCTAAAAGCCTTGTACGATGATTTTTCGTTTAATTATCGTCGTTCAAAGCAAAAAAGCAGTTTTGACTTCGGTAATTAATTACTCGGGAAATAATGATCGTACTAAAGATTCAAGGGTTTTAAAAATTGCAAAGCATTCGTTACAAATCGTAGTTATTGGCTTTTGATAAAAAAAATTCGGTGCGAGAATGTTGATTGAAAAGAGTTAAAAAATTGCGTATTTAGGGATATTCGTTTAACTAGGCATGACTCTACAAATAGTTGATAGACTAAGGATGTTGACTGTTTTTTACAGCCTCAAAGTATCCCAAAGAAATCCTGAAAATTTAAAAACGCTGCGATTTTTTTTTTTTTCATTGCGTACAAAATGATTGAATTTGTCGTTTGTGCTAAAAATCAATTTAAGAATGAATTTTTCATTTTTTATTTATTTATTTAGGATAAAAATGTTTTTAGAAATAATATTTTTGATCAAAAAATGTTAATTATTGTAAGAAAAAAAATAGAAAAAACGATTAAAAAAAGTCAATGTTGACTTTTTTGCTTTGAGCAATGATAACTCAATGAACAGTCATCGTACAAGACTTTTAGACCACTTAAATTAAAGAGGATAAAATAATCTAAAAAAGCTTTACGATGCAATCACTGAGAAATATTTTACATCCCTTAATTTTTGCGCCTAGTGTATTTGCACTAATGGAAAAGAAAAATGCAGAGAAATCCAGATCGATTGAACAGCTCCTTAAAGTTTTTGTATGTACCGCTTACATGTTTTGAGGTGCTTTACTAACAATTTCAAGTCATACAGTTGGCAGCCATGATTAATTGACATTTTAGATAACCTTTAAATTTAATCGCAAACAATAATGTTTAAAAGACAATCTCAAAATACTAATTGCATTTTCTTAAGGAATGCAGTAAGTATTTTAACACGAAAACAACACTTCATTTTTTATCTAAATGACTACTAATAGACCAGTATCTTTTTTATGACAAATACATTTACAAATGAAAAAGACAGCGTGGAAACGCGGATTTTCAGCACCCGAAATTCGATAATTTTGTCTACTGACGTATCCGTCAGGATGAAAATGTGCTTCATCGCTGATCAAAGTTTTGTTGCAAAAATCAGCATCACCTTCCTTTTATTTTCTACTGTACAACTTTATTTTCTAACACCTAATTAACAAATACACGTCATAAATGTCTGTAACTTTTAATTGTTGTGTCAATGGAATTTTTTATGCTGACAGATACAGATCTTTCTTTAAAATCCGATGCGTGGTGGCTCTTGACTTAATTGTTGCGCACGACGTCGAATTGATGTGTTTGGATACTCCCGTGCACTTTCTCTTACTGCAACAATATTTTCATCTGCCTAACCACGACGAGGACGTATTGCTGTTGTCTTATCAATAATAGAAGCCGTCTCTTAAGATATGTTGATTAAGTTACAAACTGCTAACTATGTAGGTGCTTCATTTTGTTCTAATTTTGTGTGAATTTTTCTTAATGCAACTGTAAATGATCACTCACTTTCATAAAATAGTTGTACACAAACTATTCGTTGTTGAACTGTTAATGTGTTTGTAGAGACAGTTAAATATTAACGCCGCATCTTTGACAGAACACAAATGGCGCGCATTTCAAATCCTATAGTTCCAACTGAGACACCCTATATTTCTAAATCAAACTACCGAAAGACATAAAGCGCCTCTTCTACTATCAAGTTAACTGCGTTAACGGTTACGTTGGAGAACAGTGTAGTCTACACTTAAATCGGCTGGAGTTAAATGAGGTTGTCACAATTACATTATATCAAAAACAACCTGCTAAAGGCCAAACTATTTCCAAATTTAAACGAGAAAAACACGCGCCTCTTTTACTATCAAATTAATTACCTTAAAGACTACGTCGGTGAAAACTGTAGGGTAGAAGCGGATCGAGAATTACTTGAGCTGGCCACAAGTTACATTATATGAAAAGAAAAACAAAAAAAATTAAACCTGCTACTGAGGGACACTATTCCCAAATCAAATCACAGAAAGACGTAAACTGCCTCTTCTATTACCAAATTGACGGTTTTCACGACGCCGTCGAGGAAAAATGTGGAATAGAGGCGAGTCGGGATAGGGTTGAGGCTGTCAAAATTACGCAATCGAGATCTTCAGTGTTGCATTGTTTTGCAAAGAGAATTAAAACCCCTTCATTATGATGTATTATTCGACCTCTGTCCCCTTTAACACGTTCAGTACGGTACCCTACTGCCAAAACCACCCCCCAAAACGGGATTTTTCTTACGTTTCTCGGACATTTTTTCTATGGAGAATTGGGGAAAAATATTTAAACAAATCTAAAACGCTCGTAAATGTGATTTGTGGCATGAGGTATATGTACCCCATCAGGCCGTGGTGCAAGTCGCCTATCACGTTAAAGACGGATGAGGTACATAGGCATCAAGAAGGACCAATCGCTAGGGCGGGTGATGGCCTTAACGTGCTAGGGAATCCCGAACATCTCGCCTAGGCAATTCCTATATTGTAGCGCAACTCACCACTGTACTTTTTACAGCCTTGTTTTATAAACATTTTATCAAATCTACCAGGTCAATCTTAACATATAATATTCCTATAACCAAAAATATGGAAAATAGAAATCAACTGACAGTGTAATAAACTTATTAGAAACAAATCACACAATACAATAAATTGAAGACGCAAAGTAATGTAGATGTATAATAAAAATACTTAATTGAAAAAAAACCGCTGTGCAAAAAAAACGGGCAACAGGTGAATGGGGCAATTGATTTTCCAGGAACGCAGGGTACTGTCTGGTTGAAGACGAAATAGAGAATAGAAAACGATGAAAATGATCCGCCTTGGGCGGAATTTATCCCCACCACGACGCAAAAGCGAACGGGAGAATCGGAACGCCCCATGAGGTATATAGCCATCGCCCATCGTAGAGGTAGACCCCCCTTGATGGCTATATACCTCATCCGTCCTTAACGTGTTAATACTTGTAGAAGGGTCACACCTATGCCTCACTCGGTGAACTAAAATTGACCCGTTTCAGGAATTTGCAAAGAAGCACGAACCGAATTATTCACTCTTTTTCAGCATTTCAGTGACTATACCGCGTATAGCCGTCCGAATATGCGAACAAACGCATTTCTATAATATATTTCTGCACTATTCCGACCATTATAACCTTAAATTTATTAACAATGGCCCATCGGCGCGAAACAAAAGCCAGTCACCGACGGCCATATCACTAACAAACGCAACACAATGGACTCTGAAATGTTCTGAAAGAGCGCCAACATGTACGGCTCGGATTTCGGACGGCCGTCGAACATTATCAAAAGCCATTCCGTGGAATGCGGACCGGATTTTGTCCTGTATTAATTTTAAAATCGACAATGGTAGTTTCCAGTTTAATATATATTTTTGTGCGGCTGTAAAAACGCAGCGGGCGGTCGTTATAAAATATTGACAATTATTTTTGCGGTTATAACGTTTCGCGTAAATAATACAATATGGCGAGGGCTCCTCGTCATTCGATAAATTGGCTTTGTAAATGGATACGGTCGATGATTCGAGTACCACTTACCAATGGAATATTGACGGGGAATTAATAATTCAGGAAAATGCAATATGGATGAATATACACGTGTGGTTCCGTACAAAAATACGAACAGCCCATCAAGAATAGGAATAAGGCTCAAAACTGCGCTATGGGACCGCCCACGAGGTGCGCAGTAAATAGCCTGGTCTTTCCCAGTCGCATTGAGATATTTGCAGAGTGAATATCGATGAATATACATATATTAAATGTGAATGTGCTGCCCCACTCTTTCTTCTACATATACCTAGAGAATCTCACACATTTTCCTATTCTTGATGAGCAGTATATCCGACGTTTTTTTGTTGTAATGTATGCTATTGCCGAATGGAATATATTTTTCTCGAACAATTGTGACAACTTCACCTAACGAATCAGTCAATTTGGTAGTGCAGGAGGGATTTTTCTCTTTCCGGAACGCCTTCAAAATAGTTTGTCTTCGGGTGAAATATTGATTACTTTTTTTTATAGTGTAATTATGGCAGCTTCATCTTCCCAAGTTATACAATTCGGAATTTATCATATCCAACTTTACCCCATATTTTTCGCCAGCGAAGTTGTTGAAGCAGTCAATTTAATGGCAGACGAGGTACTTTACATATACACTAATCGAAAAGATTAAGGACAAAAAATTCCCAAAGATTTTCAATGATTTTTGAAAGACTGTAACTTTATGATAAATAGTCGTATCGAGATGAAAGAATATCATTTTGAAGCTTTTTAAATCTAAAAAATTAAAAGACTTTATTTTATAGCATTACTATTATTATTATGTTTTGTGGGTTTGGGCCTCATCAGCCACTGATCACATCGGTAGTCCCTTGGCGATCCCCTCTTATCCGGGTCATTATCCAAAAATGCTATCCCATAAAAGGAGCAGTTTGGGCACGTCCCTCTCCTTAAGCCTCGCCTCTTCTAGGATAACAGGGGTCCCTAATATAAGGCACCTCCTCTCCTCCAGTGCGGGGCAGGTGTAAAGAAGATGAATCGAAGTTTCCTCGTCTTTTCTGCTGTATCTGCATGCCGGGCTGTCCGTCAGCCTCAGCTTGTGCTTATATGCATTCAGCCTACTATGGTGGCCCGTTATGATTCCTACCAGGGTTCTGGCTTTGTGTCTGTTCAAATGAATGAATTCTTTGGCCCATTTCTCAATCTCTGAATTATTCGATGAAGAGTTTGATTATTCGACAACCCGTTGCTCCTCTCCATCTTTCTCTATGCTGGTCTCTTGCCCAGTCATTGATGCGGTCGTTGATCAGATTCCGACTTATTCCCACTGCAGTTTTTGGTCCATAGAGGTTTTCCCTAGTCCCTAGTCTGGCAATGTCATCTGCAATTAGATTTCTCTTAATGCCATTATGCCCAGGAGGTTTCTTACCTAGCATCTAAGGTTTTCCAGCTTATTGTTCCACCATTAAGCATAATATTAAGTATGGAATACAAAGTCGTTCAAATGTCCGCTGCAGCTTTGCTTGGTGGCACGTATTCGGAGGTCCAGTTTTTGATGACTTTGTCCCATAAATCTAGCTGAACGTACTAGATGGCGTTCGTTATGTTGACTTTAAGGGTATCAATTGTTTGCGGTTTATTTGCATAGATCTGCGATTTAAGATAGATCCAAAGGAAGAAGTTTAAAGGAGTTAAATTGCACGATCTCGATGGCTAGTTCATGTTGCCTCAGCGCCAGATAATGCCCTCAAATCGCTCGTGTGTAGTGTCCATCGTGGCATGCGCTGTGTGGCACGTAGCGACGTCCTGTTGGAGCCACATGACGTCGGTATCCATATCATCTAATTTAAGCCACAAAAAGTTGCTTATCATAGATCTGTGGCGCTCGCCGTTGACGACTATGGCAATGCCAGTTTCGTTTTGGAAGAAGTACGGCCCGATGATTCCGCCAGACCAAAATCTGCACCAAACAGTGACTTTCTCGGGATGCATTTGGTGCTAGTGTATCTCGTGTTAATTGGTATCGCCCTAAATCCGGAAATTTTGCTTGTTCACATATCCATTCATCCAAGAATGAGCCTCGTCGCTAAAAATGATTTTTTCGCGAAATTTGGGTCAACTTGCAACTGCTTCAGAGCTCAATCAGCGAACACACTGTGTTTTCTATGATCGTTTACCTTAAGCTCCTGGGTCAGTTGGATTTTATATTAGGCAGACCCAAGTCCCGACGCAAAATTCGCCAAGTTGAAGTCGAAGAATGGCCAAGTTCTTGTGAACGACGAGAAATTGACTACCTCGGGTTTCCCCGTACACTCTCACGCGCAGCAGCGATGTTTTCAGCAGACCTTGCGATTCGGTGACGTACGGGTATTAGCTGATTATTTGCCAACCCGGTTAACTGGAATTTAGCCACTAAACGTCGAATAGTCGATTCGGCGGGACGGTTGTGTCGAGGATAGAACGCAGCACTGATTCTGAAAATAAAATTTGATTATTTGCACCCGTTGTTCAGCGTTATAACCTTCCATGGTGATTTTCTATATCCTACTGAATAATTCACAACAAATTTTACATATGTTGCTTCAACAACATGGCCGCTATAACCTAACAAATTTGGAGCGTCCCCATTGAAATACCCTGTGTAAGAGGTGCTTTACGTCTGTTTCTGATTCGATTTAGAAACAGAATGTCCTTAGATACGAAGTTTTAATTTATTTTGCATTCTTACTCATTTAATAGAACCTGAACTGTAAGTAGCTAGATATTTTAAAATAGGACATTATTGTTCATTATTTTTATAGTTATATAATTAGTAATGATTAACAATACGCATTGTGGTCCGTAAGTAACAGATAGGTTCCTTTAAATAAAATAGAATTTATCTGTTACATTGTGGGTCCTCGAATTAGCAGTTCTTTTTTGTGGATACAAGTTATAATAATCATTTTCAATTGTTTTAACTGTTTCATCAAAGTAAAAAGCATATGAATAAAGGGCGAGAATTAATTTAAATTTTCTTAATTATAGGCTGTGAAGATTAAAACATATTCGTCGATGTAGAAGATAACAGAATTCTCGACTACGAGCATTATGATATACAGTTAGATAAACTTATCACAATTATATGGAACAATTTGTTTTTCTGTAAATAGTCTAAATAAGAATAAATACTATCAGTATTATTCCAAATATTTTATTACTCTGTACTTACAAAATTTCCTTTACAGTTACAAATTCCTTTAAGAGATTACGTGATCCGGTCTTGCAGCTCTAGTAGCTTAATATATATAAATCGACTCTTTTTTTCTCTCCTAGTATAAATAAAATTCAGCTCGACTACTTACTTACGTGTTGAAATTGATAAATCGCGAGCCACACGTTATATATATCCTGGATTTCCGCGTTTTCACACAATTTCTCGCCGTCAACATAAATTTAATATATTATCGCGATATATTTCTTTAAATTGACATTTCAATATTCAGCGTCGCGAGATTTATATATGTAAGCTCTGGTACATTCCATAATCCACATTTTGATGATGTTATATGCTCCGAGAAAGGAAAGAGGATTGAAAGTCTGTGTGATACTCAGTTCTCTCTTCTACACCGACTTAGTTCGTTTCCAGTGAGGATAGGAGGGGTTATTGAAAAATACTTATAGTTTTACTCTTCTTTCATTAGTCCCTCCATTTTTGTTCTAAAAATCTAAAAATCAGATACAAGAACCGTTAATATAGATTTTTGGAGAAGAATCATTTTCGGTTAAGGAGAACCATCCTATTTCCATTCTTTTAAATCTTCTTTTGCCTTTGGATGATAATAGTGAGTCCACGTTTTGGCCATTGTTACAATACGATCTAAATGAATGTACGAATGTAAGGAATCTTTCT
Source organism: Rosalia funebris (assembly GCA_037954035.1). Taxonomy (NCBI): domain Eukaryota; kingdom Metazoa; phylum Arthropoda; class Insecta; order Coleoptera; family Cerambycidae; genus Rosalia; species Rosalia funebris. Next base: position 23,705,835 of record JAZFAV010000003.1, on the reverse strand, counting down.
CAAAAATAAATAACGCGTTCATATGAAATAGTCAAAACTTCTACAGTTCTTTTCTTCTACAGTGCCCGTAGAAACTTCTTTCGGTTGTATTCCGCAACCTTTTCAAACATCACAAAATTGCAAAAGCAACATGAATGCTACACCAACTAGATCCTCATACATCCTCATCCCCGTAACCACATTTTTGACAACGTTTCAGCTCACCGCTTTTCGTGCAGTACTTCCTCCCTTCAGCCCCAAGTTCAATTATAGTTAACGTCCTCTCCAAACTTTAATTTTAATTCCAAAGCCTACTTAACGCCTGTATATAACGGCAGATAATTGAGACGCTGGTTCTTCGGAGACCGTTCGCCGTAATAGCTGCCGCTATACGGGCCGGCTAGGACCTCATCAACGGCCGAAGAGCGGTTCTAATAAAAGGCGTTACTGGAACGAGATGGCTTAATGAGCCAGCGGTATGCTTGCATTACTTGATTTTAAGGTCCAACAGCTGTGATCCCGAGCCGTATCGGCCGTAAACTACAAGGACGGTTGTGTCCGAGATGGCTTTGCTCGACTCCCGTCTGTTTAACGGTAAGTATTGCATTCCAGGAGCTTCAACTATGCCTGTGAGTTTTACTGTAGTATCATATCTGCTTAGAGATGTCAACAAATTAGAGGACACATCGTAAAATCTGACTTTACGACAGTTCACCGCATCGTAGCACTTCAAATAAAAAAATGTTTGTGATTTAGATTGAGCCTCTTATACATACAGACGTATACCGTATATATTCTTGAGCAGAATAGCAGCAGTGTAAATTAATCGCTCATAAGACATAAGGTAAGTAGCGGCAGATGTATATTGCCGATAGATCTTTGGTTCAATAGATTGAATCAAAGATTGACTGAATAATGGCCAACAGATGGCCCCATTACACCTCGCCGACATACATCGACCGAGATAGGATAATGTTGGCGATATATAGAGCTCCACCTGTTGGTAAATTTCAGAATTATTAAAAACTCCTCTCGCGAAATGTCCGATAGATGGCGCCACTTATATCTCCACATTTCCAGACACATATCGACCGGAAAATTTTCATTTCGCCGACAATGACTCTCACTAAGTTGACACAAGAAATCAAAAAGTATCTCTCTTTAACGCGAAAAATCGTTTCCTTAAGAATCGTGTCCGAGTCGAGTTGCTTAAGGACCCCAACCCCTTTCCCACCCTTGGGGGTACCGTACCTTTATTAAACCATGGCATGACAGTATCTGCGACATATACAGCGCCATCGATAGAGTAGTTCCAATGTTTACCGATAGGTAAACATTGGAACTACTGGAAAATGCGTTCCACGAGATGCCGGTAGATGGCGCCACTTATATCTCACCGACACATATCGACCGGAAAATTTTCATTTCGCCGACAATGACTCTCACTAAGTTGACACAAGAAATCAAAAAGTATCTCTCTTTAACGCGAAAAATCGTTTCCTTAAGAATCGTGTCCGAGTCGAGTTGCTTAAGGACCCCAACCCCTTTCCCACCCTTGGGGGTACCGTACCTTTATTAAACCATGGCATGACAGTATCTGCGACATATACAGCGCCATCGATAGAGTAGTTCCAATGTTTACCGATAGGTAAACATTGGAACTACTGGAAAATGCGTTCCACGAGATGCCGGTAGATGGCGCCACTTATATCTCACCGACACATATCGACCGGAAAATTTTCATTTCGCCGACAATGACTCTCACTAAGTTGACACAAGAAATCAAAAAGTATCTCTCTTTAACGCGAAAAATCGTTTCCTTAAGAATCGTGTCCGAGTCGAGTTGCTTAAGGACCCCAACCCCTTTCCCACCCTTGGGGGTACCGTACCTTTATTAAACCATGGCATGACAGTATCTGCGACATGTACAGCGCCATCTATCGGTAAACATTGGAACTACTGGAAAATGCGTTCCACGAGATGCCGGTAGATGGCGCCACTTATATCTCACCGACACATATCGACCGGAAATTTTTCATTTCGCCGACAATGACTCTCACTAAGTTGACACAAGAAATCAAAAAGTATCTCTCTTTAACGCGAAAAATCGTTTCCTTAAGAATCGTGTCCGAGTCGAATTGCTGAAGGACCCCAGCCCCTTTCCCACCCTTGCGGGTACCGTACCTTTATTATACCATGGCATGGCAGTATCTGCGACATGTATAGCGCCATCTATCGGTAAACGTTGGAACTACTGGAAAATGCTTTCCACGAGATGCCGGTAGATGGCGCCACATATCTCACCGACACATATCGATCGGAAAATTTTCATTTCGCCGACAATGACTCTCACTAAGTTGACACAAGAAATCAAAAAGTATCTCTCTTTAACGCGAAAAATCGTTTCCTTAAGAATCGTGTCCGAGTCGAGTTGCTTAAGGACCCCAACCCCTCTCCCACCCTTGCGGGTACCGTACCTTTATTAAACCATGGCATGACAGTATCTGCGACATGTACAGCGCCATCTATCGGTAAACATTGGAACTACTGGAAAATGCGTTCCACGAGATGCCGGTAGATGGCGCCACTTATATCTCACCGACACATATCGATCGGAAAATTTTCATTTCGCCGACAATGACTCTCACTAAGCTGACACAAGAAATCAAAAAGTATCTCTCTTTAACGCGAAAAATCGTTTCCTTAAGAATCGTGTCCGAGTCGAGTTGCTTAAGGACCCCAACCCCTCTCCCACCCTTGCGGGTACCGTACCTTTATTAAACCATGGCATGACAGTATCTGCGACATGTACAGCGCCATCTATCGGTAAACATTGGAACTACTGGAAAATGCGTTCCACGAGATGCCGGTAGATGGCGCCACTTATATCTCACCGACACATATCGATCGGAAAATTTTCATTTCGCCGACAATGACTCTCACTAAGTTGACACAAGAAATCAAAAAGTATCTCTCTTTAACGCGAAAAATCGTTTCCTTAAGAATCGTGTCCGAGTCGAGTTGCTTAAGGACCCCAACCCCTTTCCCACCCTTGGGGGTACCGTACCTTTATTAAACCATGGCATGACAGTATCTGCGACATGTACAGCGCCATCTATCGGTAAACATTGGAACTACTGGAAAATGCGTTCCACGAGATACCGGTAGATAGCGCCACTTATATCTCACCGACACATATCGACCGGAAAATTTTCATTTCGCCGACAATGACTCTCACTAAGTTGACACAAGAAATCAAAAAGTATCTCTCTTTAACGCGAAAAATCGTTTCCTTAAGAATCGTGTCCGAGTCGAGTTGCTTAAGGACCCCAACCCCTCTCCCGCCCTTGCGGGTACCGTACCTTTATTATACCATGGCATGGCAGTATCTGCGACATGTACAGCGCCATCTATCGGTAAACGTTGGAACTACTGGAAAATGCGTTCCACGAGATGCCGGTAGATGGCGCCACTTATATCTCACCGACACATATCGACCGGAAAATTTTCATTTCGCCGACAATGACTCTCACTAAGTTGACACAAGAAATCAAAAAGTATCTCTCTTTAACGCGAAAAATAGTTTCCTTAAGAATCGTGTCCGAGTCGAGTTGCTTAAGGACCCCAACCCCTTTCCCACCCTTGGGGGTACCGTACCTTTATTAAACCATGGCATGACAGTATCTGCGACATGTACAGCGCCATCTATCGGTAAACATTGGAACTACTGGAAAATGCGTTCCACGAGATGCCGGTAGATGGCGCCACTTATATCTCACCGACACATATCGACCGGAAATTTTTCATTTCGCCGACAATGACTCTCACTAAGTTGACACAAGAAATCAAAAAGTATCTCTCTTTAACGCGAAAAATCGTTTCCTTAAGAATCGTGTCCGAGTCGAATTGCTGAAGGACCCCAACCCCTTTCCCACCCTTGCGGGTACCGTACCTTTATTATACCATGGCATGGCAGTATCTGCGACATGTACAGCGCCATCTATCGGTAAACGTTGGAACTACTGGAAAATGCGTTCCACGAGATGCCGGTAGATGGCGCCACTTATATCTCACCGACACATATCGACCGGAAATTTTTCATTTCGCCGACAATGACTCTCACTAAGTTGACACAAGAAATCAAAAAGTATCTCTCTTTAACGCGAAAAATCGTTTCCTTAAGAATCGTGTCCGAGTCGAATTGCTGAAGGACCCCAACCCCTTTCCCACCCTTGCGGGTACCGTACCTTTATTATACCATGGCATGGCAGTATCTGCGACATGTACAGCGCCATCTATCGGTAAACGTTGGAACTACTGGAAAATGCGTTCCACGAGATGCCGGTAGATGGCGCCACTTATATCTCACCGACACATATCGACCGGAAAATTTTCATTTCGCCGACAATGACTCTCACTAAGTTGACACACAAGAAATCAAAAAGTATCTCTCTTTAACGCGAAAAATCGTTTCCTTAAGAATCGTGTCCGAGTCGAGTTGCTTAAGGACCCCAAATGGCATGGCAGTATCTGCGACATATACAGCGCCATCTATCGGTAAACGTTGGAACTACTGGAAAATGCGTTCCACGAGATGCCGGTAGATGGCGCCACTTATATCTCACCGACACATATCGACCGGAAAATTTTCATTTCGCCGACAATGACTCTCACTAAGTTGACACAAGAAATCAAAAAGTATCTCTCTTTAACGCGAAAAATCGTTTCCTTAAGAATCGTGTCCGAGTCGAATTGCTGAAGGACCCCAACCCTTCTCCCACCCTTGCGGGTACCGTACCTTTATTATACCATGGCATGGCAGTATCTGCGACATGTACAGCGCCATCTATCGGTAAACGTTGGAACTACTGGAAAATGCTTTCCACGAGATGCCGGTAGATGGCGCCACTTATATCTCACCGACACATATCGATCGGAAAATTTTCATTTCGCCGACAATGACTCTCACTAAGTTGACACAAGAAATCAAAAAGTATCTCTCTTTAACGCGAAAAATCGTTTCCTTAAGAATCGTGTCCGAGTCGAATTGCTGAAGGACCCCAACCCTTCTCCCACCCTTGCGGGTACCGTACCTTTATTATACCATGGCATGGCAGTATCTGCGACATGTACAGCGCCATCTATCGGTAAACGTTGGAACTACTGGAAAATGCTTTCCACGAGATGCCGGTAGATGGCGCCACTTATATCTCACCGACACATATCGACCGGAAAATTTTCATTTCGCCGACAATGACTCTCACTAAGTTGACACAAGAAATCAAAAAGTATCTCTCTTTAACGCGAAAAATCGTTTCCTTAAGAATCGTGTCCGAGTCGAATTGCTGAAGGACCCCAACCCTTCTCCCACCCTTGCGGGTACCGTACCTTTATTATACCATGGCATGGCAGTATCTGCGACATGTACAGCGCCATCTATCGGTAAACGTTGGAACTACTGGAAAATGCTTTCCACGAGATGCCGGTAGATGGCGCCACTTATATCTCACCGACACATATCGATCGGAAAATTTTCATTTCGCCGACAATGACTCTCACTAAGTTGACACAAGAAATCAAAAAGTATCTCTCTTTAACGCGAAAAATCGTTTCCTTAAGAATCGTGTCCGAGTCGAGTTGCTTAAGGACCCCAACCCCTTTCCCACCCTTGGGGGTACCGTACCTTTATTAAACCATGGCATGACAGTATCTGCGACATGTACAGCGCCATCTATCGGTAAACATTGGAACTACTGGAAAATGCGTTCCACGAGATGCCGGTAGATGGCGCCACTTATATCTCACCGACACATATCGACCGGAAAATTTTCATTTCGCCGACAATGACTCTCACTAAGTTGACACACAAGAAATCAAAAAGTATCTCTCTTTAACGCGAAAAATCGTTTCCTTAAGAATCGTGTCCGAGTCGAGTTGCTTAAGGACCCCAAATGGCATGGCAGTATCTGCGACATATACAGCGCCATCTATCGGTAAACGTTGGAACTACTGGAAAATGCGTTCCACGAGATGCCGGTAGATGGCGCCACTTATATCTCACCGACACATATCGATCGGAAAATTTTCATTTCGCCGACAATGACTCTCACTAAGTTGACACAAGAAATCAAAAAGTATCTCTCTTTAACGCGAAAAATCGTTTCCTTAAGAATCGTGTCCGAGTCGAGTTGCTTAAGGACCCCAACCCCTTTCCCACCCTTGGGGGTACCGTACCTTTATTAAACCATGGCATGACAGTATCTGCGACATGTACAGCGCCATCTATCGGTAAACATTGGAACTACTGGAAAATGCGTTCCACGAGATGCCGGTAGATGGCGCCACTTATATCTCACCGACACATATCGACCGGAAAATTTTCATTTCGCCGACAATGACTCTCACTAAGTTGACACACAAGAAATCAAAAAGTATCTCTCTTTAACGCGAAAAATCGTTTCCTTAAGAATCGTGTCCGAGTCGAGTTGCTTAAGGACCCCAAATGGCATGGCAGTATCTGCGACATGTACAGCGCCATCTATCGGTAAACATTGGAACTACTGGAAAATGCGTTCCACGAGATGCCGGTAGATGGCGCCACTTATATCTCACCGACACATATCGACCGGAAAATTTTCATTTCGCCGACAATGACTCTCACTAAGTTGACACACAAGAAATCAAAAAGTATCTCTCTTTAACGCGAAAAATCGTTTCCTTAAGAATCGTGTCCGAGTCGAGTTGCTTAAGTTTCCCAACCCTTCTGTCACCCTTGTGGGTACCTTACTTTTATTGAATCCGGATAGGATTGTGTCGGCGACATGTATAGCGCCATCTATTGGTAAATTTCCGAATTATCAAAAAACTCCTCTGGCGAAATGTCCGATAGATGGCGCCACTTATATCTCATCAACGACATATATCGACTGATATTTTTACACAGAGCGTACAATATTTACAAAAGGCTTGAGACTTCAATTGAGAATTCAATTTCTTTACAATCCTTGTCTGGTTGTGTTCGCGTAAAAATAAAATCCTTATTTTATCCTTAGCGTTAATGGAAATAAAACAAAAATACTTAATATAAGTATATATATTTATATTAAGCCAAAATTAGTACGTTTACAATTGAAATAATTACATATATTACAATATGGTATTATCAGATTATGGCTTCTACTCAGTCGAGACTTCTTGTAGACTCCTGGAGACGATTCTTGGAATTATCCGAGCTGAAAAACAGAATAAATGTTAAATCTCTCTTGAAAATGTGATATTGGAGAATTTCACAATGTGGGAGAAAAACAAAAAAATCCCATTTTGGCACTTGTACATTTGATTTTGATAGTGATACAATTCTGATTTTGAAGGTGATACAGGAAGAAGTTGGTTAAAATTGTTGCTAGAAGAGAATCGTCTCATGTTTTATAATACAGTTGTATTAAATTTGAAATAAAAAAAATAATAAAAAAATAAACTGGTCTTATATAAGTTAACACTTTAAGGACGGTATAGCCATCACCCGCCCTAGCGATAGATCCCCCTTGATGGCTATGTCCCTCGTCCGTTCTAACGTATTAACAAACAATAGTATTATCCTAATTGACGTAATATAAATGTTAGCTTTTGTTCGAAAAGTTTATCAAATAATATTCCGAAATTCACAAAATAACATTTATTGACAATGATCCACCCATCCGCCACACCGAGCTACACGTGATACATAATACAGACTAATATTAGGCCCTGACTGAACATCGAGTAGATAATCGTCTAAGCTTGAGAGTATTTGTTTACAATAACTTATAGTTAATGGGGTTGAATGGCATCATCTAGGGTGCAAGTGGCTGCGACGGGACCGTGAAGGCGGTAGACAAGTTAACATAAATAATAGTACAGTGGACATATTTCTTTGCGAATTTAACAAACGTTACCTTTCTCCTATGAGGTAATTAATAAAGAATGCTGTTTTAATCGGTATAAGCCTAGGGCGATTGCACAATTATTCATTTTATGTTACGTAGTATGGTGCAGCAACAATACGTTACGTATTAAGGAGCGTGATATAAGGGGCAATAATACTAACAAGATGAGTTTGTAAACGAACAAGTATTGATCTATGTAGATGCTTTATGGGAACGAATTATAGAAACATAAAAATATTCGTAGGATTCCTTTTTCCACGTCGCTCAATGTACCCACCATTTGCAGAGATTATTTTTAGCCATGCGAAAGTAATGCAAAGATCGCATTTTCTTTTATTTCCGTGAAAAGCGCGAGGATGATGCTTACGTCTAAGGAGCTAATCTCCTGTTGTAAACCTGAGAGGAACCAGAAAGCGGTCTTTGATGGAATCTCGCCTCCGCTACATATTTCGAGGAAATGAACGTTTGCGCGACATTTAAAACAAGGCATATTATTTTTATTGTACATAGGACGGTTGTGTCTTCCAAATGTTATTAGCGTCCAATCCTCTGGCGTTGTTCTAGAATCTACCATACTTAATTAATATAACGGCCAACACGTGATGGCGTTTACACGACATTTAAAAAGGTATGTCTCGATAAGTTCCATTTCCATTACACTCATAACATTGTGTACATTTTATGAACACGCACACCCCTCATTGTCAACAGTAACAACGCAATTTCAGTTCTTTTGTCGCTTAAATCAAGCGCGACGGTCCCGAAGGCGACCTTCGTCGGCCGTAAAGTCAAAAAGTCTCCTCTATCTAAAATACAATCGTCGTATGAACCCGTAAAGGACGCCACAGCGAGGAGAATGTGTGTTTATGCCATATATTATCGCGGAGGGTCTCTATCCAGGGTTATAATAATAACACGCGATAAGATATGTGACGGGAGGCATTTATATAAAAACGTCGTCTCGGGAGGGTGTACAATTCTTTGGACGCTTAGACTAAGAAGTGTACATTATTTTGCATATACAATGTTGCGTGTTTTATACGTAAATGGCTATGACCGACCCGTCATAGCCATTTTGGTCTGTCAATGTGATACAGTCTGCTGGTACACACGCAGAAGAAATTTCACGATAATGTCAAAATGTTAAACTGGTCGATTGAAGGCTATAAATTCAGGTAAACAACCACGTACGAGGGGGTACCCAAAAGAAACCGAGCTGATGTTGTGGTGCGCTGAGTTTTGCAGTGCCCCGTTTTGCCGCTAGGAGCATATAAAGCTACTATTCCAGAGTCAGTAAGCCAAGCGTCGCCGTCGTCGCTAAAAGTTGTCTATTCAGAGTTTGTTCCACAGGGTCAGACAGTTAACCAAGCTTTCTACCTTGAAGTTTTGACAAGATTTAGCAACAGTTTGCGGCGGAAGAAGCCTGATTTGTGGCAGTCGGGCGACTAGTTTTTCCACCACGATAACGCCCCTGCTCACAGAGTCCTGTCTGTGCGCCAATTTTTGACTAAAAATTTACACAACTTCGTCAATGGTCCCTCATGATTTCGCGAATTTTTTTCAACGTTTTCATCGGTTAGATCCGTGGAAGGACGACCAGAGCGAAGTTTGTCATCAATTGGCATTTCACCTCTTTTGAAACGGGAAAACCATTCAAACACTTGAGGTTTCCCAACAGCATCATCCTTGTAGGCCATATTTAACATTTCCAAAGCTTCTGTCCTAGTTTTTACTAGCAAGAAGCAAAACTTTACGGCCGCGTGCTATTCACGATAATCAGCCATTGCAAAAACGACGAACACACAAGACAACTCTCACTAAAAAATCACAAAAGCCGAACGGAACCTTCTTTAGTGGCAACGCTTGGCTTACTGACTGGGGAATACATCAGTTCCGTTTCTTTTGGGTACCCTTTCGTACATATACATCGTTGTTCAAATGAGAAGATTTAAAGTTGTTGATTATCTAAGACGAAAATTGGATACAATTTTTGAGAGAAATCGCATAGATAAATATTTCGTTAAGAGCATACCTGAAGACTGCTTAGAGGTTATGTGCATGCACCATGACAAATCGTTATTGCCTTTTGACAAGATTTAATGAATGACACCACTAGACCTTTGAAACCGCCAAATTTAGCACCTCTAGATTCTAAGGACAATTCATAAACAACCTCAAATTAAAATATAGAAGAATCGATGCAAGGACTCTATGAGAAAATTAGGAAACAAATCACGAAAATATGTGACGATTTTCGTACAGTATCTTTTGCAGCAGTGTGCAAATGAACATGGTGCACAGAAAGGATAGAATAAGAAATTTCCGTCGACTGTTGAAAATTCATCTTAGTATCTATAATATTAATAATGATTTAGTATTAATAATAATAATAATAATGATTAATTTATAATATAAGCATTTAACGACTTCTACACTTTTTTTGTTGTCGTTGAACATCCTCCAACTAATTAATTTTTGCGATAGAGGGCTTGCGAGAAGGGTAAAAGTGGCGTCCCAGTTCCCGACTAATAGACCCCACATCGATGATGACCGGGGGCGCTGTATGAAACTGATAAAGTAAAAAGCAAATATAAAATCGAACCCGGGTCCATCTGGATGTAAACCTCGACAGTGTCTATCGAACGGGTCTGCCCCCGAGGCATATACAAAGCGGAAGCCGCCATATGAAACTTTTTCCGTCGTTTTTGTTATTAACTTGTATTTCACTTACTGAAACGCGCCGAAGGGCATTTCCATAATTTCCCGCCCCGGGCCATCGCATGTGCTTTGCAAAAGTTTATCGGGACTGGCATGGCGTTGGTCGGCCGAATAGTTTCACATTTCGTCGTATATTATGCACGAAACTTCCGGCATATTCGGCGACCCGCGGAGATAAGTGTCGACAGTCCGCCAAATAAGAACATGGTCAACGTATAAATAAATATGATTTGAAGGCGACGGAACGACGGCGGGATCAGGTAAAACCAGGTAAGTGTGTCAGATCCCTACGTCGCGTCATACTATAAGATAGTCTTAGGCCCTATCGTAGGCGAGGGAAAGGGAGTATTAGGCGCTATTCTGTGAGAAAAATTCCATATTAAGCGTATGCAAAATATGTGTACCCGAAAGGACCAAAAATGTTTCGAAAACAGTAGGAAGGATAAAGGCGTTTCAAAGTAAGTAAAACACTAGGACACACGAACGGCCGACGATTTATTTATTTTTTATTGCCCAACAGATAAATCTAATTACAGGACAAATATAAACATATAAAAAATTAGGTTTGACGTGAGGCCATTCGAGGAACTTGAAAAGAAAACATGCCTAATAGAAACGAACTGTCTACTTTATTATGGAATATATTAAATAATATTTTTAGACTACTTATTATGCGCCGAGATTCCAATTATGTAAAATTAAATCTATTAAGTAACAGGGAGTGTTGGTAGCCTCTTTCTGGATAAAAATCATCAATTCTTAAGGGTGGAAATTTAAGAAATCTGCGTTGTATGTTTTCAATTGCGATATTATGACAGGTATAGTGCGGGTACCAGACTATCGAGCAATATTGTAGTTTGGATCGTACATGCGAATAGTATAGTGTTTTTAAATCAACCTCATTAGAAAATGAGGGACAGTCTCTCTAACATTACAACCTAACATTTTTAAAGCAGATGATGTTACATGTACGATATGGTCAGAGAAAGTTTATGATCAAATATTACCCCTAAGTCTTTTATTGCTTCAGAACGTTCAAGTACTTGCGAATCTAAGGAATAATCGTATACAACTGGAGTAGATTTTTTTGTATAAGTAACTACTTTACATTTTGCCGCATTCAAATGAAGACTGTTCTTGTTATCTACGCCACTTTTCTACGATTTCTAGTTGCGCTAGAACCTCTTCGCAATCTTCAACGCTACTTATTTCTTCATACCATCGTCAAACAATAATTTATCACATAATACAGTAATTGTGAGGTCATTTGTAAATAACAGAAAAGGTAACGGCCCGAGATTAGAGCCTTGAGGTACACCTGAGATTACTGTAAATCCTTCAGATTCATACCCATAATACGTTACGTATTGTTTTCTGTTATTTAAGTATGACCTTATAAATGGTATTAGATGGGAGCTAAATCCGAACATAATGGGTTGGGAAAAAAGTAAGTTCGGTTTTTCCCAATAGATGACTTTAAAGTTTCATATATCTAGGAAGTCCTATTGAGTTCAGCCATTACTATAGCGCTTATGAAAGGTAACAGTCCACAGAACAGTCTGGATATAAAGGTATCGTCATTCGTTTACGCAGTCAAAAGTTATTGCGCGTTGAAAATGGAGATTCCAGAAGGTAATTTTCGGCATATTTTTCTTTTTTACTTCCGAAAAGGGAAAAATGCCGCGCAGGCTCATCGAAAATTGTGTGGTGTGAGTGCTTAAGTGAACGCTAGTGTCAGAATTGGTTTTCTCGTTTCATTCCAGAAATTTCGATGTTAAAGATGAACCTCGCCCTGGCCGGCCAATCGTTCAAACAGTCGATGAAATTTTGGAAAAAATCGAGGTAAACCGACATATTTCATCTTGCGACATCGCTACGGAACTAAACATCGATTATAAGACAGTTTTGAACCATTTACGTAAGGCTGGATATCGAAAGAGGTTCGATACTTGGGTTCCACATGAATTAACAGATAAACATTTAATGGACCGAATTTCCATTTGTGAATCGCTGCTGAAACGAAACGAAATCGAGCCATTTTTGAAACGGATGACTACGGGCGATGAAAAGTGGATCACGTACGACAATAATGTGCGAAAAAGATCGCAGTCGAAGCCCGGAACAGCTGCAAAGCCCGTATTGACGCCAAGGAAGGTGATGCTGAGTGTTTGGTGGGATTGGAAAGGAATTATTCTTCATGAGCTGCTCGAACCTGGCCAAACCATTAATTCGACTCTCTACTGTCAACAACTAATGCGATTGAAGCAGGCGATTAAAAAAGAGCGGCCAGAATTGATTGATAGCAAGGGCGTTGTCTTCCATCACGACAACGCTAGACTACACATATCTTTAGTGACTCGGCAAAAATTGAGAGACCTTGGCTGGGACGTTTTGATGCATCCACCGTATAGCCCGGACCTTGCCCCGTCCGACTACCATTTGTTTCGGTCTCTGCAGAACTCTCTTAATGGTGTCAAGTTGGCTTCAAAAGAAGCTTGTGAAAATCACTTGGTTCAGTTCCTCGCCCAGAAATCTCCGAAATTCTACAATGACGGAATTATGGTTTTACCAGAAAAATGGCAAAAGGTCATGGATCAAAGCGGCACATATATTAGTGATTAGTGTGCGAAATTTATATGAATAAATTCCATTTGAAAAACATGAAAAAAAAACCGAAATTACTTTTTCTCTAACCTTATATTTACTTTGCCTAGCAGGAGTTCATGATCAATTCGATCGAATGCCTTCGAGAGATCAGTATATTTCACATCTACCTGACCTTGGGAATCCAGTACATTTGATATAAACTGAGTTATTAAACGTTTTATCTGAATGTAGTGCAGTGCAATCGACTAAGAGATAAAGCAGGTGAAAAGTTTTGGTATTACTTTTCAATCTGCATAGAAATGTTTTATGTAGTAAAAATTAATTGTGCGGCTCCCAATTTTACTGGCAATAAGATCGGTGGCGTTTTTTATTATTTTCTCGCTTGGCTGCCGAGACAATACCGGGGCGGCACCTCATTCGGCCCGCTTTTAATATTGAAAACCCTCCAGACCTCAATATAAACCCTCACCTTTATTCCCATCCTGCGCGGCAAAAAGTTTTATTTCGTCTCTCGCGCACATCATCCGTCGCCGTAATAAAACTCGCAACACATTTGGATTTCCTATCAATAAGCCCCGCCGGAATCGGCCCCCGGAGTAAGAAGTGCCGGAGAGATATATTAAAGTTTTTTTCTGTTAAGTGATTTTCGGCGTGACGTCAAATCTCGCGCTCCGTTTCCCCCGCCGCCCGGGTTACCAGCTTCCGGTTGCCTGCTGATTCATTGCTCGTGTGCCGTTCCGATCTCTAATATCGTCGGTTGTATTAAATCGCGAATCGTTCACTATTAGGAAAATAGGACGTGTTACAGATGGGGCGAACATGCCGTACATATTACGTCCAACGTTTTCCAGCTCGGGTAAGGCCCTTTCGAGACGCGATTCATAGTTGAACCTGGCTGATGTGCCCATCGGATCATTTCACCGGATTTATTAGACGGTTTTGCATTTCATCAAACGTCTCTCGCGAAGAATATAAAAATGATATATCGCGATATTATCGATCGGCGTACCAACGAATATTACGAGATTGGCTTTATACATTTTTAATATGTAAATAAACTAATCGATTTTTAGGGATGAAGATTAAAAAGAACAGGACACCCCCAGTAGGCCCTCGCAACCTTAATATTCACAACAAACAACACTTAAAGCCTCTAGTAAGTCGCTCTAATGATAAAACTACTCTATTTACAGACTATGAACTTTTTTATGAAAAAAGGTTACTAAGAAAATTAAAAAAAAATCACAATACCCCCAGCAGGCTATATTCAATCTTGATATTCAAAACAGAACATCCATAGTCTCTACTAAGTCAGTGTGTAGATATAACTGCTTTATTATTTTTTTACATATGCTACGAATTTTTTAATGAAAATAGTACAAGATTTTTAACCAAAAAATAAAAATAAATAATTCACAACACCCCCACGAGGCCATCTGCAATAAATATATTCATGACAGACAAACTCTGGAGCCTCTATTAAGTGACTATGAAGATAAAACTGCCCTATTATTTTTCTTACATATGCTACGAATTTTTTAATGAAAAACGTACAAGATTTTTAACACAGAAAATTAAAAAATTCACAACACCCCCAGTAGGCCATCTGCAATCAAGATACTCAAGACAGACAAACTCTAGAGCCTCTATTAAGTCACTATGAAGATAAAACTGCCCTTATATTTTATTTACGTATGCTATGATTTTTTTTATGAAAAAGTGCAAGATTTTTAACAAAGAAAATTTAAAAAATTCACAACACCCCCAGTAGGCCATCTGCAATAAAGACATTCAAGACAGACAAACTCTAGAGCCTCTACTAAATCACTATGGAGATAGAACTGCCCTGATATTTTATTTACGTACTCTACGAATTTTTTAATGAAAAAAGTACAAGATTTTTAACAAAAATTTTTAAAAATTCACAAGACCCCTAGTAGGCTATCTGCAATATAGATATTCACGACAGACAAACCCTAGAGCCTCTACTAAGTCACTGTGAAGATAGAACTGCCCTAATATTTTATTTACGTACTCTACGAATTTTTTAATGAAAATGTACAAGATTTTTAACAAAAAAAATTTAAAAAATCCACAACACCCCCAAGAGGCGATCTACAATATAGATATTCACGATAGACAAACCCTAAAGCCTCTACTAAGTCACTATGAAGATAAAACTGCCCTAATATTTTATTTACGTATGCTACGAATTTTTTAATGAAGTACAAGATTTTTAACAAAGAAAATAAAAAAAATCACAATATCTGTAGTAGGCCATCTTAAATATAGATATTCACGACAGACAAACCCTAGAGCCTCTACTAAGTCACTGTGAAGATAGAACTGCCCTAATATTTTATTTACGTACTCTACGAATTTTTTAATGAAAAAGTACAAGATTTTTAACAAAAAAAATTTAAAAAATCCACAACACCCCCAAGAGGCGATATACAATATAGATATTCACGATAGACAAACCCTAAAGCCTCTACTAAGTCACTATGAAGATAAAACTGCCCTAATATTTTATTTACGTATGCTACGAATTTTTTAATGAAGTACAAGATTTTTAACAAAGAAAATAAAAAAATCACAATATCTGTAGTAGGCCATCTTAAATATAGATATGCACGACAGACAAACCCTAGAGCCTCTACTAAGTCACTATGAAGATAAAACTGCCCTAATATTTTATTTACGTATGCTACGAATTTTTTAATGAAGTACAAGATTTTTAACAAAGAAAATAAAAAAATCACAATATCTGTAGTAGGCCATCTTAAATATAGATATGCACTACAGACAAACCCTAGAGCCTCTACTAAGTCACTATGAAGATAAAACTGCCCTATTATTTTTTTTACATACGTTACGAATTTTTTAATGAAAAAAGTACAAGATTTTTAACAAGAAAAATTTAAAAAGTCCACAACACCCCCAGGAGGCGATCTACAATATAGATATTCACGATAGACAAATCCTAAAGCCTCTACTAAGTCACTATGAAGATAAAACTGCCCTAATATTTTATTTACGTATGCTACGAATTTTTTAATGAAGTACAAGATTTTTAACAAAGAAAATAAAAAAATCACAATATCTGTAGTAGGCCATCTTAAATATAGATATGCATGACAGACAAACCCTAGAGCCTCTACTAAGTCACTATGAAGATAAAACTGCCCTAATATTTTATTTACGTATGCTACGAATTTTTTAATGAAGTACGAGATTTTTAACAAAGAAAATAAAAAAATCACAATATCTGTAGTAGGCCATCTTACATATAGATATGCACGACAAACAAACCCTAGAGCCTCTACTAAGTCACTATGAAGATAAAACTGCCCTATTATTTTTTTTACATACGTTACGAATTTTTTAATGAAAAAAGTACAAGATTTTTAACAAGAAAAATTTTAAAAGTCCACAACACCCCCAGGAGGCGATCTACAATATAGATATTCACGATAGACAAACCCTAAAGCCTCTACTAAGTCACTATGAAGATAAAACTGCCCTAATATTTTATTTACGTATGCTACGAATCCTTTAATGAAGTACAAGATTTTTAACAAAGAAAATAAAAAAATCACAATATCCGTAGTAGGCCATCTTAAATATAGATATTCACGACAGACAAATCCTAGAGCCTCTACTAAGTCACTGTGAAGATAGAACTGCCCTAATATTTTATTTACGTATGCTACGAATTTTTTAATGAGAAAGGTACAAGATTTTTAACAAAAAAAAAATTAAAAAATTCACAACACCCCCAGTAGGCCATCTGCAATAAATATCGTCAAGATAGACAAACTCTAGAGCCTCTACTAATTCACTGTGGAGATAGAACTGCCCTAATATTTGATATACGTACGCTACGATTTTTTTTATGAAAAAAGTAAAAAATTTTTAACAAAGAAAATTAAAAAAATTCACAACGCCTCGAGGAAGCCATCTGCAATAAAGATATTCAAGATAAACAAATTCTAGAGCCTCTATTAAGTCACTATGAGGATAAAACTGGCCTATTATTTTTTTACATACGCTACGAATCTTTTAATGAAAAAAGTACAAGATTTTTAACAAAAAAAATTGAAAAAATTCACAACACCCCCAGGAGGCGATCTGCAATATAGATATTCACGATAGACAAACCCTAAAGCCTCTACTAAGTCACTGTGAAGATAGAACTGCCCTTATATTTTATTTACGTACGCTACGAATTTTTTAATGAAGAAAGTACAAGATTTTTAACAGAGAAAATACAAAAAAATCGTACATAGTACAAGATATTCAAGACAAACAAACTCTAGAATTATTATTAAGTCACTATGAAGATAGAACTGCCCTATTTTTTTTTACATACGCTACGAATTTTTTAATGAAAAAAGTACAAGATTTTTAACAAAAAAAATTTAAAAAAGTCACAACACCCCCCAGGAGGCCATCTGCAATATAGATATTCAAGATATACAAACTCTAAAGTCTCTACTAAGTCACTGTGGAGATAGAACTGCCCTAATATTTTATTCACGTACGCTACGAATTTTTTAATGAAGAAAGTACAAGATTTTTAACAATAAAAATTAAAGAGAATCACAACACCCCTAGTAGGCCATCTGCGATATAGATATTCACGACAGACAAACCCTAGAGCCTCTATTAAGTCACTGTGAAGATAGAACTGCCCTTATATTTTATTTACGTACGCTATGAATTTTTTTATGAAAAAGTACAAGATTTTTAACAAAGAAAATTAAAAAATTCACAACTTCTCCAGTAATCCATCTGCAATACGATAAAACAATGCATTTTTTTTTTAATTCTTCTCCTAGGCAGGTAATGACTGGTCAGTATAATTAAAGCCGTATCACTGATGTAACTCGTTGGCGTTTGTCGTTATCCTTATGTTAGTTATCCTTACCACATTTGCTTGGGCAACCGACTATTTTACCACAAGAGTATTAACCGTCACGTATATATCACTGATGAGTTCACAATCAGGGCGAAACAGTTCTCGATGTACATTCTTCTATAATATGGAGTACTTTATACGTGATTTACTTAATCAAAGCTATCGAGATGTAATTGTAACTTACTAGAAATTCCACGTAGATTCTAAATCTAATTTACGACCGATAGGTCAGTTATAAAAAAGCCGCGGCCGCATTTTACGTAGCTCCCATCCGGACGACCCGCGAACGGCAGCATAAAAACCCCCAACCGCGCCACATTATCCTCCTTAACGACTTCTAATTTAAAATCGCCGATAAGTGCGCGATCGTCAATTAAAACTATCCAAAGTCGGGAAGTTATAATTATCTGAATTTTACGTCCGACCTTATGGTCTTCTTAGGCTGCAAATCGGTTTCTCGGGCTGGCGCACCGCTGAAAGCGCGCACCTAAGTGCCCCTTAATAAATGATGAGCCTCCTCTCGACAGCGTTGTGGTCCTCGTTACCTGTATCCCGCTGCCGGCCCCTACAGGGCGGCAAATCGAAACGGAGGCGACATCGGCATTGGGATACGTCAGTCATTAAATTCGCGTTCAATCCATCCCTAGCGATAATGACTAACATTTACTTCTAAACCACAGCTCTTGGCAGAAGCTATGTGACGTCACTGGACAGTACGCGGTAATTTTTCGCTTCTAGTTCTGGCACCTCCAATTATCTGGTCTGATGCTATTGTGGTGATGATTAGTGAAGGTCTGTTACTCCTGCTTGTACTAACAGAAGAAAACAACTCAATGTGCACAGAAATATGGAGCTAAAGAGAAATGACAATGATATGTTTAACATAATCAGAGTCAGGCTTTTTCCCGAAAGAAATAGGTCATGTTTTGTTTCCATTGAAACGTTTATTAACATACCATTGGGTTCAGGTTATTTCTCAATATAATTACTGTAACCCTTGCTCTTATATACCCTGATAAAAGTATTTGCGAATTTCATGAACCTTGACTGGTAATTTCGAGTTCCCCACAACCAATATTAGTTATATGAAGAACGTCATTTGAAGTAATTATTTGCTATATTTAACCATCGCTACGCAATAAAATACGTGCTTGAATCGTTAATGACTGATCATTCTCCATGGAATAGTTGCAATGCAACTAAAATGCATAATAACAGCACACGATGTGAATTTTAGATAAAACATGGTTTTCTGTAGCAAAGTATTGAAATATTTATTAACTTATAATGTAAATATTTGGGAATTATTTATGCAATAACACATCCGGTAAGTGGCCGCCACTGCTTTGATGGCGCACGAGTACTCTTCTGGCGAAATTTTGAATAACGGTTTTTCATAAATAGCGTAAATCTGATACTTCAGAAAACCCGCAGAAAAAAAAGTCCATAGGTGTTAAATCGCAAGATCGCGGCGGCCAATTCTACCACCAAACGGAAGATGGCACGGTCAGGAAAAGACTCGCGCAAGACCGTCAATATTTAATGGGTGATACGGCAAGTGGCACCGTCTGCTGAAACTACATGTCTTTAAGAGCAAAATCTTCCAGTTGATGCACAGGAACTGGGTTATTGTCACGATAACGTTCATCATTTATTGTTAATGCATTACCTGCCTTGTTTTGAAAAATGGTCCACTGATTTCTTCAGACCATAATGCATACCAAAAAATGACACGTTGTAGATGCATTTCTTTCTCACGAATCATTCATGGATTTTCTCCAAATGCGGCAATCTTGCCTGTTAAAGAAGCCACCAAAGTGAAAATGGGCCAAGTCGCTCGTGAGCAAAATCGACATCCACTTCTTGTTCAATGATCCAATTGGTGAACTATCTTCGCTGTGCATGGTCTGTTGGTAGAAGTTGTTGAATCAATCGGACTTTGTAAGCACGGAGATGCAAATCTCTAGCGAGAATACGGTAAGAGTGGCTGTTGACATGTCCAATTCTTGTACAAAATGACGAATCGAGGTCCCTGGACTCTCGGCCACACCTGTCGCGAATTGCCGTGATGTTTTGTTCTGAACGACCACTACGAGCTCGTGTCGTGTGTTTTACATCAATAACTTAACCAGTACTTTCCAATTTTTCAATTATTCTTTTCACAATTGATGAAATTTGATTATTTCTATCGAAAACTGGACGCACTTTACCAGTCGTAGCAATGAAATTTTCACCATTTTGATAGTAATGCTTAACAATAAGGACGCGTTGTATCGTGAAGCGCTCATGTTTACCAACTCCTATCTGTCTCCCATCCACCTGTCATAATTATTGACCTATCGAATCATGACAGCCAAAATGGCGCGCAATTCAGATCGTGCGTTCTTATTGTAACAGTGGTTAGAATGGAAACAAAACTTAAACAAGCTCCACTCCGCATTAAATATTTGGTACAATACATTTTAATCTTTTCGAACTATATTATTTAAAATGGTTGTTGCAGCCTGCTAGTTCATCTGGTTTCAAGAGTAGAAGGATTAAAAACCCAGAGCTTTACAGTATTGTACGTACATCCATCCTGTAGGCTCGTGCACCGCTTGCATATAAGCACTCGGCAAAGACCTGGAGTGATTCGCGGGATTACAAAATAGCGGCGCTCGTTATAAATTTGTTACGTCTTATTGCGGATCTCAATAGCTGCAAACGTATAGAAACGTAAGCTTTTTTATGCGAAACCTGTTAAAGTATGCCCTTTTTGTTGTCTGTGCAATATTTAACACAATAAGCCAAACAGTTGTAGGTAATTCGCAATTCTCTTTTTCATTACCTGCTGTTAGACCATTACGTGTATAGTTTATTTCATTGATATTTGCCAAATAAAAAATCTCAAAGCATAACCTTGACTTGTTTTTATAGCTAGGCTCAGGTAGACTCTTTCGTTTATCGGCAAGATAAAAGAGTTTTTTATTTGGCAAATAGCGATGAAATGAATAGTACCTAGACTATTCAAACGACTACCCCCACCATCTTCTTGAAAGTGGATTCACGCCTGATTGAACCTTTGCCACTAGCAACTTCGTTGCCCAACAATCTTATCGACTCCAGTTAAAGATTAGAATCAACCAACGCATCACATTTATTACAACACTGGAAAAGCAAGAGTATGAATATTTCGGCTTTGGCAAAGCATCTCGCGCTACGACTCGGTCCAAACGAAACCGCCTACAGACCGCCCGCGAAGCCTCCGTTCCGATTCAGTCGAAGAATACACGCCGTCGACTTAATCGAGCGTACCGCGCTGCTTTTGTTTCTCCCGAGTCCTACAGAACTATCGGCAAACAACCCAATTAATTAAGCAGTCCCCCCATTATGAACTGTCAAAGTTTGATTAAGGTGTTCTGTAGCAATACGGTTCGGTACAAAATTTCCGACAACCGAAAGTTCGGTCTCCTTCTTAAGACGGTTAATTAATGGGAGTAGGGGTGCGAGAATGACAACGCGCGAACATATCGCTATAGGGTGATACTGGCGTCTGTTCTGGTGCGAAGAAGACTAACTTGTATTCACATAAGTCGCAGCATATCTATTGGGAATTCAATGAAGTTTGTTAAAAAATAAAGAGAAATAAATAGAAGGACACCGTTAATGAGATAATCGTATTTCTTCTCCAGTGTTTCATTCCTGCTGACAATTTCGATCTGTAGCTGGTAGCACGAAGTTAAATACTTGAGCGTATTTTTGGGAGAAGTTTAATGGGAAGCCTCCAGGTCGTCTATCCAAAGCAACAAGAACAGTTGTAAATCTCTCGATCCATCATCAATCACTGAATTATGTAGCTCGTTAGTCATTATTTCACTTCCATCACGCACTACAGTCTCCTAAAGATACCCTTTCAGCAATTTGAGATTAGGCAAACGGCCTAAGCCAAAATTATAACACAGCCAGGCCAGTTACAATCACAATTCCATGTGATTCGTTCCTGCTGGTAATTCCAACCCGTGGCCGATAATATTAAGGTTAATATTTGAGCTTATTCTTAGGAAAATTTTAAAGGGAATCCTCCAGGGTGCCTATGCAAAGCACCAAGAACAGTTGTAAATCTCTCGATCCATCATCAACCACTGAATTCCGTAGCTCGCTAGTCATTATTTCACTTACATCGCGCATTTCAGCCTTCTAAAGACATCCTTGCAGCGATCTGAGATTAGACAAACGGCCTGAGCTAAAATTAGAAAGCGACCAGGCCATTTACAAGCACAATTCCAGGTGACTCATTCCTGCTGGCAATTCCAACCTGTGGCCGATAACACTAAAGTAAATACTTGAGTGTATTTTTGGGAGAATTTTAAAAGGAAATCCCCAGAACGTCTATCCAAAACACCAAGAACAGTTGGGAATCTCTAGATCCATCATCATCCACTGAATTTCGTACCTCATTAGTCATTATTTCACTTCTATCACACATTACAGTCTCCTAAAGACGCGCTTCCAGCTATCTGAGATTAGACAAATAGCCTGAGCTAAAATTAGAACGCAACCAGGCCATTTACAATCACAATTCCACGTGACTTGTTCCTGCTAGCAATCCCAATCTGTGGCCGATAACATTAAGGTAAATACTTGAGCGTATTTTTGGGAGAATGTTAAAGCAGGGCGTTTATTCAAAACACCAAGATCATTTGGAAATCTCTCGTTCCATCATCAACAACTGTATTTCGTACCTCGTTAGTCATTATTTCCACTTCCATCACGCATTACAGTCTCCTAAAGACGCCCTTCCAGCGATCTGAGATTAGACAACTAGCCTGAGCTAAAATTAGAACGCAACCAGGCCATTTACAATCACAATTCCACGTGATTTGTTTCTGTTGGCAATCCCAATCCGTGGCCGATAACATTAAGGTAAATACTTGAGCGTATTTTGGGAGAATTTTATGTAAAAGGAAATCTCCAGGGCGTCTATCAAAACACCAAGAACAGTTGGAAATCTCTCGATCCATCATCAACCACTGAGTTCCGTAGCTCGCTAGTCATTATTTCACTTATATCGCGCTTTTCAGCCTTCTAAAGACATCTTTGCAGCGATCTGAGATTAGACAAACGGCCTGAGCTAAAATTAGAACGCAACCAGGCCATTTACAAGCACAATTCCAGGTAACTCATTCCTGATGGCAATTCCAACCCGTGGCCGATAACAGTAAAGTAAATACTTGAGCGTATTATTGGGAGAATTTTAAAACGAAACCTCCAGGGCGTCTGCCCAAAGCACCAAGAACAGTTGGAAATCTCTAGATCCATCATCAACCACTGAATTTCGTACCTCCTTAGTTATTATTTCACTTCCATCACGCATTACAGTCTCCTAAAGACCTCCTTCCAGCGATCTAAGATTAGACAAACGGCCTGAGCTAAAATTAGAACGCGACCAGGCCATTTACAAGCACAATTCCAGGTGACTCATTCCTGATGGCAATTCCAACCCGTGGCCGATAACAGTAAAGTAAATACTTGAGCGTATTATTGGGAGAATTTTAAAACGAAACCTCCAGGGCGTCTACCCAAAGCACCAAGAACAGTTGGAAATCTCTAGATCCATCATCAACCACTGAATTTCGTACCTCCTTAGTTATTATTTCACTTCCATCACGCATTACAGTCTCCTAAAGACCTCCTTCCAGCGATCTGAGATTAGAAAAATGGCCTGAACTAAGATTAGAACACGACCAAGCCATTTACAAGCATAATTCCAGGTGATTCGTTCCTGCTGGAAACTCCAACCCGTGGCCGATAACATTAAGGTAAATACTTGAGCGTATTATTGGGAGAATTTTAAAACGAAACCTCCAGGGCGTCTACCCAAAGCACCAAGAATAGTTAGAAATCTCTAGATCCATCATCAACCACTGAATTTCGTACCTCCTGAGTTACTATCTCACTTCCATCACGCATTACAGTCTCCTAAAGACGCCCTTCCAGCGGTCTGAGATTAGACAAACAACCTGAGCTAAAATTAGAACGCAACCAATTCATTTACAAGCACAATTACACGTGATTCGTACCTGAAAGTCTCTCGATCCATCATCAACCACTGAATCCCGTAGCTAGTTAGTCATTATTTCACTTCCTTCATATAATACAGTCTCCCGAAGATATCCTTTTAGCGATCTGAGATTAGACAAACGAGTTGACCTAAAATTATAACGTCGCCGTTTCAATAAAAGGGCGTTCCTGCCGGCGATAGACCCCGGCATTACAGCGAGAGAGTATGATTTACCGACAACCCCCATCTAATACATATTACAATCACAGCTGCACGTGGTTCATTCCTGCCGGCAATTCCTACCCGTAGCCGATAACATTAAGCTAAATACTCGAGCGGAACGATGTTCCGTGCCGGGAATATTTTCCAGGAAAATGTACGCGGCCACTCGCGGGGAAACTCATCTCGAAACATATGCGGGGGAATCCCCGGTTTTAGGGACAATTCCGCGCGAAAGGGGATCGACGACGACGACGACAAAAACGGAAGGTCGTCCGAGGGAAACTTTCCTTTTAATAATGGAATCGGAGGGAATCTCGAGAGAGGATTTGCTCAATGGCCGTTTTAGCACCTGGCAGGGTCGCTGTGCTTGGATTGCTCCTTTTGTTCTTAATTGACGATATAGAGCTGAAATGCGCTGCGACGTATCCTGCACAATCACATTCTCTCCAGATATTTACGCAGGAAAAATACGTGATCTTATATACGGGAAACAAATAAAAGTCACTTCGGTATCTAACAGAATATCCGTGGAGGATACGAAGATTAACTACTTTGGCGATAGCAAGGATAAAAGTGCATATGCCTTGACCGGGAATCAAACCCGGCTCTCCCAATTGCCGGTTGGTTGCTCTGACCGTTGAGCTATCGAGTCACACTCATTATCCTTGCTAATGCGCCAGTTTAATGCGTCGCTACAGTACTCCCCCCTAGATACATGGATTGTCTCGATACAATTTAACGGAATGTGACCGCGTTCCATTCTTACGAACCGTTGTTCGGTAACCCCCCCCCCCCCGGACTATAGGGCGATGGATAGGACGGGAATCGAATCCGCGAATTTGAGATGTTAAGGGAGGTTAGAGTGCTGGAACGAATCACATCACGTCGGGGTCACCACTTTGGCGATAGCAAGGACAAAGAGTGCATATGCCTTGACCGGGAATCGAACCCGGCTCTCCCAATCGCCGGTTGGCTGCTCTGACCGTTGAGCTATCGAGGCACACTCATTATCCTTGCTAATGCGCCAGTTTAACGCATCGCTACACTACCATTATAGGCATGATGGAATAGTCACCCAGACTAGCTTTTAGAACTTGTTAAGACTTACAATATTTCAATTTGAAAATCGATAAAACATCATGAAATAAAACACCCTGTGTGTCGATATCGGTGCTATTTATGAGGATAACTTTCACATACATAAGTTGTGAGAGGCAAACAGTAATAATAAGGCCGATTAAAATTGCAAAAAAAAATTGTCTAAAGTTCGTTAGGCAAAATAATCTCAGTTTGGATTTGGTGGTGTCCTGATTTATGTATTTATGATGTTGCCATGACCAAGATGTGATATTTTTCTCCATAACTATGAGGGATCTGCCAATGTGTTTTATGTCTTCACAGGCTGTCAAACGCCCTGCAACTCAATCCAATTCATTTTACACGCAAGACGTACGGTACGGTGTCTATTGACTTTCGAAGCTTATATTTATGTATACAGTGCAGTGCTTTCTTAGACAGCTGATAGACAAAGCATCCATTATAAGGATGGTGCTTTGCATTTTGTGTACTATAGATGCTGCCATATTGAAACCAGAAGCCAATTGGTTAACTGTTGAGTGATGATTTCCTTGCATAATCAACAAAACGATAAGCTGATAGTTTTCTGTTGGTGAAGGTCGACCAGATTAGGAAGATCACGAACATGACCAAACTTATAGCATTTAAACTCAATATTGCTTACCATGCTTTGGCTAATGGATTGCCGATCAGGATGAGTTGCATTAAACAATTCAACTACTTCTCTTTGGATGTGCATTCTGTCTCCAAATACGATCATGCAAAGAATTTCAATTGTTTCTCGTTCAGTTAATTTAACCTTTTTATTTATAAAATAACAAAGTTACTGCTCAATAAACACTTAACCCACACTGCTTTTGTCAAACAAAGAATAAGAAATGTATTCTTTAAAGAAATCCAAAAACCAAAAAACTATTTAACGAGGTACGGTTTTATTTTTATTTGATATCAATAAAAAAAACATTATTGGTCGTTCAATCTTGCTGGAAGAATGGAAGTACCGCAATGTATTATAAATGTTAAATATTGCTTCTGGTGAGCCTGATATGTGTAAAACAGAGGTTTACGAGTGATATAAGTGTTTCCAAGAAGGCCATGAAGACGACGAGCGCCCTGGACGCCCCAATACATGAACAACCGACGAAAACGTGGAAAAAATAAAAGAAATGATTATGAACGATCACCGAATGATAATTAGAGAATCGCTGATGATGTTGGCATATCAAGTGGCTCATGCCATGGCATTTTTTTCGAGTGTTTCGTGTATGAAACATGTGGCAGCAGAATTTGTTCCGAAATTGTTGAATTTCAAACAAAAACAGCGGCGAATGTAAGTTGCTTAGGAGTCGCTAAATGAAGTCAACAACGATGCAGAATTAGTGAAACGGCGAAGACCGAAAAAAGCTCGACAAGTGCCGCCCAATATGAAGGTTATGCTGACTGTGTTCTTCGATTTTATCGGCATAGTGCACCATGAGTTCTTGCCACAAGCTTAAACGATCAATAAGGAGTACTACCCACAAGTTCAACACCGTTTGCATCACGCAATTCGAAAAAAAACGCCTGGATTTGTGGCGAGTCAATTTATGGATTTTGCACTACGATGCATGCTTATTCGTGAATTTTTGGCCAACAACCAACAACAATACTGTAATGATGCCACAGCCTCCATATTCGCCAGATATGGGCCCGTGTGACTTTTGTCTGTTTCCAAAAATAAAGAAAACTCTAAAGGGCCGTCGTCTTGCAAACATAGATGCGATTAAAAGCACATCGCTGAGAGAGCTAAACACTATCCCAAAGATCGAGTTCCAAAAGTGTTTCGGAAGCGCCAACATAAGTGTATGTTAGATTTTAGAGAATATTAAACTAAAAATAAGTGTTTCTAGATGCCCAACACAAATCTTTATTTCTTAAATTACAACTTCGGCGGCCCGATCTATATTACGTGAGCGTTCATTCAAATCTAATCTCCTATTCGAGCCGTCGCATATATGAACCTAATATATAAACTATAAACAATAATAAACATTTAGAGGAGCACATCGAAGGCGGTTATCGATGACATCACCGACCCAAGCCGTCGCGTCGGTTTATTTGTTTCAACTGCAACGAATGCTCACATGTATAATATCTAATGGGGACTATTTTGAAAGGGATACCATTGATGTAGACGAATAAATAAAACTTTCCAAAAAACGAAAATTCTCGTTATTTTTTGAACACGTACACTCACGTTAATGTATTTATTACCGAAAAAAATGTGGTCTTTCACATTCCGTAATAAGAAAGGATTTGCCATTACATCGAACACATCGAAGACGACATATCTCCTATACGATCACCCTGTATGTATTAATTGTATTAAAAAAAAAACTCAACTAAGTATAAAACTTGATGGATCCCAGAATTTTTCCCAAAAGCTATGCCTTGAATTTTTAATGAATTTATTCCATTACTTTACGAAGACTCTATAATATAACAGTGCCTTATTGCGTTTGTCAATTCCTCCACATCACAGAACGCCTCTAATTGTTTCAGTTAAACACACAATCGGACCTTACGATTTTTAATAAACTGGAAGCACTCGAGGGAGCGACTCGGCGCTTCAGAAGACCCATCAAAGACGGTACACCACATACATTTTTCATAGCAATCCCCTTCGCCGGCCGTCGCAAATGGTTTTCCTCACGTACCCCGTCCAAGCAAACAATGACAGATAAATCCCGGGACGTTAGGTTTACCACCCAGAAAATTGAGACGGGTTTTTACGTTCGTACGCGCAGTTTCACGTTCCATTCCCACAACTATTGTTACTGATATGAAGAGATTGAAGTCTGGTTAGAACTCCGGTCGGTCGCGACCGAGACGAGCCGGCACATAAAGGGCTCCGGAATGAACCGCCGCATTATGCAGTTCGCAGTCTTTCCGATTAAATGGCATTTCCGTCTGGATTTTCATTAGAGCCGTTCCGATGCTCCCAGCAACTCTCGTCCGGGCGTCTGAATATCGTAATGAAGCGACGGGTGTTTGTGTAGGGTTTCAAGGGAGAGACGGGATTCATAATTGCTGGAGAGCTCGCGATGCTTTTTCCCGCGACCGTTGTTTTTTCAAGCAACTCTTTAACGGGCAAACTCGGATCGGCAAACTGGAATTACGAGGTAACTGGCATTAGTTTGTTTTAAATGGCTCCTCCAGACTCTGGCGGAGCAACTTCGGCGAGTATCCTCGGGGCGAAGTTCCTATTTGCCAGGAAGCACGAGGCAGGTCGAGCAACCTCTCCACACTCTCGTGTCTCGCTTAACCTCGTGTTACTCCGTAAGTCTGGAGGGACCATTATTATAAGGGTGCTCCGCGAGGAACAACCCGAACTATCCAAGTATACCACGTATCCAAGCGACAAGATGACCAGAAGACCATGGGACCAACATGAGACACTTGCTATCATTTGGAACGTCTTTGACTACCAACTTATGGTGTCACTCTATAAGTTTTCAAAAAATATAACCCGCCACAGGTAGGATTCGACATTTGTCCCGGATCGGACCGAACGACATACAGCTGTTTCGAACTTATTAGTTCTCATCAGTGCCGTACACGGTACGCCGATTCAGGACAAATGCTGAATGAACTTTATGGCGTATACATCTTCATCGATACGATCTCTGTCAGTAACATAAGTCGCAAATCGAGAGAGGAACCACCAAACCGCCAAGCGGTTATCAAAGTAGTTCCCGAATAGCAAAGCTATTACATAATCGCTCTAGGAAACAACTACTCCTCGGGCTAAAGCCCCGCCGGGCATTGAATTATACCCAGAAGCGATCCTCGACCCCTTTCTCGTGTTTCTGCACAGAAACAGATAACCATCAGATAAGGTTTCAAAAAATATAACCCGCCACAGGTAGGATTCGACATTTGTCCCGGATCGGAACCGAACGACATACAGCTGTTTCGAACTTATTAGTTCTCATCAGTGCCGTACACGGTACGCCGATTCAGGACAAATGTCGAATGAACTTTATGGCGTGGTTTATTTATGGAGCGAAAAGAAAAGCTACAAAGATGTTTCTGTGATGACAAACATGAAAGAAAAAGTGTTTAAAGGTAAACACATGTTGTATTATTTAAGTAAGATGAGAGCTATTTTTAAGGTAGAATAGACAGACATTTGCGCCGCCATCTATTAATTATTTTAGATAAGATCACTCAGACGACAATGTCACTTTGCGCAAACTCTTCGAGGAAGAAGCTATTGAGGAGGAAATAAAAACGTCAAAAAGAGCTGCAGGGTCATCTCACAATCAGTGCCAAAAGAAATCTGGATACCGGAATAACATTGGAAGATATTTACGAATATCTAGAAGAAAATTATTCGGAACAATCCAGTAAAATATTAAAAATTGTTAGATGAAGCTCTTAGAGGGTGTAGGTACACGGATGAATTGGAGCAATTTGCCCTTAAGTGTTTACTTTTTAGGACCTAAGGCAATAAATTAGCTTGTTCCGATTCAACTGGGGCAAAACTAAAAGATATATTTAAAAGTGTACTTCTTACATATCCGTTTAGAAGTTTTCCATTAAATTATTTTTGGTCCCTCTATACTAGAGTGCGTCTTTATTATACCATAAAATTGGCAAATCACGATATAAAAACAAAAAATTACAAAACCAAATGCTAAACTGACTACACTTCAGAGCAAAACAATCGACTCAGCAACATGTTCCAACTTTGAGAGAATATGTACTCTCTCCAGTACCATTTGAAGTAAAGTTCAATGAACTGTTTGAAAGTTTAAAAACTTGTTTCAAATGATACCACTTCGATTGGAATCGGACATTGGAACAACATGTGTAACACAAACGTACGATGAAATAAGTAATCTTAACACAAAGTATCCCCCGTATACTCAAGAAGGCCTCCGGTCGACAGCTGCGTGGCGGCATGCCTTTGTAAGCGCACGATCAAAGTTCCGACGGAGAGTGAACCTTCTTGTCTTAGTTTCTTTTCGATGACCTGGTATAACTACTGGAAATCTCCCTCAGACTGAGAACCCATCACCAACATCGATGTCTTGTCTCACCATCAGCTCTCACTGGTACTGAACCGTCTAACGTCCCGCTGATAAATAACCTAACAAAATGGCGCGCTAATTGACGGTCTCATTATGCCAGCCGACACGAATCTGCACTCTAAATTGAACCCGAACTGCGATAACATTCATCCAGACGTCTGCGTCTAATTGTTCCCCGGATTTGTATAGATGAGAGTACACAAAACTAAACTCCCGAATAAATCCCTAGACGATTATAGTCGCGCAGACAGAGAGTTTCACGATGGTACGGGATTTCCAACTCGTAAATTCGCTCTATTTTTGCCTTACCTTGTTATGAATACGAAGAGGGTAGGATTCGCCGGCGGCGGCGGCCTGTCGGTCTTCTAAATCAATCAAGTAGGTTCGGGGAGGTTGTAGCGAATGTTTTTATAGCCGAAGGTGCGCGAGGGTTACAATAAAAAGCCTCCCGACTCGGACGGGATGAAATGAAAGCGTCTATGATAAATTAATTAGAGTTAATGCCTATACAACCTTCTAGGGGATAATTAAAAAAACAAATGTATTGCGTAATGCAGCAATACGAACTTTAAGAAGTATAATATTTTCAGCCATTTTTAGGCATCATTATTAAAAAAAAATCGCCACTCCCTACGTAGACCCTACACACCCTCGATATTCCTTACAGACATCTCTTAAAGTCTCTACTAAGACACTTTAAAAGAAAAATGCTTTAACTGTGTGTTTAGGGACGCTACGATTTTTTTAAGTGAAAGAAGTACGATATTTTCAGTCATTTTTAGGCATCGTTATTTAAAAAAAATTACCAGTCCCTACGTAGACCCTACACAGCCTCGATACTCCTCATCTCTAAGAGTCTCTACTAAGACACTTTAAAAGCAAAATGCTTCTTCTATGTATTTAGGGACACTACGATTTTTTTAGTGAAAGAAGTACAATATTTTCAGTAATTTTTTGGCATCGTTATTTAAAAAAAAAATCGCCAGTCCCTACATAGACCCTACACACCCTCGATATTCCCTACCTACATCTCTTAGAGTTTCTACTAAGACACTTTAAAAGCAAAATGCTTTAACTATTTGTTTAGGAACGCTACGATTTTATTAGTGAAAGAAGGACGATATTTTCAGTCATTTTTAGGCATCGTTATTTAAAAAAAATCACCAGTCCCTACGTAGACCCTACACAGCCTCGATATTCCCTACAGGTATATCTAAGAGTCTCTACTAAGATAATTTAAAAGCAAAATGCTTTAACTATGTGTTTAGGGACGCTACGATTTTTTTAGTGAAAGAAGTACGAATTTATCAGGTATAATGCTGATGAGCAATTTTATACGATTTTATATGCATTTGTCGAAAATTCTGGAAACTTACCTTCTTTGGCGACCCACACGCATCAGCCTGT
The DNA here is from genome assembly GCA_037954035.1 of Rosalia funebris. NCBI lineage: Eukaryota > Metazoa > Arthropoda > Insecta > Coleoptera > Cerambycidae > Rosalia > Rosalia funebris. The sequence goes on along the minus strand of JAZFAV010000003.1, from coordinate 23,673,864 downwards.
GTAGGGTATCGAGTAGGCGAAGTAACGACTTTTCCTCCTCCCGGGTCGTCATCCTTAGGCGCTCCTCCGTCCTTCCCCATTTGTCTAATCCCCCTGGGCGCTGAAAGCAAAAAGAAATCGTATAAAAAGGGTATAATCCGGCTCTTATTACAAACGTAAACAGAGTTTACGTAAGCGAGGATGCCGTTTCGAAAAAACCTGCGTTCCGTGGACCGATACGAACTGCGAAACATTCTGAAATAATCATCTTTAAATCTCCGCCGAGAGTAGATAATTTACCATGGGAAGATAAAAAGGAAATTCGGCGATTGAGGAGGCGACAAACATGCCGCTAACAGAGCGACACGTATAAAGCGCGTGGAAATTTCGTTCTGTCGTGTTGTATCTACTTAAGCGACATAATTATGCGAGGAAGTAAAACACAAGTAGGCGTTTTTTTTATAAACGTTTGACAAAGATATCTAGCGCGTCCTCTGCCTGCTCAAAATTTCGCACTTTCCAACCGCAGAAATGTCCTGTATTTCACCTTCAAAACATGCAGCAATTACATATTACCATTAGAAAAACCAAAACTCTATTAAACTTACTAGTATGTAGAAGTGTTGATATCTAGTTAGCGTGGCACTTTCGTAACTAAACAAAACAAAGCGTAGTTGCTATGACAATAAATATACATTATGTTTTATATAGGATGTTTCAGTTGCAACTATAAGATTTGAATTGCGGGCCATTTGTGTTCTGTCACAGCTAGGGCGTCAATATTTAACGACCGCCATCTACAAACCATACGACGTCAACACGCTGCGATTAACAGTTCAACAACGAAGTGTTTGTGTACATCTATTTTATGAAAGTGAGCGATCCTTTACAGTTGCATTAAGAAAAAGTCGCACAAGATTAGGACGAAATATAGCGCCTACAGAGTTAACGGTTCGTAATTTAACCAAGAAATTTGAAAAGACGGGTTCTGTTATTGATAAGGCAACACCAATATGTCCTCATCGTGTTCGGTTAAATGAAAATATTGCTGCAGTGAGAGAAAGTGTACGGGAGTTTTGAACGCCGAGTATTCAATTGCCGTTTTTGTGAACAGAATCTTCTAAATTTTTGGATCGTACTGTATCTGTGAGCGAAACTTGAATTCATTATTTATGATTCAGAAACAGAATCCTAACCGATAGAAGGGAAATATGATGGGACTCTTCAAATTAGGTCCAAATTCGATTCTTTGAAAGAAAATTACTTCAATACTTAGAAAACGATACACTTGTGGTAAGAGACTATATGCTACATCGCTGAGTAAACTTTTGGGGAAAAAATAAGATAAAGTGCAAATCTTCAAGGGTCTGCTCTTTTCTTGTCTGCTTGCAAAACTGTTAGGGCAGAATAAAACGCAGTAGTTTCTATGAACAGCTGTCTATTGAATAATAATCGTATTGGTAATGCATGAAAGACAGTTTAGAAAAGTTCCATACTACAGACAATAATGAGCGGCGTCTATAGGGAGCAGCGCGAAATCGCGGCGTTCAGGTCGATACTAAACTCGATCATCTGATCTAGACTCTCGGGTCACTGTTCATTAGCAGTGGCGGAGTGGAGAGCCACACTACAACGCCCAATACTTACACTAACAACCTGCACAACAATAACGTATTTCACCGGACACCAAACGTCGAATAGTCGACTCGGCGGGACGGTTGTGGCGAGGATAAAAATCACGTAATGCGCGAAGCACTGATTTTGAGCATAAAATTTAAAATAAAATTTAAAATTTGATGGCACACGTTGTTGAACGCTACAACCTTCCATGGTGGTTTGTCATACACTACTGAACAGTTGACAATAAATTTAACAGATGTTGCTTTAACAACATGATCGCTATAGCCTAACAGATTTCGAGCGTCCTTGTTGCAAGACCCTTTACTACTCTCCCGTGTTATTCACCTTCATTGGCCCGTTAATGCGACCCTAGTTTTTAGAAGGCATCTCCAAAGGGATGCTTAAGATGAAGGGGGTAAATATATATGCTGGTATAATTCGGTTTCGGGAGCTAATGACCGAGAAGGCGTAAATTCTAATAACGTTTTGTTGTTCTAGGGGACCAATAAAAAAAGGCGTAACGAGGTTTCGGGATAACTTCTCTTTATGGTGTTTACTGCTCGTCGGAAGTTGCCCGTCGAGTTTCGGTAGCGGTATGCAAGAAAACGTTATGTTCCTGAGTTGGGTTATGATTTAGTGGCGACCGGCGTTCGTGCCCTTATAAACCGTACTCTTATTTCGCACGGGATTGCTTTATATCGTTGCACGGGGTTGACGTCGTTTCGTTCCATCCACGCCAGCGGGGAATAAAAGAGTAATCTTGCTACAATAAGAATATTGAATGCGTTTAAGAAACAAAGTAGACAGTCGTCGTCGGCGTTTGCGAGCGTTCCGTATTCCTCGAGCCCTATTAACGGATCGAAGAGAAGCTGCAAGACTCTTCGAACCTTGGAATTTATCGACAGTGCACCGTCAATGAAACGCCTCTCAAGATTAACGTCGAGGAATAAAAGGAACCGCGATCTAATAAGATCATACTTTCGTTCCCGATCTTATTAAAAACTTCTTCGTAGCCGTAATAAATCCTCGATCGAGATCATGCATTCAAATCGAAAGACGAGCGTATTTCTCGGGTTTCATTGACTACAGTCTACAGTCCTATGAGACTGGAACACATTTGAAGGTAAGGTCGGGAACTTGAATAGCAATTCTTCCGCCACCGGTCGTCTTTTCAGTATATACTGAAGCTGTGAATCGTATCAGCTTCGCCAGAAGACTCCTTGCAAACATTTTCAAGGTTTTCTTCCGAAAATATATCTTGGAATATAAAAGGTGTTACAATAAGAGGGCAAGATATGCATTTTAAATAAAACATGGTAACAAAGTATTGAAATATGTATTTATTGATTTTAATGAAGATATTTGGGAATTACATATGTATGGAATAACACATCTGGTAAATGGCCGCCACGGCTTTGGTGGCACACGAGCAATCTTCTGACGAAATTTTCAATAACGGTTTAGCACATATGTGACGGTATTTTGTTCTTACAGCGTTCAATTTCGGCACTGAATGCTTGGGTGGTCGTGGGCTTGTTGCCGTAAACCCAAGACTTCAGAAAATAAAGTCCATAGGTGTTAAATCGCAAGTTTGTGGCGGCCAATTCTGGTCACCAAAACCAAAATACTCGTGCAAGTGGTACCGTCCCGAATCCCACATATCTTCAAGAGCAATATCTTTGAATTGAGGTACAAAGAACTGGATTATCATGCGATAACGTTCGTCATTTACTGTTAATACATTACTGCATCGTTTTCAAAGAATAATGGTCCAATGATTCCTTCAGACCATAATGTGCAACAAGTAGAGATACGTTGGGGATGTATTTATTTCTCATGAATCGTTAGTGGATTTTCTGAGCCCCAAATGCAGAAAGTTTGCCTATTAATATAGGCATCAAGATAAATGGGCCTCGTCGCTGAAGATGATTTTGTCCACAAAATCGGCGTTCACTTCTTGTTGTTCAATGATCCAATTGGTGAACTTCCTTCGCTGTACATGGTCTGTTAGCAGAAGTTGTTGAGTCAATTGGTCTTGAGTCAGCACGGAGATGCAAATTTTTAGTGAGAATACGGTGAATACTGGTTGTTGAAATGTCTAATTCTTCTGCACGATGACGAATCGAGGTCCCTGGACTCTCGGCCACACTCTCGTGAACTGCCATGACGTTTTGTTCTGAACGACCACTACGAGCTCGTGTCGTGTGTTTCACATCAATAACTGAACCGGTACTTTCGAATGTTTCGACTGTTCTTTTCGCAGTTGATAAATTTGGAACATTACGAGTATTTCTACCGAAAATTGAACGCACTTATATGAATCGTAGCAACCAAATTCTCGCCATTTTAATAGTAATGCTTAGCAACAAGGACGCGTTGTTGTCTCGTGTAGCGCTCCACGTTTACTAACTCCTATTGACCTATCGAATCAAGACGACCAAAATGGCGCGCAAATCGAATCTTGCGCCCTTTTTGTAACACCTTATTTGAATATATTGTTATTTATGAATACGTAAGGTGAGTTGAGGGGGTTAACAATGTATAGCATAACTCCATAGTACTAAGGACTATTTATCTGATTGCCTATTAGCAATAACTGTTAATTCACTCTATTCCAATAGGGCTAATAATTTTATGTTTGTAATAAGGCATTGTGCGCGCGAGTTTTCCCTTTTCTATCAGAAAAACACTGGCAAGATTGAGTTTTAACAAAGACACGTTTATTTTCCTTTAGATTTATATTAAAGTAAAAAGATGACAAGTGAAACCGTATAATACATGTGAGAAAGTGACTAAACTATTATCTACTCTGGGCTTAAGTATAAATCTTATCTAAACGACAAGGGTTGTTTACGCATTCCGATGTAAGGGCCACATGCGTGTTCCCATATTGATGTGAAACGTCCTGAGTTGATGCCGATATAATTATATATACACTATAACCTACCACAATAAGTTTGTTAGTACTAAAAATGGACCGTTGCGGCTGAAGTTGATGACTAGGCTTTGTTTTGAGTTTAACAATTTATTGATCTATACGGCTGCTCTAAATCCAACGGTCAATGATATTAGGTGACATTAATATTAATAAGCAATAGCATAAAAAATACGTTGAGGATTGCACAGGTATCCACTAAGTTTTTTTATATAGTTATCTGCTAATCAAGACGCTCTTCGCACACTCACCTTGGTAGTCATTGTCGATCATTCTCATGTCAATCTTTGAAGATGTTCTTAAATCAGATTTGACCTGACATCATAACTTGAAATGGTTTTAGGCCAATTTGATTCATAATAACGTTTAATAACGAATTTTAGTAACGGCCAATAACGTTTTGTTCGAGTTCCAAATTCGATCAGGGGCGCAACAACGCAACTACCCGGCGGCATATTTGCGGGCCGTACCGCCATCGTCTGTTGGAAGTCGACTCACGTTTTCAATGAAATAGAAGTTGTTAAGTGAACTTCTATTAGAGTTTATTCGACACTCTTCGGGCCTGGGACGCCCACGACTGTTTGCCAGGAAAGGGACTGCAGGACGTCTCGAACAACGGATTTAATAGAAAATCCTATTTCGGCCCGTCGCACAGCTTCATATTCCACGGAAACTTATTTCTGGGAACGTTGGCGTTGTTTTAAAAACATCTCGCAAACTTTCGCGAACTTCTTGCGCGTACACTCGACGATCATGTCGCGGAGATCTCGCACCGCATCCAGATTACCCTAAATAAAATGACGGGGCCCCGTTAAGACTACCTGACTGATACTTCCGTGAAAGCCAAGTTAAAACGGGATTCCTCAAGTAAAGGCTTACTGTTCCCGCTGCTTTATTAATATACTTAGCAACAGGATGTGCCAGAGAGTCTCGCAGTTAATGCCGGGGGGCTTTTTCCTAAGCCTTACTTAAGAAGATGCGATAAGCGCGGCTTACGAGTTGTTGCCGAGAAATGGAATAATAAGGGAGTTCTGTCTACAGTTCAGTTTCATACCATAAAGCAACTGATGAGTTTGAGCTTCCGCTACATCAGTAAACGAAGAGGCTATTAGAATGAATCGGGCACGACGAACAAGCCATATATTGGATTGTCCAAAAAGCTCGTTCGGTTTTCTGAGTTAACCACTTACGCCACGGCCTATGATGTCTTGCGCACAGCTGCGGCCTTGAAGCCTTCCTCCTTATTTAACCCTGGTTTAACTGTTGTTTACTGCCGTTATACTCGTGAACTTGTTTTATTATTGTTGTGTGTGAGCTTAATTGAGAGTGAGTGAAACCGAGCGTTTTAGGCACGTGATACTTTTTTATTTTAAAAATGGCAAGAGAGCCGCTAAAATTTGACGCAAATTGTGCTCTGTGTAGAAAGAAGTCATTCCCGAACATTTACCAGCCTTAGTTAAGGCAAACCCTCGCCAAACCATACGTGAGCTTGATGAAAAAATAGGGAAGTCAAAACCTAGTGTACCTTACACAAATTGGGTTTGTCAGTAGACTCGATGTTTAGATTCCTCACGAACTCAACGAATCCATTTTAATGGAGCGCATCAATATCTGTGATATTTTAAGGATTCGACAACGTAGCGATCCCTTTTTGAGAAATATTGTTACTGGAGATGAAAAGTAGATCATTTACGACAACGTCAAAAAAAGTTTTCTTGTCCGTCTGGTGGGATTTCATCATTTATTTTGAGCTACTCCCGAAGAACGATACAATAAATTCGGACGTTTACTGTTAACAACTACAAGAATTAATCCAAGTCATGCAGGAAACGCGCCCAGGACTTGTAAATCGTAAGAAGGTCGCCTTCCATCCCGGCAACGCTCGACCTCACACTTCTCTGCAGACTCGAAGAACATTTTTGGAGTTAGAGTGGGATACTTTACCCCATCCACCATATTCTCCGGACTCCGTGCCCTCGAATTTTCACCTATTCCGCTCCATGGATAATAGTTTACGAAACTTTTCCAAATGAAAGATTTTCCAATGACGACAAAATCAGAAATCATTTAAAAACAATTTTTAAGAATTGGCATTATGAAGCTTACTGAGAAATGGAAGAAAGTTATTGAAAATGGAGGAACGTACACTATTGATTGAGGAACTTTTTGGACAACCCGATAAATTCGACAAACGTTGACCATCCGATTGGAATGGTAAATTTCGGTGTACACAACGACCGCATTTTCAGCTTATGAACTGCCCCGTCGGAAAGATGGACGCGATAGCAATTTGCGTTGAACATTTCCTGTACAACACCGAACGTGACGTTGGCAACTGGCCCCGCTTTAACGGCCCCGTTGGGATCGAACTATACGCATATATCAGCCGAAATTACTTATGCCATCTAAAATTGCCATTTCGCAAAGCGTTAATTGGGTAAAGTCAAAACGGATACGCGGATCAGTCGGGATATGATTTGTATTAGTCCGCAGGAAGAAAGGGTCCGAAATCGGAATAAATCCCCTGTGCGACGGATGAGTCGATAATAGTGTGACCCCGACATAAATCTCGATTAGGAATTAACTTACTTGGAATTGACTGGTCGTCCCAACCCTGTGGACAGTCGCTTAATTACGTTCCATGACGGCTTTACAACTTTTTTACGTAACGCGGATGAAAAGGGTCGTTTCTCTATTAATTTTCGTCCCGTTTAGAGATCTGTTAATTTCGTACCGTACGTACCATGCTTATAATTAGTAGGGAAAACGTAAATCTTTATATTTTTCAATGAATTAAAATCGTACAGAACTATTACATTAGCCTTCTCCCAATAATCTTCTATTAAATATCTTGAATATTCGTAGGCTGATTCCAACACACCAGTTTGGATTCCAACAGAAACAATCGACAGTACAACAAGTACATAGAACAGTGAACAGAAGACATTGAATATAAAAGTTCTCCTGAATGTCAGATAAGCCGTCGATCAGACCTACCACGCAGGCCTACTATATAAGTTAAAATGCAAACTTTCCGATCAACTATACACACCGTCAAAAGTCTTGGACCCCCCATAGGTATATTACAGATTTCGACTATGTTTATTTTGTTTTCGTTGCTAAACAACAAAGTCATTTAGCTGTCAAACAAGATCGAATAAATTGCTAGATCAAATATTGTTGATTAGTTATAATTTTTTTTTAAATAGTCATGTTTTATTGCATATTTAGCAAAGCGACTTTGATACTTTTCTTTCGTTATAATGCCAGGAAGTGAAGTTTCTACATTTAATAGGACAAGAATTATTGCTTTGCATGATGCTGGGACATTCCAATCATCAGATATCCGCCGTATTTAGACATTCCTAGATCTTCTGTTGTGCGAATAGTGTATAGGCATCAAGAATTAGGGAGAGTGGAAAGAAGACCACCTAGTGATCGATCTCGAGTGTCAAATGAACGGCTGGATCGGTTTTCGATTTAATATGCCCGTAGACACCGAAATGCTTCATCTCCACCCCTGAGGGTTCAACTTCAAGGCACGTTTCGCCTTGTTATATCGACCTCTACAGTTCGAAGAAGACTCCATCATGCAAATTTACGTGCAAGAAGGCCTTTAAGGGTACCCACACTACTTCCACGACATCGAGCTGCTCGCTTTCAGTGGGTACGGAAAAGTAGTGATAGTATTTTGCAACAGTGGCAATGGGTCTTATTCACAGATGAAACCAGAATTGGACTGGTGAGTGATGACAATCGGCAAAGGGTCTGGAGAGAGCCAGGTCGTCAAAAGAGACTAAAGTTTCCCCGTGAGGTTGCTCCCTACAATGATGGGAGAGTAACGTTTTGGGGAGGAATAATTTTCAGTCGTCGTACGCCGTTAATTCGCATAAAATCAGAATACGACAAGTCAAGTTTATATTAAAAATGTTACCAGGCCCATTATTTATTCCCTACGCAACGAATTAGGTGACAATTTCATCTTCATGGACAACAACGCGAGGCCACATCGCGCAAAAACGGTTCAAGAGGTACTTGAACAGGGAGATATTACCTGATTAGATTGGCCAGCTAATTCCCCTGATATGAATCCCATTGAGAACATGTGGAATTTTGTTTCTAAAGCAATTCACAAATGCATGAACCCACCTCCCACATGCGGAAGATTTAGCTGCAGCAGCAATAGAGGAATGAAACAATTCCTCAAGAAATTAAAAACCGTTTGATTGATTCCATACACAGGCATGTCAATATGTTACTGAGAAGCAGAAGAGGCCATACTGACTATTAAGTTATAGTTTACTTTGTTAAAAAATATGTTTTGTTAATTTTTGTCATAATAAATTTGCTTAAAAACTGCAAATTTTTTTTAATTGACTAAGTTTCTAAAAATTATTCCTGTATTACAAAAAAAAAATACATTTCCAAAAACATACTTTGAAAAACAAATACAATATTTAAAAAAATGTATTTACTAATACAAAACATCGGGGGTCCAAAACTTTTGACGGTGTGTGTATTATCTAATACTGAAACCTTATCTCTAAACCGGATCCTTCGGAGTGAAATTTGAAAACGAATATAGTGATATTCAACCCATACGAGCTGGGGTACCACAAGGGAGCGTTTTGAGTCTAACTTTTTACCTACTATATACAGTAAATTTACCTACAACTCTCAGTATAACAACAACCACCTTTGATGATGATAGGGTAATAATACCATATAGCAAAAGCGCAACTACAGCTTCTGAAATATTGCAGAAAAGTCTAGATAGCGCACAATAATGGATAAACAAATGGAAAATCAAAATTAACGAAGACAAATCTGTATAGCTAATATTAAAAACGCGTGAAGGCTCATATCCCCCTGTAATTTTGAACAAAAAATAAGTCCCACAAAAGGAAGAGGTTAAATATTTTTAAATGTAAATGGAAAAACACATATACAAAAGATCATAATTGAGCCCATATGAACATATGTGATTGAATTATGAGGAACAACTTCCTCCTCAAATATCGAAATAATACAGATATTTCAATGAAAAGTCTAAGATCCATACTAAATTAAATGCTCCATGGTTTGCCACGAACCAACCAAGCAATACACAGAGGCGTTCAAGTACTATGTGTTAAAGAAGAAGCACGTAAGTGTGCCAGAAGATATAAAGGGAGACTACAAACTTGTCCTAACATACTTGGGAATAATCTTATGGCACCGATTAAAACCACCAGAAGACTACAACTCAGACTGCCCATTGACTCATCATGAAAATGCTAAGTGTCCAGTTAGTGTCCATTGAGAAGAATAGTCATCATGACTAAATAGAAAAAGGGAATTTCTCATTGGAGGATTATCCATACGCCAACTGTATGTACAGACTTATTAATTAATATATTCCCTATTAGAGTCGTAGATAGATTGTAATATAATTGGGAACAAGTAAAAAAACATTTTCTATAGTTTTTTAATAGATCTACAACTAACTGCTCTGAATTTTCAGATATATGATTTTCGAAAAACCTTTATATTACACATTCTAATGATGTCCAAGCCTACTAGCTTCAGGAACATTTGATGAATCAATCAGATTCGATTTTCCGCTAACGAACCCTTGTCGACCAATCTTTAACAAATTCTCCCACATACAAAAGAAGCAGCACTGTTCTGCTTCCTTTCCTAGCTTTCGTCATAATATGGCCATATTCCTCAATATATCCCAATACAGAAGAATTGATATATATATCGGGAAACTCAAATGCGGTCAATGGAATATCAAGAAAAAACGTTCCCTTTCTTCTACATTGCATGCCGGACTGACCCTTGGCCCGAGACACACCTTTTCAACGCGAATGCGAACGTTTTCACGACGATGAAAAATGTGTATTTATTTCGAGTTTTAAATAAAGCCCAACGCGAATAAATCCGTCCATACCTTACGGGTGCACAATAGATACGGTGGATTTATTAAAGCTTTTATACAAAACATCAGTCATAAACTTCTATATTTATTGCGTTGTTGTTTGGATCGCATGGATTTATTGCCGACATGAAAAATATACAAAAACACGTCGGGAGATAATACTAAAATTGAATTAGATAAGTTTCATTGGATTCCTCGGACTTAGGAAAGAGATCCTTCCGATTAATTCGTTGGGCAAATTCAAATAGGTCACCGAATTCGATAGAAAGTAGAAATAGTTTTTGGTAGATGTAGTAAACAGACGAACCTCAAATTTATACATATTTAAAAACCCTGTTAAAACGTGTACATGCTTTCCACACTGGAAAAATTAGAAAACATATTTCTTCGTATAAAAAACCATAGAGAATGATCCAATGAAGGAAAAGTGGTGGGTGTCAACTTGGAGAATGACTCGAATGTTCCCAAAATTACTATATTTATATATCTATGCTTCAGTGATAACACCTACTGGAATGATCGTGGTGTTACCAAGATTGAAATTGGTAAGGGATGTGATATAAGATTTTGAAACTCAAAGTTGCCTTAAAACTTGAGACAGATCCACTAGATCCACGATCTAGATCCAGTGTTTATCATATTGTGTCCATACGCCCTGATTTTCTACCCCCCCCCCCCCCCCCAAAGAAGTCGATAAAAACTTGTCTCCCATGATGCTTGCTGAGATTTCTTTACAGCCATATAAACGTTACGCGAGAGTTATACCAACTCAGGTCGTATACCGCGTGCAGTATATAATTTATTGTGCATAATGTAGTTGAAGTCAGGATCGCATTAATTATTCAATATTTACAGTTGTACCTTTTAATAATTTCTACAATCAACGAAAACATAGGCATCCCAAAATTATTCTCCTTAAAACGGGTTATTTCCGCCACAACTGGCAACAGCCAGTATGTGAAGTACAATTATTCTGAATCCATTCCCAGAACAACACTTGTGTATAGTGAATACGCGTACTTACTGTCAAATATTCACAATTGGTCTACGTCAAAATGTCGTTTTGCTCTTTAGCATAAAAAGATATACGTACGAGGGGTGGTCTGAAAAGTTTCCGACCTAACAAAGATACAAGACATTTTTTCTTCAAATTTATTTTTATTTTTCTACATAGTCTCCTTGTAAGTCTACACACTTCTTCCAGCGATGCTCCCATCTCTTTAACCCGTCCAAATAGTACTCGGGGTCTTTCTATGCAGAATAATTGTTTACGAAGGTGATGGTCTCCTCATTTGACGAAAATTTTTGTCTTCCGAGCGTAACTGTTAACTTATGGAATAAAAAAATCGCTTAGGGCTATATCTGGCGAGTAAGGAGGGTCAAGCAGTTCAAACCGTAATTCCTGTATTTTCGTCATGGCCGCGTACCGCTGAGGTGTGAGACGACGCATTGTCTTGGTGAAACAATTTCTTTTTTCTGCCAATGTGGCGGTTTTCTGCAATTTCTGCCTTCAGCCTGTCAAGTAATGATGCGTAGTATGCTTCTGTAATGGTTTTTCCTTTTTGAAGATAATCGATTGAGATAACTCCATGACTATCCCAAAAAACAGTCGCTATCACTTTTCCAGCCGAAAAACAGTTTTTGCTTTTTTTTTTGGAGCCAATTCCCCCTTCGTAGTCAATTGTTTTGACTGTATTTTGTTTCTGGGGTATAACGGTGTATCCAAATTTCATCTACAGTAATTAATCGGTGTCAAAACTTTAATTTATTCATTCGATCACGTTTTTGGTCTAACGTGAGCAAACTCGGCACCCAACGCGCGGACAACGTTCTTTGGACATATTCATAGCCTCTGCTATCTGTCTCACTTTAATTCGACGGTTGCCTAGCACCATTTGGTGAACTCGAGCGATGTTATTGTCAGTGGTCGCAGTCTTTGGACGGCCCGAACGTCCACCGTCTTCCAAGCTGGTACGCCCACGTTTAAATTCAACTGCTCAAAATTTCACGGTAGTAAATGATGGTGCAGAGTCCCCGGACACAGCGTCCAACTCCTCTTTGATTTAGGCGTATTGCCTTTCAAAAACAAATATTTAATGACAGCTCGATACTTGTGGTTTTCCACAAAAACACTCATATTGATCCACTCAAACCTTTGTCAAATAACAACTGTGCGTCCAATATGGATGAAATTTTAGTGATTACCTTTCAAAAGATGCGCAAACACATTCCCTAGCTTTTATTGACGAGTGTTGTCATCCTCATGTTGAGGTCGGAAACTTTTCAGACCACCCTCGTATATACGTGATAGGCAAGTGAAGCGTACGCTGTTATTGCCAACTCACAGGTGTTTACCACTATTCTTAACGATATGTTAACGTCTCGTTAACTTTAACAACTTTTAGATAAGTTTCAGGTTCAGGATTGACACCAACCATTTTCCATTCAGTGAACTTCAATTTATAATATAAAGCACGTAGGCGATGCAAGATATGATGCGGTTTAGACTGCGAAAGTTTTATAAAAAAAAAAAAAAAGACGACGAGAATCAATTTCTGTAAATAAATCTTTATACGGGTGCCCAAAAAGTATTAGTATGTATGTAGGTACCTGGCATCTCTAAAGTTAATGATATTGTGAATATTTTGGTAATATTCGGGAAATGTTTCCTGTATGCGATAAAGTTACCCAATCTGGCCTATCTCAAAAATTATTTCTTGTACAAGTAACAATTTTTTTTGCAAATTTCGTCAGATTTCCTTATAAATAACATTTTTCATAGAACTATATAAAAGGCAGACTTTGCTTAAGTCTGTATAGCTTCAAATCCATTAACATACAGGCCGTTAGAAACTACAGGCCAGCTGATTAACCAGCCATCCAAGTGATGGATGCTAAGGCCGCTGCTTGATAGTTAATAGTGAAATATATGCGCCAATTATTGTATCCTAATTATATACAGGCACAAAAATTAACAGCTTTAAAAAGTCCAAAATTTTTACGTGATTTTCAAGGGGCTATAACTTCGAGAAAAATAGTCTCAGAGCAATTTAAAAATTAACAAATTCAAGGTCCAAGATGTTTCAGATCTTAAGTTCAAAATTTTTTACCGTCAGTTCATAAGAAAACCACTGAAAAAAATTTGTCCAAATTTTTGCTTGCCTTTCAAAAAGTCCACGGACTGCAATACATTTTTTTCAGGGATTTAATCATAAAGCTTTTTTAGATAGTTTTCGATTATTTTCTTATGATCTTATATTGATTTCTTACTCAAAAACTGCTGATGGTAAAAATTTTTTAACTCAAGGCCTGAAAACTAGAAACCTGGAGCTTCAATTTCTTTTTCTTTAAATTGCTTTGCAACTATTTTTCTCCAAGTTACAGCCCTTTGAAAATCACTTAAAAATTTACAATTTTTTTACATTCCGTAATTTTTGTGAGGAGATTTTATGTCTGCTAAAGGTCAACTATTCCGAGATCAACTATGACGTTGATTACGAGAGTATTTTATTTGATTCACTGTATTATTAATAAAAAAAAAAAATACCACCCCTAATATCAGCAGTAATTTACTCGGCTTTTACGTCGGGCGATATAGGGCGGTAAAGTTAAATAAAAGGTACTTAAACACTATTAAAATTAATGAACTATCTAACTGTAATAATTGCTATGAAAGTTAACCGCTATCCTGGTCGCTCGTTCGCTGTTCCTGAGGCTATGAATCCCATTTCCGCTTGGATGGAGAGTTTGCAAAGAAATCGACCGACCCAAACTCGGAAAATAGCAGATTTGAGGCATTATTAATACCATCCTATATCAAACAACATCACGCGGATACGAAGCGGATCCAAAATGACCGAAAGGAGATATCAAATACGCAAAAAGAGACAGGAGGCGCAGGATACAGCCAATGACAGTCTTGGTTCGTCGACAATAATGATTGAAATGATGGTTCGTCATTTCGTCCTTAATCGCTTCCTCCTAGGAATCCCGTTAACAAATGGTACGAGATTTACCATCAACATCAAGAGGTTAGAAACACTTTAGAACAGAAGCCAAATCATGTTTCAGTGATGAAGTCCATTAAAGATGGTGCAACGATGGTTGAACTCACGCCCATCAGTCGAAAGATATTATGGGGCCCCACAACGTGCAAATCAGATAATTTGGTACGTCGCCTCATGTTCCTCCATCCCTTAATGGATACCTCGAAACGTTTGCCCAATGTAATAATTCCTACTACGAAGTGAAAACTCGACGCCGATTTAGTTTCCGATATTATCGCCATTCGCGATTGATTTAAGGGGAGGATCAATTCCCGTAAACTACATCCAGGCCCGTCGTCCTTCTCCTCGATCTGAAGTCGGGCGAGGAAAGGCATGCAAGGAAATAAAACGGCATATCAGACAAATTTTAAGTGCGATTGATTCTCGAGCCATGTCGGAATGCGACGGCGATGCTTTCCAATTTGCTTTGTGCGGGCGTGCAAGATTTGTGCCGCAGCGTGCGCCAGCTAAAAGGAACCGAACGAGACCGCTGTGGAATTTAATTGCGGGTCGTATGATTCTTTTGAGTAACGCGGAAACGGACGAGCCGGATTCTTTTTTCCATTCGCAGGCCGCTAATAAAATACATCCGACCCCCACGGGGCTCCTGTCCCCAAAGGGGTCTTTCTATTTGCTGTAATTATATGCGCGTCACATCCCCTGAAGGTTCGCCCGACAGCGTCGGGATGAAATTGGATTTCGATCTTATAAAAGCTATCTACGAGAGTCACCAACGCATGGTCTGATTTAGATAAATAGCGAGCTTGAATTGCGAATGAACAATAGTTATACACGACCGAAGAAACAAAATCCCAGTTTCTAGAACGTTAGCCTGACTATGTTTCCTTCGGCCACGGACCCTGTCACATCCAAGAAGGGGATAGGGAGTCAATTTCAGATCATTGATACACACTGCAACGTTGGTCTCTTCAATAACTTCCCACGTTCTCAATTACTGCATCCAATTGTGAAACTGGTGAGACCGAAGGTTGAATCACTTGGTGACGATCACCCATCAACTTTATCCTTCAAAGACCTTCTTTGGAGAAAATTGGACCCTCACAACTACAAATTACTACGTAATTCAAAGGATGATGGATTATTTAGAAGAACTTCATCAAACTCCACCAAATGCTTTCCAAGAGCTTCTGCAGAAGATCCCCTTACATTTTTCTATTACTGGTCTTCAGAAATGCGTAATATAAGACAGTAGATCTATCAATCTACTCTGTAGACCGATAGACCAGTGTTATTTTCATGCGCATTGGTTACTGATTGGACCATTGGATCACTGATCGCAGCTCAATGATTTCGTGTGTAATTGCCACCATTTGTGACCCTTGAGATCGTTTCGCGGAGGAGTGTGACGTTCTGGCTGGAGTTGCTCGGTCGCATGACGTTCTGTGTGATTACATAAGTATATCTTGTGGTAGATCTTCGTTAATTGAAAACTAACACAAGGAACTATAATTTCATTGATGAGCAAGGTTCTTGAACGAAGTTATATGATAATTAAATCTACAAATATCTGTCCACTAACTTCTACGACTTAACTCCACACATTATCACTGTTGAGTTTTATAATTATGATAATATGTAGAGTACTTCTCTGTTGATCCACGCAAACCCGTTCAACCATCTCGTCTCCTCGATTGAAGTCAACGAAATTCGAGATGAACTCACTGCAAAGATCTACGAGCTAATCGAGTTTAATCAAACTCCAGATGTGTGACGATTCGGACGTAATCTGTCAAATCGCGTCGAGAGCGACCCATCCGCCGGCTTAATTGATTCCCGGACGGGGATACGTCTCACCTAAGATTCGGGAAAGGAATATGTCCATCAGGAAAGTTCTATTAAGTTCGTACAAATCAACGATGTCAGACCCTTGGAGTGAAGTTGTAAATTTTATGGGGCGAAGTATTAAAACTAAAAGGAACATTCGCAGAGTACAAAATGAGATAAGGTGATGTGTCCGGGTGGGGGATGAACTGCACTGGTGCTGCAATACCGGAGTTTTCATATTACACTTGTATGACTGTCGATCGGAAGTTCGTTGTCAATATTTAAACTCACAAACTCAATTAAATAGAAATACGGCCGTTAATCATGCAGTCCATTAGTGAAGCTTCTTGGTTATAACAAATAGTATAATATTCTTAGCTCTTGATGGGAGTCTGGCTATGGAAGCAATGTTATTGGTCTATCATACACACCAAAACGAGTGATTCAAAGGCGAACTGACAAAAAGTTTAAATTAAGAGACCAGAAGAAAAAGAAATTATTGCACTAATCGAGTGTTACTAGGGTCAAATAACTTTATTAATATTGACCGAGAACTACCTTAAATGGTATTAAAAATAAATGATATAGGGTCATTCAATAGGGACGCTCGAAATGTGTTAGGTTATAGCGGCCATATTGTTAAAGCAAAATCTGTCAAATTTATTGTGAATTGTTCAGTAGTGTATGGCAAATAACGTTCAACAACGTGTACAAATTATCAAATTTTATTTTCAAAATCGGTGCTCCGTTCGAGAAATGTTCCACGCATTACGTGATTTTTATCCTCACCACAACCATCCCGCCGAGTCGACTATTCGACGTTTGGTGGCCAAATTCGTGTTAACCGGTTTGGTAAATAATCGGCCAACACCCGTAGTGACCGATACACAAGGTCTGCCGAAAATATCGCTGCTGTGCGTGAGAATGTACGGGAAAACTCGAGGCAGTCAATTTCTCGTCGTTCACAAGAACTTGGCCTCTCTGCGACTTCAACTTGGCGAATTTTGCGTCGGGACTAGGGTCTGCACCCGTTTAAAATCCAACTGACCCAAGAGCTTAAAGTAAACGACCATAGACAACCCCGTGTGTTCGCTGATTGGGCTCTGGAAGAGTTGTAAGTTGACCCAAATTTCGCCAAAAAAATCATCTATAGCGACGAGGCCCATTTTTGGATGAATGGATATGTGAACAAGTAATATTGTCGGATTTGGGACGATACCAATCCACACGAGATACACCTGCACCAAATGCATCTCGAGAAAGTAACTGTTTGGTGCGGATTTTGGTCTGAAGGAACCATCGGTCCGTGCTTCTTCCAAAACGAAACTGGCATTGCCATAACAATCAACGGCGAGCGCTGCAGATCGTTGAGTTACTTCTTGTGGCCCAAACTGGATAATATGGATACCGAGGATATAGGTTCCAACAGAACGGCGCCACGTGCCACAACGCATGCCACGATGGACATTCTGTCGCGGTGACATGAACTAGCCACCGACATCGTGCGATTTAACGACTTCTTCCTTTAGGGTTATCTTAAATCGCAGGTCTATGCGAATAAACCGCAGACAATTGATGTTCTCAAAGTCAACATAACGAACGCCATCCAATGAATTCAGCCAGATTTATGCGACAAAGTCATCAAGTCATAAAATATTCTTTCAAATAAAAAAAACTGAATGCATATCACACAAAACTTGTTTTATTTACGTTTAAAAATCGAGCGTCCTTATTGAAAGGCCCTTTAGATACCTTAAAGGACGTCGGGTTGGGGACAACGATCAGATGAAAGAGACTAATCAATAACTGTTGTTGTTAAATGCATTAAGAATGTAAATAAATATAATTCTAAACAATTAACGTTTTGAAATGTTGTTTCGGCTTCGACGAGAGGGATTAAAAAATCCCTCCACCGTGCAGTTGGCGCGCGCCCGTCTAGAAAAGGGTAGAACTGCAATTAGAAACGTTGGAGAACACAATCTTTTACCCGGCGAGCTGGCGATAGTAATTACGAAGGACCGAAATTACATTTCCATTCACAACTTTGCTCCCGAGGAATTATAGGTATTATCTGCAAAATAATTCGACGGGTCTTTTTCGTATCATTCATCCCGGCCTTTCTGCGGCGCTAAGCAAGTCTGAGGACGCTCTACGCGAGGGGGATGATGAATAATAACAGGGATGACGGAGTCGGTTCCTGGAAGGTTCGCGGGTTTGCGGCTGGAATTGGAGATTCGGGTATTTATTCAGGGAGATTTATGTGATTATTAAAAAATAGCGTTAATTATGTATACAGTGTGTTAAACGAGAACGTGACGGGCGTATTCAACTGGAAACTTTGGCAACGGTAAGTCGAGTAAAACCACAATAGTCTTAGAATGTTTTAGTTGTTGTTAAAACTGAGTGTGAGTACGCAAAACATTTTGAAGCCATGTTCCTATGTATGTACCCGAATTTGCGCAAAATGTGTTGGCCAAACGCTGCAGTACAGAGTATTAAAAAGTGCAAGTTTATTTAAATTTTACGCCTTGAAATGAGGATCTGTCTTATATTAAAAAATGTCGATCCATATGATCCAAAATATTATCGCCCAATAACTATTATGTCAAATTTTGCAATAGTTTTCGAAATGTCATTATACATAAGCAAGCAAGAATCGTTACTATACCGAAAAAGAGAGGAGCCGACAAATGCGAGAACTTTAGAACGATTAGCCTAACTTCCCACGCGTCAAAAATCTTAACCAGAATAGTGCAGAAGAGGATGGAAAATAGAGCGGAGCAAATACTAGGAGAAGACCAATTCGGGTTTAGGCGAAATAGAGGAACTCGCGAAGCTATTCTGGCGCTAAGAGTAATGTTAGAGAAAACAATAGAAAAAGGAAAGAACGCTTATATAGGATTTGTAGATTTAGAAAAACTTTTGATAATGTAAGATGGGAAAAAATGTTCGAGATACTAAAGAGCGCGGGAATGAAGTATAGAGATAAGAGAGTAGTACACAATCTATACAAAGAGCAAACTGCTGTTATAGAAGTAGAAAGGGAAAGAAAGGAAGTAGGTATTAGGAAAGGAGTAAGACAAGGATGTACGCTATCACCACTAATTTTTAATCTGTACATCGTAGAGGCGATTAATGCGGTAAAAGATAGAGTGGATTTCGGGATTAAAGTACAGGGATAGAAACTAAAAATGGTGAGATTCGCGGATGATATAGCATCTAGTAAAGAGGAATTAGAATCAGCGTTGAATGAAATGGAGGCAGTGTTGACAGAGGAATACGGAATGAGGGTGAATAAAAACAAAACTAAACTGTTAGTGTGCAGAGGGCGTGAGAGCAGAGCAAAAGCCAAAGTACAAATTAATAATGAAAGATTGGAGGAAGTTAAAGAGTTCACTTATTTAGGAAGTAAAATAAATTGGGATGGAAGAAGCGACAAAGATATAAAACAAAGAATAGCACAGGGTCGAGTAGCTTTTAACAAAAAGAAAGCACTTTTATGCTCGGGGGTAATAAACTTAGAAACAAGGAAGATATTTTTGAAAACGTATGTGTGGAGCACGGCACTATACGGTTGCGAAACTTGGACGGTAGGGGAAGAAAGTAGGAAGAAATTAGAAGCTTTTGAGATGTGGTGTTACCGAAGAATGATGAAAATACCGTGGACTGATAGGGTTAGAAACGAAGAAGTATTAGAGAAAGTCGGCGAGAAAAGAAGTATGTGGAAAAACATAAAGAAGAGAAGAGATAGAATGGTAGGCCACTTGCTGAGACATGGGGGAATAGTCCGCGATATTTTGGAGACAGAAATAGGAGTGAAGAAAGGCAGAGGTAGGCCTAGATTAGACTACTGCTCGCAAATAGTAAGGGATGTAGGTTGTAGCACAATTAACGAAATGCGTAGGTTAGCACAAGATAGGAGAAGCTGAAGGTAAGCGTCCAACCAGTCTTAGGACTGATGACCTCATGATGATGACCGCCCTTTGAAAATCACCTACGAATTTAGGATTTTTTTACATCCCTTAATTTTTGTGCCCAGTGTATTTATATTTGTTATTTAGAGGTTGTATTTATTTTCTTTTTACAGTATTTACATACTGTACACATATACATGTATTTATTTTTATTTCATATTTTTGTACGATACTACTTAAATAAGTTCACGACATGTATATTGCGGAACATTCAAACACTTCTGGTCATTTCGGACCCACATAAATGAAGACGACTTCAAAACATTTTATGCAAAATGCATTCTAGACGATGCGACGTGTAGATGGAATAGAGGCTGGTTCACCGCCTAGTTCACCGGTCTCATGGTCCCCAACGGAACCCTCCCTTCATCTCGTGATTCTTTAAAATATTATTAATGAGCTTCGGGCTTGCCATACGCGTGTATCAACAAATTAAGTTGATACGATCAGGCGACACCCTTATCAGCACCCGGAGGGTCTATACGATACTAGCCCGATTTATTTTGATAATATATCAATTCATAGTCATCCTGGCGCAATCAAAACATATACGGGAAATTAATTAAATGCACACAGCATTAAACTGACAGATTTATTCGTTAATTTTATGAATTTATGGGGCAGGTCGTCAATTTCATTTCAAAATGGGACTCCCTGGCAAACCCTACCCATAATTTATGATCTTACCATAGCCGCTTAATCAAGAATTAATTAAAAAAAAAAAAAACGCAGAAATCCGAGTCGGGCTGTTATTCCTGTACAGCCGAGAGTAAACTGCCCGATATACTTTGTTAATAGACTCCCGCGAGGTCAGCTGTGAGGTTATTTACATTATGGTGGCTTCGGTGAGCTCGGTATCATATTTTTAATGAATTGATGAATTATTAACAGATATAATAAACAAGCCCCGTACTTAATTAAAGCAAAATCGTACAAGAGTTACACGAAATTGTATTTTTATTGGAAAATGTATTGTTAAATACAATGTGTCCCAGAATGTCTTGTACAGTCAATATCGTCATAGAAATGAGAGGTAGCTTGGCTTCCTAAAAGTGACAGTTTGTTATTTAACAGACAAATGGAGTTTGCTAATTTCTACATGTATGCTCATGTCAGCTTGGTACAACACACGTCTAATATTTTCAGAGCGGTAGGGATATAACCCGATACACTTGCACTAATGATTCCTAAAAAGGATAATATTGCGATATGCAATTCCGGGACGGCCGTGGCCCGGCGCAACTGAGAATTAATCACATGGCAATAACATCTCCGTTATTTGAAAAGACAAAGAAGAGATGAACCAAAAACTATTTTCAATTGTGTTAAAAACCTTGCTGATTTCCAAATTAAAACTTCTTGTTTTGTTCAACCCTTAAGAAACTACCCCAACTTTTGTTTTCAAATTGTGCCCCTACTTTGCACCGAAAATGAGTCCCCCAGTTTATTCTGAACATAGAAGTATAACACACTTAATATTTTATCTTGTAACTATAATTCTCCATAGAAAAAATCATTTACTCTTTCTATTTAATTTAATAGAAGAAAATGAATAAAAATTAATTTTCTCCTCTACTAGCCCATATAAAAAGTTTTTGTTGATTATAAAATATACATAAATAAAAATTGTAACGTACTACAAATTGTACGTATTTATTGAAGTGATATATTATTGAGGTAATGTGGAGAAAAATAGTCGCAGAGCAATTTAAAAAAAAGCAAATTGTAACTCCAAGTTATTTTTTTACCATCAGCAGTTTTTGAATAATCATAAGAAAACCATCGGAAACCCAAATTTTTGCTTGCCTTTCAAGTGGTCCACTTTTCTTTCTTACAATAATTAACATTTTTTGGGAAATAAAATATGGATTATCGCTAAAAACCATTTTCAACCTCAAAAAATTAATAAAAAAATTAATAATTCAGTCCTTAAATTGATTTTTAGCAAAAACGACAAATTCAATCATTCTGAACACAATATAAAATAATCACAGCGCTTTGAAATTATTAGGGTTTCTTTGGGATACTTTGGGGTTAAAAAGAAACAGTCAACATCCTTAGTCTATCCACTATTTGTAAAGTTATGCCAAGTTATGCGAATATCCCTAAATACGCAATTTTTTACTTCTTCAATCAACATTCTCGCACCGAAATTTTTGTTTATCAAAAACTAATAACTACGCCTTGTAAATAATACTTTGCAGTTTTTAAAACCTTACTTTAATTTTCTGTACGATGATTATTTCCCGAGTAATTAATTATCAAAGTCAATATTGACTTCTTTGCTTTGAACGACGATAACTCAGCGAAAAATTATCGTACAAGGCTTTTAGACCGTTCAAATTAAAGAGGATATAATTATCTAAAAAAGGTTTATGATTAAATCATTGAAAGTAGTTGATTGAAATCAGTGGACCTTTTGAACAAAAATTTGGAAAACAGATTTTCTTATGAAAAGATTATTTTCTTATGATTACTCAAAAACTACCGACGGTAAAATATTTTGAACTCACAATCTAAAAACTAGAAACTTGGAGCTTCAATTTACTTTTTTAAAAATTGCTCTGTGACGATGTTTCCCCAAGTTACAGCCCTTTGAAAATCACCTAAAAATGTAGGATTTTTTTACTTCCCTTAATTTTTGCGTCTAGCGTATATATATCTGAATTTCCAAAATCTTCGCTTATTGCTATAGTCATAAATTTTAACCCACCTCATACGTGAATATGGAAAAACTTATAATCATTACGATCTTATTCAGAAGCACGTGGAAGCTCGCGTGAACTAAACAAAAAAAAGTTCCCGGCACCATTCCATAGCGTCTACTGTGTATCTAAATTCATTGTTTTTGTAATCGAAACAGGACAGCCTGTTTTAATGTGTACAATGCGTTGGACTTCGAACAGTAAGGAAATGTATTTCAGTAGAATCCTAGACGTCCGAAACACATTCCTGACGTCGCACAATCTCCTTTGTAGGGGGGGACATCCTTCCGCAGCACACAAGAAGCGGAAATCCCTTCAAAACTTCTTTCGGAGGCATTCTCATTCCGATGGATCGAATTATCGTGGACCTTTTTGTTCCGGGATGAACGTCAATTTAAGAAAAAACCGGGTAATGAATGTCGAGAATAATGGCGACAGTTTCGATGGCGTTTTGACGGGTAAATAATAGATAGTGGCGGGAAGATTTAAATTTGATGAAAATACCCTACCAATACCCTAATTGTCGGAACTTGTATCGTGGACGCAGATTTTCCATTTTAACGACCACTTTTGATTAGGATTAACTTTTAATATCTTGGTGTAACACCAGTACAACGAATAAGTATCTTTTATAGTATTATCATTAATTTGGATAACGGTTTTCCTACAGCCGAAATCGTGAATAGTGTAACTGAGAGTTCTTGCGAATTTTCCCAGGCAAAGCAAAGGTTTCTTTTATTTCTCCTATTACGGAAAACTGTTTGGAAAAAAAACATTTGGCACGTCCCTGATTTCCATGAACGGGTCAAAATATTGTTACGTATACGGCTTTTCTGCCAGATCGTATACGCACGCTAGAGGTGTAGCAAAGAATAGTCAAAAGACAAGTTAAAAATATATAACATTTATTAAAATAAATTGTCCATAAAAAGATATTAAGAGGCGAACAAAGGGTTTAAAAAGAAAAGATTCCCAACTTCCTATAACTACAAACAAATAAATTATACTTACATAATTAACAACTGAATTTTTTCTTTCATGGCTAGGGAGATATGTCTTTTTAACCACCCTGCTGCTAACTAACTGCCCTCGCCTCGAGTACTCCCACCTTATCCCCCTACCCATTTCTTCACTTTTCTTCAAAACCGCATTATTTGCAGTATTGCTAAAATGCCTGACCTTAATTCGGTTCCCTCAACTTATTTGTAATTTCCTTATAATGTAGATGCAAGCAAAGTTCAATGTTCTAATATTAAAATTGTATCTCCTTTTTATATTAATTTAACTAAATAAAATAATTACATATTTGAATAATTTACCATTTTTTTATGCTTATTTTAATTTAAATAATATTCCTTTTTTGACAATATATCGGTTACAAGATCATAGTGGCTGAATAAAACAACCACCACGTATACGTATGTATCTCATATCTTTTTTATTTTAGGATATCCAGTCACCAATGTAAAAACAAAACATTAAAAATTGATGAATATATATTTATTGAATGTGAATGTACACACATTGAGTTCTATATGGCCCGTAAAGTGCATCCTTTTCCCTCCAAATCTTGCCTCACTCTTTCTTCTACGCATACCTTGAGAATCTCACATTTCTTCCTATTCTTGATGAGCAGTACATTGTTTACATACGTCATTATTGTGAATATTACTTCATCCGGTTAAAGAAAATTCTTCATTTGAGAAGTTAGTTAATTCATTGTTGAATAAATCGTTTTAATTAATTCCTATAAAATATATTTCTATGATTTTAATAAATAAAAATTACTATTTCATTGACGTAGTCAAGTAATTAAATCTTATAGAGGACATAACGCGACATAATTCATATCTTACACGGACATTGCCATTGCCATGTGTTCTCCACAATTTTTAGTATGGTAGACTGAGATAGAAGACTAATTTTCCTGCGCAAATCATCTATATCAGTTGGATTTCGGGAGTACACAATATTGTTCACATAACTTCATATAAAAAGGGTAAGGTCTGGTGAATTTAGAGGCCAATTGGTCTCTATTGGCGTATTTATCCGTCATACTTACATCCGCATTTTCCTAACTTAAAATAAGTAGAGTGATGGAACCTACGAGCAGCTGGAAGGACGCAAATGAGCCGGCAACTCTCTGTTGACAGTGGGTAGCATAACCGATTATCTGAAGGCAACAATATGTTCCCGTCCCTGCGTAAAATTCTCGTCGTCGAAAGTGATGTGGGCGTTGCTGTCTTCAGTGATAAACGCCTCAAAGATTTTGGAGGACTAACCAAAACGAAACTGACCCTTGGCCTATACCCTTCTCAGTCGGCGTTACTCCATCGTCATTGTCCAAATTTTTCAAAATTGAACCCGCCCATTATTATGATGTTCCAGCTCCAACGTGGAATGTGACCGAAAAGCAGGCTTTTCATTTTATATCGTTGCAATCGGATCAGACTAAATATTTCTAAATATTTTTCAATGGACTCTACTGGAGGAAGATATTTCTTTGGAGGAAAGTGTATTTGTTGAATTAAATGATCCTTTCTCTGCGTGTAAGTCTTTAAACGGAGGTACAGGGAGAACAATGCTATTACTATATACCCTCTCTATTACAACTGAATATGCAATTGTTTCCATAGTTAAATGTGGGCAAAAACTCAACTATTTACACCTACCCATTCATTTTTCTCCTAGTTTACGTCAAGAGTCAACAACCTAATCAGTAGCTGGAAGTATGTTAAGAATTGCTCACAGACTTTCGTACATCGTAAACTATCTCTACATTATGTTATAAATTATTGACTAACCGAAACAAAAAGATTCCTGCAAACACGGACGCGGTTCAATTAATCGTTCGCCGTCTGCCACGCGGTTGCATGACGTACAGCGAACGAACGGCCCTGCAAGACCTGTGATATATCGCGGCAGCTGCACTTGGAGCCCGTTATCGATAGCGAACCTTATTAAGTTCGAAATCCGCAGGAATATTTTCATATTAGATCGTCGTTCCCGGAGCGGCAGTAAATCAACCGGGAGGAAATTAAACGATAATATAAATCCGGGATCCGAAACGTCTTTATGTTCGTTCGAGTAAGAAGTGTGTCGGTGTTTTTATCCATTACGTTTACATCCGCGTTTTACTAACTTAAAATATGTAGAATGATGGAAGATGCGAGTGGCTGAAACTACAGAAATGAGCCGGCGATCTTCTGTCGACAATGTGTATGGTATTTAGCATATGTGATTGTCTGAAGTCACCAATATTTGACCAGGCTCGGTTATACGAGGACTAGCTTCCCGGAACGTAATCATCCTACGCACTTGTTTATTTTAAATATAGGAAAATATGTACTGAGTCTTTCTCTATTTTAAAACATGAAGAAACGTATGCAATTAGTTAGAACAATCAGCTGAATAGCAGCGATTTGTGACATAAATCCACAATTAGAATTTCTTTTCAAGCGTCAGCTGAAGAATTGCAGCGAGTAAAAGCACTGTGTATAGGGTATTACAAGATTACAAGAATACACATGCCATTTGAATTTCATTAAGTGCATGGATTGCTTGCCCATCGATTCGAACCATTGACTACAGTTTATATCGACAAAGGATCAGGGATGATCCAAGAATTTTAGGTCAAATTTGTTGGAGTGATGAGTCGTCCCCATGATAATGATGTAAATAAGTAAGATGACGACGAAAATTCCCATAGGGGGATTAATTTTCACTACAAAAAAGTAGGGGTGTGATTTGAAAGGAAAAGTTGGGGATGGTTTCTTAATGGTTGAAAAAAGCTAGAAGATTTGAAGTATACAATCAGCAAGGTTTTTGATACAATTTAAAATTGGTTTTGGTTCATCATTTCATATAACCTGGATATACCAGGGATGTAAATATGAAACAGGAATTTTTTGTATAGAAAATACACGTTTATTATATGAAAATGATAAAAAATATTTTATTCGAAGCATTATCTCTCTGACAATTTGTGGATGCCATGCCAAAAAAATTCTTGCGCGTTTGAGGCAAACCAGTTATCGAGCCATTTTCCTACATTTTCGCAAGAAGCGAAATCCTGCTCAGCAAGTGCGTGTCCCATCGATGCAAATCAGTAGTAATCGGACGGAGCCAAGTCTGGTGAGTAAGCCGCATGCGAAAGTATTTCCCAACTAAACACCTCGATCCTTCCCTTAACCAGTTTTTCTGTGTGTCATGGCGCATTATCATGAAGCAAAATTACATTGTGTTGCCTTTTTTGATATTCTGGTCTTTTCTCGCGCAAAACTTGATTCAAATCGATCATTTGTTATTGGTAGCGTTCAGTATTAACGGCTTGGTCAGATTTTAGTAGCTCATAATAGATCACACCCTTCTGATCCCATTGTCTTTCGTCCATAACGATTTGGCCCTGCAGTCGATGTCGATAGTTCGCCTGGAGTTACCCATGATCTCTTAGGCTTAGGAGTCTTGAAATATATCCATTTTTCATCGCCAGTCACAATTGGATGGAGAAATGTCTTTTCTTTTGTACCTGGCGAGCAGCATTTCGCAAATGGTCTTTGGACTTTCCTGCTGTCTTTGATTCGGTTCATGTGAATCAGTTCTGGATCGTTCCTAAGGTTTTCAAACGTATGGAGACGGCTTCTCGTGCCACATTTAATTGATCCGCGAGTTCTTGTTACGTTTGAGCGTCATTCTCATCCAACAATTCGCTATCTTTAAACTATTTCGGTGGTCTTCCACGTTCTTCGTTTACCACGTCAAAATTGCCACTTTTGAATTTTTAAACTACTCAAAGCACGGTGACTTACCAAAAACATGCTCACCGTAGGCTTCGACAAATATTCGATACGATTCTGCAGCAGTTTTCTTCAAATGGTAACAGAAAACCAATGCTGTCCGCAAATCGTAGTTTCCAGGCACACAATCCGACATGTTCGACGCTATTAAAAACTATGTTGTTGTATGTATGAAACTTGTATTGTTGTGAGATAAAAACCTTTATCAGAAGTCAAAACAAGAAAACGTCACCAATGACGCGGTATGATGGTAACTACATTAGCAGCTAGGCCATCTATGGGAAAATTCCGGTTTTATATTTACATACCTGATACTGATTGTACAAGACATTTTGGAACACCCTGTATATACGCGCATCCCAAATATTTCCGAATATTTTGCGACTAGTCTCTGCCGGAATTTTTAGTCAACCAATCGGCCGTTACTATCTGAATTAACAACCGTCATATTACGCGATCCATTTTGCTCCGCGTCATAATTCGATTCATTTACTAGGTCCGATCCATGAATCAGGACATGGCGAACAACGGACGGACACCGAATCGATTATGATTATATCCATCTGTAGTCGTGTAAACTGGAATGATGTAGACCGACCGGCACGGCTCTAGTTTATTATACAGTAATCTGACGCATAAAGAAGAGATAAGGCCTCCCAGCATACGAACGAATAATTCTCCCGGATTAGAGGTTGTATACATAGGAGTGAAGTTTCCGTAATTATGCATGTACTTAGCGTGGTTTCGCCCTAATACCAAATATGACGCGAACCTTTTCGGGACGCATTTATTTTGAGGCGTTGACTTTGGGCGAAAATTTAGTGGAAATATTTGAAACGTATTCTAAAGGAGGCTCAAAGTCTTAGGTGATGTTTTTTTCCATTTTGGAACCCTCGACACATTATACACCACCGTGTTATATGATTCTGATGATTAAGGACCGCGAATAAGTCGTACATAAGCTAGAAGTCAAGGACGGGTCCAGGATACCACGCTGACATACACATAGAGATATGACAAACAATATATTACATATTAATTGTCGATTTGACAGTTAATATGTACTGGTCGTCAAGAATAGGGACAAGTCTCTATCGGACCGCCCACGAGGTGTAAATAGCCTGGTCTAAGTAAATAGCCGAATGCTGGCCTCACTATCTTCTACGCATACATAGAGAAATATCACACTTTTTCCCATTATTGACGATCAGTGATATATTGGCCTTATTGACAAATAATTCGGCGAAGACAGAATAAATGTATAATACAAGAAGGGCGTTCGAAGAAGTCTCAGCCGGCGGGGTCCAACCTCAGTCTGGACCTCAGTCAATCCGCCCTTCGCTGTTTGTTTGCCCCCACCGCGCGAAGGTCATATATTTGCCTCTGTGAAGGGAGCGAGTCTAGGTCTACAACGATGAGTGGGGTGACGAGCGGTTCGCACTGCTCTGCCCAACACCCACTTATCTCAGGACATTATTAAGCGACAAGGATGAACGCGCGACAAATAAGTTCGCGAAAAATAACTGTGGATGTACATTAAGTCTTCCCGAATAGCGAGGTCATTGAATGCCTGCTGAACATGTGACATTGCGAGTGCCTCGTGTGCATTTTATTTGTCGACCAGGCTCTTTACATAATCAAAATGAACATAATAGTATAGTTTATTTCATCGCTATTTGTCAAATAAAAAACTCCAAAGGGCCTCTTATCTCATACCGTGGCTTGTTTTTATGGCTAGACTCAGGTAGACTGTTCCGTTTATCGGCAAGATAAGAGATTTTTTTATTTGCTAAATTGCGATGAAATGAATAGTAGCTTGCCGCCTCTAACTATGTGCTCTAACACATCGCAACAGGTTGTGGTGCCCGTAACGGTCGTTTTTATTTCGATGCCATCAAAATACAGTTCGCAAAAGTCAGTCGCCCACTTTTTCACTGTAACACGCGAAGGAAACATTTTTTAAGTTTAATAAGAATGTTAATTCCATTTACAATAAAGTATACGTCAATGAGCACTCGTTACATCTCAGTAAAATTGTGCAACTACTGAAACAGACCCCTTCTTCTTACCGCAGATTACTGGCCTTTCCTGGAGTCATATGGAAGATAGTTTTCATTATTATCGATACAATTATGAATTTTTAGTGATAATATGAAATTTCATAAATTAATTTTATATCTACTAGTTCATATGTCAGAACCCGTAATGTACTCACGAACATTACTGACACCATTCAAGTCCTTTTAGATTAGTGTATACGATAATACACTAGTCTAAAAGGACTTGAAGGTTGTCAGTAATGTTCGTTAGAACATTCCGGGTTCTGACCTACGAACGAGTATACAGTGCTATTCAAAAGTCCCCTCCCCCCCTCTTATCTTTTTAACGATTATACATAAACTAGTGAAATTTGGTAACTGAATATTAAGGGTTGTAAACTTCCCTACTAGTGATGATAGATGACGTATGCGTCAAAGATGACGTCACAAGGTCATTGTGACCAATAATTTTAAATGGAACCCTATAGCAAGCAACACCTCTTTTAAAAGGTATCGGAAAAACGTATTAAATGATACTAATATTGTTTGGATTTATGGTAGTTTTGATGGATTAAATCAGTAATCAGTAAACTTGGATAATAATTTTAATTACAGATTCAAGAATCAGTACCTACTTATAGTAATTGTTCGAAGTGAGCTCCATCTACTTCCTGACAGTAAAACATCCTATTGCGAAACTCTTCTCGTACTTTTTAAAATGTGTGCGGAAATAGCCCTACATTCTGTAACAATACGTTGTTTTAAAACATCAATATTGTCAGGCTGAGTGGCGTAAACCTTCGATTTAAGATACCCCCACAGAAAAAAATCTAAAGGTGTGAGGTCCGGTGATCGAGGCGGCCATTCCATTGAACCTCGTCGTCCAATCCATCTACCAGGATATTCTTCATCCAAATACCGTCTTATTGCACCGTAATAGTGTGGAGGAGCACCATCCTGTTGGAATGTTATTTCCAAAATGTCGAATTCATCTTGATTATCTTCCAAAATTTCAAGGATTAACGGTTCTATTGCATTTTGCAACATCTGCAGATACACCTCACCGGTTAAGTTGGTATTTAAAAAAACAGGCCCAACGATGTGGTTTCCCAGTATACCTGCCCAAACATTGACCTTCTCGGGATACTGAGTATGTGTTTCACGAAACATGTGAGGATTTGCGTCACTCCAATATCTCACGTTTTGTGTATTTACATTTCCATTTAGATAGAAAGTACTTTCGTCACTAAAACAAATTGTTTTGACATAATCTGGCTGTTGGTTAATTTTAGTCTCCATATTTTCACAAAATTGCATTCGGTCTGGATCGTCGTCTGAGAGTTGATGAACCATTTTTAATTTGTATGGGTGAAATTTGTTTTTTTTTTCAACACCCTGTGCACTGTGCAACTTTGACTGACTTCACAGGTTGATGCAACTTGAGTTGTTGAAGAAGTAGGATTTACTATTACTTCTGCCAGTATATCAATTTTTTTCTCATCAGAAATTTGTGGTCTGCCAGATCGTTTTGCATCATTAATACTACCCGTTGTTTTAAACTTACGAAGAAGCTCTCTCAAATAAGTCCTCGAAACTGGGCGATCGGGAAACCTTTCATTAAAAATGCGTTCTGCTGCATGAATATTTTCTCCAGTTTCACCAAGTATTAGGATCGCTGCTACTTTATCACCTAAAACACGTACCATTTCTCTTCTTGAAGCACTTAAACGTTCAGCTCACAACAGTTTAACAAATTAAACAGACTAAAACAGTTAAACGTTCGATCAACAATACACAAATTATTAAATGTATAAAAACTTGGACAGCTAAAAAATCATCAAATTGGGGAGACTTGCAAAAACGTCAGATTATTTACTATCCAACTATCCAGTGGCGGAGTTTGAATTTTAAATTTTATTATTAACTGATTTAATTCATCACAGCTTTGCGGTTTTTGAAAGCCAGTTGTCAAAACTGCCGTAAACAGTCACAATATTAGTATCATTGAATAGGTTTTTTCGATACCTTTTAAAAGAGGTGTCGCTTGCCATAGGGTTCCATTTAAAATTATTGGTCACAATGACCTTGTGACGTCATCTTTGACGCATACGTCATCTATCATCACTAGTAGGGAAGTTTACAACCCTTAATATTCAGTTACCAAATTTCACTAGTTTATGTATAGTCGTTCCAAAGATAAGAGGGGGGAGGGGACTTTTGAATAGCACTGTATATAAAATTACAATGCCAGTATACGTACTGTATTGTTCATTATTGTTATTTTCATATTCTTGACCTTACACAGTAGATGCCATTTTGTTCAAATGTTATTATGACAACCTGACTTGACTTGATCTGTCCTCATACTTTCTTGACAATTTTACGTAATGTCACAAATCAAACAGTCAAAAAGATCGTTTAAAATACCTTTCACATTATTTAATTAGCCATATTTTCATTTTCCTAACCTTGCATAGGTGTCATTTATATTTCAATACTTATACAGGATGGGATGAGAAAAAACCTGATGAATTTTTAAATGAAATAACGTTGAAAATATAAAAGTTTTTAATCAGCGTTTTGTCATGGCAAAGGTAATTCCATGCCATTTTATTTTCTAAATGAAACATCTGTGAGATGCGCCCCATTCTTGCGTACACATTGTTCCAATTAAACCCATATATTTCCCATTGCTCTCTGTATCATTGCATGGGGAATCGGTGCAACCTCATTTCTGATAAGGATGAAAGTGAAAATCTTCATGCAAAATTTTAAGGTTTTGACTTGAAATTTATAAAGCACTGGCCTTGTCTCCTGGCTGAATAACGTGAACCCTGTTGGATTGCCACGCATAAGACCCGATCGGTTATTCTTCAAAGCGACATATCTATCGAAAACCGTGCATCCATAGTTTTGTTACGGCTAGAAACGACATGGAATTTCGAAATGTGTACAAAATTGTCGCCCGAATTTCAATAATTAATTTACCATTAAAAAAAATCTATCACGAAAACACAATACTCCGCAATCCACAGCTCCATGTTGACTGAAACCGTATCAGTTAAGCTCTCCCCTCCCTCACACAGGACATGATCAGTTCACGCAGTCGCCGGTAAGCAACAATTACAAATCGTCAGGTTCTTATGCCTCACCCTGTACTACAATTTTTATTCGACTGGGACACATTCGTTCCCCACCAATTTCTAAATATCCTATTTGGCAGTCGCGTTGGCAGTCACAGCTGAAATAATAACCAAATCCAAAGCCCGGCATTTTAATTTGCACCAATGAACTCGGCTTTATCGCTAGTTACATGCACAACTACGGTTTCGCCCCATATTACCCCTCCCATACCCTTCCTTATCCTGTAATAGGGAATATTAAAAGACCTATTTGCAAGTATTTTACGGAATGACAACGGTCGTATCGTTCATACAATGTATTTTACGAGCCCCGGTATTAAAAAAGTAAATTAGATTCAGTATCAGATTCACATCGACTGCCGTTTTACAACGATACAGCTTTACAGCCGCGGCGCAATAGGGGAAATAAAATGACGGCGCACAAGAGAATTTTCATAAAATCGTGCCCCAAATCATAGTGTGATATTTTAATTAAAGTGACCTAAAAACATAAAAACTACACCAAACTAGATTAGACAATACCAGAATTAAATATAATGATATCTGATTTATTACATCGTATTGGTTAGAAATATAAATTTATTATAGGTTATTTTTATCTTTCATGTATTCAATGCATTTTTAATGGATGCCACCAGTACACGACCTCTTGCAACCATATTTATTTATGTGTACCCGAAAGGACCAAAAATGTCGCGATACACAGCGATAGCGTATATTAAAACGTGAAAGGCGTTTGTGAGTATATAGAAGTGATCTAAACACGACCTCTTGCAACCATATTTTTTTATGTGTACCCGAAAGGACCAAAAATGTCGCGATACACAGCGATAGCGTGTATTAAAACGTGAAAGGCGTTTGTGAGTATATAGAAGTGATCTAAACACGACCTCTTGCAACCATATTTTTTTATGTGTACCCGAAAGGACCAAAAATGTCGCGATACACAGCGATAGCGTGTATTAAAACGTGAAAGGCGTTTGTGAGTATATAGAAGTGATCTAAACACGACCTCTTGCAACCATATTTTTTTATGAGTACCCGAAAGGACCAAAAATGTCGCGATACACAGCGATAGCGTGTATTAAAACGTGAAAGGCGTTTGTGAGTATATAGAAGTGATCTAAACACGACCTCTTGCAACCATATTTTTTTATGTGTACCCGAAAAGACCAAAAATGTCGCGATACACAGCGATAGCGTGTATTAAAACGTGAAAGGCGTTTGTGAGTATATAGAAGTGATCTAAACACGACCTCTTGCAACCATATTTATTTATGTGTACCCGAAAGGACCAAAAATGTCGCGATACACAGCGATAGCGTGTATTAAAACGTGAAAGGCGTTTGTGAGTATATAGAAGTGATCTAAACACGACCTCTTGCAACCATATTTTTTTATGTGTACCCGAAAGGACCAAAAATGTCGCGATACACAGCGATAGCGTGTATTAAAACGTGAAAGGCGTTTGTGAGTATATAGAAGTGATCTAAAGAGACTAACATGTCGATTTGCAAGAACACGGTAATACGGTCACGACTACAAAGAGGCAGTACAAAGTAATTGTAAAAATATTTGGTAGTAACTTATACATATATAACGCGATATACAAGAATTGGTAAAGAGAGATCTTCTAGAACAACGAAGACACTAGACTTGGGCGAAATTCTTCTCCAAATGGAAACTCCTACTGCAGCCATATACCGCATTTTAACAGAACACCCCATGTGTGAAGTTGTTAAGTGCAGTAGATCCTAAGCTTGTCAAATAGATGTTAGGTATATGATGGGATCAAGTCATCGACGACATTTACTTAATAGCAAACTTTGGCACTGGATAAAAGTTAGATATTTCTATACTAACAAATGTGCACACTTGAAGTAAGAAGACTATGTCTTCTGTATGTCAGCAGTGGAATCTTCTTCGGTTCAAAATCATTCGAAAATCTTAACAACTCTTAAGGAATAGATTGCGATAATAATTGTGCGGTGGATCGTCCTCTACTTTCAGAACCTCGGCTGATGATATTCCACCAATAGACTACTATCAACAAATATAAACACGAGTCTTTGTCTAGTGCCTATTGATTGCCGTTGCCATGGAGATGACCAAAACAAAAATGCGTAACTATTGCGCACCGATATCCTTTATTAAATAACAAATCGGTAATTCTGCATCAAGTTGGTTAACGGATTTAAATAATTCATCGCGTTTGATCTGCGTACGAACCTAAATCCACAAACTCGATGAACGTATTGTGTACTCGCCGGCGATATTAGAGAAGACAAAACGCATCGCCCAGATTATATTTGGACCAGGCAATTACCGATGTTTACCGCTATCAATGCCGACTCGTACATCATGTGCGAGATGCTGTTGACACCTATTGAATATTGCACATTCGCATACCTCCAGGTCACCCCAGCCGCCCGACAGCGGGTCTGACGAACACCACCCACCCTCGTCGGTATTTGATGTGCGGAATCGAATTCGAAGAACATCAACCGCGTCGTGTAAATAATAAACCCATATGTCCTGTTCAGGTGATTATTTAGATCGCTAAGGGGTGCTTCATCCCCGTGGTATACAAGGTACCTTGATTAAGTAATATCACATTGCAACAGACTGTCGCTCGTGGCAATGTCAGCTTCCATCTTCTTAGATAGAAGTCCTCCAAAGTTATCCGAAGACTGTTCTTTGGATACGATTTGGATTTGGACCTAGTCTTCGGATCCTTTGGAGGGAGTTACCCCATTACGACATATGATCTTCAGTAAGTCTTCTATTTCTTGCCTCAGTAAGGCCGACAAGACTTCGGTAAGGTTTACAAGTCTTTTTGTTCGTCTTAAGAATCCAAAACATGGTAGACATATGCTTGAGTCTATTCGTTTACCGTCTTAATGGTGATCATAAAACTTATGTCCTTGAGCCATATTTCTCAAGAGGAATGAATGTAGATGGATTCAATCTCAAGTTCTCTCTTCTAGATTTTCACATGGATAAATATTAGACATTGTGACCCATCCTTTGTTTGGCTTTGTCCTGTGACTATGAAGATATGCTGTTTTGGCAGAACCCTCATCATTGCACTACTTACATACATAACAATATAAAATACGAAACGAGCACGAATACGAAACAATTGACGGTTCACCACAATCAGCAATATTAGCAAATTTGTTCATAGACATTTTTTATGAAGAGCCATTTTAGAACTTTGATGAGATCAATTTACACATTTACTGGAGTAACCAACATGAATTTGCATATCGTAACTTTATTCTATGATGGGTATAAAACACCACACTATTATTACGTACATCCTGCATCTCATCATTATCCGTGATAGAAGATGTCTTCTCTTGACGATCTGGAATTTATTCATACCAGAATAGCATACATAGATAAATCGGTGGTGGCAGAAGGTCTTCAGAACAAGTATTACCGCAAAATTAAAACCTTTGCTGGTTAAACTTTCACTTTTTATTTGTTAAACATAACAATTGTTTCGCCAACACAGTGGCTTCATCTGATATTGAGTCGAAGGCCTACATGGGGCCCTGGGGCTGGAGCCCTGGAATTAACACCTGCGAGCCGCAACCCTTTGATGTATGCCGATGCCTCAAATTTTTGTGAATTAGGTAAAAATGTTTCAATTTTCCCACGGTGCCGACAACCACACCTGTCGCCAATTAACACCTGGCGGCCTAAATATGACGCGTGTCGAGGCACCTGTCATTAACACCTGTC
Organism: Rosalia funebris; assembly: GCA_037954035.1. Lineage (NCBI taxonomy): Eukaryota > Metazoa > Arthropoda > Insecta > Coleoptera > Cerambycidae > Rosalia > Rosalia funebris. The sequence continues at coordinate 23,637,169 of JAZFAV010000003.1, read as the reverse complement.
TGACGGCATCTTCTGATCTCAGTATAACGCGTGCTGGCGCCTCAAATTTTTGTGAATTCGGTAAAAACGTAAGTTTCAATTTTCCCACGGTCTTAAAAGTTCCCAGACGCAACCGTCCCCATACCTACTTAACATACAGACAGACTCAACATCTGATGAAGCCACTGTGTTGGCGCGAAACAATTGTTATGTTTAACAAATAAGAAGTGAAAATCTAACCAGCAAAGGTTTTAATTTTGTATAAATTTGGATTTTCATTAAGTAACGGCCCAATCAATTCAGAACAACTATTACCATAGGATGGTGTGAATGGGTTTTGAAAACGTTAATGCTGTATACCGTATAAGCACTAGATACCATCCAGGCATCATCAGGAAGTTCTTCATAATGCGTAGATACTATAGGGTGGATACGATATTAGTAACTTATGGAGACTAACTGTGAAGGTATTAGTAGTTCAGGTAGTAACGCGTACGCATTACAGCTAAGCATGATCAGGAACAAAATGATCAGCAAACCGTCAAATCAAATCATCTTTCTGCTCGGTCTTCGCTGATACTCTTGATGATGATTATATGCTCTCTTCCGATATATTACTGCAAATTTACGTTAATTATGTCATCCTTTATCAACACCTCATAACATAGAACCACCATAAGCCCCATGCCCTGCTTTCTCTAATTCAGCCTGTCGCGCTATTCCCGGGGCTAAATAACGCGTTTAATTGATAAACGGCGCGCACATTCATATATTATTCGACATATACACACATAAAATTAAATCAGGATAATTTTCATCGGTAAAAATGAGCGAGTCCGCTCTGTTATATGTCACGATACCAATTATTTATATATTTGTGCTCGATGTATATTGAATATGTGGCCGGACCGACGAGAATTGCGACATTAATTGCATGCTGGAATGCTATATGTCACAAGTGTTGTTAAAAACTTCGGTTTCCATTAGGAACGAACGCATTGCAAAAGGTATTGGAGTATTTATAAAATCAGAACGGGTGATGTGTTATCCCCGATTTTATCTAACGCGATCGAGATTAAATATGTAACGTATGGAAAAAATTACGTCGGGTCTCATACTCGATTGAATAATAGGCACTACATTACTGAATAGGAAATCTGTTATTTGGGAATTTCTATGAGCGTAATATCCTATAATGAGCCAGAGTCCCCAGTTGTGTGACACCTCTGCATGTGGTGTTTTGGTTAGTCTTCAATGTCTTAAGTTGTTCCTTATTTCAATAAGAATTTTGATTTTCTCTATATTAAAATATTGTTACGATCTTGTCTAAGACTAATGAGTAACTTATTTCTAATCCTATTATACTAAATTATTTAAATTCACCCATTGATGTCCTCTTAGTTATATTTCTGACAAGTATGACACTATTTCTTGTGCACTACACAAATTGCCCTGCTTTTAATTTCGCACAAACCACTACACTAACTCGTGGGGTTTAATCCTCTTGAATCTTCTTATTTGGTTGGAGTTATCAAGGAGCTGGATGGCTTCGATATTCTCGTGTTGTAAAAATCTTCTTTCGTGGCTTCTTCTTCAAATTTTTTAATCTCTATCTCAACATTTTCTATTCCAAGATCTCGGTGGAGAGCTTCATTTCTTATATACCAAGGCGCGCTTTCCGTAGTACTTAAGTACTTAAGCCCACACCGGTTTTAATATTTGCTTATACAAGAGGAGCTTATTATGTATCAATAAGGCTAAGTTCCTACCCAAGAGCCAGTACATTTTCTTATATATTATACCTAATGCTTTTCTTTTTTACGTGGGCTTTCCAGCGACGCTTCGTATCTAAGATATTGCCGAGATATTTGGCTGTATTTGCATATGGGACAACTCGTCCATTCATACTTATTGGAATATGTCTATTAGTGAAATCGATATGAGCTAATTTTTCTTCGTTTAACTTAATTTTCGATTTCTTGGTCCAGTTTTGGAATTTATTGATGGCGTTTTGCAGTTTATTAGCTGTTTCTATATTATCTTTGTCCGTTGTTATTCTGGCAGTATCGTCGGCAAAAGTAGCTACAGTATTATTTTCTAGCTCTGGGAGGTCACACGTGTACATAAGGTAGAGCACATGGCCTAAAACCCTGCCTTGTGGGACTCCTGCTCTGATTTCTTTAAGGATTTAGATTAGGCATTTTTCTGCTTCGATTCGAAAGTGTCTGTCTGATGAATATGGTCCTTGGCAGGTCTGTCCTTGATTTTGAGAATATGAAGGCATTTATTTTACATTGGGAAGTATGTAATGTAATCTACTGAAAGTATGCAAACAGGTAACGCCTACTCGCATACTGTACAAAAGGTAACGTTACTTAAACAATAACATTTGTTTTATCCGTGAGAAAGGCCACAACTGCCCCGTACGAACCACCCAACTCGCTAAATACTTTAAAAAAATACAGAATTCCGAGTGCCAGAGGTATTACTAGCCCTTGGCGCGGGCGACAATCGTCCTCTGTCCCGGTGCTTCCGTTCGAAATTCTAAAATCGTTATCCCTCCAGGTCCAAACGAATCGTTTGTTTTGCGATTAACACAAACTTCGTCGCGGCCATTTAAACGAAATTATGTTTGGCCAAATAATGGTCTTTGCTAATGTATAACACTCGATTAAATGTTTACATGTTTACAATGGGGACGTCTATCGAACCGAATATTTGGCCGTCGATGTTTGCTGCGTCGCAATAGGCCATCGTCTGGTATTTGTGAAGATACCGGAAGGGTCACTAATTGAATACGTCGGAATCACAAAAAAACCAAAAAAGATGTTTCGGTACTATAATAATAAACGACAATTCCTTGTAATATATACAAAGGTTGCGCTCTGCTCTTTGCTACACCTATCGACGTGGGACCAACCTAACCGATACCAAGTGCGCTTATCGTTCTATTTGTTGTGTTCGTCTTCATATACTTCAATTCGATATCGCAATTCTAAATTAAATACTTCATTTACTTCATTTCATTCCGTTTCTTGCAATCCGTGAGCTTAGTGATGATGCTTAGTGTTAGCTGAGATAATTGATTTAGGCCAAGCAGTACTACTGCTCTTTATGCGTCTTATGGCAAAATTCTCTCCTCTCGTGAAGAATAACAAACATACGAGATGTGTTCAAGAAATAACGGAAATTTTCGTTTTTTGGAAATAATTTTACAACAACCGTCTACACCAATGGTATCTATCCCCTTTAAAATAGTCCCCATTAATTATTATACACTTACGTCAGCGCTTCTTCCAATACCCGAAACGCTATCTTTGGGATAGCGTTTAGCTCTCTCAGTGATGTTCTTTTAATTTCATCTATGCTTGCAAAACGACGGCCCTTCAAGGTTATCGTTATTTTCAGGAACAGAAACAAGTCACACCATTGAAACATTTTTGAGTACATCTATTTATTAGCTGTCAGTCTATTTAGTAAATAGTGCGATATTGTTGTTAATATATTCGCAATATTAATATTTCTTCTTTTGAATAATATTACTTGTAGTTTATGTACTGTTTTGTCTCTATTAAATGTCAACAATTTATGTAATAAACGTTAGTAAGTCATAGCTACTATTTTACTTCAACAAAATATTTCCGTTAAAATACGGCTTTATCTATTAGCCCTTGTAACAAAAGCCCACGGCGGAATAAATAATCGTAACACGAAGTATCCCTCGTATACTCAAAAAGGTCGCCGTTCAACAGCTGCGTGGTGGCATGCCTTTGTAAGCGCACGATCAAAGTTCCGACGGAGAGTGAACCTTCTTGTCTTAGTTTCTGTTCGGTGCTAGAGATCTACTAATGATCCATTCAGACATGCGGGTTAGAGTCCTAACGTGTATAAATCTATTTACCATCGCCAACTTTTATTTACTGGATTCGCTGCCATCTCGTTACTGCGTGTTTAAATTTTTATTTGCGAGCTTTACGTCGCTCGACGGGACCTGAATTAATCAGAGGAATTGCATAGGCATACGGATATCGATTGCGTAGGGATGAAACTGTGTTTGCTTTTATCTATTCAACGGATATATCCTCTTCTGATCCATGACAATTCTGTTATTCTCGTAGCGTTAGGATAAATAATCACCAACAGTTCTATTTAAAATATTCACGTTGATCTGCGAGCAGGTTATCTCATTTAAATATGCGCTTGTATAAAACGGATTTAACTTTTAAGTGAGCATCAATTTAGTATCAACGCTGGTGTGGGTAGTAGCGTGTAGTCCTTCGCATTATAATACACTGTGTATTACTTTGACATCTTCGTACTCCAAAAGCAAAATACTTCAATGCTTCTTTTGGGGATGCTACAATTTTTTTTACGAAAAAACTTCATTATTTCCTGTCATTTTTAGGTAACATATTTTTCAAAATATTACCACTCCCTACGTAGACCGTACACATCCTCAATATTCGTCACATACACCTCCTGGAGTCTCTACTTAGACACTCTAAAATTAAAACGCGTCAACTATTTTTTTAGCGACCTTACGATTTTTTCAATGAAAAATGACGATATTTTCAGTCATTTTTAGGCATCATAACTTTAAAAAGCACCATTCCCTACATAGACCGTACGCACCCTCGATATTCGCCACATACACCTCTTGGAATGTCCACTAAGACACTCTAAAAGCAATACGCGTCAACTTTCAAATTTTTTCAGGGACCCTACGATTTTTTCAATGAAAAAGGACGATATTTTCAGTAATTTTCAGGTAACATAATATAAAAAAACACCACACCGTGCGCAGACCGTACACACCCTCGATATTCGCCACAGACATCTCTTGGAGTCTCTACTAAGACACTTTAAAAGAAAAACGTGTTAACTATTTTTTTTAGGGACGCTGCGATATTTTAATGAAACAATGACGACATTTTCAGTCATTTTCAGGTAACATAATATAAGAAAAATCACCACTCCCTACATAGAACGTATACACTCTCAATATGCGTCACAGACAATCTCTTGATGTCTCTACTAAGACTTTCTAAAATCAAAACACGTCAACTATTTTTTTGGGACGCTACGATTTTTTCAATGAAAATAGGACGATGTTTTTAGTAATTTTCAAGTAATATATCAAGTAACATAAAATAAGAAAATTGTCACTCCCTACGTAGACCGTATATAAAAAAGGGACGTTAAAATACAATAAAAGTCAATTTACAATAAGGTATACGTCAGCGAGCACTCGTTACATCTCACAGTGAAGGTATGCAACTACCGATGCAGACACTTGCCTCTTACAGCAGGTAACCGTTACTGACTGATCCATTTCCGTGTCACATGTGGCAAATATTTTTGATTATTATTGATACAAATATGAATGTCATGTTTTTATTGACAATATGAAATTTCGTATTTTAATTTCATATCTATTCGTTCGTAAGTCCGGACCTGGAATATACGGTTTACTCACGGTCATTAATGATAATGATCAACGCAATTAGATGAAAATTAAATTAGTAACTTCAAAAAATCTTAAAGTATCAATAAAATATTTACTTTCATCGGGTAATTATAAGGATATTTTTCCGTCTTCTTAATATTTATTTGATATTTACTTTTATTATGGCTATTGTACATATTTATTATGCTAAAAATGATTTTATTCATCCCGTGAACTTCGCACCCTCTAGGTTTATTCCCTTTTTATTTACCGGTTGACCGCATCGTACAAATAGAAAATTTAATTGTATTGTTTCGGTTCCTGTGACAAGGACTACTCGTAATTAAAATACCTCTCGACTAAGTGGCGCTGTTTCGGTTTTGTTCTTTTAGCAAATTTGCATCGCCCGAGGGCTTATCTGCTATATTTTAATTACCGGTTTCATTTCACATGTTTTACTTTTATACTACTGAATTTTCGATGTTTCCAGTATGCGCTTGCTACACGGACTTTCGATTCCGGAGCGGTTTTCGTATCGATAGGGCTTTGTGTTGAAGGCGATAACATTGCTATGGAGATATGTGTATATATGTGCTTTAACATATCGTTTGCGGTGAAGGGAGATGTTACATTGAAAAAATAAAGAGATGAACTAGAACCTATTTTAAATTGTGTAAAAAAGAAACAGCACGATTCGTGGAAACCCGTAGCGGTAGGAAGGTCGCTTGCCCACTGCAGAACCAAGTCTCCACCTACGAAGGAACCATGGGAGTCTCCAAGAAAGTACATCTAGGACCAGGCGCCATTCCAAAGCTCCAACAGAAGCACAACTCAGCCAACAAAATCCTGGAAGCGTTCCGATGTACCACCCAGACCACTACTTGGTCCAATGACCGTCCAGGTACTAATCGGCGACCGAAAGAGAGGGGGCTCCTCGGTAAGCGACTCAATGGATGATCCGACGCTCAACCCGTCGTGCTCCCCAGCCATATGCCCACCATGACAACGGGTACCACCCTTCCTAGGCGGGATAGAGGTGAAGACCAGCAACAACGCGTTTCAAAAGGGGTTCGACGATGACAGTTCATCTTTTAATGATTGCAAATACCGAAGATATTACTTTTCGTTTCCGGTATAGTATCCTAAAGCACTTTTTATTTCTACTCTGACTCCGCTTTAGCTTTTACTGTTCACCGGTATATTCTTAACTAACTTTGATCTAAAAACACGACGCTTTTACAAACGTTTACTAACTTTTCTGTTTTAAAAGCGCCGCTATAGCAATTATCGTATATCAAACAGAGTAGGGTTCTTTATTTCCCCGCGCTATTATAAATGTCACTCGCTACGACGCTCTCGAAACTGCCTTTCCTCTAAAAATTAAAATAAAAATACTGCCCCGTCTTTGTTCGCAATGATTTGGGTGGCTCTAGCATTGTAGAATTGTCGAGTCTATTAGACAATAAATGGGGATAGGCTGTACGAGTGAAAAACCGCCTCCAATAACCATTGTTTTTATTTTGCGAAGGCACCGTTGTAAAACGCGGACGCGGAAAAATAGCGACGGGGACAGAATTGATGTTGGTTGATGCAACAATTGATACTACGTTACTAGTTTTATCGAGAGTGGGTGGAGTTTCTCTATGTAATATTCATTTGTAGACGGGTAGAAAAATACATTCGACTGACTCAATACACAGTTCGTGAGCAAAATGTCCGGCTCGAAGGACCAAAAGAAAAATATATCGACCACGTACAGAGATCAAACGAGAAGAAATATTAGGTGAAATACGCATACTGCTTTATACGAAACGAGTTATTATATAACGTAGAATAAACATCGCTAACGCCCCATAGACAATACGATTTAGTAACCGTACGCCTAACTAACTACTTACCGAAACGACCTTCTCGCCCTTCGGGGGTGAATATATCGCCTCGAAAATTAGTCGCTCATGATGAATGCCCCGACCGCCGAACACCCGGAAACTTCGGTTGCGGATCGGACGCGGGTGCCGCGCAAAAGAAAGGACCCGCCACCCCCGAGAATTATAAATTGCAATCCGGTGCAAGAAGCATCAACTGCCGACAAGTGAGCATCGTACGGCTGCCTTCATTCATCATCTCGCAACGTGTCACAGCCAGCTGCGTATTTATTCCCCCGTTTCCCTCAAATCTGCAGCGAGCGGAAGTCAAGATATAGTCGCCAACAGACAAGCACAATGAGAACGATATTGTGTTTTATGCCTCGGCTGAGGCTGAGCCGCTACGCTGCTCTAAGTGAGTCGACGCTCCGAAGGACATATACAGAGGAGCGAGGGAAAAAATGGGGAAGTCAAGTGCAGTAAGTGACAATCGTCACTTTACTCACTCGTTGCCTCCAAATGAAATTACTCAAAACCCGTTAAACAAGGAATATCTATCAGTTGGGCTCAGCTGACGTTATATACTGCACAATGAACTACTGTACCAACTACACTGCCGTTCTTCCTAACCAAATTGTTTCCTTGGTGTATCATGAAACTGTTTACCTTTCTATATTAATAAATACTATATAGTATACCCGTAAAATTTGGGAAAAAATCATCAAATTAATATGAACATTCTTTGAAGAAGCTCCTCAGATATGGCGAGGAGCGAAACCATCGTCAGCAGTGGCGAAGCGTCCATTAAGGCTGTAAGGCTAGCTAAATTGCATATCATTTTTCGCGAACTCCCGTCTCCCCTCACTACACCGCGGATATCGATAAAGTCCGTTAAACCCAAGGCGGTGGACAGTTAGCCCAAACAGCGCACGCGCACTCAGACGCGAAGAATGATATGCAATTTAGCTAGCATTACAGCCTTAATGGACACACACTTCGCCACTGATCGTCAGACATGACGCTTTGCAACAATTACTAAGAACCTTAAACCTGACTCACGATAAATTTATGTGTAGTTGATAATCTACACCCCAATTTATCAATACACTCAACCGCCATCTATTAAATGACGAGAGATACTGATAAGATGTGGCTATCTAGCGTAAAAGTAGTGGGGTAACATACGTGAGAATACCAAAAGGACGACATTTATTTATTTATTTTTTAAATTTACGATAACATTTTGAAAACATCAGTATCCTTCAAAATACTGTTCGTTAGATATGTACTTGTCCCAGCTGTTTTTTCATTGTTCGAAACATTTATATCCTTCTAGAGTAATGTTGTTAAGTATCTCCAGCGATTTTTTGTTAACTCTTTCTGTGCCCTGAAAACAATTTCTCTTTAGGTTTTTCTTCATTCTTGGGAATAAGAAAAGTCACAGCGGGCTAGGTCGGGTGAGTAAGGCAGGTGCGAAACCGTTGTCATGTCGTTTCTTGTTAAAAACTTGATATTCAACGCTGTATGGGTGTTGTCAGGCGCGTTGTCATGATGAAGACACCAGTCCTCCAATTCAGATTCAATTCAACCAGGTCTCACAATTCAAGTCACTTCTTTCTCACTACCTCAATCCCTCTAGCACTTCCGGGTAGTAATTTTGGTTCACTGTGGTGCCCCGAGGAATGAATTCAATGTGAATGACCTCTGTGTCGTTCGAAAAAATACCCCATCATGGTCTAACATTTAATATGTAATAGTAACTTGCCGTACTCTTTTTTAGCCTGGCCGATGAAGGCAGACGATCCACTGGCTGGACTGCTGTTTTGTTTCGGGGTCATAGCCGTAACATCAATTCACCTCCTGTGATGACTTTTGAGTAAAAATCGGGGTCAGTTTGTATCTGGTCTTTCAATTCTTGGTACACTCTCAGACGGTTCTCTTTCTCTGGTCATCGAAAAGGAGTCGTGGAACAAACTTTGCCGCGGCGCGTCTCATATTCAAATCGTCAGTTAGGTTTCTTTGGCATGAACTCCAGTTACTATCTCCAATTCGTCGATTGTTCTACGACCATCAAACATGATGGCATCGCGAACATTTTGAACATTTTCGTCTGTTCTGGACGTTAAGAAGCGACACGAATGAAGTTCATCTTCAAATGACATTTTACCACTTCTGAACCGGGTAAACCAAGTGTAAATTCTTGCCTGGCTTAAAGCTTCTTTCCCATAAGCTTCCTAAAGCATTCAAACTGAGTCTGTCGCTGGTTTCTGAACAGGAAACAGAATTTGATGTTGCCGCGGTGCTCCTTATAGTAGAGAGCTCCGTCGCCGAAAATGTGTCACCCCGTGGGGGTTTGAACGTAAAAGCTGCCACTGGTCTTATTTAATAGTTCATAATTTATTATCTGTTTGTGTGAAGTTGGCCGAAAATTGTCATGGGAAAAAGGGCGTTATTCAAAATTTTCGAGTTATTGACACTACATGATTGTCACAGTTGACATAAATATTGTAACGCAAAAATGATCCCAAAGTCTGTAGCCATTGCTTCAAAAAAAATATTTAACAAACGAAAAAGCATTGACGCATATGGCGATTCAAAACTTTGAACGTCTATATCTCGGTTTGAGAACCTTTAAAAATTGTAATTTTTCTATGCATTTTGGTATTTATCAACCGATATTTCGAAAACGCGGCCTTAAATCAAAAAATACCTTTCTTTCAATACTGTGAACTGAACCTTTGCGATTGCAACGATATGTCCTTTATAATTTTCTGACGTCGGATAGCTGAGAAATTTAATTAAATGTAAAGCAAATCGCAGATTTATTTTCGCTACGACAGCCGGCCGTCGATGATCCGCCCGTACGTTGCGCGTCCAGCGCGCTGCATTTGTCCACATTTTGCGGAGAGAAATAGTTTAGTATAACTTGCATTTAACGCTGTTTCTTTGCATCTTTCATTTTGTTAACAACAATATCACTTTATATGAATTATAGAACCATATAAGTCACATTATGATAAATATTATAAAAATCATTAGCATAGTATTCATCGTACAGATAGTAACAACTTAAATTATGTACGTACGTTAAATGTACATCGGAACAGCAGCCAGTTCACACCATGAATAAATATTTTTATAAAAAATTCTTAACTATTTCATGATCCCTTATTGACGTATTCTTAAATAAACATATTTTTCTCTTAACCTCTTTGATATAATAAATACCAAAGAGGATGAGGGAAAATAAAGAATTTCAATCAATACCTAATAAATTAAATGGCAAAATTTACTCGTCGTCAGATTCGGGTTCGCCATCATCGTATATAAGATCTGTGGAAACAGAAGGCATTACCGGTGTTTTTACATTGTGGCAGGATTTTTGTCCCAAACACGTACATGATCCTGTGCAAGAAATACCATTCTTTCTGCAAGTACACCATTGTGCTCGGCAATCTGAAAAGACGCCAGGTGTGTGTAATTTGGTCTTAAAATAAAATTTAAGTGAGAGTACCTTTCTTACATGCACAAGATGTCAAAATTGTCAAATCTGTTGGTATTGACGGAAGAGTTTGTAAAATAGGAAATACATTCGAATTTTCAAGTTTCCAATCAAAAAAACTGGCTTCGTTGTTAAAGTGTTAAGCCAAATGTGGGTCTGATAGTGTGCTCGTAAACAATGTTGTCGTAAACTATCTTCTGAAGGCGGTAATTTGTCTACTGTTTTCGAAATAGCCAATAGGCCACGAAGGTAATCGATAGAAGCGATGTCTTTGTTATTCGTATAGAGTTGCAGAGTAAAACGGTGAATATTTGTAAAGGTTTTGTCATTAAATGTTACGCCCAAATCATGTAGCAGGTAGTAAGAATTTAAATAGTTTTTCCAACAATGTATTTTTGCCTAAGCCGGCAAATTGACTTGTATCGCATCCGGTAACAGCATGAAATGTTAGTAGATTTATGCAAATATTATGTATTGGCAAAAAGACAAAATTTGTATTTCAGTAGCTTGATGATTTTCCGAAGAAATTACAAGAGTGATAAGCCACACTAAAGCTTCAGGAATAAATTTTCGATAGCCGTTTAAGTCCAAATTTTTTAAATTGTCAAAATCGGGAATTTTGTTCATATCCAGCTTAATATCGTTAATAACACTATACAGAACGGAATATTCCGACGATCCCGTAAATATTTGTGGTGGATTAGTATCTTCTTCGAAATTTCCATAAATGAATGTAAAATTTCATCTTTTGATGAAAATTTCGAGGACATAATAATATCTGATCTGTTAGCCTTTTTAGACTTGATGATCTGAATGTCATCACCAAAATGAACCTTTTACTTTTTCGATTAACTGTCTTTTAGATAATATTCCTCCAAGATCTGTATATCTAGCATATATAGACGAATAACAGAATATAACAGAAAATCCTTTCCCCTTTCCAAATCCAGCAATTAATTCTTGATAAGATCAATGCTTCTACAGGATCTACATATTCGCCTTCCACTTTAGAAGGTACTTGGGGATCCCTACTTTTTTTAATACCCTCCAAAACTTTAAAAAACACATCGCATGATATTTTACTTCCATGGCAATCAAATCATTTTCGCCGATACGTTTCATAATGGAGCTATCATTTTGGGCTATTATTTTTATCTTGGTTTCAATATTTCGTAGTTACCACTTGCGATAATTTTTGATTACGCCTTTTTTGACAAAATACGTACTTGTTTATACGAAATTTTTCTTTTCGTAGTGTTATCGAAGGTCCGATTTCAGAAATGTTCGATTCTTCCGTATGCATATTTTCTGATTTGCGACGTAAAAGCTCAATACTTTTTTTGCTAATATAACTGCAATAACAAGACTTAGCCAAATTAACAATTTCTTGTCCCCACTTTCAGTGCCGGCAATATTTTGATGCAGCGACTTGGTGCTGGCAGATTTACAAATATTGTCTCTAATTTGTAGCGTTTGTTTTATAGTTCTTAACGTTTTATCAGAACCCTTTGCAAAATTCCTGGAAAACTTCCCACAAATCAAACATTTTTAAATACTTTTTGTTTGTAAAACGTGGAAGTTGACTCGATCTCACTTTCAGGCGTTGAACTTCCACTTTGATCCATTTTCAGTTTTCTTTATGGCAGGCTGTATTCAAACGATGTATATTATGTTGTTTTTAATATCATTCATAAGTTTTCAACAATGGACTTACCTGGGCACTATCTATAAATATGTATGTAGGTACTTTACTATAAACTAAAAACAAATCACAGACACGAAATCTTAGTCATTTTGCTACAGAAGAGCCTATTTGGAACTGATAAAACAGCCCTTTCATAAAAGATACTATAGACATATTTTGTAAATAAATACTATCCAGAATGTAGACAACTACAGCGCGCGGGACGCGCAACGTACGGGCGGGTGATCGACGGTCGGCTGCCGTGCGAAAATAAATATGTGATTTGCTTTATGTTTAATTAAATTTCTCAGCTATCCGACGTCAGACAATTATAAAGGACATACCGTTGGAATAACAAAAGTTCAGTTCACAGTATTGCAAGAGAAGTGTTTTTTGATTTAAGGTCGCGTTTTCGAGATATCGGTTGATAAATACCAAAATGCATCGAAAAATTACAATTTTTAAAGGTTCTCAAACCGAGATATAGACGTTCAAAGTTTTGAATCGCCATATGCGTCAATGCTTTTTCGTTTGTTAAATATTTTTTTTTTTTGAAGCAACGGCTACAGACTTTGGGATTATTCTTACGCTACAATGTTTATGTCAACTGTGACAATCATGTAGCGTCAATAACTCGAAAATTTTGAATAACGCCCTTTTTCCCATGACAATTTTTGGCTCAAATCTGGCTGTTGGAACAAATCGATCCAGCCGCCAGGAACTCCAACAGTTTACCAACTGAGTTTAAGAAAACTAAAAACAACTCCAAGGCCAATTAAAGTACATCGCAGCAGTCGTATATGTACAACAGCGCCATAAACACAAAACGAAACAACTCCCGAACTTTTTGCCGAACAACTTGGCCCGCCGCGCCCGCAACATCCGCGTTGTCTTCGCCTTTACAAATTACTTTTAAGTTGTAAAGTTTGTATGTGTGTGTCGTTCAGACGATCTTGCAGCGTTTGATAAATGATTCCGAGTCGGAAAAGTTTAATAGCGCACACGGCGAGGTGTAACACATGACTCCACAGTAAAAATGTTAGAACCGCCATCGCATCGACGGCGGCGGTAAAAATTAATAGCGGCGAAAGATTTGACGGCGCGGACCCGCCTGAGATATCGCCTAAATGACGGCCCATGATACTAAGCAACTCCGGGATTAATGAGAATAATAAAACACGCCCTTAGTTTCCGAAGATAAAAACAGTTGAAACGAAAAAGCGTTTCACTTATAAAACCGATCGCTGTACGTCTTTAAGTCGTTTACCTTTCTTAGCACTTGCACCAATAACTTTATGATAGAAATACGCAGAATGGCATTATGGCGATCTGTCTGCTAATAATAAAGTAGGTACCTGTTCCGCGGATGGCGTCACAGATGCCATTCGCCGCATCGAATCTGCTAAAGGCAAGCACCTACAAACTCCGCATGAAGGGACATATTATTCAAGAGAATTGCCTCGTATTATTTATTCCCTGCGATAGATAATTGAATAAATTAATAAGCAATAAAGAGGACTGATTAGGCGTCCATGAAATCAACTGTCGAATTAACTTTTTGTTTAATAATAAAACCAAAGAAACTGTGCCTCCAATTTACGCACTAACCCTGAAATAAATAGTATAGTAATTTAATTCTTTTTAAAACTGACGATGCTGGCGAAGCCACCGTCTTCACGATTCACCCCCTCCATATATATCTCAGTGTTTAAAATTTCCGTTTGTTTTGTGTATCAAAATACGCGGTAGACACCACTTACCGAATCAATTTATTTTTAACGTGGGACACCCCGTAACATTTTCGTATTAATAGATTTCCCTTGATGGACTCGAACGGATAACTCGTTTAGGATTCAGCTTATCAAGGACAAATTCGGTGCTATAAAATATACGGGGTGCGACACTTAAAAAGCACCTCTATTGTACTGCGCTCACACGGATCCCCATGTATGTTCAGATTTTTTTCACAAGACGTACTTTCTAGATTAAAAATGGACCTATCTCAGCGTTTCTTATCTCTAAAAATAAATTTTCCTTAAACGCTCTGCACCCTGTATATACTTAACGTTTTAACATGGCAAGAACTAGGTCAAAACATTGAAAGAATTACACTGTTTACATAAAATAAAAACGTTTCCTGGTGAACTCTAGCCTTATTAAAAATATTAAATCTTTACCATTCCCACCGTCCTTGATATTTTACGATCGGGTTAAATTTATATCAATTTCAATTTATTTCAAGATAGAGATAGGGTTCGTTGTTCATAATTCGTGCCGAAAATATATAATGAAAATATATAAAATTTTAAGAGCTGAAATCCTTATTGAATAAAACGAGAAACGCCCAACAGTAAAATTTTAACTTCGTATTCTATAGGATGTCTCAGTTGGAAGTATAGGATTTGAATTGCGCTCCATTTGTGTTCTGTCGAAGATAGGGCGTCAATATCCAACGACTGCCATCTACAAACCACACGTCAACATATAGTTGTATGCATCTGCCAGCATACAAAATTCAGTTGATACAATAATTAAAAATTACAGACCATTTACGATGTCGTACATTTGTTAATTAGGTATTAGAAAAGACAGAAGGTGATGTTGATTTTTACAACAAAAATGTTGACATGTTGACGTCGTATGGTTTGTAGGTGACAATCGTTAAATATTGACATCTTTGACGGAACACAAATGGCGCGCAATTCAAATCCTATAGTATCAATTGAGACACCGTATATAGTGTTACGTAACAGATAGCAAGTTAATAGAACCTAATGCAGAACGTTCTAATGTTATTACAATAAATAAATTTAATGCGGCTGCTAGATATTTAGAATTTATACGTTTCTGCTTAGTTTGTAGCTTTAGCAGTTCATTCTGTTGAAACGAGAGTGAGGATAACGATGTTCCCCATCAGAGAATTTGGTTTTTAACATGACAGAGTGCTTCCTCAAGCCATTTGTTAACTATCCTTTTTCTGCCATATGGCTATAGCGACAGGACCAACTAATTAGCCACCACATTTACCTGACTTGACCCCACTTGGAATTATTATTTTGGGATTTATAATACAGTTTTGTAACCGAGCAGAACTATTGCTCTTCGCCGTCATCTCGCCTTAAAAATAACATAACTTTATAACAAGTTGCGTTTATGAAAAACCAGGATTATTTTGCCAAACATCCAAAGCCAATAAATTATTCGACAGAGACACCTGCCTAAAATACCTGCAATTTTCTGCTCTCCATCAATATATAAATTAAATACATATCTCGGATTGAAGATCGCAATTCTAAACGACGAGTTTACCTGACGCATAAAAGAAAATCGGACGTGTTTTAGCGATTCTGTCAAAACGTAGTCCGTTATAGAGATAACTTTTACCGCGTACATCAAATAAATTCGGCCGATTCGACACTAACATATGTATGGCCTAAAAAGCAAAAAGAAACACGACGAATACCCAGAGCTTTTCAGCGGCGATCCAATCCAATCCAATATGAAAAAGATCCCACGAATATTCCCTTGTGACGGACACCTATACACGTGTCCGGGAGTCGCTATCGCAATATGGCGGGCGGTCGCATCGAGATAACACCGGCCGGCGGCGGCCTACCCACCCGGAAAATTCCCTTATCCCTCTCTATCGGCCGTCAAACAGTCCCGTTTTGGCGCCGCGTGTTCATCGCCGTTTATTCCCAATACTGCCAACTTTGACAACGTAAATACGTATCGGCCACATGGAAGAACAACACCGGCCCACCGACAGAAATTACAACTAGAAGGCTCACTCTTCGGCGGTACTTTTATCTTGCGCTTACAAAGGGCATGCTGCCATGCAGCTATTGAATGGCGGCCTTCTTGAGTATTGAGTATCATGATGATCAGAAAGTGGGGGCAGCTGATATGCAGCGCGAGTAGTGGCAAAATTCAGGAACATTTGTAGGTAAATTTACACCGATTATGGGTTATACACGTGGTTGTATGGAAAAAATATTAAAAACCGATAAATAATGTCGTCAAAACAGAGCTCTAAGGTAGTGTGTTGTGTGGTTGGTTGCAAAAACAATTATGATAATTCTCCAAAGTCTCATTCTAACATTTTTCCTTCTGTGCTACATAAGAAACCTCAGCGAGAAAAGTGGATAACTGCGGTCAATAGGAAAAGGTAACTTACAAATCTTGCAGTTACCGAGTCACCTCATTTACACAAAGTATATTAATAACTTTTATTTATTCAGCGTTGATAGAAATCTTTGGCAACCAAACAAATATGCAGTGCCCATTTTGTTGGTAATAAAAAACGGGACCATCCTTTAAGTCCAAGTGTTAATCCAACAATGTTCCCTACTGCTTACAAGAGAGCAGTGTCAAGCAAAATCGACAGGTAAGAAATACGCCATTTTTTAAAATAAAAATTACGACTAATGCATAGAAAGATACAAATTAATTTTTTCGTCAGGTTTGAACGATATTTAAGAAGACAAAAACAACCCATTCTTAAGAACACTTCTCATTTGACAGGCGGAAATCAGTGTTAAGATAAAATGTATCATCGCATAAATATGCTTACATTTGCGGCTTTGTTTAGACACACAAGTACAATCCACTTGTACAACGTTTCGATTATTAGTTATCTATATAAGATGAAATAAAAAATCAGTTACAAGCTAATTGATAGCCGCACAAAATGATGAGAAAACATACTTCGTACTTACAAGAAGGTCAATTTGATAGGGTGGTGAAGTTACAGATGTTTGTCGGATGACATAACCTCTAATCATACCCAGGTCTAGCTCAGATGATTGTCGTTCTTCTAATCTCAAGACATGAGAGTTTGCAAGGGCGATTCCTTTTTGTATTCCTTGAGGATTAAAATCTATTGTGTGACTAACGGCTCCGAATCCTGATCTCAATATTCTCTTCATATTTTACTATTTTCTTATGTATGTAAATCTATGACTATGATAATCTGTGGTGATGACTTCTTTGTATTCCTTAATCTTTATTTTATTAATTTATTGCGCTTACATTTTCCTCACAACTGCACTATTAATTACATTTTTAGATTTTGCACGACCGATTTTGCATTTACAGCAATGGTAAACAACATACAAGTACCCTTCGTTGGGGACTGCATTCTCCGCTAGTGGCGCTAGAAGCTAGCTCGCACATACTCAATATGGGAAATACTTCGTATGATATTATACATGCGCCGCGTGCTAGTTAGCTTATACTCGCTGGACGACGCGGCGGGGTAAGGAGGGAAACTTAGCGGGCGGAGCTTAGAGTAAATATTCTAGTTGTAATTTCTGTTCGGTGACCGAGCGCTGGTCTCTGCGGAGAACTGGATTAACCGTGGTTTTAAGCGACTCGCAAGGTATGTTATGATAAGAATTTAATAAAGAACGTCAGGCGGAAGTAACTTATTAAAATCCTGTTTCCTTAACCTTAACCGCCGTCCCTTCCCTGTCCCGTAGCCAATTTCGGTTCAAGGTAAATATCCCTACCGCGAGCATTTAATAAAAACCAGTTGAAAAGCTTATTGTATTTTTTGTACCGGGGCAGGAACGGGCGAAGAAAAATATACGAATTGTATTTGAAAACTGATAATGTAAGATGGGAAAAATGTTCGAGATACTAAAGAGCGCGGGAATGAAGTATAGAGATAGGAGAGTAGTACACAATCTATACAAAGAGCAAACTGCTGTTATAGAAGTAGAAGGGGAAAGAAGGGAAGTAGGTATCAGGAAAGGAGTAAGACAAGGATGTACGCTATCACCACTAATTTTTAATCTGTGCATCGAAGAGGCGATTAATGTGGTAAAAGATAGAGTGGATTTCGGGATTAAAGTACAGGGACAGAAACTAAAAATGCTGAGATTCGCGGATGATATAGCAGTATTAGCATCTAGTAAAGAGGAATTAGAATCAGCGTTGAACGAAATGGAGGCAGTGTTGACAGAGGAATACGGAATGAGGGTGAACAAAAACAAAACTAAAGTGTTAGTGTGCAGAGGGCGCGAAAGCAGAGCAAAAACGAAAGTACAAATTAATAATGAAAGATTGGAGGAAGTTAAAGACTTCACTTAATTAGGAAGTAAAATAAATTGGGATGGAAGAAGCGATAAAGATATAAAACAAAGAATAGCGCAGGGTCGAGTAGCTTTTAACAAAAAGAAAGCACTTTTATGCTCGGGGGTAATAAACTTAGAAACAAGGAAGAGATTTTTGAGAACGTATGTATGAAGCACGGCGCTATACGGTTGCGAAACCTGGACGGTAGGGGAAGCAAGTAGGAAGAAATTAGAAGCTTTTGAGATGTGGTGTTACCGAAGAATGATGAAAATACCGTGGACTGATAGGGTTAGAAACGAAGAAATATTAGAGAAAGTCGGCGAGAAAAGAAGTATGTGGAAAAACATAAAGAAGAGAAGAGATAGAATGGTAGGCCACTTGCTGAGACATGGGGGAATAGTCCGCGATATTTTGGAGGCAGAAATAGGAGTGAAGAAAGGCAGAGGTAGGCCTAGATTAGACTACTGCTCGCAAATAGTAAGGGATGTAGGTTGTAGCACAATTAGCGAAATGCGTAGGTTAGCACAAGATAGGAGAAGCTGGAGGTTAGCGTCCAACCAGTCTTAGGACTGATGACCTAATGATGATGATGATGATGATGATGATGGTATTAGCAACTGTTATAACAACCTAAACATCATCAATCTAGGTATCATGTTTTATGTAACTTCGTTACTGTTTACTAACCAGGTAAAGGGTGGATAGAAGTCATCTTACGTATATATTGTGTATGTATAATGGATAGTAATATAGCATCCCTAAGATTCGACTTGTGACTTCGGACAGAGAACTATGAAATATTTGTGAACAATTCCATGAAGACGATGACTTAGATCCAATACGTTTCGAGAGATAAAACACCGTCACATGCCATAGCAAATGCAGTTTTGGAAGATCATTTTCTAAGAGAAGTCACCACTGAGTATTCTTAGAGATTTGTGCATGATACACTAGGCTTGAGAAAGGTTTCAGCGCATGGTGAAATCCAAACATCTCCTGCTTCGAGATTCACCTCAACGCCACCTCCATACATATGCTATACCACGTTGAAAATACCGACGATCCGATCACCGAAGTCAAGCAACGTCGGGCGCAGTTAGTACTTGGATGGGTTACCGCTTGAGAACACCGCGTGCCGTTGCCTTTTTCAGCCTGCAGTGCTGCTGGGTGGATTGATTAGCCCAAACCCGGAAGAAAAAGGAGGGTTAGAGGGCCAGGTTAGCAGCCTACTCTCTGTAAAACAGATACCAGTTCAAAGTACCGATTTTCTCGAAGAAGGAACAGCTCATAGACCTATTATAGAAGGAAGGAGAAGAAGAAGCCACCTGCATTCAAGCAAAGACTTAGTAACTTAGTACTGCGGGATTATTCCTCAATTTTTCAAATTGCTGTAAACGACTCGATGTATACTAGTATCGAAAATTACGTATCACAAATGAGTGCTTCGTTCCTGCAACGTTCGCTATGCTTCTCTCGTTCATTAGGTTTATTCCAGTCATCGCATCCACCCGCCACTCGTTCCCGATGCCCATATTGGATTTAATGCCGTCTAATTTTGCCCAAGCCGAGGCCGTTTCTCTAATTCCCCCGGATGAAAAAATGCTTTCCACTCCACTTAATAAAAAATAAATCTCCACCCCTATAAGATCTATATTGCGGTTAATGGCGAAAAACTCCTTTGTAAAGCGATTCTATCTCCTTTTATGGGCTCTAATTTATCGAGAGCGGCAGGCGTATGGTTGGCCTCGCGTCTAACTGGTCAATCGACTCGAGCGAGTGTAATGACAATAGAATGAGTCTAAAAATAAGTAATTGTGATTTAGACGTCCTCCTTATAGGTTACAAACGGAACACCGTTACACTTTTAGAATTATTAGGAAAATACTATGCGATTAATCAACTTTTTTTTTACGTGGGTATCTGACATTCCTCCGGAAACGCTCTCCACGTACCTATCGTATTAAACTTCTATAATCCTTACTGCTCGTCAAGAATAGGGAAAAGTGTAAAATTCTGTGGGTATGCGTAAAAGAAAGAGTGAGGCCGCATATCCGGAGGGAAAAGGATGCACTTGGCCAGATCGAACTCTGTGTACATTCACATTCAATTTATGTTCATCGATATCCACTCTGCAAAGATCTCAATGCGACTGGGTAAAGACCGGGCTATATACTGCGCACCTCGTGGGCGGTCCGATATCGCGGTTTTAATGCGTGTTCCTATTCTTGACGAGTTGTACAAATTTCAGTAAATATAAGTTTTACATTATGTAATAAACGACAGATTACTACCACTATTTGTACACACTCAAACCAGAGCTTTGATTGATCTCTGTTGACATTGCCTAATTAAGTATTTATTGCTCTAAATGACACGCTTTTAGCCTTATTACTTTTAAAAAGTCTAACAGAAAGTCCAACAGCATAGTAGGTGCTGATAATCGTAATAAAAATTACAAATGGACTGTTAAAGATGGCAGGCAACCCCTAAATCGTCTACTCAGTCATTCCAAAGAAGACGCTACGATTGTTTTAATGAAAACAGTACAAGATTTTTGGAGAAGAAAATATAAAAAAATTCGTCACACCCCCAACCTGGCTTTCCGCCCACCTCTATATTCATGACAGGCAGCTCTTAGGTCCTCCACTAAGTTATTCTAAAGATAAAATGGACATAATACTTCTTTTACCTACGGTTTTTTTATGAAAATATATACGATTTTTAGTGAAGAAAATATAAAAAAATTCTCTGCACACCCAGTCGGCCCTCCACAACTTCGATAATTTTTGAATGAAAAAATATAAGATTTGTGCGGAAGGAAATTTTAAAAAAGTTCGCCACACCCGCAATTAGCTTTCCGCAACCGCAATATTCATGTCAGAGAATTCCTGGACCGTGTACTAAGTCACTCTAAAGATAAAACTGACCTGATATTTTTTCTATAGACGATACGATTTTTTTAATGAAAACGGTACAAGATTTTTAGTAAAGTAAAATATAAAAAAATTCGCCACACCTCAGTCGGCGTTCCACAACTTTGATACGAGTATTAATAGTAGACAACCCCTAGATTCTCTACTAAGTCATTTCGAAGATAGAACCCGAATTTTTTTATAGACGCTGCGATTTTTTAATGAGAAACATAATTTTTGGAGAAGATTAAAAAAGAAATCGCCACACCCCCGTCAATCAATGATCATAAAAGGAGAACTTATTGCTCTTTGACATTTATGGTTGGGGCGTCTAGGGCTATTAGGTTAGAGACTAAAGTTTTTATTAACTTTTCCATTTGTTGCATACTTGGTATTTAAAAAATTAATACTTTAAAGAAAGTTGTTACAGTTACTTGTAAACTACTGATTTTGCAACAGTGATCAGGACCCGGAATGAGTGTTTTAACATGTCAGAATTTCCAAAAATTGTGCTGCTGGGATTAAATACAACAAAACTAAAATTTGAGAAGAAAAAAGACAAGCAATTATAATACAAATTCATTGATTGTATTACTAAAAATGTATTACATTCCAAACGGTATAAAACGCTTTGTTTTATTCTTCTCATATTCACATTCAAGTCACCATTGAGCTATCGTCTGGTATTCAGACTATACTGGCTCAGAAACTCCTATCTCCGGTATACTCCTTATCAAATTAAAATTATAGATTGATTTTCTTTAACTTCGTAGGCAAATCCGTTTATCGGTCGTTGAAGACGATTTTTTAAACACTTCGCGTAACCGCTTCAACGTTAACGTTACGTTGCGGATCAACTGTTCCCCCTATTTTATAAATACAACTAACCTCTCGCGAATTTGGTACAATTTCAGTCGATCGCATTTCCATATCCCGCTGTCGTCGACGTTATGCGTCTCCATCCGCCGTGAAAAATTTCAAATATCTCTTTTTGTGTCAAAAATGCCGACAACAGAAGCGAGCTTTGGCGTTCCTTCATTTAAATTGCATTCGGCCTGGTGGTAAATCGATTTTTTTTAAGTCGCAGCGCTACTTGCGTCCCGTCGAGACCCGGTTGACAAGTACGGCGGCGACGAGGACAATTCGGTTTCGGTAAAATATGTTTAAAGTTCGTTCGTTTAACTTTCCAGTAAGTTACACAGAAAAAGTCTGCGCTGGATGGTTTCTCCTGCTTGGGCAATGTAGCCTTCTCCACTCCCCCCGATATAGTACGCCGCCTATTTTATTAAGGAAATTTTCAAGAGCATAAGGTCCTATTCTTTTGGTCTTTCCTGTAGATCCTTTGTATATTACTTTATTTACACCTGTTCTACAAAGCTTGTTGGACTTTCATCATCTCTTCAGGCCTGCTTTGATCACAACAGCATCTTAGCTTTCGCGCGTCAGTGTCTGTTTATGTTGCGGCTGATAATCGGACGTAGCGCTCATATAAAAATCCATTCGCCATTGTTCGTTTTCGCCTCTATATACTATGGGCCAACTTATTATATTGCGAATTTCATAGTAAATTCATGAAAGATAAAACATCCATCTTCAAAGACTGGATATTCGAATCTGTCCAATTTGGTGGTCGGAGAAAATAGAGGAAACGATTGATCATGCGACCATGATATGAACATATCATTCTTTAGTTGACCGCTTTATCGCTGTCGGCTGTTGTACAGTGTACTATAGCATCTTCTTCAATAAACCAATTGCTGTTATTGGTAAAAGTAAATGCTCCTAGATCCCATTGTTGCACAGCACGAGACAATATTTGAACAAGATGTCTGGATTGCCTTTGAAGAAGCTGACAGAATTCATTCTCTTTAAACATCATCCAAGGACTTCTTGGGATTCAAAAGCTTAAATAGTAATTAAGATAGTCCCAACTTCCAGTCACTTTAAATGTCAATCTACAGCTGCGACAACCTCAAGCTCTTGATGTATCATCAAAAGAAATAACTCACGTCAAGAGCTTTATGTTTCTTAGCTAGCTAAAGTGTCTAGCTTTATAAACCAATTGCTTCTACTACAGCAAATACTCTTTGGCCCCGTTGTTGATCTGTACATCTATTCGTGAAAGCAACACCACGTGATACTATTAGGACAAGATTTTTGGATTGCTGTTGAAGATGTTGGCAGAACCAATAATAACTTCGTTCTCTTTAAACATCATACAGCGTTTTCTTGGGGTTCAAAGGCTTAAAAAGTAATTAATATAATCCCAACCCCTATACATAGTTGTAAGATGTCTGTCAGCCACTTTAGCTGAGACAACCTCTACATCATCAAGAACAGTAACTCGCATCAAGAGCCTTATGTTTCTTAGTTAAAGCTTGTAGCTTTATAAACCGATTGTTTCTTTGGTGAAAACAAATGCTCCTAGATCCCATTGTTGACCTGTACATCTATTCGTAATAGCAACACCACGCGACACTGCTGGCAGTACCAGGAAGTACTTCATTCTCTTTAAACATCATCTACAGAATTCTTGGGATTCAAAAGCTTAAGAAGTTATTGAGATGATCCAAATTTCCTTATATAGATATCAGAGGCCTTGTCGGCCACTTTAGATGTTAATCTACAACTGCGACAACCTCTACATCATCAAGAGCAGTAACTCACCCAAGAGCTTTATGTTTCTTAGTTAAAGCTTGTAGCTTTATAAACCGATTGTTTCTTTGGTGAAAGCAAATGCTCCTAGATCCCATTGTTGACCTGTACATCTATTCGTAATAGCAACACCACGCGACACTGCTGGCAGTACCAGGAAGTACTTCTTTCTCTTTAAACATCATCTACAGAATTCTTGGGGTTCAAAAGCTTAAAAAGTTATTGAGATGATCCAAATTTTCTTATATAGATATCAGAGGCCTTGTCGGCCACTTTAGATGTTAATCTACAACTGCGACAACCTCTACATCGTCAGGAGCAGTAACTCACCCAAGAGCTTTATGTTTCTTAGTTAAAGCTTGTAGCTTTATAAACTGATTGTTTCTTTGGTAAAAGCATGATCCAAATTTCCTCATATAGATATCAGAGGCCTTGTCAGCCACTTTAGATGTTAATCTACAACTGCGACAACCTCTACATCATCAAGAGCTTTGTCTTTACTATTGCACGTCAAAGCAGAACATACGGAATTACTTCCAGGTTTTCACCCTCTTTATCGCAGGACTGATGGCTCGCGATCAACTCTAAGGGTAAATCTTGTATTTTTAACGGCAGACAAATTACGAAAAAAACTTCATTTAAAAACTCGACACCGCCAACGCTCGTAGGTGTGCGTTCCGACTCCAATCCAAGTTTTTCCATTTCGCGACTCACGCCGTTCGGTCCCGTCACTCACTTTCACCCTCTCTATGTCGTGTTATCGCACACGTCACCCCCTTCCCTCCCCCCTTCCCCCGGAAGCTCGCGATTGACGGAAGTTGCAACTTTAATTATCTGCAACTCGTGACATTCTAGCCGGGATGATGGGCTACAGTTAATACCCGGGGTAGTTTTAAAGTTTTAATTGGACCCCATTTCGGTGGATGTTTTCTTTCCGAGACTTAAGGGGTGGAGTTGTACGGTTTAGAATTGTTGAGTCGACAAGAAACATGACGTACATGATAGATAACGACAAGCCTAAAGTTTTCGATAGTTATTTTATGCTTCAGGTGAATAATTCGAACGGATAGCGTTCATTTTGTCACGCCATTGAATTATTATATATACAGGGTGTTTTGGACTTTATTCAGGGTATTTGGATACATTTATCTTATAATTGGAATGTTATTTTTAATCGTACACGCCCTTTAATAAAACAATTTGGTTTCACAAAATAATAGCCCAGAAAAAACTATTCTACGATCATCAGTACCAAATATTGTCAAGGAAAAGAATTTTCTTTCCTTTCTAATTATTTTAATGTAAAGAAGATATTGTAATAGATAATACAATTCAATGGACTTATCTAATAATTTTTTTGTTTTGTTTCAGGTAAAGCAACAACCATCCTGCTATAACGACAATAGTGTACACATTTTTGAACCGTATTTTATTTTTTTAATACGCTTCAAACTATAGGGTGCTTCAGTTAAAGCAAGTGAGTAATTACTTCAAAATTGTCGATCGAATTAAATATATTTTTAATGAATTGAACATAACAATACTCAATTGAAAATATCGGCTAACGTAAAATCATAAAACGCACGCATTTGCGACAGATATAGCGAGATTTACGTCACATAGGACAAACTTTTGTTTTTAATCCCCAAATGAAATGGTTCCATTTTAAATAATCCCCAGCTATCGTAATCGTGGCTTAATACCGTTTAAAATATACCATGTTTGGCATGCCGCCCGCATTTTTTATGAAGTTTTATGAAGCGGTCGGCATTCTTCTGCTATACAGGTTCGTGCCTAATTTGAAATTGATCATCCCCATACGCCTACTGCGGCTTATGAAGGGGTAATGTGGATGTTACTCCCTTTAAACCGCAACTAATGAGGTTTGACCGATCCGGTGGTGAATGTCCACAGCTTGTGCTGTGCGACGATCATTATCATCGAACCGAAATTCTTTAATTTCCTATTTCATATCATACTTCAAGATCACTAACTCACTTTTCACTGAATAGTTTAATTTTCCCTTTACATAGTTCCAAGGAATAATTAACGGAGATTAAATCAGACGATATAGGTAGCCACAAGATAATCCTATATAAGCCACAGGATAATCCTCAACCAAACGGGAATTTTCTGTAGAATAGGAGCTGTATTCTGAGCCATAATGCTCCAGCAGTAGAAGATTGAGTTAGTTTTAACCTATGAAAGAACCATCGACGGAAACTGAGCTCACACTAATACACCAACACACTATCTTAAATATCCCTACGAATTTTGAGCCAGCAACTTGACAAATCTGCCAGACTTGATGATATCAAACTAAGATATGGAAAAGTCAGTTCGATGAAGACAATATTCCCGATTCCGATTCCTGGTTCCCACCGCTAGTTCTGGTTGCAATCTTAATGACAATGTCTGTTAACTCTTTACATAACTCAGCATTCGCGTATATAATAGCGTTCTATTTGATCCTAGCCTCTACCTTACGAAGAGCTTTGGTTCAATACGGATCATAGCAAGATGATGACCAGCTGACATTGTTACGAGGTACCTCCAAAGAATAGTGCTACAACTGAGACACAAAAGAGCGCCAGAGCCTCCACGATTGGCACGAAGCTGAAAGAAGGGTCCAGACGATGAGTGGTAGTCCTGCTGGTCTTGCATCCCTTCATTCAAAACCCGCATCGCCTGCCAGAATATTGGCGTGTAAATCAATATGGTATAAATCAGGTGAACTATGAAGGCTGACGCAAAAAACTATTCCATACACTTTAACGTATAACAACTGTGATTTTTCAAGCCAAGACCGTGGAATCTCTCCCCAGATTAAATGTTAAATATTCCATGAAATTCTCCTGGGGACGATACGTGCCCCTCGCCAGTTCTAAAGATTAAAATTTATACACTCCGGGGCGATAAAAAAAACTGCGAAATCGATTAATAAATCTAGCAGCAGACCGAGATTTCTTTTGAATCCTGGAGATGGGCCATAAATCTTTTCGGAAACAAATTCCCCCGGTCCTCGTAGAGGTAATTATTATGAGACGAGCCGGAAGAAGTAGGAAATTAAATAACTGGTATCTAAGAATTTAATGCGATTCGTAATGAGGGCGTTCGAATGGAATCGATCCAGATTTATGTACGCCGATCCCGGTGCTTTTTTTTAGATTTTTCCTCGATTCCTTTCACGCATCATCTAACGTGTCTACTATATTCCCAATTGAGAGGGAGTGTTAATGAAAATAATCGAAATATTTACTAAATTCTGCTTAGTATTTTTTATAATATATACAGAAACCTAAATCCGGTCTTCGAATCGACATATCTTGCTGCCCATTTAAATTGACCAAGACATGTTACCTTCGATGCAACTTCAAATGCCGTGGCGGTCGATTTGACTCATGATTTCCCCACAAAACGAGACAAGGCGTGCGCATAGAGTCGACACATCAATCCTTGTTTTTTTTTATATTAAATTCAGGCGCCAGGGCTTTATTAATTGTCAAGTTATCCCCGTATGATCTTTTGCTGATATTCCAAAGTGTGTTACAACGTTCTTTGGATAATAATACTATAAATAATGTGTTACTATATTTTATGTTCATCTGCGCCACTATGAGAAGATTCTGGTACTGATTAGCATTGAAAAGGCATAGCGGGTGCAAGTCTAGCTTTCATTAGATATTTACTCGAAAATGCGCTCATAAATGTCAAACTGGATCTTCTCTTGTGCGTAATTTTGTCACAAATTTAGTTGAACGATCCTTTGACATCGAGAAGATACCATATGGTACGACTACCATCACAACGCATGATCATGGAAACGAAGCAAAACCTTGATATACATATGACGAGACGCAGCATATATGAAACACATTATATGCAACACATATGAAAGACAACAACATTAGCCATTGGATTTATTCTGAAGAAGTTGATAGAAAGAGCAAGCGAAAATGTCAAAATGAATCGAACGGCAATCACTTCATAATGCCACAGAATTTAAAGAAGATAAACCAAAGAAATTTTCCAGAACATTGCAAAAACTAAATGATTTAATGAAACGAGATTCTCAAGCCAATGATATGAATAAAATTGTGCGAAACAAGATATTCCTTGGCGGATCATTTAACAACGTCATCTGGACCGAAAAACAGAACATGTGAAAGAACTGACTGAGTTGCAATACACTGTGACTTCTACATGAAACATTTTATAGGACTTTTTGCAGACTTATAAATGAATAGTGAATTAGTTTTTATAAACAATTAAATATAACTAACGTCGCTTTCGTTATTAAAACGATGCCGAAGGCTCTTATTACATCGCAACTGAATCAGTGAATTATATTGAAATATAACGCACGTAGTTATCTGGCCTCACTGCTGATCCCTGCGGAACACTAACGCGATTTTAATAATTCCCGCCTCAAGAATCGCCCGTTTGAGATAAATCTAATAACAACCGCCGCGAGAAACCTGTCGCGAATCCTCCCCCGTAAAATATTTGAAATTTTAGTTATGCACAAAGTTGGTCTTAAAAAGTGCCGGAGAACTTGGGAGCGGTCTCGTTTTATCAATTTTCAGCGCGTCGCTAAGGACCCGCTCGCAAAGTTGACGGTAAAAGGTGTTTCCGCGTCCTTCTCGATTTTAATAATAAAAAAAAAGTTCACCGCTTACAGGCAAACTTTGTTAGTTTCGCGCGAGGGACGAGGCGGCTCTCTGATGCTCTCAAACAATTTGCGACAAGGAAACGCGATAATATAGATAGAAAATCTTTGAAATTGGACGCGACACTGAAATTAATAAGCCGGAAAGGGCGAGAGGGATTCCGAGCGAGAATACGCTTCTTTTCGTTTGGAGTTATTTATTCGCAAAGTGGTTATATTGGGAAATTTCACATTTACAGCAGCTTGTAGGCAGTAGTAATTCGAGATCTCGGAGAATTCTCTCGATTGTTGATATTGGAGTGCCAAAGTTGGCGCCCAGCGTGGGGCTCCATATTTAACGACGACTGGTTTGGACGATTTTAAAAGCTATTCGTCGCACTTTTTGACTGGAAACTTTATCACAAATACGTCTTTTTCTAGTAATAGTAATAAGGAGAGAGGATTGATGTGACTTGAAGAAAACACATTCGACGACTATGTTGCATTTTTATATTCCCATAGTTAATTCTCCAGTGGTTTTTCGAAATATTCGCGAATTTTTATACGAAATTTACACAGGACGCTCGAAATTTAAACGTAAATAAAACAAATTGTGTGTGGGATATTCACTCAATTTTTTTTTATTTTAAAGAATATTTTATGGCATTAAGTATGGAATATAACGTTGTTCAGATATCCGCCGCGGCTTTGCTTGGTGACACGTAATCGGAAGGTCCAATTTTCGATGACTTTATCGCATAAATCTGGCCAAGTTTGCTGGATGGCGTTCGTTATGTTGACTTTGAGGGCACCAATTGTTTGCAGTTTATTCGCATAGACCTGCGATTTAAGATACCTCCAAAGGAAGAAGTCTAAAGGCGTTAAATCGCACGTGCAGAATGTCGATCGTGGCATGCGCTGTGTGGCATGTAGCGCTGTCCTGTTGGAACCACATGTCGTCGGTATCCATATCATCCAGTTTCCACGAACCACCAAATGTCGAATAGTCGACTCGACGGGACGGTTGTGGCGAGGATAAAAATCACGTAATGCGCGGAACGTTTCTCGAACGGAGCACTGATTAAAATAAAATGAAATAAAAAAACAGGTTATAAAAATTTTAAAAACCTATTACCCCGAAAAGGTGTTTCAAGCGCTGTAAGTCTAGCATCTTGTCATTGATTACCTCGAGCATCAAGGTATTTTAAAGTTCGACGTCAATGGTTTTTAAATTCCAGATCATTTAGACTATTTTCGTGCAACCACGTGACGTGGGTAGCATAGCAGGAGCCGATCCAGGCATATGTATTTGCGCTGGGTATTCAATAAGATTAAATTACGGGAGTTTTAAACGTCGACTGCCCACTATGGAGTTTAAATCGGCTTAGTGAAAACCTTCGTGATTTTAATTACAGTATAATCAACATCGCGAACGCGGGGATTTACGTGTTTGCGCACTCCTGAAAATACAATTATTCTATATAGAAATTAGCTTACACGGAAACAGCTTTATTTTCTAATCCCCTGGAACTTTTCAAACGGGCTTAATAGCTAACAAGAAGTCTTACAGCATCGCTTTTTCCATTCCGCAGATCCCTGGTTAGGTCGAAGTGACCCCTCGCCCGTCCTAATTTCTTCACAACGATTTCAACGTTCCATTTAATTGAGCCATTATTACGAGTCCTCATCGTAAAACTTCTAGTTTTGCAACTTTGGACTTAAATAGGTTGTCGGGACGTTTTACCTTCTAGAAAGTACATGACAACTCAGCTTAAAGACCCAGGGAATTGTCAGCGGAAAATTAAAGAAATGTAAATCATGGCTAGTCCACCGAATCTTTTAGAACTTCCTTAGAATGTGTAATTCGACGTTGGCTGGATTTTGTGGCAATATTTTTTCATTGGATCTTTTTGTTTGCCATTATGTTTAACTGACGTTAATGTAAACGTAGGAATATACGAACGAGAATAAAAAAAATATACATGCATTAGTATTGTGGGCCGGGTACAGATGTTTTATTTTTCTGTAATGTTTTACATATTCCACGTAGATATTGGTACTTTTATCGAAGAAACTTGAGATATTATTTATAGATCTGTAAATACAATACGTAATAACTGACGTACAAAATTATTATGGGATATTAGTTTTGTGGCCCAGGTACTGGATTTTCGACTGGTACTAAACATCTTCCACTTAGAGATTTATAGGTGTAATTGCTTAAAATTAGAACCTAGAATACCCCAATAACTTGTACAGGTTCTATTCCGATAAATTATGACACGGTCCCTTGAAAATTCTTGTCATTAGAAATATCAACCATTAACGAAACATATTTTCTATCCTGCCATTGCACAAAACGTAACATAAGTAATTCTGAAAAACGACTTGAAATTCTGCCGATACATGCATTAATCGTTGCCTTACCGATTTCTAATATTTAAAGAATATTCAGTTTTCTAATGAAGTTTAACATCAGCTTAACCTCATACTCTCACTAGCTACTTTACGTTGCCTTAAGAATATCATTTCGTATATAATAAGAGAACGAGAAAAACACAATAAGAATAAATGTGACAGCCTCCATATCAAAGGCTTTTCCTCTCGAGATGAATATCCGTCGAAAGCATTATGCTCGTATTTCCTTTATATAGCAGTCTTTATTATGGATATAAAGCGATCTAGATAAACTGTAAACTGAAAAGACAAGTTGGTCAACTGTACGTTAAACCAAATCGGTTTCTTTAGAATAATACATTTATTGATTAATACCAAACTTTTTTTTTGGTTTTTGGAGTTATTTCTTTAAATAAAACATTTACCATCATTTGTTTAGCACGAACAGTGTGTTTTAAGTGTTTACTGAGTAGTAACTTTGTCATTTTGTACACAGTAGTTAAATTAACTGAACGAGAAAAAATTGAAATTCTTTACACATTCGCATTTGGAGACAGAATGCCATAAAAATATAAATGGCATATCTCCTACATAAATCACACTATATATTAATTGCATTTTTAAAAAAGGCGCAACTAAAAATAAAATTTTATGTTTCCGAGAGTTTTTCTCGAAAGTTACTCCTTGATTTTTTAACGATTTATTTATTACTTTACAAAAACACTACACATTTCCAACGTGTTACCTACCAAAGTTCTATTACGCGGATTTAATCTGCCCGCCTGTACAAACCCGTTACCCCCACGTAAATGTTTCAATTAATTTGCGGAGATAATTTGTTTAAACAACAAATTTAATTTCGATTGTTGGAGGGCTATTGTAACGAATTTAATGCCCCAGCAAATTTAAATCACTGTATAAATATTCGAAATCGCTGCAAAATTCAAATATCCAATATATTATGTGTGCATCCTCCATATGTAACACAGGAAATTTAATTTCTGGTCCATAATTATGCGATGTTGCGTATCGCGAGAACATCTATTACGGCCGTGGATCAAAACGGAACGGTCGTCAGTTATTTCTGGGACACGTACAGCCTGTTCCACGAGAAAGCCTCTGATTACTTCGCCACTTTAACAGAACATACGAGGATGAGTCAAATATAAACCAGAATTTTGTTTAAATAAATTTTTTGTCACAGAAGAGCATTTTTAAATACATCTTTTTTTTCCTACATAGTCTCATCTTTTATCAATACATTTTTGCCAGCGATTGCAAGTTTTTTAATGCAGTTATCGAAAAATGAAATTGGTCGTGCCTCTAATCAATTGCATACAAACACTTTCACGTCTTGGTCGTCATTAAAACGGCGTCCTCCAAGTTCTTCTTTGAGTGGCCCAAACATGTGATTGTCACATGGTGACAAATCCGGACTATAGGGCGGATGTTTAAGTGTTTTCCAATGAATTCTTTCCAGTTTTTCTCGGGTCAAAGGATCTATATGTTGTCGAGCTTTGTCGTGAAGAAGAGTCACATTTCGGATAGGCATGTCTCGTCTTTTCCGCCGAAACCCCAGTTTTGCTTCATCAAGGAGCTGGAAGTAGTAGGCGGCGTTAACTGTACGCCGCTCATGAAGGAAATCAATAAGCAGTACCCCTCTGAAATCCCAAAAAACAGTGGCAAGAACTTTGCCTTCAGAAAGACGAGTCTTGGCTTTTCGAAGTGGGTCTTTTTCAGAGTATGCCAAATTTGTTATGCTAGTCATAGACTTGGGCCTTTGAAGGTGTTTCATCGGCAAGCTGTGCAGTCAATCGACGCAAAATTTCAACCGGTTTTACGCGCTCCCGCGTTAAAAATTTGATAACAATGCG
Organism: Rosalia funebris; assembly: GCA_037954035.1. Classification (NCBI taxonomy): domain Eukaryota; kingdom Metazoa; phylum Arthropoda; class Insecta; order Coleoptera; family Cerambycidae; genus Rosalia; species Rosalia funebris. The sequence continues at coordinate 23,604,129 of JAZFAV010000003.1, read as the reverse complement.
TTGCTCAACGGACGTATGTACCTCTTCTGTATCTACTGACAGTTAATCGGCCTTGGCGAGCCGATGAAGTCCCCTCCTCTTCACATCCCCACCTAATATATAACAAGCCAGCGTGCCAATCAATTTACTCAACGAGCGTTAAAATAAAAATTCCGGTTTATTCTTGTATAATATACTCTTTAACTACAATGGAATTAATATAGTCCTACCAGTCCTATCAACTTCTGTTAGAAATTTTCTAGGCATATTATTCACAAACGCCTCTGCATATATGGGGTATTTCTATAGCTTAGTTATATAGCTAGTATCTTGCATGTTGGTCTTCATAAACCCCTGGGTTTGGGTTAATTTTTTCGTTAATAAGATTTGCATAGGGATAATTTAATGGCCAATCCAGTATTTTGACACCACTGTGTCTCTTCCATCCCATACACAGGCGACTTTAATCGTCAGGATCATTGTCTGTATATGATCATTTTCCTTACCAAACCATTTATCTGACAGCTTTCACAGCCCTCTCCGGTTCTCCCCATTTTCTCCATTTTCTGGGCTATTAAATTTTTAGAAAGGTTTACAAACTACATGCTCATTGAAACATACTTGCACGCTTTAATGACCTCCCGTCCATAGTTGACAATTTCCGTATTATAATGCGTTTTTTTTTTTCGCTCGCTAGGGTATATAACGACATTACCCTTTTTAGTAATTATATTTACAAATGGCGCGTCGTCTCGGATAAAACTAATTAAAGGAGGCCACCCACGAACGTACTCCAATTTTATTGCGTCAATTAGATAATGCGAATAGGCTCATTTAAAAACTCCGAAGTTTACACACCGTTTAAAGCGTCATCTACAGCGATCCTTTATTAGTTCGTTGGTATGAACCGTACATATATAGGGTGTCTCAGTTGGAACTATAGGATATGAACTGCGCGCCATTTGTGTTATGTCAAAGATAGGGTGTCAGTATTTTAATGACTGCCATCTACAAATCATACGACTTCAACGTGCTACGATGTTGTGTACAACTGTTTTGTGAAAGTGAGCCATCATTAGAGTTGTATTAAGAAAAGCTTGCACAAAATAAGTACAAAATGAAGTGCCTACAGAGTTAACAGTTCGTAATTTAACCAAAAAATTTGAAGAGATGGGTTCTGTTATTGATAAGGCAACACCAATACGTCCTTGTCGTGGTCGGTCAGATGAGCTGCAGTGAGAGAGTTTACGGGAGTATTCAAACCCAGCAATTCGACGTCGTGTACAACAATTAAATCTGTCAAGTGCCACCACGTGTCAGATTTTAAAGAAAGATGTGCATCTGTCAGCATACGAAATTCAGTTGACACAACAATTTCTTACATGTTTGCTATTTTACTGTGTTCCGTCGATACAACACGATAGAATCAGTTTATAAGTACTACCCGAAACTATTCTCCCACGTTTTATACGCAAGTCGGTTTTACAATAACATTCAGAGGTTCTCAAAATTCGAGGCAACTATGTCTAAAAAAAATTAAATTCGGTATTAGTAAATAGTTTTCAGTATAATAGTTTATACAAGTGTAGACAATAAGTAGTCAAAATATAATTTGATTTTGTAATTGTTGTTTATAGCTTTGTTATTTATGTATCAATGAATCGATGATCTCAGAAAGTTTAAAGCTTGAAGCTAAATAACGTTCTAATAACATATGACGTTATAAACATATTTGTAAAGCAAAGTGTATTCAAACTTGACTACGTAGTTTAATTTAAGATTTTAGGTGTTTATTTTATCGTAATCGCTAGTCCTTCGACAAAATTTCAAAAACTTAGACCATTACCTCGACACTTCCTCTAGCAGCGAGTTTTAGTCAAAGGTACGCAACCTACATGCGTCGGCGTTTAATTAAACTATCTCTTCCAAAACTTCCCTGCCTCACGACAATTTCGTGAGGGCGGACGGAGATCAGACAAGAGCGGCAATTCGACCCTTGCAAATAGTTTGACGTCACGGACAGAAATTCTGCCTCGTCGACTAAACGACACGTCACGCAAAAACAATTAATGATTACTACAACTGGCGTTTAAACCGGGGGATCACTTCTGGTAATTCGCCCTTTGTGCAATTCGAAACGGACCGTGCGAATTATTTCACAACTATTCTAAGTACATCGAGAGTCAGGGGAAGGCGTACGGTCGTATTTGCATTCCTCTGGATTTCCTGAGGAAATTCGCGGTCCAATTGATCAAATGGTCGTGGGCGCTCACAAAGATATAAAGAAAAATGCAATACGCAGTAAGAAATTGTCTTTGGACTTGAGGATTCGGAAACACCCTATTGGTGTATACACGTTTTGTATGTATATATTAATAATGTATGTTTGATTTCTGTAAAAGGGCTGGTTCATCTTTATTTAGAACCACTGTTTCACTGCGAGATAATCAAAACAAAGTTCTAAAACAAGTATCATTCTCTTTACCTTAAAAACCAAGTTGTATCTAAAAATTCTTACCTTAATTTCGGAATACAGTCAGTTGCCATCTTGGAATTCGGACCATTGAATTGGATGTCGGTGGCAATAGTTGGCTCTGAAAAATAATTGGAGATAATATAGTCGCTTAAATTTCAATCGTTATTAGTAGAAGTCGCAAGATGACGTGTTCCTCCATAGAGAGTCTGAACGTTCATATTAATTTCCAGTTCATATTGTATGGAATGGAAATGGTATGGAAACATCTGCAAGTCTTATTGTTATCGTCAACAATTATATTAAACGTATGCAGTTCACACTTCCTTAAACCATCTCCTGTATTCTGCCAGGGAATACGAGAACCTGCGACATCTAGCTATGAGAATTTTCAATCTTCAAGAACTATTATTAAGTAATTTGTTGACGCCATGAATACATTACGACAACTACGACCGAATTTCAAATTAATAAAATGCTCACGGTAATCGTTAACAGCGAATTCTGGGGCGGAAGTACAAACAACGCTCAGATTTAAAATAAAAGCATTAATGCCAGTAATCTAAATACAATGCAAAACCATTAGGGCAACTGGAATGTTATTTAACTGTGTTTTAAATATGACTGCAGCGCACAAATTGTAATTTTGTTTCGGGGCCGCCGGCGGTCTCTGTCATAGGAAGTGGACAATAAAAGGTACAATGAAAACAACGCTATTTTCATATTCGTTTCGCTAGTTGATCCTATTGTTCGAAGTTGATAACGCACCTGACTGTACGCAAAAGGTAGTTGTAGTGGAAAACGGAAAATTAGCACTCACGTGTTTACACTCGGCACAAAAATTAAGGGATGTAAAGGAATCCTAAATTTTTAGGTGATTTTCAAAGGGATGTAACTTGGAGAAAAATAATCGCACAGCAATTTTAAAAAAAGCAAATTGAAGCTCCAAGTTTCTAGTTTTCAACATTTTTTACCATCAGCAGTTTTTGAATAATCATAAGAAAATAATATATAGCCCCATAGCTGCAGGTGGTTAAATCAGGCGACCGTGCTGGCTATTGCAGATCACCCCTCAAGGAGATTAGGCCTCGTGTGAGTGTTGCCGCAAAACAGTCATTGGCACACGGCTGTGTGTGCCGTGGCACCGTCCTGCTGGAACCATACATCTCCCACATCCATCTTGTTGAGTGTTGGCAGGAAAAACTCCTGAATCATGTAGACATAACGGTCAGAAGTTACCGAACTTGCCCGTTCGCTTTTTTCAAAAAACCATGGACCAAGTATTCCAACTCGCAATAGTGCACCCCAAACTGTTACACGTTGTGAATGTAGGGGACGCTGATGAAATTGTCTGGACTTATTAGGGCTCCAATAGAGCATGTTCTGCCTATTTACAGATCCCGAAAGATGGAGGTGAGCCTCATCACTGAAGAAAACAAGTGTGTCGCGAGGCATGCCAAGAAGCGCCTCACATGCATTTTCTCGAGCAACAGAATTGCGTGGATTCTGTTGCTCGAGAAAATGCATGTGATGTTACTGAAGTTCCTGCAGCACAGCCAATTTATAGGGATAAACTTTTAGTTCTTCATGAAGGATTCGCCTCACAGAGCTAGTAGACAACCCAACAGCAGCTGCATGTTTACGGACAGAGCACTGAGGAGATCGCAAAACAGAAAGCCTTATCATGTCAATGTTTTGGGGCGACCTTGCTGTTCGTGAAAGCCCTTTTTCTTCAGATCACCAGGTCCCCTGAAGTTGTTTACCCATGAAACAATCGACTGCCGGCCAGGAACACGACCACGGGGCACAATATTGAAATGGGTACGCAATGCACGTTGCGTGGTGATGATTGTGCGACCATTAGAAAAGTATGCCTCGACAGCGAACGCGCGCTCCACCTTCGTCCACTCCATGATGCTAACTAAACCAAGCGGAGCTACAACTTTACGCTCCTACCTGTCGAATGTGCCTAACCTCACCCTCCTAGGAACAGCCATCGCTTCAGGGCGCCAAATTCAAATAAGCAGCTGCTTTGCCCCATCTTGCTCTATTTCTTCTGAGGGGCTGAAATAATCCCGGCTTTTTAGTAAAGGCTCGGAAGAGCTGAATCGTTCCTAACAATCTCATCAGATTTGTCGAAGAACTACACCTGATAGGCGAAATAAGTAATAGTTATATCATAGAAGACCTTTAAACTATTTGTTGTTCGCGATGAACTACCTATTTATATGGAATATGAGCTTAATTACATCACGAGCTTCATGCAAAACTTTCTTCGACGCCTGCTAGTGCACAGATAAATAAATTCCACGCAAACTTTCAACGACTTATGAATACCTCCTGCGAATACAATTGAGAGGAAACACGGATGGGTAATGTATCGGGTATATTTAATGAAGACAATCCTAAGTTTCTCGACGCGGAGTTATCTGGCGGATACAGGGGCCCCCCCTTCTCGAGATCCGAGACACCTTTCACAAGGGGCGCAATGTCGCTCGGTGTGTTTCATTAACGGAATGGATCATAGAGAAGTGAACGATAATATGATAATCTATTATTAGGGAGCGGAATTAATACCCGTCGAAATGGCTTTTATTTAAATTAGTTGTATTATCGTAAGAAATGTTCGAGGCGGCTGAATCTGACACTCGGAGGGTTCGGCTGAACTTAACCGTCCATTAACGTCTCATTAACTGTGACCTTCGTTAAGCGAAAGCGTGTATCGCTCATATCGTGTAACGCTTTAAAACATTCTCGCATCCTCCGATAATGATTACTAGACGTTTACGAAGGCAGAACGCCTTTAACTCAATCTTGAAAGTAATCCACTACTTGCGTAACACTAGACCAGAGAACTACAACGTTCTACCCCGGACTAAGTATTAAAAAAAGTGGAGCTGTTGTTCCATACGCTAAGAAATCAAAACAATTTAATCAAATCTATAAGGGGGATAACGAAAGAAATCATAATTCTAGTATAACATTAATTGATGCCTGTACTTAACAATTGCATAACATCAGTGCAGCGTGATTGATGCCTGGTGTTCAACTTGTATAAGAAAACTGGATGCATAACTCAAAGGAAGAAAACTGGTCGAGCATCCCAAATTTCACGCTTAAATCGGAATGCTCTGCTGAAGAGGATTGTAACAACAAACCGACGATCCAGTGCAACAGAAATTTTGGTACTATGGAGGCAAGCCGTTGGAAAGCATATTTCTGTATCCACAACTAAACGCCCAATAAGGAAAATAGGATACAAATTTTACAAGCTAATGTTCGATTATTTACATTGAACTTCTGAACTTAACGGTTTGTCCTTCAGGCAAAAGAAAAGTGGTTATTAAATAAACGACAGAAAATCAATCGGCTACGGTGGGCCAGAGAACATAGGTACTGGACTTGGTACAACAATGGCACCAGGTAATTTGGAGTGACGAATCCAAACTTGAAATCTATTTGGGTTATACCAAAAAACGTGTGCTAAGAACCCCACAGGAAACTTATCGTCCTGACCGTTTGATTAGGAAAGTGAAGCTCCCTGCATCTCTTATGATCTGGGAGTGTATGGGTGGTATGGGCTTAGGAAATTGCATTTCGTAGATGGCACTGTGACAGGAGAAACATATAAATAAATGTTGACAGTTTACTGCCATGAATACCTAAGTACCAACGTGGCAAGGCACTGACGCGCAGTACATTTTCCAGCAAGATGGTGCTGCGTGTCACACAGGAAAAACTATCAAAGCTTGATTTACAGAATATAATGTCACTGTTATGGAATGGCCCTCTCGCAGTCCAGACCTCCCGCCAATAGAAACATTGTGGCATAAAATGAAAAAACAGGTGCGCAAACATCCAGCATGTTCTGTTAACGACTAAGCACCAAATTGCATTTGGTGCTTAGTCAAAGCGCCAAATTTGCACCAAATTTGGCGCTTTGGAGTGAGCTAAACTGACAGATACAATGCCTGCCAGAATTAAAGCTGTTATTGTTAATAAAGGTGATGTAACACAGTTATGACGAAGTGGCCGAGCTCTTCTGAACCGTGAATCTTAATGTTTTTGATTAACAAACTTATTACTGACACATCTCAACCTATTAATATTTCAATGTATTTAGTTAAAAGTTTATACACTGTTTCTGTTACCAATATTTTCCATCAATAAAATAGTTTTGACAGTGTTATTACCTTTATTTAACTATATTAGTTGTAAACTATGAGCCTGGGCTTGTATTCCATTATACATATATTTGTTTAAATCAATTTAAATCTTACAACCGATGTCCAATCCATACCTGAAGGTACGATCAACTTCTGATCCAATCTGATTCAAGCAAAGACAGTCTCGAAGATAATTTTTTGGAAATAATCAACGCGCATCTTTCACATGGCGAAGTGACATGTGCCCAAGTGAAAAGTACACCTTATCCAGTATTATTGCTCGATATACTAATCTAAATAAATACCAGCAGTGGATAATCAGAAATTTACGAAAAGAGTGTCTCAAGGGTCACACTCAGGGCTCTTGTTATGTTACATATCAATTAACGACCTAGAGAATTCTTTTATCTCATGTTAGAAATCTCAATATTTGAAGATAACTTAGGAGAACAACCTCCATTCTTATGAACCTCATTTTGAAATACGTTAACGCCAATACTCAACCAAATATTCTTCTTATTTCATTCATTAACGGCTTATAAATACTTATTTATCGCATTTTTTCGACAGATGCTCTCCGATTATTATTTCCCTGTAAGTTCTTACATTATATGCCCTAAACAACTGTTCGTTTTAACAGCCACATGGGCCGTTTTATAAAAGAGATTTAGCAGATGGACGACCTCCCAAAATTTTAATTCGATTCCCAATAATCCAGTTAAACTCGGTCGTGATCCTTTTTCAAAATCGGCGCCATACCTTCTGTCAATTACCCTAATTGAGGGGGAGAACTTTGTTTATTCCATTACAATATAATTTGCATAAAACAGCCTAACCCATCGCTAAATTTGGCGTAAAAAGGGCGGGCCGGATTAATAATATCCGCGGATTTCTATTTTAGCCCCATTATCATTTTAGGCATATCCCCCGTTCTCGATTAAGAAAGAAATAAGGAGAGGCGGTGTTCACCCTCACCCTCTTCACTTCACCCTCATATTTCACAATCTTTCGCAGATTCCAAATCGGAATCTGCCATTATTACGCCGGCTGTCTAAATTGTTTTTTTTTTTCGTCAGTTTAATCAAACGAACATCGTTCGCCGATTAATGACGTCCTCGGTAATTTCTGTTTTTACACCCGTTACGTGGACAAAAAAATCCTCTTTCGTCTTAATTTATCATTTATTTGTTGTTCTTCTGGTGTCATATGTTCAAGTTTGGACAATTTTATGGAACGTTCGTAAAATCTTTGCGGTTTGCTCGCAAAAAAAACCTTTTTAAAAGATTTCTTGACTTCTTCGTCATTGGCAAATGTTAAGTTTCGTAAACTGTCATCCATGGAGCGGAATAGGTGAAAATCCGAGGGCGCGAGGTCTGGAGAATACGGTGGATGGGGTAAAACATCCCACTCTAACTCCAACAATTTCCTCCGGGTCCGCAGAGGAGTGTGAAGAAAAGAAGACCTTCTTACGATTTTAAAGCCCTAGGTGCTTTTCCTGCATGGCTTGGCTTAATTTTTGCGGTTTCCGGAACGTCTGAATTTATTGTTTCGTTCCTCCGGAGTAGCTCAAAATAAATGATTCCTTTGAAATCCCACCAGACAAACAACAAAACTTTCCTGGTGTGAAGCCTTGCCTTTGGTGTGGATTGAGAAGGTTCACCGGACATTCCCCAAGATGTTTTTCGACTGACGTTGTCGTAAATTATTCACTTTTCATCTCTAGTACCCTAGGATTCCTACCTTGACGAATCCTTAACATATCGCAGATGTTGATGCGATCCATTAAATTGGATTCGCCGAATTCGTGAGGAACCCAAATATCGAGTGTACCGAGTTGTTTAAGGTGATTCTGCACACTAGATTTTGACGACCCGATTTTTTCTGCAAGCTCACGTATGGTTTGGCGAGAATTTGCCTCAACTAAGGTTCGTAAATGCCCAGGAACGACTTTTTTAGGTCGGTTTGACCTTGGGGCGTCCATGAGGGAAAAATCGTCAGATCGAAATCTCTCGAACCACTTTTGACACGTTCGATCTTGAATCGAACATTTTTACCGTACACAAAACACAATTTGCGGCAAGTTTCAGCGGCTCTTTTTGCCTTTTTTAAAATAAAAAAAGCATCACGTGCCTAAAATGCTCGGTTTCACTCATTTTCAATTAAGCTCACACACAATAATAAAACAAGTTCACGAGTATAACGGCAGTAAACAACAGTTAAATATGAGGGTTAAATAGGGAGGAAGGCTTCAAGGCTGCAGCTGTGCGCATGACGTCATAGACCGTGACGTAAGTGGTTAACTCAGAAAAATGAAACGACTTTTTGGACAACCTAATTTAAATTCTATATCCTTTACGTTTAACCTTAATTACAATCAGTTGAAACTAAAAGAAGAACCAAAGTCCTGGACTCCTTAGGCTTAAGAACCCTAACACTTCCAAAAGGCTTAAGCTTGTTTGGTTTCTACGTGTTCGATAGTACAAAAATCGTTAGAAGTTATACGTAAGACCGTCTGTCAACCATCTGAAAGTTGCTTACAGCAACTGTTGCTTGACTTTACATGTCCACGATAATTCCGTTACAAAAAGCAATATACAAGACCTGTTTTCGTCCTAACGCCGCCGTTTGGGCGTCGGTCGGCCACAGACGTGTATCCTTTTCCGCCACCCACGACGGTATGCGGACGTCACCCGGCGAAGGGGCGTCATATTAAAAACGCCAAAATTAAATAGGCATTTTCCATTTCCATTTGCGGGAAAGTGTTCTGGACGCTCGCGTTCGGGCGGGCTTAATTTTAAATTAAAATAAAAGCCCTGCGGATTTCAAGATTAATTAAGAGTTGTAAGTTGGAAGTGAATTGAATACAACACATTTACATTTTAATAAATTCCACTTGTTTCGCTTGGGGTTGCGTCTGGCAATGAAAGGGTGATACCGTAATACATTAATTAAGTGTTTAATAATGGCGCCATGAAAAACTTGATGGGAATATGTTCGAGCGCTGGTCACCGTCGACATGGACGAACCCGAGTAGATCGATTGAAATTAAATCGTACATTTATTCGACAAAAACTATTAATACCGCCTCCGCTTTGCACTATGTCGAAATATATTAGACTAATGACTCACCAAAGGCACGGGGCAACCACAATTAGGGGAAAAACAACGGTGACGGCAGGCTACAAAAAGCAACACGTAAACCTCTGTCGGCGGTTTAGCGAAACGTTTTCTAAAAGCAATTTCCTTATTTTAATTAAACGCGAGCCGAAAGTTCCTACGGAGAAAAAGGAGGATTCCGGGCGGCGGGTGCTTCCCCGGAACAATCGGCGAGTAAACAAAGCCACTGGGGGTTCTGTTTACGCCAAGGAAACTGCTGAAATCGGAGTCGAGAAGCTTAAACTACCAGTCAGCATATTTTCGCGTATTGCAGGAAACTAGAATAGAAACACGGCAGTCACCGCGCCAGAATATTCTCGAAGATTTGTTTAACGTTTACACATTTTTTCTTCGATCTTTATCTTAGTGGAAGATCGCCTCTTGATCCTGTCTTTTTATGGTTGGAACAAAATCACGTTGTGGTCACCTTTTTGTCCCGTCGAATAGCTTTATTCACTTATTTACAGATGCTATTGACTTTTGTATACACCTTTCCGCAACGTTCGCAATATTTTTGGTCCTTTCGGGACAGATAAACTGACACATCCAAAACGCTTCAAGCGCCCACTTATTATTAAATATGTAGATGTCTAAGGCTATTTTATAGTATTTTGTGGCATACATCTACCTGGTTTGTTGATATACTTACAAGTTCGAACTCAATTATATGCTGGTCACGTTGATGATTGACAGACTATACCAGGTAATAAAGAATTCGATTTGAAAGGCGCTATTTAGTAGTCTTTTAAATTAGGTATTGAGTGGAGCATATGCTAGCTCCTTAAGGCCCATAGTTTTCTTAAAGAACGTCACACTGTGCAATCACATATAACTGAGAATAATGGAGATACTCGGAACGAAATTTGGGATATAAATACTCGTAGAAATGTATCTTCTTTTCCAGTCTTGAAAACATTTTGAAACGTACAGTAATATCTTAATTCGAATGTAGTCAAAGGATACAAGATTTATAGGCTTAAAGAAAATTCTAGAAAGCCACAGAATCGGGTAATCGGATAAAAAGCTTCCATCGCATAAGTCACAAACTAACTGCGCTCCCATCCGACCTGGAATTCAACTCTACCTCGCGGAAGTGGCTAACGATCCGAATGGAAAAAAGCGCCAATAAAAGCCCGCCCGCCCATTGGCCAAAGTAGAAAAATGTATCTCTATATCAAAAGAACACAAGAACATAACGGGTCGTTACTGATAAAAGCCCTGGGGGAGAAGTTTTATTGTAAAAACGTTATTGGGATATGTGAATTTTATTCAATAATGTCTCTAGTACGGTTCTAGCTGGAATATCGGGGTGGGGGGGGGGGGGGAAGTTGGCCGTCTGTATTGGAAACCGCGCGTTCGACGGGCTGCAAAGGGTTTTCCATGGGGGATATCCTGGAAAAGGAGACGCGGACATAAAAGAGGAATCGCACAAAAGGGCCCGATAATAGGTCGGCGTATGAACGGGGGAAAGCGGGCGGGGGTGGGAATTTCGTATAATCTGATCGTATATAGGGTCGGTTTGATTTCTCTACGTGGAGTTCGTCGATTGCGTCGTGCTTACTACAAACGTAATCAAGTAACAGGTCGGGCGGGATACGGGGCACAACTGTGAAATGTCTAAGCCTGAGGCGCAACCTCGGGGAGCCCCCTAATTTATGGGTAATGAACCAACCGAGTATCGGTTGAGTAGATAGAACTTGTAGAGCCTTTTCCTGAATAAGTGTAAGTAAAACTACAAGCAGTAAATAATAACTGGCAAATTAAGAGTATAGCTAGTCCTTGAATATACCTTCAAGAATTTAAATGTATTTTATTCAGTTTTATTTTATATGCCCATATACAAGGTGATTCTTTGAATTGTACTTAAAATTAATACAGAACTATAGTGAACATTATTTTCAAATATTATTATTAACGAAGTTTATATAAATGAACGTCTCCACATACTAAATCACGCGTCTTTTTAGTATAATTTAGGATAATTTGACGAAATTACGTAATAAACAAGGTCCCAATGAGAGGATATACACGTTGCTCTTTATAAATGTTTTCAATTATGAGATTCGTGCCATCTTTGAAGAAGATTAGAGGCAGCAGAGGTGTGCAACATATACAATAACTCCACGATGTTTGCTTGAAGGGGGTTTGGGCGTTTAGTTATAAATATACTACATTCATTTGCTTTCTGGGGACAAAGGTATGTAGGCAATATGCCGTTCGTGTTGTATGGCCAGAGAAATTCTGGAAAAGAGGAATGAACTAGCGATGAAATGGCAACTTGACAAGAATCAATGTCAATTCCAAGACTTGTAACCCAGTTGTAGCCCTATCGCAAATAATTCAACAAATCTTTATCGCAAGGTTAAATGCACACACACCAATATGTTCGTAAAAGCATACAAAAACTTCGATTTACCATAAAAAAGCCTAATGTATAAAGTTACTGTCGAAATTTATGGTGTCTAAAGTTACTGTCAGAAGTTAGTTTAAATATTTCGCTGTTATATTATATTGTAAAATCCTTGAGATTATAACAGAGCCAGGAATATTTGAACTTCATTCTCGGAAAATACCTACAAAATTATTTTATATAGTGTATCGACTGAACAGAATAAAATCGACTCCAGTTCAGAAAATCAAATCGTTTAAGTCCGTGTAATTCTTTCTTACGCCCCATATATCATCATTAGGTCATCAGTCCTAAGACTGGTTGGACGCTAACCTCCAGCTTCTCCTATCTTGTGCTAACCTACGCATTTCGCTAATTGTGCTACAACCTACATCCCTTACTATTTGCGAGCAGTAGTCTAATCTAGGCCTACCTCTGCCTTTCTTCACTCCTATTTCTGCCTCCAAAATATCGCGGACTATTCCCCCATGTCTCAGCAAGTGGCCTACCATTCTATCTCTTCTCTTCTTTAAGTTTTTCCACATACTCCTTTTCTCGCCGACTTTCTCCAATACTTCTTCGTTTCTAACCCTATCAGTCCATGGTATTTTCATCATTCTTCGGTAACACGACATCTCAAAAGCTTATAATTTCTTCCTACTTGCTTCCCCTATCGTCCAGGTTTCGCAGCCGTAAAGTGCCGTGCTCCATACATATGTTTTCAAAAATCTCTTCCTTGTTTCTAAGTTTATTACCCCCGAGCATAAAAGTGCTTTCTTTTTGTTAAAAGCTACTCGACCCTGCGCTATTCTTTGTTTTATGTCTTTATCGCTTCTTCCATCCCAATTTATTTTACTTCCTAAATAAGTGAAGTCTTTAACTTCCTCCAATCTTTCATTATTAATTTGTACTTTCGTTTTTGCTCTGCTCTCGCGCCCTCTGCACACTAACACTTTAGTTTTGTTTTTATTCACCCTCATTCCGTATTCCTCTGTCAACACTGCCTCCATTTCGTTCAATGCTGATTTTAGTTCCTCCTTACTAGATGCTAATACTGCTATATCATCCGCGAATCTCAGCATTTTTAGTTTCTGTCCCTGTACTTTAATCCCGAAATCTACTCTATCTTTTACCACATTAATCGCCTCTTCGATGTACAGATTAAAAATTAGTGGTGATAGCGTACATCCTTGTCTTACTCCTTTCCTAATACCTACTTCCCTTTCTTCCCCTTCTACTTCTATAACAGCAGTTTGCTCTATGTATAGATTGTGTACTACTCTCCTATCTCTATACTTCATGCCCGCGCTCTTTAGTATCTCGAACATTTTTTCCCATCTTACGTTATCAAAAGCTTTTTCTAAATCTACAAATCCTATATAAGCGTTCTTTCCTTTTTCTATTGTTTTCTCTAACATTACTCTTAGCGCCAGAATAGCTTCGCGAGTTCCCCTATTTCGCCTAAACCCGAATTGGTCTTCTCCTAGTATTTCCTCCGCTCTATTTTCCATCCTCTTCTGCACTATTCTAGTTAAGATTTTTGACGCATGGGAAGTTAGGCTAATCGTTCTAAAGTTCTCGCATTTGTCGGCTCCTCTCTTTTTCGGTATAGTAACGATAATGTTCCTCTTATAATCCTCCGGCATCTCGCCCGTTTCGTATATGTATTTTACCAGCCCCATATAAAGCAAGAATATTTTATTTAGCACCCGTCGATACTGTGGTAGATACAATATAGCCAGGGATGAGTATATTCGTAATTGTAAATACTAATGCGATTGTATTTACAAAAATCGTTTTGCTGTGAATATAAATACAAATATATTCATGTACACACCTACTTTTAAATACGAATGAATATATTCGTAGTCACATCTGTGAACATGAACTCGTGTGAATACGAATATATTCGTATTCAAAAGTGTGAATACGAATATATTTGTATTCAAATGTGTTAACACGAACATATTCGTATTCATAGCTGTGAACTCAAATACAGTTGTATTCATACATCCCCACGAATATTCGTATTCACTGTGTGACTACTGTGTGACTGGCCTATGATATTTCACACGACTTTCCTTGCCACAATGACGAATATTGAAACTTCAAAAATTAATTACTAATTAACCATCATTTTGTTAGACGTGGCACCTCCGCCATATTTTAGCTAATGTTAAGTTTGAACAAAATCGTTAGAGCCGTTTTCGATTACCAAGAAAGTCAATTTTGAATTAAATTTTGAGACCTAGAGGTAACATACGAATGCATCAATACAACTGTGTTCGACTTCATAGATATAAATACGAATATATTCGTATTCATAGACGTGAATACAAATATATTCGTACTCACAGCCATGAATACGAATATATTCGCATTAACACCTTTGAATACAAATATATTTGTATTCACGCATTAAAATATAAATATATTCGTATCCAAAAGTGTGTATAGTTTATTTCATCGCTATTTGTGAAATAAAAAATCTCAAAACAGACCGTGGCTTGTTTTTTATGGCTAGGCTCAGGTGGACTGTTTCGTTTATCGGAAAGATAAGAGGGCTTTTTATTTGGCAAATAGTGATGAAATGATTAGTACATGAATATATTTTTGTATTCATAGTCATAGAAAATAATTTTTGTGAATACATTCGTATTCGTTCTTATGATTACGAATATACCCATCCCTGAGTCTATAGCCAATATAATAAAAGATAACCAAGAAGTGTTTCGTTGCTTTACTCGTTTGGCATTCAAACCAAGGTACTATCCTGGCCAAAGCAGTCTTGATGTTGGTCAGGATGTAACTTGGCCAACGCGTATATCGTGTCTCTGGATTGAGATTACCTTGGTCCTTGTCGTCAGTCACCTGTTTCTTTATGTGTGCAACCAATATCTATGAAATGAGCGTCTGAATAGATCACCAGCTTTTTAAACTGAAGGGATGTGAGACTAATGTTGCCTTTAGAACCGATTCAATCAGTTTTCGATCAGCCACGTACGGTAATCGAAGCACTTCAAGCACCCATGCTTACTATGCACCTCACCTTTCTTTTGTAGTTTTCCTTGAGATCTCGATTTTGAGCTTTACCATCTGTTCTCGACGTTTCGCCTAGTCTACCTTTTCTACCACCCCCTTACGCGTCCCTTTCTTAAACGCGCATTCACTGTCGAAAAAGAAACCGCTCACCGTAGTACGATTCCGTCAATCCAACTCCGTCCCGTCGCGTCGACCCCCCTCGAATTATGCAAAGTGCTATTTGTACTTTCGGAATTATGTACGCCGCGTTTCACTCGGCTGATACTCCGTCAACTCGACTTTGTTTAAACGTTGCACCCGGGGTTTTTATCGCCGGCCCCGTGACGGACGCAAATTAAATGCCCCTTCGCATAACATCTCCGGCTTTAATTGTTTCTGTGACGGGTCATTATTTCGGGACGAGGATCCACGAGGGGCCCCAGAAGATCGGCCTGATTAAGAGCGAGCTCGTGGTTTTTATTGATATCGCCCTGTAGGGTGTAAGGAACGGTCCTCCTAGCAGCATGACAAAAATATGATTAGACGTATTTTCTTCGAAAATATTGTCCACTTGGGCGTCCTGTCCACTTGGGTGCTTCGTCAGTGGTGTATACGTTATAACAATTTTAGATCCTTACTCACATTGAAACTGAGATTGGCTTGGCTAAAGTTGCAAAGGCTGACGTGGGATCAGGCCATAAATCACTGCCGTCCAAATGACAGCTTGCCATCTCTCTTTCGATCTGGGCACTGTCTGAAACATTCCCTGTTCATTGCTCTCTTCGATTCAAACTTCTAAAGGTGGGTATACATTTGCGAGCCAAACCGCTCGTGAACCATTCGTTGAAAATAGTTTTACCGCGAACATCTACTGAGCTAAACACGATCCGTGGGAAAGAAGGAACCAACCACGAACCACCAAGCAGTCTTGCTCGGTGCGCTTACTTGTATGTCTTTGCCAACAAACATTCGATTTTCTTCTTAGTCTACAGATCTATTCATCAGCACCTATTTCCCTCCAGGCATCTTCTTTTAATTTTTTTTTTATATATAATGGTGCTTGTGTTTAGGATCCCACAACGATTTTGTTTTATAAATGTCAATTAGCTTGACTACATTTTCCTCTGTCCACTCCATAATAATAATTAGGTATTATGATATGAAAATTATTAAAAAAAATTACAAGAGTAGGCAGATCAAGTAATAAACAACCGAGGGAAAAGAAATCATATAAAAAGGCACAAAAATAGATAGAGCCAGCCACGTGGTTCACGAGCAGAAGAAAAACAACAAATTACACACGACGCCATCTCAATGTGACTTGCGAATGCCTTTGTGCTCGTCAAAAAAAACCAACAGGAGGTGGATAGTCACGAACCGTTCAAGAGCGATTCATTTGACGCTCTAAACTCTGTCCCAATCTTGAGAACTAATGGTCCACGAGCAATTCGCGAACGGTTCGGCTCGGAGATGTATAACCACCTTAACGTAATACAGAAACCTAGCCAATTCGAGAATTGATTGCCCCTTCATATCTGGAGAATGAGGGGGTTGATCTCAAACCACGATCACAAATGTAGTCCTAAAGATATCCCTGATATCTTTGTTCATCAGCGTTACCTAGTGTATTCCATACAATCCACCTCTCTGATGTTGTACACACGTAACAGTGAAAGACATTAAAAAAAAGCAAGGCCATCCTATTCATACAGACCAGAGACAAACCCGTGCGACACGTGGAAATGAACAGCGACAGGATCGAATGCCACGACTTCGTAGAATATCTCACAATCAGAGTCGCTCTGGACAAGTTCCTGACGTAACAGAACCACGTCAGGACGGTCATACGAGCCAAGAACACCTTAGCCCGGATAAAATCTGTGCTGAGAGGACAGGACACTCTCAACATCAGAAATAAGCTGCTACTAGTGAAACAGATACTTTAGTCCCAGCTGAAAGGATGCGCCGCAGAGGGCTACCTGATGAAATTACAGGCCGTTGAGATCATAGCGCTGAGAGAACATTGGGAGCTGGTGCGATGAACCATGAATACCCCGTAGTTCGTAAGAAAGGCAGACGACATCTGGAGAGATCTGCTATGAGCGTGAAGCCTACCTCTAAGTGACACGGTCCGGGTCTACAGCGATAAGACAAGTAAAGAGCAGTAGTACTACTCGACCTAAATCCAATTATCTCAGGCCATTATGAAGCATCAGGATGGGTGTGCGTGTTGTCATGTTATTAGTAGTTAACGTTTAACGTTTTGTCAAAGTTTGAGTAATGTAATAGTGACCTAATTATATGAACCTATAGTTAATTTAGACAAATCGTTGCCACTTTAGGACTCCCTCCTCGGATTTTCACTTAAAACTGACGAGTCCGAAAACTGCGAAACCTTGCAACATCCGAACCTGCTCAACAGCAAATAAAATTTGTGAATAGGTCACGAATACATTAATTCCCGGCTATAAGAGCGCCCTTCGATTTCCTTCCGCGGGGAAATAAATACACCCCGGAGCGGGACAGTTCCGGCGCTCCGGGATCGAGGCAACGAAAGGTATACGAGGCGCACGAAAGCCATTTTCTATCGAGTAATGCCCTTCCCGCATGCACTCTCGAAATAACAATTAAATTTATGTCGTCTCTTTTGAACTCCGCCTGCCTCTATTTACTGTTTAGAATTCGAGACCTTTGCTTTCGCCCGGATTTAATTCGCCAACTTCGATTTCAGTTTATTTACTTTGCTACACGGAAAGATTTAAAATCACTCCGGGGAGTAGACGGCTTCGTGTAATCGCGGCAGAATTTCCACTGATGTAGCAGGTGAATTCCCTTTATATATTATCAAAGAGGAGTACAGAAGTTGTGTAGTTATGCTCGTAGACAAAAGCGAGAACATCTTCGTTAAGTACAAAGTGAGGCTATTTGTGAAGGCTTGATTAAAGATCTGTAAGGCTAATTAAGAATTAATTACGGTCCTCGTCCCTATGGGTAACCTTCCTCTCCATGGTCTGGGGTTTCTAGGACGGGAAGATGATTTATCTGTGTAAACTTTTTTTTAATTAATAAGGTCACGCAATGATGATTAATACACGGAGTGGTGCTTCCCGTTTGTCATGCAACCAAAAGATTTTAACGATATACAGTCGGTAAAGTAGAAGCGTGACAGGGTTAATTTACAAAAATAATATATTAGACAAAAATTTTCAATACATACGCATTGCACTTCAGAGCAAAGATGCAATTGGGTTAATAATACGTCCAATCGCCATCGGCGTCAATAATTGCTTTGCATGCCCGAGGCATATTTTCGACCAAATTGACGGCGTATCCTAACAACAAAGATTTACAAATCCGAATAGTCTCGTGGAGTAATTGCTTCAAAATGTACGTGCGTTTTCCACCAAGCCTGTGCTTAATGTATACTCACACATTTTCGATGGGGTTTGCATCCGGTGTTGGCGACGGCCAATCCAGTGTGACGATGGACTTTCCACTCGGTACAGAGTTTTCTGCGGTGTTTGGGATCGTTGTCCTCCTGCAGAATCCTCATTTTATCGATAAGCTAACGTTTAACAGACGATCACGAAGTCTTTTTGGTAGATTTCCCGCATTTTCTGGGCATCCAGGTTATCGGTAAACAGGTGCAAAGTGTTAAACCCCTGTTCTGAGTAGCAACTCCAAAGACGCTTTTACTCCATGTTTGACGATCTGCTGGGTAAGCCTTTTGGTGGAGGTTGACCAGGATCACGTGACGATATAGCGTACCCATATAGAACACTCGTCGGTAAAATTTACGTTAAAATCTCGATAGATGTGTTCATCACATATTTTTCAGTCAACAGAAGTCTCTTCGCTGTCGCACACCATTTCATGTCATGATTACGGAGATGGGTACGAGTTGTTTCGTACGATATATCTGACCCTTTTTGTTTCAATTTTGATTGTCCTTATCGTAGTGTTAAGCCAGGATTTGGCGAAAACATATTCACAATTTCTTTCACGTCTTTTGGTCCAATTCGCCTATTGAGCCGCGTTCCGGTAAATCATCGACATTTTTTGCCACATTAAATCGCTGCACCCACTTCTGTACGAACGATCTCGACATTTTTATGTATATAGTTGCAACATTTTCGGACCTTCAGGCACAGGAACACAGCCTCGTAACGCGACGCGTATTTGGCACTCATATCGCTTAACTGTTTCTCTTACAAAAGATCAACCACAGCTGAATCTTTTATGACAGTGCATCAAGGACAAAAGTTCCCTCCATCGACTCGAAAATTTAGAGTGATATCCTTTACCGGTTGTGAGTAAGGCCTGCCACGCTTCTACTTGACTGACTGTATATCCAGACAATGTCCACAGTCCATCAGAAGTTCTCACTCATATATTTCTTTACGCTAGTTCATCGGATGTTGTCACTTAATGGATAATGTCCGTTTATCAGATATAACGATTTTTCGTGGTTATAAAAAAGTTGACAATGGAAATCAAACACGTGGGTAGGTATTAATTATCCAAAACATGAAACGTGACAAAAATTAAAGTGAAACGAAGTGTCAAACTGCTTAAAAAGTTTTATAAACCCTATATATTTTAATATATCGTAATACAATTGGACTTTATCCGAAAATTTAATGTTATAGTCCGGGCACGACTTCTATAATCGATATGCGATTTCCTGATAAAATTCCACGCGAAAAATAAAACAGTTCCCTTGTAGAATTCGTTGCGTGTCGTGATATCTCTTACGGTCCTGCTAGAAATTCTATCCACCTCTAACGTAATTTTAAGTAGTGGCATGAAAGGGCAAGAGAACATCCGGCCAGGGGCGCGACCCAAACAAGGAGTTCTAGAAAATTAACAGTATATTTTATAATTCACGTTTATTTTGCGAAAATCCCCATATGTATTACTATTTCAACACAAACGTTGGGACCCACCACGTTTGACCTTTCCTATCGCCTCAATATTGGACGCGAGCCTTCGAACAGCTCAGAATATAGCGAGGGTAATAAAACAGCTAACTGGCGCTACACATCTCTGTCGGATTCGGGCCAGTAGGAAAGAGGAAAAGCATCTGTTGCTATTAATGTTCTACGATGGACCAGGACGAATTGAAAAACAAGCATGGAAACGCTCTGTTTTAATGTTGATGTCGCCTCATACTCGAATAACAGTAAGTGGTACATCAAAGTATTAGAGGCTTCATGGCGGACCTCTACCTGTTTGCTATACAGCGTGTTTCTCAACTTGAGGTTTATTTTTAATAGACGATACATCTTTACAATGTAAGAGCCATTTGAGATGAATTAAGATGATAAATTATATGAAAATGGTAATAGTGGTATGACAATAATAGGGACATCATTGGCACTGGCATCAAGGCTAACCATAGCCTACTAGAGGTATGGCGATTTTATTTTAATTTTCTTCCTATGAAATCTACTTTTTTTATAAAACAATTCGGTTTGTAAATAAAAAATATTAAGATAGCTTTATCCCCACAGTGGTTTAGCACGTTTCAAGAGATATTTATTATTTATTAACGTATAATAATATAAAAAGATTAACGTATAAAACATAATCGTAAATAATATTAGGGCGGGTCTGTCTTGAGGGTAATGTATTTTTTCATAAAAAAAAATCGCCGCATATGTAAAAAAAATATTACAACAGTTTCATCCTCTGGGCGACTTAATACAGACTTTAGAGGTTGCTTGTCATGTATATCAAGGTCGCGGAAAGCCTACTGGAGGTGTAGGGATTTTTTTAACTGTCTTCCCTAAGAATCTTATACTTTTTTTATAAAAGAAAATCACAATGTCTTTAAGGGGCTACATCCATCTAGGGACATGACAAAAATAGTCGATTTTCGGGATGAATTTTCTTGGGAACTAGAAACGATAAACATTTTCTTTAATTGAAGATTTATTGTAAACGTGGTGAAGTGAACACAATTTAAGAATCTTTAAAACCGGAAGATATATGTCCGCCGGAAGTGGAGCGTCAATTTCGCGACCCGCTTTGCGGTGCCCCTCCTCCTGCTAAAAATAATCATCTGAAATCAAAGATAGTAAGCTATCATGAGACTAAATGCATACGAAGCTGATTGACGATCGCCGTTTCCGAAAATTGTTCATAAAAGAAACGGCACATGGAACTGAAGTACGAAAATTCGATAAAAAATTTGTTTAAAATAATTTTGGTTATTTTTGAAAATCGTAATTTCTCTTAACACCGGCTTAAAGCGTCAGTGTGCCAAATTTCAAATAAATCTGTCGATCTGTTCTCGAGATATGTGACGGTCACCGTTTCGGATTCAAAGGACGTTGCCTTTTTTTCAGGATGATGAATTCTCGTGCTTGTTTCATCTTTTTTAACGCGAGAAATTTTGTGCGTGTAAATTATTACAATATAGTAGGAAAAAAATGCATGAAACAATGATTATAAAAATATGTCTCTGATTAGTTGAGTCGATCATTGTTCCGTATCCGACGATGGCGCTCATTGAGGGGCGCACGTAGCAGCATTAGCCGTCCTCTACCCCGTGACTGAAAGCTTTATATCTCTGTAAATTTTAAAGATATCGAATTGAAACTTTCAAAATATATTCTTAAGCCTTCATACTATAATAATATACAAAAATAAATATCGAAAATTTTGAAGATTTTAGTTGGATGTAGCCCTTAAAAAATATAGGGTTCTATAGTAACTTCAGGATAACTTAGTAGAGGCTGTAAGGGTTATCTGTCGTGAATATCAAGGTTACGCAAAGCCTACTGGGGCTAGTGACTTTTTTTTATTTCCTTCCTTACAAATCTTTTTTGTTCAGTGAAAAATTCGTAGCGTATGTAAAAAAAATATCCTCCGGGTGACTGAATAAAGGCTTTAGGGGTTGTTTCTCGTGAATATCAAAGTCGCGGCAAGACTACTGGAGGTGTGAGGTGTAGAAATTCTCCACCGTACAATTATAATTGCGATTCATTAATTAGCGAGCTCAAAGTGCAACTGGTCGCCGGGGGAGGGCGCTGCAACGACATCCATCTCTCTAATTTCAAGCACGCCGTAAGACGTAACAAGGCCGTTAAAGTGATGGTGGCGCGTGTTAAGTACCGACCGCGACGTCGAGCTTTATTTCTGTTTTCTGGATTGCCGGTCGGAACTACGTCTTGGCAATAGAACCTCTAATACGCGCAGATCTCGTCGTGTTATTCACTAGTGAAACATCAGTTATTAAAACTATGCCGGATTGTTCATTTTGTATTATATTTATGACGAGGGCTGGACGCAGCGATGAGTGATGTTCAAAATTCAAATTAAATAGAAATTAATTGCTGGCGCGGTTTGATTTTCGACCCCATAAAGTAGGGGCGGGCATTTGATACAGTTCGATATATCGGTGCCTGATATATCAGGTTTTTACGCCATGAATTATGTGATTGTTGTCTGTTTAATTAAATTCTTGCCCCGAATTGAAATACCGCCATTTTTATGGAATTCTATATCGCTCTTTCGCGCCGAAATAAATCGCGAAATTGGACCGATGAATTTTGCAATGCAGACCAGCGACACATTCACCTGAAATTATGTTATTTTCAAATAAGGCGATCTACGTTTATTACCCGCTGGTTGATCTTTTCGATGGCTTCCATCACGTTCCACCTTCAACAGCAGGAGCTAAATGTCACCTTCTAATAACAGTCATCACAAATACTAAACACCATCAACTGGCCTTGTTTTACTAGATTCGCTATTTCCCATCACAGTTAATAGTTCCTCCAAACCGGAGACAAATCTCTTGATTCGAATTTTTTTTTAAAGATAGCCACCTGATGGACTGATTTTCTCATCAGATCTGCAATTTAGATCTCACATAAGATGTGAGAATAATCACAGCCCATCTTCAGCTCTTCCTTATACGGAGTAGATTCTGAAGAATTCTAAAGCTGATACTAAAGATCACCTTGGAACGACAATCAATACAAACACCAAACACTATCCTTTTGATTTATTGATTCGATATTCCCCATCAGACAAGCAGAGTCTCTCTAAATAAGACACATCTCTCCCTAATAGGTCTTTCTTGAAGTAGCCATCTGGTTGTCTCTAGAAGATTGATAGATTCTCCCTCTAACTAGATCATCAATCTAGATCAGTCTGGTTGCATAATCTAGGTCTTTATCAGTATTTACATATAGGTACATGCATTAATGACTTTCACTTCGGATTCCTCTATGTAGTTCATCCCCAATTCAGCATCATGTTCATTCTTAATGTGGTCGTACCTTATGACTACTATTTAATATAGAGGGTTCTTTCAATAGGGGTGCTCGAAATTTGTTAGGTTATAGAGGTCATATTGTTAAAACAGCCATCTGTCAAATTGTGTTGTCAATTGTCCAGTAGTGTATGGCAAATCACCATGGAAGGTTATAGCGTTCAACAACATGTACAAATTATCAAATTTTATTTTCAGTATCAGTGCTCTGTTCGAGGAACGTTTCGCAAATTACATGATTTTTATCCTCGCCACACCCGTCCCGCCGAGTCGACTATTCGACGTTTGGTGGCCAAATTCGAGTCAGCCGGTCTGATAAATAATCAGACAACACCCGTACGTCATCGAAACGCAAGGTCTGCTGAAAGCATCGCTACTGTGCGTGAGAGTGTACGGGAAAACCCGAGGCAGTCAATTTCTCGTCATTCACAACAACTTGGCCTTTCTGCGACTTCAATTTGGTGAAATTGCGTCGGGACTTGGGTCTGCACCCGTATGAAATCCAACTGACCCAGGAACTTAAGGTAAACGACCATAGATAACGCCGTGTGTTCACTGATTGTGCTCTGGAGCAGTTGGAATTTGACCCAAATTTCGCCAAAAAAGTTATATTTAGCGATGAAGCCAATTTTTGGATGAATGGATATGTGAACAAGCAAAATTGTCGGATTTGGGATGATACCAATCCACACGAGATACACCGGCACCAAATGTATCTCGAGATAGTCACTGTTTGGTACGGATTTTGGTCTGGCTGAATAATGGATCCGTAGTCTTCCAAAACGAAACTGACATTGCCGTAACCGTTAACGGCGAGCACTACAAATTGATGATATGCAACTTCTTGTAGCTTAAACTGGATGATATGGATACCGACGACATGCAGTTCCAGCAGGACGGCGCTACGTTCCACACAGCGCATGCCATGATGGACATTCTGCACGAGCGATATTGGGGTATGGTTATCTCGCGCAGCGGCGACTTGAACTGGCCACCGAGATCGTGCGACTTAACGCCTTTAGACTTCTTCCGTTGGAGCTATCTTAAACCGCAGGTCTATGCGAATAAACCGCAAACAATTGATGCCCTCAAAGTCGGCATAACAAACGCCATCCAGCAAATTCAGCCACATTTATGTCATCGAAAATTAGCCCTTCGAACACGTGCCACCAAGCAAAGCCACGGCGGACATTTGAACGACGCTATATTCCATACTTAATGCCATAAAATATTCTTTTAAATAAAAAAAAATTGGATGGATATCTTACACACGACTTGTTTTATTTACGTTTAAAAATCGAGCGTCCTTATTTAAAGACCCTTTACTTGAGACTGCGAAATTTGATCATCGCTTGTCCCACTATCACAACTTGGCAAGGATATCGATATCACATTTCTCTTCATGATCTTATTATTCCCGCGAGAGTATATGTTTTTTAATGTACTGAAGACGCGCATTCAAGCGTGGATGTGACCATCAAGACATACTGTATTTATCCTCAAACTGATCCCATATTTTGTTGCAGAGTCGCTGGCGGCCATCGTAGACGTCGACCACAAGGAACTCATGGTGATTCCCGGACAGGAGGTTACGTTCAAATGTCGTGTAGGAGTAGCGCTGCAGTACTGCCGAATAGAAATACCTGGATTTCGGACGTACAACTTGAACAAGGGATCCATAGATAGCGAGGTAAGGGGGTAACGAGGTCCATAGTAGCGAGATAATAAGCAACTTTGCCCGTAGGTTTCTTACTACGGCAACGGTCTTGACGCTGGAGACTGCGGCTTCACGATACACAAGGTCACGAACAAAAACAACGGCAACATCAAGTGTACCCTAGGCATACCAAGCGAGGCGACCGAATCCATCGGCACCATGCACCTGGTCGTAGCAAGTAGGTCAAGAAAATTCGCCCGATTGTACCCCCCTCTAACGATGCATTCTGCCATTTTCAGAACCGCCAAACCCGCCAGAACTCGACCTAAGTAGCGGTACGGATTCCTTGAAGCTATACAAAGTTGGCGACACTCTCGAAGCGTCGTGTATCGTGAGAGACGGCAGACCAGTAGCTAACATCACTTGGTACTTAGGTAAGTCTTGGTACCGCCGCGATAATTCCTCTTGTGATTCTTACCGTTTATTGTAGACGACGACCTAATCACTGATGGTGGCCTCAAGATGCCCACGGTCGTCGAGTTGGCCAAAGAGAATTTGCAAACGAAGGTCCAGAACCTAACCAGAATACTAAGGGCCTCGGACAATGGCAGATACCTGAAATGCAGGGCTTATCATCCGGCCTATCCCAGAGAATACGAAGAAACTAAACGAATGCTGGATATTAAATGTAAGTAGTTTGCTTCCAGACGGTTTTTGTGTAGCTCATTGTTTTTTATTGGCAGTTCCTCCGCAACCCTCACCAGAGCAATTGCCGAAATTTGGGTACCAAATCGGAAAGGAAGGTCTGATAAACGTCACCTTCATGGCGAATCCAAAGCCTAGAATAAAGTGGATGATCGGGGGTGAGACAATCGACGAAGGCGGTGCTGACAGTACTGGGAGGATCGTTGCGGAATCCGTTAAAGATTTGGTATGTATAAGATCTTCCAAATGGGTGAAACTGATTTTTCTTCAACTATTGTATAGAGTTAATGCATGGTCTAGCTCTACTCTCAAGGAAACCCTTACCTTCAATCCGTTTCCCTCCTTGCAGACGATCTTCTGATCTCTAAGGTTTTACCTCCCTGCCCTCCCCCAACAATTAAACAAAGTAATGCATGATTTTAGAAAGGAGGAAAAGGAAACCTGCCAAAAAAACAGCCTTATTGTTCTATATCTATATAACCATTGCATGTTATAGAAATTATGATAATAATAGTAATTATAATAATAAAATTCACATGTTTCAATCACCATTTGGTCAACTCTTGTTGGATTTTCTTTTAAGGGTCGAGGTCTATACGTAGCCAATTTGAGGGTGGCTGCGATAAACAAGCAAGACACCGATAAGGAGTACATATTGACAGCAGACAACAATATGGGTATGGAAACATATACAATCAGAATATCGACCAGTCCAGAGCCTGAAGGTAAATGTTACTTTATGTTGAGGGTCCAGTTTTTTTAGAAAGAGAACGCCCAAAATCAGAACTACGAGGATACCATCAGAATCAAAACTGTAAACTGGATAGAAACACGTTTTGATAAATTCGTTATTGTTGTTGAATTCTTTGCTGAATTCTGAGATGATAATTGCTTGAGTTCTTCTTGGTATCAGTTCATTAAGGGTGTACCTCTAAGGGTTACACCAAATATACTTGCATCTTCCACAAATCAACAAGAATTCATGGAATCTTCCAGTCTGATTGATTTTTCATGATTATAATAACCAGCGTTCAAAAAGAAGTCAAATATATTTTTACTATTTTGAACTAAACAATTGTTTTACTTTGTTGGAAACGTGGCAATTCTCGTAGTTTTGATTTAAGTTGGCAATAATGTTTTTAAAGTTCTTCCTCCGTTTTCACGCTGCAACGCAGGTCTCGAAAAATTCTTGAGGCAGAGTCTATACGGTACGTATGTAGATTCCGTGACAACACCTCGAGAAGCACCCAACATTTTGCAGAGACTGTTCTAACCTTCTTTATTATTTTCCAGGTGTAGATTGGGCAGAAACAGGGACAATAATAGGAGTTGTTGTGGCGATCCTGTTCATAATTCTCATAGTATCCATTTTAATATTCGCCAAGGTCACAGGCCGGTGGTGCTTTAGCGGTAAGTGATTTTTGTGGTTATTTCCGGTGGATGTATGTTTGGTGTCATAAGTGGCTTTTTAGTTCATTTTTATTTATTTTATCAGAGTACGAGAATCGCAACAATAGCAAAAAGTACTTTTAAAATTTGCATTTTTTTTATTTTTATAATTTTTATCAAATCAGAAATAATTTTTGCCTGCTAAAATGTGCCTGTTTGCTGTTTATGGTCATTTTTAAGGTAATAAAGGCAACTCATTGGTGTAGTACTACTATGAAACAGTTGGGCTGGATCTGCCTCTGTTTTCGTAAGAAATAGTACTTACAGGTGTTAAATTATGTGTCATCTTTTATGTTTATTTCAACTTTTATTTTGGGTGGTAATGGTAGGTAGTAACTTTAGGCTGTAGTTTATTTATTTGTAATAATTAAAGCGTCTATTCCCGCGAGCCACAACAGAATCGAACTCAGGGCACTATTATTACGCAAGGACAGCTCACAGAATATATCATGATACAATGGTGAATATTAATGAACACTAGAATAAACAGGAAAAGAAATGTATAAATAAATAAACAGTTTTAAAACTTTAAAACGGACTTCTGCGCACGTAGAACATATCTATATCGAAATTGAGTGGCTGAGAAAAAATAAACCAACACATAAATGCAGAATATGTGTTTTATGCAACAGTTTCACTTTTTTCAAATAGTCCAACATCGTGTTTTCTCATGACCCATGGACAGGGTGGGGTGTGTCCTATCCACCTCAAAATCAATAGATGTCGTCTAGTAGACGTCCCTAATCAGAATCAGTCGAAACCCGATCGATCCGATACGATTTAATTGAGTGATCGTGCTAACACAAAAAATTTCGCAAATAGTCCACCATTGTGCTTTCTCATGATCCATGAACATGGTAGAGTGTGTTCTATCCACCTCAAAATCAATAGGTGTCATTTGGGAGACGTCCCCGATGAGAATCAGTCCAAACCCGATCGATCCGACACGATTTAGTTGAGTTATTGTGCTAACAAGAAATTTTATTAATGCCGACGACAACGACAGACACACACATACACAAAATAGTTTAAAAACCATTTTTTGTGTTTTTAGGCCGAAAAACAAAAAATAAACGCTAGAAAAAAATTTTGTTTGTACGATTACATTACTTTTCCGCGTAAGTTGAGTGCGGAAAAATAAAAAACAACATGTGTCTTAGTAAGTCTCGGTTTCTGACTCGCATGGACATCGATGCCGACGATAAAAGTTGTGACATATGTGTTGTATTGTGAATATTTACAACATGGTTGTGAATATTTTGCACAAATAGAAAGACAGAAATTCAAACACACGACATGATTCGCAGGGTCACGTAAAAATGCGATGAGATGAGAAAACAAACCCATAAAAGGCCTCTGTGTAACGTGCGATGGCAGTGTCGTTGCTGTGGAAACGGACATCGGCAGCGTATCGATTACTAGTCTATCTCTGTTGTGGCTCGTCAAAATAGACGCTTTAATAATATCACTTTAGTTTTGATATATATTTTTTTTAATTTATAGTATACGATGTTGGTTTTTTTTTTAAATATTTGGTGTAGTGTGGAAATGGATACGACTTAAGTCAGTTACATGTATGTTTTACTTTATAAGCAGGAGCGTACTTAGAGAATTTATTCGCCATTGAATTTGACGTCATTTGAAATATTGCAATATTATCACTTATATATATTTTTCTTTGACCTAGGTACGCTCCACGTTAGTATGTAACCTATTTGTTAACCGTTAAAATTTTCTGTGTATATAATATGCCAAATAAAAGCTAATATTGAAGAGGCAAGTAATGTGGTAAGTTATCCAGTTAATTATTTCCTAGCCTTTGTTTAGTTGAGCATCCCCTGTATGTTTTCGTTAAGTAAACGTTCTTCCGGCATGTGACGTTAGACAGTTCCGAACTAATTGTTATGTTGCATGCGAGTTATTAACGGCCGCATCCCCGCTACCTCTAGAAATTGCCGAATTAATTTCCCTTTAATATTAATTGGGTTGTATGTATGTGACTTCTTTCGCGATAAGGGTGCAGACTAAATTATAATTTACAAAATTATACAGGGGTAGGTGCCTACAAGAGGACTGTTATTAACTAGATGTATACAGCGCGTGTACGACGCATGCGTGATCGATTTTGACAGCATTTGTTATCACAAATGCCGCAGTATTTAAAAATCATCACAGAAATTATTTATATTTACTGTTGAATACCTATTACATTATTTAATCATGTTATGAACATATTTTTCGAAAGTATATAAAATTATCGGGTTGTCCAAAAAGTTCGTTCGGTTTTTTCATTAACATTATAGTTATTACAAACTATTTTAATCAATCTCGTTCGTTCGTAATCAATTAAATATACGTTCCTCCATTTCAGGAACTTTCTGGCATCTCTCAGTAAACCTCATGATGCCATTTTCATAAAAACTTTGCGGTTTTCTCGCAAAAAAACGTTTTTAAATGATTTCTGACTTCCTCGTCATTGGAAAATGTTGAGTTTCGAAAACTGTTATCCATGGAGCGGAATAGGTGAAAATCCGAGGACGCGAGGTCTGGAGAATACGGTGGATAGGGTAAAACATCTCATTCTAACTCCGACAATGTCCTCCGGGTCTGCAGAGAAGTGTGATTCGAGCGTTGTCGTGATGGAAAAAGACCTTCTTACGATTTACAAATCCTGGGCGCTTTTCCTGCATGGCTTGGTCTAATTTTTGTAGTTGTTCGCAGTATACGTCCGAATTTATTGTTCCGTTCTTCAGGAGTCGCTCAAAATAAATGATTCTTTTGAAATCCCACCAGAGCACAACAAAACTTTCCTGGGCTGAAGCCCTGCCTTTGGTGTGGATTGAGAAAGTTCACCGGATTTTCCCCAAGACCTTTTTCGACTGACGTTGTCGTAAATGATCCACTTTTCATCTCCAGTAACCATGCTTCTCAAAAGGGGATCGCTACGTTGACAAATCCTTAACATATCGCAGATGTTGATGCGATCCACTAAATTGGATTCGCCGAATTCGTGAGGAACCCAAACATCGAGTCTACTGACAAACCCAGGTTGTTTAAGTTGATTCTGTATACCAGATTCTGACGTCCCGATTTTTTCTGCAAGCTCACATATGCTTTGGCGAGGATTTGCCTCAACTGAGGCTCGTAAATGCTCGGGAATGACTTCTTTAGGTCGACCTGACTTTGGGGCGTCCGTCCGTGAGGGAAAAATCGCCACATCGAAATCTGTTCAACCACTTTCGACACGTTTCGATCTTGAATAACATTTTTGCCGTGCCGTACACAGAACACAATTGGCGACAAGTTTCAGCGGTTCATTTGTCCTTTTTAAAATAAAAAACCATCACCTGCCTAAATGCTCGGTTTCGCTCATTTTCAATTACGCTCACACGCAACAATAATAAAACAAGTTCACTAGTATAACGGCAGTAAACAACAGTTAAATATCAGGGTTAAATAGGGAGGAAGGCGTCAAGGGTACAGCTATGCATAATTCGTTAACTCGGAAAACCGAACGAACTTTTTGGACAACCCAATATATTATAATATATTATAGTTTAAAACCAATCTCAATTAATTCCTCTCCTCGCGGCAACTTGTAATGACTCCCCACAGCTGCAGATTATAAGGAAGTTCCCAGTTCAAAAGTAAACAAACGTACGGGAGATAAACTGAAAAGTTTCCCATAATCTGTTCTGCGTTTGTCACTCAGTTCGGTTCTGGGACACCTTCTCAAGATTATAACGTCCCAGGCGCAACCCTAATTTGAATTCAGGGGGTGTTTGTTGACCGGACTTTTATAGGCCGATAAAATTTATATCGTCACCGATGGCCGTTAGTCAGACGGACGGGGTCTTTGTTTGGGATTCTGGGTACACCTGTGGCTAAATTAAAATAATTGGAAAACCGATAATAATGTGGCAGAAAATACTCTGATCTCAAGAAAGATCAAAATTGATTTTCCTCCGACAATATTCGCTCCCCAAAACTCTTGTACCCATAGGTTTATTTATTATATACAGATATATTTATTATATACGGGGTCTATTATGTAGATTAACCAGGATATACTCGTAATTAAATATTTTACCTCTTTCTATTTTTCAAGACGTCTTTGATTCAGATGTATAGTGTGTCTCAGTTGGAACTGTAGAATTTGAATTGCGCGCCATTTGGGTTCTGTCAAAAATAAGGCGTCAATAATTAACAACTGTTATCTAAAAACTATACGATGTATGTCACGATAGCGTTCCCCATTTACTGTGATAGCATTGCCGGCTTCAT
Organism: Rosalia funebris; assembly: GCA_037954035.1. Taxonomy (NCBI): domain Eukaryota; kingdom Metazoa; phylum Arthropoda; class Insecta; order Coleoptera; family Cerambycidae; genus Rosalia; species Rosalia funebris. The sequence goes on along the minus strand of JAZFAV010000003.1, from coordinate 23,572,566 downwards.
TTTCAAAGAGGTATGGTCCAATTACTCCACCACTCCAAAATGCGTACCAAACCGTGCACCTCTGTGGATGTATTTCTTTTTCGTGAACAGCATGTGAACTTTCAGCACCCCAAATTCGATAATTTTATTTGCTGACGTATCGCTGATCAATTTTCTTTTCTATATAACAGTGGCGGCTGCTCAGGGGTGGCAGGGTGGACGTGCCCACCCATCTGTTTCCTAGAAGAAGAGGAACACACAGTTCCAAAGTTCGTCATTTATCGTTTATAGAAATTAGTGAAGATATAATTATGTAATATGTAATTAATTAAATATATTATATATTACATAATAACAATAATACAATGAAAATTTCTGATTATATATATACTAATACTAACAGCGCAATTGTGGTGGAAAATTGCAGTGAAAGTAAGTGGATTCAATTCACTCTTCTAACCGTGGAAGTCGTGGAACTAATAGTTATCGTGGTTATGCCTAGCGTGGCGGTTCCGGGCCGGGTGCACAGCCACGCCTTTTGCCTTTCTGGCTTTGTACATACGACACAGCGCAAGCGCCTCGCACAAATAAAAAATTATATTTATTGCTTTAATAAATAAATACAAGTAAATAAGTGTCTACGAAGATTAATTTTAAAATTAATATTGATATTATTGACAGGTATACTTTCAACATCCCTTGAAAGTTTAAATTATTTCACAATAATATAGAAATATGGGAATCTGGAATATAAAATTAAATAAACAGTAAACAAATGAATAGAATTAATTAATTAATAGAATTACGAATGATTTGAAGACATAAAAACAAAATTATACACGTAAACTACATGAAACAATTTGAAACACGGGCACAGCTTACTCGAGTCTCGAGTAAGCTTTGACACGGATGGGCTAGACCACCCTGCTGAAGAAGCCTTCGGCAAAGCGGGGAAGGAATCGAGAATCTCCGATCAATCCGATCTCCGTATTTCCGAGTTCAATTTTCAGAGACGTTATAGAACGTTGCTTATCTCAACGAGGTATGTACTCTGTAGGAGGATTTTCAAAATTTTAACGGTTCTTTAACAATAATTACAATAAATTAGTGCGGCGGTTTGTCTGTCTGTTGGTACTTTACATTTGTGTTTGTTTAGTATTGTATTTATTTAGTATTTATACCATGGCGAACGTGAGAGAAATAGTACTAATAATGATATTGTTAACTTTTTGTTAGAACGTAAATTTCATAGATTAACTTATGAAGATAAAATTGAAGTAGTTTTTTTTTTACTATATTTTACTTCATTATTTTGCACTATATAACCTACTAATAGTTAGTTTTTGTCCACCCATGACAAATCAGCACGAGCCGCCACTGCTATATAACACCCAATTAACAAATGTACGACATTGTAAACGACTGCAACTTTTAATTGTTATGTCAACTGAATTTCGTATGCTGACAGATGCAGATCTTTCTTTAAAATCCGATACGTGGTTGCTCTTGATAGATTCAATTGTGCACGACGTCTAATTGACGTCTATGGATACTCCCGTACACTTTTTTCTCTCACTGCAACAATATTTTCATCTGACCGACCACGACGAAGGCGTATTGGTGTTGCCTTATCAATAACAGAACCCGTTTCTTCAAATTTCTTGGTGAAGTTACGATCTTAACTCTATAGGCGCTTCATTTTCTCCTAATTTTGTGCCAATTTTTCTTAATGCAACTCTAAATGATCGCTTACTTTCATAACACAGTTGTACACAAAGAACATATTGACGTCGCATGATCTGTAGATGACAGTTGTTAAATATTGGCGCCCTACCTTTGACAGAACACAAATGGCGCGCATTTCCAACCCTATAGTTTCAACTGATACACCGTATATATGTATGTAAAGTCTACGATATAATAATAATATCTGAATTAATTCATAAACCCCCTATATAGAGGAATATAATTTAGACAAGCTTTTTACAAACATTTGGAAGCAAATTTATCTTGACAGTTCTTGTAAATATTACTTTTTGCTATTTACTTGCCTAGTAGAGTACTTTTTTAATGTGGTGGTGGCTTTTTATGTTTTATAGTGAAGCCTTAGAGTAGATTTCTTTATTTTAGGGTACTTTTTAAACTGTAGTTCGTTGAAATTCTAATTTATCTAGCAAAATCCATATTGAAGAGGAACCCATGTAAACCAGTATGCGGTATATTTTTGTATAATTAACATTTATATGAAAACGCTAATGTTTCTCTAATTATTTTTTTTTAAATTCAATTTATACAGTCAAGTTAACACATTATTAGCAATCCATTATAATTAATGGTGTTTATCAATTTTAACAAAACATTCCTCAATTAATATTCAATATTACAGGAATAATAATAGGAGTAATTATTATTACTCCTCTTCATTAACTGTTTTCCCATGCCTCACTGCTTGCCTCTATCAGCATAATTAGGTGGTCTTTGAAAATAGAACAATACAGGGTGGGCACCCGTGATTTCATAATATAGAATCATAAAAAATCATTATGGTGAGCAAATCAGTCGTATTTGCTTAAGGTACAAGGATATGTTATTCGGGGCTTAGTTACTAACATATGGGGGAGACTGACGCAAGTGCACCTATAACACTAAATACCACTTTATTCCAACAATATGCCTTATCCATTTAACACCCTGTATAAGGTTTGAAATGTTCAAACGCTAGGCTGCCATATTTTTGTTGTTAAACTAGAGAGAAATATACAGTATGTCCACAAAGTTTGGAATAAAATTCACTGAACTAAAACGAACTTTTTTTTTGAGAAACGACATTTTAACTCCAATATCTTTTTTATATAACTTTATGACTTTCATATGAAAAAATAGATGGTTTGTTTTCTGTATTCAAAATATTGTTCAATACTAATTTATGTGTATTTTGTCCTTAAAATATAAAAAAAAATTGCCAATAGCTGGTTCTCCTATACCAAATTTATTGTTCATGAAATGAGTTCCTTTATATGTAAATTTAATTATTGCGATTAAAAACTGGTGTGAAATACTTATTATTGTATTGTATTAATTAAAATAAGCATTTAATTGAGTCGCCACCTCACTAAAATCTAAATTGTGTAAGGTTTGATATGGGATCTCTCAAATGCATTGCGCCCGAATATATTTGGACTCGGACTGCGCCCGACGGAAGGTTAAGAAAACTGCGCCTTAAAAAAATCATATTAACTCGATGAATTTTATTCCAGACCGTTGGGACGAACTGTATAAAAATCCAAAAACATAAATTATCCAACTTAGACCACCTCGTAGTACATATTAGCTTTTATTTGTTATAGGGGGCGCTACAGTGATCGACTACACGACCGGCGAGAACGGACAACCCCCCCATTCGGACGGGGTGAGCGGGGACGGGGTGGACAACCCCCATCACCAGGTGTCCTCCGAGTATATCAACGGGAACGATCTGCCGATCAAAAAAGATGAAAAAATCGATACGGCTGTTTAATCACTTTAGAGATTAGGATAAGTGATATTTATGAGTGTATTAATCGTGTTTTTTGACAATTGACTTTATTATTAACATTCCACTCTATGGTTTTCCGTCGGCGGTCATTTTTTTTAAGAAAAATGCCTCGTAACGGATAAGAGACTGTTGACCACAGTTTTTTAGTCTCATAAAACATTTCGAAATCATTTGCGATTATGTAGAATGTACCAGGATTTATTTTTATGTTTATTAATGCATATTATAATGAAAAATTATTTTACATCCGAAATACTTTTCCAAAATTACTTTGCCTGTTTAGCTGTTTTCTATCATTCTATTCATTGCTTATAAACAATGCCCATTAAATTTGTTATTATTCCTTCAATATCTTTATTTATTCTCAGATGTTTTCGAGAAAACTCACAGTATTATACTCTTGCATACAATATGTACGTATATCTTTCACAAGTTACGAGGCATTTTTCTCATTATCGTGCAAAGTGTTGAATTACCATGACATTTTAAAATATAAATACTCTAACTCATGAGCATTTTTCGTTTTTGCGACATGACAAACACGATCTCTCTCCTAATTCCGGCTATATATCTGAATGTTAAATGTTGTCCAGATTCTGAACAATATTTAACAACGCATTCGAGAGGCTTTAAATAGTAAAACGCCACGAGTTTATCTCTATTACAATTCCATGGATGACAAAGCAATGAGGAGTTGGTGATTTCTATCAAAATAAACGCTTCTAACGAAAGTGCTCGTGATTAGTTTCCTCCGTATATTTTTGATGTTATATATGTAATAAATAGGCCAGAGTAGGTGGCACACACATTTTCTGAATCGAATACACATTCTCGACAATACCGTCAAGGTGTGTTCTATCCCTCTATACGGGGTGTTGCTGAACATGAAGCCGCTTTCGGTAAATATTATTTACCTAAAACTAAAGCCGAACACCAGGAAACGCTTCCTATGAGTACTCACTTGGACCAGCCCAGTTCTTGCTATACAGGGTGTACACAATACAGATTTTCTACCGCTGCTTAAATTCAGTTATCTACATACGCAAAAACCGACCGTTTAGATATCTACTAAAATACCATAAACATAACAAAAGTATGAATATATATTAGAACATAATTTCATATTTATATTTCTTTTTCCAACATCATACTTCCAAGTGATCTAGCGTTTTGCTGTGGCAACGCTTCGTGTAATTTTTATGAGAAATATTCAGGCACCGATGGGTTCATGTTCTCTTACGCGCCCTGTATATCCCCAGTGTATCATACCATGTCATGTCATGTTACGAAGAAGAAACGGTGCAATCAATACGACGACGACGCGTATATTGGTCACACCGTTTGGGGCCGATAACAAATGACTGCTATAGTATAGGTTAGGTTTTTCAAAAATATGTTGTCTATTAGAAAATTATAAATGTAAATATATATAAAATTTATGTTATCGAATTAACGAGAGAAGATTCTACCTAAATATCTATTGTACTTTCCTGTGGAGCCTTTTTATGGGTCATAATTTTTTTTTTAGCAAGAACAGATCTAATACTTCTGAGCGGTATGTTTATTATCATGTTATATTAATTGTTGATCATGATCAAGTCTCAAAAATATTTGCGAATCGCGAATTTGTGAATTTTTTGATAGTCTGCCGCTATTGTATATTTTTAGATATTTTTATATTTGCTTTAGAAGCTGAATACTCATATTTTTTTAACATTCGACATTGTATTGTATAGATTTATTATTTAAATCCTTGTATACTCTATTTATTTATCTATACCTTATACATTTTTTTTTAATAATTTTATGGAACTAACCAATTGTACTGCCATATTACGTCAAAAAACAATAGTTATAATTATTTATAGACCGTTTTATTTGCTAAGCTTACAGGCAGCTAAAACGCACATTCCAAGTGTTCGACCTAAATCTTTTTTATAGTCCCAATGACTAGCGACGACTAAAGCGAATACATCTTTCAATTGATAAAATAAAATGTATATATTGAATACCATGCAGATATACAGTGGCGAAATGCTATATTAAAGCAGCGCCACCTCTCGATGATACTCTCAATTGTTTGCTTTATTCGTCCCCAATCATACGATATAGTTTAAGTTTAACGAAGGGTATTCTTGAATAAATTGCATGTAAAAACGTTTGGAAAACGTGTTAATTTATTTAGAGGACCCTGTGTATATGTAATCTCAAATTTACATTCTGTATAATATAGGACAATAATTATTATTTTTTTATTCGTATCTGATTAAGTTAGTTAATCAATTCTACCACTTTATATTTGTATTTTTTTTTTACACGGATCACGTATGTCCAACAACAATTTATTCTAAAGATATTAGCGGTGTTCAGTTTCACAAAACTTCGCATGCCCTTCTGGAAAGTCGACTCATTTTTTTCCTGGGCAGAAGTTTTGTGGAATCGGAGCGGCCATTCTTTATCCCCTTAAGATGTTTAAGAATATATTAATGTAAAAATTTTTGTATGTTATATGTACTTAAAATATTTAGAATAAGTTAAATAAATTAATAATTATAAATTGTTTTATAAATAAAAAAATTGATTGAACGCCCGTTGTTTTTATGTATCAATAAAGGCAAAAGCTGTATCGATGAATTTTCCCCAAGAGAAAAATATCAAAAAAGCTAAAGAAACAGAGAAATAAATAGGAATAAAAATCGAAATAATACAGTGTAAAGCATATCTTCCAAACATTAAAATTTCTATTTCAATAAAAAAAATCATCAATTGCAAATTATCACCTGATTACTCATTGACATTTTCAGGTGGAAGTGAACTTCGCAATCTTGGAGAATCGTAAGTACACATTTTATTCTGTTCTTCTTTGATATACTTTGAAAAACTCACCAAACTTAAAAAGATTTAGAATCTTTTTTACTACTTTTTTTGCGGTTTTTTAGAGATATCTCCTTTAAGTAAATAAAGCGATTAAAGTAGTCAGTTAAGTCACCTGATTTTTTCATCTAATTATACAGGGTTTCAGGATAGTTTCTGTCATAATTTCAGCAGGGTAATAACCCCACTACCAAAGACCTAAAACTTAAATTATAAAGCAATCTTAAGTTATAAATAAAAACCTCATGTCCCCTACGACAAAACGCAACTTAAATTCGAATCGGAATGAATATAGCTAGCCCTGTTGACGTTGATATTCCGTGTTCTGTCGACTATTGCTTTAGACTAATCTCTTTTTCACTAATCGTGAAACCTTTTTTTGATACGTGGAAAGTGAAATCTTAAGATGTAGTTATATTTTGATAGTAGTACTGAGAAGCCAGATTAGAACGAAATCCACACTGTTCACCACGCGAAAAGACGGTGAACTAAATTTCCGATTGTGAACATGCAATGACGTACTATGACCTACTCACTGTATGTGATGTGAGTATATTACTATGAATCTTACCATTAGCATAGAGGAAAAGCAAAAAGGTGTTGATTACAATTTGTTTAATTTGTGAGACGCTTTAATTAATTGTTTTGTATTCCTTGATATATAAGAAATGTATATACAAAGTTATGCCAGAAACTATCCTGACACCCTGTATATAAAAAAATATTTTGAATGACTAAACTAGAGATTATTTTCTATCTATTATCTAATCTATTATTTATTATAATATATATTATCAAAGATAATCGATTTTAGATACGTTTTCTTTGTCCCACTTACAAAAATCAAATTATTCTTGTATCTTCGAAATAAACCAGGACTAAATTTTAAAAACACCGAGGAATAGAAGTAAAATAGTTCTTGAAGTACTCCAAACTTCTGAATTCTACTGAACGGTTTTCGCTAGACCACACTGCTTCCATACATTCTAACCACTCTGTATACAACTTCCGAATTCTACTTTTTTAGGAGCGACACCGAAAGCGCCGACGTCCGCCCCAAGGAGCCCAAAAAGGCCATAGCCCCGTTGAAGTTCACTATATTCAAGAAAAACAAGGACAGAGTCGCTTCCGAGGAGGAGCCGGAATCGAGGAGAATCGAGACGGAAAAGGACAAACAGGAAGCAGAAAATCCGTCGACCAAGCCGGAAAACGAACCCAAGGAGGGTCTGGTGTACGCAGAACTCGACCTGGTGCGGGCCGACATGAAGCCGGTGGTGAAGAACGACGACGAGAGGACGGAGTACGCTGAGATTATTTACACCCCCAGTAGTAAACCCGATGAAGACGCCAAAGAGGGCGAGAATCCCCCGCCGAAATAGTGGATAATTCACGTTTACGAGACGTACGTGGAGTTTGGTATTCAACAAGTGTTCTTCACTTTATATTATTACAAATAATGGATCGATACAATCCTCAGATTTACGCACTACTATACACTTCTATTTGTACCATAAATTTTATACTCGGCAAGTTATTTTTTGTAGCAGAAATTGAATAGGCAGACGAAAAAATGGAAGGTTCATTACAAACATGGGTGTATCAAAGAAATAAAAAAGAAACCAAACATCGCAAATTAATGAATATTCTTACACAAATAAAATAATATTAGAAACAATACATATTAACACCTGTAGGTATATTAACACATTTTATCTCAAAAAGGCGATATTTTTTCATATTATCTTCTTAATTCTTAAAAAAAACAAACCAACTATTACAGATACTATAGTCTAAAGGTTCAGCTGCTACAAAAATATCTGGCTCACTCTGTATATGAGTTAATAGAGACATGTGATCAATATTTAGAAATAAATACGCATAGCCCTAAAAAAATTAAATTTCATCCATATAATTATTCATATAAGAGTAAATATTTTTTTGTTTTCGCAAAAAAACGTTTTGCAGTTTGGAAATTTTTTATACAAAACTTTGTGTATAGCTTTTATATTTACAAAGCAATTAGGAAGCTGCAACTACTTTTTGTACAAAATCTCAACAGGTACTTAATTTTCACTTAGTGATAAAAAATCGAATTATATAATAATGAAACTGTCAATACTGACGATAGACTGTTATTATGTATCTAATATATCGACTTTTGTACTTAAAAGGGTATGGTATCAACTAAATTTCTAACTATTGAATATACCTGCAATTAGGATTAATCATGTGATTGTGTAGTACTTACATTTTTAACATTATATAAATTTTATTTGTTATAATAATTAATTGCGAATAGCAATTTATTATTAATTAGGATTACTTAGTTGGTATTTTTATAAACAAATTAGTCAAAGATAACTTTATAAAAGTGTCTAGTACTTAATTTACTGTAAGTAATTTTTTATATTTTTTTATATTTCCTGTATTGTCTAATCATCGTTTTTATAGCAATAATTGTATGATTTATTTGACATACCTCTGTTTAAACCACTCCATACCTTCAGAATATTACAGGTTAATTTTATGTTTCTTATATTACACGAAAGCGTACCAGCTATATTTGACAGTATACAACCCCTTCGTATATTTTGTTATAAAGACTAATGTAAACCACAATTTCAGAGCCATCTAACATTCTACTTTTTTTCAAGAAATATACTTTTAAATATATCCCTTGTAGAACAATAACGTTGAATAATGCTTATATACATACATTTTATTATAAAATATCTTATTCTTGATGCCAATGATAAAAAACCTAACAAACCTAACCTCATATACACGATATAAATAAAGATTCACCGATTACCATCACTTTCTCAATTTATCCCGAGTTTTCAAGTCAATTTACCTGTACATTTTATTGCAATTTTCAAAACAAAAACGTACTTAAGAACTATGAAATACAAGTTACAAAATCTTACCACATTTTGGCGTATTTTGCGAAAACTTAGTCACTCACACACAACGAATGTATCTCAAATTCACCGGCACTAACACTGATAATTAGAAAACAAAAGGACGGTTGTTTACTCACAAATTAAAAGTTCACAACTGCAAGGTGAATACTATGGATAACTTACGGAATTCCGACAGCATACGTTTTTTCTCCGACTGTAGCCCGTATTTAGATTAAACTCTATTGTAAATAATATAAAAAAAATTCGATAAACAAATAAAAAACCGATTGAAACGCGATAATTACCCAAGTAAAATGAGAACGGATACAAACAATTGCAAAACTAATTCTTGAAATATGGCCGCGGGATTCGGCTTTTAATCTCATTGGTCGCGGTGAAACAAACTACCTACTGCCAACATTAGATAACGGACTACGAGCGCGAGTTTTGAATTTAATCGTTCATAGAAAGTATTTTGTTAAATGTCGTAGAATATATTTATTTATAACCTGAAAATAAAAGCAAACGGCAGCTTAAACAGGTTATTTAACATTAAAATTAAGGAAAAAGTTTGATTAATATGTAAAGAATGGTTAATAAAAGTAATTACCTTTATATTTTACAATTGCAATAATTGAGTGTTACACATGATATACCGTATGTTCTTTACTGGAGAAGACAATCATCAACATTGCAATTATATATAATATAGATTTTTGTATTTATTTTTTACAGTAAATAGGGATAAGGACAGGTAAACGTTTTTAAATGTTTTTCTCACTAATAATCGAATCGGGAATGTAAAAAGGCTCCTGTTGGCAACAATTGATGACAGATTATTGCAATAAAAAATAATTTCCTTTAGAATAAAACTACTTACCTTTTTCCAAAGATATTTGTGCGATTTGTGTCGTAATTCTAAACCAGTGAATATAATACGGGGTATGTAAGAAGTTGAGACATAACCGACTTTTCGAAAATTAGACGTTACATACTGTTTTGTCACATTTACAAAACAGTTTTAGAATTTATATAAAAAATGTAGGAGAGGACGAAGGTACGTTTTTAAGAGGAAATGTGTCAAAGTCATTTGAATGACAACCCTTGTTAAGCAAACAGTAAATATTTTATTACCCAAAAACTTTAAAATCCAGGATATAAATTGAAGAAAGTATTTCTAAATAATCGCGTCACTACAAATGGTAAACACAAAAGTTACATAGTTTTTAAAATGAAAAAAATATTGTCAAAGTAGTTTTTTTTTGGAATTGTCGATGGGACTAACTTCAAGGACCTTCTAAGGATTTATTTCGATTTATGGAGTGGTGAATTATTCCAGGAATTGAAGGGTTGTTCAAACTCACTTACAGAATCGTAGAATATTAAATTACTAAAAATCTCAAGGACGTTTGAAGGACAGCGTTTTTGATACTGTGGTTATTTTTTAATCGTTGTCCTTTATGCCCTTAAAATTAGGAGACCGTCGATTTCTGTGGATAAAACCACAGGATATTATAAAACTATGCAAATTTGCAAGAGAACACTTTATTATAGGGACACCAAAGAAAATATTAGTTATCTAAAAGTTTCGATACTTTTGATACCCTCCAAACCATTGTGTTTTTATTATTATCTTAAATACCTACCTACAAAAGCTTCATAAGCTCTTGATGGCAATTTTCTTGATTGTAGGAGGACATTAGTGTCAAGGACATTTGAAGGTTAACCTTATAATAATCGTTTTATTCTTGTAAATGAGGAACAATTAAATCTTATATTGTATAATGACTCGTAATACTGAATCCTTAAAGGGATACTATAAATAAATACGAAATTTACGTATTTATAGTTATATAAAAGTTCGACTACTTTCAGAACTAACAGATGCTTATAGCGTTGTTTTATATGTGTTTGTGATGGTAGTACTCTCAAGGACATTTGAAGGACACCCCTGTTTATGCAATAATACGTTTTATTATTACGGAAATTGAGACACCATTCAATCATGTACATTAAACCATAAGACATTAAATTCCAAAATGGCAGTCATACCAATATTTACAGTAATAGGCCTAAAAGTTGCAACATGCTATTTCGAAAATTCCGCGTCCTTACTATAACCGTCAAGTATGTAAACTCATAGCTTTGAGAATTGGCGTCCTTTCAATACTCAAAACGACAGGTTCACCATCACCTGGAAAGATAATAAAATGCCCTTCAAGTGACCTTGAGGCTTATTGAATATTCACGCCACAGCCACCCCGATTTGTGGCGACGCCAGCTGACGAGGCCCAATAAAGGTGAAACCGATCTGTAGGAAAGTATAACCATATTTACTATAACGTACAAACGCACAAGTAGATTTTATTCACGCACTTAGCTTGTGTGTTTTTTTTATCAATTAATATACTCGCACTTGCGTTTGTTATGGTTCTAAACTATCGCTGTTCTAGAAGCGTAGCCTCTCAGGAGGCAGACCAGTTTACTGCGCATGACTATCGAGTCATTGCGCATACGGAGAACTGCTCAAATCAGAACCATAGCAACCCCTTTGTTACACCGACAGTTTTTCAAAGAAGTCCTCGTGGTTAACACGGTAACGTCAATTATAGAGTTCAGTAGCAGTCATAGCAAACATTTTGAAAACCTCTGGGTACGTAATGCGTTGAGGTTACATTTTCAGAAGTTTATTCGCCATACTTAAGCTTTATAAAGCCAGAAAACTGTCATGTTATTCATATTTTAGCGCCTAAATAGACGCCTTATTTGAGTCTAACATTGTAAGTAAGTGGGGTATGTGGATTAGGCTAGCAGTTCTCAAAATGTTCCAACTGCTGCGTACTTTTCACTTATGTATAACTTCGTCCATGTCTAGCTTTAAGCGAAAGTGTACTTATTTTTTATTTTACTATATAAATATCAATAAACCATTAAAAAATCCGAAAAGCGACTTTTATTCATGATATTACAGCGGACGCGACGGCAACAGACGAGACGCTTTTAGCTCATGGGGCTCAAGTCCGACACCTCCACCTCGTAAATGTAGAAATCGCCTCCTCTGAGCGTCATTGTGAGGACGTGCAGCAGCCTGTTCAACGTCGTCATCCTCAGTATGTAGGCGGCGCCACTGTTGTCGATGAACATGGGCGCCCCGTACGAGTCGCAGTCGAACACGAAGTACTCACACTCTCGCAGTTTCCCAAAGGCCAATTGACGCTTCCGGCCCGTCTTGGCTGCGCATATTATGCCGCACCGACTCTCGTAGTTGTTAAAGAAATATCTAGAAAGTATTCGGTGGGTTATTTGTTCATTAGGAAACTGTTGGTTGACTCTTAAGTGTAATGGATCGTCAAATGGTTTTCCTTCGTAACATTTTGATCGCCAAGACGTTCCTTCGTCGCTAATTTCAATAGGACTCATTTCGGTAAAGAAAGTCTACTTAAACTGTCTAGTGTTGAAAATTCTATAATCGGGTTCACTTAAGGGCAGTGTCTCGCTTAGAAATACACAAAAGAAAATATCTAGAAGGCGATGTATTGACCGACATTTACACCTCTTTAGTACTTAATTGCTCGAATTTGTCAAAAACCAACGAGACGAAAAAATGACCTTCGTAACTCAGAAAGGGAACACTCTATATTAAATCAACACATGCCATTAAAAATGTCTCGAAAAACGACCCCGACAGTATCGTGTCAGATTTTCTCTAAGCATGCCAGCTTGTTGGAGATCTGTGAGTTTTTGCGATATATACACATTCCGTGTAAAAAAATTATGCTTACGAAATTCCAAATCAAAGGCAAAATACGCTGATGTGATATAATTCCCCACAAAAACACGTTCAAAATCCACAATTTTACCAACGGGACGAAATTATGACCCTCGTAACTCAGAAAAGAAACACTCTTTATCAAGTCGATTCGGGAGATTCAAATCCTCTCGAGAAACGAATCCGACGATTCGGAATTATATTTTGTTTTGGCTACATTCGTTCCTCGGATATCCGTCGATTTACCATCCAATTTTACCACACCGTGCGATACCATCACACTTCCATACCACTTCACCCACTCCTTAATGGAAACTCAACCGTTCTGGAACAATCTTTCTTTCTAAAACTTCCATCCACAACCAGCCAAATATACATGCTTACCTCAGCGCCTTGTACAGGTTGAACTGTGTCACCCTGACCAGGAACATGGTGCCCTCCACCACGGGCGTGAACGCCACCTTGAACGTGAACGGGAAGATGCTACAGTCCTCCTTCATATCGTCTATAGACAACTCGTAGTCCTCCTCGCTTATATCCTGGATGCACTCCAGGAAGTAGTTATCCCCGTTGACGATCACCGAGTCGACGACGGCCGAATTCCACTCGGGCAGCTCGTAGATCTCCATCATGCCGATGGCCACCACCAGACTGGCCAGCGTCTGCTTGCCGCGCGACTTCGTCGAGAACCTCGTCGAGGTCTGGTGGATGTTGCCAGACAGCGAGAACAGATCCTTGGGGTATTCCACATCCCAGTTGTGCCACATGTTGTCGACCTTGCCGCGATCCTGCCCGCTGGCTGACTTGTTCGCCCTGCGAGACCAGGGCACCAGGTCGGCCTTCAGCCAGTCCACGTCCTCGTAGAACGGTTTTCCTGGGGACAAATCGGACGCAATGTCATATAATCTCGCGTTACATAAGGAGGAAAAAGTTCGTGAAGGTTGTGAATGTCACGACAGCAGAGACTAGTGAAGGGTTGAACAAGTCGAGCAAGACTATTGCTCTATAGAAAAGACCGGCAATTTCACGAACTAATTCTTGAAAACGCCGCAGTGATAAATACCTAGATGTTCTTTTATTTCCAGAGCCTCGAGCTCGTATAACTGCAGCTTGTGGCTCAATATCACGTCCTTGGGTGCCTTTCGTATCGACGTGACCTCGAAATTGTAAAAGCCATAGCTCTCGCCGCCTTCCACGGTCAGCTTCTTTAGCCGCCACTTGAGTATCTTCAGATCCTGGCACCTCACCCAGCAGGCGTTGTTCTGTTTGCCCTTATAGGGGAAGCCGTAGGGGTCGAAGAGGTGGAAGAACTCATCCTGCGACTTGTGGACGACGTAACAGGCGTTGGCAAACTGCACCAGGAAGTAGGTAAGGCGTTTCCTTAGGAGCGTGTCGATGCCTGAAATTCGCCATGAGTTAAATGTACCTTCCCAGACGTTAGTCGCTTAAGTCACTCGACTCGATGCCTATTGAGGTATACAATCACTGAAAGTAACTCACCGATACTCAGGTTTTTATTGTCCTTCCAATTCTCGATCTTGATCTTCTTCACGATGATATCGAAAAAGTTCTTCTGTATCAGCACGTTCTTGATGGTCCTTTTCTCCGATATCTCTAGATCGTCGGCGTGCGAGAACACGTGCCGACCATGGTCTATGACCTGGTCCACCTTCTTGGTGTCCCATTTTTTGACGGGACAAGTCAACAACAATAGGCAGGCGCACAGGCACGCGAAATGATCGGGTTTCAGCTCGTCGGACATCTGATCGCGGCCATCCATCATTTTCGTGCCTTCTATGACGTAAATGCCATCCTTGTACTGATATCTGAAAAGTGACATTATCAAAGTTTGAGGGTCATACTCCAGGGATGCGGTTACGCGTACCCGACTTTGTTCGTCGCTGTCTTGCTTTTATCCTTCTCCTCCTCCTCCTCATCTTCCCCTTTAGCCGATCTCTTTGGGGCGCTAAAAAAACACGATTTAAAATATATAATAACGCGTCGAATGTCGACTTATATACCTTGTAGACAGGTATTTAGAACTGATCATTATAGCGCACTGCTTGACAGCACGTGATACACTGACAATAAAATATTTGACACTATTGTCACTGTAATTACCTGGTAACGTCCCCTTCATCGTCCCCGCCCATTCTCTCAAGCTCCGCCTCTTCCTTCGCCATCTCGTCGTCCTTATCCTCGGACTTCTTCTTCTTCTTCCTCCTTTTCTTTTTGACGTCCTCCTGCGACGGGTGCAGGGTCTTCACCTTGACGGCGCTCAAGACGAACCTGGTGTAGATCACCATCTCGTTGCTCTCCCTCTTCGCCTTGTTGTACATGATTCGCGTGGCTAAAGAGTGGACGTCCTTGAAACGGGCGAAGCACGCCGTTCCGGCGTTGGAGGATCCTGAAACGGTTCAATCGGGTCATAACGTAGGTCACGGACGTTTGCCGGTTAGAGCTTGCCTTCGCCGAGTCCCACCTCGTTGTTGCCGAATCCGTCGTACATATAGTAGAGGTGGTTCTTGTAGAATAAGGCGCAGGCGTAAGCGGGCGTGACCAAAACGCCCATATCGGATCTGACGAATAGTATCTTGCTTATTGCCAACTCCAAGATGTTCTGCCTGGTATAAGTGTCAAAAATATACTCAACTAGGACTTTAAAGTTATTTGTTCCCAGGGTGATTCTCGGTATCTCTAATTTGGCTACCTAAAATGGTTGTATTGGTTAACCAATCATTCGGCCTTTGATCGAGACGGTACCTGATCGTATCTGAACTTCGACGCCGTGTACAATTCATTGCCGCACTTCAGAATGTAATCGACGATGTCGCTGGTCCACGACAACAACGTGTATTTTTTCGAAACGACCGCCGCCATTATACAGACGAACGGCGCGATAAATTCCACGTCTTTGCCAAATTCTGTCACGTTTTTAGTGCCGCGAATTATCTGCGTGTCGTCGGGCAAATCGATGAAGTTAGTTTCTTGCCGCAGCTCCTCCGATTTGGTCACGGTGGGCTCGGTGGGAACGTAAACGTCCCACCCTTGGTCGTCTTTACCTTTGGAAAATTGCAGGCGGCGCCTCATCTGCTGCTTACCGCGCATGTACGTCGGATACAACACGTCTCTGTTGATCGGAAAGTAGGTTATGTCCGTGTTGATCTAAAACGTCATGGGGCTGTCTTAACGAGGAAAATAAGCGGTTCAATCTTCATCAGAAATCTTAAGCTTTTATGAAATGAATGGAGGGAAATGACAGATGATATGAACGTCGCCACAACTTCCACTCTACTATACATCACCTATGAGCCTTTAAGTTATTTTAATGAGCAGCTTTTGGGTCCTGGGCGGCTATGGATTGTTTCGTCCTCAAACGAGATTATCTATAACGCACGTTTATCTAGAAGCGACTTACCTGCTCTGATATCCTGCTGACGTCCTTCGGAAGAGAAAATTCCCCCACTTGCGCGTATTCATTCGTCGCGTAGTACCAGTCCTCCTCATCCTCATACTCCTGTTGTCCGTAATCCTCGTAATCACCGGCGCCTCCCATATAATCCTCGCCTTCCCCCGCGTCCAGCTCGATCTCCTGTAATTCGATCTCCTCCTGGGTCAGCTCGAACGAGTCCAAATCCATGAATTCCACCTCGTCGGCCTTCGGCTGCATCGGTACTGCGGGTTCGATCTGGAACCAAATCACGCGCGAGTCCTACGACGAAGACATTCGCGTCCTTACCTGCGTATCGGACAAACTGGGGGAGTCCAAGTCGGCGATGACGTTCGTTTGCTTGGGATGAGCCTTCAGGATCGATCTGGACGGGAACCTGTGGATCATCGGCGGAATCTGGTCCATACCCAGACTTTCCACGGTCGATCCGATCTCGAAGATGGAGCTGGTGGGCGATTCGCCGGCCAGAAGCCTCCGCATGGCCAACGCGGTGTAGTCTACGGTCACGGGTTTCTCCGTGGCCGGTTTGCGGCTCTTTTTCATCTTGTACTTTATGAAATCCTCCGCCGGAAAGTCGTCCATCGTCAGATGTTTCGGGAAACGCGACGACTGGACCGGGTCTCGGTGGATCTTGCATACTTTCAAGGCGTGCAAGTAGAAGACGTACTCGTTGTTATCGAAGTTTATTGCTATGGTGGACACCAGTGAAGGCAGATTTGAGTGCATCGACACGCATGCGGCGCCGTCACGACATTTCAACCCTAAGCGCATGCAAATTATGAAAAATTATGACGCAAAAACTGCTGATTAAAAAATACCCTCGCCGTTCCTAGAATACGGGTCGAAACAGTAGTACATATTCCTCTGTTTCCAAACGGCCACGTACAATTTCCCGATTTGGAGGATGGCGTTGGTGCTCCTCTCGAAGAAGGTCTCCAAGCTGGATTTCAACTGACAACAGCACTTCTTAAACATCAAATCGCCCAGCATGTTCATGTACACGTAAATTTCAACGATGTAAGGTCCAATAGTGAAAAAAGCGGGCAGGTTATCCACTCTCACATCCACTATGGACTCGCACTCCATGATCTCCAGGAACAGCTGGTTACCTATTATCATAATCTTGTCTAGCGTAGTCTTGTGCCAGGCACTGGGAGGCGTGATGCGGGAATAGACCTTCATTCATAAAGATTACGTTCATTGTATACTTACCTTGCAGCAAGTTATACTTACCAAGCATACCGTCGCCATAGTTAGCGCCTGTTTGTTTCTTGAAAAATCGAAGCACTTGTCGGCCAGCTCGAAGGACGCCTGTACTACCGCCTTATTCTCGTCCATAATGTTGTAGTTACTCTTGACGTCGAGATCGACGGTCGAATCGATTTCCGGATCGTCCTTGTTCAAGACCTTGAACGCCTTCAGCGTGTAGATGACGAAGGGCCAGTTCTCGAAATTTGACCTCTCCAAGAGAACCGTTACAATCGACGGTATGTCATAGAAGTTGGCCATGATTGCCGTTCCATTGGACACGCGGTAGAGGTCCTTGGTCCTGGGCCTCGCATCGAACATGTAATAATATTTGTCCTTCCATATGGCTAGGCTGATGTCCTGCGTCTTCAGAATGCCGGCCTTCTGTCTAGCGAAGAAGATCTTTATGGCTTTCGTTAGGTTGAAGACGGTTTTATCGTTGGAAAGGATAAATCCTGTAACCTCGGGTTCATCTACCAAGAACCGTATTTTCTTGTCACCTAAAATCATGAGGAAAATCTTCATGCTATAGTTAACCGAAGCTTCCAGTGCCAACCACTCACCAATAACGCAGTATTTTAGCAATTCTTCAGGCTTTAATTCGTTTATAAACTCATGCATATGCAACTTATTCACGCTTTCCTCGCATAGTTTATTTCCGACTTCCAAAATCTCGTCGACATTTTCCGACGTCCACAGGTTGGGATGCTTCAGGACGGAAAAGCAATACGCCGCCACTGACATACATAATCCCTGTTTATTTCTGATTTTCTCGGGAAAAGTCTCGTCACCTAAAAATGTTTAATGTCGAAAATAATTCTCCCACCATTATTGAATTACCTTGATGCATAGTTCCTTCCTTTGATCCGAAAAAGAAGTCTCTCAATTTAGGCTGGCGCACTCTAGTGAAAGAATGACTCTCTAGCGTGCCTCTTTTGAATTTCCGCTTTTTTGGTTGGTACCGCTTGATTTCGGAGTCTCTTCGAAACTTCTGAATGTACTTATTCACCGCAGGTTCCTCCAGGATTTCTTTCGACAACAACGATCGGATGTCCTTACTCTGGTATGACGTGGCCGCCGATATCTTTACAGGAACAAATTAAAGGAAACGACAACACTATATAGATCAAATACCTGCGACACTTTTCTGCGGAACTGTTTGGTCAAATAGCTTTCTATACCCAAACCTTCGCCTTCCCCCATTCCTTCCGCTAACTCATCTTCCGCCATCGCCAGAAATACATCCCTCATTGACATTACTGAAATAAAATGAGTAACTTAATTAAAACAATCTAAGATAATTCACACCTAGTACGTTTCTCTTCAGTCTCCGCCTCTTCCTCGCCTTTCTTCTTGCGCGTCTTCTTCTTCTTCTTCTTCTTTCTCTTCTTCGCGCCCCCTTCGTCGCCCTCTAAAATATCCCCCAAACCGCTAGCTCTTTTTCGTTTAGACCTCTTTCGTTTTCCATGCGTTTCCGATGGCCTAAAAGGAATTATCAATAAATGTATAATAACTAAATCACATACTCTACGGTCTGGGTTGTTTGCTGTAGAGCAAATCGAAGCTGTCGTAATCCGTCACAACTGGCTTTTCTTCGGTTTCATTTATATAGATTCCACTTTTGGGTTTCTTCAGTCCTAGTTCTTCTTCAGTTTGCGGATAAGGGTACAGCCAACTTGCAGTAGGAGTAGCCCTTCTTGGAGCTACCTTTGCGCTACTAATTTCTGGAGAAGGGACACTCAACTAGAAAAGAAATTGAAATAAAATAGGATTTTTTTTAAGGGTTTCACTTACATCTAGGTCAACTTTCTTGTTGGGGTTAGGTTCGGGGAGTTTGATCAGGCCATACTTGCAGAATTTAAACTTGTTCTTCTGCAAAGTTCTTTGCTGACGCCGCAACATCGGTATGATGTACTTTAGCCTAGGTTGACCCCCCTCGAAGGTCACCTCGTGTACATACTGTAGCCCAATTCGGGTGCTAAAAACGACAATAAAGGAAAGGCTGAGTCTACAAACTTAAATTGAGAAAATAAAATGGAACATAAATTATGGAAGGTTATGATTCAGTTGAATAGATATGAATTCATTTGTATTACCCCACCGATGGTTGAATCTTAGCACTGATTATACTGTCTTTCTCCGGTATAACTTCCAGCTTTTTCTTCGGGGGTGGATCTAACTTTCTTTGAATCTGTACAGGATCATCGGGAATGTTAGTTTTGGCGATTTTGGGCGGCTCAAGCGAAGTGGACGTGCTGTCCTCTTCATCTTTGTTGCTGAAATTAAAAAATATATACATAAAGAAGCAAAACGTACAGACGACATAGTCTACCTGGTCGACATAGTTCTTTCGCAATGAATAATTTAAAAAGGTAAAATACCAGACAATTTGACGCAGAATTTTGCACGATCAGAAAATTTTTAAAAACTGGCATTTGTCATGCCGAAACAAAGGAGTAAACGTCAAACTTCAAAATTAATTTTTTTCGACAGACAAGTCAAAATTAGTTGTGTTATTTTCACGGCCTTAAATAAAGCCATAAAATGCCGAAAGCTAGACAAAAAGTTGTCATAAACTATCCGCCCGTTCCCACGAAGAAATGGATACCGCCCGATAAGCGACCGAAGAAAAAACCAGAACCGGTTTACGTAAAGCCGAAGGGGATTAGCCAGAAATTGGCGGTCTCGTCGTTGAAGAAGATTTGGCATCAGTACACCGTTTACGGGAACACCTCCATCCTCATAGGGCACTTCTGCCAGACCCACAAGAAGTTCAAGTTCAAAACGAATGGCTATCAAGGTACGCCACTTGGGAAGCCAACATTTTCTTTCTGAAGAGATTAGAAAATTATTACCCACACTTCATTCTAGGTGCTTGTAACTGCGCCATGGCCTGCACCTTCGCCTATCTGTTCAAAATGGCCGACTGGACGAGTTTCTACCTGGACGAGATCCTAAACAGGGGCGACGAGCTTTATTTGCGAAGTTTACAACAACCCAAAGGACTTTGCCAAGTGGAAATCCCTCCCGAGCTTATCTGCAATAATTTTTACTTCGACAGGAGAAAAATAACCTTAAGCATCGACGAAAAGCCGGGGGTAAGCGATAAATTAGCAGCCGTCAGCGAGAAGAAGGCTAAGGAAATCTTCACCAACGCCGTGGAGAGTTTCTTCAAGAAATATCCTTCTGGAATATTCTGCATCGAGAACAAGTACGTTGCTATTTGGATACAGGACAGCGCTTACTATCTCTTCGATCCCACTCAACATGATGAAGCTGGACGTCCAGGTAATCTGTTAATTGTGACAACAAAGCTCTAAAGCAGAACTAGTGGGACTATGAATTTTATTTTTTAAACCGTAGTCGAGAGCGGTCACTGGATGTCTGGCCCGTGCAGCTGCGGTCAAGTGGATGGCGGATTTTCACTTCTATGTCGATGCAAATTGACGACAGATCTGGTCGATAATATCTTCAGTAACATCACCGTTAAACCAAACAGTTCCTTTAAGATCGTGGAGTGCACAGTTCAAAGAATTGTGAATATAAACACGGAACCACCGGAGACGTTTGAAGATATGATACATATAGAGCCGCCTGCTATTCTTCCACCAGAAGAAATTATAACTGAAGGTAATAGTTTCAAGCATTTTATTTACTCTAATTTACAAAGAGGTGAATAAAATGTTCTTCCTTTTCTCCATTTCAACTTTATTGTGATAGATAACAAGCCTGTGGATGTGAAGGCAGAAAAACTAAAAGCTTTCATTGAAGAAAGCAACCAAGACACCGCATCAATTCACTGTAAGATACAGGAGATTTCCCCTGACATAAGCGAGGGACTGTCCCTGTCAAAACGACCGTCGTGGTTGCAAGGAGATACCATAGAAAAGAATGACGTCTGTAAGTTCCCTATTCCACACAAGCCACAAGTCGACAAAGTATCTTTTTACATAGGTAATATCCAGTGACTTGTATAAGCGACTGCATAAGCTGATTTTTTTTTTTGTAAACAGAAATTGTACCGGAGAAGACGGCCATCATCAGAGCAAAGACATGTCAAACGGATCCGGGATTTTCCAAATACAAAGGTCGTCAGAGCATGGGCAACGCCATATCCGCCTTGACAATGTTGCGACTCAGCAAGTCGAAAATTTGGGTGCCACACACCTTGAACACCATCCTCAAGTACGGAGACTTGTTCTACAGAGACGCGATGATAAGCATACCGCGGACCCAAAGCCTCAAATTATCGAACTTCCAGAGGAAAACCGAAATGGAGGAGAAAAAGTTTTTACCGGTGGTGGAAGATTACGTGGTGGTAGGCCAATTACAGTCCAAAGAATACGACGTGTTGGACTTGTTCCCGGCCCTGGAAAGTTATCTTGTAGATCATGAATGTTGCGTTATAATAGGGCCGATAACTTTGGCTGTCTGGGTTGAAGATGGAAAATTTTATATGTTTGATCCAAACGAGAGGTTCCATTTTGCCATCGATAAAAAATTTCAACTAAGACTAACTTTCTTTCAGGGACAAAAACGGTAAGGCTATTCCAAAACAAACTGTCGTAGCTGGAAACGTCATTCCACTGGAAAACCCACCCGGTGCAGCCTGCTGCATGTGGTTTACTAACCTGCGCGACCTCACAGATCTCTACTTGAGCAACGTGGATAAACCCAAGAAGATGGATCCGTTCTACATCAGCAAAATCCAGATCAACGATTGGGTGGACATTCCAGACCCTTGGTATAATTTTAAAGGTAAGCGTTAAGCTTGATGACTGTTCAAACCTCGGTGACGAAATGGGTCCTATTAGGTCTCCTTCCGGGAAAATGGATCCTCAGAGGAACGAGAAGTCAGGCGAGTAAGAAGTTCTCACAGGACTCGCGAAATTTCCAGAGCCCCGCGAGTTCTCTAGTAGCACTGGCGCTGCAAATTTTAGTGGAGGAAAAAGAATGGGCAACAGAGACTGTAGATGAGGTAAATACCACCTGAACAGTTGAGTGTTAACCTTATTTGTATTATTTTTTTAGGTTGTATTCTTAGGAGACGACCTATACAACGCTTCAGTGGAAAATTTAAACGCGAAAAATAAATTCATAAACAAGATGCTCATGTTGAGTGAGGTGAACACAACATTTATCATGCATCAGCTGGAAGCTAATTTCGAGATCGATGAATGCATCATCAACGGTATTATCAACGCGAAGCCCGAGAATGATATCATAAATCTGCAGAAGGTAAGTCTAAATATCAAGGAATACCAAACCTTAGAGGTCTACCTGTAGGGCTTCGAGTACTTCTTCCAAGATAACGATACCGGAATTGTGACCTCACACAACATCTCAGTCGCTATCTGGAAAAAGGAAGGAGTCTATTACTGCTTCGACAGTCACATTCGTGACGACAAAGGCTTAATCTCAGGTAACCAATCGATTAGTCAAATGCCGATCCGAGTGAAAAACTCGTTTCTTTCTCAGGTTACGGAACAGCTTGCGTATTGCGGACGCTCGATATCGAAGAACTATCCAAATCTATCGAGATAAACTTGCGTCCGGGGAAAGAAGACTTCTACAACATCAGCAGGGTGAAAATAAAATTCTTGGAAACGGGCGGCGATGTCGTCAGGCCGCCCCTGAACAACTACAAGAAGATAACGGACGACCGAGCCATCCTGAGATCCCTATACAGCGAAATCACCACGAAATACGATCTCAACTGTAAAAAACAGACTATTCCCATGTGCCTCGTGGCCCTAGCGTTCAACAAACTGAAGCCGGCTAGAGATTGGACCAAAGCCGACTTGGATGAAATCGTCAACAAGGGCGACAATCTTTACGTCCAAACCATGAATAAGATCGGGAAAGAAGAAGAAGACCTGATGGCGGCAGCTGTAGCTAAGCCGCAGAAAGACGAGACACCCGAGGATGCGCCAGCTCAGGCTCTGGCCAAAGCGGCGCCCAGCCCACCGGCTGAAGAAGCCCCGGAAGAGACAAAAGCGATCCCCGAAGAAGAAGAGGAAAAGGAAGAAATAGACCCAGATGGTATAGTGGACACTTCCAACGTGCTGACTGAATTCAGCATAGGGCTGAATAAAATCAAAGTCGAGTTTAATGACGCTGCCGAAGGTACAGTAATTCCTTTTTAACGGCGTAATATAAAATTACGGAAATATAATTCCATTAGGTAACATCAAGGACAACCTTAAGGATTCCCTAAAGTCGTTCTTCGAGCAAGAGCAAACCGAGGATAATTTCAATCAGGACGTCCTGTTGGAATCTAAACCGCTCTCGATAGCTCTATGGAGGGATGATAAGGTCTTCTACGTCTTCGATTCGAAACCGAGGGACAAGGCGGGTCTCTACATAGGCATGGAGGACTGGAGCGACGACGAATCTTTACCGCCTCCACCGCAAAAAAAGACCAAACCGGAACAGGAGGGAGACGTAGAAGACGACGAGATTACCGAGAACGTCATAGACTTCGACGAAATGGGCGGAGGAGATTTCCTGCAGGAGGGGGAAGTGAAAGAAGTCGAGGAGGCCGAAGAAGAAGGGTAAGTCCGAGCGATAACAACAAGAATCTTGCGTAACATAGATATTTCTAGAGCGCAACCATCGGAAATAACGTACTACCGAGTGCCGAGGAAGAGTTCTTCCTACTGGAGGGAACAGGAAAAGAACGGCAGGGCTTTTACCATGTGGTTTACGAAGCTGGATGAGTTGATCGATTACGTATTTGGAAACGTTGCGCCGAAACTCCGACGAAAGAACACCTTCGTGTTAAAATCCATTAAGATTCACAACGTGGCGGACCTCAAGGATCTACTCAGGCCTGATGACGAACGAAATGATGTGTACGCCGGAAACTGGTACCACTTCACCGAGATAGATCATGGACGATGGATCACGAGAGGTAAAATTTGAAATAAAAAAAATAATTAGTATATTTTGGCGCGGTATTTTTAGGTACCAAGAACCTAATGCACCAGATGTTTCCACAAGATAACCGGGGAAAACAGCAAATCCCTACCAGTTTGGTGGCGCTTGCTCTAACATCGACATTTTCTCCTTTATGCTTCAATGAATTTACTGTAGACACCATTCTTACATATGGAGATAAACTATTTTCCTTCGTGAAGAGGATGAGGAAAAGACAACTCAAGCAGCAAGAACAAAAGCTTAACGACGACGAGATTGATTGGCTGGTTCAACATGAGGAATTTGAAATCGGAGACATCACCAAAAGGATATGCATCTCTAGGTTCTTGATCGAGGTCGTCGTGGAACCTGAAGTGGTGACCGGTGACATCAATGCGCAGAACGTCGAGAATATTTTAGACGTCAAACGCGGAATGGAGAGCTTCTTCGGAGAAAATCGCTACGGTCTTTTACAGTGCAAAGGTAACGATCGCGAAAATGTATTCTATAAGGTTTCACGACGTGCTTTGCTTAGATTTAACTGTCGCTATTTGGCGAGGGGAGAAAATCTACTACATGTTCGACGGCATGAATAGAGGCCCAAACGGTATCGTCTCCCCGAATGGCACTGCCTGCATCACGAGGTACTTAGAGATAGAACCGATGAGCGAGGTGTTCCTAGCAAATCTTGCGAAATACGGCAAAAACACTTTCTGCATACACAAGATAACGATGACCAGAGATCTGTGTCCAAGAGAGCGCGAGCCCAAAGAGATGGTCGTCAAAATTCCGAAGGAGGTCGAGACTGGTGGATTTCATAACGTCATTCCAGGTAATCCGACTGAGATAATATTTTCCAATTTACACAGGATGTTTGATTTCAGGCAAGTGCATCGTTCGTGGCACCATCAACCAGGAGGATCCCAAATTCGAAAAGGAACCGAACGTACTGAGCGCACCTGTCGCCGTCATAGCCCTTACCATGTCCCTAATTCACAAAGCTGATACGTGGTCGCGCCCGATAGTGGATGAAATAATAGAAATAGGCGCCGAGCTATACGAGGAGAGCAAAGTGGACGCAGGTTTCAATTTTAATCCCTGGGAGCAGAAGTTGGACTTGTCGATGGTGAAGAACGACTACATGGTGGGCGTCCTGAAGGCCAACTGCGAAATGAGGACTATGGACCAGAAGGGCATCATCGATATCAAAGATCCAGACATTTTCAATTTAAGACAAGGTGAGCAGGTGCCAAAAGGATATGAGTTTAATGTAAATGATT
The DNA here is from genome assembly GCA_037954035.1 of Rosalia funebris. Classification (NCBI taxonomy): domain Eukaryota; kingdom Metazoa; phylum Arthropoda; class Insecta; order Coleoptera; family Cerambycidae; genus Rosalia; species Rosalia funebris. The sequence goes on along the minus strand of JAZFAV010000003.1, from coordinate 23,546,609 downwards.
ATTTTTAGGAATTGAACGATTTTTCGAGGAAAACACCCACGGTATCGTTGTCACCGAACCTTTAACGTTGGCTATCTGGGAGGAGGAGCAGAAGGATTCGCAACCGCCTCTCATATACATGTTCGACCCTTACCCGAGGGGGCCTACGGGGATGCCTCTCAACACCGGCACCGCCTGCGTTATGACCTTTGTGAACGCCAAAGTGGCTGCCGACCACATAATCGGTTGCATCTTAGATCCTGTGCAAAAAATGGGGGAATTCACCATCACTCCCGTGGAAATCGTAGTGGGCAATGCCAGGACTGTGAGAAAAGTGAGGAAATCTCCTACGAGGAGTACCCTGGGAGTATTGCCGAGGTGTTCCAAACTGGTGGCCGATGAACAGAAGAAACTTCTAAGAAAGATTGTGAGTATAGTGGATGATAAGGAAGAAAGGGTATTATAAAGGATTGATTGACTTTCAGGCTGAGAACGAGAGGAAGCGGAAGGAAGTCAGACGTCTCCAATTAATAGGGAGAAATGGTTACTACACCATGAAAAGCGGGGGAGCTATTGTAAGGGGTTACAGAAGCCAAAATTCCGATAATTACAACGAGCATACCAGAAACAATCAGGACATCCCCAACTGCATCGTAGCCTTAGTGATGCACTCGTTGTTCTCGGTCGATAACTGGACAGCTAAGCACGTCGACCAGATCCTCGACACCGGCGACCAACTATACATAGACTCTTACATCGCGTACGCCCCGAAGGACAAGAAACTGGGCCCGGAAAACATTATGAGGAAATTCTTCCTGAAAGTCCTAGAGATCCACACCACGATCTACAAACCGATAGTCAGCGACGTCTTCAACGTCAGCATCTTGAACAAAACGCTGGAGGTGTACTTCCAGCAGGAGCCCTACTGCATGTTGAGCTACGAGGACCAGTGGGTGAGCATCATCTTCAAGAGCGGCTACTTCTACGTCTTCGATCCCCACGAACGCGACATCGAAGGCAATCCCGTGAAGAAGGACGAAACGGGCACCGCAGTCGTGTTGAGGTACGACAATTTGACGAGTTTGTCGGTGAAGGTGGTGCAGAATTTGTGCGTCGGATGCGAGGAGGAACGGGAATTGAGAGAAGAAGAGGGCGAGGAGGAAGTTAAGAAGTTTACCATATGGTTGATATCCGTGCAGACCAAGCAATAAAAGTTTTTGTAGTACATACGTTAGACTGTAAGTATTGTGGTTATGATTATATGATTTTATCATGTACGAAAATAGATACGTAATTTGTAAAATATATAAAAGAATCTACGCTTTCGATTTGGCATACTTCTTCTTAGCATAAATATAAATTGCATTGGACAAACGGATGTGATGATTGATACCAGAATACGGAAACATTACATATTCACGTCACTGACAGATATTATTCATACTTTCAAAGATCGCTATGATTGCTCTAAAGGGAGATACAATATGAATACAATATACGTTGGATATACAACCAATCCCTGAGGCAAGTGTCTTTTCAGTTCGTGTGTTTTCTGAAAAAAAAATCAGCAATAGTTGTTTTATTGGGAATTCAAATTAAGATCGCAGCGCCATGACTGATTATCCGCAAATTAATCTCTAGTATATGGTTTCCCAACCTCACTTTTTGGTCGTGTTATTTTCGATACTTTCCAGCATTTCTGGCTATTTTCCTGTATTTTAAAATTATTGTTATTGTTGTTATCGTTAGTTGTTGTTATATTTATTATCTTTTTACACTGGTATAGTTTTTGTGACTGAAAAATTGGATTGTTCTGTCGGTTACCTCTGGTAAGTACCTACTTATTAGGAGTCTCTGTCTTAGGTATTATCATTTTTGTCTGTCTCAGGTATTATCATTTTTGATTAGAAAATATTTTTAATGTAAAATATTGTTATTTTATAATGAACATGGCCCAAATAACTCTAAGCTTAGTAGAGTACATTAACTATGTTGGTGGAAATATAAATGCAAGATATGTGGTTGAAGGAGAAGAAGTTTTAAATGCTGGTCACATTATTTTACATGGCAGAACAGATTGTAGCTCTTCTCATATTAAGTTGGTTGCGATTTGTGTGCAGACTAGTGCTCTGCAGTCCGAACCCCATCGAATTAGTGGAGAACTTATTATTTTAAATTGGTCGACTAAAATAAAATCAATGGTTTGTTCGTGTAAAGCGGGTGCTGGTAAATATTGCGAGCATATATCAGCATTTCTAATTTTGCTGACCAGGTGTGTTTTCTAAGAAAAAGCAGTATATCACGTGAAATCAATTAAATACAAAATACTTTACCATCAGTATTTTTATGGTTTCTATCTCTGTTTTATTAGTTTCAGGAAAGATCTTAGAGGATATATCAAAAACACAATTGACCTGCGCCTGGTCAAATAAAAAGGGGCCTGTAAGAGAAAATGCTGCCAGAATAGCTTTTGTTGAAAATACCGAATTGATGATTACCGAGTGTGGTACGGTAATTTGCCCCCAAAATAAATGGTTGGGCTTTTCACCCGATGGCATTGTTATGGAAGGCAATAAAAAGGCAGAGACCTTGTTAGAAAAAAATGTCTTTTTGCTGGTAAACTGGTTTTCTAATAAGACGCAGGTCAATTGTTTTTAATATCTCCTCTAATTTGGACAGTTCGTTCTGAAATAACAATATTGTACATTAAAAATATTTATAATAACAAGTACCTACTTACCAGACGTAACCGACAGAACAATCCAAATTTTCAGTCACAAAAACTATACTAGTGTAAAAGGATAATAAATATAACAACTAACGATAACAACAATAACAATAATTTTAAAACACAGGAAAATAGCCAAAAATGCTGTAAAATATCGAAAATAACACCACCAAAAAGTGAGGTTGGGAAATCATGTACTAGAGATTATTTCAGCATTCGGTCGCCAGAGGTCATATTGCTTCTCTTGAAATCCCAATAGTTATAAAAGGGTCTTTCATCATAATTCATAAAGGGTCAAAATGACATTTTGAGACTACTTTCGAAAACACGTGTACAATCTTATACTTTATTACTATACTACTTTTAATTTATACCTCAATTCATGTTATAACTTTATTTATATGAATTTACATAGATCGTCATATATACACATATAAACATAAAAAATATACAAACTTGTTACATAAATTTTATTTACGTTTTGGATCCGACCAAGGACATTTTCATTCACGTATGACGAGATAATACGTTACGGATTGTGTAGTACACATAAAAATAAAACATCATGTCGTAGGTCGCGTACAAATATTATTGTTTACTTACTAATGAAATACGTCTATTTTTGGAGCCTGACTATTACGAGTACATTTAAATTTCTATTTCTACTTTATATTGTTTCTGAAAGGATAACAGTGTTGTAGGATGACAAAGTTAAATAGATTATACTATTTCGACATTGTAGAACAAATTAATCCACTTGAATTAATTTGTTTTTTTAATAATCGTCGGGCGATAAAACAGTCACAACTTTTATCGTAAATCAAAAAATTTATCTTTTTTAAATTCATAATTAAAACAACAATATTGTTATTTGTTACGGTTAGCAAGATGGATTCCACAGACATCGATTGGAGTCTACTAAGACACCGCAAAAGCAAAATGCTTCAACAATTTTGTTAGGGGGCTACGATTTTTTTAATGAAAAAAGTACATTTTTAAAATTGTATAATTTAACAAAATCCCTGCTCCGTACATAGACTGTACACACCCTTGATATTCACCATATACACCGCTAGGAATCAGTGGCGGCGACAGGGGTGGGCACGGGTGGCGAGCGCCCAGGCAAAATCGTTTTCGCCCAACCAGTCGCCCAACCTCTTATAATACCACTATCACATACCATATCACATTCGCACATAAAATAATATATTTACCGCCCTCGCCCACCCTAAGTATTTCCTGCCTATTTTCGCCCAACTGCAAAATAATGCTAACGCCGCCACTGCTAGGAATGTATACTAAGACACTGTAAAAGAAAAATGCTTCAGTAATTTTTTTAGGAACGCTACGATTTTTTTAATGAAAAACGTACGATATTTTCAGTCATTTTTAGGCATTATAATTAAAAAAAAATCACCACTCCCTACATAGACCGTACATATCCTCGATATTAGCCACGGGCATCTTTTATAATCTCTACTAAGACACTTTAAAAGCAAAATGCTTCAATGGTCTTTTTAGAGACGTTACGATTTTTTAATGAAAAAAGTACGATATTTTCAATCATTTTTAGGCATCACAATATAAAAAAATTACCACTGCTTATGTAAACCTTACACACCCTCGATATTTATCACAAGCATTTCTTGGAGTATCTACTAAGATACTACAAAAGCAAAATGCTTCAACTAGTTTTTTAAGAACATCACGATTTCTTTAATGAAGACAGTATAGTTTCAGTCATTTTTAGGCACCATAATTTAAAAAAGTCACTACTCCCTATGTAGACAGCACACACCCTTGATATTGACCATAGACATGTATTTGAGTCTCATCTAAGACACTCTAAGAGCAAAATGCGTCAACAGTTTTTTTTTTGGGACGCTACCATTTTTTTAATGCAAAAAAGTACGATATTTTCAGTCATATTTCGGCATAATAATTTTGAAAAAATCACCACCCCCTACGTAAACTGTACACACCCTCGACTTTCACCACAAACATCTTCTGCGGATCTCTGTTAAGACATTTTAAAAGCAAAATGCTTTAACTCTTTGTTTAGGGACACTACGACTTTTTTAATTAAAGAAGTACAATATTTTCAGTCATTTTTCGGCGCCATAATTTAAAAAAATCATCACTCCCCACGTAAACCGTACACACCCTTGATTTTCACCACAGACATCATTTGCGAGTCTCTGCTAAGACATTTTAAAAGCAAAATGCTTCGACGCCTTTTTTAGGAACACTACGATTTTTTTTATGAAAAAAGTAATTTTTCGAATAAGAGGATGTAATTTTCGAATAAAGTTACATCTTGGAGTATTATATTATACTTGAAATTAAAAAATATATATCTCAAATAAATATTAGAAACCGCCCATATAAATACACTGTATACAAATACTTTCAAATATTATTTTATTAATTAATAACATATTAATTATACATCACAAAGTTCTAAGTGATGTACTGATGGTTGTATAAAGATTACGAGTATAATATCACATTCTATCTTTGTAATGTTATATCAATGACATACATATGTATGTATAACAAATTTTGTTATATGTACCAACATATATCAAAATGTTGGTAGTGAGGAAAACAATGTTTTATATAATACAAATCTGGATTTTTTGAAGTGTATCCAGATTAATTATTATTTGAGGTTAAAACATATACCTACAGAGTGAAAACTACGCATCGAAAAAATAGTTGGCGTTGTTTTATAGATTAGTGAGACGAATATGTCAATGAATCCAAAAGATACGCCTACTAAACTACTTTTTAAATATACAGAGCGATTCATGCTAGTGCAGTACAAGAAAGATTCTTTTATTTTTAAAGGAACACCCTACATAGCTTTATATTATTAATTTATCATTGAAGATATTTTAACGATCTTATCCATTAAATTAATCTAAGATTAAAATATTTCGGCGGGGCCAAAAATACAAAACCTTTACGAATTTTAACATTCCAGTAGTCTGAAACTGACCGGTGTTTTAAAATGCAAGAAGAAGTGGTTTTTTATTTTCACGAAAAAAAAAATTACGCTACAATAATATCTAGAGTGTGTACTTCATTCTAATGTGGATGCTCTAACTAGATAAGTCCTATCAAAATAAGACACTAGCGTAACATAAAAAGAGAAAGTAGTGTAAAGTAACAGTCGATAGGACACGGAATATAAACGTCAACTACGCTAGCTGTATTCTCCCAACTGGTAGTGGTGTCACTACGCTACTAATGTTATGCCAAAACTTATACTGAAACCCTGTATATAAATACAAACCCAATAAAAATAAAATTAAATGATATTTTCTGCATAAAACCTGAATGGACCTAAATTATTTTAACAAAACTAGAAAAAAGCAAGTTGGTGATCGATGTAAAAATAAAAAAGATCGTCCACATCGCAACAATATTCTACGAGTAAGCAAATAGCAATAATATTGCGCCGTCCCCTCGCTCATATCGAAACCACCTCCGGAGCATGCCTCTAGAGGCTTCGGATCAGAAAACAAAAGTTACCACGTTGTTCGCAAGGGTCGATTTACTCTATTGATTTTGTCAAAATGCGAAATTCGAACGAAAAGCATTTCGTACATCGACTTAAAAAATTTCGTGACACACACACACACACACGAACAGCCGTTTAGTAAATAGAGATTACGTTTTCCTTTGCTGATCAATATTAACAAGGGGGCTAAATAATGTGGCCCTGCAATTAAAAAATTGATTTAAGCAGAACATTCTTGAGATTTTCATATCACAACTGCTATCGGAAAAATATAAACATGTAAATTATGAAATGAGGCAATTTATTTTATAATCCAGGATCTGTAAAATAATGAAGATATTTGTCAAGGCGAGGACATGTTTTGTATACCCAAAACTATTGGCAATAAGCCACATTTTTATGTATACATATAGTGACGCTGAAATCGACATTCTTTGTTTATGTCTGGAATAATTAATCTATTTCTTATTGCGGCGTTTTATTTTCATATAAATAATCTTATTTTTAGAACGCCTCGTGCAGGGGTATCTGAAATGGGGGTCAAGATTTTCTTTGTACACTCGTGTGTACAAATAGACAAAAAACGTCATTGAAAGAAACGTTAATAAACTGTTATTTTCTTTAAATGTTTGGGGACCGAATTTGATAACTTGTAGAGTCCCAAAATAGTTATTTATGATTTGCATAAGCGCGGAGACAAAATTAAAAATACCAAAAACACACTTTGATACTGTAAAATCCAGTAGACAGTTCTCCCCCAGGTTTACAACCCCTACTTTCGGTGATGTATATGATGGAAGACGTTTCATTATACTCCAATAAATGCTGAGACCGATGCGGAGAAGACAGTGATTGTTTGTTGGCTTCCTTGATTGCTAATAATTTGTTTTTCTGATCTTCTGGTCTTCTGTTATGCTGGTCTTTTAGTCTTCTGATCTTCTACTTTTCTGTTCTTCTGATCTCCTAGTCTTCTGGTCCTCTGATATTTTAGTTTTATTCTTCTGATTGTCTAGTCTTCTGGTCTCCTTGTCCTCTGCTCGTCTGATCTTTAGCTGCGTCTTCCCAGATCAGTTCTTAACCATCTCTTCCCGGATTAATAGTTGGCTCCTTTGTTACCTCGGGCGCAGGCGTAGTTGAGCAAAAACCTTATTCTTTTAGACTTTGTCTGATCGTGCAGAAACACGAGAAAGGGATCGAGGATCGCTGTTTATAATTCAATGCCTGTCGGAGCTTTAGCCCGAGGAGTAGTTGTTTCCTATTATAGCAATTATATGTACTAGCCTTGTTATTCGTAAACCACTTGATAACAGCTTTGCGGTTTGGTGGTTCTTTTCTCGACTCCCGACTTATCCCGACTGTCATAGATCGTATCGATTTAGATGAATATCCCACGGATTTGTTTTGGCATTTGTCCTGGATTGGCGTACCGTGTACGGCACTGATGAGAGCTAATAAGTTCGAAACAGCTGTGTGTCGTTCGGTTCCAATCCGGGACAGATGTCGAATCCTACCCGTGGCGGGTTTGCTTTTCTGCAAAAATTAAATCGTGTTTAATAATTATAATAGTGATTCGCATAGTGATTGGAAACAGTTGGGGTCGTTATATATAGCGATGGGGTTGGTTATTTAAACACTAAGGCATTCACTGACAATAAATTATATTTCGTTCATTATTCCTTTGGAGTTGTCGTCCGTCACTCATTCGGAAGCCGTTTGCACCTTTCCATGCCAGACTAAGAATCTAGATAGCTATTTTAACAACTCATATACCTATTTATACTATTATACGTTTCATATTTCGAATTTATCGACTTTCTAACTATAAAAAAAAACAGAGCTTGAGATCTAAAGATCTTAAGGGATCTTTTAACTGTCCTATACGAACCTGTTGTCTATAAACTAGGTAAACAATCACAAATAAGGAGGAGAGCAAAGCGGAAATGGTGCGAAACATAACAACTTAAAATTTACCGATAGAAATATTTCCATTGCAACTGGTATTTTAAAGTAATTATATATCAAAATGATTGATAATTAACAGATGATTGATAAACATCCATTAGACACTGAAAAGCAAACACAAAATTGCTACTGCTAATTGGAAACATTTTTCGTATTAAAAAATAATTCGGTGTTTCACGCATCTACTAATAACATAAAAAAAACGTAAATATTTACGTTTGGTAAATTATATTTCCAGATTATTATTTAAAAATAATAGTCGTTAAAGCAAAACACAATGGAAAAAATAGGTATAATTATAGACAAAAATATACATATTTATATCGTATTTTGTATGCAAATAATGAAACGTAATAAGGAAAATATTCATGTTATATAAAATCCTACCCTATTGTTATTTTAGACTTAAGATAAAATCATCCTGTATGAAGTTATAATTCAGGTCATTCGCATATGGAATATTATGTCTAAGAGAGAGTATACCTAAAGTCATTAAGATTATCATGTAATTAAATCCTTTCGTGCCTTATCGCAAATTCATCACGTTCATTACAAAACGTTAGAGACAAAAACATTTTTGGAACCTTTCTGTCACTTCAGCGACAGAAAGGTTTAAATAGAGAAATAGCAAAATAAACGCTAGCTATTTCCGAGATATAATTAAGCAATCTTGAAGTATACAATAATAAAAAGAGGTTACTCCTTTTTCGACATAAATAAATGTCAAAATCGTAAAGTGAAAATAAAATAAGTTTTAAAAAATTCAATAAAACAAAAAGTGATATAAAATTCATAATTGCATTAGATACAGTTTATATAAATTTACGTAGAACATATTTTTGCACCAAATCAATATCATATACTTACCTATTTCAATTCACCTACGCCTTTTACTAATAAAAGTCGCAAAATAAAAAAAACATTTCGATGATATATACTTTCGTATCCAAAATTATGTTTACAGTTATTTCATAATTGTATTAAAATAAATAAGAATGCCCGTGCAACCTATAATATCCACCTAATAAATAAATCAGCTAGTACACGTTAGCCTAATGTGCACCTGAACTACTATAAGACCAATTTGTAAGTAATCTATGTAATGTACAATTTCAGACATTCATTTTAATTGAATTGTAGAGCTCCTACCCTGTCGCCTCTATACTAGTTACAAGAAAGTGGTTACAAAATTGCATTTTATCTACTCTGGGTTCGTAAATTTATTTTAAAATACGTTTCGATATAAATTTATTGAAGAATGAAGCAATATTGAAGATTTATAAGTTTCATTACTGTAACCTTTCCTATCAGTCAATTAAGAATAAAAAATTGTTTGATTTCCAGCAGTTCAACGAAACTGATACAGAATCTAGTACAAGTTTTAGCTGCATCAAAATATTAATTAACAAGCCATCTAACTGACTATCACGTGATTTAGTTTCACGTTTATAAACAACACTATCGCCGTCGCCTATTTTAAGAAGTATTTTTACTATTCCGGCTGTAAACAAACCGTTGCAAGTCAAACGATTTGTAGTGCATATTATTTAAAAATTTGAAGATAACCCATAAACCTTCATAAGCAGAGCGGATACGCGATGCCCGGCATTAGCGTAACATGAAAATTGTTGACATATGAGGCGCAAACCATTATGCGTCAGAGCGTATGTAATTTTTGACAGTTAATTTTCTTGTGACAAGTCAGCAGATAGACAAATTTTTAAACTTGCTTAAAACTGTTTTTTTATGTTGGATATGCAATTTTTGCTAACAATTAGTGTTAAGAATTGTTTGAAAATTAAATTAATTTGTCATTAATTAATTCCGTCGTCAATTGGATGCCAAGTCATAATAATTAATTATAAATTAATAGTTAAATTTGTCTTTAATTACGTGTATCGTCATTAATTCAATTCGTCAGTAATTAGACGAGAAAATCGTCAAAAAGCTGTTGTAAGTCAAGATTTCATTTGTAATTAATTAGATTCATCGTCACTAATTTGTCAGAATTAATACACAAATTTGTCAAGGATTAATTGAAATTTAAGAATTTAAGTCAACTTATAACCATTAATTTAATTTTCCATTCAGTAAAAGGCTAATTCGTCAAGAATTGGTTAAACAATAAAAACTAGATACATCATTAACTAATGTCATACATATTAATCAAATTACTCAGTGAATAGAAGAACAATTCGTCAAAAAATTGTTGAAAGTCAATAGCCGCATTCATCGTTAATTACAGATAATGTCAATATGTCCAATTAGAAAATGCATTCGGCAATCATTGGTTGACGTAATTTAAAATTAATTCGTCAATAATTAGATGTATCATCATCAACTAAAACCATCAGTAATTAATTATACGACTATGTCGTCAAGAAATGGTCAAAAATTATGAGCTAAATTCGGTATCGAATAAATCCATCGTCCTGAATTAAATTCGCATATGAATATGGAACTAAATTTGTCAAAAATTGGTTGAAAACTTATGGTCTCATGATTAAATTCGTTACATTAATCAAGTTCGTCAGTAATTTGAAGATTAATTTCTCAGAAACTAGTTAAATATTAACAAAATTGAAATCGTCGTTAATTACTTTAATTGCCGTCAATTAAATTAATTAGTAATTGGAACCTGTGTTCCAATTGCATTGTATTGTAAAATTAATAGTTATATTACTTCTTAATTAGGTCCATTGTCATTTATTAAATTAATTTGTAATTAGAGGACTCAACAAGAAAATTGAACTTGTTAATAGTTAAGTTAACCTTCGTTAATTAAATTCGTCAGTAATTAAAATAATAATAATTCCTCAATAAGTACCATAATTCGTTAATATTCAAGAGTTACGATCCTCATTAATTAAACTCATCGACATGAATAAAAATCATTAGTAATTAGAAAATAATTTCGTCAAGAACTGATTAAATATTAACAGTTAAAATGTCTCTATTTAGATCCTTCGGTATTGATAAAAGTAATCAGTAAATATAAAACCAACATATCAATAATTGGTTACAAATTAACAGATAAATTCATCATTAATTAGATTTATCGCCACTAATTGAAAATGCATGTAACTAGAAGACCAATTGGTTAAGTTGTTGAAAATAAAAATATTAGTTATATAGTTTGGCGTCACGGTACTCAAGTTAGTTAAATTGCGTTATGTGGTAAATGCGACTAACTACCGACTAACGTAATCTTGATTCGATTCCAAACGTGGGCACTGGCAATGTCATTGGGAATAGGTATTGTCTACCTTTTTTCCTTGTGTATCTCCTACATAGACAGATTTGGCTTTGCATTTGGGTGATTATCTAATTTATGTGACATGTTTTATATTTCTTTATCAACTAATTGGTCAATGTTTTCAACAGAAAATTTCAAAAGTGCCACTGACATCCTCAACTGAAAATATAACCTGCAAAATATATTTTTTACGCCTCAGAAATTATTAATAATTCATGTTCCCTTTCATTAATAAAAAAGTCTTGGCCGCATTCTTTGGCAATAATTAATAATCCAATTAAATTGTTATATTAAAAAATTAGCCTTCTTTGATTTATATCCGGAATTGTTTTTAAAAAAATCAGCCGGTTTCAGTGCTTTTCGACGGTAAATATCATTGTCGTATTTTATATTAAACGTTGCTTTCAATGTCGTACTTCAATAAGTGTCGAATATTTAAATACCTGTAATTGATAAGTAAAAATGAATATATACTAAAAATATATAATTAGTAATAATTATACTGTAATTGTAACTATAATTATTTGCTGTTCAACGTCTATTTTTCAATCTGTGAATATTTTATTTCATGTGCTTCACATGAAAATAATCAACAGCTGTCTGTTTATTCTCTTGGTATACCCTGCGAAATACCCTTGCCAAATTATAAAATAATTTTCTGACTACTATGCAGTTTTGCCTTTCATTTGAATTATATAAGGGGAAGCGTAGACAGAGTCTACATGCACTCAGGCCGTCATATCGGGCCTATCGTTTTGCCTCCATCAGGGTTGCCAATTTGTCGCCAAGCACCGCCCTCACTCCCTCAACCATCCCAATATTTTTATCTCCAGTTCACAACGCTAATAAATCTACCACTTTCGTTATCAATTTTCGATGAACAATGTCTCTATTGTCTGTAATTTCAATATTCGATTACTCTTTAGGCACGAATTTTCTTATGTGTACCAAGATGCACATTAAACCACTAGGTGATTTAAACCACCTTGCTAAGTGATACATTTTTAATGAATACATTCTTCTTGAATAAATTAATAAACTATCGAGATGCCCAAAAAGTTCGTTCGGTTTTTTCATAAGTATATATTATTAAGTTTCGCAAAATGTTATCCATGGAACGGAATAGGTGAAAATCCGAGGGCGCGAGGTCCAGAGAATACGGCGGATGGAGTAAAACATCCCACTCTAACTCTAACAATTTCCTTCAGGTCTGCAGAGAAGTATGAGGTCGAGCGTTGTCGTGATGGAAGACCATCCTTCTTGCGATTTACAAGTCCTGGGCGCTTTTCCTGCATGGCTGGGCTCAATTTTTGTAGAATGTTCGCAGTAAACGTTCGAATTTATTGTTTCGTTCCTCAGAAATAGCTCAAAATAAATGATTCCTTTGAGATCCCACCAGACGTACAACAAAACTTTCCTGGAGTGAAACCCTGCTTTTGGTGTGGATTGAGAAGGTTCACCGGACTTTCCCCGCAATCTTCTTCGACTCACGTTGTACTAAATGATCCACTTTTCATCTCCAGGAACTATATTTCTCAAAAAGGTATAGCTACAGTGAGGAATCCTTCACATATCACAGATGTTGATGCGATCCATTATATTGGACTCGCTGAGTTCGCGAGAAACCCAAACATTGAGTCTACTGACAAACCCAAGTTGCTTAAGGTGATTCGTACACTAGATCTTGATACCCCATTTTTTTCTGCAAGCTCGCGTATGGTTTGGTAAGGATTTGCTTCAACTAAGGCTCGTAAATGCTCGGGAACGACTTCTTTAGGTCGGCCTGACTTTGAGGCTTCTGTCAGGGAAAAATCGCCAGATCGAAATATCTTGAACCACTTTTGACATGTTCGATCTTGAATAACATTTTTGCCGTACACAGAACACAATTTGCGGCAAGTTTAAACGGCTTTTTTGCCTTTTTTTAAATAAAAAGCATTACGTGAGTAAAATTCTCGGTTTCGCTCATTTTCAATTAAGCTCACACACAACAATAATAAAACGAAACGTTCACGAGTATAACGGCAGTAAACAACAGTTAAATATCAGGGTTGAATAGGGAGGAAGGCTTCAAGGCTGCAGCTGTGCGCATGACGTTATAGGCCGTGACGTAAGTGGTTAAATCTGAAAAACGATACGACTTTTTGGACAACCCAATACATCTTACGCCCGCCCGGATACATTAGATATCACTAAGGTCAAATAAATATCCTTCAAGTTCGCCGTTTGATATCTCTCTACATATGTATTACTGTTATTTTTTACTTAATTTGTTAAAGGAGATTTTTTATTTCAGCGACAAACGTATCTAACTATAAATAATATAATTATTTGTGAGAATTATACCCGTAATTAAGACAAATTTCACGCAACATTAATTTCAGCGCATGGATTTTGATTAATTTCGATGTACTATCTGCTTGGTCGCCAGAAGCATATGGTTGTATTTTTGTTTGATTAGTGTTAATAATACTATGTCACAGTTATTAATATTTTAAAAATACTGATAACTTGTATTTGTTTACTCAAATCGTTAGAAATATTTTAACTGTTTCTTTGACGATTGAGGGTTTTGTGTAACATATTGTTTTGTCTTAGAGTTTAATACATATATTCTTGGCAAGAGTTACATTGTATACCTAACAGGAAACAACATTCCCAAACAATGTAATCTTAAACCCCACATATAAATAATTTGCCAAGTAAAAAGTAAAGTAAAACTATCATCAAAAGCTATAATTTTGTTATTGCGCATGATGCCCAAGTTTTTGCATTTAAAGTTGCGCATAATGCATACGTTCTTTTGCGCATATTGCGCAAAAGTATGATGACAGTAACACAATTCAGTTATCTTAGGTTAAGTGAACTGATGAACTGATTAACAGAACTGATGACAGTAACACAATTCAGTTAGGTTAGGTTAAGTCGAGAAAAAAAGCGGCCAAGTGTATTAGGTATTAACCCTGCACCACGCGCGCCTGGCGTGTTAGGTCCGCATTGGGTGAACAGTGGAATATGTTTAATGGATCTTTGCGCGTGTATCAATTTAGTGACGACGCGACGTACGGATCACATGCTACACCACTCGCAATTGTTATTAATATGTCACAATTGCCAGCACGTATGTCTAGCGACATATGTTTCGATCAACTACGTACGACATAGACAGTTAATAATTTGCCGAACGAAGTCACGTCTTAGCTTTATTGTATAATTCGATTCATTCGCGTCTCAATATTTCTATAAATTTTATTTCATTTATTTCGATTTTTGTTGAATTTATTTCATTTATTTTAATGGAAATATCACTTCCACTGAATGTTTTTGTGGAAAACCTTTTCATTACTCTGTCATAGGTTGACGGATTGGTATTGCATTAACTGTTATCCTAAAATGTGTTTTCGGCACGGCACTGATCAAAAATGTCAGTTGACTGATTCATACGACTGTTACCTGTGACGCACACGCAAAGAATCATTATACAAACCATACCATAGTTACATCATTACTCGATAGGTGGCGATTTCCGCAGTGTCGTAGATCATGTGGCTAACGTACTAATCAATTGTAACGCAGCCGCGATTCTAGGAGGTTTGAATAGCGACCCTAATACCCACCTATCTTTATGTGCTAATTTTAACCTCTTTCTCTAAAAATCTAGTTGTTATGAAGTTTTTCGTGGAAAAAAACATAAACAAGAAAATTTAAATGATTATTTTCTGTATGGCAATTTTAAGAGCAACGTTTTATTCATGTTTTCTTTACAGATACATACTGTTGTTCATAAGTTCTTGTTTGTTTAGAATAAATAAACTTACTACTTCATTCAAGAATTTCTACGAAAACAGTAAAAAAACCGTGTGCGGTCCAAACAACAACTTTAAGGTTAACTTTGCGGGTTAACAACTTTAAGAGCACCAAGCTTTAACATTCGAGATGCTTATGGTATTTTTTACACGATATTGATCGCACTCAAAGTTTATAACAATAATTCTTAATTTTTCTTTAAATTTCAAGATTATTCGTAAGATATGACGCAAAGAAGTCACGATTCTAATCTCGAGGAAGCGTGGCATGTAAGTTGTTCAACAATTATACCAGAGAAGTTGAAAGAAGTGTACGGAAAATTTTTCGAGCATTTCAAAGCTGGATGCACCGATAAAAATTACGAAAATATCACAGAAGAAGAAGTGTCGGCGTATTTTGTTAGATGAAATAAAAATCTAAATTTCCAGACAGCTTATGAGCTGACTATTCTCCGCGTATTCCATGCTGGAGGCTACTAGATTGTTGAATAACGCGGTTGTTATATTAAAGTTTTCAACACTGATTGTTCTTCTTAAGAGAAATAACGTTGGATATCAGCAGATGGATAGCAATCAAACGTTTCTGCAAGAAAAAATATGTATGAGTTTTTAAAGGAATTTCCTGACCAAATTTACTTGAATATGACGATATTTTCGCAGGGGCGTGCAGAGGAGAGAGCTGTTGTGTAATATGAAAATATATCATATGCATTTGGAACTGTTTACGACTACAAGGAAACACTAATTCAATAACACGAAGAAATTGCCTATTTACAATTTTGTACAATACGTAAGATTAAGAAGACTGGTGGTCTCTCGGAATGAATTCAGATATTATCACGCAGGTGGGTACACGTACCACCATTACTTAAAGAATATTAAAATACAATAAGTCAAAGAACAACAGTGTAATGGTATTAAATATTACGAATACGTATACTACATAAATAAAATATGTCAACTAAAGGCTACAGTTTGAGTTCTCAGTCGAAGGCTACAAATCAAAATAAAATCAAGCCTACAATATATAATATTCGTAGGATTTTTTTCAATATAATCCCTATTCCGCTGTCGTACGCCAATGCTTTGCTGATATGCCAGCACATTTCCAGACATGTGAACTACTGATAACACAGACGAAGATATTTCAGAATGGTTACGTAAACACTTAAAAATAACATTTCGAAGAAGTAGTTACCAGTCAATATACTAGTGCAAGGTGTAAAGATATATTAAAGACATACAGTGAGAACCAAACTTATGGAACTCCTGTGCGTTGTAAATGGTTGGAGATGCACATTTGGCTGGTGCGAATAAAATAATTAAAAATTTGCCACAAAAAATAACGGCCATAAATATTCCCCATATATATGAGAGCGCCTAAAGGTTGGACTAAATTCGATTAAAAAAAGGATTTCAATACGCATTTTTTGGTGTATATATTTCTTTTGACGTCGCCAATGTTGGAGTCATCATCATCAACACTATCATCTAATGTCATTTAAGAAATCAAGTTTTTTAGATATGATACATCTAATTTCGTGGCAGGTTTTCCACGTTACTACTTGAAATATAAATAGACGTGATTTCACTCAAAACAGTGTCTACTACTGATGACGATAGGTGTCAAATATCGAAATAAATACACCAAAAATGTCTACTACGTCATGAAAATTTTCATAAAGCTATAGTATTAAACACAAATATGTCCAATATACACAATCTCGACTTCATCTTTAGGCATTTAAATGCTCCGACTTGATTCGGGCTAATCCATATTTTTTCCGCGCACTGTATGCTCATCGCAATCGCTCCATCTAAGGCTATATAGTACTTTTAGATTTAAAAAAAATCAGCAGCAATCCACTGTAGTTTTTTAAAACTAGTTTAGTGTTGTATAATAAATCTTAAAATCGGATAAGATTTATAAAAAATTTTACAAATAGATTGACATAAAAACATGAATAATTGAAAAGGTCATATTTTGTCGTATATTACCGCCAAAGACAATACATTATATAACTAGAAAACTAATCATCTCGTTTGAGAAGGGGCTAGATTTTGTCCCACGTTATTTCCTCAATTATTGACGTCTTATTGTTTACAGAAGGTTTACGAAAACATTTTTTCTCTTTAGCAACGTCACAGTCTTCAGATATATATTGTTATTATTTAGAAAAGGTTACACATATGTAGAATTATATAAATAAACGCTTACCAATTTCTTGTTTGTTTATTCCTTTCTCGTAAAATTGAAACATCAATATCAATATAAACGAGCTGTTTTGAACTAAATTGGCGCATTTATTTTTAATATATTTATAATTCTTATATAGATTATTAAAATTACATTAGAAAAGCAAATTTGTGAGATATTATATTAATTATAAAGTGAAAAAAAAGCAAAGAATTGTGTAGAATATAGAATTCTATGAATGTAGAATGATATGAAAAATACAGTTTCCTAAGTAGAATGTGGAAAATCCGTGGCTAAAATTAAGGCGATTTAGTTCCATAAACATGGCGTCCTAAGTCCGCCGTTTTTGAGCAACAGAGTGACCAAAATAAAAAAAAATCAGCTTTTGTGTAACGTGGAGCTGAGGCGAGGAAACCTATTTAAATAATTAAAAAGTACCCAAACTCACCATCAACTTCTTTATTTTACCTAAAATTAAATATATTACTATAGTATACTTATTATTGAAAAAAATATATACCCCTTTCTGTGATCTTTTATAGCCGCAATTTGAAAAATAAAATTTTAATTCTTTGAATATCCCAAATTTTCACGATTAAAATAATTATAGTATATCACCTTCGTTAGAACTAGATTCGCCAGAAAAAATTGGCGCATATGTTCCAA
Source organism: Rosalia funebris (assembly GCA_037954035.1). Classification (NCBI taxonomy): domain Eukaryota; kingdom Metazoa; phylum Arthropoda; class Insecta; order Coleoptera; family Cerambycidae; genus Rosalia; species Rosalia funebris. The sequence continues at coordinate 23,528,489 of JAZFAV010000003.1, read as the reverse complement.
ACCAAAAAAAAATAATCTTTCTTAATACCACGAAAACGATGTAGATATTCTAGATTTTTTTAACTAAATATAACACTAAATATAACTTAATTGACTACCAATTCTTGTCAGATTAAAAGCTTTTTTATTGTTGTTAATTAATCGAAATCCCAGAAACAAAAAACAAGTGGGATATAATTAAATATCAGCATATTAGTGAGTTTTTCTAAATTAAATATCCCAGCTGAGATGTTCATTAGTCCCTAGTCGTTTTCTTGGTCGTTTATTTTTATTTTCCAATAAATACAAACAATACATTTTTTCCACGTACCATGGAACTCGATATACAGCACGTAGACGCTAATCAGATGCGACATCACAAGGACCAATTTGTGGAAACAGATTTATCAAAATAAACAGTCAACGCAAACGGCGCTTCAGAGCCTTGACTAGGCCAAAAATACATGCATTTATCTTGTTCATGTTTGCACAATCGAGGCGACTGTATATTTACAATGGGCCAGATAAGATAAGAATAATTTATGTAATTTAAATTAAGTAGAATAAACTATAATTTGAATATGTTTGATAATAGGTAGGACGAAAAGATAAATCGAAATCAATAGATACGGAATTTGTTTTAAAAATTAGTTTAATAATAAGCTATTTTAGATGAACTTTATTATCATCAGAGTTCAATACAGTGACAAAATCGATCGATATAAATAAACACAGAGAAGACAATCTTTTATTCCACAATTTTAATTACCTTGAACTGTACTGAATTAAAAAAAATTAGTTATTCGAATAATTAATAAAAGTCAACACAGTTTTGTTGGTCTTTATTGAAATGAGTCAATTAAGACTTCTATTCGTTCAAATAATTACTTCTTTTTCGTTTGTATCTCGAAGAAATCAGGTGGTTGTTTACGTGCACATATTTCATTGATTTTGTACAGAGAAGGAATTTCTTTGAAGGGATTTCTTTGTATATTAAACTAACGCAAACTGTATTTACTAGCTGAGGTTTCCCCCCTTTTTTTTTTGTTATTTCTATAATTAGTCAAATTGTAATTTTAGTATTGTTTATTTTTATAAAAAACAATAATCTCAAACGTTGTAAAGACACCTTCACTATGGGGGTTGATGGAATACCCAGTTTTATTCTCAGAGACTGTGCATATGCACTTACGGAGCCTTTGTCTATCCTATTCAACAACGTTCTGAAACATTCAATCTTTCCATCGCGGTGGAAGGAGGCGTGCATTTGTCCCATATTTAAGAAAGGCAATATTAATGATGTGTCAAACTACAGAGGAATCTCATTGCTGTGCAATTTTTCAAAGGTCTTCGAGACGGCGCTGTACAATGTGCTATATGCTTCTACTAAGCAGCTTCTATCATCACACCAACATGGATTCATGCAAAGGAGGTCGACTATATCAAATTTGGCTCTGTTCTCGCAATACGTTTCCGAAATCTTGGACAGGGGAGGACAAGTCGACACCATTTATACAGATTTTCAAAAGGCTTTCGACCAGATTGATCACAATATCTTGCTCCTTAAACTCAGAAGTTTTGGTTTATCAGATTCATTGTTGGACTTGTTTAGGTCCTATTTGTCCAATAGAAGTTTCACGGTCAGATACCAAAACTTTACTTCTAATTATTTCTCTCCTTCATCGGGTGTACTTCAAGGGTCGAATTTGGGGCCTCTTCTGTTCCTGTTCTTTATCAATAATCTTCCTGAAGTTATATCGTGCCAACAGTTATTATTTGCAGATGATTATAAACTTTTTACTGAAATATCTTCACCTTCGGATTGCTTTCGTCTCCAACAATGTATAAATAATATGGCGTCATGGTGTGAGCTACATCGTTTATCACTAAATTTATCAAAATGCAAGGTAATGACTTTTACCAGGAAAATCAACTTTATTTCTCATGATTATGCGATTAACGACCACATTATTGGTCGAGTTGAGTTGTTTAAGGACCTAGGCATAATATTTGACGCCAAATTTACTTTTGTGGAACATATCAATGATATTGTTTCTGCTGCATTTAGAACTTATGGCTTCATTTACCGTAATTGTAGGGAGTTTTCCGAGGTACGTGCCCTTAAAGCGTTATTTTTTGCTCTAGTGAGATCTCGCTTAGAGTATGGTTCTATTATATGGTTTCCTTTATACAATGTCCATTGTCAAAGGCTGGAAGCAATTCAAAAGAGGTTTCTTAAATTTTTGTCTTTATTACTGGATGACGTATATCCGCCTCGAGGCTGTTGCCACTTACAACTATTGGACATATTTTATATTCAATCATTATCTGTTCGACGCAATATTTCACTAATTAAATATTTGTTTAACCTTCTAAATGATAAGGTTGACTGTTCTGAATTGCTTAGTAAGATTAATTTTAGGGTCCCACGTGGTAATGTGCTCACTGTACAACAAAATTGCAGCGAATTGTGATATATTTAACGATAGTTTAAAGTGTGTTTGCAATTATGTAGCTAATATAGGTTAAGATGTTCTATGTGGTATATTGCATATGTACGTAAATTGGCGCTGTAACTACCTTTTACCTTATTGCTTAGGTTCATTAATTGTACTATTTGACATTCTTTCTCTTTTTTGTATTTTACTTAGTTATTGTATATTTAGTTTATTCCTGTAATTGGGATTTTTTCCTGTTGGAATAATAATAATAATATATATATATATATATATATATATATATATATATATATATATATATATATATATATATATATATATATATATATATGTCATCATCATCATCATTGGTGCTACAGCCCTGCAAGGGCCTCGGCGTTCTCAAGCGTCCTCCGCCATTCCTGACGATTTTGTGCTCCTGCTCTCCAGTTGGGGGCACCGATACTCCTGGCATCCTGTGTTATACCATCGGCCCATATAAGCTTTGGCCTACCTGTCTTCCTGCTTCCTACAGGTTCTATGCTAAGCACTTTTTTAATGGGGTTCGCTTCATTGGCTCTGGCCACATGTCCTGCCCAGCGGAATCTGTTTAGTCTGGCCGCTGTGATAATATCTCTTCCCTTCGCTTTGTTTTTATGCAGGTTATATAGCTCGAAATTATACCTGCGCCTCCATGACCCATTTTCGCATACGGCCCCGAAAATTTTTCGCAGTATTTTGCGCTCGAAATTAAGTAGGGAGGTTTCGTCTGCCTTTGTGATGGTCCACGCTTCTGATCCATATAGCAGTACAGGGATTACTAAGGTCTTGTATATTCTCAGCTTTGTTGTTTGTGACAGTCGCTTATTGGAGAAATGTCTAGAAAGGCCATAGTAACATCTGTTTTTGGTCGGCTTGAGTACCTAGATATGTGAATTCCCTGACTGCTTGAAAGTTATGTTTACCAGTTTAAGTTTTGTCCTGCGTTATCAGCTCTTGTCTGCAAAGTAGTTGACATATATTTTGTCTTTTCGTCATTTGCCTGTAGTCCCATGGCCCCCGCTGTCGTTGCTAGGTCTAAAAAAGTTTCTGCAGACTTTCTTACCGTTCTTGTTATTAGGTCTACATCGTCTGCATATGCCAAGGTCTGGAGTGACTTAGTGAATATTGTTCCCTCAGTCTCAAAATTGGCATCTCTAATGATTTTCTCCAGGGCTATATATATATATATATATATATATATATATATATATATATATATATATATATATATATATATATATATATATATATATATATATATATATATGTATGTAGGAGAATATGTTGTTTCACTATCCGTAATAAAAAGGACATTGCATTAAACAAATATATTGTTGACACGTCTTACCTCCTACACGAATCATGCTATGAATATGAACTATATTTTGAAAAACGCACAACTACAAATAAAATTTGACGCATCCGAGAATTTTTCCCAAAAGTTATTCCTTAAATTTGTTACTCTATTCATTACTTTACAAAAGCACTGTTTTTATCAATTTCTCCATGAGTTTTGGTAACTCATAAATTCTGCCAGTCATTCACCTTAATGAACATAATTCGTTATGCAAATATAGCTAGGAATGTAATTAACACCTCTGTTAAGTCGAATATTATGTTGAATTTATGCAATTCACTAGATTAATAAAAATATAACATCAGCTTAGTTCTCTTTCATTTCTATTTCTCTTAAGACTGACTTTTCCGCACGTAGGACATCTCTACCTCGAAATTGAGTGGCCAAGAATAAATAAACCAACACAAAAGCAGAATATGTGTTTTATAAGACAGTTTTACTTTTTTCAAATAGTCCACCATCGTGCTTTCTCATGACCCATGGACAGGGTGGAGTGCCACCTCAAAATCAATAGATGTCGTCTGGTAAACGTCCCTAATCAGAATCAGTCGAAATCCGATCGATCCGACACGATTTAATTGAGTGATCGTGCTAAAAAAAAAATCTCAAATAGTCCACCATTGTACTTTCTCATGACCCATGTACATGGTAGAGTGTGTTCTATCCACCTCAAAATCAATAGGTGTCGTCTGGGAGACGTCCCCCAATCAGAATCAGTCAAAACCCGATCGATCCGACACGATTTAGTTGAGTTATCGTGCTAAAAAGAATAAATGCAGACAACAACGACGACGATAACGACACACACACAGCAAAATTTTTTAAAAACTACTTTTTTTGGTTTTTAGACCGAAAAACGAAAAATAAACCCAAAAAAAAATATTTTTTACTTTTTCTTTACACGATTACATTACTTTTCCGCGTATAGTGGAGTGCGGAAAAGTAATATGCAATTATGAACAGAAGAATAGTCAAACATTAATAATCTATATTTAAAAAAGTACCATCTCTCAAAGTATCATATTTTACCATTCACGGCCGACTGCAGTTTTTAAAACCTTAGGATATACGTCCATGAGAATAAGTCCTGTCCAATCCCAAAAAAAAATTGTCATCACATTCAAACATGTAAGCGTATACAGGTGACTTGCCTTTTAAGTAGTGCCGATGTGGGTAGTAGTGCGAGTAATGCATCATACGAGACTGCGTATCATTAGCGCACGGCATGAATTAACTATAATTATATAAAAATTGATGTATTATAGTAAAAAAACTTCTACAGCAATAAAGAGACAGGACTGTCGTTCCAACAGGAAATTACTAGTGTAACACCATCGTCGATATACAGAAGTTTTTTAGTAGATGGGCAAACTACTTTCTCGCGTTAGACGTAATCGGAAAAGAGATGTGATTCAGCTTACCAGAAACTTTATCATTTAGAAAACATTCACAATATTTAGAACAAACATCGGTCCAATTCTGGCAAATAATCAGAGAGCAATCATCACAAATCCCTCATCGACATAAGTATTTATACCAAGCAGCAAAATGAAATCTATCACTACACACGAGTTCTTCGTATAAAAAAGATCCATTTTATTAGGCTTTATTTTTAAACTAGCTGAAGCGCTTGTTATAAAGCTATCTTCATTTGAAACTGTTACATCATTATCAATTATATGCTTATGTTTTGTTCACAAGCAAAAAAACTGAGATGAGCACTTAGCTGAATGCGTGGGTTTTCCCTTAAAAAAAAAAAAAATGTAATGCACTTGATTTAATGACTGGACGAATAATTATTTTATGTCAACAAAAAAAGCTGTGCTCGGTCTAGTTTGCTTTAAATTAGTTCGTCCTGCAGTCTTCATTAATAAATATTAACTTTAGTAAAAGTTTAATCTAATAATAATTATATTCAAAGTAATTTGAGACTACCCATATGGGGGGCTTAAGTTTTCTAAAATTCCCTTAATTTTTGTCTTAATTCTGATTTTGTCTTAAATAAAACAAACGGACAATAACCTATTAAAATCCCGGGCCTTAATCCTCTGGATTTTTCTCCCGGAAAGATCCAAAATTATTTTTATTTGCATTTCCTTATTATTATATTCGCAACCTCAAAAATTAAATTGCATAGATTAGAATAAAATCAACTTAATTACTTGTTGCCCACATCCCACTTTAGTGGGATTTTCTACAATAATATTGTGATCCGAAGGTGAACCGACATTGACATTGGTCGTTTCCTTGTGTTCGGATAAACATGCAATCTTATATATGTTAATTGGGTTATAAATTTGGAGTTTTGCAATAATGTCGAAATATATATATATATCTGCACTTCCTATTTACGAAAATCTTTTAGAAGAGGATGGCGGTGCGGCGTAATACTTGGCCTGAATTGATTCGTATAGTCCATTATAGTTATCGGATTTGTGAGAAACACTTTGAGGTACAAGGAGAGATAAAAGTGCTCCCGCTTGATTGCAAATTAATTTAAATAACGCCATGGCTTGTCGAACATGTTAGCCTTACTTTTTAAACAAGCAGCTTTTCTAGTGTCATGAAAAGTCGCACTTATATGTAAGGCTGTGGGGAATATGCTGAGCGCCATAGACGTAGGCATCGTAACAAGGGTAATAAAATAATAATACAAAGTGATTAGTAACAAACGCACTAAACTGGTACAAGTAAATACTGTAATAATACTGTATGTACTTATCCTCTTAACTAATGTGATGAATCATCATTATCATCATGAACTGGAGACGATCCGTAAATACTTTGCAGCATCAGGTATATTTTCATATTTGTCCCAGAGAATAACGTTCGCTGTATTCGAAAATATGTTCTTATATTTGGAGAAAGACCGCTCGACATCTAGTGATGTAATACAGGCATAAGTAAAATACTCTTTGTACTCACTTAATCATCACAAACTTTTCTTAATCTGTTGGAATCGGTGTCTTTCTTTAACACACTTTCGAACTTTGGTTTGATGCATTTTTTGCATCGATAGCGTGAATTTACGTGGTTCGCTATTTGCAGGGAATCTGCTAACGCCAACGCATAATTTTGTACTTTCTCTATTGCGTCATGCACTCCTTTATTATATTTTTGAAATCAGTTTCAGTGGAAATATTTAGAAACTGTGTCTGACTTTCCTTAATAGCTGCAATCTCGGCAGGATTGTACTATCTGAAAGGTTTTATTTGGTAGAACTTTTCAGTATAATAAAAAGCTGCCTTCGACCATGTTCCCCAACGTGCCAGAATCGGCTCTGGTGGTTCGGAAATTCCAGGACACTTTCTGTGAAACTCGCAAAGACGTTTAGGAGATTTTAAAAATACTTTTTTTGTAGTCGCTATTAATGCATCTACCTGGGGAAATATTGTAAATATAATGCCAGTACACTCAGCGAGTCTTTTGCTAGCTAATAACAATGGAAATGTCGACTGTCTATAGTCCAGTACACGTACTTATTTACAATAGAATTGTTTTACGATCGGTCACCTCGTCAACACTAATAACCAATAAACTTTTCAACAATAAACTTTTTCACTTGTTATGCATATAAACGTTTTCTGGGCTTTTGTACGTGCGACATACATTATTATTAAATTAAAACGTTTCAACCAACAAAGCGGAGACCGTACGTTCACCTCGATCGATAAATCAATATCAGTTACGACCCTATAGCCGTGGAAAAGTGTATTGTTGATCCCGCTCCAATACGGTTCTTCTACCACTTACCTCATTTCATCGGTATCATCGCACCGTTACGTTAAAACTGTTCAGAAATTAAAAGACAGTCATCTGGCTGAATTACCATACGTCGTTTACAATCTAACAGAAATTTTATGATGAAATTTTCTAATGAAATTTGATGAACATTATTATTTTAGAATATCTAAGATTTGTGGATTTGATGAACGAAACGTTCGTTACGGTAAAAATAGTCATGCCCCACATGAAGCGTCATCGTATACAACGCTCGCCCACAGCCTTACATATATATTAGCGATACTATAGTAATATTTAATACAAGCTTCGAATACCTTTTCGGATATGAAGATGAGACTTAAACACCTGAGAGTTTTGTGCGATTTATTATAACTACGATATATTTAAATTAGACTAAAAGACGATTGGACAACAGCTACGGAAAACCCGCACTCCCTCAATTGCTCAAAGAAAGGGCAATTCTCTGAACAATTGCTGGGTCAGTGGCAGTGATCCTGACCTGCTTTAACTAAATAAATCAATGGTAACGAGGAAAGAAACATTGGCACCAGGAACTTCAGGTATCCCAGCACTTTAAGTATCCAGCGAAAGCTTCCGCTCTCTGACAGAAATACGTTTCCCTTAATACCTGTCGCCTTTCGCATAACAGAAAACAAAAACAGGAAGCTTCCACCAGATCTCCACCCATATTCTTCTAAAAAATCAAAGATTTATCATAAAATGCGATCTTGAGCCCACCTACATACCAGGAAACATTTAATGGCGATAGATCACCTTGAAATTTGCGTATATGTATGTGCCAAATATATGTGATCGGTTCTTTTCTGCATAATTTTTAAATAAAACCGCCCATTGTTATTATTATTTTGAATTACTGTGAGAAATTATTATTTAATTCATTAAGTGGATGGGAGGAGCAAAGGAATTTAAATTGTATTTTTTATTGTATTAACAAATGCGTTTTATTGTCAATTATTTATTACCAACGAAGTAAATTGGGGAAAGGACAGTGCAATACAGAGTGAGACCTTTTTAATGGGCTAAAACAATTGAGAATTATTTACATTCTAGTTTTTGTGTTCAGTTTTCAGTTTTTTCATCGTTCATTAGTACCGGTTCACTTCTTCAACTTCTTCTTTGGACCAGTGGTTCGGACGACCCAGATTTCATTTATCGAAATTACTATTTGAGCAACTTCTACTCTATCTAGGCCCCAGATGTGCTTAATTTTCATTGCGAGGTTTTCTTTCGTACTTCCTAATTTTCTCGTCTCCCGTCTTTCTGATGTTTTAAATCAACGGACAAATTATGTCTATAATAAGTCCTGCTATTTATTAATGAGGCGATATCCGGCCTGTTGTACTACCCTGACCGTCAACCCTCAATACTGTGCTCAGTCCACCTCGGACCACAGTCCGAATAACATTGTCACAGCCACCTCTGTAGGGGAATATGATAAGTGACACACCCATGTTGTATACGCGAAACAAAGTGCTGCACTTTATCAGCCACACGTTGGGTAACGGACCTGAATGTCCACCGTATTCCCAAAAGGAAATCCATTTTGAAGGAGGTCCATCGAAGACATAAAATTGTTTTTAAATTGTGTCAGGGTGGCATAAACTGATGTGTTTCAGTATATGACTTAATAGTCGTAAATTATTCATTACTTACTGCAATCGTAATCTGCTGCTTGCGTCAATCGCATCTATGCAAAATTTATTGAAAACAAGCAAGTTTTTTTGTCTGTCTGAAACATAAAGTTTTTCTTTCATCTTAATTATAGTTAATTGATAAGTCGTTGCGATTTGGAAGAGGCTGTCAGTCGCGTTTCGAATAAAGTTTCGAAAAAAATTGTTAGTTCCGCAAAGCTGAAAAACTGAAGACGAGCCTTGAAAATACCCACACGCACATAAACAATTTGCAAAGTCATTTTATTAAACACAAACTTTTCGAGTAGTTATTGTTGGACAATATTTTAAGTACATCCTGCTGATATTTACTTATTTAAGCATACATTATTATAACGAAATATATTTTTGGCACAGAAAAAAATGATACTTAAGTTCTTATGCTGTGCAATTAATTTCTCGACATTAGTATAAAAAAATACATTTCATTTGTAAACGTTTTTGTCAACGTCATGGGAAAATAAAATTAATAAAAGCGTAGTCTAACGAACATGTTGATTTCTGTTGACAAAATCTCTAATATTTCTAAAAAAAATATTCCGATCGTTGAACAACAATATCGCCAGATCTTAGTCCATTAGACTACACTTTGTGCAGTAATTTCAAACCGAAACCAAAATATGTTCAAATCGTGAATAAGGTAAAGGAATCGAGTGGAATATAGCCAGCAGGATTGCCAGATCTTACTTATTCAATCGGATTTTTTTGGGGTTATTTGCAACCACAAATCCAGTACCAACAAACATTTTAATAGGCCTGAGTGTCAAGGATCTTAAAGCAAGAATTTCATAAAGCTTTTTCAAAATAACACTGGGTGTATTCAATAAAGTAGAAAGAATCATGTAAAGAGTTATACAAAAACAAATACAAATTACTTGACGTCATAATTATATACGGATATTTTATGACATATTCCTTTGGTTTAAAAATACTGATAATCAAAATCAAAAACCCCCGTGAACAAAGTCCATTTATATTAACGAAATATATGTTTCTTGTCGTTTGAAACAAAATAAGTTCCTTAATAGTTACCTTTTAAAACAGTTCAGTACGCGTTTTAATAATATTCATAATAATAACGTTAATTTCATTAAAAATGTAAATAAAATAAAAAAATATTTAATAACGATTTGATGTGCTCTGAATTTCTATACAGCTGAGAAATAAACCTGTATTGTATATGAAATTTTACTCAGCGATTTATGGTGATAACTGTCCACTTTCTCGCGTCCCACGCATGTGGAAGCAATACGTGTATTGCTTCCACAACTCTGATAAGCTCATATTTTTAAGACTTTCCTTTTTTTTTCATTTATTTAGATTTTATCTTCATGTTATTCTTATTAATATATTGCTAATACAACATACAGTATGTTGTAAAGTACAAAACAAAGACGTATTGTATGTTTCTAAAAAAGTGTCCTCTGTCTTATCAACTGTATAAATTATTTTTAACAGACGGTTGCAAATTAAAAAAAAAAAACTACGATGACGCTACAGCTCGGACACAAAATTTAAGAGAAATTAAATGTAGATGTTAGAAATTCTTATACTTACGTTTATTCAATTTTTAATTCGGTTCATGTTATACTTTGAAAAGAATTAGAAATACCAGATAGAAAAAAATTGAATTTTTTCGACCGCCGTAGAACTAACTAATTACACTTTATCCATTTTCTTCATATACAGTGTGTTGTAAAATTTCCTTTACAAACAATATTCTTTAAAAACAATATATCGCTACCTGATACAATAGAAATATAAAATGAGAATGCGTGAACGGCATCAAAAACTCTTCCTAACTGTACGTCTTAAGTCATGATAATTACAACCTCTCACTAAAAACCCACAACTTTTTTTCGAATTGCGCTTTGCATTATTTTTTCTCGGATTGATTCTTGTTTTCATTGGGAATATCGCAAACGTGTTATAAATATGAATACATCCATTTAATATTCCATTAAAGCTGGTAGTAATTAGCGAATTTTAATGTGAACGTAAATTCATTGCAATTCATTACAATTACTCGGGAAATTCGTTACAAACTTCGTTTAAATTAAAACGCCCTGCTAGAAAATGTAAACGTAATCTTTCGATGAGAGAACGAGGCGTGTGACCCGCTTGACCCAACCCAATTTGCCCAGTTTATGCATATTTTTGTTTAACAAATCATTATCACTGCGACCCAAAAACGGCTGTAGATGACAATTCAGTTGTAACTCGAAGAAAGAAAAGCGACACAATTACGATTTCTTGAGAAAAATTAAATAACAGCAAGCAGTTTATTATTTCATCAGTTCGCATTAAGATAATATCGCTTGCCAAAATACTAATATCGACAAGGCATTGAAATAAACAATCGGAATTAGTTTCTACTGAAAAAAAAATTTCACAACAATTTATACCTGTATTAAAACTAAATGAATATATAAAAAAATGAGTTTAGAGGCAAAGTGAAACAGTTACAATGTACATAGATGTTTATGTACTCAACGTCTGAAAAAGTGAAAATCTAACCAGCAAAGGTTTTAATTTTGTATAAATATGGATTTTCATCAAGTAATCAATTCAGAACTTAATTAGAAACCAGAATAAATATTTAATTTCAAAAATAAATAAATTTATTATTACTATTATTATTAATCTAACTACACTGAAAGTGGTAGACCTATTCACAAGAAGTAATCATTTTATGATAAAATATTATTATATTGTAGAGATGTACGTGCATTCTTGGCTACAAATTATGGCAGGCCTTTATTTTGAATAAACAAATATATTTCGATAAGAAGAAAATCTGCCTAATTATAGAATGTATTGCTGATTAAAGAATATGTTGCTGATAAGATTGTGATCTCTTAATAGTAAAATGTATTACATCAGCGATAACACTAACGTAGTTTTCCACAAAACACTATACACTACACTCGACGCGCGTCTCGCCAACAAAGTTTGCATCATCTGGAGATGATTAAAACTATGACGATATAACGTATTGACGTGTTCGGTCATCAAAGCATTTATTTATAGCAGTAACTATTGAAAATAAACTGATTTCTCGGTGTATATTTAAAACCATCGTTGATTTAACTCGTTTTAAAATGAAGAATAGACTATGCAAGTTTGAAGTAATGAAAAAGGTTCTCTAATATTGAATGGGTGATTTAAAGATATTTTTCCACAAAATCAGCCATATTATTTGAACGCAAGTTATCGATATTCTAACTATGATGCGAGATCAAGCAAAAATACGAGTCGCGAGTCTCAACGGGAACTTTTAGAGGCGCACATAGGATTACAATTCAATAGAAATAAAAATGTTTTTACACGGTAATAAAAATAATATTTCCATTCATCAGTCACCATTGAGTGCAGTCAACAGTCTCATTAAATAATAATAAGAGAACTACTTATTACTATAATCTATGGTTATTATAAATCATCGAGCTTTATGTCAAAACATATAATAGCCTTAAAAAAGTTAATTATAGTCCACCATGTAATTTAGCGTGAATGCGCGAAAACAAATTATTTTTTTTTAATTTTTGGAAAATACATACGCATTAACTAACCTTCACTCCCAAATTTCTACGCAGCATACGCAGTTGCGAACAGCTTATAAAAGGTCTTTTAATAAGAACGCTCGATTTTTAAACGTAAATAAAAAAAGTTGTGTGTGAGATATCCACTAATTTTTTTTTATTTGAAAGAATATTTTATGGAATATAACGTCGTTCAAATGTCCGCCGCGGCTTTGCTTGGTGGCACGTATTCGGGAGGTATAATTTTCGATGACTGTCGCATAAATCTGGCTGAATTTGCTGGATGGCGTTCGTTATGTCGACTTTGAGGGCATCAATTGTTTGTGGTTTGTTCGCATAGACCTGCGATTTAAGATAGGCTCAAAGAAAGAAGTCTAAAGGCGTTAAATCGCACCATCTCGATGGCCAGTTCACGTCACCGCTGCGCGAGATAACCATGCCCTCAATCGCTCGTGCAGAATGTCCATGCGCTGTGTGGCATGTAGCGCCGTCTTGTGAGTACTGATTTTGAAAATAAAATTTGATAATTTATATTTGATTTGATGATACACTACTGAGCAATTGACAATAAATTTAACAGATGTCGCTTTATAACAACATGGCCGCTATAACCTAACAAATTTCGAGCGTCCCTGTTGAAAGTCCCTATAAATTAAGAAACGAACTTGATAATAACATTCTAGATGTTACAGTTCAGAGATTTTGTTTATTCGTTCTAAGACATCCATAATTAAATATCTACCGGACTGAAATCTGATGCTAGATTTGGTCGTTTGTCGACGCACCACGAGTAATCTCTCTTATATTACTTTGTTTATAACAATCACACTGTATCATAAACATATAATAGAGTAGATATGTTCATAAGGTTTATATTCATAAATTTTAGGAGAACCTCAATTGTGGTATTCCGCAAGAAAAAACACTGAGGCCCCTTTAATAAATACATAAGTTCAATAGACGATTTAATTTCAAACTTCGAGGGGGTATTTAGACAATAATTAATGATATTGTTTTATTCCTGCATCAACTTTTCCATTTATAGGCATCGTTTACGATTTTTCCATAGTACAATAAATATTTTAACGCCTATAAGCTGCTACTTTAATAGAAACCATTGTGTTTAATATTAACCGCCATAGTTTAGTCACAACACCATCAATTCAGTAATTAAAAAACACCTTAAAACTCATGAAAACTATATAGGAGTTAAATCTGGTGACCCAGTAGATCACTCTGTTACTATTGAGCCTCTATCTTCCTCCAGTGCATCCCGTCTTAAAAATCCTTCTGATCCTATCTTCGTGAAGAGTTCCATTGCGAGTTGACTGTCAGTACGTTAGTTAACAAAACGTGACTCAATTTCGATTAAAGAACGACCGCTATCACGTACAACAGACACCAGCTGACGTTTATAAGTCGGACTACCGACGCCGATACAAGAGGCTGTGGGGCCGAGAGGTCGAATTTTCGAATATAAACATTACGATAAGAGTGATAAGCTTTATTGAAATTGGAAACTATAAACCCCACAATTTACTCTGCTCTCAGTGTTAGGTCTAGTAGGTAGTTCAGGGGTTAGGTAACTATATATACGTATATGGAAGTGTGTACCTAGAGATAAGGACTTTTGATATCTGGTACGGTCAGTATTATCAAGTCCAGAATATATATAAAGTTAGCTCGGGTCAGGTTATACTTAGAATATAGTACGTAGTTGCGTTAGTGAAGATGATCATTTTGAGGAGTCTAATGACGGCCACTAGGACGGTGTTGGATACGTCTGTAAAAATCTTGGAGGCTGCTATCAATTTCAGGGGTAAGTAATTTTATATTTAGGGGTATATCAGTTCGGGAGTGTGATTAAAATATATAAATTAGGCGCCTCGAATCTGACCTTGAGTGATCAGATGTGGTCGCCGTTGATTTAAAAAATTCTCACAAATGGTTTCTTGTCAAGTCGCCAGGAATTGTGAGACTTGCTTATAAAATAATGGGGAGGTTATGTAAAGACTACGTAACTGACCTCAGTGCCTATTGGGCATCAGTGAAGCTGACGTACAAATAATATGAAACTAATATGAAATTACGTAAGTGCATTTGCATCCTTTTCTTATTTTCTCTCGATCCGTATAGGCATTCCCTATAGTAAAATAGACAGTTTTACGGAAATTATTCAGGGAAATGTTTAAATATGCATTAATATTAAGTATAGTATACATGGGTAGTAGATTTCAAGTAGTTTCAAAGCTTGAACATTATTATTGCTATCACTGTCTTTAATGATTTTGTTATTTCAAATAAAACTCAATTTTCCTGGTACTTTAAATAAAAGTACATACAAAAAATTGTTATTTTAAATTAAATTAGTTCAAACAATAACATATTTATTTACACATATATAAAACAAACATGTATGTTGTAAATTTGATCACGTCACTATCACGTCACTAATTTTATATAAGTTAGTACAAAAGTAGTATTTTTAACAAAATTCCTTATTTTACACCGTAATTTGTATTACATATCTCTATCTAGTAAAGCCTTTTCTCACTAGTGGCAATACAATATTAATTTCAAATTCGATTTAAGAAATTACAACTTTTACTATAAGGTGTTATAAATAACTTGTTACGTGTTTTATACATATCTTAGAAAAATAAAGACAAACATGATTTATCGAAAAAACGTGCGTTTTCTACTTAAATTAAACAAGTTTCAATTGGTTAAATAATACGATTAAAATTTATAGAAAAAATATTTTTCTGTAACCTTGAATAAACATTATACAATATTGTTTCCATCGACGATTAACTTCAATTAATCCCGGTAGAAAAATTGTAATTAAACATTTATTTATGGATACCACTCTGAAATATTGATGTGTATATATGATATTCAATTATCTATTAAAATCACGATTATTAATACCATTAGTATTATACACTAATAAGACATGTTATTATTTTATCACAATTTACACAATACGTAAATGTTTCCACCCCTGCCATTTTACCCTGCCAAGCACGTCGAAATAGAATTGAAGACACGAGTGGAAGAAAGTGTTATATACAAAAATCCAGGAATACGAGGTGTGTTAAAAAAATAACGGGAATTTTCTTTTTTCTGGAAAGAATTTTATTTATTCATCTACATCAATGTATCCCATTCAAAATAGTCCCCATTAGATATTATACACTTATGCCAGCGCTTCTTCCAATCCCTGAGACACCTTTGGAACTCGATCTATGGGATAGTGTTTAGCCCTCTCAGTGATGTGCTTTTAATCATCATATATGGCAAAGACGACGGCCCTTTAGGGTTCTCTTTATTTTTGGGAGCAATAAAAGTCATGCGGAGCCATGTCTGGCGAATATGAGGGCTGGGACAGCATTACAGTGTTGTTTCTTGGCCAAAAATTCACGAACAAGCATGGATATTGAATCGTGGTGATTTTTCGAAGTGCCTCACGCAAACGACGTTGAACTTGTGGGTAGTATTCCTTATTGATCGTTTAACGTTGTGGCGGGAACTCATGGTGTAATATGCCGGTAAAATCGAAGAAAACAGTGAGCATAACCTTCACATTCGACCGCACTTGTTAAGCTTCTTCGGTCTTGTCGATCCAGAATGCCTCCACTGGGACGATTGAGTTTTAGTTACGACGTCATATCCGAAACCCATGTTTCATCATCTGTTATGACAAGTTTCAGTGGTTCTGCATTGTTGTTGACTTCATTTAGCCACTTCTGAGCAACTTCTATTCGCCGCTGTTTTTGTTCGATATTCAACAATTTTGGAACAAACATTCCTGCCACAAGTTTCATACCCAAAACGCCCGAAGGAATGTCATAGCATGAGCCAATTGATATGCTAACATCATCAGCAATTCTTTGATTGTGATTCGGCGATCGTTCATAATCATTTCTTTCACTTTTTCCACGTTTTCATCGGTTGTTGATGTGTTGGGGCGTCCAGGACGCTCGTCGTTTTCACAGCCTTCTTAGAAATGCTTATACCACTCGAAAACCGCTGTTTTCCTCATAGCAGACTCATCAAAAGCAATATTTAACAATTCTAAAACATTGCTGCACTTTGTTCCATTCTTATAGCAAAATTTAATACAAATTCTCTGATGCATTTTTAAAGGAATAAATAATCACACTTTTTGACAGCTGACAACAGACTAAACATCCGATATGGCTAAAAATGTACAGATGCTTTTCAGACATGTTTACCAACAGAACAAAGAAAAAATCGCGCAAATCGGACTAATACAATTCGTGAAATTACAAAATTCCGTTTACCTTTTGAACAGACCTCGTATACTTAAAATTCTTCAAGTTGAGCACCTTAAGATTAATAGACTTTGTTGATAGAGTTTAGTATCACTGACATTAACATTTTAAACATATGGTATCAAGTATAAAATATATGAAACAAATTTACACGAAACAAATGTTTGAATTCGAATTTTTCGATAGTTTGTATTTGTTTGCAAATAGTAAGGGATGTAGGTTGTAGCACAATTAGCGAAATGCGTAGGTTAGCACAAGATAGGAGAAGCTGGAGGTTAGCGTCCAACCAGTCTTAGGACTGATGACCTAATGATGATGATGATGATTGTATTTGTTACATAACAGCCTCTTCCACTCGTGTCTTCAATCAATACCATCAAGGATGAACAAGGATGAAGTTAACGTCTCATTATTTTCTTTCTTCATGGTACATATTTATATATCTTAACCTCACGATTTGGACCCAACATTTCGACCGGTATGACTAATTTTTTATAAATCAAATACCTCGGTAATAAATAAACATAACAAGGCGCATAAACAAAATATAAACGAAAATAATCAAGGCTACCCCATCTCCGTCGCCTTCAGATCAAGAAACTACATCTATTGATCGACGAATGGAATTATTTATTTTTTAATTATCTTCCTCAACATCTCATTAATCATTTAGTTGTAACATTGCTATACACCGTTCATGATTTATTAACAGATTTCCACATCTGAGTTACCAAAGTGACGAAATCGAATATTGTTATTTCTATTAGCCTCTTTTTTTATGCCTCATCGATGTGATTGATGTTGCATGTGCGAGAGGTGTGTATCACATAAACATTATCGCGTAAAAAATATTCCTGGACCACACATATTTTTCCTAGATAAGTTTAAAAGCGATTTGATTTGATGTGACCGATTTACGCCTTTTGTTCTTCAAAATGCGTGTACTTGTACATCGAATCGTACCATATCGTACTGAATGGTTTGTGTCGACTCTAGGAAAGTACGCGGACTGTAATAGTTACGTAACAAGTGGAGGAAATACATCATTTACTCACTTGTGAGCAGAAAGAGAATTTGTGAAAAGGGGAGTTCCATTTCTTCAAGCTGTGGTGAAAAACGTGGTCATATTCGAGAGTTTGTCCATTCTCATATCGAGAATTAAAGGAAACTATAAAAAAGGCATGTGTAACATACAGTGGTGGACAAAAGTTAAGCAACATAGTGATACAAGCAACATAGAGAACATATTTTAATATATAAATTAATATTAAACTAAACGCTTATTACGGTAGTGACATAAGTTAAGCAACTTAAGAAAGTTTTTTAAAAATAATAAGTTACAACTGTGAATTAATATGGTGTAGCATGTCCGTTATTATGTATTACAGCAGCACATCTGTGAGGCATAGATAATATCAAATTATCTATTGTTTCGGGAGAGATCTGTTGTCATGCATTAGAAAGAGTTACAAAGAATTCTTCGCGATTTTAAAAGACGTTATTTCGTCGAACTTATCTGTCTACAATATCCCAGCAATTTTCCATTGGATTTAAGTCGGGAGACTGAGCCGGCCATTGTAAAACTTGTACGTTATTGTCTCTAAACCAAGTTTTCATGAGTTTTGCTGTATGTTTTGCATCGTTATCATGCTGAAAGATCCAAGATAATGCCATTTCCTATTCGGCATGAGGTAACATAACATTCTGTTATATATTTCTATACTTAAACTGATCCATTATACCCTCTATTTTAAATTATGGTTTACTGATTTGTTTACATAATATTAAATTGTTTACTAATATTTGCTTGTGATATACCCTGCTCATTCATTCTTACAATTGCTAATTTTACATCGTTTTACGTTTTCCGTGACATGGTTGTAGGACACTTGTTTATAGAGCAAGCACAATTCTGTAATGCACGTGGGCGAATACTTTCAGGGGATTCCCTGATTGAATCATTATTTGTCGTCTAACTTTTGTCACCTTGTTATCGGTTATTAACTACTGCACCTAGTTTTGCAATGTTTTTCTTATGACAAGTTTTATCTATTAAAAGGGTATGAATTGATGGTTATTAAATTAGGATAATTTCTGCCTGGATATTATGTTTCTTCAAAACATGAAATATAATATAATAGTTGCTTGACTTTTGTCCACCACTGTATATTTAACAGACAAACTCGAAAATAAGTTTATAACGGCATGGACTATATTATAATAGAAAAAACTGAATATATATTTAATTTTATCTCTTAGAAGACAGTAAAGAAGACTGATATTTAACAAAATGGTGAATTTAAACGAACTCAAATTTTCCCCCACATACCAATGTTATTAAATATATCAAAAATTAATAAAAAAATAACATCAACAAAGCATTTAATGTCATAGAACTTTACAGTTTGATTAAAGACCTTTATTATAACTAAACTTTATGACTTTTCCCTTACTATAGCATAATTAGTTATGCTTTTCTTATGGAATCTTTTCTACTATTTTTATACATATTTAGCATTACATAAAGATATCGCCGATGACCTTGACGCATATATCTGCACATTTAATAAGCCTTAAGTTCAACAATATTAGATATTGAATAGTTTTCTCTATATGCGGATGGAGTTGTAAAATTTGCAGTTTAAGTAAACAAATAAATCACTGTGGTCTGTTATATCGCAGAGTTCTGAGTATTCTAGTATTTATAAATTGCATCGTGAAAAAATATTGTTTACTCTCGTACTTTCCTTCGCTAACAATAACCCGTATGTGTGTATATTCTTTAGAAGTATAACAAAAGCCTTGGGGTTTTAATAATTCCTTTATAGAGTGTCATTACACTATGTAATTCAGGGGAATTAAGGGGGAATTGACAACATCCACCTAGAAACATGAAAAATTAGTCGGTTTTCGGGATGAATTTTCTTGGGAATTATTAATGATAAATGAATATTTTTTTTAATTGAAGATAAATTTATTGTAAACATGGTAAAGTGAACACAATTTAAGAATATTTAAAACCGGAAGAGATATGCCCGCCGGAAGTGGAGCGTCTATTTCGCGACCCGGTTTGCGGTGTCCCTTGCTAAAACTGATCCTGCTAAAACTGATCACCTGAAATCAAAGATAGTAAGCTATCGTGAAGCTAAGTGCATATAGAACATACTGACGATCGTTGTTTCCGGCGATTTGTTCTTAAAAAGAAACGGCACATGGAACTGAAGTACAAAAATTCGGTAAAAAACTTAGTTATTATAATAATTTGTTTAAACAATTTTATTTTTGAAAAATGCTGTTCGCAACGTGTTCGTCAGTCTGTTAACAACGGCTTAAGGCATTACTGTGTCAAATTTCAAATGAATCTGTCGATCAGTTTTCGAGATATGACGATCACCGTTTTGGATTCAAAGGACGTCGCCTTTTTTTTCAAGATGATGAATTCTCGTGTTTGTTTCATCTTTCTTAGCGCGAGAAATTTTGTACGTATACATTATTACAATATAGTAGGAAAAAAGGAATGAAACAATGATTCCTCAAGTTTGTCACTGATCTATTAAGTCAATCATTGTTCCGCACCTGACGAGGGCGCTCATTGAGGGGCGCATGTAGCAGCATTAGCCGCCCTTTACCCCTTTATATCTCTATAAATTTTAAACATATTGACATGAAACTTTCAGAATATATTGTTAAACCTTCATACTATAATAATTTATAAAAATAAAATCGAAAATTTTTAAGATTTCAGGTGGATGTAGCCTCTTAAACAAGTTTGTAATTAATTAAAACATTCTATTGATTTGGGTTATCCTAAAGTGGTATCTATTTTTGCTATTTATTTTGTTATATTTAGAAGAGAAATGAATACTTATATTTTCAATATATTGACTTGACGTAAATTGTAACTTGTTTCTAATTATATCATTAGTTATGCCCTAGAAGAAAAAGATAAATCTCACGGTTCTATTAACAAAATGTTTTATCAGTTTAAACGCACTGTTATAAAACTGATATTAAAAACGTTATTAAACAAACTTTATCGAAATAATGACACGAATTTGTCGTCAACCGATTAGTATTTTATGTGAATATTTGTGATAAGAGTGGTAAATATACTACGACGTTTCTATGTCGTTCCCATGTTCTCTTATATGGGTCAAACATGTCGCTGTGTGAAAATGAGATACAGCGAGCACTTGCATTCCCTTCGTCATAAGAAATGCATACGAAACTATGGTATTTGGGTCTTTTGGCCTGTAATTTACTTTAATATTACATTATTTTAAAGCCCTGTGTCAAATAGTAGCAATAGGGAACTTACATATTTCAGTATTAGAATGCAAATTCGTTGACAATATTTACAATTGCATTGACAATATTTATCCAAATACTTGGATACGTTATCAACACCGCTATCAATAAAATTTTTATAACGCGTAAAATCTAATGGGACAAACAACACGATTAGCGTTTGTTTCGAATATTCTAGACGTGGTTAAAGAGAAAAAAGAAACGTACAGGCACCGAGACGTGACTTGCAGAAGCGTAATTTTAATAGAATTTGTCTAATTTCGTGTAAATAATTGCTTCCTGAACAACAATAATGGATAATTATTATTAAGGTAAGGGATCTGGAAGAAAACTTTACTCTGTCCACTCTCTTCAGTATTTTTTTCTTCGACGCTACAATTGTACAGGGTGTTTCCTAAGTAAGTACAAAAAATTTAAGAGCAAATTCTTGAGTCAATTTTATGAAAGAAAGTTCGTATGAACATGTCTTCAAACGCTCCGTTTCCAAGATACATGTTAGTTATAAATTGGTATGGTTACTGATTGTCAAAATCATATTTGACAATCATAAATAATACATATTAAGTTTGTATTTTGATTTGGGTTCGAATTTTAAACGCACTTTCTAGTTTCTATTGTTGTGTTTATAAGTTTCCTGTTCTTTATCTTAATAATTACTGTTAGATTATGTATTAAGAGTAACATATCCTGACAATGGTTAACTACACAAACTCCGAAATGGCAGACATCCACTTTGTTTATGGACTGGCTGATGGCAATTCTTTAGCAGCACAACGGATTTACCAAGAAAGATTTCCCAACCGACAAATCTCAAATGTTCGCACATTTGCAAGATTTCATTAACACTTAGTAGAAGCGAGTTCATTTGCGAGGGCGAAAGATATTTCAAGAAGGCCTACCACAAAAAGAACTCCTGTTCTGGAAGAAGAAATTTTTAATGAAATTGAACGTCATAACAATAATAACTGTAAATGTTAATAAATTGGGATTTCATTTTTGAAATATCAATTCATTATTAATTAATTAAGCCAAACCTGTGTGCCTCCAGATGCATAGAATGTGTGTACCAAATTTCACAAAAATATTTACAGTGATATCATGGATATTATAAAAAAAATATTTTTTTCTTAAACTTTTACCACCATTTTTTTATCATGTATCTTTTAAACCAAGAATTTTCATAAAATTGACTCAAGAATATGCTATTAAGTGTTTTGTACTTACTTAGGAAACACCCTGTATAATGCCACCAATACATAATTATAGGAATATAACTAACAAAAAGGGATATACGAGGGACATTCAAATATAAACGGCGAATTACAGGCGGGCGGTCTTGGAAGAAGAAGGGTTGCGTTACGTAGTGGTGAGAACTGTAGGAGGAGGTAATGGGATGCGAGAATTGTCGCTTACGCAGCCCTGAGAACGTTAGTACGACAGTAGTAAAGATGAACTAGAACAATGTACACTCGTATGTTGTGCAACACATCATTATTAAGATTTTTGCACGGGAGGACGTTAGTCCAGCTGAAATTGTGCGAAGATTGCGAGAACAGTTTGGTGGAAACACCGTTTCACAACCACGATTATTTTATTGATATAAGACGTTCTCTGAAGGTCGAAAATGAACCCCACGATCGCTGGCCCAGAATGAGCGTAACCGAAGAACGCGTTCAAGCGTTCAAGCGGTCCGTGACCTTATTGAAAATGACCACCCTCGCTGAAATCGCTTCTGAGGTATTGCTTTTCAAGAATAGGAACAAGTCTCTATCGGATCGCCCACGAGGTGCGCAGTGAATGGCCTGGTCTAAATAAATAGCCAAGTGCTGCCCTCACTTTTTCTTCTACGCATACATTGACGAGCAGTAAACATCAGCATTAGGAGTATTCGATTATCTACGATGAGTTCACTTTCAGCAAGATTTTGGCTCGTTTTATAGACAGTACGTTTATACAGTGATAATAAAAGAGTATTGAACGATAGTACTAAGATTCTTAAGAGGGACTAATTGTACAAATGCCTGTTGACACTTAATGTCAATAATACTGCTTTAAAACATTTACAATGGTATTCTAGTTGGAGAACCCAACGTCTGTGCCTAATCGAACTGCTGAACCAAACTTTGGCCCTATCTATTTTTTCGTGTAGAAGCCTTATGTGCCTGAGCTGAGGGAATTAAGTGCAACTGCGCCAACTTGTGACCAAATACCTGATGTCATTTGGTTTACTCTAAATCATTGATATGGAAAGGATCATTCTTGATCATGGAATAAAGTGATGGTATTTAGAAAACGACAAAAAAACGACACTGAAGACGATCTGGGTTTCACAAAATATTTGAAAATTATTATTTTAATAGCATTAAATATAATAGCAAAGGATAAATGGTCTAAAGGCCTGGTTATATAATACGAGCTGCTGACATGACAGTAGACAGCTACTGTCGCTGCTGACATGACAGTAGCTCGACTGGCCTCGACCGGTCATACGATGAGAGTAGCTGCTATGACACAGGACAGCAGGTATTGCCCGAGAGACTACAGTCAAGTATGAATTTCGTTGTGTGTAATTGTACAGAGTACGAGCTACTGACATTTCGCAAAATCGTGCGAGTTGACGTCCGAATCGCATGCGAGCTGCTGCCTTGTGTGTGGTGGGGGAAGACGATGGGCGATTAAAAACAAAAAATGTTGAAGTAACTCGGATGCAAGTTACTGACCGACTCGTGCATGACAGTAACTCGTATGAGGCGGTCATATGATGCGAATAACTGTACTCCAGGCCAGCTCGCACTATGTAACCAAGCCTTAAGGGTTATATGGGGTATATCAAACTGTCTACAAAATGGAGAGGAAAGTGCATAGCGCAACATTTTTTGCGAAGTTTAATTAACTATTTTCACTGATGAATTGTCTAAACCTATTCACACATCAACCAATATAAAATAACTGTTGGATATAAACGACTAAAGATAGATTCAAAATGATATTTGGGCGCCTATATCTCATCTCTCTCTTCATTAGCGAAAATTACTTTTCTTTTTGCTCGCGTTTACCAGTTTAACAGTGGTACCGTACTCTATGTACATCAATCCTTTCCGGTGAGTGACGATGCACTTGTTTCTGTCACCAAGAGAATAATTATCGTAATTATGATCAACGGCACCGAATGCCCTTTACAATTCAAGTTCACAGGCCAATATCTAACTCTAAATTTAACTCTTCTACAAATATTTCGTCAAGCTATATAGGCCAAGAATTTTTAACGAGATACGACGTTTTATAATTAAACGTATTTTTTCATTCAGATCATAGATTTGTTGTTTAAATAAGTAACAAATATTGGAGTTAGTTAGAAATAGATTTTGTATTTTGTTACTAGTTGATACGAAGATAAATGTTATTTATTATTTAAAACGTTCTCTTCATTGAACTTGAACGTTTATCGAACCTCGATGTATGTCATCACCAGTATTCATGAAGGAGTCCTAGAAATGAAGTACGAGTTTTACTACCAAGTAACAAGGGTGAGATGTAAATTCGTGGTTTCTATTACGTGCTGTAGGCAATGTTAACGCTGGCAAAAATAAATCGGAAACTAAACTAATTGTTAGCACGACCAGATGTTATTGAAATTAAGCGCCGGAGTCTGTAATAAACTTATAAACTGTCAGATAAAATCCTGCATTCAAATAATCGACCACGAGAGCTGTGTTTACGAATACCGCTTTGTCATAAAAAAAAAACAAGTACTATAATGTATAAATCGTTCTGGTTTTCCCAAACTGTCTTGCCTTACATTCCTTAATAAGTTTTAAAACGACGAAAAAAAATAAGCCGGGGTCATCCGTGACCACTTGTCAATCAAGTATTTTTTATTAATTAGGTTACAGCTTGGTCAGATTCTAATCTCTTGTGGGTATAGTTGTTGACCACATAGTAAATTGAGCAGCTTATATGTTAGAAGGAATTTTTTTCCTAAACTAAATGTTTTAATTGTCTTTGAGACGTAAAATAAAAAATCGTTTTAAGTATTTGAATATCACAACCTAAGTTTCAAATTGGGTGCTTTTCGATTCTTTACGGGACAATTTAACCAGAAAGGTCTACATGAACGAGTCAGAAATCAATGGGAAATTCAGGCGGTTTTAAATGAGATAGAAAGGGTGTTCTTTAGCACACTCCAGTGTTGCTATTGATTGATTGTTGGAACATTTATTGTCATATCGGGACATTTTACTAGCCTCAAATAATTGTTGAAAAATACGATAGCGCGTAGAGCACTGACAGTTAATTGTTAGTTGAGTTTTATCGGAGACGTCCGGTCTGACATGAGGCCACGCATTATCTAGTCGGAAGCCCGTATATTTACTTATTCATTTCACTAGTAATGCTTTCCTGTTTATTGCCTGTTTCTCGCGATATTGATTTTAAAAGTCAGAATCAGTTAAAAATAAATATCTACCACTAAGCGGTGTCTAAGTAATATAATACAATTATATTAAAACACTTTTTTCTAACCACGAGGTATAGAATCCGCATTTCATCTGAATTATTTATCCCGGTACGATGGAAAATTTTTTTCTGTGGATAATTCAGCGAATGATAAATTGAAATTTGAATAAAAAAATATATATGAAAAAGTGTAAATGGATTTTAATAATTATATTTATAATCTATGATATATGCCGTTTCTAATTAGTTGGAAAATATATTATCGATCGACCTACGATATCAAGTTTTTGTAATGGAAAAATTACGACGAACTTTTAAATGTTATACCGTTTTTTTATTTATGTTGCTGATTTATGTTCTGTTGTGGATATTTTCCAGGCCACAGTTAATTATGTAATATATAAGAATATACTGTAATACTGTTGTATTGTATAAAATATAAAAGCGGATTCTCCAGGATTTTTTGACATTTTTTAAATTATATATTAAATTAGCAATTTATTGCTAATGATTATAATAATATTATTAATTAAAGCAAAAAGCAGTTCTGATGGTTCACAATAAATTATTTGTAAAAAAAATGTACCAAGGATATTAGTTGACTCGCCCAATTTTTCATTTTTAGAGAAAGTAACAACTCTCCTTAATATTCCCTGGCATATTAACATCTGCATATAAATTCCTTCCACCATCGCGTGGTGTTACTTGTTGGATTACTTTGAAGTGTTTAGCACTACGTAGTAATGTCAATGTCGTAATAAAGGTCTAAGAACTTTACCGGAACCTTTAAAGTTGTTACCTGCGCATTAATGAAAGTGACAGTGAAAATAACCTAGAAATGTTCAAGGATATTGGTTGACCCTATTCTTCATTTGCAGAGATAGTATTAACTCTCGTTTATATTTCCAGCATCTGCATATAAATTGCTTCCACCATCACGTGGTGTTACTTAGTTGATTACTTTGAAATTGTTAAGACTACGAAGTAATGTCAACGTCACAGTGACGGTCCATGAACTTTACGGGAACCTTTAAAGTTATTATCTGCTCAGTCATTAAAGTGACAGTGAAAAGAACCTAAACATGTTCAAGGATATTCGTTGACTCACCCCATTCTTCATTTGCAGAGAAAGGTATTAACTCTTGTTAATAGTCCCGGCATCTGCATATAAATTGCTTCCACCATCACGTGGTGTTACTTACTTGATTACTTGGATGTTGTTAAGACTACGAAGTAATGTAAATGTCGCAGTAACGGTCTAGGAACTTTAACTGAATCTTTAAATTTATCACCTACGCAGTCATGAAAGTGATAGTGAAGGTAACCTTCGCGTAACCACTACTACAACCACCCACTGCGCAATAAAATTACTATAAGGTTCAAATAATTTTCAGTAATTACTATTAAATTACGGGGACATTTACAAGCCCCTTTTTATTTAGTAAATAGTGTCGTAAAGACGTGATATCCAAAAAAAGAAAAGCATTGATACATGTACAGCTTGACAGTGAGGTACTTTTTAAATTTAGGTACACAACATGGAAAGAACTAAGTTCCTTTAAAGTAACGGCACTTACTACGCTTCGTAGTCATTTCTTAACAATAACGTAAGGGCCCCTGTGACGGGGTAGGCATAACGTAACGGTTAGTTAAAATTATTGCCCAAATTAGTTTTCTATACGCAACAAAATCATAGAATTTACGTACCCCGGACTACTAGCAAACATTCTTTCAAGTTCTAAGGGTAGTAGTTGGTATATAACTCCAGAGAGATATGTTGCCCCTTGGTAAAACTACCTAACGACGCTCGTGTACACCTTAGGTACTTCTTCTTCCGTGAATTAATATTACATATATGCTTATATTCAATATTAATAATATAACGTAAATGTCATGCCTATACAATAAATATCCTTGAATTTGTTTTTTATTCCAACTACACAATCTTCGTCTAGCCCTAGACTGTTATTATATAATTTGCATTCAATGAATATCCAAGTGGTATTATTACCTTCTTGACGAGGAATGTCGATTTTTTTTGGAAAATCGAGTTTTTTATAAATTTATGTCAATGTAGTATTTGCTTTATCAAATTATTGACGCAATACTATATTTCTAAGAACACTATTTTAAATTATACAAAAAACACCCGATGGCCAAAAAATTATATTTAAAGTACATATTTCATATTAATCAATGATTTAAGTTTGGGTTTTGCTTGGAAATTCATGAAAAAAAATAGAGTGAAGAGATTAATTACAAGAAAAATAAATAAATGTGACGTACGTAATAAATTTTATATAGCACCAACTGGTTGTAAGTTTGAAGTTAACGAATAGAATTCTATTACGTCTTACTTTAAAAGCCTCGTAAACGAAACAGTTTGTGTTAATTATATGCAAGTAATTCAAAAAATTATGACAGCAAACTGACCTTATCCATAAAGGTATAAAATATGTAATTAAGTCAGATATAAAGGGTATTTCAATAAGGACGGTCGATATTTAAACGTAAATAAAACGGATTTTATACGAGTGCCGACCCAAGTCCCGACGCAAAATTCTCCGAAAGTTGAAATCGCAGAAAGGCCAAGCTCTTGTGAACATGTATTGCCTTAACAACATGTCTGCTATAGCCCAACAAATTTCTAGCGTCCCTATTGAAAGACCCTATATTATTCTAGTAGAATTAGCTTCGATTTAAGTTTCAAGCTTCTATTCGCGTTCAAGAATTGTATTTAATATTTTGGTGTGCGACATATTTCAGAAATTATTTACGTTGCCTTTTGCTTTATTCTAGAAGGAATTTTCCTCATTTACAATCAGCAGAGATTATCTGGTCCGATATGGATATTATTTTACTAAGGAAGGACGAAGAAGGAACGACACTGAAACTATAAAGAAAAAAACATATACAAATTTATTTCGTTATGAACTTTTGACATTCTGACGAGGCATTAAGTGTAGGCGTATAACATATTTTAATTCACGATTATGACGGAAACCTTGCTGAACAAGTTCATCATAAATTCACGTTTTAAAAACATGCTTCCCCGCGTGAAATGTTAAGAGGTATTAGAACCAGGAAACTAGTTTTTCTAGTCAATATGGTTTAGTTGAAGAGATTGAAACAGAAAATATATACTTCAAGGACTAGCAAGTCCTTTTTGTTTTTTTTTTTTTAATCTCTAAGTAATTTTTATACATAATAATTTTAGTGTTTATGAAGCACCTCATCCAAATATAATTTGTCAAGTAAGCATCTATTAGACAAAAAGTATTTAGAGAATATTAACTTAAAGTTAACAATAATGTTTGAAAACAAAAATCGATGATTTTCTAAACATTATGGAGTACATTGTACTCCATTCTTCATGGAGATATTGAAGTACATTGTAGTCACCAATTCTGATGAAAAGTTTTTGGTATCTAATGGTGTACTATAAAAATGTTTTTGACCAATACTAGTGGCTTAGCTAAGTGAGTAGTGACTTCTTAAAAGAAGTCCAGGATCCTATATAGAATAGACTATAAGTCTTGTCGGCAATTATGTCAAATCACAAATATGTGACTGATATATGTATCTATGCCCAAAATAATTAAATCTAATGTATGTTATTGGTTTACCTTTTTTAATGATTATTCTAATACAGGGTCTTTCAATAGTGACGCTCGAAATTTGTTAGGTTAGCGGCCATGTTATTAAAGCAACATGTATCAAATTTATTGTGAATTGTTTAATAGTATATGGCAAATCACCACGGAAAGTTATAGCGTTCAACAATGTGTGCAAATCATCAAATTCCTTTTTCAAGATCAGTGCTCCATTCTAGAAACCTTCCGCGCATTACGTGATCGTTACGTAAATCGTTTTTAGCGACGAGACCCATTTTTGGATGAATGGATTTGTGAACAAGCAAAATTGTCGGGTTTGGGACGATACCAATCCATACGAGATACACCAGCACCAAATTCATCCCGAGAAAGTCACTGTTTATAGACCAACGACGAGCGCTACAGATCGATAAGCAACTCTTGTGGCCTAAGCTGAATGATATGGATACCGACGACATGTGGTTCTAACAGGGCGGCGTTACGTGCCACACAGCGTATGCCACGATGGACATTCTGCACGAGCGATTTGAGGGCAAGGTTATCTCGCGCAGCGGCGACGTGAACTGGCCACCAAGATCGTGCGATTTAACGCCTTTAGATTTCTTCCTTTGGGACTATCTAAAATCGTAGGTCTATGCGAATAAACAGCAAACAATTGATGCCCTCAAAGTCAACATAACGATCGCCATCCAGCAAATTCAGCCAGATTTATGCGACAAAGTCATCGAAAATTGGACATCTTGAATACGTACCACCAAGCAAAGCCGCGGTGAAAATTTTAACGATATTTATTCCATGCTTAATGCCATAAAATATTCTTTCAAATAAAAAAGAATTGAGTGAATATTTCACCCACAACCTGTTTTATTTGCGTTTAAAAATCGACCATCCTTATTGAAAGACCCTTTACTAACTATATTGGGACACGCCAATAATCATTGACAGAACAGTGGATTACAATAGGCCAGACGTCATTCTCATTGTCAAAGAGCAGCGAAAAGAGCACATTATATACATAGCTTGGCAGTTGATCTGAAACAACAGAAAAACTGAAGCAGAGAAGATTAGAAGATGTGAAAACATTGCTATAGAAATTAAACACATCTGGGGCCTGAACAAAGTAGACATTACTCCAATACTCATCTGAACAACACGTGTAATAACCAAGAACTTAAGAGCTAACACTAAATATTTTAATATAGTAATAACAACCCTAATAAATACTGAAGATGTATTAAGAAAACATACATCAAATATTAATAATGGTGAAAGGATGAAGTTCGATGCCAACACCTCAAGAACAGTTAGGTACTCCTACCCGTACACCAGATTTATATCCAATTCTACAATTACCAAAAATATATTTCTTGAAGTTTATATCATCTTACCTGTTTCTTTACAATTCCGTTGTCCTTATTATAGACTATGCGATTACATAAGAATGCTAAGTATGATACTACAGCGAAATGAATTTTAGCCTTAACTTTGACAATGTTATGGACAATCGTCTTAGTTTCCGCGCGTCCACTTAACCTTTTAGTGGCCTCAAAAAAATCCTGGTGAACTTAAATCGGGAGAAACTGGTGAGCATTCGAAATGCTCTTGAAACTACATGCCTGCCTGACAGAATACGGAAAACGGGAAAGCTATGAAAATGAGGAGTTTCGTTAAGGAGTTATCGATTACGTCACAGTTTGTCAAAAATGATAAAAACAAATGTCACTATGGTAAATGACGCGAAAATTAAAAATAACCGATGTATTGCTCCCTTCTCCTGAAGACAAAACAGACAAAAAAAAAAGGTTGTGCGTTTCTTCCCGTTTTTTTGGGACACTGTATATATGTATGTTGTCAAACAATAAAATTGGATATGGCCGTCTCTGACAGCGCTTTGTAGTAGGTAATTAATTCGCATTAATTTTCCAAAGTACATATCACATACCACACGAATTATTTCATTCGATAAACAAAAAAACAATCGCGTTTTATTGTGTGCACTTTGTGTGTTCGCTCCTTGTCAACCACTTAATTAATTAGCAGCAATTAAACGTGATGAATTAGTTAAAAACTTATTATAAAAAATTACCATCGACAATTAGGAATATTTCTAGTACAGAATGATGACGTAAACTTCAGTTGTTGAACGATAATTATCTATTTACATTTAATGATAAATCAGGTATGCAGTATAGTGTTTAAACTGATAATAAAATGTTCATTAGATGGTATTGTAATAATAGAACTATTATATTCGCAGACCACCGAAAAAAATCGTGTTTATTTAGTTGGAATTTATTCAATCGGAGTATAAGGAAAAGCGCTTATGGAATTTATGAATACAAAAGCTATAAAAATATCTGAGACCGTTCGTTATATACCGGATGGCGACAGAAATGATGTTTAAAAAATAACTTTGCTATTAGAGTAGGTAGTCTTCTAAAATTCGTGGGTAAGAGTTACTAAAGCAAATTGGTACCGGACTAAAATGGACGTTTCACCATGTTTCACGAGGTATCTTCATATTTGGAATATTAAAGTTAGGGTTGTTAGAGCTTAGGGGGGTCGATGGAGAGATGTTAAAAACAACCCCTGTTATTTTTAAAATAAGAATCGACGTGGCCGATTCTTAAGTTTCTCCAAAAAAACTCATTTTAATTTAATGAATTTTATTCGACACTTTGGGGACATGCAATATATTTGTTTAATTATAAATAGCAACCCTCAGTTTTCTAGGTTACCCTACGCAAGCGTAAATTTACTATCCAACGATATAACACAATTGAGCATACGTATATTCAAAGGATAACACTAAATTCAATAATTACTAATTTACTGAGTAGCCTGTGGAACAACATGCCGAGACAAAATGTAAACAATATATAGGTTATCTCACATATAAACAACTGCTAGTAACAGTATTACTTCCAGATAATAGAATATCAGAAGCCCACTGGGGATGTTGTGAATTCTTTAGTAATTCTTTCTCTAAGAACCTTGTACTTTTTTCTTTTACTTTGTATTAAGCCTACCTTAAAAAATATTTAGGCAGTCTTATATATAGCGTAATTTAGTAGAGGCTCTAAAGATTGTCTATCGTTAATATTGAGATCGTGGGAAGCCTACTAGGGATGTAGTGATTTTCTCTGTAATTTTTTCCCCCAAGGACCTTGTACTTCGTTCACAGAAAAAATTGTAGAGCCCTTAAAAATATTAGAGCAGTTTTATGTTTATATTATCTTATAAGAGACTCTAAGGATTGTTTACTGTTCATATTGAAGTTGTGCAAAGCCTATTGGGGATGTAGTGAATTTTTTAGTAATTTCTAAAAACTAAACTTTTTTCATTAAAAAATTGTAACTCTTATTAAGCCTACCGCAAAAAAATACTAAGGCAGTTTTATGTTTAGGGTAATCTAGTAGAGGCTGTAAAGATTGTCTGTCGCTAATATCGAGATAGTGGGAAGGGTACTGGGGATGCATTGATTTTCTTTGTAATATTCTTCCTCAAGAATATTGTATTTCATTCATTAAAAACATCGTAGAGCCCCTAAAATATATTAAGGCGATTTTACGGACTTCATAAAGGCTCTAAGGGTTATCTGTTATAAATATCAAAGGCTACTGGCGATGCAGTGATTTTTTTATATTTTATTCCCCTAAAATCTTTGTTTTTTTATTTTATTTATTGTAGTGTCTGAAAAAAAATGTTAGAACAATTTTATCATTAGAGTAACTTAAAAGAAGTTCTAAGAGTTGTTTGTAGTTAATGTCGTGGGAATCTTACTGGGGATGTACTAATATTTGTTTTCTACTAATACTAATCTGTTTGTACTAATAGTTGTATTTTCTTCCTCTTGTACTTTTTTCATTTAAAAATTTTTAGTGTCTGTAGAAAGTTAATTTCGAGGTTGTAGAAGGTCCATTGGAAATGTGATATTTTTTTTATTTTTTCCCTAAGAACCTTGTACCTTTTCATTAAAAAATTCGTAGAGGCTGTAAAAAAATTCTAATGCAATTTCATGTTTAAAGTCAGTTAACGAGGACTCTAAAAGTTGTTTGCTATAAATATCCAAGGTGTAAAGATTTTTAGTGATTTTGTTTTATTTTATTTTCCTAAATATCTTTTGCTATTTTCATTAAAATAATTGTTGCATCTCTAAAAAAACGTATTATAGCGAATTTATCTCTATAGTGACTTAGTAAAGGCTCTAAGAGTTATCAGTGGTATGGAGGTGGTGGGAAACCTATTGGAGATGTGGTGATTCTTTTGCACTTCTCTTAATAATCGTAATCAGTTTTTACGGCTGTAAAAAATGATTACGGCACTTTTATCTTTAGAGTGACTTGGAAGAGACTCTAAGGGTTATTTGCCAATATTGAGGTTTTGTGAAGACTACAGACTACACTGATTTTTGCTTGAAATTTCTTCCTTAAAAATATTGTACCTCTTTCATTGAAAAAATTGTAGCGTCTGTAAAAAAATAAGGCGATCTTATCTCAAAAGAAGCTTTGAAGATTTTGTAATTGAAAAATTACAGGGTGTTTTTATTTTCCTGTAATGGGAAGTACAATGAAAATAAAAACACCCTGTAATGGGAAATTCTTAAATACCAATGTATTTTTTATCTGTACAGTAGACACTGACATTATATAAGATAGACACCATTCATGCTATTTATTCTCCGTTATTTGAGGCTTGAAAATGTTCTGATATTAGCAGGGAGATTTCATTTATCAAATATTGAAAAAAGTAATAATAAAATAGATTAAAACGCAAAACCGATTCTATGTATGTAGATACTTAATTACTTATGGAACTTATCCATACTTTTTGCTCCAATCCTAACTTACCGAACGACAACAAGACGCGTAAATTGTGAAAAAAAAAAGATTCGCCCATCGTACCCGTTAATGATTACGGAGAAAATTTTAATTGTAAATTAATTGGGGATAATTGAGGCAGTTAGTGATTTAATGATTTTTTTTGTCGACTTACACCGCCTCCCAGCACTTAAATGGACATAATTATAGTCATCACTCTATATAATCAAGTACTATCACGACGTTATTTAAAATATATAATCAAAAGAATTGCTGTTAATAGTTATTTATTATAGTAGTCATTTTTCAACATGTCACGTTTCAAAGTTGCAAGGAACGTGCAGCAATAATGATTGTGACATGGAAAAGGGTGGAGCTACGTATATAAACGTTTTATTTTCTTAAATATTTAGCCTATGGGTAGAGAATACAGTCCTGGGATGTCTATCTATCTATTTCTGATCCAGAAAATCTTGAGATCACAATCTATGTCTGTCTAAGGTATGTCTTCTATTTAGTCAATTAGCATGTTGGAAAGTTCGTCCCGACGACAAGCTTCAGAGATACCATATATTAAAGATCATATACAAATAAGTAAGAGAATAGTACAAAAATAAGTAAGTGCACGTTAGCCCAATGTGCACCTGAATGGATATAAAAGCAAAGCGCCTGTCAAAGTGTATGTAACCTATATGACACTCTCAGGCGCTTAATTCAAATTAATTTCATAGCACTGTCATGTGTTTATCAATGTCTGCCTGCTCTATAAATACGTATTTCTAATAAGAAAATCAGTCCAAAGGAATAACATAAAGATGTTACACTTGTCATAAACTATTGACCTAATCTGCAAGAGTTTTAACAAATGGATGGCCGTGACAATAAATAATGTAACTTATTGCCTGGTACAATCGCACTTTTACCTTTGAAAAACAGATATGTTCCAAGCACTAGTAAAATATACGGGGATGTCTGCTTTCTAATATTTACAAGACTTGAAACTACTATACACTGGGCACAAAAATTAAGGGAAATAAAGAAATCCTAAACTTTTAGGTGATTTTCAAGGGGCTGTAACTTGGAGAGAAATAGTCGTAGAGCAATTAAGAAATAACCTAATAGAAGCTTCAAGTTCCTAGTTGTTAGATCTCGAAATTTTTTGCCATCAGCAGTTTTTGGGTAATCATCCATCGGAAAAAAATCCAAATTTTTGCTTGCCTTTCAAAAGGTCCACGGACTTCAGTTTTTTTTTTTCTTTTAATAAAACTTTTTTGGATCATTTTATACTCTTTATTTTGAGTGATTTAAAAGCCTTGTACATCACTTTTCATTTTGTTGTCGTCGTTCAAAACTAAAAAGTCAGTTTTTTTTTGAAAAAATGTTTTTCATTTTTTTTTCTTACAATAATTAACACATTTTATTAAAAAAAATAGGGATTATTGCTAAAAAAGCATTTTCAACTTCAAAAAATTAATAAAAAATAAAAAAGCCATTCCTTTAAATTGATTTTTATCAAAACGACAAATTCAATCATTTCGTACACAATAAAAAAAAATTGTAGCGCTTTGAAATTTTCAGGGTTGCTTTGAGATACTTTGAGGTTCAAAAGAGATTATATAGATAGAATTATTATTTGCAAAGTTATACCAAATTAAGCGAATATCCTTAAATACGCAATTCTTTAAAACCCTACTTGAATTTTCTCTAGGATCATTATTTCCCGAGTAATTAATTACCAAAATCAAAACTGACTTTTTTGCTTTGAGCGACGATAACTCAGCAAAAAATCATTTTAAAAGACTTTTGGACCACTCAAATTAAAGAGGATAAAATTATCTAAAGAAGTTTTGTAATGAAATCACTGAAAACAATTTATTCAAGTCCGTGGACCTTTTGAAAGGCAAGCAAAGATTTGGAATTCTTTTTTTCGATGGGTTTCTCATGATTACTCAAAAACTGCTGATGGTAAAAATTATTCATTCAACTCAATATCTGAAAACTAGAAACTTGGAGCTT
Source organism: Rosalia funebris (assembly GCA_037954035.1). Taxonomy (NCBI): domain Eukaryota; kingdom Metazoa; phylum Arthropoda; class Insecta; order Coleoptera; family Cerambycidae; genus Rosalia; species Rosalia funebris. Next base: position 23,492,185 of record JAZFAV010000003.1, on the reverse strand, counting down.
CAATTTGCAATATTTCTCCAAGTTACAGTACTCTCCGAAAATCAGGTAAAAATTTAGGATTTTTTTTACATTCCTTAATCTTTGTGCCTAAAATATACAAATATCATAACGGCTATCAATATATGTATGTAGAGCTACGGGTGCTCAAAAGTTGTTCGTCACTTATCTATCGCATTTATGTTGAAATGTTAAAATATTGATATGTTAGTTTAGAAAAAAAGTCGGGATTCGAGAAAAGTTGTTGACATTAACCGTGTGGATTTAGATGAATACTCCACGGATTCGATTCGGCATTTGTCGTGAATCGCCGTACCGTGTGCGGCACTGATGAAAACTAATAAGTTCGAAACAGCTGTCTGTCGTTCGGTTCCCATCCAAGACAGATCTACCTTCTACCCGTGGCGGGTTTTCTTTTCTGAAACGTTAATTTAAATCAAAAATCGTTTGTGCCTGCCCATATTTGAATATACTTATTTTATTTTACGCGACTGATATATTTGTCATCACGTCTTTATCCCCGAAAATGAAAATATCGGAATGCATTAGAGCTTACAGAGCAAAATTACTTAAAGATTTTAACTCTACGCTTTCCAATTAGGTAAGAACAAATGCCTGTAATAAATGCAAAAATATTTTCGTTCCCATGTATAATATACCGGGTGTAACAGGATCATGGTATGCCCCCATTTTCTCCTTTAGTTTTAAAGATAATTGATTGAAATTTGGGATATCCTATACACATAATAAGCGACACTTTTTGGCATACAATTGATTTTTATTTCACTTCCGGTTTTGCCGGAAGTGACACTGACTTTCAATTTTTAAATAGAATACCCTATATATTATTGCATTTTTGAATTCTGCATAATTTTATTAATCCAACGATACCAAATAAGTGACACTTCAGAAGTCAACATTTTTTATAATCTAATTTTTAGTTTTCCATTTAAGTGTGCTATGACGGTTCCGATTTATTCTAAATGACCCGCGTAATGTTACAAAAATCTAAATTCCGTCAAAAATACTAATCACGTGATTTATGAATAAATAAAGTTCATCAAAATTGTTTTTGGGGCAAAACTCAATTTTTTCAAATGGAACCATGACACTAGTCACTTTCGGCGAAACCGGAAGTGAAATAAAAATCAATTGTATGTTAAAAAGTGCCGCTTATCATGTGTATAGGATATCCCAAATTTCAATCAATTATCTTCAAAACTAAAGGATAAAAGGGGGGCATACCATGACCCTGTTACACCCGGTATATGTATGTCACTAAGTTGACAATAATGTAATAGTCAAATACATTATATTAATTAAACTGTACCGTATTTATAAGTTGAATAAATTAAATAAACGTGTATTCTTATTTTTCATAAATAAAGTGTTCTTTCGGTGTATCTTAAAAATATTAATACAGCTCGCGCATCGGCAATTGTCTACGTTCTGTATTAAATGACAATAAAGAAAATAATTTTCACCCACAGTCGTTGAAAACGTAGATATCTCTGATAGATATTCATACAGTTATTGAATTATTTTGACCTATCGCATGGAGACTTCAATAGTCGATGAGCCGAGAAACCTTTCCGCTAACCATTAATCAGCCTGTCGCAGAGTGTTTAATGTAAGAAAAATCACGGCTATTTAGATAAATGTGCCTATGAGTTACGTCACCACGAGTATCGAACGTGTAAATTAACGTGACTTGACGAAATATCGTTAATGAGTGCGTTGCAATTAATTATTCGTTCAAAGTGTGTATTTCTATCGTGAAAATCAATTCAGACGCTAATACATCGAAAGCAAAGGTTACGACGCAGATGAAAAAAATTGTACGTTGTACGTTGCGAAAACAATTTTATTTTTTATAATTTATTATCATCGTTCGTCATTCGGTGTATTCCACTTTCAGACGATACTTAAATAGGCAGCCTAATATGGTGAAATTTTGCAAAATGTAATTTGAAAACAACGATCGAGACGAGGAAGGAGTTGCCTGGTCATTACTGAGTTTTTTCTTAATGGGAATACCAATTTACATCTTGCGAATCCACAAGGTTGATGTCGTAAAAAATGCGTTAATAATAAAATTTCGCCTACCATGTATTTATGCCAATCCTTTGTTAGGTTATTTTCGAAACAAATCGATTAGTAAATGGTAGCTTAAAGCTAGACCGCAATTAACGCGCACCTTATGAGAATATGGTGTCAGGAAATAAATTCTGAAATGCCAAGGATGGTCCTATGAAGAATTCTCTTATTCAATTTTCAAGCTGGCAAAAAAAAATGGCGCCTGTTACCGATTTTTCTCGGAACAGCCGACTTACTAATTATAGACAAGTCTAACAATACTTACCAAGAAATTTTCAAAGTCCATCATAAAAATAGTAAAACTAAAATACGAAATATCCGTATCAGAAGAACAATTTTAGGGAAGAAAGGGAAAATATTTTAAGATGTTTAAAGGGTCTCAAGTCTAAGAAGTCTAAAATCTAAACCAAAAGGTTCTAACAAAATGAACAAAGGGAAAGACTAAGAACTTTGAAGGGGACTCTAAAGGGAGAAGTCTAAAGGGAAAAAAATTAAAGTGTAACGATCAGGGGCGTAGCGTGAGAAAATAATCTAGGGATGTGATAAATATTTTATAAGGGGAAGAGGTATAGTCAGAATCAGTATGGTAGGTCATATGAAAATGGTAAAAATAAAAAAAAGACAGTAACCTAAAATGATTATGCCGAGGTATATATCCTAATTTTTAAAATGAAGATCAATTCTTCGGTTTTTGTTTGTCCAGCGAAAACGTCTATCACTGTTTCTTCAAATGTTGGTGACGATCTCATATCTTCTAACAAGGCACTTTCAATATTTATTAATGCTAAAGCTGCAAGTCTTTCTTGCTTTTGAGAATTTCGCAGATAAGTCTTTATTCTATTTAAACATGAAAACGATCTTTACGAGGAACTGCTTGTGGCAGGAACAGTCAAAATTAAACGACACAATTTTGGTGACTTCGGGAAAATAGAAGATAATTAAAGGGACATAATATATTGGTGAAGCTCAAACACAGTGCTATTCATATCAGGATCACTATAAATCACTGAAAGTTCACTTCTTAAACAATTTGCGTCAAAGAATTTTCCATATGTATTTACTAAAGAAGAATAAATTCGTCAGGAAAACGTTTCACGAATGAAGTAAATTGTGTGGAATCTAGATTTAAGAATTTCCGTTTACAAATTTCACTAAACCGTTCACTAATGTTCAAAGTAATAAGGTCCAAAATTTCATAAAACAATCATGCGTAGGTGATTTTATTATCTTCTTCAGGAATTAAATCCAAACGCATTCTTTTACTTGTTGCTTGATTCTTACTTTTCTGCACTCCACTATACGCGGAAAAGTAATGTCACCGTGTAAAGAAAAAGTGAAAAAACTAATTTTTCTTGGGTTGATTTTTCGTTTTTCGGTTTAAAAACCAAAATAAAAATGGTTTTTAAAAAATGTTTGCTGTGTGTCGTTGTCGTCGTTGTCGTCGGCATTTATTTTTGTTAGCACGATAACTCAACTAAATCGCATCGGGTCGATCGGGTTTTGACTGATTCTGATTAGGGACGTCTCCCAGACGACACCTATTGAGTTTGAGGAGGATAGAACACACCGTACCATGTTCATGGGTCATGAGAAAGTACAATGGTGGACTATTTGAGAACTTTTTTATGTTAGCACTATCACTCAATTAAATCGTGTTGAATCGATCGGGTTTCGACTGATTCTGATTAGGAGCATTTACCAGACAACATCTATTGATTTTAATGTTAATAGAATACACCCCACCCTGTCCATGGGTCATGAGAAAGTACGATGGTGGACTATTTGAAAAAAGTAAAACTATCGCATAAAATACATATTCTGCATTTATGTGTTGGTTTATTTTTTTTCGGCCACTCAATGTCGAGATGGAGATACTCTACGTGAGGAAAAGTCCGTTTTAAGTTTTTAAAACTGTTTATTGAACAAAAATCTGTCCATGGGGTCCCAAGTGTCACTAATCTCGTTTCTCATTTTTTGAATAAGTGATTTGAAATCAGCAATCTTTTTATTGCAGTAACTAATATCTGATGTTTTTCTCTGTAGAATTTTAAACAGACTCTCGGAATATGGGAATATTGCAGAAAACACTGCTAAGAAAGAATCAAAGTCGCGCAATAAAGTTAAAAGACCTCTAGCACAAATAACGGTTTCTCGATTCCATTCCTCATTTTCATTTTCTACAATTACCTGAAACAGCGCTTCCAAATCTTCCTTATGTTATGGCGGCAGTCGCCAAAATGCGTTCACATAATCGCATAATTGAGTCCGGAAATAACGACAACACCCACTCGAGGTTCCACTGTTGACTGCGCAAGATCACCGACCTTTTCGCCGATCTAACGCGTAGCTTGGATATAACGTGGACCATCGCATTTCGGCCTGCAGCAAGTAACGCGGGAGTCCAATCATTTCAGGCGCCTCCACGGCCGATTTGAAATAAAAAAGTTGATAGTAGCGTTTAAAGTAAATAATGTATGTTTGCGGCCGGTTTAAAATAATTAAAAAATTATAATAATTGAATTAATCGATTGAACTTTTAAATAACACTAATTTGCCAATTTTTGGTAACAATATTAGAAGATATTTATTTGTGATTAGAAACTACTATAATGACAGCGTCATCCTTTATATAGTTTTTATTTATAGCATAACTGTCTGTGTTAAAAAGAAAAACGAAATTTAAAAGCGATCCTGAAATACTCTGTGTCTGAGATACTCTCAGCGATGAAAATCAATCCTGAGATGGGGACTCAGAGATGGTGTATCTCAGAGATGCATTTTCCCACTAGACATAGGTGAAATATGTGTGGCAACCGCTGTGCATAAGTACGGACGTAAGCTGCCAGAGCTCCATCAACAGCCAATCGCACTACAACAAGGATTATATAGGGTGTATCATTTGGAACTATAGATGTTATTTCCGAATAAAACTAATAATATTTGATGAATATTAAAAGGTTTTTTTATTTTTCAACATAAAATGGAAACGATAGAGCCATAAATGGAAAAGAATATCGTTCATATTACCGCCTCGGTTCATCTGGTCGATGTCATTCGTTTAGCAAGTTGTCCATAATTCGAGCACATAGAACTGACTATTTCCTGAATAACACTTTGAATGTTTGCTTTGAGGTTATTGATTATTGCTGGTTGGGTGGCATACACCTTTCCCTTGACATAACCCCAAACAAAAAAGTCCAGTGGTGTTAAATCACATGGTCTTGCAGGCCAATTGATGTCAGCATTCTGCGAGATAACATGATCAGGAAATTTGGTATGCAATAGAGTTATGGTTGCACGTGCTGTATGACACGTTGCATCATATTTCATTACCTTCTTTCTTTTGTAACACTCAGTTAACAAATGTACGATGTTGTAGATGATCTGTAACTTTTAACTGTAGTATCAACTGAATTTTGTACGCTGACAGATGCAAATCTTATTTTAATATCCGATGCGTGGTGTCTCTTGACAGATTTAATTGTTATGCACGACGTCGAATTGATGTATTTGGGTCCTCCAGCACACTTTCTCTCACAGCAGGATCACGACAAGGACGTATTGGTGTTGCCTTATCGACAACAGAACCCGTTTCTTCAAATTTTTGATTAAATTACTAAATGTTAACTCTGTAGGCCTTCAATTTTGTCCTAATTTTGTGCGAATTTTTCTTAATGCAACTGTAAATGATCGCTAACTTTCATAAAGCTGTTGTACACAAACTATTCGTTGTTAAACTATTAATCGTGGCGTTGTTGACGTCGTATGTTTTATAGATGACAGTGTGGTTAAATATTGACGCCCTATCTTTGAGGGAATACAAATGGCGCGCAAGTCAGATCCTATAGTTCCAACTGAGACACCCTATATATGGAATAGTGCCTTGTATATTATAAAGATATAGTAAACGTATTTTTCCATCCAAATATCTTCTTCTTCTTCTCCTTCTTTCTTCTAAAGTAGGTCTATGGCTTGTTCCTCTTCGATGAATATCATCGGTACTATGAGCTGGTTTATGTTTTTACAGAGGGTAGGCAGCTAATCTAGCCCTCTAACCCTCCTCTTTCTTCCGGGCATGGGCCCGGCAAAAGTACTGCTGGGCTACTCAATCCACCCAGCAGCACTGCAGGCTGAAAATCTAAATCTTAAATTATAATAATTGATACTGGTTTTATATTTTGCACAACATTTTGCAACTCAAAATAATATTTTTAAGGAGATGTTTTCCTAAAACTCCAATTAATTTTTTTCTAACATATTTTGCTTAGTCACATTTGTTTATTATAATTTTATGGTAACTGAACACTACATTTGGGAATAATGGTGAAATTAATTTAAATTTTATAACTTCATTTAAATAATGAGTCGAATTATTGATTTGTGTTTGGCTCTTAATTTGAATTCAAAGTTACTGGTTACATAAATAACTACGAATTTACTTCCAAAATCAATCGATTATGCGGTTGTTTAATTAAACGAATCACTAATTAGTCCAAAAAATGTATTTATATAGTTTATTTCATCGCTATTTGCCAACTAAAAAATCCCAAACGGCTCTTGTCCCATACTGTGGCTTGTTTTTATGGCTAGGCTCAGGTAGACTGTTCCATTTATCGGCAAGATAACAGAGTTTTTTGTTTGGCAAATAGCGATGAAATGAATAGTACTTAAGTTACTATATTATATATACCTATTCTAGTATAATTGTTATAAAAACTCAAATATCTCAGACTAACACAGTCTATTACTTAAATGGCATATAAAAAATGTAAATTATTGATTTTATACACTCCCAGGCGAACAAGAAACGAGCTTCCTTACGGTTCTATAGATTAACATGTTTTGTTAAAAATGGAAAATCACAAGCATAAAATTAATCTCGTCTCGGTTCTTTTTCAAGCGACTACACGAGTCCCCTCGTTCTCCAGATAGAAGCAGCTCTTTTTACTTCGATGATATGCAGTTCCGTAACAAATTTGCATCTCCATCCGTTGGCATAATATGATAACGTTATCAGTGATCTGCTTTCCTCAATTGTTATCTGACACGTTATATCACTTGCGAGTGTGTCAGGCGTAGAAAAACATTATCTTTAATGTCAACAACCTCTAATTGTATTAAAGGAGTCGTATCTGTATTTTTAATAAGGATAAATGGGGCAGACTCGCTTCTTTGAATAGTTAAATGGGGGCAAATATCAATGTTATTCCTTCCCCTCGCACTAGTCTGGTTCAGTTAGATTTTTTTTATTTATGAACTAAATCAATCCATAAAAACCTAATCATTTTAGACATTTAAAGAGCAGCGGTCTCGTGGTTGATGGAACACAGAAATAAAAGCAGGAAAATACCGATACTTGAACACTTACCGCTTGATATATTATTATTTAGGCTGACTGGGGCCTACCGTTTCTTTAGCATAAAAAGTAAATAAACACATAAATTATGTTTCTATTTATGGCGTAAACGACAACGGTAATGTCTTTTAGTCTCGTATTATAAGGATCTTTCAATAAGGATGCTCGATTTTTAAATGTAAATAAAACAAGTTGTGTGACATATTCTCTCAATTTTTATTTTTATTTGAAAGAATATTTCAAATAAAAACTTGTAATATGAAATATTACGTCGTTCAAATGTTCGCCGTGGCTTTACTTGGTAGCACGTATTCGGGAGGTCCAATTATCGATGGCTTTGTCGCATAAATCTGGCTGAATTTGCCGGATGGCATTCGTTATGTTGACTTTCAGGGCATCAATTGTTTGCGGTTTATTCGTATAGACCTGCGATTTAATGTAGCTCCAAAGGAAGAAGTCTAAAGGCGATAAATCGCACGATCTCGGTGGCCAGTTCACGTCGTCGCTGCACGAGATAACCATGCCCTTAAATCGCTCGTGCAGAATGTCCATCGTGGCATGCGCTATGTGGCACGTAGCGCTGTCCTATTGGAGCCACATGTCGTCGGTATCCATATCATCCAGTTTAAGCCGCAGAAAGTTGCTTATCATCGATCTATAGCCCTCGCTGTTGACGGCTATGGCAATGCCAGTTTAATTTTGGAGGAAGTACAGACCGATGATTTCGCCAGACCAAAATCCGCACCAAACAGTGAAGTCGCAGAAAGGCCAAGTTCTTGTGAACGACGAGAAATTAACTGCCTCGGGCTTTCCTGTACACTCTCACGTACAGCAGCGATATTGTCAGCAGGCCTTACGCTTCGGTGACGTGCGGGTGTTGGCTGATTATTTATCAAATCGGTTGACTCGAATTTGGCCACCAAACGTCGAATAGTCGACTCGGTGGGACGGTTGTGGCGATGATAAGAATCACGTAATGCTCGGAACATTTCTCCAACGGAGCACTGATGTTAGAAATAAAATTTGATGATTTGCAGACGTTGTTCAACGTTATAACGTTCCATGCTGATTTAACATACACTACTGAACAATTCACAACAAATTTGACAGATGTTGATTTAACAACATTGCCTCTATAACTTGTCGAATTTCGAGCGTCCCTATCGAAAGACTATAAGTACTCTTTTCCAACTTTCAATCAAATTAATATTTTACAAAAAAAAAACGAAAATGATATTTTAAATGCTGAAGAAATATTTTTTATAGTAATTAACTGTGTGAATGTTGATTTAAATATAGTTTGGTGAAATGCAAATTGCAAAAATTAGTTACTTACATTTAAAAAATGTCAATAACATTCTAGTCTAACAAAAAAAAAATTAAAAGTTCAAAATCACCTCGAAAAGTGGTATTTAAATATAATTGATTGCCATATCAAAAAAATGTATAAATTTTATATAACTTTTTTCGGAATATACAACACAGAAAGTGAAGAGATCCAGAGTGTTACTTGGAAGTAATTCTTAAATGACGTTTTCATTATTTTCTTGATTTTCTTATTGATACATAATTTAATAGAGTTAAGTATTTTAATAATCGCTATAGTACGGTACCAAAAATTTTTGAAGTGAATCATCAGCAATATGTGGGTAGGTTAAACGGGTGGAGTGCGCGGGAATCGCTATTTCATAGGCGTACCGTATCAGAGGGCACTAAATAATAAAAATCGATATTATTCTACAATGTTTTTAAATTATTTTATAATGGTTTTATAGTCTTTCCTCCACTTGAGCATTTTGACATTAGGTCTGGCCCTTTCTAATGGCAGCCGACACTTTAGAATTGTGCTGTAAAACCCACCACCTCTAGCCATGTTCCCCATTGTTTAAAAATCGACTATGGAGTATATCTGGAAGATTTGAGAAGAACCGTTCTGGTGGGAACTATTAACGCATATATATTCTGATAACACTTTCGGTTTGTTTCATAATATCTATTAAATAAATACAAGCACTTTTAAAGGAACGGTCCGTAGAAAGCATAACTAAGTTCCATCACTAAGAAATGATCTTTTTCTACAACGTTCTCCACGGAATGGTTTTTAGGATCGGTTGTCTCGTCCACGGCTATCCACGATTGCCACAACAAAAACAAGTTGTTAAACACGATGACAAAGAAATTGAATTCCTTGTACTTATGAACATAGATTCAAGTATCTCAGGTCTATGCGGCGGCATCTCGTGTATCGCAGACTGTAAACACAACTAATATAGTATTAACGATGGACAGCTTTACTAATCACCCCCATTTTTATATAACTAATGACAATGTCTTTGGTGAAATTTACTTACATACATGACTCTCTTTTCATATTTTTTCACCATATGTTCTTTTTTTAGTATTTTTTGAAAAACATTTGTTTAAATTATACTCAAAATATATGGAAACCGTACACAAATTATTAAACAAGTTACAATAAAATTTTGAAGTCAGTTTAGTGAACTAAGCTAAAACGTTTCTTTATTTTTTACAAGAGGGCTGCCAGTAATTCCTAGAGGTTATATGGAGGTGATAAAGGCGATAGAATCAACGACCCCTCAGACCTGCGCACCATCTCGGCGTTAAACTAAAATTCTTCCACTGAAACCGAATCGACAGATGATACATTATACTTGAAAAAGGCTCACATCTCGCCCAGACGGCCAACATCATCGAGCGGAATATTCCAGCGCCTGTTTCGGCGCGTACTTCCCAAATAGCACGGGTTCATCCGAGCATAATTATGCTCGGTATCGGTAAAATTTCGGTATGCCCATTAATTATCGCGGATATAAATCGGGTCGGATTGTTATCGCCTGGAAGCACGTCGAAAAACCGGTCGGTGTTGTGGTCGGTTATTAATAAAGGACGTAATAACATATGAGAACTGCAATGGCATTCAAGATAGGAGTAAGAGTACGTTTCCTTGTATCCGTTGTAAATAATCTCTGTTTAATTAAGTGGTTAAATTACGTGTAAAATAGATTCAACGAAATTAGTTTGCGAAGTTTGACGTTTCAGCCTGAAAATATAGGTGTACAGCTTGTCAAGAATAGGAACAAGTCTGAAGACTGCGATATCGGACCACCCACGAGGTGCGCAGTAAATGGTCTGATCTTTACCCGGTCGCATTAAGACCTTTTTAGAGTGAATATCGATGAATATGTACACATAGTTGTAGATGTCTAAGCAATACAAAGAATCTCACATTTTTCCTATTCTTGACAAGCTGTAATTGGGAATCGATTTTTAAATGAAGACACTGTTTAATTATGACCTGCCATAATTAGAAAATGATCATTCTTCTTGTATAGTCCTACCATTTATTCCTGTGAAATTATTATGTCGATAGAATACAGACACATGTAAAAATACTTGAGGTTGGTCAAATCGGTTGCTAATTTATTACTAATACTTATAATGTGGAAAAGAGATAATGAATGAAATAAAAAAAAACCTTTAAAACTTGATATCGATGTACCAATCATCCTGTACATTAAAATAATTCATTTTAATATAAGATGTACCTGGATAAGGGAGTAAATAACCCATTGCGCTGAGTGCCTATTAGACAATTCAAATACGTTACGATAGTCGACGTTTTAATATTGCGCTGACATAAGTTATTCGGATATCGATACAGCCACTACAATGCGGGAGCTTCAATTAAAGTAAGAATCGGAAATTATAGATCATATAGAATTATCTGATCTACATGCTGCTTTAAAAATGAATTTGCACTCTGTATAGAACCACAATGATTATTTAATAATTTGATCAGGTCGATTAATGATTAATACCATATATTTTGCATCTACTTAATAAATAATATATAAAAAGTTCATTAAATATACCATGAAATTTCCACTATTTATATCAACTAAAGCTGTTTTTATAATAACTACCAAATATTCCACCTGCCATATATATTAATATTTATCAAGAATTTTATGATTTTTAGTAGGAAACTTAAGAATAAATACCCATGTGTAAATTAGTATTGTTTTAAATTTACAAAAATACCTTTTTCTACCAAAATATGCGAAAAATTGCACGTACAAGTTTTTTACAATAAAATAAAATTCCGTTTCGGAAAACGGGGCAAAATGTTTTCAAATATATAGATGCGTTTTGTTTTTTATCAGTGGGTTTCAATTCTATTTCACTTTTTTGGGATTTCAGTCAGTTAAATTCTCGCGTTTCAGATTTATATAACCATCTTCAGAAAACTACAATTTTTATAATAAAATGTAGATTATTTATATTATCATTTATTTTTATACCTACTCATATTTGAGGGGTGTGCGGTCATAAATTATCTTTATCATCCACAATGTATATTGTGGATGATAAAGATAATTTATGTTTCTTTAGGAACGATGACGTATGTTATTTATTTACTAGAAAACCATCAGTTCATACAAAATTACCAGGAGATAGAAAAGGTGTAGGATAAATTAGTCTTCCTAATACAAATTTTTAACAAACTAATTTCTTTTATATACAAAAATTCTAATGAAATATTGGAAAAAGGTTGACTCTTTCATCCCTTTCTAAACAGTGACGATGGCCAAAAATAATGACAAAATGTCTGTTCATTATTAGGATATTCATGCTGTAATAAATAAAAGTGTGAATTTCAGTCCCTATTTTTAGGTGGATGTATTTCATACAAGTTATTTTTACTTCAATCGTCTTATTTTTGACTCTACAATTACTGGAATATTTTTTGCTACTTCATTAAAAATACCCTGTATATATTACATCGTCCAGGCTAAAGTATTGATTAAATCATAGCGTAGTTGAGAAACAGTTAACAGACAGAAATGTGCCCAAGTATTTGTAAATAATTGAACTTATTCTTTCAAGGTATCGATATGTTTATTAACTTATACGATTACAATTGTTTATGATTTATTAGTCACTTGAAAAACAATTAGTACAACGACTTTTATTATGTAAATACGTTATTAGTATGTCAACAAATAATGTGTACAAATATAAATCTATATCATGATGCCTCTGTTTACAATTGGGGATAAAATCCAAATTTCCGATATTCTCAATTATCGTCGTTCAGTATACAGAGAGATTCGGAATAATTGAAGGTGATTTTAAAGATTTGAAATAAATTTTGGCAATAAGTGTTTGTGGCAATAAAACTGTATACATTTATCACAAAAATAAATCTACGGCAGGCTTTTTCTGTGCAAACTACTTAAAAATTGAAGTAATCTGTATTTTATGTAGGGATATTTGGAAGTTTGATGTTTTAGTAATTCATAGTGACTTTTGTCTGTCATATTGCTTGGAGACACTGAATCACCTTTTCACCGAACTCCCGGACGGTCAGACGGACACACACAGCTGACTAATGTGGGAATCGAACCTACGTCCGGTTTACTTCCGAGTAGCCAATCTAGGCCAGGTCAAGCAATTGGTATCGTTACCCCAGATTAATACAAGCAACTTGGGGAGCTTCTGCGAAGTAATTATGGAATAATTTCTAATTTTCAAATTTAATTTTAAATTCTGGTTCCCCGATACATATCGATCCCCGAACACTCGACTATAATTTCCGACGTTCTTCCTGCGTTGGAAAAATTTCACCATCGGGTATTCCGTTGATGTAAACCGAAACTATTTCCCACGAAAATCGAGGTGGCCTTGAAGATCGTACCGAAATTTGCCAGTCATCAACGACCATTACGAAGACACCACACATCATATTATTAATGTGCTTCAGCTTTTGTCCGGAGTATTCTAATCGTAGCAATAATTTTTATATAATCATCGTGTCGAACGTGGTTTGACTGGTCCAAAATTCAAGAATTTCTACTATCTAATTTATTTTCGTACAATCAGTAAGGTTCATTACCGATTTCGGCTGAGATCATTGTTAGCGGCATAACCGATTATTGGTTTTTAAGAGGCAATTAATAAAGTCAGTGGCGTACCATCAGCGAAGGACGACTTTAGATTAATAAATTTTCTAAACAAAGTATGAATTATTTTTAACTACCACTAAATATACACAACTTTTACTAAACATGTTCCTTGTAGTCATTTTTATGTTAATTAATAGTCCTTAATATACAGGGTGTTACGATGTACAGATATTCATATTAAAGATTTGTTTAATCACATTTTTTAAATAATTCTTACTTGTATTAGAACTATTATTGTAACATTATTATTATAATATTTATTTTTTGAATATATATGACAAAGTTTGGTACGATACACGCGTATAGAATAATTCAAGCTTACAAATTTCAAAATTAAAGTTTGAGAAAAATGCACAATAACATAATTGTTGGAAATATCCCCATATTATTCAATGCACAAGTTAAGCACCCCCCTGTGCCAGCCTTAAGGTCACCTGAAGGTTAAATGATGTTTTTGAATATGGATTTTGAATTATGGATTTTCTCAGAAACAATAACATAACAACAATAAACAATGTAGTAAAATATATATAAACGCATATTATTACTATATTGCTGCCATTTATATTATTGATTCACTTTCCACAAACAATTAATAAACAAACTATTTCAAAATGTATAGGGTGAATGAAAAATCTCGAATTTTTATTTTTTGGAAAACTAGCGCACTAATGTAGAGAATTAAATGCAGGGATTTGAACATTTGTAGAACTTTTTCAAAATCAAACATCTTCAAGGTCACTTGGAGGTTAACGAATTTATTTTAAATTGAACATTATATTATTTGTAGACACAATTCTATAAACACATAAAGTATCCCCTAAACAATCTTAGAACTAGGCATGATGTAAAATAAAAGTATATTAATGCCATTCGCATTATCGATTCACATTCCACAACATATTAAGTAAAATTAGTAAATTATAGGATTAATGGAAAGCCTGGACATTTCTTTATGGAAAACTTGAGCAAGGATGTATAACAATTTTAACTTTCCCAAACGAGAATTTCTTCAAGGTTATTTGAAAGTCAAATTATTTTTCTTCAAGGAATAATGAATTTTCGATAGGACTCAATTCGAGAACTCCAATCAGTTGTCTTCGGTAATCTTAAAGCTCCCCTTTAAAATAATAATAATAATCGCCTTATTAGGATTTAAGACCTTCGAATAACCAGCAAATTTTAAATATTTTTACAAAATTCCACAACGAATAATTTTACGAATTTACTACCTGATAAATGTATAGGTATATGTAACGTTTTGTCCTTATTTACATAATCAAAAATTATCAATTTTACTAAATTAAATTGTCTTTCAAATGACAAAGACATTCTGAAGTCATGCCTTTGAAATAGCCTTCCAAAACTAACTCTGGCAATTTATACCGGAATATAATCATAGGTTAAACAATCATTCCCATTTTTCTAAATTCCCTCTAACCCGTATTTCGCTTTCCCAAATTTCTCTCAGTTTATCTACAACACAATCGTTGCTGTCTTCTTTACACCGGCATGAGAGGGAAGTAGATCTAGAATTCGATAATCCGATCGAAAAAAAAAATAATACCCGCACGTTAATGAAAGGAATTTTGGCCGCCCAGATTTGAGGTCACTGTCAAGTTTGTTTACTTTCATTTTTTAGTGCGAGGGATTTTCCTCTAGACGGTGATTCGATTATTGTCTTGAGAACTTGGACTTTAGGCAAAAGGTCGTCCCAACCTAAAAAATCGTCAATTCCCGCGCATAATTCCATAAATTTGGCTACTTGGAATAGTAGGAAGTTACCGATTATACCAAAAATAAGGATGTATATCAGGAATTAATTTGTTGAGCGGAGATTACATCACACTCGACTGTCATTTGTTAATCATGTATAAGGAATGTTTGTGCAGCCGGTATAAATTTTTTTATAATTAACGTATAATACTTACTGTTTCTTTAATATATTTTTTTAAATATTCATTTGCATTATAGTTATAAGCACTTCTCTGTTTTTAAGTCCCGGATTAGTCTGCGGATATTTCAGAGTCGGACTTATACGTGTTCTGAAGTATCTATTAGAAATACAAACACCGGCACCGTAAAAAAAATATCACAATCTTGTAATAAATTATACAATAAAACATTTCAAGCAGAGAAATGAGAGTTGATATATTGCGTTGCCGTTGCAAAATTAGTTGACGGGACGCTAAGAGAAGTATGGGTCTATCTTTTCTTACGAATGCGACGTCATACATGAAAGCGGCTTGTCGACTTTTGAATGGAACGTATGATTACGATATGTTACATGTAACGTGTCTAGCGCATGGCTTTCGTCGCGTAGCAGAGGCAATCCGTGGCCATTATCCGAATGTCGATCGTCTGATAGAGAATGTCAAACAAGTGTTTTTAAAAGCCCCGCAAAGAGTGGCATTATTCACAGAAGTGCTTCCCCGCACTCCGGCGCCTGCATGTAATAACCCGATGGGGAACGTGCATCGAGGCAGATTCATATTATTACTTCAATTTTGAGAGTATCACCAGCGTATTTCAACAGTTGGATTCAAATGATGCTATTGCTATTGCGAATACGCAACAGACTTTAGCAGATCCAGCTATTCAACAAGATTTGGCGTATGTACATGGAAATATTTCGCGCATACCAAAAGCCATTGAATAGTTGTAAAAAAAAATACAGACAGATGAATTTTCAATAGTGGATGCTATTAACGTTGTTTGGAACCTTCGGCAGTATATTTTTCAGTTGGAGCGGGATTCTGAGAAGCCTATAAATAAAAAATTTACTGCAGTTTTGGATAACAACCCGCGATTTTCTACTATAGCAGTTGTAGTAGATATTTTACAGCAGAAAGAAGTTCATGTCTCTAATCTAGAAATCAATATGAAGGCTCTACAACATTATTCATGTTTCTGGTATGCTCCGTTGATGTCCGTTGATGTAGAACGGTCATTTTCATATTATAAATGGATATTTACTGACATATGTCACTAGTTGACTACTGAACATTTAGAGCAGCTACTAATAATATTTTTGACAATGGTTGGATTGGTCGAGGTGTAAACTTACCATGTCAACCGTGGCCTGCAAGATCCCCTGATTTAAATCCATTAGATTTTTTTCTGTGGGATCACTTGAAAACATTAATTTATACAAATCCTGTTCAAAATGTGGACGATCTTATAAACCGGATAATTCACACGTGCGAGGAAATATGAAGAAGAGGGCTGCAGATTGCAACATGGCTGAAGGTGCCTATTTCCCGCCATTATTATAATTTCATATGAAATGTGTTTAAAACAATAGTCACTGTAAATGTTAACAAATTGGGATTTCATTTTTGAAACATAAATTCATTATTAATTAATCAAGCAAAAACTGTGTGCCTCCAGGTGCATGGAATGTGTGTACCAAATTTCACAAAAATATTTACAGTAATGTCATAGATATTATAAAAAAATGTTTTTACTTAAAACTTTACCATCCTGTATATTGGAAACGAAGCGTTTGAGGACATATGTTTATATGAATTTTTTCACAAAATTGAGTCAAGAATATGCTCTTAAATTGTTTGTACTTATTTATTAAACACCCTGTATAATCTGCTCTTCATTGTAAGTGTACCTCTGTTATTTACGTCATGTCGGCGATCAAATCCGGGGTTCGACTATGACTATAGGATATGCCCATATATATGGAAACAAAATAAAAAAGGAGCGAATAGAATAAGAGAACGCAGTACATACCGATATTTGAAATCCGCGATATAATTAAGGTCAAGTTTGCCAACGCTTGATCTCCTTTACTGGACACCCTGTACATATTAAATCGTTTGCGGTTTGTACATACGTAAGATTTATTTCTAATATACATATTGGCAAAAACAATAGTCTTTGGACTTTATCGTAACAGAAGTTATTGATATTTAATTACGGGTAATTTCTCGTTCAAGATTCAATGAAAATCGAAATATATTACATAGAAAATAAACTATAACCCCACCATTATACGACAGATCCTACTGAGGCTAATTATCACAGTCCATCGAAAGAACAAAACAAAATTACCGACTTTTTTTTCTCATACGGAAAATTTTAATCGACTGGCTGCTTTAAATACGTTCTGTTGTATTTATCATTGGACCAAAATCGAATCGTATCGACTGTGATTGCGTCAGGGTTATTTTTCATTTCAATGAATATTCATAATTCAGTGGAAATATCCACGAATTTTTTGCAGCTCCAAGTTATCCACTGCAACTTCTAAATACGTTTTCGTGAACTGTGGAGGAATGATAAACATGGGTCAAGGAAGGTAGTAACTTAGTAGAAGAAAGGGTAAATGGCGCAGAATGTTGTTTTCGTTCGTATGCCATTACATTTTTTTAAGACTCAGGATACATATACGCAAACATTTTTATATTTTGAACACAAATACTTGGTTAAAATACAACCTGAAGTATATGTAATAGTCTTTTACATTCTTTCTCTAGTTTAGTTTAATTATTATTTAACTACACTTATTTGGAACCATTTTCCTAAATGTACCACGTTAATTTATACACCTTAAATATAGAAAGAAAATAACCATTCTCAATATAGTACTTGCTTCTTCTTTGGTAACGAAACTTTATATTCCGTGTTTCGCAGAATATCTCATAGATGGCGCCACTTACATCTCGATGGCATACACCACAACCCTTCCCCTTACTTATGTCTACCCCACCTTTATTGAATTGCGATAAGATATTGTCGGTAACTTGTAAAGCGCTATCTATCGGTAAATTTCTAAACTATCGCTAACACGCGTTTCGCGAAGTGTTCCACAAATAACGCCAATTAATCTCAATGACGCGTCTTCCAGATGTGAAACGTGTCGTTTCGGAGCTCCTTCAAGGTTTTTATCAAGAGAAAAGAAGAATTTTTCAGAATTTGGTCCACATTATGTTTCTTTATAAATATAAAGATGATTTGTGCCATCATTTCTAGTCTATAAATATTTTCACATAATTTTTGGTAAGATATTATAGGCACTGAATACATTTCGAACTTTATTAAAAATATTACAGTTTCCCAAATAAGTCGGGCATAAAAAAACCAAGATCGTAAACCTTTTCCAGTAAACAGTAAACAACATATGGGAATTCAATTATTATATTGATGTCACAAACGCATGACTGAAGTCGTGAAGTGATTCAACGGATTGCGCAGTATTTTCTTGTAATAAATATTATGCTGTAGTAGATATACGACATATTTATTGTGTTCACGTGTCTTCAGAATTTTCAAGAATTATTCATTGGTAGTTGTTCAATTCCTATTAACATTTGAACACATTAAAGTAATATTAGAGCAAATCGTTTTTTAAATATTACTAATGAGAGATATAACTTTACCAGAGGTATTATTAAAAATATTTTTGTTAATAATTGTGCAAAAAATAAAATCAGATAACAGATATTATTTTAAACGATGTAAAATACACAAAATAATAATTTGGGAATACCACACAAATTCTAACTAAACCACTAATCCTATACCACTAAAATTGCGAATATTTTCCCTTAGAAAACCCCTCAGAAAACATTCCATCGATTTCTTTCTTCTTGTATACTAATTTAAAAGAAACTAACACCACACAATTCAAAACTAAAGGTGTCTCAAGTGGTGGCTAATATGAATAAAATAATACACAAATCGATTGTTAACAGCCTATGAAATATTCACAGCCGACCGAGCAGATCCTTCAGGCGAATGCAAAGCTACCTGAGGGATAATCTTATGAGTATTCTGGGAATCAACGAGGCAGAAAATATTCCACAAGCGTTCGGTTAGTTTATTTATGGGAAATGTATTCTTGCGTCGCTTATCTATATATCATTAAACCACAAAAAACCTCGCGATCGAGTTAATTAGAGGAACATAATTAATACGCAGCACATAAGTAAAAAGTCGTAAACATAAAATCGTTGAGGGTGAATGGAGAATTACTGGTTATCTAAAAAATACAAACGTATTCGTAGTTTGTGGAAAAATAATAATTATTGTTTTTACACATGTATTCTAGGAATGCGGGTATATTAGAAGGAAAAATTGTCGATAATGTCGAGTAGTAATTGAATCATACCACTTTATGAGATAAGAGCCGTTTGGGATTTTTTATTTGGCAAATAGCGATGAAATAAATTATACACTTGTCTCCGCTTGTGATATTTCGTAAACTTTAACGCCTTTTTTAACATAACTTCGTCATGTTCACGTGATTCGCCTCCTAAACCAGTTTCTGAGTGTCTAGAACAATTTTTTTATCCTGTCAAACATCCTGAGAAAAGATTGGAACCTTTGATGCAGCGATAAATTCCTGGGAAAGGACTAAACCGTTTGGTGTATGAACAAAACCAAGACATCAATTTTCCAGGAAAACGGAAAGATTACACGGGATTAAAGTTCTTTTAATCGTCTTCTAATTATGCCAACGTGGGTGGCACAAGCTTTTTTTGCTGTGAAACATAGCAAAAGACAGAAAATATGTATCTTATCCGCACCGTCCGTTTTCTATTGTGTCGTATACTAACCACTATTGTAGATACATTCAAGGCAGTAAAGGGATTAACGGAGTTTGTACTACGTTGCCCTGCCGTTTCGTAACGCGCATTACGAGTGCGACCGTACTCAACGTGTCATATATTTAATTCAATGCATTCTGAAATCAGATAATGATTCCCTATTCGATATTTTGAATTACATCTGGTGGAAATTGGTTGGATTAACATGCGTGTTCTGTATTTTGATTCATCAAGTTTCTTTAGTGTATGATCATACAATATTTAGATAGACTTTTGATTTAAATAACCCTATAAGAATAAATATAAAGGGGTTATATCAGGTCATCTAGGTGGCTACTTAATTAATTTGTTCCTAGACACTTCACCTTCAGAAATTGATAAACACCCATTGCATAATGTGTTACATTATCAACAAGTTTTTATGAATCATGGCTGTCTAGATACAAAATTAAATAGACCTGGAAAATGCTAGTAATGATCTTGTTCTGGTATGAAATCTTCGAATATAATGCTTTATACTTTTTATTCTTATTATTACGAGACTACGGTAGATTTTTTATGGCGGGCACAAAAAATAGTTTTGTAGAATAAAACAGAAACCAAGTTACACTTGTGTTGATTATCCAGATATGGAGATTTAAAATCATACGTATATTCCGGTTATTCTTCAAAATTTATTAGTAAACAAGATAAGCGTGGAAAATCAGTCAACAAATTCGCACAATCGGCTTAATGAATTTTTAATATTTCTAAATTTAGATTTATTGCCCATTAATGAAAACCAGATTTTTAAAATATACGTCCGCGAGTAAGACTAGGGAAAATACAATATTAAAAAGTTATCGTGCCTATCGCTTCGTTGACATTACAACTTGCGTTATAATGCTGCGTTAATAACAAATGGAATTTTAATAAAAAACAAAAAAAAACAACTTCGACATTATAAGAAGTAAAAAATCGTTGGCTACTGTTTTGAATACATTAAAATGTTCTGACATTACACAATACCTCAGATGTTATTAAGTGACATTCACGACGCTTTACCATAAAAAAAAGTCCAATACAATTAAATCCGGTGATTGAAATGGCCATTCCCTCTTAGGCACGTTTGGTATACTGTAGAAGAGACCTATAAGGTATTTTTAAAATTCACAAGTTAAAATACTTTAAGTATGCAGAAACAATTTTGGAAAATGTAAACTGAAAATAAAAGTCCGCCTGGTCGAGGATTTTTTGAAAAAATATTTCTTCAGAAATTTAGTGAATTTATTCTAATCTTATCGTTCGGTCTTGTATATAGAGAGTAAGTTGACTTGCTTAAGTTCATTTGAATTTCAGCCATTTTTTAGGAAAATCGTATAGTTCTTAAACTAAATTTCTTTGATATAGCCTGTCAAAAATAGGAAAAAGTGTGAGATTCTCTGTGTTACGTGGAATAAAGAGTGAGGCAGCATTCGGGGGGAATACAACTGAGTAAATACCAAGTTATTTACTGAGAACTTCGTGGCTGTCCGGTATCACAGTTCCGATTCTTCTAAGGTACAACTTTTACCTTATAGTATCAACGGCCAGACCAGTATGTTATGCTCGACAGATGCCTGAGTATCTAAATACAGTTTTTCAGCAAGCGCAGTTCGACAGACTAGCCGACCAAATCTCCTGATTTGACCCCGCTAGATTATTTTCTGTGAGGCTACCGTAAATCTAAAGTGTTCATCGATAGACCAAATAATGTTGAATACTTACTGTTGCTCAAATTGAATATAAGTAAGGTATGGTCCATGAGATTTTGCGTAGAATTAATTTAAGATAACCATTTAAAAACTGACGTTTGACGTCATATCTTCATTTTATGTCACCTTGTATACACAAAATTACATAAAACATGCGTAACAAAAACAATAATCGATTATTTCGAAAGTTTTCCGAGAGAAAAAAATTCTGAATTTTAAACGATTATGTTCCCATCTTTCCGTGTTCGCTGTATAACAAAAATATGCCCAAAGAAATAGACTAATCGAATTCCAAAAACCATGAGATTCCTATAACCTTTCAAACAAAGCACACGCTCATATCTCAGAAGTTCCGAAAAGTGATAATTGTCACGTACCCTGTATCCTTCCTTATCTGATCGACATTTCTTTGACATTATACGCGGATTTTCTATGGGACCTCTGACAGGCTCACCTCGCAGCGAACTAGGAGAGATTATTTGTAGCATCTC
Organism: Rosalia funebris; assembly: GCA_037954035.1. Lineage (NCBI taxonomy): Eukaryota > Metazoa > Arthropoda > Insecta > Coleoptera > Cerambycidae > Rosalia > Rosalia funebris. The sequence goes on along the minus strand of JAZFAV010000003.1, from coordinate 23,469,961 downwards.
GTCTAATGGTGCACAAGGCCGAATAAGATACGGCGATTTTTTTTAAATTTATTTTCAAGAATTTCAGAAGTACTTTGAAGTGTCAGTTTCCATAAGTTGTTCGCTGCATTGAAAACGATGCCATTATCTCGTGCACAAGGTTCAGCAAGAGAGGAAATACGAGAAATGTCGTCGGTCAATTTGATAGGGAATTCTATTAAAAGTAATCAGTTTCGGAAATTTATTACATACCTTAGACAGTTGTCTGTGAACAAGAGATGTCAAGTTTATTCAAAGGTCATCTGTTTTTGTGGAACGGTGTAATGTACGAGTAAGTGTGTGATGTAATTTAGCATTATACAGGATAGCAAAAACAAACTGACGCGTGGATTAAGAGCTTTAAGAATAAGGCTGACACAAATCACATCCTCCTGTGCAGCTCATCAAGAATAGGAACAAGTCTCAAAACTGCGATATCGAACCGCCCACGAGGTGCACAGTAAATATCCTGGTTTTTACTTTTGATGAGCAGTAGTAACTGTTTTGTTCTCATGGCCTACTATCTCGTCGAAATGTTTAAAAATAAAAAAAATCTATTTCTTACACGCTTAAATAAAATAGTTGTATAAATGGCACATATATGGAAAGCTTTTCCAGTGCCCTTTTTCATTTTGGGAAAACAAATCAGGGTGTTCCTGGGGTGGATGAATTCAGGGTGGTCCACATAGAGAGACACTATTTCAGGTCATATGTCAATATTATTTTGTTATCGAATGTATCAAAAAAATAAAATCCGCCAAAGGTAGGATTCGACATTTGTCCCGGATCGGAACCGAACGACATACAGCTGTTTCGAACTTATTAGTACTCATCAGTGCCGTACACGGTACGCCGATTCAGGACAAATGCCGAATGAACTCTATGGCGTATACATCTTTATCGATACGATCTCTGTCAGTAACATATAAGCCGGAAATCGAGAAAGGAACCACCAAACCGCCAAGCGGTTTTCAAAGTAGTTCCCGAATAGCAAAGCTATTACGTAATCGCTCTAGGAAATAACTACTCCACGGGCTAAAGCCCCGCCAGGCATTGAATTATACCCAGAAGCGATCCTCGACTCCTTTCTCGTGTTTCTGCACGATCAGGGGTCGAGGTCTTCCGACTTATATGTTACTGATCGAATGTATATAAAAGAATACTTCAAGAATGTCTAAATCATTTCACAACATGTAGTGTAGAAGAAAGTATATAAAGGTTATATCGATTTTGGCCACACTTGGAAATCACCCTCTGGTTCTATAATAAGAATTAAGATACCCTTTTTTTTATTTTTATTAAAGAGAGTCCTAAATTCATATACCAAATTTTGCAAATACGTCAATACTATAAAAAAACAATTAGGTAAGGTATTTGCATTTACGTAATAATACAAATATCATAAGGACGGTCAATTTCAGATTTGGATGGAATATTATGTATAGTTATGGATATTAAGACAACGTTAAATATGTTGATTTTTTTCAAATGGCACAGCCTGAATAACTTGGTTATTATTTTTTGAGGATAAATTCCAGACGGGTCACGGGATTGTTTCGTGGAGGACATACAGGAATGAAATGATTTAACCAGGGTGGCCTTTTAAAAAAATCACCATAGTTTGTATGTAGATGTATCTGTCAAATGAACAGATTTGTCTCAAGTAAAACATTTTCTGAATTGATTGGGTCGTTACTTGACGAAAATCCATATTTATACAAAATTAAAACATTCGCCGCTTAGATTTTCCCTTTTTATTTGTTAAACATAACAATTGTTTCGCCAAGACAGTGTCTTCGTCAGATATTGATTAAATAGGCTGAACAAATGAAACGTTTTCATTTGAAAATTAAAAAAAACATCCAAACTGCTGCATTGTAATAAAAGAATAACTTTTTCATAAATATTCAAGTATACAAAAACTGGAGGAATGAAAATTATAATTTTTAAGAATATATTTAAACATTTTGGGTATAGACCTTAAACATTCAGGAGTTTATTTTTATTACCCCCACATTTCGTCGTTAGATGAAAAAGGTTTAATAGCAGCAGCTCTGGTGACTTGGCGGATCAATCAATATCGTAGTGAATACCTATCTAATTATTAAGCAGAAATTGACTTAAATCTTGACAATATGTAAGCCAAATTATAAAAAGAATGGCGAAATCACATTCATCATCATGAGGTCATCAGTCCTAAGACTGGTTGGACGATAACCTCCAGCTTCTCCTATCATGTGCTAACCTACGCATTTCGCTAATTGTGCTACAACCTACACCCCTTACTGTTTGCGAGCAGTAGTCTAATCTAGACCTACCTCTGCCTTTCTTCACTCCTATTTCTGCCTCCAAAATATCGCGGACTATTCCCCCATGTCTCAGCAAGTAGCCTACCATTCTATCTCTTCTCTTCTTTATGTTTTTCCACATACTTCTTTTCTCGCCGACTTTCTCTAATACTTCTTCATTTCTAACCCTATCAGTCCACGGTATTTTCATCATTCTTCGGTAACACTACATCTCAAAAGCTTCTAATTTATTCCTACTTGCTTCCCCTACCGTCCAAGCTTCGCAACCGTATAGTGTCGTGCTCCATACATACGTTTTCAGAAATATCTTTCTTGTTTCTAAGTTTATTACCCTCGAGCATAAAAGTGCTTTCTTTTTGTTAAAAGCTACTCGGCCCTACGCTATTCTTTGTTTTATATCTTTATCGCTTCTTCCATCCCAATTTATTTTACTTCCTAAATAAGTGAAGTCTTTAACTTCCTCCAATCTTTCATTATTAATTTGTACTTTCGTTTTTGCTCTGCTCTCGAGCCCTCTGCACACTAACACTTTAGTTTTGTTTTTATTCACTTTCATTCCGTATTCCTCTGTCAACACTGCCTCCATTTCGTTCAACGCTGATTCCAATTCCTCTTTACTAGATGCTAATCCTGCTATATCATCCGCGAATCTCAGCATTTTTAGTTTCTGTCCCTGTACTTTAATCCCGAAATCCACTCTATCTTTTACGACATTAATCGCCTCTTCGATGTACAGATTAAAAATTAGTGGTGATAGCGTACATCCTTGTCACATTACTCAATTAGAATAAACAGATTACAAATTTGATATAACATGTTCTCGAGGCGACACCAAATAAAGTTTGATTTAGTATATTCCAAAATTGTTCGCTATAAATTTAGTTTTAATAATCTCTCCATGATGGTAACTTAGCTGTCGAAAAGCGCCTGCTATACACGACTACAGACCGAGGTCGTTAATCACCTGTTTATTATTTGATTGAGGAAAAGGAAACAGTGAAAACTCATATATCTTTATGCACACAGATTTTGTATACAATGTCCAGTTACATAATAAGACATTTAATGGCAATTCCTTACCGACATTTTGGCGCACTTATTGGATGTGGTGAAAATTACAAGAAAATCCAATTATTTTTTACCGGAACGGGTATTATATTAGTACTTCTTTAGTAGTTTTTACGTAATGCACTATATTATTAACTTTTTTAAATCGAATTCTTACACAATCCGTTATATTGTTCACGAAATTATGTCACCTTGTAACAGTCGGTTAGTACGTATATTTTTAGGAAAAAACATTAATTATAGCAACGCATAATATTTCAATTATTGAACGAAAGTCGAGTTCTTGTCGTAAACAATATTTATGTTGGCAAGTGCGTGTTAATCATCTCTATAGAAAAACAGAAATCGACGAAAATTTCTGAGAAAATATAAAGATGACAAACAGTAGTGGTAAAACTTACAAAGTGTATTACTTGATGCAGAACTATTAATTATATTTTCCTGAATTTATTAAAAAACTTGCCAAGAAGTCACATCACAAATACACTAGGCAGAAAAGTTAAGGAATGTAAAAAGTTCCTAAATCTTTTGGTGACTTTTTTCTTTAAACAATGATAATTCTGCGAAAAATCATTATATAAGGTTTTTAGACCACGACAATATTAAAGAGGATAACATTGTCCAAAATAACTTTATGATGAAATAACCGAAAAAAAAAATTATTGAAGACCGTGCACCTTTTGAAAGGCAAGCGAAAATTTGGACTTTTTTATGGTTTTTTTATGACTACTCAAAAACTAATGATGGTAAAAAAAATTGACCTGAAGATCTGAAAACTAGAAACTTGAAGCTTCAATTTTCTTTTTCCAAAATTGCTCTGTGGCTATTTTTCTCCAAGTTACAGCTCTTTGAATATCACCTAAAGATTTAGGATTTTTTTACATCCCTTAATTTTTGTGCCTAGTGTATTTCGGTTGATATGTAACTCTTCCCTACGTTTTAATTTTACAGCACATTCCATTCAGTTCGGAACTGAACCATTCACGAACGACTTATACGAACCGTTCACGTAAGGCTTGTATTAGTGAACTGTTCAGTTCAGGACACCTCCTGAGAGAGAGCCTTGCGAGTCTTTTATTTTCGGTAAATTCTTGAGAAAATAGAAATATATAGAATAGGTTAGAATAGGTAATGATTTTTAATATAATCATGAAAGAATTTGGTAAATGTTTGAACTGTTTCACGGATTTATAACATCACTAATGCCAATTTAAGCTCATTGTAGACATTTCTCAAACAGGAATGTGGACAAAGCGTTGCAAACAACAGGACGACGTATTGTAAACTCCACAAGAGTTTTATTGTCGGTTTTGCACATATATTATTAAAATTGCGGTGGTGCTGTCAATTTGTGCTGTCAACGCGACTGCGAGAATTTTAGAATCTTCAGAAATTCTGCTAGTTCGTTTTTTTTCTTGTTCCGTTGCAGATATTTATGAACTGCGTCTGTCAATATAGGGAATTGGGATAGACTTAAAATTTTAAATAATGAAAATCTTCCATACATTTGTACGACACTGTATGAACATGCCATTCTTAAGATATCAATTCAAATGAAATGAGGCGCGATGAAATTTTTTTGGGTACCTCCCAACGCATCTTTAATTATTTATAAGATTTAAACACATATCTGGTTGGAATATCAATTTTGACGCAAATCAACCTTTTACCCAATTCCAAATACAACATGGTTACTTAAAACGATTATCTTAAAAGCAATACGATTAACATTCATTTTTTATTGAAAAAAAAAACCGCAACGTTGGAAACGTTATTTATTATTTTTTGCGGTGAAATTTAGTCCGTGATACATTTGGCATGACATTTGACTTAATATCGTCTCTGCGACCTTCACTTAATTTCTTTAATAACTGGTGTCGTTTCCAGAGAATTTACCTTTCGGATTTTCGACAGAACATAGAATGATTAAGCGAATTTGCATACTATTTCGACAATTCGTTTAGTGTTTGTATTTCGCAATTGCAATTAAATGTGGCAATATAAATGGCACTGGCGAATTTGTGAAGATATAGTATTTCACCAAAATTTCCATGATATTCAGGAAAATGTTAAAATAACATTAAAATTCCAGACAAAAAAAATAACCAAGGGAATACGAAGGGGCATTGATAAATTCTAGGCCTAGCCCCGAACTAGTGACGATTTTTTTAACCTGTTTTTTAAGCAGCCAATTTTAAAACATATTTATTATATTTCCCTTCATCGTATCAAATTCAATGTATCATCAGGAAATAATATAGTGAGACACTATCCATATACACTAGGCACAAAAATTAAGGGATGTAAAAAATTCCAAAATTTTAGGTGATTTTCAAATGACTGTTCAAACTTGAAGAAAAATAATAGCACAACAATTTGAAAAAAATCAAATGGAAGCTCCAAGTTTCTAGTTTTCAGATCTGGAGTTCAACATTTTTTATCATTAGCAATTATTGAGTAATCATAAGAAAACTATCGGAAACAAATTTCTTCTTGCCATTGAAAAGGTCTACGTATTGCAATAGTTTCTTTTCGGTGATTTCAACATAAAGCTTTTTAAAGTAATTTTTATCATCTTTGATTTCAGCGGCTAAAAGCCTTATACTATGATTTTCTGCTGAGTCATCGTCGTTCAAAACAAAAAGTCAGTTTTGACTTTAGTAATTAATTACTCGGGAAATAATAGTCATACAGAAAATTTAAGTAGAGTTTTAAAAACTGCAAAGTATTCTTTATAAGTTTTATTTATTGGCTGTTGATAAAAAGAAAAATTCGGTACGAGATCGTTTATTGAAAAAGACGTAAAAAATTGCGTTTTTAGAGATATTCGCTTAACTTGGCATAACTTTGCAAATAATGGATACATTAAGGATGTTGACTGTTTCTTTTCAACCTCAAAGTATTCCAAAGAAACCCTGGAAATTTCAAAGAGCTGCAAGTTTTTTTTCATTGTGTTCAGAAGAGTTATCAAAAAATTTTAATTATTGTAAGACAAAAAATTAAAAAAAATATTTCCCGGGTAATTAACTACCAAAGTGAGAGGTGACTGTTTTGCTTTGAACGACGATAGCTTTGCGAAAAATCATCATATAGGGCTTTTAGGCCGCTTAAATTAAAGAGGATAAAATTATATTAAAAAATTTAAAAACTTGCTTAAAATTTTAAAATTGCTTTGCGAATATTTTTATCGAAGTTACAGCCCTTTGAAGATCACCTAGAAATTTTGGATTTTTTTGTTACATGTCTTAATTTTTGTGCCTAGTATATTTTCCTGAAACACTCAAATAATTTTTAAGTTAATTGATTTTTTAACCAACGGAAGGCAGATCAAATTTGAAACCATGTAAGGGGGACAAATTAATTTATTACCATCTATATTTATTGTCGTATTTTTTGCAACTTATGATTAAACAGTTGTGGCGTTCCACTCTGACAACCTCGTGACAGCCGAGTTATCCTCACATAAATATGAGATATTTGAATCAATGTAGGTACAAGCAATTCAGTTTAGCTTTCTCGTCATGTTTGACCATATGTTGTTTTGTACCCTTATGACAATATAAATAAGTATGATTCAATTTAGTTCAATCTGAGAAGGTGACTGTTTGTACACACGTGACTGTTTACACAATACGAGAGGTTTATATGAGAATTACCCGATGTAAAATATGAAAGCTGTAAAATCATATGTTTGGTTTGCAATCAAGGCCTATTACAAAATATATCGTTATCATCAGATGGATAGTAGCAAGTAGTAGATGTGCAAAAAGTGTTGACAGACTTGACAACATTGACAGTATAATAATGAAAGTCGTGGTGCTGACCGAGATTCATTAAATAAATTTAGACACCATTTTAACTATGTAAATGTTACATCTTTAGATGCCGAGTAGTGTAACATTTTTTCACAGCTTCGAATGTTGTTTACCGAATCGATTTTAGGGACATACGCAATCCTATAGATATTTAGCCGAGTCAATCCTAATTTTTAATGTTAACTGGATAAGTATTATAAATTATTATAACTTATATGTAGTTATTTATACACGACGCCGCTACTGACGAAGCATCCAGGGGAGCAGCTCTATTAATAAATGTATTTTTAGACGTGAAAACGAGTTTGTCACCGAATGGCATGGCCTCGTGTCAGACCAGTAGAAAGGAGGGTGTTATATAAAAAGTTTATGTTGAATCGCCAGTTATTCCTGAATATTAATTAAGTATCAATTATACCTTATTCGGGTATGTTTTTTAAATTTTAATTAGAACCCTAATAGTAACATATCCGCTAAAAATTGTTTACCCGACGTTTTCAGGAAGTTCCTTAAATACCAATGAATATAAGTCTTATATTTTGCGTCGACATGCTTTTTTACCAAATTCGCGTTGTTACCAAATGCTCCAACTTTTTTCCAACATCAAAATCGCAAAAACAGTTTGCTTTAATATCGCTTTTCTCTATGAAAAATATTTTCTCGTACATAAGTTTATCGCTATATATATTACTTCCTAGTTGAATCGTGATTTTTAACATTTTATCTCAGCCTAATTAGATGTCGCATTTGAAAAAATAAGTCGTAAATTTCCACTAAAGATAATTAACCCATGGGAAATTGCTTCGGTCCAAGAATATAACTACGATCGTTCCGCTCATCGACAATGAGATAACCAAAAAAGTTTCGAGTCGTCAAGGAAATTTCTTGGATAGCCCGAAATTCGCCGGCAAAGTAAATACGACGTCCACGCTAGTTCCCCGCGTGGTGGGGGGCTGGCGATTCCCCATACCCGCTCCCCATTGGCCAGTGAAAGTATTATCTGCTTAGCCGCAATCTTTGTCCAATCTATATATGACAAACTTATGCGCGAAAATAACTAGAAATATACAAGTCATACAGTCTCGCACATGCAAATTTTGGTTTACTTCAATCGAGTCGTCTGTCTCCGATTGATTTGTCTGTCCGTGGGAAAAAGTGGACGGTTTTTTGTTAACGCAGACGGTCGCCAGTGCGCTGGGATACCAGCTGTGTGTATCGCCGTTTTATAAATCATTGTGGTCGATATTTGTGCTTTTTTTTTTTGTTTAATCGGGAATTAAACCTGACATTTGCAAAAGAAGTCAAGCAAAACCGTCGCAAGGAGGCTCGATATTTCCGACAATCGACACGGAAACCGTCTTCCGAAGGGACTTTCATTCATCGACTGGCGTTAGAGATTTTCCAAAAGGCTCGATAATAGCCTGCGACCTCGAAGCGCGTTTCAGTGAAATCGACATTGAACTTGATCTTTACGTAGTGAAAATGAAAGATTTCATAACGTTATGGAACAGAGTGCTTGGAAGAACATACGATGCTGTCAATACTAACACTAGCGTTCCCAGTCATGGGAAAACAAGTGAGTGCGCCCAGAATCTGCCTGCAGACGTTGGACGAAGGGCTGTTAGAAGACACAGAAGTAAGTAGGAAGTAAAAATGATGCGAGATGAAATACAACGTGTTTGGTGTGTTCTAGAGAGACGTTACATGTTACTGACACTTAAAACTAATTTATAAAAAATTAAGACATGTTTTTATATATTTACATAGAGTTATTGCCTATTTGGGAAGAAAATTAAGTAAAATTATATAGTCAGATCATTTTAATACATACGTTAACATTACCAAAATATATTTTATGATTTTTACTTAAATACAAACTACGTAAATTAAACCGATATTCTATAACAAAATAAATAAATAAATAAATAAAAATTATAGTAAGAAAATAGTTTTGATTTATTCTACTATCATTGCAATAACATTACTTTTGAATTCTCAAAAATAGAGCTCTTTTGGCGTCAATTTATCTGTCCTTCATAGTTCTGGAATTATCGTGAGAAATCGGGAAAACTTAAACGTACTATATTTGAATTAAATGTCAGTAATATATAGACCATGGAAAATTTACTCAACACACAATATTAAAAAATTGCAAATATAGTCATATTTCATAAGAATGGTGAATTTCTGTTGCATATAAAAAGAAGAAACTATTTAATTTTGGACAATTTCTTCGGTTGCGTTTTTTTTTTTTTTTCGACAAAATTTCATCACCGAAACTTTATTCAGCTGTAACCGAATAATGTTATTATTACGAAATTTATTCATGTGGTATAATAACAGATTTAGAACGTGCTTAAATTTATTAGCACTAAAGAAATTGCATAGTTTTTAGCAACATCTTGCATTTCGTATGTTTTAGAAATTGAATCATATCCTTAGATATAGTAAAAAGTATTTGATGAAACATCTATTACTTTTTTCAAATAGTCCACCATCGTGCTTTCTCATGACCCATGGACAGGGTGGGATGTGTCCTATCCACCTCAAAATCAATAGATGTCGTCTGGTAGACGTCCCTAATCAGAATCAGTCGAAACCCGATCGATCCGACACGATTTAATTGAGTTATTGTGCTAACAAAAAAAAAATTCTCAAATAGTCCATCATTGTGCTTTCTCGTGACCCATGAACATGGTAGAGTGTGTTCTATCCACCTCAAAATCAATAGGTGTCGTCTGGGAGACGTGCCCGGTCAGAATCCGATCGATTCGACACGGTTCAATTGAGTTATAGTGCTAACAAGATTTTTAAATGCCGACAACAACGACACACGCAGTAAAATTTTTTACAAACCATTTTTTTTTGTTTTTAGGCCGAAAAACGATTTAATTTTTTTTCGATTTTTCTTTATATGATTATATTACTTTTCTGGAGTGCGGAAAAGTAATATTTTTTGAAACTCCTATTATTTTTTTCAAAAATCCATCAACTTATTCTTCTCAAAAAATTCCCACCTCTCGATCGAAGTGACTGCAATATGGGTATGAAAAAAAATAAACATAATCCTTTGAAATATCTAATAGCTATTTATCTGAACTAATGATTTATTATTAAATTCATAGAGATAGAAATGATAAATTTAACACACGCGAATTTTTCTCATAATATCCATTTTCTTTTGTAGCTTAAAGAAAACTGGAACATTGTTTTTGAATTTGTTTAGTTAAAGCTATAATATACTTATAATATTTAGTTACAATTTAGATATAATTAAAGTAGATAAGTTGAAACTTCCTGAAATTTACTTGAATTTACAGTTTTTGCAGAATTGCCATTAACACCTGGCCCAATCAATTTAAATTTACTTGAATTTACAGTTTTTCCAAAATTGCAGTTAACACCTGGCCCAATCAATTTAAATTTTAAATTTTCGATAAAATATTTCACAAATATGGTTAGTTCTATTTACTTTAAAATTTCTCGGCATAAAATCACCCTGTATATAAAAATAGTATATATTACAGCAATATTTACTACATATTTTATACTTTAATGCCAATTGTCCTGAGTGCAATATACATTTTATTTATTCATATTTCAACACCTGGTGATCAAAATTCATAAACAAATGGCCATAATAGCGAATAATTTCACGTGGTACTAAAAATTGGCCGTAATTAACACCAAAACTAACAAATGAATAAATCATCGCCAACTCGATGGACATCCAATGAATGTTGCACACAGAGCACTCTTCGCCAATACAAAGAGGTCTTAAATTCGCGATGGACAAAGAACCTGACGACGGTGATTAAATCCCCAATAAGAAACCAAGGCACATAACCGTGTCGACCTGATGATAAAGAAGGCCGTGCACGGAATAGCAAATCAATATTATAACATAGTATGATATTGCTGTTAATGCAAGGATTCATGTTAATTCGATTTCCTTAAGTAACTTTATGGTATTTTACGCCGGTACAATGTATAATTTATTTGTTGCGAAAAGTCAGGAGGACGGTAGAAAGGGAAGGTGTCTTCTAAGAATTAAAATTCATTTTATGCCGTCACTTTTCGAAATAGATAAGCCGCACTATTGTGAAGTTTGTGTACAATGAATAATCTCGTGAAATTCCTATGATTACTAGGATGTGCTATAGCATGGTATTCTCCGAAATATTATTACATTTTGGAGTCAGTTAAATTTGGATTCATTACTGTAGGAGAAAAGTCGAAAACAGCCAGGATTGAAGGTAATTGTCAATATTGGACAAACAATACTTTTAATAAATATCAGAGTCAAGGAACATATATGTTGTAACATAAATGTAAACATCCTTAATGAATATTAAAATGTTTAATGTTTCATTTCATTAATTACTTTGAATTACTAACTAGTGTGTTAGTTAAAATAAAGTATCGAGGGAAATTAATCTAAAATCAACACTTAAAACTTGGCCTAAAATGCATGAGTTATTTACTCTCAAAATTGTTAATTAAAACGGAATCACCCTGTGTAATGTCTCGTCACTGATGAAACGTATTTTAATTTAAAAAAATACATTCCACAATATAGAATCCCACTGTATATATAAAATAGTGGTTGTACAATGTATAAATACAGGTATTTTGATTTTAAAATATCCAGTACGAAAAATATGCATCTGCAAGGCCTACTAGGATGAGTTCAAGTAATTTACATCATACGCAAGACAACAAAGCACGAGACTGGTAATTTATATACATGCAACCGATCCTTTTCGATTTTCATGAAATCCGGTCCAGTTATTCGTAAGCAAATGAGAAATTCTAGAGTGCTTCTAGACCAAAGACCAGTTCTTACGACCGTCTAGTTTTTTTCGGTTGTAATTTTCTCGAGAACAGGTTTATCACCCACTTGCCAAATCGCTTGCCGACAAACAAAAGGATATGCATCGCAAAAGGCGCATCGGTTTAGCGGGAATATAAAATTTTAACAACAAATAAAGAAACAGGCAGTATTCGATAGTTTCGAGAGGGTTTAAATCGGAATCAGACAAGCTATTTTACAAATTAGCATTTTACAAGCTACAATTTCATATATAGGGTCTTTCATTAGGGACGCTCGAAATTTATTAGTTTATAGCGGCTATGTTGTTAAAGCAACATCTGTCAAATTTGCTATGTATTATTCAGTAGTGTATGGCAAATCACCGTGGAAGGTTATAGCGTTCAAAAACGTGTGTAAATCATTAAATTTTATTTTCAAAATCAGTGCTTCGTTCGAGAAACGTTCCGCGCATTACGTGATTTTTATCCTCGCCACAACCGTCTCGACTATTCGACGTTTAGTGCCAAATTCGAATCAACCCGTACGTCACCGAAACGTAAGGTCTGCTGAAAACATCGCTGCTGTGCGCGAGAGTGTACGGGAAAACCCGAGGCTGTGAATTCACTACAGATCGATGATAAGCAACTTCTTGTGGCCTAAACTGGATAATATGGATACCGACGACATGTGGTTCCGACAGGGCGGCGCTACGTGTCACACAGCGCATGCCACGATGGACATTCTGCGCGAGCGATTCGGCATGGTTATCTCGTGCAGCGGCGACGTGAACTGGCCACCGAAATCGTGAGATATAACGCCTTTAGACTTCTTCCTTTGGGGCTATCTTAAATCGCAGGTCTATGCGAATAAACCGCAATTGATGCTCTCAAAGGCTACTTAACGAACGTCATCCAGCAAATTCAGCCAGATTAATGCGACAAAGTCATCGAATCCGATGTTCAATGACTTTGTCGCAATCCCTCCCGAATACGTGCTGCCAACCAAACCCGCGACGGAAATTTGAACGACGTTATATTTATAAAATATTCATACAAAATGCCATAAAATATTCTTTCAAATAAAAAAATAATTGAGTGGCTATCTCACACACAACTTGTTTTATTTGCGTCCCTATTGAAAGACCCTTTATTTGCGTTGAACTAATTAATGTTAGATAAACGCGTTTTATTATCAGAAACAACCTGTTTTCTCCGTGTATATTACATAACTGTTTGTTTCTCCATTCCCTTGGCGAAATATTTTTCCAAATTTTAGGTGACGGGTTTTCCGGGTTGAAAAAATTAGTACGTATCATAATTTTGCACTACGTTATGCATAATATTCCATTCCAAGGTACATAATTAATTATAATTTTATACAGTCTAGAATAAAATCTATAAAAAGCGACACGGTGGCCTCATTAGTATCGCGATTAATTTAAAACAATAATTAACGAAATTCAGTTGCTATCTACAACAAATGCTAACGTGTTTTTTGCCCTAAACGTTTCCTTGCGATTGCGAATATGACATCGGAAGGACGAGTGAATTAATACATATATCGTACGTTTTCTAACCCTGTACTTCCTGCGATGATAATACCCATTTAAGATGATTAAATGTTTCCTGTTATTAAGCAAGACGGTAAACAACGAGGCTGATCTGTCCGAGAGAAAAATATATCACCCACAGGCCAGCGCTGACCTTCCTACGAATATATGCTGCATATATCGTTTTTCGGTAAAAGTTTTGTAAAGGCAAGGATGTTTGTAAAAAGAACACCCGAGTTAGAAATATTTTTCGTAAAATATCACATGGCTTTGAAAATTCCATATTCGGTTCAACTTCCTCCATTTAATCTTCTTGTAAATGTAGGACGAGGAAGGTTGAAAAATAACCGAAGAAATGTGTCTCTTTCATTGAAATTTTTACTGTTAAAATGGTTTATAGAAACAATGCCATTATTTAATAACGTCTTTAATGTTTCCTGAACACTGTAATATATATTGTTTGTATTAGTTCCCAATTACATTACAATCCATCTACAATTTGTATAATAGATCTTTGCGCGTGTATCAATTTAGTGACGACGCGACGCACGGATCACATGCTACACCACTCGCAATTGTTACTAATATGCCACAATTACCAGCACGTATGTCTAGCGGCATATGTTTCAGTCGACTACGTACGGCATAGACAATTAATAATTTGCCGAACAAAATGCAATTATGAAGTCACGTCTTAGCTTTGTTGTATAATTTGATTCATTGGCGTCTCAATATTTCTATAAAATTTATTTCATTTTTGTTTCATTTATTTTGATTTTTGTTGAATTTACATCATTTATTTTGATGGAAATATCACTTCCATTGAATGTTTTTGTGGAGAACCTTTTCATTACTCTGTCATAGGTTGACGTATTGGTATTGTACTAACTGTTATCCTAAAATGTGTTTTCGGCAAGACACTGTTCAAAAATGTCTGTTGATTGATTCATACGATTGTTACCTGTGACGCACACACGCAAAGAATCATTATACAAACCATACAACCCTAATAGTTGTGTGCAAACACAAGTCTGTGCATACTTTTCTTGTTCCTTCACTTTTTCTATTTAGTCATGATGACTAACTACTCTTGTCAATGGGTATTAACTAGACATTTAGCACTTTCACAATAAGTCAACGGGCAGTCTGCCTATAATTCAGTATTATATAATCATATGGGCTTAATTATGATATTATACATTAGAAGTTTGTTATTGATTCAAAGTTGGGATCTTCTATTCAGAATCCAGTATAGTTGCCTTAACCTAATGCCAAGTTGCTGCTTTTTTTGTATATACGTGTTTCTTCCAGGTAGTCTTTTGTCAAGATGCATGTCAAGATGCTTAACCTCTACCTTTTGTGGGACTTCTTTTTTATTCAGATTTACATGGAAACAAGGATCCTTGACACAGTGAATGTTATATGTACAGATTTGTTTTCGTTGATTTTGATTTCCCATTTTTGTATTCCGTACAAATTTTCCTGCAAGATTCCAAAAGATGTAGTTGCGCTTTTGCTGGGTGCTAATATTTCAGTATCATCAGCAAAGGTGGCCGTTGTTATACCAGAAGTGGTATGTAAATCTGCTGTATATATTTAGTAAGTAAAAGATTGGGTCCAATATGCTTCCTTGTGGTACCCCAGCTCGTATGGGTTGAAGATCAGAATAGTCGTTTTCAAATTTGACTCTGACGGTTCTGTTTTCCAGATAAGATTTTACTATTAGATAATTGATCGGAAGTTTGCATTTTAACTTATATAGTAGGCCTGCATGCCAGACCTTGTCGAAAGCTTGTCCGGCACTCAGGAAAACTGCTGAGCAATACCTTTTATATCCCATGTTTTCTTGAACTTTATTGATTATTCTATGTACTTATATTGTTTCTGTCGGAATCCGAACTCGTGTGTTGGAATCAGCATAGAATAGTTACAATAGAGGTAAGTTTGTTTGGTAATAGTTTTTCGTAATTTTCGACGCTATTGGTAGGAGGTTAATGGGTCGATAGAATTTTACTTCTTCTGGACTTTTTCCTGGTTTTCCTGTGGTGGTTTGAGCCACTTTTCATTGTGATGAGTAGTAGCCAGTCTTGCTAATGCAATGAACAATTGTATTAGGAAAAATAATACTATGTCTAGCAATTTTTGTAGAATTTCAACTATAAGTAGCGTATGATGTGTCTAAGTTTGATTCCAATTTATATAGCAAACCAGGATGCGATATTTTATCGAATGCGTTACGTACAGGAAGGTATCAGAACAATATTTTTTGTATTCGAATGTATTGTTTATAACTTCCGTTACCCTGTATATTTCTTCAGTTGTCGAATGTCTATCGCGGAAGTTTCTTGTATCCTACTCTATTTCCCCATTTCTGTAACGGGCTCTAAAACGAATCCTGAAACGCATGAACGCGATCTTTCCTATTATATCAGACGAGCGTTATACTTTCTAGACTTTTTACCACTTTTTACCAAACCGTAGGCCAACGTAACAAATTACGTTATCTCCAATATATTAAAACGAATTGAAAACCCGGTAGATTCATTTTGCGAGAATGACTTTGCAATTCTCAATTTGCAAAAGCTCATATCTATAACAAACACAATATACTGCGAATATTAACATTATTATTATCATACTTTTTACTCTGCAAACAATAACAAAAAATAAATTGTTTACATAAGAGAACAATATCGAATTGTGTAAAGTACGAAAGATTCATTCTATTACGCTACACGATATGAGTAATTTAATAAACCGGTGAAAGCATACAGACATGTTAGACAAACATTAAATTACTTTTTATTGCCGATAAAATTATAGCCACATCCATTGTTTGTCGAAACAATTAAGCAATCCCGTATTGTTAACTTTTAATGAATCTTCTCAATCAAATAGAGCGAACTGCCCTATTGCATTTGTTAAAAAACAGTGTCTGCTATTTCCAAACACTCTAAAGCTACAATATACCCCTATGTACGATAACAATTTATCGAAGAAATCTGTTTTATATAATTCGAACCTATGGTAGGTTCGAGGGTCCCTAAATTATTCTCCTTTTTTTTATTATAGGCGCTTTGACAGTGGCGGCGCTGGGACTAGCAGGAATTATCACAGGACTGCTAATTCTGGTCTACAACCCTTACGACCTCATCTACAGATGGGTAAGTATTTCGACGTAAAAAATTAAAACAAGCAAGTTGTACATACTTATACAATCTTCTCGGCAGAAACTGGTGTTTGGAGATGGAGGGGAAATCTTCGAACTGTGGAGGAATCCTCCCGTTGAGCTGTACCTCAGAGTCTATCTCTGGAACGTCACGAACAGGGACGAGTACATGAGCGGCGAAGAGGACATACTCAGGGTTCAAGAGGTCGGCCCTTACGTCTATCGGTAAGTTTCAGTAATCTTCAGCGAGCTTTAGCTGTTCAGTTGGATAGTGCGTTTGTTGACGTTCGCAAAGGTTCGGCGAACGTTATACCAAGTGTGGACGCTCCTGTATTTGTTATTTTAAACTATAAGTGAAACCAAGAAGTCCGAAGAGTGCAATGACCGACAGAAGTAGGGAATTTTGTCTGGAACAGGGGCGTAGATAATTTGGTTTTTTGGGTCAGGGTCAGTAGCAATTAATTTAATACTATTTAATGATATTTTTAGTTCTAGAGATTCTTATATGACATCCTACAAAAAAATCAGTAGATATTAATTTTTGTGTGCATCAAATAAAACAGACACGTGAAATATTGAAGAAAAGAGAAATGACGACTTTTTAAGAACATTTTTAATAAAGCCAGTAGAATGACAGAATTAGAAATTACAAAACGACAATACGCTGGTCTTTCTAATGAAGCCATTAGTACAGTTTATAAGCACTTTTACATGAAATATTGGACCATAGTTTAATGCAAATAGACGTCAGGTTTCAGGAATGTGAAAATTTGCAATTTGTTTGTCTCGCTGATACTGCAAAATTTGAACAATGTAGCTCGTGTTTCCCTTCTAATGCTTTTGAAAATTTGGAACAATTTTATGGAAATATAGGTATTTACCAAACATCAACGACTTAAAAACGAACTTTGCCTGTTATATAGTGATGAAAGTTACAGAAATATACCGCTGCATGAGCTACTCAAAAAATTGAATGAATACAAAGACATTCTTACAGAAGCTTACAAACTTTTTTGTATAATTTTAACTATTCCATTAACAAGTGCGTCAGTGGCAAGAAGCTTTTTGTGTCTTAAACGTATAAAGGCTTATTCAAGAAATATAATTTCCCAAGAAAGACTTTCATCTTTATCAACTATTTCTATCGAGAAAGAATTGTTGCTAGAACTAAAGAAGAATCAGCCATTTTATGAAGATATATAGATAACTACGCTTCGCTAAAAGATCGAAGAATTGAGTTGGTGTACAAAAATTAGATAGCCATAAGCTCGGCTATAGGCAAGTCTTAAAAAAATCAATCTACTTTTTTCTAACTCTTTACACATTTACACTCTTCACCTATTTTCTAACCTGAGAGCCGCCACTGCCGTCCAATTGCCGTCTTGACGGCGCGCGCATCTAAAACAGTGTAAATGAGTGAAATAAATAGTATTCTTCAAATGAGAGACACAGAGAGGGTGACAACACGTGCATAACTTGGAAAACCGACGTTGCCATTTGTTTCAGAAAATCGGCGAAGTATCTTCTTTTATATTTTACAAACATGACACAAATTTACATGCACCATGTCGCAGATAGGCATTATACAATTGAATTCTAATATTTCTTGTTTAATTTTGATTATAAATTGCAATTAAATTTAATATTACCGAATTAATGTAGAACATATAAGGAATTTAGGAATTAAATATAACAATAGCACCTATCAGCTTTTTAGGTTATTGCACTATTTCGACTTCTTGGTGTCCTAGAGTGTCTTTTACGATCAATATCTTTGTTATTTGACAAAATAAAAAGGCGATCCAAAAAAGAGTAAAATATGAACTAAAAACTATTTATAAAAAAACTTTGTTCAATAAAAACTGTATTAGGTACAGTACAGCGGAACACCCTGTATAATGAGATACATCATTATTACATATAATTTATATCGATTGTCCGTACGTTCCAGCCCCTGACGTTATAAATTACACTAAGTATGTCACGGGCGACTATGGCATTACTACCAATGTGACAATTAATTCGATCTAATTAGTTCAAAGCTAACGATAGCAATTATTGTTAAAATAAAACGATACGCGATGATTTTTACGCCATCATTACATTTCTTTCAACGTCTGAGGGAAAACTATTCGATTGCAAAATTCAATCAACAATACCGACTCAATTTTTGCCAATTACACTAGGCAGCAACCGTGTCAGGTAAATTGACGAGAATACTACCGTAATTAGCGTTGCATAAGACCGCTACACGCCCTGATTCGGTGCCAAGTAAAATTGGAGATGTAGTCGTTTTCACCCAAGAAAATATGCATGTAAATAAGCGGGAAATTTTCATTCCATACTGATAGAATACTTAGGAAATGTGACCAATTTATTTACGTTACTGGGTTCCTTTTTATTTATTTTTTCAGGCCCTATATTGCCTATTCATTATTAATACATAGCTGCCATCATCCGTCCCTTCTCAGGGAATAAGCTCCTGAGAAAGGCCATTTGCGGTTTTCTATAGTTAATTTGCCACACGATATACGAGGGGCACTAATTATATTTTGAACCTCGGCAACACTAAGTGTTGTCAGACGCCATCTGACGTTTATAGTGGAAAGTTTGATATTGACAATTACCTTCTTCAGAATATTTTATCATTTAAGCGCGATTTGTGTTGTTTACAGTGATTGGAAAATTGTATCTCAACGAAAAAATGGAATTTACACACGAAAATTTGCGTGAGATGATTTGTTACAACTTTCGAGGTGGATTATCAAGAAAAGAGTACATCGATCAACTTAATTCCACTTTTGGCGAAAAAGTCCTATCCTGTGCCACTGTGAAACGCTGGTAAAACGAGTTTAATGGCGGCCGCCATTTGCTCATCGACGAAAATCATAAAGGTCGTCCAAAATCAATTGTTGTGTCAGAAAACATTGATACTGTGCAAAAACTGATAATGCAAGATCGTCATGTGACATACTGTGAGATTGAGGCAACCTTAGGCATTAAGTCAACTAGCATATATAAAATATTAAATGAACATTTAGCTGTAAAAAAGGTTTGGATCTCACATGATTTAAAAAAAAGTTATCAAAAAGATGCTCGTGTCGATTAGTTCCAACAAATGCTCAAGAAATACAATAGTGCTTCAAAAGACGTATATAACATTGTAACAGGTGACGAATCATGGATCTATGCGTATGAGCCGGAAATTACGCAGCAGTCGACTGTATGGGTGTTTCAAAATGAACCAAATCCAACAAAAGTTGTTCGTACTCGAAACACTTCGAAACAAATGGTCGCCTGTTTTTTCGGAAAAACTAGTCATGTGGGAACAGTGCCTTTAGAGGAACGTAAAACGGTCAATTCTGAATGGTACACAACCATATCCTTGCCGGCAGTCTTCGGTGAAATAAGGAAATCAAACGAGCGCCCTCGGATCATTCTTCATCATGACAATGTAAACTCTCACACATCTCGTCTAACAACCGGATGTTTAAACACTCAAAATATCGAATTAATGGGCTATCCGCCGTACAGTCCTGATTTGGCACCCAATGACATCTTTTTGCTTCCGAACGTCAAAAATAAATTGCGTGGACAACGATTTTCGTCGACAGAAGAAGCCGTTGATGCGTTCAAAAACAATGTTTTGAAGATATCTGAAGCGGAATGGAAAAAATACTTTGACAAATGGTTCGAACGCATGTAAAAGTGTATAGATCATGAAGGAGAATATTTTGAAAAACGATAAAGTAATTTTAAATGACAAATTAATGTTTTTTTTTTTATTATTCGGTTCAAAATGTAAATAGTGCCCCTCATATGTGTAAACATCGAATAGCATTGATGTTTTTAATTCAATTTTAGGTAGTGATTTTCTTTTCATAATTATAATTTTTAAATTCTACCTGTTATAATCGCCACTGAGTGATTTTTCAAAAATTACAGGTTAATATAATCAGAGGTTAACCTGCGAAATTTTCCAAAAATAATAGTCGAAAAATAGCGGGCCAAACATGGCGTAAGTCATTTATTGACGCACTGCATAATTTATCAAAGAAAACGGTTCAAATGCAGAGCCTTGAGGCATATTTACAAGTCATACGTAACAGATTTTAATACAATCATTTCCTAGAGTGTAATAAGTGAAAACAAACCTCTTAAGGATGACATAAATAAAAACCGAGTCGCCAAAATAAATTCGATTAGCATATAACGGAAGCTTAAATTACTTGCTTTTTTTTTGTTTTCGAACAAAAAATATTTAAATGACTCCCGTCTCGAATCTCGATTACGTGCTATTTTTAAGAAAGAATGAAACACCAGTACACCTCCGTACAGTACATCTTATAAATTACTTTGTCATTGTTGACAAATTTCGGCCCGAAGGTTGTTAAACTTGTCTGGCCATGGCGTCTTGGTTAAGATCAAGTATGTAATTACTTTTAGTAGGCTGTTATTTAATAGTAAGATTACTTCATTCACGCTTCTAGAACCTTCACGGAATTGATACGGCGACCACAGAAAGAATATTAGCTACAATTAAAATACGACGCCTATTAAATACATACATATATAAAATGTTAAAACGGAACTTATAGCGTAAATTAAATTAAAGATCTATGTCCCTTTTTAATTATTGTATTCTTTAAGACTACCAACGATTGACCACCTCCAACTAATGCCTGAAGACTGCGAGAAAGCAGATGAAACGTTGACCTAAAAAAAGATGTTTTCGCGACAAGATAAACTTTCGTTTGTGCCTGAATTTTGATGACCGATAAGTACTAATAACAAAATGAATATTAAATGTGTGTCACGTATAGGTTGCGTAACGTTGTGGGCTATTGAAATGACCGAGATGTCAATGTCAAGGGTAACTCCGTAACCGATGCGTGCCACTCACTCTTACTTTGCGTCTGAGTCAGCTGTGGAAAGTTTGGACATTGCGACATAACTACAGCGATAAGAACGTAATTTTTCGTCATAAAGAAATAAGAAAATAACTCTCGGTATTGATCTTTTCTTTAGGGTCTTTCATATTCACTGTTTCATTGAAACTCGATTAGGTTATTTAAAATCGCGGTCAAAAATGCTCCCTATCGTATACGTGACGGATAGTAGAATTATTTTATGAAGACCAAGTCGGCAATAAAAGTGCGACCAAGACAGATGCATGTCTGACTTTCTTACATACCAATCACATCTGAATGAGAGGCACAGACCTGCCTATAAATCATGACCTAAGTGAAATTATTTTACTACATTCGCGTGGGAGAAGGTAAGCTATACATTGCTCTTTGTCGCACGGTTTATTGCAGACTTGCTCTTAATAAAATAATTCTACTATAGATTTCACACTTTGGTGACACACTCGACAACTGTTCCTATATACAGTGTATAAGAAAAGTATGGACTACCCCTAATAATTAGGGGTACTAGCCCTAATACTTAGGACTTGTGTGATTTTTCTGATAAAACAAGAAAAAGTTATTCTTTTACTGGGAATTAATTTACGATAATTTTCACAATTGAACGGTCGCCATTTTGAAACGGTACGACAGAATCGCAAAAAAGTCTAGGAACGTATTGAGTGAAACAAGAGATCTCAAGTGATGCATCACACGCCATATATTGTCATTTAAGAAAAATGTCGATGACGTCATATTTTTGACAGATATCAATAAAAATCAAATGAATTCTAACAGAATGTGGGAAAGTGGAAAATTAAATCGACGTGTTAAAGCGTTTTCCATGAAACCTGAAGACTACCAAATTATTAGGGGTAGTCCATACTTTTTTCCACACTGTACAGATATCCGAAAACCATTACTCTGTAAAAGTCCGTTCGAGGAAACTTTATTGAAAGATTAATGTTAAGGTTACTACGTACATATATGATCATTGAAAAAAATTCCGCTGCGTCATCTAACAGTACTTTCTTAATAAAAACGATTTTTCACTTTGATTGCAATGAACTCGTAACACAAATTACTTAAACAGAAGGAGACCTTCGATTTAAAGTAACGCATAAACCTCAACGTTCAATGATAGTCGACGTACGTGTACAGTCGCCCCGCAAAGAAATGTCTGCGAACAATAAAAACTTCGATTAGATGACAAATCAGGAGTAATTTGTACATTATTTATGTCAATGACGGTTTAAAGGCACACATTAAGTTGAATTTGCTGTTATTTTGTTGTCGGGAATATTTAGAACACCTTTCGGAAGGAGACACTACTTTCTTCACCTACGGTACATAGTATTTAGGTAATATTGCATAAAACTTGATGATTGTCAATAGTATCAAGGTAAACGGTATTTAACGTCAGATTCTGGAGTATTCTGTGGAAGAGAAATGATTCATAAATTAAAGATTACGCAAAATATAATTATGCCATAATTTACGTTATTAAAAATGCAAATCTATTTTATGGTATCTACAGGGTATTTCAATAAGGACGCTCGAAATTTGCTATGTTATAGCGGTCATTTTTGATAAATAATCAGCCAACACTCGTACGTCACCGAAACGCATGGTCTGCTAAAAACATCGCTGCTGTGCGTGAGAGTGTACAGAAAACCCGAGGCAGTCAATTTCTCGTCATTCACAAGAACTTGGCCTTTCTGCGACTTCAACTTGGCGAATTTTGCGTCGGGATTTGGGTCTGTACCCGTATAAAATCCAACTGACCCAGGAAATTAAGGTAAGCGACCATAGACAGCGCCGTGTGTTCGCTGATTAGGCTCTGGAGCAATTGGAAGTTGACCCAAATTTCGTCAAAAAATCATCTTTAGCAACGAGGTCCATTTTTGAATGAATGGGTATCTGAACAAGCAAAATTGTCGGATTTAGGACGATACCAATCCACACGAGATACATGAGCACCAAAGGCATCCCGAGAAAGTCACTGTTTGGGACGAATTTAGTCTGGCGGAATCATCGATCCGTACTTCTTCCAAAACGAAACTGGCATTTCCATAACCGTCAATGGCGAGCACTACAGATCGATGATAAACAACTTCCTGTGGCCTAAACTGGATAATATGAATACCGACGACATGTAGTTCCAACAGGACGGCGCTACGTGCCACACAGCGTATGCCACGACGGACATTCTGCACAAGCGATTTGAGTGCAGCGGCGACGTGAACTGACTCCCGAGATCGTGCGATTTAACGCCTTTAGACTTCTTCCTTTGGGGCTATCTTAAATCGCAGGTCTATGCGAATAAACCGCAAACAATTGATGCACTCAAAGGTTTACATAACCAACGCCATCCACCAAATTCAGCCAGATTTATGCGACAAAGTCATCGAAAATTGGACCTCCCGAATATGTGCCACCAAGCAAAGCCGCAGCAGGTATTTGACTGACGTTATATTGCTTACTTAATGCCATAAAATGTTCTTTCAAGCAAACAAAATCGAGTGGATATCTCACACACGACTTGTTTAATTTACGTTTAAAAATCGAGCGTCCTTATTGAAAGACCCTTTATTAACAAACTATTTCATTATAGTATATCTTTTAACAGGTATGTCAGTTATCTATCATCAATACTAGTTAACTATTTAATTAAGTTGATTATTTGATTAATAATAAATTGTATATGATGGTATAAAAAAGATGGATGTTTCCATTGTTAACCGATTGTAATTGCCTAAGACGTCAGACGCACAGAGCGCAAACTTTTTATCGGGGAAAGGATGGTTATTATTAGTATTTGCAATCACTACACGGATCGTTATTGTTGCAGGGAAATGTTATCTCATGAAAACATCACGTTCAACCACAACGGAACCGTGTCGGCGGTGCCGAAGAACCCCCTGGTGTGGGTACCGGAAATGTCCGAGGGTAGAAGAGAGGACGATCTGCTGATATTGCCTAATATAGCGCTGCTGGTAAGTTGTATTTTTTTTTCGCGTTTATCGTGGGTTTTAACAAGTGAAATTTTGTCCAGAAGAAATGACTTAAAATCGTAGTTTTGGCGAAATTTTACGGTATTGGATTAAAACACGTTAATCGTGATATGCAAATAACGATGCAGACGATTTTTACTGATTTCTTTTCGTATTTTTTATTGGGTTACCCTGTATCTGGCGGAAGGTACATAAACATGAAATTGCATAGTATTTAATTATATAACATTAAATGGTGTATAGAAATTTATTTGCCTATCTTAAGTGCTCTTTACATGCTATTATGTTTAGCGTTTAGTTTTTACGACTTCGATTTGAGTTCCTCGTTTGCGGTTGTTTATTTACTTATATACAGGATGTCCTAAAATAATTATTCTAGTATCTACACAGGAAAACGCATCACGCTTAGTAGAACAAAATTGAGGCTTTCTTAAATCCACCTAAAGAAAGGAACAACTAAATGTGTCTACACAAAGAAAAATGATTATTTAATGCTGGAGTAGTGAAAATTTCTCTAGTAATTTTTAAGAGCTATTAGTTGGTTATTGAAACGCCTATCAATAAATAATAGTAGATATACTAGACTATGCTATAATAGAGTTACAAATTTATAGAACGATGTTGACCCTAGATGTAACTGGGTTAAATAGGTCGCTTCCTTTTCTACAGACTATGAATGTTCAGAACAATGGGAACATATATATTTGGCAAGTCCGAAGCCAAATAAGAACTTTTTATACAATAAATATGTTTCTTATTTAAATTGGGCTGTAGTAAATTGACACACTCCTTGTATCCTTGTATACAAGAATCTTTTCTATTCCCCCAACTTATCTTGTAAGCTCATTTATAGTTTTAACTTGAATAAACGGTTACAATGCAAACAAATACCTCAAAAAGATTCTTTGTTTCAATAGAGTCAAACACAATTATTAGAAAAAATAAAGTGCTTCTTCTAACGTTTTACTACACTAGGCACAAAAATTAACGAATGTAAAAAAATCTTAAATTTTTAGGGGATTTTCAAAAAGCTGTAACTGGGAGAAAAAAAACCGCAGAGCCATTTAAAAAAAAAACGATATTGATGCCCAAAGTATCTAGTTTTTAGATTTTGAGTTCAAAATTTTTTACCGTCAGCAGTTTTTGATTAATTATAGGAAAACCATCGGAAACATTTTTTACAAATTCTTGCTTGCCTTTCAATAGGTCTACGGACTTCAATAAATACATTTTTTCAGTGATTTTATTACAAAGTCTTTTTAGATGATTTTGTCCTCTTTGAGTTGAGTGGTCTAAACGCCTTGTACGATAACTTTTTGCTGAGTCATCATCGTTCAAAGCAAAAAAGTCAGTTTTCACTTTGGTAATTATTTACTTAGGAAATAATGATCCTACAGAAAATTCAAGTACGGTTTTGAAAACTGCAAAATATTTTTCATAAGTTCTAATTATTGGTTTTTGATAAGAAAAAAATTTTCGGTGCGAGAATGTTGATTGAAAGAGGTAAAAAATTACGAATTTAGGGATATTCGCTTAACTGATAGACTAAGGATGTCGACTGTTTCTTTTCAACCTGAATATATTCCAAAGATACCCTGAAAATTTCAAACTGCTGCGATTTTTTTTCATTGTGTTCGGAATGATAAAACTCAATTTAAGGATGAATTTTTAATTTTTTTATTCATTTTTTTGAGGTTGAAAATGATTCTTAGCAATAGTTCATATTTTTTATCAAAAAATGTTAATTGTTGTAAGAAAAAGATTAAAAAAATGTTTTAATCTTTTAAGTTAAAACTGACTTTTTTGCTTTGAACGACGATAGCTCAGCAAAAAATCATTGTACAAGGCCTTTAGACCGCCCAAATTAAAGAAGATAAAGTTATCTAAAAAAGCTTTGTAATGAAATCAGTGAAAAAAATGTATTGAAATACGTAGACCTTCTGAAGGGCAAGCAAAAATTTGTAAAAAAAAATGTCCAATGGTTTTCTTATCTCCAAAACTGCTGATGGTAAAAAAAATTGAACTCAATATCTGAAAACTATAAACTTGGAACTTCAATTTGCTTTTAAATTAAAATTGCACGACGACTATTTTTCTCCAAATTATAGTCCTTTGAAAATCACATAAAAATTTAGGATTTTATTTACATCCCTTAATTTTTGTGCCTGGTGTATACATTTAGCAAAATTTCAAATTTATTGTTTTATGTTAATAAAATATTATAGATTAGAAAAATGTTTCTTCAAATATAAGAAATATAATTTGTAGATTAATTAAACACCAGAATACCAAACTTTATTTATAAGTAGAATAAGTTGAAGATATTTATTTTCTTCTGTGTATATCTATAGCTAATATAATAAGATAGGTATATGCAAATATTAAAAAATATTCTACTGGTATATAGGATTTTGTCATTTCATATGTGAATAGTTCCTTGTACAAAAACCACGGCGTTACAAAATAAATTTACACAGAGTCGTACGTACGCAGCAGCCGTTCTAAATAGAACGCCCTGTATCATCCATTTCCAAACACAAGTCACAATCCAGTCACACTTTGATTAATGATCCGTGATTATCACATGTATGATAATATATAATTAGAACAGAAACGTATTTACAAAAGATCAAACATGAGATTTTTTGCGGTATTGACCAACAAATATAATAGTGTTCGAGAACCATCTACGATAATGGCATGGCATTCCTCTTAAGTTTTAAATGTTAATCGTCGAATATTAATTGTTGCTAAAATCCGAGACCGGACGAAAACATGTTTAGATCGTTAAGGTACGAGGTAGGAGGTCAAAATACAGTTAAGTTATTAAGGTGATCATAATGAAATAATTGTTATAATTTTATAATTTATTGTAGGTAATTTCCAAATGAAAATATCGATAGACGTTAATAAAATAGTGTGTAAGTACGCGAATAAGAGTATTTTTGAAGGTTTGACACAGGAGTATACCACCTGTTTCTGGATTATCGCTCCTCATCAGTATGCTCAAATATATCAGTGATCATTTCATTGCATTTCCTTGTGTGGAAAACCAAAGAACCGCCTGATAGTTGGAATCTGTGAAACGTTGCGCTGAGGAGAGACAGGCGGTGTTTCCTCAACAACTTACCGTTAAATTAAGCGTGTCAGAAAATAAAAGAACAAAGAAGTTATAATCTTCTTGATATCACTAGTCAATTTATCACATCTTTTTGTGTAGAAAGCGAGAGAATCGTCTGGATAATTGCAAACTGTGAAATGTAACGCGGAGAAGAGACAAATCGTGCTTTCTCAAAAATTTTGCTTTAAATTAAGGGTGTCACCAAATGAAGAGCAAACAAATTGTAATCTTCTTGATATCACTAGTCAATTTATCACATCTTCTCGTGTAGAAAATGAGAGAATCGTCTGGATAGTTGCAAACTGTGAAATGTAACACGGAGGAGAGACAAATCGTATTTTCTCAAAAATTTAGCTTTAAATTAAGGGTGCCACCAAATGAAGAGCAAACAAATCATAATCTTCTTGAGATCACTACTCAATTCATCGCATCTTCTTATGTAGAAAACGAAATAATCATTTGGATAGTTGCAAACTGTGAAATGTAACACGGAGGAGAGACAAATCGTGTTGTCTCAAAAATTTAGCTTTAAATTAAGGGTGTCACCAAGTGAAGAGCAAACAAATTATAATCTTCTTGATATTACTAGTCAACTTATTACATCTTCTTGTGTAGAAAGCGAGAGAATCGTCTGGATAGTTATTAACTGTTAAATATAACACTGAGGAGAGACAAGCCGTGTTTTCTCAAGAATTTACCAGTAAATTAAGGGTGTTACCAAATGAAAAGTAAACAAATCATAATCTTCTTGAGATCACTACCCAATTCATCGCATCTTCTTGTGTAGAAAACGAAATAATCGTTTGGATAGTTGCAAACTGTGAAATGTAACACTGAAGAGAGATAAGCCGTGTTTTCTCAAAAATTCACCTTTAAATTAAGGGTGTCGCCAAGCGAAAAGCAAACAAATTATAATCTTTCTTGATATCACTAGTCACCTTATCACATCTTCTTATGTAGAAAACGAGAGAATCGTCTGGATAGTTGTAAACTGTTAAATATAACACTGAGGGGAGACAAGCCGTGTTTTGTCAAGAATTTACCAGTAAATTAAGGGTGTTACCAAATGAAAAGCAAACAAATCATAATATTCTTGAGATCACTACCCAATTCATCGTATCTTCTTGTGTAGAAAACGAAATAATCGTTTGGATAGTTGCAAACTGTGAAATGTAACACTGAAGAGAGACAAGCCGTGTTTTCTAAAAAATTTACCTTTAAATCAAGGGTGTTGCCAAATGAAAAGCAAACAAATTATAATCTTCTTGATATCACTAGTCAACTTATCATATCTTCTTGTGTAGAAAACGAGAGAATCGTCTGGATAGTTGCAAACTGTTAAATGTAACACTGAGGAGAGACAAGCCGTGTTTTCTCAAGAATATACCATTAAATTAAGGGTGTTACCAAATGAAAAACAAACAAATCATAATCTTCTTGAGATCACTATTCAATTCATCTTGTGTAGAAAACGAAATAATTGCTTGGATAGTTGCAAACTGTGAAATGTAACACGGAAGAGAGACAAATCGTGTCTTCTCAAAAATTTAGCTTTAAATTAAGGGTGTCACCAAATGAAGAGCAAACAAATTATGATATTCTTGATATCACTAATCAATTCATCACATTTCGTTGTGTAGGAAACGAAAGAACCGTCTGGATAGTTGCAAACTGTTAAATGTAACACTGAGGGGAGACAAGCCGTGTTTTCTCAAAAATTTACCTTTATATTAAGGGTGTCGCCAAATTAAAAGCAAACAAATTATAATCTTCTTGAGATCGCTAGTCAATTTATTGCATATTCTTATGTAGAAAACGAAATAATCGTTTGGATAGTTGCAAACTGTGAAATGTAGCACTGAGGAGACGCAAACAGTGTTCTCTCAAGAATTTACCTTTAAATTAAGCATGTTACCAAATGAAAAGCAAACACGTTATGATCTTCTCGATATCACCAATAGTTTCATCACATTTTATTGTGCAGGGAATCAAAGAACTATGTAGATAGTTGGAATATGTGTAACGTAGCACTCGGGAGAGACAGGCGGTGTTTTGTCAAAAAATTACCTTTAAATTAACCACGTCATCAAATCAAAACGAAGAAGTTATAATAATCTTCTTGATATCAGTAAGTTCGTATTTTTTTTTAACAAAATAGGTCATATTTTGCAATAATTATAAATGAAAGAGAACGTTGCTCAAAAATCATAGTATCAGTCTAATCAGTCAAATATCAGAGATAGGAAAGTAAAAGGTATATCAGACGAAAAAAATACGAAATACCTATTCAAATTAACACATGAACAACTAGTACTTGAAATAAGCCAAAAAAAAACACTTTATTTTACATGACACACTTTTAATATCGCTGTTTGCCTCTCTCATCAATTGACACAATTTCTCGGCAATGCCGATTGAAACAGAATCTCAATTTTTTACGTAATACGGTTTTCGCCTGCAGTAAACGAAAACCAATCGACTGAATTTCAAGTTCACGCCTGAGGCCAATGACTGAGCTGCTTTCACCTATTGTATAACCGTACCCAATCGATTTAACGCCACCCGATATCCATACAAATTGCAAGAGTATTCGCATATATTTGTCAGCAGTAACAGTTCAAGGTGAAACGATCCGTTGATAAGGCGGGAGAGTGGCGGGTTGGCTAGTTCTTGTGATTTATCGGCGCATCAAATTAGGACCATGGTAAGCTTAAAAATATTGGGCGAGTTTTAGGCTAGGCTCACACGAAGAGATGGGTATGAGAGAGGAAAAATCTCTAGAGGCGGGCAAGGCGACGTCGCGT
Organism: Rosalia funebris; assembly: GCA_037954035.1. Taxonomy (NCBI): domain Eukaryota; kingdom Metazoa; phylum Arthropoda; class Insecta; order Coleoptera; family Cerambycidae; genus Rosalia; species Rosalia funebris. The sequence goes on along the minus strand of JAZFAV010000003.1, from coordinate 23,439,374 downwards.
CGCCAGAAGATCGTTCCCCTTCACAGACGTCGACCTCCTCTACCAAATTCTCATGTTATATTTATGCTTAGCTGTTAACAATATCGCCTACAAATACATATGAAGGAGAAGTGATGGCAGTGTACTGTCTGATTTGTAAGAGAAAGAAAAGAAAAGTGAATAGGAAGTTGTGGATTTATACCCTATAAACTTTCAAGGAAATGAAAGAGGTGTTTCTTCAGTGCCTTACACTGAATTGGCAGACGAAGCCAATAATTTTTTTTAATTACTTTCGAATAATTCTTAACAGCTTTATTCAGAATATTCTGAATGGATTTTGTCCCACAAAGAAGCATTTGTAGTGCCGTAATCAACTTGTCGTTGTCAAAATCCATTGGCGAAGAGAAGTTTAAAGAAAACTGAATCTTATGCCACAATATTGCACTGCCCAAACTGACTGAGAGGACTATCGTCGTCATGTGAGTCATCTCATATTGCGCAATGCAACATACTCAGATGAGTACGTAGTATTGAGACCTGTTCCTATTCTTGATGAGCTGTACATAAATCTTCTTCAGACAGAACGCATCGTAGGAGACGAGTGTTCGAAGGCGACAGGATTTCCATCTTTTATACGTCCTCTCTGTGTCGCCTAGCATGTGATCAGTCCCATTTGGCTCTGAGGACGATACGCTTTCGTCATACCGATCTCCACCGTGTGATCTAGGCTTTAGACGCGAATGTACGAGGACTCGACGGCGCACAATCGATCAGATTCTCCGAGTTTCGAGTGGACTCGATTCCCAACTGAGCCAATTGGCACCTCTCTTAGGGATTGGTTGTATGTCTAACGCTTACGATTTTCATTCTAGAGCAGTCCAACCAATTTTTAGGAAAGCTTCTAACTCTGATCACTAGCCACAATATTCTTTGAGTTGACGTAATACGTGAAGTATTACGAAGTCTCAGATTTGGTGAATCTGGGTCTATTATATCAGAAGGGATTACACTTTGGTCGACTTTACGATGGTACTTCTGGTCTATTAATTCGGTTCTTCCATATTTTGTCCACTTTAGGACTGAAATGGAAAGCTGGACGTTTCTGTTTTTTTTTTTCAAATAATATTTATGTGAGTAGTATCTTTCTTTTTCTATAGGACGTACCAAAGACGATTTACTGTATACGACACTATGTACGGCAGCGTATCGTGTGGATTTTCTTTAACATCAACAAACATATCCAACTTTTTTTCATCGTCTGATATTGGTTTCCTACTATATTTAAGAAAGTCCCTAGCATTTCAATGCTGGCTGACATTTTTTTTTGTATGCTATTAACCACATTGAAAAATGCGTCTGTAGGGATTTTAGTTTTAATAATGCTAGTTATTTTTAACATGAAATAAACGTTTATTAGTTAAGTATACATACACAGTATATTCCAGAAATAAGATATAATATTTTTCGTTTTTCACCCATCGCAATTGCATTCTTTTGATCGTTGTATACGGCACTATGTACGGCAACTTATCGTGTGGATTTTCTTTAATATCAACGAACATGCCCAACTTTTTTCCATCATCTAATATTGGTTTCCCACTGTATTTAAGAAAGTCCCTAGCATTTCAATGCTGGCTGACAATTTTTTTTGTATGCTATTAACCACATTGAAAAATGCGTCTGTAGGGATTTTAGTTTTAATAATGCTAGTTATTTTTAACATGAAATAAACGTTTATTAGTTAAGTATACATACACAGTATATTCCAGAAATAAGATATAATATTTTTCGTTTTTCACCCATCGCAATTGCATTCTTTTGATCGTTGTACGTACTAAACTACGACATACTACCATAATCATCAAGATCGTAGCAATTTCATTTTAATATACTCATCCGATACGTATTTTGAACGCTATTATCGACATACAAGATGTAATCGTCAATCGTAAGCCTACGTATACCTATAGACCACAGTTTAACGTATTGTGTATCGTATATCATAAACAATTACATAACTGGAAATGCAAACAATAACGAAAACGGCGATTGCGGAATAATTAGCGCTCGTTTGGAATTTCAACCCACTTTCTTTGGCCGTCACTCCAAGTTCATATATGCGACGTGCGTCGCGGCCGTATTCGCATCTTTGACGCCGAAAGAGACAGACTCTGCAAGGTAGGTCTGCTGTGAAATGTATTTCACGAATAGGCTGTTGCATTTACGAGTACATTCTCTGCTTTATTGCCGTTTACTACCACTTTTACTTTGGCTAAACTATATTCTAACGAAAGGGATAGAATTATTGTCCGTTGATAAAAATCATTGTTCCAGTTAAATATATACGGGGCGATATATTGCCTACATATTTTGATGGAGTACTTAATTTTTATATATACAGGGCGTTTTTAAACTTACAGTATTTATTTTACTGTAAAGTATATAGTTTTCCAACAAAAACTGCGTTAATATAAGATATTCAAAACAACAGAAGAAAAATATAATAAATTGTTTGGGAAACGCCAAACAATTCACTTCACACAACTTATTACAAGAATTTATTGCCAAAAAACCGATGTACGAAAATTACATCATTTTCAAACGCGATTTTTTATATAAAAAATTAAAAAAATCGATTGCTGCTGAAAATATATTTGTAGTACAACTCCTAACGAAGAAAATAAGCCCTCGAACAAGTGTGTAGGACCATCCGTTTCGATGGAAAAGCCGTTTTGCGAAAACACCTTTTTTTTACGAAAACAGCTATAACTTTGAAAAAGAAAATATTTTGGAATTGTACAAAAACGATTGTTTTCGTCTCACTTAGGACTACATTTTCTGAAATTATTAAATGTTTTCATCAATTATTGTTATTTTTAGAGCAAAATCAAACAAACGCAATTTTTAACGGTTTTTTAGATATATCTCGAAAATTAATGAATCGATTCGAGCTCACAAAAATTGAATCGAAATATTTTTTCATTATCTACAACTTTCTCATTTAACTTTTTCCAATTCGAGCACAACTTTCTTTTCTATTCGCGAAAAACGGTTTTTTTTTATTTTTGCGAATTTTTTAGGTTAGCGGCCGCCATTTTGAGAGCAAAAAACTGTAAATTTTTTGAAATTTTATTTTCTATATGCTCAAAACTCTTTTTTGCTGTTTACAATTAGTGACCGGGTCATTCCCTATTGATTGGACTAGATGCCAAATGACACATCAGGACAGATTTTATCACCACAGATGTACTACGAAGGGAATATCATACCCCACATTGCCCGCGGGTTAAGTTACGAACTGTTCACTCTGTAGGCGCTTCAGTTCGTCCGAATCGAGTTTTTCCGAATGCAACTATAAATGTTATACACAAGATATATACAATTCAAATCCTATAGTTCCGACCAGGATCCTATAGGTACTACAAGCTGATGTAACTGGAGACCTATAAATGGCGAATGCGCTAGTGTTGGTCAATTATAAACCTGAGCTATATATTAGAATGTTCCTAAGTATAGTCTATTATTTCGCAAAAGACAAATAACAAAAAGATCTTCTCAATTATACGTTATAAATATGTACGTACTTAATAAATTAATCTGATATTAATAATCGTGTAAGCTATACAAACATAAAACTCATTCAATCAGTTCTGTCTATTTGGATTCGGATACTACCTGAATGCGAATTAATTTTATTGACGCAAAAAACCGCTAGACACTCTAGAAAAAAATACACCTCGACCTAGATAAAGTCATCTGCACACATCGACTTATTATTATCTTTATTGTAACTACTTTACTTTAAAAAAGTAGCAAATCGAACTTTAACCACGGTAGCAGAAAAAAAAAAAAGAAAATTAATAAACCGTTACTACTTGAAGCCACCTTTTTCTTGTCTGCGCATTACATCATTGCCCTGCGCCAAAAACAAGGTCATTACCATCCGCGAATTCGTTTGTTTACATTCGCGTATTAGCCGAACGCTGCTGTCATTAACTACAGTGTAAACGACTGATTCCGGGTTGAAACTTTTCCGTCACGAATAGACAAAGCGCACTTTTTTTTTATTCACGTGGATTCTGAACTTCCCACGTTTCTCAAATTAAAAGCGACCAGCTTTTACGGTATACTCATACGAGATAAATAGGCGGCATGTATCTGATTTTTTGTCGCTTATAATAAACGGGCTATAAGTTCAGTTTGACCAGAATTCACACATTTGCATAAGCATAAAAATAAACGTATAAATCAATTTAAGTGGCCGATAATTTATGTTGTATTTTGCCCCTCCTGTTATTGTTAATATTTATTTATAAAGATGACCATTATGAACAACATATTATATAACTTATGGTGTAACAAATTATTCCATGTCGATGAAATAATTCGCCTATAATCATTAGAGCCTTTTAAAAACAAAAGAAGACGCCACTAGATTCCCATGAATATAATCTTATTTTAATAAAAAATATTAAATTAACGATAAATTGTATTCGATTTATTGTTCAGTCAGAATAAAGCGAAGATTTTAAGGACTAAGATTTTAGCGAAAAAATGTTGCCTCACTGGGTTTTGCAATTTAGATCCGGTATAACCAGGTCGGTGAATTGGACTACGAAGACTCTCTAAATGGCCAGTAAGATTGCCAGATTTGCACTTCATGGACTTATTCTGAAGTCGTTTAAAAAATTGGGTCTCTAAATAAAAAAACCCCAAATTAGTGTTATTAGTTAGAATTACTCACGAAATTTACATTATACCATCAAAATGACTTCGAGTGGAATGTTAGTTAGAGTTAACTGATTTTAGATTAGCTGACGTATTTATTATTTGAATAGGTACTATTAATAATTAAATTATTTTTATACCTCTACAATTTCAGAAGGACCAGTTAATTGTATAACAAGTACAATAAATTGAATTCGATGGTTTTCTTATTTTTCTAATTGCTTTTTGTAATGACACAATTTAAATACTATTATTCGAAAATAAATTATTTACTTGATGTCGTAACAAAATTCAAAATTGAAACATAACGATATTCCAAATTCAAATGTCGATATGAACATGTAAAATCATTCAGGGACTTACATTTAAAAAAAAGTGTTTAGTGTGTCATACTTATTAAAAACACCCTGTATATTAGAAGACTATTTTAAAGAATTCCTCTCTTGATACTTATAGGAATGTCTATTATCGACAGTTTTTATCGTGTATTAGATACTTTAAGACGTCAAAAGAAACTTTAATAAGAGTTTTTCAACTTGTAAAAAAATGTGTTCGATGTACCATTATTACAATTGTAGGTATGCTATCAGATATCTTATATTGCAAATAAATTAAATAAACTAGGTATGCGATAATCATGATAAAACATACACTACTGAAGAAAATTAAGACAACAAAAAAATTCTGAAAAATTTTCAGTGATTTTTGAAGAGCTATAACCACAGCTTACTGAGTAAGCTGTGCTATAACTTTATGAAAAATGGTCGTATCGAGATGAAAAGGAACTGTTTTAAAGCCTGAAGTTTTTAGCATTGAAATCTTTCGGTAAAAAATAATTATGATCTATGGTTGCTGCACAATTCAAAGAAAAACCACGTGACAAAAAAGCAAGGATCGTTGACGAAAGGGCGTTCTCTATCTCATCACCATCTTTGACCAAGATAATTCTTTCTATCGGTATAATAAATACATACAATTTAAATGTTGACCTCTGCAATAATAAACCAATTTAACATGCTAGCCCATCGCATTACAAATATCAATTTAGGCAACATTAATATGTGTTTAGAATATCGATTTAAATAAATTTGTTTTTAAATAAAGCTTAAACGTTTTTCAAATATTTATATGTTTTATTGATTTTGTGCAACAGTTAATTGTGTATCGCTATTGGCAAATATAAAAAGCCACGGGCTTTGAAAATCACCTAAAAATTTAGGATTTTTTACATCCTTTAATTTTTGCTTAATGTATTTATCAAATTAAAATGGCCAACATTACAGAGAAGTGACGTTTGTTGAAACCATTGTTCAAAAGATTTTGTAGCCTTGTCAAACAAAATCGATTATTTCAATTCAACTCTGCTAGATGGCATTAACAGGATAGTCTGATATAGTCAATTCATTTGTTATCAAAATCATCGTATAGAAATATCATTTAGTGAACGTAAAATATACGCGACGTTAAATATCAGACGTATTTTAACATATATTTTGGCCATTTAAACAATTTGAATTCTTCTAAATATACCACTTAAATAACAGTAATCAACAAATTAAAGGTTAATTATATTTTTGTGTGAACAGTTCTTTTCACAATCCGTATTAGACATCTTATCTCTGGAATTTCAAATTGGGCAGCAGCTTCAAGATTAATAGCGTCGATCAATCATGCTGTCATGGTTATTTTTTCGCTTCGTATAACCATAACTGTACCTACTAGAACCGTTCTAATAGCCTAACGTATCTCTAATAACGGCATGTAACACCGCCATCGAGCGGCCAATATTTAAAACAACCGGCATTTGTAGCAATCTAGACACCAAAAACCACCTTATTTCAAATTACCATACGCTTATTTTAACGATTTCATTCTTTTTTTTTTTCAGAGCATCGCCGATGTAGTCTCCGACGAATCCTACTTCACTCGATTGGGACTGAACATAGTCATTCGGCAGACGAAATCGCAACCGCTGGTGCAAATGACAGCCAAGGAATTCATGTTCGGGTATAGCAACGCCCTGATGACCTTGGGAAACAATTTCATGCCATCCTGGATATATTTCGATAAATTGGGCCTCATCGATAGGGTACGTACATTTTATACAAGGTAGTAGAAGAAGAAGAACAAGAAGAATACGCAGTGGCTTGGTAGCTTACGCAGTGTAACTCCGTTAAACTTTTATCTGTAGACGTATGAATCTCGTAGCAAAAAAAAAAATGATCACCATTAATGTAGAGTGATTTTGGTATGACGTGTGGTTTAACTGATTGTGACACATGTTAACCTAACACTTCAGTCAGTATGAGTCAGGTTATCATTAAAATAACGATTACCAAAAGCGACATGTTTTATTTTTTTTTCAATAGCATAACATACAAAATAAAGGCGTAGTTTTTGCCAACTGACCTAATGTGGCCTATTCTAGATTCACAGTTAGGTCACAGCCAGAGATGAATATACAAAAAAAAAAGTTACCACTTAATCAATTAAAACTTATTCACACAGTCCACACGTGAAAAGTGCGGTTGATTTATATCCTGTCTACGGTTAAAAGATCTGATTTTGGCAATTCCAAATAAAAAAAAAATTGGTGTGAAGACCTGTTAAAAAATCTTGTCTATCGCGAATAATCTCATGAATATTAACAACGGAATTCGCACTCGTCTAATTAAATCGTATCTAGCAATAACAAATTAATTAACGACCCGTCAAATTTTATTTAATTGTGGTTTTACCCAGATCATTTAATTTACGACTTTATTGGTTTTTATTTTACGTATTCCGAAACTATACGTACCATCGGGAAATAATGTAATGAGTCACGATATGCCCCCCCTAATACAGGCAATAATGGATTCATTTTAGAATTACTTATGCCAGATTTCAAATAGTCGCGCCATCTATTGACCAAAAGCATGATTAACTCTAAAATCATTCATTATTGCTCATATTTCAATAAAAATAAATATTTACATAAGGTTAAACATGACGTGACCTCATTTAACAATACGCCAGTGACGCAACAATCCAGTCAAATGTGTCAAAAATGTAAAAAAAAGCCATATCATTAAATAGCAACTATAGTTCATATAAAACAAAAAGCAATGCACGCGTCATCAGTGATGTAATTCATTACCACTACACTTACAATTTCATTCGTGGTTAATCAACAGAAATTTAAATTTGGCGCCCATTTTGAAATTGGCAGCAATTGACATATGTCGTGCATGGTGCCAAATCGTTATCGGATGTTTAGACTTTCTATCTAGATTTCTAAAGTGATTTAGCCACAGGTTAATAAGAAAACTGTTCTTTTGAGAACAAAAGTACCTGCTGGTATTAGCCAGCGTAAGCACCATAGATATTCAGACTGTTGCATACGTTGGGCTGATGTTTACACAATGCCGAAAAAATTAAACAGTCGTTGTAATCGATCCTTAGTGTTATGCCATTTCCTTGAGTTCTATAGTATTTTTGGCAATGTGGCAACAGTGGTCGTCTCTGACGCATCAGGTACATTATGACGTGCATTGCTTTTTGTTTTATATGAACTATACATTCCTCCGTCACTATGTACTTATTTTTGGAAATCAAACAGACCAAAAACCGCTCGTAATTTTTTGGGACGCTCTGTAGATCTATTTAAAACCTTAATCTATTGCAGATGTACGACTTCGAGGGAGACTACGAGACCGTCTTCACGGGAGAAAAGCACGGCTTAGAAAATATAGGTCTCATAGACACGTACAGGGGTTCGACCAAAATCCCCCAATGGGATAGCCCCTGCGGCGACGTCACTGGCTCCTCCGATGGAACGAAATTCCCCGGCTATCTCAAGGAAAATAACACGCTACTGTTCTTCAGGAAGAGCATGTGCAGAGCCAAGGGACTGGTAAGTTTTTTTCCAGCCGAAATTTCAGGACGCTCTGATTTTTAATTAGGCTCTTTCTGACTTATTGTGTTAACGTTTCCTCAATGAGAAAAAAACAGGAGAAAACATCTTATCACTTTATTATAGGGGAACCAAATTTGAATTGTCTAATATTGTTTTCTTACCATAGACGTACATTATATATATATATATATATATATATATATATATATATATATATATATATATATATATATATATATATATATATATATATATATATATATAGTGCTTGAAGTATTCTGACTGATATCTACAGAGTACTTTGTTTGCATTCTAGGTTAAAGCAGGCGAGACGGTCTCGAACGGCTTCAAGGGCTGGGTATACCACTTCGACCCCAACGCCGACGATAATGGTTACGTCAACGACAACAATAAATGCTTCTGCAAGGGCCCAAGACGGTGCTTGCCCCCGGGCCTGCTAGACGTCCGCGGGTGCTACTACGGCTTCCCCATCGCCCTCAGCTACCCCCACTTCTACGACGGGGACGAAGTGCTATCCTCCAAAGTCAACGGGACCAATCCAGATCCAGAGAAGCACAAATCGTTCTTCATCATCGAACCGGTAAGTGCCTCAAATTATATCCCAACGAGCACGTTGTTAAATCCGTTCTTCCACAGAGGTCAGGTCTGCCTATAGAGCTGGCTGTGCGCTATCAGATCAACATGGCGCTGGGAAACATAAAGGCGATCGCCAACTGCGACAGGTTCAACGACATGGTATTGCCGTTGCTTTGGACAGAAATAGTACGTCGACGTGGTATATTCCATCCTTCCCGCAGTTTAATAATTTTTTTGTTTACAGAGATTGTACGAGCTTCCTCCAAACTTAACCTTCAGATTCCGCATGTACCTAAATATCTTGCCAGTTGGGGAAAGGATCTTGATGTACGCCTGCCTCGTCGTAGGAGGGTTATTCCTGGTTTACTCCATTTACAAATTCATGAAGACGAGGTCAACCAAGAAGTTCTTCAATACCCCATGGATCCAAGACGAGTTGGTGTACAACATCGATAGGAAACTACATAGTTACATACCCGAAAGCAAGGAGAGCATGAATCCAAAGGAGTTAGAAGTGTATATGGATAGCTTGGCGAAACCTCTGACCCAAGAGATTCACGAAGAAGTATGATTGCGTACGAGGGTTAAGTTCAGGTGAACGACGCTAGCTGGGCTTCTACCCCCCTCAATTCGGCGGTTGAACAACATCTAAGCCCAATGCGGCCAAACAGATATATGTATATACCTCCCAGTACGAAATGTGTTTGTAGTTATGGTATTGCCTGACGCCACAGTTTGTCTACCAAACTGAAAAATACCCCATCCACAGCTAGCGAAGTGAAACTAAACAATTTTATTTATAGTAGAATATTTATTTTGAAATGTGATTGCCTATAGAGACATTTTATTTATTAAAATCGGTACACGAGTTTCTACCTCCGATGTGAGAGCGTCGTCGGGTTTCCCCATATACGGAGTGTTCCTAAGATTCGAATAACGTAAACAGATTTTTGCTTTCGATAAAAAATTGTGTTAGCAAAATTTCACCATTAGATGCCATAGAGTTTAGTTTGAATGACTATTTTGTAAATTTTAGCAACATTCCGGGATATCTTGTGATATATTCATTGTGCATGTCGACACGTTTTAGTGTTCTCACTGTTAAGCGTAGTCTAATTTTTTCAGTATGTGATATAGAGTGTAGTAAAGTATTTTTAACGCTTAGATCTTTATATTATTTTAGGACAGGGCGATATTTTAACCAAAATAAAAAATATTTTATTACATGTAAATACTTTTCTGCGAGCCCTGTATAAGTATGGAGGAATTGCTCATTATATATATTTAGATTTTCATAGGGAATACAAGGTAATTCAACGCCCCACGAGTTTCGTAAAAAATGTATGTATATTCTGTGTAAACTGTTATTCATGAATACATTACCTATCACATATTAATTAGGTTTGTGTAAGAAGCCAAATATACTCAGTTAGAAAAGATTTTGTAATATTAAGCTTTATATATTTTCATATTTATGTAAATAAATGTTTTAGCAATAATTTTATTAGTTTTAATTGTTTTATTTGCCAAAATTGGGATAGTTTAAGGAAATTTAGGTAGATCTACCTATGTATGTATATTGTATATGGCAAAAATGTAATAACAGTTAAATGCACACAAATAGTTTCTTGATGAAATACATTTTACTAAACGCCAATTTATTGATATGGATATACATATATCTTGGATTACGTAGCTCAACTTAAGATTAACAACATTAAATATAAAAAGCTCAAATTAGTATTTGTTTATACTATTAATTTACATTTATCGCAAAAAATCGGGTTTCGTCATTGCTGTCGAAGACACATAATTTTTGACGCCCCGTATAGTAGTCACTTTTAATACCTAAGCTAGATATTATCACTTTTAGTTTGTACTTATCCCGTTTTTTACTGAATTTTGTTAAATAGATAAATAAAATGTTTTAAACATGTAGATTTTCTCGTTTATATCTTCAAATATCCTTACAAATATTTTAGTCAGACAACAACAAAATTACACTTACCTCGTAAATTACAAATATCAATGTTTTATTTTCCCATTCTTGTAAAGTATATTTTATATTTCCCAAGCCTTGTTACTAAAATCGTTTTAGCTGCAATAAATACGTATAAAAAACCCTGGACTCGTTGTTTGAAATGTCAATAGTTTTACTTACCAGTTATTAAAACACTCAAAAACATTCAAAATTAATTGTTCACTGCCGTATATTTCACATAAAGTGGTACATCTATTTGAAACGGTCTTTTAAAGTTTAAAACGAGATGTACACCAGCGGCCATTACATAATAAGCAAAGCTAACTAAAAAGTTAACAATGAAACAGTCGCGCATAGCCGCCTAGTATAAAATAATAGACGCGTAAAGCGGTCAGTAGGGAAATATTTTCATTGTTGCATAGATATGGTCCCAGATACAAAAGAAAATGGTCAATGTTGATTTTCATAACGAATATGTAATAATTAATAATATTCTATGGAATCAGTATAAAATATTCTTACCCCGCACTGGACTGACTGTAGCTTCCCGTGGACAGAGATCTACGTATATATTTTAGCTCGTAAGACTAAGTACCAAAAAGTATTTATCGAAATTAGCAAATCTCACTTACATCACACAGCAGGTATGTAAACCGATTTCAACAACTTATTCTTTGCGTACACTCAAATTTCGCTGTTGGTTTTTACCGGACTCACAACATTTCTCACAAGGAAAGATTATAGGTACGCGTTTAATATTTTTAATCGGCCATATGCAAAACAAATGAACGTCGACAGACGCGGTTGCTAGAAAATAACGACAGAATAACAAATACAAGAAAAGAAACAGTTTCAGATACATTCGGGGGCAAAGATGTCCCGAGTTACTCAAAATTTTACGGGGTTTTTCGAAAAAAAATATTTAATTTTGTAGGCGATGACAATACTTTGAGTATTAGTGCAGAGTGGGAAGTTATACTATGGAAATGAATGTGGAGATGTTAAATATGTGTTTAATAATACAGACATGATTAGATGAAGATTCATGGCAACATCCAGCAACTTGAAAAAGATGAAAAAAATCACCAATTTTAAGCTTCCCACTAGAGAATTGGAGGTGATAGCTCATTATGATCCTCTGGAATAATTATAGAGTAACGATTAGGACACCTTAAAGTAAGTAGATTTATTTAGGGTATGTCTAAATATGTTAGACTTACCCTAAGTATGTCTAACATATTTCGGTTATGTAAAAATAACAAATAATATTCGTCCATCTCGAATGGACTGTTTTTATCAAGCAAGGCTGCCACAATTACATGGTTATCTCTCTCATTATATTCCTTCCCCATCTAGATTAAAGAATGAATGATTATATTTATGAAATTTGATGTTTATTATTATGACTTCAATGTACAATAATCATTTGAAATTACGTTGGATTCAGAAACATCAAATTAAAGGTATTTTCTTGAAATAATTAAAATCGTCATAAGAACACTTATTTATTGAAAACAAAAATCGATATAGTACAAATTAATACATTAAAACAATCTCACAACCTGAAAATCTTTGGGCACATCCTCGTCTTGTATCTTAAACACAAACCGACTTTCTTCGGGCCTTAATTACGAGTTCGATGTTCATACAATTTCAATAATCTTCTTATACCCTTTTGAAATTTAATATGATCATTCTGACTATAAAAAAAGAGTGTAACAGTAAATTATAGTATGGAAAATGTAATAATAACAAAATTACTTTTAGTTTCATAGTATTTAATGTAGTACATACAATTCATAAATTTGGTGTCTGTCATAAACAGTGAAAAACATACTTTAACCTCTTCTCTACTCCTAATACATAAATATTTCAATATTACTTTAGGCTTAACATACAATAAAATAAAATTTTAACAATATCACATACATATAGAGAATTCTAATTATGATTATCAACAAGCCGACTGCTATCTATTGAATTGGTTTCTATCCAGCTCTTCTATAACCTGAAGCAGTCGCTGTTTGGTCTTCTTATTGTTCTGGCAGGCACAGCTGATTAAACCAAACAAGTGTTTCGAGGAATATTCCTTAAAAAAAAATGGGTAAATAAACAATACTTATAATTAAAAACAGTCATGCAAACCTTATGCTCTCTAACCCACTTCTCCAATTCCTGTTCGGGTAGATAATACGCTTTCACATAATGTTCCACATATTCCTTGTGCGGGACAGGCTTCAGCGACGATATTTTTTCAAATTTTGACAAAAATTGAGTGAAATCCAGCTGCATGAGAGCCCTGCCTCCGTTTGAGCATTTTTTAGCTTCAGAGAAACTGAAATTGATACAGAATTATTACCAACGATCTATTTATTTAAAATTCACCTACCCCTGAACAAGAGTATGGGTGATAATATGCGCGATATTCTCCCACAAATTTTTGTATACCTCTGGAGAAATCGGTACTTTTACAGACACTTCCTCTAGTCGAAGCGTAAAAATCTGCACCTCCTATAAGAATGAAACAATAAGAAAACTAATTTGAGCAAATAACTGTTACCGACCCTTAAAATCATGTCAATATAAGAATTGTGCTGTGACATGACATCCTTTACTTCCCAGTTTATTTTCGACATCGTTATTAGTATCTGCCTCAAGTCAAAAGCTTGTGCCACCACAGCCATATACACTGGATATCTCATTCCTACCGCGCTTGCAATATTCTACAATCAAAAAAAAATGTTTAGAATAAATTAAACTATTGGTAACTTATATGTCCGCTTCCTGAAATTTTAGGGTGCTTAAATATCCGCTTTTCTCTTCGCGGTTTTTACAGCTGACTGCATTACCCACATTGAATGTCAACGTTCTAACCTCAAATTTAAGTCAACCTATTTCCACGCATACAATATAATTATATTATGGATGATAATTCAGACCGTAGCATAAAATCGGGAGATTACATCGTGATACAAAGACAAGGTTACACTAAGCTGCACAAATTAAGGAAACATGGCCATATGGTGCTCGGCAGCTTCACAATAGCAATGGATAATGTGATTGGCGAGAGATATTTCGACACTTTCCAGATGAAAAACATGCCTGGGGCCAGGAAATCCTTCATCCTGGAGAAAGTCGACGAGGTGAACACTGCGGCGGGGTGTTTAAATATAGAAAAGTCCGGAGTGGACAATCGTAATATACCGAACAATGCCGAGTCGCAAGGGCTGACAAAAGAAGACATTGACAAGTTGAAAGGCGAGGAACTGAGTTCAAATAATATAGTGGAACAGTTAATAAACAATTCGAAGACGTTCAGTATGAAAACCGAGTACAGCCAAGAGAAGTACATCAAGAAAAAGGAAAAAAAGTATTTCGAGTATATTCAAATACGAAAACCAAGCATTAGACTTCTATTGGAGATTTTTTATAGGCAAGATCCAACGAAAACGTTAGGAATCAGACTGGATGATCTATCGCAAATTTTAAGCTATGCCAACATCCATTCCGAATCGAATCACTTGCTCTACGACAGCGGCACCTCAGGCTTAATGCCTGCCGCTCTAACAAGTGCCATTGGCCGCGATACCAAGGGATCCCTGGTCCACATGCACCCCGGCAACGAATGCCAGAAGATCGCCTTTATGGCGATGCGATTCCCCCTAGAACAATCCGACAGGTGCATAAACGTCAATTTATACTCAGTGCTCAGGTGTTTTTATCAGAACAAAGCCGAATACAGCAACGCAGGCGATAGTAACGTAGATGCTACGGAGACGAACGAAGTCGAAGGGGAACCCTCGATGAACGAAGCCGATGGGGAACCCTCGACGAAACGACCCAAATTAGAAGACGGCTGCCAGAAGAAACGGTGGCAACTCGACAACGAGAAGGCGTGTAGGATTTTAGAAAACAAAGTGGACTCGCTGGTGATCACCGCGAAAGAACACCCCGTGAATATCGTTAAGGAACTGATACAGTTCCTGAAGGGCGGCAGGAGTTTCGTTGTATTCAATGTATTGAAGGAGCCCCTTCAGGACCTGTATTTTTATTTGAAAAGTCGCGTTGACATCGTTTCTATAAAATTGTCGAATAATTTTATGCGCAGTTACCAAGTTCTCAACGATAGGACTCACCCCGAGGTGAACATGAATTCGGGCGGGTATATTTTAACAGGTTTCAAATTGAATTGTTGACTAAATTATTCGTTTTCTCATATTGCATTTATTAATTTTCAGAATTGTAACGATTTATTATATTTGATGTAATTGTAATTTAATTATCATATTTGATGTAATTTAATTGATATGAATGAATAATTTTCTACTTAATTAAACTATTAAGTTTATATAACTTTTGATTTAAAACAAACTAAGCCAAAATCACTTACATGCGCAAAAAACTGTTGCAGCATGATCTTGTTCGTAGGCGGCACCAGGTGCTCCAGATACTCCTGCAGGAATTCGTACTGTTTTGACAGGAATATTAGACTCTCCACCGCCACTATCCTCTCGGCCAGGCCGTGTAACTTTTCCGGCTTCACGAGGTCCACCATCGACGACAACATCGGCTTCATTATCTTCCCCTCTTGGACAGTCTCGTCCCCTTCTTGGGGGATATACTCCAAGATAAGATTATCGGCGATTTTTTTGAGGGTAACATTTAGTTCCTTGGTGTAAAGGGAGCTGCTAGAAACGGCCTACGAGGAAAAATAAGTCGGAAGTTACTATATTTCCGGCAACAAGTCATGAGTGACATAAAAGTGGTGGCATCTATGTACAATTTATATGTATTATATTCATTTGTGATGTACTTACTAAGTCGTTCGCGAAGAACAGATGTACAGAGTAAAGATAATAGTCGAAGAGTTGGTTCATGCACGATATTATCTGGTATGCTATAGGCTTTAGCAGTCTGGACATTTGGATGTATTTGCCCATTTGTCTTAGGACCGACAACGTTGTATTTGTCAATATCGGCGATTTGTGGTGGTGCTTTTCCTTCCTTTCTCTGTTTATGAATTGCCTGGAAAGGAATTTCACATAAAGGCATGATAATATCTTTTATGCTTAACAATCTAAGGAAATTGTCAAAAACAATCTAAAGTCAGTATTCACCACATATCAGTGGTGTTGTCAAAGTTTCATAAAACTAGGTTAGAAACATAAAATGTTAGGTTAGAAACGTAAAATGTTAGGTTAGAAACTGATTCGAAGCGATGTTGCCATATTTAATAGTCACTATTATATTTTTCTCAATATACACGTTCAGGAAAAAAAGAATAAACGTGAACTATTATGAATTAATACCACTTTGCCACATTTTAACCGCAATACTACAGTTTTTATAGTAAAATAACACTAATTCTAATTATAGTTTAAATATTGTTTTAAGAGGCCGATATTTCTACAATTAAAAAAAATTTATTATATTTGATATATGTAATACACTAGACACAAAAATTAAGGGATGTAAAAAAAACCTAAATTTTCAGGCGATTTTCAAAGAGCTGTAATTTGGAGAAAAATAGTCGCAGACCAATTAAAAAAAGCAAATTGAAGCTCCAAATATTTAGTTTTCAGATCTTGTTTCCAAAATATTTTACCGTCGGCAGTTTTTGAGTAATCATAAGAAAACCCATCGGAAAAATTTCCAAATTTTTTGTTGTCTTTTGAAAGGTCCACGGGCATCATTAAGTTTTTTTCAGTGATTTCGTCACAAAGCTTTTTTAGATAGTTTTATCCTCTTTAATTTGAGCTGTCTAAAAGCCTTAAACTTTTCAATCAACATTCTCGCACTGAAACATTTTTTTATCAAAAACCAATAACTACGACTTGTAAAGAATACTTTGCAGTTTTTGAAACCCACTTGAATTTTCTGTACGATTATTATTTCCCGAGTAATTAATTACCAAAGTCAAAACTGACTTTTTTGCTTTGAACGACGATAACTCAGCGAAAAATCATCGTGCAAGGCTTCTAGACTGCTCAAATTAAAGAGGATAAGATTTTTTTTAAAATTGCTCTGCGACGATTTTTCTCCAAGTTACATCCCTTTGAAGACCACCTACAAATTTAGGATTTTTTACATCCCTTAATTTTTGTGTCTAGTGTATGTGAAATGTAATGTAAAAGTATTTGGAGTGTCAAAGTTTCATAAAAATAGGTTAAAAATGAAACATTATAGGTTAGAAATTGATTCTAAAGCCGAGTTGACATATTTTAAAGGCAAAGGTTTTCATAGTAAAATAAATATAATAACTTAATATTGTTTTCTAAGACCGATATTCCTACAATTAAAAAAAACCTTATGATACTTGACATTATGTAGAGATGTAATACAAAAGCATTTCTCAAAATTTCATAAAAATAGGTTAGAATTTGTAACCTAGATTGTCCTTGTAACCTAGAATAAAATTCTAGGTTACAAATCGACTCTGAAGCCACGTTGCCACATCTAAAGTTGGCAACATTACTGTTTTTTCTTTTTTATAACACTGATTTGCGTTTTATATCATAGATATTTCTGCAATTACAACGACCTTGTAATACTTGACACACAAAACAAAAGAGAAGAAATTAAAGAATTTATGACAACTTATATATACATAAAAAAACATGACTTTTTTTTTCTGAGAACAGCAAAAATAAACCAAAACCTGGCAACCGCTATCGAATCCCACAATTTGCCCAAAATAACGCGTTAAAAGCTCTCGTATTATTACTGGTGCTCTGTGCTACGACCTACGACAATTTACGATGTTTACTGACCTATTCCCATGGTTTATGTCGTCGGCGTACTCATCCACATAATCCCCCTTGAGTTCCTCGGGTTCATCTTCGCTGTCCTCCGAGAAATACCCGGACGCGTCATTGTCCGTCACCAAAATATCCTCCTCGATAATGGTATCGTCCAGGCCAGTGTCGAAGGGGGTCCCGTGCTCCGCGTACCTTATGAAGTAGTTACCGGTTATGCTGCTGCCGTCCTGCGAGTGACTAGAGGAACAGCACTCCGTGGAAGTGGTGGAGTACGTCGCGAGCGGGGGGCTGCTCTGCGGGTTGAGCCGGAAATTTTTCAGGGAGTAACGGAACGATTTGAATTCCTACAACGGGGGATTTTTAGAGCTATCTATCGAGATTTGTAGCACCAGAAACGTACTTGAAGTTGAAGGACGTCGAACGAGGGCTTGACCGGGCAGATTTCCCACATTTCGTTCTCCAGGAATATCTTCAGCTCGTCCATGCGCTGCGAGTGGTAGTTTTTGAAGTAGTTCACGCTTTGTTTCCGTATAGACTCCTGCAAGTCCTCGGACTTGCTGGAGCAGAATTCCTCACCTACCTGAATCAGCCTGCAATAGTATTTGAATACATAAAAGGGCTCAGTTGCAACACCACTGTAAATTTTTCAAAAAATCGAATTTTTTATTAGCTTAAAAAATTCTCAACCTGTTAGAATACGGGGTAATTTTTTTTCCTTGAAATGTCGCGCTCTTTTCTAAACGCTTCGGTTATAAACTTGATTTTTAAAAACAGCACGCAGCATAACTTCAACAATTTTCATTCTTTTCATGTGAATTTTTAAAAAGTACAAATAAATCACAACAAACGAGACGAGGCTACAAAAACAGACGAGACGAGGAAGGACTGAAAACTTATAAGGCAATAAAGTGGGAAATCATTACAAAATGTAGAAAAGCGAAAGAACAATGGATAGAGGATAAATGCAAAGAAGTAGAAGATAAGCTGCAAGTAGGTAAGACCGATGAGGCTTACAAAATAATTAAGAGGAACTTCAGGGATATAGGAACAATAAGTAGAAACGTTAGGAGTCAATCGGGGGACATACTGATCGGAAGAGAGGAGAAAGCGGATAGATGGAAGCAGTACTTAGGAAATTTATACGAGGGTCAGGAATTAGGAGATATATTAGAGGAAGAATCTAGCATCGATAGGGAAGATGTAGGAAAACCTATATTGAGGGAGGAATTTGAAATAGCACTAAGGGGGCTAAAGAACAATAGAGCGCCGGGTGTAGATAAAATACAGGTGGAAATTTTGAAGTGTGCGGGACAGAAAGTAGTAAATAGGATGTATAAACTGGTAAAATACATATACGAAACGGGCGAGATGCCGGAGGATTATAAGAGGAACATTATCGTTACTATACCGAAAAAGAGAAGTGCCGACAAATGCGAGAACTTTAGAACGATTAGTCTAACCTCTCATGCGACAAAATCCTTAACCAGAAGAGTGCAGAAGAGTATGGAAAATAGAGCGGAGGAAATACTAGGAGAAGACCAATTCGGGTTCAGGCGAAATAGGGGAACTCGCGAAGCTATTCTAGCGCTAAGAGTAATGTTAGAGAAAACAGTAGAAAAAGAAAAGAACGCTCATATAGGATTTGTAGATTTAGAAAAAGCTTTTGATAACGTAAGATGGGAAAAAATGTTCGAGATACTAAAGAGCGCGGGAATGAAGTATAGAGATAGGAGAGTAGTACACAATCTATACAAAGAGCAAACTGCTGTTATAGTAGATATAGTAGAAGGGGAAAAAAGGGAAGTAGGTATTAGGAAAGGAGTAAGACAAGGATGTACGCTATCACCACTAATTTTTAATCTGTACATCGAAGAGGCGATTAATGTGGTAAAAGATAGAGTGGATTTCGGGATTAAAGTACAGGGACAGAAACTAAAAATGCTGAGATTCGCGGAGGATGATATAGCAGTATTAGCATCTAGTAAGGAGGAATTAGAATCAGCGTTAAACGAAATGGAGGCAGTGTTGACAGAGGAATACGGAATGAGGGTGAATAAAAACAAAACTAAAGTGTTAGTGTGCAGAGGGCGCGAGAGCAGAGCAAAAACGAAAGTACAAATTAATAATGAAAGATTGGAGGAAGTTAAAGACTTCACTTATTTAGATAGTAAAATAAATTGGGATGGAAGAAGCGATAAAGATATAAAACAAAGAATAGCGCAGTGTCGAGTAGCTTTTAACAAAAAGAAAGCACTTTTATGCTCGGGGGTAATAAACTTAGAAACAAGGAAGAGATTCTTGAAAACATATGTATGGAGCACGGCACTATACGGTTGCGAAACCTGGACGGTAGGGGAAGCAAGTAGGAAGAAATTAGAAGCTTTTGAGATGTGGTATTACCGAAAAATGATGAAAATACCATGGACTGATAGGATTAGAAACGAAGAAGTATTGGAGAAAGTCGGCGAGAAAAGAAGTATGTGGAAAAACATAAAGAAGAGAAGAGACAGAATGGTAGGCCACTTGCTGAGACATGGGGGAATAGTCCGCGATGTTTTGGAGGCAGAAATAGGAGTGAAGAAAGGCAGAGGTAGGCCTAGATTAGACTACTGCTCGCAAATAGTAAGGGATGTAGGTTGTAGCACAATTAGCGAAATGCGTAGGTTAGCACAAGATAGGAGAAGCTGGAGGTTATCGTCCAACCAGTCTTAGGACTGATGACCTCATGATGACAAATAAATCTTCAAAATAACATTTTGAAGTAAAATGCGTATGGAAGTTTCGATAAATTAATTTAAACATTATTTACTAACAAATGATTGCCTTTTGTCGAAAGTTTTACGATTTTTTATTTAAATACTCGCTAGTCACACAAAAATCAATATACTCAAAATCCCCTACATATTTCACTAGCTATAAACATAGATTGAGTGATTTTTTTTTTTAGGTTCAAATTTGCACCTGTGCGTGCCGCAAAGCGCCTTAAATTCAACATGTCTTGCGAGAATAGCTCCAGTGTCACCATTTTTTAATATTTCTTGATAATTTTTTGTATTATATTTAAATATATGCCTAATAACTTCCTCAAATATTATTATTTTCTATATTACCTCTTCTTTCATCAAAAAAAAAAAAAAAAGTAATAACGCCCTTTTTTTAGCTAATTACAGTTATTCATTTTAATTTATGGGGAGGAAACAACATTTTCATTATATCTTTTATCCATTCTATCTATTTTTACGCTGTGGCCTTATTCCCTGTTGTAATATAAAATATTTCTAAAAATGTTTCGATGGCCATCATAAAGATTTTCTCTTTCCTGAGTGGAATATTTAGGAATATTCAAACGTTGTGCTTTCTTCTATATTAATTATTTTTAATAATGAAAATAATAATTTATTAAAACAACCATTATTGAAGTGCGAGAATACAGTCTATAAAAAAATTTATATAGACATAAAAATTGTATCTAAATCTATCAAAAATGTTGCTTTACTTTGATATACATCCTTTAATTTTTGAAAAAAATCGATTAAACTTAACATTAGCGAACCATCAGACTTTCTAGACAGTATAAAATGAAATTCGGATATACAAAAACGACTGACTTTTTGGGTGATTTATGTAAAAAAAAAACTATCAGTTAGTCTATACAGCTTTGATGGTATGCCAATATTAAATTTAATTGTACTTTTTTGTCAAGAATCAAGAGATAGATGTCAGAATCAAACAAAAAAATTTGAATAGACAATTGAAGTAGCTCCCAAATGAAACATTACTTTTACACTTATACACTTCTGCTGTGACAAAAAGTAGTAACCAATTTTTTTTTCATATATTTACGAGATTTGGGGCTTATGTATGTATACACCACAAATGCATGAAAATGTACAGGGTGTCCAGAAGAAGAGGTAAAATTTGACTTCAATGAAATTTTATATTTCAAATGTGTATTTTGATATCCTATTCACTTTCTTTTTTTATTCTCGTTCCATAAATATCGGCATAGATAAAAATTTTAAAAAATGTAAATCAGAATCGCCCTCTAGTGGGACTGAAATAAATGCTTTCATAACCTCCAATCACAAGGCAGTCATCAAAAACCAAGTAGAGAAAATAAAAGTATATGTATACTTTAGATATATACTTATATTATCTTTATTTCGATGTAAGGAAAATCGGTCCCAATTCAGAGCTAATTATTGGCAACAGCACAAAAAATTATTATGAAATTTGTATAAAATAACAGAAATATTGAATGAAAGTGACAAGAATTATATTATTTAAACTTCTAACAGCTCAAAATCCGTTCTTAATGGCACAATGTACTCGATGTTGATATACAGTATGTTCCATTCAAAGTGAACAATTTAATTGAAATTAAATTTGTCAAAATTCAACCTCCTCTCCTGGACAACCTGTACACCTGGATGCATTTGTAATTCATCCATACAAATACTCCGAAGCTCATAAATGCATAGGAAAAATAGTTACTTCCCCAAAAACAACTACTAGGCCACTCACTGTGACACTCACCGCTATGCTAGCTCTGGCTATGATTTTACAATATAAGTCGACTGTTAGAAGTTTTGACTCTGACACAACCTTAGAACACCAATTTCACACACTATTTTTTCCTATATACATAAAAAAAAAACCACTACGTTCATTTGTGACTCCAAAAACAACCTTGCCTATTGAAAACAAATATTCCTGAACACAAACTGTGACCATAGCCAACACAAACAGAAATCTACCAACACCTTGTCAATCTTTCTCGCAAATCGTACCTGTGCACCACCCTCAACACCTGCACGAACTGATCAAACTTATAGCTCGCTAGGTCGGCGTTCAGCAACAAACTGGAGACTTTTCTCTGCACATCGTCCCATATCTTCAACAAGTAATGTTCCAGCTTTTGCTTGCTGATGTTATTCTCGACGTACGAATTGGCACCGTCACTCTGAGAGTCGTTCTCTAGGTTATAGTACCACTTCACCAGCTGGTGATAGCTCAGGACTATCTTGAAGAGCACCTTGCAGAGGTGGACCAGGCACGGTATGAAAACTGTCTGACCTATAGACTGAAGAGTACGAGATTACTGATGTATGTGTGGCTTTAAACGGCTCTTGAAGCCTACCTGACATAAGGTCTTGTATGGGTTCTTGCCACTGTTTTCAGATGACTCCAATATATCGTCAGACATTACGTAGGAGTGTACAACATTGAAGGAGGAATTGTATATAGCTGTTATGTAATGGACATGCAAATTGTCGATCATCGACACTTGAGACTTTTCGAGGAGGTTATAGGCCAGCTGCAACTTGCTGTAACGTTCACCGTCGAAGTGGAAACACATCTATAATTACAAAGTGCTTCACTTTTGAAGTGACTGCTGGCAAAACAATTTTTTTTATAAAACGAATAGTGAAACTTCCAAAATAGAATCACAAAGACATTTTGTAGAATCGCGAAGTAAAAATTGATTCTCTGTGATTCTATAAAGTTGTAATTTATTATGCTTACCCTTACACAAACATACACAAATCCTATACATTAAATATAAATATTATGAACTTTAACAATGTTATAAATTATGTGTATATAACTTTTATTCAACATTTTACTAAAAACAATGTAAAATACTGGATTATTAAATATAGCTATATTAAATAACCATTAATTTGAAAAGTCAGCTGGTTTAAAAATAAAATACATAAATATATAGGGTGTCTCATTGAAAATATTTTTTTATATGAGACACCCTGTATATGTATTTACAGAATTAAATTCTAATATTTTCAAGAAAATATTACGTTATTAACACACTTGAATGTACAGTAAAATTTAATTAAAAAAACTAATTATATAATAAAGCTGGAAAAACATTACCTGAGCTAAAATTCTATCTAGCTGGGCGTCAGTGTTTTCTAACGTTTCTTGTAACTTATAAGTCAATGCTGCTACACAACTGAAATGCCTGTACTTGACGGCCGTCTTTTGACATTTCTTTAGTTCCATTATCGCGCCTGCGTAATCTTCATTGTTCAACATTTGCTGACACCTTTTATCAAAACTATGCTGTAAAGTTAAATCATTCTATTCAAACATTTTAATTATGTTGTAGTTGACATACCAAATTTTTTATCATATTTAAATTATTCAGTAGGTTTTCCGCCAATTTCCTTTTCCGATAATTAGCTAAAATTCCTAGGCTGGCGCTGAACTGCTTCCCAGCGATCTTCAGCTCCCTCCGGCTGGCGCGACATAACTCCGAGGTATTTCTGACTTGTTCTAAGACATCCTTGATTTTATCGAATTCTGAATTACAGCCATTTTGATGCTCCAAAATTAACTGCAGCACCTTTTTGGACACGACTTGGTGTTGCTGTTTCAGATTTTTAAAATCCCTCTGTATTTGATCGCAATCTAGAACTTCTGGTAATTTCTAAAAACATAATTGATAAATTCATTGAGTGTTCTATTTATACTTGAAATTTATAAGTACCTCTAATTCAAATCTACAAATATCAAAATCGTCTTTCATTGAAAAGTAAGCAGCCTCGATACTCTCTAATATGTCTTGATCAGCTGGCCGATTTGCATCGGTGACAGTTTTACTGTTGATGGATAAAGTGGGGACTTGTGAGAAGTGGTAATTTGCATCATCAAAGCCCATGGACGGTATTCTGGGGGGCTAAAATTAGAATCTTCAGTTTAACGTTCTAATCATAAGAGATTTGTTTAGTTTTGAAAAATAAATATTTAACCTAAATTAAAACATAATCCTACCTGTTTATTTATGAGCCCCAGGATTTTTTGTTTAATTTCATCCATTTTATTTGCCATTATTAAACCACTGTTTAAACAGCTTAAATTAAATAAACATTTTTTATTTTTATTTACTCGACGATGCTTGGCGAGTAAACGTCAGACGTCAGTTTGTGACAGTTGACAGATGGCAAAAGTTCTAAGGTGTTGAGGTGGGGTATATTCACCTGTGATTTCTATATCCTACGTGCAGATACCACTTTCAACCGTAAAACGAATGAATTTCGTAGTAAATAAGGAAGGGTTATTCCTTCGTTTTACGGCGAGTGATTCCCGGTGGATCATTTCATTTTATAAGAATCCCAAAAATGTTGGATCGAAGCGAATTGGCTCCTGAACGAATTTTCAAGTGGGCGGTGTGAAAAAGTGAAATGACCTGATAAAAGCTCGTAAAATTAGATGTTTAATTTGACGACAGATGTCGCAGAGTCGATTAGTTGAATGAAAGAAGCTTAAGTAAAATGGCCGACCAAGATCGATAAAAGTTATGGCGTGTTTTCAGTCGATTTTAATAAATTCCCCGTGGAAATAAATGTTGAGAAAACAGGCCATTCGTCAGTGTACATAGTGTATTTGTGTTTTAAAATAAATTTGTGGCTTTTACTTAAGTGTGTTGTGCTGTAAACTGCAAAATGAACTTTTATTATGCAGCAATTGTTTTACTGAGGTAAGTAGTTGTTTGACGGTATAAATTAGGCGTTTCGCCGTTTCATTTTGCCAGAAATTTCCCGTGTGGAAACTAACGTAAACGGCAATGCCAACGGTTATAGTTGATCCGCTAATTAGGCTGATTGACATGTTTAATTGAAGTGTATACAAGTTTATAGGTGGTGGGGGGGTAAGAGTTAATTTGACAAATTGTTTACGACCATTTAACTGTCCACCTTTCTTTTGTCGTACGTGTTTATTTGGCAGTCAGCTACTAAATTAATGTTTCCGCTGGAAGAATGTATTCATCATTCGTAATTAATTAGGTTTGCGCGTCACAAGGCTTTGTTCGCAAAGAGCAAGGTGTTAACTGGGTAGATTGATAATTTATTAAAACTTGGCTCACTTCGCTCGTGTACCGTTCGTTAATGTTTTACGACGACTTTTAATAGTCTACAAACATCTAAAACGACGATTAAATTAAAATTAGCCCGTTTAACGGCCGCTATTTACAGGGATAATATTGAAATTAGCTGTAAAAATAATGTGCTGTCAGATATCTGTTGAAATATGTGCAATGCTATTCTAATTATAAAAGCAGGTAATTAATAAATGCTAGCCATAAATTATAGGCTTGTATTTACATAATAACACACGGAAACGCTGATAAAATTGCTCATATATTATTTATTTAAATGCGTGGCCTTTTTTTGTTTCCAACGTAGGTATTATTAAGTCTTTAGACAAGTTTATAATCGGAACGCCTGCCGAGAACATCAAAGAGCGATGTTGACTGATAGTTTTACAGTTTTATCGGTTTATGATGTCTACAATTTAATAAATCTTCGAAAATACGAAATGTAGGTGTGCTACCTTGTAAATATACTCGTAATATATGATTAATACGCTTGGCCGTGGTCTCGGCTTGATTAATTTCCAGTGCTATTAATTTTGACGATAAACATTTTCATTCGTATTAATACACGACAGTCGTATAACAACCGCTATAAATTAATATATTTTTTTTATTCTAGCTTTATTTGACTTCATTATGTTTTATGAGTGTTTATTTTCCAGCTATCTACGGGTAGGCATATAATATATCATTATCTTAATGTTGTAATAGCTGGAAAACATAATAATTATAAATTAATGACAAGCAGGAAGTATTGAATAAATTAGAATTTTGCTTTAATGACACTGCTCGTCTATGACTGGTTAACGTGATTACACGAGAAGTGTATACGTACAGCAGACTCCAGAAATAAAAATACTCTCGGGTGGCAAAAAAAAAGACCACGTCGGTTTATCGGATTTGTAACGGTGTTAGCGTTAAACCAGGTAGTGTGATGGAAGAAGGTCAATTACCTAACCCCAACAAATCAATTAACGATTTATTTGTTTTGTTATGGCATTGTTTGCTGGCACGGAAAAGCGTTTTTACTCCAACAGAGCCACCCGAATTGTTAACGTATACGCAGTTTTTATAGACGCTATAGAGGTGGAAATCTTTCGAGCCAACACGTCCCCGGCAAGTATATGGGAAAGTTAACGGGGGTTTCATCACTTTCGGGTTGATTGATATTTACGGTTTGTCTCAGTAAACGGCGGCATTATCAAAGCGCCGGATACCTATATAGACCACCCAAATGATGCACTAAAAGCTGTACACGGTTTATTGCCCATCATTACCATCTATTTCTGTATTGTGGTTTATTGCACACTAACCGCACCTCTGTTATTCGTACAATAGGGCCATGTAACGTTGGATAAACATTGAAAGTGTTTACAATACAAGGGTTTCTTTGATATTTCAATCGTAATAATATTGTGCACATTGCATTATTTTTGTGTATAAGTGTGGACGTGACTTTAATAATAAAGCGGCTAGGTTTTCACTAATTTGAGGGGATTTTGGTATTCGTGAAGAAGGGAGAACGTAAGAAATACCGAGCACTTAAAGAATTCCTAGTAGGCGAAACTACTAAGCCAATTTTAATGGTGTATCGCCGTCGGTCGGCGCTAGTGAAATTTCACTTGAACGCTAATCCTAATACATCTGCCTCCAAGTTGGGCCCTCGGATGGTGTCATTATCTACAACAATAAACTCTTGGGGTTCTATTTTGGGCATTAGGTAGTCGGGAATGGATAACCCCGAAGCTAAGGACCGAAACGGCCTCCGGTCCGACAACTACAAATAAGGCGTCTGGGTTCGGTTTTCTTTAATGTCCGTCTGCCACTTCGCTTTTTACTTTTGACAAATAATTGATGATATTGAAAGTGGCCTGACGTTTTTAC
Organism: Rosalia funebris; assembly: GCA_037954035.1. Taxonomy (NCBI): domain Eukaryota; kingdom Metazoa; phylum Arthropoda; class Insecta; order Coleoptera; family Cerambycidae; genus Rosalia; species Rosalia funebris. The sequence continues at coordinate 23,411,655 of JAZFAV010000003.1, read as the reverse complement.
TGTTACTTAAATAATTAGTTATTTATAGTGATCGTAATGCTAACGCGAGATAACTGTCGATGGACATTCTTAGGAAAATTGGAAAAGTAATAAAAGCCCATTATAAATGCAAATCCTATGAAAATGTAGTCAGGACGTCTGTACATAATTGTGATTTGCTTTACAGTTTATTTTATTTGCCTGCAGGTTTAAAATTTGCTGGAAATACTACATCGTAATAGTTCTTTATTATCATGTCTTTCCCAAATTGTATTTATTGAACTATACACTGTGTCCAAGATAATAATGTACAGCACGGACCGGACATCTTGGAAATTGTAGGAGATACGAATTCGGTTGAATAGCGAAACAGTTGCGTAATTAGGATACCATTTCGGTAATCTTAACCAATCTGGAAAATAATTTTTCGTTTTGAAATTTTTTTTTTGAAAAAAGTTATTTTGTAAAGTTAATTTTTTTTCACGTTGTCAAAAATATGGGAAAACAGACAAAACATTTTCGTATTTTGTAGTAAATTTTAACGTGGCAATGATATTTTCGCTCTCCGACGTTTTATGTTTATGGAACCATCACCAATTTAATTTTTCTAATGACCTGGTTTTTTTATGCATTTTGAATGCATTTTTTATTCTAAATTCAGTTATATATTACATATAGGTAAATCATTACATATGCCACGTTTCTTATATACTATAAATAAAGTTTGTATGTTTTATTTTCAATGTTTGAATAACGAATTTTTGTAATTGACGATTTGACGAAAAGTCTCGTAAACAAAAGCCGCCCAGTATATTAATACATGTTTATTTGGTTTTTATACACGTCAAATAATCGATGAACAAAAATGAAAAAATACAGTTTTCTGCATTTAGTGCAATATCTTTGGTGATCGCTGTATATGAAGTGATATTACAGATTTGGGTTTTTGTGCTTTGTACAATATTATTTGTTCGTATAAAACATACATATATTTTGTTCAACGTTCTTTGGTTGACACGATTATATTTTCAAAAAGAATAACAATAAAAAGTGATGATTTCGTATTTAAGGCAAAGATTTTTTGGCAAAAAATGTAGATGAAAATCACCTGATGATTTTATAGACATACACTAGGCACAAAAATTAAGTAAAAAAAGTTTTAGGTAATTTTCAAAGGGCTGTAACCTGAAGAAAAATAGTCGCCAAGCAATTTTAAGGAAAGCAAATTGAAGATCCAAGCTTCTAGTTTTCAGATCTTGATTTTTTTTACCATTAGCAGTTTTTGACTAATCATAAAAAAAACCATCGGAAAAAATGTTTCCAAATTTTTACTTGCCTTTCAAAAGGTCCACGGACTATATTTTTTTCAGTGAGTTCATCATAAGACTTTTTTAGATGTTTATCCTCTTCAATTTGAACTGTCTAAAAGCCTTGTATGAAGATTTTTCGCTGAGTTATCGCCATTCAAAGCAAAAAAGTCGCATGAAAATTATTTTTAGTGGTACCGACTCTAAATTAAAATGCGAATATGCAAAGACATATGGAATGTTACATTAAAAAATGCAAGTTTCGTATAGCACCCCTATTCAAAACATCCTGTATATTGATACAACATTTTTAAGAGCGCCTCTCATAATCCTAGGAATTTTTTTAGGGGGTTTCTAAAAGTTATATTTCGGAAAATAAAGCAGCTGTGCGTGACTTCTGACTGACCCTGTATAGAAACTGGTATAAGTAAGGTGCTTGCGTATTATTTAAATCAGCTTAAGGCGCAGTATATTCCAAACAGTTCGGCTTTTCTTAGAAGTTTGTAAGCCGGAAAGTAAGATATTTATACTTATATTTATTGGTATTTTATCACGATGTTAGGTAATGTAAAGCTTGTTATGTATGTTGCAATTCCCCGTCGTTTCTTAGGAATACAGAAGGTGTCCCAAACTCGGGATTAAACGCCATACGTTTTGTGTTTTCAATAGACAAATAGTCTTAAAACGGGTACAATCTTTTACATAATTTTTGATGTTTCAAATGTATCTGAAAAATGTGGCAATATATGATAATTTAATAATATAGCCTTGGGCAGGAATTTACTTGTATATCGAGATACGCCGAAACATTTTTTAAAATATACGAACTGTCATTTCAGGTCAACTGTCGTTTTGAACGTTCATTTGTTATATCATTCTGACGTCAACACCTTAACGTCTTATCGAAAAAAGTGACACGAAATAGCCAATCTCTTTCTCGCATTGCCTTGAGGATACTTTTAAACGAATATTCCGTATTCATGCGGCCGTATTTTCGTAATTTTATTGGTAGCCGGCTCGACAATCATTCCCGATTTAAGTAGCCACTTAAAAAAAAAAAAAAAAAACGAGACGGCATGCAATAAGTTAGAATTTTTATATCTCTAACTGTATCTACCGAATGAGTTTCGGAAGATATAAATAGTTTGTTGACTGTTAATTTCTCGCCACAGCCTTTGTTTAATGTGTCAGTACGTGATATCCATAAAAATAATTTTTAACACCTAGTTACTAAAATAAGTTTATAACAGTCTAACAATATTGTTTGCGTTTCCAATGAGAATATCCGAATATTTATAGGAAAAATCGCCTCGAAAATGTATCACTTAAATTTACGACGTGGTATGTTACATAAAAATAATTTTAATAATATATCGACGCACATATTCTAAAAATTTATTAGGCATACAAGACTGGCCGACTATATTTAAACATATGTTTGCAAATATTAGTATATTTTCCATTTATTTCCAAATTAATTGACTTTAGGATGGGACAAATGACGTACTTGCGTTAAGTTCCTCATTTGACCGCTAGGTTACAGCAAATTGCAGACCTACTCAATCCCACTGTCACTTGTCATTTCTTTCGTTGTTTTACGATAGGTTATGTTTATTTAATGTCCTTTAATGTCAAACGTGTTTGGTTTCGTTTATTAATATTTATTTAAACAACTATTGGTTTTAATTTAATGTACCCTGTAGCTTTGTCATCATGTTTCAATGAACCTAGATACATAACATCCTTCGTCAATATTAAAGCAAACAACCTACATGTATAAATAACGTCTATGTACCTGATAAATGTCGGATCATATCAACGATCTCACATTGACAGATCATGTCAATATCAGATCAGAGTGATGAGTCAGATGAGCGATTGTTTATTATTTATTGTTACCGATATTACGGCAGTATTTAAAGCAGATAATCTAAAGGTTTTAAAACGGTAAATGAGTGTTTAAAAATGCAAACAAAATATTTTGATACCAGCGATTGTTATATTCGCTTCTATTAATTTATGTGTATGCTCAGAAATAAAAAATACGTATGGATACAATTAAAGTGCGTCGTTTTCGTTGAAAGCCGAGTGCGAATTAAAAATCGAATACGGCGTTTTAAATATAATTGTATAATTGCGACAATTATCGATACATTGCTTATTAATACTTTTTTTGCAGAATCATGTAATTACCACCACTTCCACTTCACTATATGATAATTACCGCGACTAATACCGGCAGTCGTGAAGGATAACCTCAAAATGGCGACCACTCAAGGAGAAATCAGGGTGGGTCCTGGCAACCAGGTAAAAGATATTTATGTACGTGAAAGACGAAAAACACCACGGTAACATTCCAAATTTCTTACCATATGTCTAAATTCTAGATCTGGATACGGAAACAAACAAAAAGTATCCGCGGAAATTTTGTACACCGTCTTCTGATTTCTATTAGCTTAAACTTATATAACTATAAAATAGTAGAATTACTTTAGAAAATTCGGCCTATTGCCTCACGTAAACTTGGGAACTTGATAGTTCTCAAAAAATATAAGTATGTTCTGAAATATCATTTGTGACTTGTTTTTCAAAGTTAAACTCGATTATATCAAAAAATATAGGCGTTAGAAATATAATTATGGCCTTATAAATATATGTCTTGGCAATTTTCTTTGGAGAAGATTTACCCTTATTTAGTATGTCCGTTACGCCACTGGTTTATTTGGACATTAGTCCTAGGATACGTCACCGTTTATGATATTGGCGACGTTGCCACGTCTATATTTCAGCCGTAAATAATAGGAAATTGTTCAGTACGCCATTTATTGCGCTATCAGACGTTTAAAAAAATTAAAAAATCTACTGGCTGTTTGTTTCCTTATCTAGTTTGTATATACTGTATATTGGCATGACTTCCTTTTCGGACTTGCACGACTTCCCCGGGGATTAGCGTTAAGAGCATGGGTGGGTCTGGTTGGATAACCTTACAACTGACGTAACTGTCAACCAGCAACCAAGACGGGACAGTGGCAAACATTTTGCGCGCCTGCCTCAGATGTTTTGATGTAGAACAAGATTTTTGCCGTCTCCCTAGGAGTGCTAAACTTTTAGACATATTCGTAGTTGTAGAGATTTTCGTTTCTGCCTAATGTAGGGTCTTTCAATAGGAGCGCTCGAAATTTGTTAGGTCATTGATAGCGGCCATGTTGTTGAAGCAACATCTGTCAAATTTGTTGTGAATTGTTCAGTAGTGTATGGCAAATCACCATGGAAGGTTATAGCGTTCAACAAGGTGTGCAAACCAACAAATTTTATTTTCAAAATCAGTGCTCCGTTCGAGAAACCTTCCGCGCATTACGTGATTTTTATCCTCGCCACAACCGTCCCGCCGAGTCAACTATTCGACGTTTGGTGGCCAAATTCGAGTCAGCCGATTTGATAAATAATCAGCCAACACCCGTACGTCACCGAAACGCAAGGTCTGCTGAAAGTATCGCTACTGTGCGTGAGAGTGTACGGGAAAACCCGAGGCAGTCAATTTCTCGTCGTTCACAAGAACTTGGCCTTTCTGCGACTTCAATTTGGCGAATTTTGAGTCGGGACTTAGGTCTGCATCCGTATAAAATCCAACTGACTCAGAAACTTAAGGTAAACGACCATAGACAACTCCGTGTGTTCGCTGATTGTGCTTTGGGGCAGTTCGAAGTTGACCTAAAATTTCGCCAAAAAAATATTTAGCGACGAGGCCCATTTTTTGATAAATGGATATGTGAACCAGCAACATTGTCGGATTTGGGTCGATACCAATCCACACGAGATACACCAGCACCAAATGCATCTCGAGAAAGTCGCTGTTTGGTGCGGATTTTGGTTTGGCGGGACTCATCGGTTCGTACTCCTTCCAAAACGAAACTGACATTGCCATAATCGTCAACGGAAAACGCTACAGATCGATGATAAGCAACTTCTTGTGGCCTAAACTGGATGACATGGATACCGACGACATGTGGTTCCAACAGGACGGCGCTACCTGCTACACAGCGCATGCCACGATGGACACTCTACACAAGCGATTTGAGGGCATGTGAACTGGCCACCGAGATCGTGCTATTTAACGCCGTTAGGCTTCTTCCTTTGGGGCTATCTTAAATCGCAGGTCTATGCGAATAAACCGCAAACAATTAATGCTCTCAAAGTCAACATAACGAACACCGTCCAGCAAATTCAGCCAGATTTATGCGACGAAGTCATTGAGAATTGGACTTCCCGAATACGTGCCACCAAGCTAAGCCGCGGCGGACATTTGAACAACGTTATATTCCATACTTAATGCCATAAAATATTCTTTTAAATAAATAAATAAAAAAAAAATAGTGGATATCTCACACACAGCTTGTTTTAGTTACGTTTAAAAATCGAGCGACCTTATTGAAAGACCCTATATTAGTCAAAGTCGGGGACAAGTTTAGATTATTTTTATTTTTTTACTGGTATAGTTATTTTAGTTTTTCGAATTGTGGAGCAAAAAATAATTCGTCTACAATTGTATAATGTATAGTTTATTTCATCTCTATTTGTCAAATAAAAAATCCCAAACGGCTCTTATCTCATATCGTGGCTTGTTTTTATGGCTAGGCTCAGGTAGACTGTTCCATTTATCGGCGAGATAAGAGAGTTTCTTATTTGGCAAATAGCGATGAAATGAATAGTAAATTAGCTTTAAATCTGGGTCGATAATTATAGTTTGACTCTCTAGGGAGGAAAATGATTACTTTCCTTCCTGGTGGGGAAAGTGATAGACTATATTAAAGATTATATAAGTAGACTATATTAAAGATTATATAAGTATAATGAAATATAATTAATTCATAAATAAATATGTTATCAATGACGCTATTTTTTGCTTCATCTCGTATCGTATACCCGCCTGCCTGCTTCGAAGCAGAGCTCGCTTTGTCAGTACCGCCGATCGCCGATCGTTACATTATGACCATTGGAACTACAGGCGCGCCTGCCGGAATATCGTCCGGGGGTTCCCCCAGAGCAACTGTCTCCCGATCCCGAGCATTCCCGGACTAGGGAGGAGTTGCGATGGGTGCCAGCCATGACTTTGGACTCGGACCTCCTCATGTATCTACGCGCGGCTCGCTCCATGGCCGCCTTCGCCGGGATGTGCGACGGGGGATGCCCAGAAGATGGCGCTAACGCTGCGTCGCGGGACGACACTACCATTAATGCTCTGGACGTGGTAAGTCGACTATGTTAAAAAAAACACGAATTAGGAATGGGAATTTTAGAAATAATTATATGATATACAGGACGTTAATTAAATAAGAGAACTCGCTTTGGATGGTTTAAATGTCTTGAATTAGGTTTTAAGGTACAATTTTCTGTTATCGACCGAGTTTTAACCTTTCGTCGGTCGCAGTCTGAATCCAAACACATTCGGGCGCAATGCATCTGAGATATCCCATATCAAATCTTACACAATTCAGATTTTAATGAGGTAGAGGCTCGATTAAACGCTTATTTTAATTAATACAATGTAATAATGAATATTTCACACTAGTTTTTAATCGCAATAATTAAGTTTACATAAAGGTATTCATTTCATGTTGTAAAACAATAAATTTGTAATATTCTTATAGGAGAACCAGCTATTGACAAGTTTTTTTCTGTTTTAAGGACAAAACACACAAATTTGTATTCAACAATATTTTGAATACAACAAACAGACCCTTTTTTATCATATAAAAGTCATAAAGTTATTTATAAAAAAATATTAGACGTGAATTACAGAGAGCAGTTATAAGTACAACTGCCTATTTTAAGTGTAAATCATTATAAATCCTCTGCATCATTTCAGCATGTTCCAGACAAAAATAAACGTCACATTGTTGATAACGATATTTAGTATAAACCACTAATTTAACGCCCAATGTGTTAATTTTAAGCAATAATACCACAAAAAGCCAGAATAAGTAAGTGTAGAGATCCCAAAAAATATTAATTTAAATAATAAAAGAAATTTAGCAAAATAAAAAAAGTGAAAATAGTAACGTAATCAGGCGCAATGCATCTGACTGATCCGGGCGGCCCATACGAGGCTAGGGAATGCACTAAGAAAACCGTATCGAGAAGAATGTTTGGAGCTAGTAAGCTATGAAGGAGTTTGAGTTCATATTTGTACTAGGTACACACGAAAGGGCAAAGAAAAAAGTGACTGCCAGATCTCACAGATCAGCTGCGCCCGACAGAAGGTTAAAGGAACTCGACATAAATTTATACGCCAGCCGAATTGTGTGTATAAAAACCGTTACGCAAGAAAAACTTTTAACTGTTTATTCAGTGATTAGCAGATTTATTTATACTAAATTTTATATTGCCAGAGGACAACAAAAAATTACAACCAGTTATTAACTTTTATTATAATTAATGGTCGCGGTATAATAGTGCATAAACATCAATTACTTTTTTTAATAGTTTGTTTAGTGTCTTGTGCAACGCTAGCTACAGTATATGATGATAGCCGCGGGCTCTGGAATATAACAATGGTGACGGTACCCATTATGAATTGCATTGTTTACGAAATAAATTTTTTGAAAGTTGCAGTTTCTCTAAAGTTTACTTATTATCACATTTTCACTTGATTTGGCCTATGTGGTACACGATTTTCCACAGTTCAGTGTACTTACACATGAGTATTAACTATTATTTTTTAAGGTCAATCTAAAATATTCTTGATTCGATATAGTTAAAGCTGCCCACTGAGGTGTCGCATTAGTGGCAGCACTCTATACAAACATCTGCATCATCGCGCATGTCTCTAAAGTCGTCATGTCGCATATTACTGAAAACTTTCGGCATATTGAGGATATACAAGTCACAGAGACGAGACGGAATTATAAAAACACTTCCGCAACATACAACACTATAGGTGTACCTAATTAGACACCACCAACACGTCAATACTCTCTAGAAACCATTCCATTCTCATATGCACACCAAGGTAGGCAACTTGGCCTTACCCTCCGCCTTCTATTTTTCAGCTGCACGACTCTGGGTACGACCCGGGAAAGGCCCTGCAGGCCCTGGTGAAATGCCCGGTGCCCAAAGGTATCGACAAGAAGTGGAGCGAGGAAGAGACGAAGAGGTTCGTGAAGGGGCTGCGGCAGTTCGGCAAGAACTTCTTCAGGATCCGCAAGGATCTCTTACCTCACAGGGATACGGTAAAGAGTGTTTGTAATCGTCGGGGAATCGCCGTTATAACGTACTCTTCTTGCAGCCCGAGCTAGTGGAATTTTATTATCTGTGGAAGAAGACTCCGGGGGCTAATAACAATAGACCCCATCGCAGACGCCGTCAGGGTTCCCTGAGGAGAATCCGGAACACTCGTAATAGTAGAGGAGGTAATGCTTCATCTAACGCAGGTAAGTTGTTTGTGTGTGATGGGTGGTGGCCTAAAAAAATGCTCCCTTACGATCAGATTTATTTGAGTAGAGGGCGAGTGTCCACTTTGGTTATGTTTATAATAAAATTTGTTATATTTCCTAATAAATCGTTGATCGACATGTTTTTATTCACTACAGTTTCAACAGGTAACAGAAAAATTTATATCTAAAAAGACAAAAAGATTATGGAAGGGCTCTCGGGAAGAAAATAAATTTATTTTTGAAAGTAGATTAATACTTTCTATTATAATCTTATACTATTCATTTCATCGCTATTTGCCAAATAAAAAACTCTTATCTCGCCGATAAACGGAACAGTCTACCTGAGCCTAGCCATAAAACAAGCCACGGTATGAGATAAGAGCCGTTTGGGATTTTTTATTTGGCAAATAGCGATGAAATAAACTATAATTTTTACATTTTATTTTTTGACAGTTTTGAGAGGTAGCTAGCTGGTCGTAATTTTGAATGGGTTTTTGCATGAGTAAGAGTTAAGATAGTACACAGTTTTTCAGGGTTAATAGTGTTATTAATTTTGTTACATAAATTCTCAAAATCATTGAACTTATTGTTTTGATTTTTTTTATTATCTTATTTTAGTGGACGCGAAATGTTAATTTTATCATGATACAGTGCCAATATACAATCAATATACAGTGCCCCACAAATGTATTGAAAAAGGTTCAAATTTTATTTTTTTTGGTTAAGAAAACCTAAAATCTGTTGATTAGTAAATATAAAAGTATATTCCCCTTTTTTCTAGTGTGCCAGCAATATTACACTAACAATTGTTTATTCTTTTGTTATGGTATATCTCACATTTAACAACTCTATGGATAACTAACTCTTCAAAGTATGCTGTGGCTCAAAGAAACAAACAAAAATAAAACGTACTACTGGTATATTTTTTTTAATTGATTTATCCAGTCATAATTTTTTTTTGTTCTTTGTTTTTTTTTTCAAAATTTCAGTCACATCACCGAATTCTTTGAAGCAGTAAAAGAAATTATAATGTTTTATATTATTTTTGTGATTTACTGTAGATTTATTTAAAAAAACATATTTTATCGCATCTTTAGACATTTTATTCTTAAATTTTGTGTTTTTCTATGAGAAATTCAGTTAGTGTAAAATTTTACAAAAAGATAATATAACAAACTGGTTTTAATAATTGGTTGTGTATTGTATGCTTCTAAGAAGGCTCTTTTAGTGAATGTCTCGTCATATGTGTATTTAGTAGTTGTAGAAATTAAATATTACTGTCTGTTAAATTACAAGGGAAAATTATGCAGCTATTTGTAGAAACATAAATATGCAGCCATTTTTTTAGGCCGCCTTGGAGAAATATACAGGAATTTTTAACCTAATTTCATGAAAGCAGTGTTTACTCATATTTTTTCAAAATTATGCCTCGTTTTGAAACAACGCCCTGTATATTTTAGTAGTTCAGTAGTGTAGTCCCATAGGTTTGCGGAAATTGTTAGAAAAATTGGTTTCTGTAGGAAATTTGGTTGATATCATCATTTGTAAAAGACTGTGAAATAACTATCGTTTTATTTTTTTAACAAGAAAAAAAACCATCTAGAACGTTTCTTAAAATATCCTATTTGATATTTTTAATACCCACTAACTTGTTCAAATTCATTCAGTCAACAAACTACGCTAATTTTATGTCACTTTTTCATTAACGTTGCCTTTTGTTATCATGATTTTGACTACGAAATAACCGACGCTCCTTTAATCCCCAAGAAAATTAAAAAAACATATAACGATGGTTACGAACGTGGATCCATCTAAACGTAACCACTTACTTATATTTGACATAGGACGTAATGCGCCTGCAGAGACCGAAAACAACAGACCGTCCCCACAGCCCGGCAAGGAGCCAGGAGAAACCAGCTCGGTAACTGAAGATGACAACGACAGCGAGGAGGACAGCGACAGCAGAGACGCGCAGTACCGGTGCTCGCATTGCTTTACCACAAGTAAGTTATAGCATGGTCATACTTGAGATTTTTGCCAAAAATATCTGGAACACGTTTATTATTATTATTTTTATTTAAACCCATGTACAATAATACTAAAATTGTTGTCATATTTGATTTGGTCAAAGTGATGGAATATCTAGTAAAAACTAGACTTAAATCTGACTGGGTTTTCTGATGGGATATGAGATATGGCCAGATAGAGTAAGACCCAGCAGTGAACAGAATTTGAAATAAGTTTCTTCTCAAATTTAATTTTCCCATATTTAAATGCTGGATATTTAATTTTTGTTGCTTATATATTTTACTGTCAGGCATAGAATTCGTTATTTTCCTTACTGCCATCAAAGTAAAATAAAAAAAAAAGCGGTCACAAGAATTTGTGGTTACGGTGTATCTCTTGTGCTTCAGATTCGAAGGACTGGCAGCCTGGCGGCAAAGACAGGCAATTGCTCTGCTGGGACTGCAGGGCACACTTCAAAAAAACAAACGAACTACCGCCACTCACAGCTCCAGCAGCCGTAGGAATAATACTACCTACAGGTAAAATTAAAAAATACACAAACGACGATTTTACTTAAACTATCTTATTGGTTAGTCGAGAGTCCGGACGCCAGCCCGCAGCGCATGCGCACTCGCAACAAGGCGGCCAAAGAGCAGACGACGAACCGGGCGAGACCCAAACGGGGCGGCACGGAAACCCCTGAACCCAAGACGCCGGTGAAGCAGTCGAACAACAACGAAAAAACCGCGTCCACGCCCTCCCAGCCCAACACGCCGGGTAAGAAGAAGGGCAAGCCCGAGAAGGCGGACACCCCGAACAAGAACAGGAAACGCCAGCAGGAGAACAAGGCGGAAGACAACGAGATGGACGAGAAGGACCTGGGGGTGTTCAAGAAGAAGAGGGAGAGGGCGGAGAGTCCGTCCAGTGTCACTACGGATTCGGAGACGATCAACGAAGACGTGGAGAATACAGAAACGGAAAACGACACCGTGGAGATGGCTTTGCCGGGCTCCACCGCGGTCGCGACGCCCACGTTAACGTCTACGGTAAGTGGTGTTACAGATGAATATATAAAAATGTATACAGGGTGTTACAAATTTACAAAAGGTTGGGATTTAATTTTTTTTTAGTGCCGACAAAAAATTAACTCTACTGACTAATAAATTGTGTCGTTTACTTTAGTGCCCCTTTAAATCTCTATAAATTGGAATAACAACATTAAATAAATTACAATATATTAGCTTTGCCCTGATTTTCGGTCCAAATTAATAAAAAACTTTTAAAAATATTATAAAATCACTTTCAAAAATCATAAGAAAGTTTGTTCATTCATTTAATCTCTGTTATATTTTTATTTCCTGAAAAAAAGTATATATTTTTTATTTTGATTGAAACGTTTATTTATAAATCAAAAATTATAAAAAATCAAAAATAAATAGGACCTAAGTTATAATTTTGACTACAAAAAAATTGCGCCTTTGTAAGGGTGCCACAAAGGTACTAGATTTTTCTATATATGAGAAATAATTTAGACTATCCCTACAATCGAAATTCAAGAACCATTAAAATTTAACCTGTTTTGTTTTTTTAATACTCGATCCCATTTTTTTTTCAATTTATATCCATTATAAATAATTAATAGGTTACAAATTTACTACAATTCACATAATATGAAATTACCCTATACGCAATTATTGTTTCATTCTATATTTAAGGAAAAAAATACAAATTTTCAGTTACAACATGCAAATAAATTTTGCTTATAACAAAGTGGTAGAAGAACAACAAATTTACAATAGAAATAAAAGCACTAAAAATATAAACCAATAATAGTTCCATTATAGAAATCACTAATTTAGATTTGTTATCAGATGATAAGGTAACTAATCTAATAAATATAGGTCAGTAGCAACATAAGTGGCCACAGACAAAACAAACCACTAAAGTGAAACCAACAAGTCCAAAGAGTGAATGATCTAAAAAACTGATAGGCGCTATTGTTATATTTAATTCCTAAATTTCTTATATGTTCTACATTAATTCGGTAATATTAAATTTAATTGAAATTTATAATGAAAATTAAACAAGAAATGTTATAATTCAATTATATAATGCCTATCTGCGACATAGCGCATGTAAATTTGTCATGTTTGTCAAATATAAAAAGATTACTTCTTTCATTCTCATACTCCACCGATTTTCTGAAAAAAATGGCAACGTTGCTTTTCCAAGTTATGCACGTCTTGTCACCCTCTTTGTTTCTCTCATTTGAAGAATATTATTTATTTCACTCATTTACACTATTTTAGATGCGCGCGCTGTCAAGAGCTGACGGCAATTGGACGACAGTGGCGGCTCGCGGGTTAGAAAATAGGTGAAGAGTGTAAATGTGTAAACAGTTTGAAAAAAGTAGATTGATTTTTTTTTAAGACTTGATTAAGACTTAATTCTAATTTTTGTACAGCAAATCAATTTTTCAATCTTTTAGTGAGGCGTAGTTATCTATATATCTTCATAAAATGGCTGATTCTTATTTAGTTCTGGCAACAATTCTTTTTCGATAGAAATAGTTGCTAAAGATGAAAGTCTTTCTTGGGAAATGGTATTTCTTGAATAAGCCTTTATACGTTTAAGACACGAAAGGCTTCTTTCCACTGACGCACCTTGTTGATGGAATAGTTAAAATTATACAAAACAGTTTGTAAGCCTCTGTAAAAATGTCTTTGTATTCATTCAGTTTTTTGAGCAGTTCATGCAGCGCTATATTTCTGTAACTTTCATCACTATATAACAGGCAAAGTTCGTTTTTAAGTCGTTAATGTTTGGTAAATATATTTCTATAAAGTTGTTCCAAATTTTCAAAAGCATTAGAAGGGAAACACGAGCTATGTTGTTCAAATTTTGCAGTATCAACGAGACAAACAAATTTCAACTTTTCACAGCCCTGAAACCTGGCGTCTATTTGCATTAAAATATGGTCCAGTATTTCATATAAAAGTACTTATATCTTTACTAATGGCTTCGTTATAAAGACCAGGGTATTATCGTTTTGTAATTTTTAATTCCATCATTCTACTTGCTTTATTAAAAATTGTCTTAAAAAAGTCGTCATTTCTCTTTTCTTCAATATTTCACGTGTCTGTTTTATCTGATACAGACAAAAATTAATATCTAATGATTTTTTTTGTAGGATGTCAAAATATTTGTAGCACTAAAAATATCATTAAATAGTACTACCAAAAACGGAAAATCAAAATCATTCATATCATTTAAAAATCCTCTAGACAGCTGAATCAATTTCTAGTCCGATTCTTCAGAAGTTATAATAAATTCGAACACTTCTTTCAGTTTATAGGTGACCATGCATGACGCTCGAACCATCATAACATTGCCCTATTCTTCTTTCTTTGAAATTTCCATGGTTTACGAAGTCTGTGTTTTCGTCAAGGACGCAAAATCCTAATTATTGCTTGCCAAGATACAACACTGCTCCAATAACCGTCGTTAATAAAACTCTGTTTAAAGGGACGTTTTCATTAAATTGTAGTTTATTATTAAGTCTAAAGTTCTCTTTTCAAGTGTCGGCTATAGCGTTCTGTTATTTTTGGAAATTTTTTAACAGTACTTCACATTTTAAATGCTCGGCAGAAGCGGTATGTTTATGTAATCCCCTCGTAATATTTAAAATATCTACAAATAGTAAACAGAGTCAGCAATATAGTTTTTATAACATTGGGCTGCTACATAGCCATTTATAATTATTTGTGAACCAAGCAGACTTGAAATTTATGTTATAAGATTTACATGATTTCTTAATCTTTTTTTTTTTTTGGCGAATATTGATAAAATAGTTGTAGGTCTTCCTTTCAGTAAAACGTCTCTTTTATATTCATCCTCCCAGCGACATGTTGGTGTTTCCAACAAATTATAAATAATATTGTTAACTGGATTCATTGTAAATAATGTAAATTATTGTTTCATGTAATATTGTCACTATCAAAGTTGAAAAATCACTAATTATACGATCACTCAGTTGATCAATCAAGATATTAAAATCAAAAAAGCAATTCTAAAAATGATGAAAACAACACAAATTCAAAAAATCGCTTAATTTCAAAAACATCGCGCTTTAGTGCGTTAAATAAATGCAAATGCACTGTGGCAGATAGCCGATAAAATCAGTCACATCAATAATTGTAACAATACTTATTACTAACCCCGCCAAAAAATAAAAACATCTACGCCTCTGTTCAGATCCAGTTGCCATAACAGCTGATGTATTTGAGGTTATGATCGTGATATAACCTGCAAATATACATCTGAAGGTGAAGATAACAAGTGAAGTTGTTACTTTCAGTTATTGTACTTGTCACAAACACGGTAATTTTATTTTTCCTATACTTTAAAAAATAACTTAAAAAGATGCAATTAGCTAATTATTAATGGGAATATGACGCTTTTTTCACAGTTTTTATTTGGATTTAAAGTTACTTGTGGGCCAAATCTGTAATTATTATAAACTATAAGAAAAAGATTATGTCTGATGCCCAATTTATTCCTGAAGTGTCATATTTTGGGTTTTATTTATTGGTTTGGTTTAATTAAAGTTTAAAAAAAGGGAGTTACTTCTAAGTCAAATCTGTGACCTTAATAAACTCCATGACAAAAGTGTGTACCGCATGGCTGAAATGTCACATTTTTATTAATGATAAACCAATTTGATCTTTTTTTTTAAATAAAGTAGCATTAATTTAATATAGTTTGGATCAACAAAACTATTTATAGTTTAGAAAATCATCTGCAAGGGGTGGTTCATAAATTTTGTCTTGGAGTTTATTTACTTTTATACGCATGCTTCCCTCAACAACTCTCCCTGCATGAAGATGAATTTGAAATACTGCTACGTGAACCACCCGTTACATTAACTATCATTTTATCCCTCCCAGATTACAACCAACCCTACACTGACCATCACGACAAACAACAACGTTATACCGCAGGAGACACTGATAAAACCACTCTCGAAGCCAGAGTCCGTCGATACCATCGACACCAAACCTCCTTCACAGCCTCCAATCATTAATACACCAGTCGTACCCGTGATAACCTCGGCAAAGCTACAAGCGCCCCCCACTGCTGAACCCATGCCCCTTAACGTGTCCATACGTTTGCCTGACGATCTAAACGAGAGGAAGAATCTCATCAAACGCAACTTGGACACCTCCATGGACATGAAGGAAATGAAATACAATCCAGAAGGACTGAAGTATAATACGGAACCAATTAAATTAAATCCGGAGGTGAAGTTTCCGCCTCAGGAGTACAAGAAGGAGCCCCAGCAGATGTTGAAGCAAGAGGTGCAGCCTAAGGTGGAGAAAGATGTCAAGGAAGAGGTGAAAGAGGTTTTGCCGCCCAAACAGATGCCTTTGCTTCAAGAGAAACCGTTCAAAACCGAACTTATCATTCCCAAAGTCCACACGATGGATAAAATAAAGGAGGAGATGGATTCCCCGATCGAACCCATCAATATAAACTCGATCAATATAAGTTCTAAAGAAGACAGTATATATAAAGAGAACTTGTTCATGCCTCAAAACATGAACATCAACATGAAAGAGCCGATTTCCTTCGGAATGAAGGACCCACCGTTGATGAACCACCTCCAGTCGAAGCACGGTTTAAACTTGAAAGAACCGCAAATGGAGAAGCACAAAGAACAAATCGTGAACATGAACCATTCGAGCTACATTTCCGACATGAAATCCGAGCCGTTCAGTTTCCAGAGCACGCAGAACACCAACAAGGATCCCAACGCCACCACAACCGCCACAATAAACAGCGTCAACAATACGGTAATAAAATTAGAACCACACGATGAACCCATGGAACTGACGAGTCAAAGCAGGAACGAGCCTCCTCAACCATACAACAACATGCCGCAACCGCTCAACATACCTCAGGTCATCCCCATGTCGCAACAGATCCCGCCGAGCCTGCGCCAGAGCGAGAACCACTACGAGGAGGAGAAGAGGATGGAGAAGTTGGAACGGAATGAGAGGTTGGAACGACCGGAGCGCTCCGAACGCCCCGATATGAATCCCATGACCTCCGCCCCCATCGGGCAGCCCCCGCTGCCTAACCTCATGCAGTCGAGCAACCTCGTCACCATAGGCGGCTCGCAGCCGCCTCAGATGAGCCACTACGGGTTCATGTCGGGCGTGTCGCCGTTCAACCACACCCAGTCGCCGCGCAACCACGACAAGCACCAGCAGCACATGCAGCAACAGGGCCAGAACCAGAACGAGCCGCAGAACCTGAAGATCAAGCAGGAGATCCAGGATATATCGTCGAGCCAGGGCCAGAGCTTGCCGCCGAACCACCTGAGCGGTCTGAATACGTTTACGCAGAACGCGTTACCGCCGGGGCCCGGGCCGACCAGTCACGGCATGTCCGGGATGTCGGTCAGCGCGAGTCTGACCACGAGCAGCATAGCGGCTGCGGGCGGGTTCGTCGCGCCTCCTAGTCACCTGCAGCCACCCATGATAGATCCACTGCAAAGTCTGAAGGATGTTAAGGTAAGTGCCACCTTAGAAACTTTGGGTAATCGGCTGGTCTTTTAGGATTACTGTCATTTATTTCTGAAGAGAAATAGATAGGGTCTAGGATCGTTCCCTGGGGAACACCATATTTTCTGTATCTTGTATAGAGTTTGATGGTTATTTATTTGATTTTCATGTGTTGTTTATCTACATGAATTAATTAAAGGGCTTAAGTAGACTTGTTAATTAAAAAAAAAACCCGTTGAAAAAGGTCTTATAATGATGAAAACTCGAAAAATCACAAAAGCTGGTTTGTTTTATTATGAGAGTAATTTATTGTGAAAAGGAATGGACAGGGCTGAAGTTTGTTTCCTGGGGATTAGATACTAGAAGTCTAAAATCATAGAATCTGACATATTTTAGTATCAAGGTCATTAATTTGTGAGATGATAAACTGATAAGGCATGTTATATTATAAGGAATGTTCTTTGATGAACCATATTTTCTATTGGTTGTTTATTTCTTTTTGGTGTGATGGTTAACCAAACAAATTAGTTAAAGGCCGTCAATAGACATTTTAGATTCATATCAATGTTGAAAAAATATTGAAAAGGCTTAACATGAAAACTTTTATAATCTGTATGTCTTTTATTGTCACGTTATTTGTGGAAGCGAATAGGGCCTAAAATTTTTCCCTGGGGAACACCATATTTCCTATACCATATTTAAAGTTATGTTGTTTTTTTATTTATTTTTGGTGTGATGTTTAGATTCACGTTAACATTGAGAAACTTTTTGGTTGTGATGGAAATGTGATTATTTTTACAACGAAGAAATATCTTGTCTTGAATCTTTGACAAAGTGTATTGTGCAATTAAGTTTGATTTTGATACAAAGAAAAACAGGAATCATGTTTTTAAACTTTTTATTGCAAAAATTTTCCTTACAATTTTTGAGGTTATATTTACCAAAGCACCAAAATGGTAGGCAGGTAGTAGCAGATGAAGGTATTCTGTTCCTTTCTGTGTTTTTCCCATGCTTCTGACAGTTATGTGAAGTAGCATAATGATAGATAGGCCTAAATATAGTGCCTTGAGGAACACCATACAACAGAACATTCTTTCTGAATAATTTATCACTTGGTTTTCCTTTTGCAAGAATATTAAGACTTAACTTAAGATTTTCTTCCCCTCTTTTATGACTTATTCTATTTCAATTCTTCGTCATGTGTAATTGTTACAAGTTGAAGCCTCCCTAAAGTACATAGTTCATTTGATTAACTCCTGATAATTCTGAGGCATTGTATAAGAGAATAGGAATAAATCTCTTTAGATACAATTTAAAAAAAAGGCAGTTTTCTTTTATATTTGTTTTCCCTATCTAGCCTCCTTTGGTATATAATTTTATTTATCCATTTCCCTATCCATGCAACTACACGGACCGTCTTTTTGTCAGGTCCCTGGCTATTTGCCGCCCCCTCAACAGCCCTCGTCTTCGCAATCCTCCAACAGCGACAGGAGCGACAGGCCCGCCTCCGGGCCGGCCGTCGAGAACATCAAGAAAGAACCGGAGTTCGGCCGCCCATCAAGTAGCGGTCCAAGCCCGAAACTGCTCTCCGAAAAGTGCTCGACCCCCAAGAACACGGGCAACACGCCGACGCCCGGCATTCAGATCTCCCAGACGCCGCCGCTACGACAGCAAGGTCATTTTCGACGTTTCCCCCCCGCGTACGATGTACTCAACGTTACTGTTGCAGGCACGAACTCCCCACACTCGGCGATCAATTTGATAAGCCCCAGCGCGGGCCCGCCGACGTCCATTCAACAGCCGCACGCCCACCAGCCTCACGGGCCCTCGTACGGCTCCATGCACGCGCCTCATCACCTGGTACACCCCTCGTTCCTCCACATGCAATTCCCCGGCCATCCGTATTCGGGTTACCCGTTTTCCTATCCCTATCCGTATCCGGTGCCTCCACAGCCTCACCCTATTCCACCTACGAGTCGCCCGGACATGACGATCGGTCCCAAGTCTATCGATACCGTCAGCGCCACCCTTATGTCCTCGCAGCATAGCACAAGCAGTACGCTCACGTCCAAGAGAGAGACGAGAGAGTCAGATGAGAATGGAGCCGAAAGGCACCAGACACACGAGATGACGCTCACCAATCATCAGAGTACGTCTCACAATAGCTCGGTGCACGCCACTGTGGAGAAACATAACTACGGGGGAAGTCACAGTATTACTATATCACATAGCACGTCGACCAGTTCGAGCCAGAGCGTTCAGCATAAAGTTAACCAGAAGACGGTGAGGACTAGTTCCCCGCACACACCTGTGTCACAGGTAAGTCCCTTTTATTCGTCACAAAAATATATATAATGAATTTCTTTGTTTCATTCGGTTGAGTTATCAGCATTTTAAAATAGTTTTTCTAATTGTTTTTTGCATAAAAGGCGCGGGAATTGTTTATTGAACGTATGGAAGAATAATTGTTGAAATAATTTGCGCAATAATTATTAGTTTTTCATAATTTTTCTGCAAACAGACTAGGCCATACCCTAGAATTTTGTTTAGTTTATATATTGTCCTGTTTTAGTATCAAATTGAAATACTGTAAACGTTTCGTAACTCAGTCATTACATGCAATATAGAACATTCACAAAACCATTTATATTTATCTAAAACTGCTGGCACAATACAAAGTTTTGCTGGCTTCCACCTTGTATAAAACTCAAAATAGTAAAGTGACAATGTTAATGACAGGTGCAGATGGCTATACGGTGACAGTAAAAAGCGCTTTCTCAACATTCGCTCCCCGCTCATATTTGTTACATAACTGGGAATTAAAAAAATTACTGTAAAACTACACAAATTAATTTTTTTAAACTATTAGTGAAAATTCCAATTTCAATTACACTTTCTTAATTTGATATATGCTGATAAAATTAATTTGATATATGCTTATAAAATTAATTTGATATATGCTTATAAAATTAATTTGATATATGCTTATAAAATTAATTTGATATATGCTTATAAAATTAAGTATATTAAGTATATAAAAAAAAACCCGTCATAGTTTTCCATTTTCGAAAATAACAGTGTTTTCAAGGAAAACTGCAAGTACCTTTTTTACATCTAACTGATATTTTAGAATTACATGTTAATTTTTTTCACAAATATTACATGTATTTCCAGGAGTGTCAATCCAGTCTTCATTAAAATAGACTTCCAAAACTATAAGAAAATTTATTTAAATTGAACCGTTAACTGCTTTTGTATCTTTTGGATTTCTGTTTTTATTTTGTACATCGATTATAACCAGATGTTATTTTGTTCAAACAGAAAAACAAACATCTGTTTCTTAACAAAAAGAACACTCCCTTCTCCCTTTTATTAAATATTTTGCAAGGTGTTCTAATTTTCATGTTGATTGCCTTCACTTTAATGTTTCCATTTATATGTTACTTAAATACACCATTTACTATACTTTGGTGTTGTTTTATTTAGTAAAAAATGAGTTGGTATAGTCTAATTGTAAAACTGAAAGTAAACTACGAAGGATTTTCCTGTTTACATCTTCCAAACAAAAATTAATCACCGCAAACATTTTCAGACTACCTCAACTGCAAGTATTAACCACAGCTCCTCGTCATCGACATCCAACCACCAACACACACACCATCACACCCACACCCATCACGACAGGCTATCGCCTGGCAATCAACTCCTACGGCACAGTATGCACGGCAAACCGCCTGCGCCGCAAGCCAATCCTCACCATCTGATGATACAACCTCCCAATATGGGACACCATCCGTCAGCTTTAGGTAATGAAACCCAGTTTGTAAACCTGTGTAGAAGTCTTATTTATGACCCTCATTTTAGGACCTCCGTCGTTGGGTAGCAGTTCTCTGGATGCTTTAAGGGCGCATGCCGCTCACGCTGCAGCGAACCTGCAACAGCAGCAGACAAGCATGCACCCTCCAAGTACTTCTCCTATGAATCCACCTCCAAAAGTAGTCTCTGACGAGGTGATCAAAGTTGAATCAGACCTAGAGCCCTCGCCTCCAGAGGAGGATAGCCAGAGCAGCCCCATAGGACCTCCGAGGGGGCCATCTCCTGAACCTAGAATAGAAGACACGGAGTGCCACAGAAGCCAGAGTGCAATGTATGTATAGCGCCTACGAAACCCGTCCCGTCCTGACTAATATATGTTCCTGTAGATTCCTGCGCCATTGGAACCGTGGCGACTACAACTCGTGTACGCGGACGGACCTCACGTTCAAGCCCGTCCCCGACTCCAAATTAGCCAGGAAGAGGGAGGAGAGGCTCAGGAAGCAAGCGGAGCGGGAGCGCGAGGAACGCGAGAGGGCGCAACAGGCCCAGCAGAGGAAGATCACCACTCCGGAGAAGCCCGACGTCAAGCCGCCTTCCAGGGGGCCTCTGGAGACGGTCTCGTCGCCGTACGAGAGGTTCCCTAGGCCCGGCTTCAATGACACGCCGGCCCTGAGGCAGTTGTCGGAGTACGCCAGGCCTCACGCCGGTTTCAGTCCTGGTAGGTTTTTTATTCTTTTTTGCTAGTCGTAGATGATTTCTCCCCCTTTCTGTTACTTGTCGTGAAGTGTTGTCACGTGTTATGAAGTTTGCCTTTCAGGTCATATGCCTAGGTCACTTATTCCCCCGTCGCATGTTATGGACCCGATGCTGCAGTACCAACTGAGCAGTATGTACGGGCCCGGCGCAAGAGAAAGGTAAGAAAGAACATTCTCTGTGGTTTTATAAGTGTTAAGAATTGTAAATTAGTTGCTTTTGCATAGTGAACAGGCTGTTTGATGAGATTAATGAACAAATATTCCTTGGACGTTCATAGTATATTTTGAAAATATTACAAATATTTAATTTCTTTTATCAATTTTTGTATTGCCGCTTTTCATGAAGAAACCGGGATAATGCTATGAAACTTAATTTTGAATATTCAGTTAAAATCTGTAGGATATCCGTAAAATAACATTGTTTGGTCATATTTTGTTTTGGGGTTATTTAAAGTAAATGGTGAAACTTTAACAATGAAGCACATATTAATTAATACGCACTTAAATTTATTATTATGGTTTATTAAATCTTCTGTAAGTATTCACCGTATACTAAAAAAATTATTTAAACATTTTTATGTAGCTATAAATCATGAAATATTGCATGAATTTTTTATGAACATGCATATTACAGTATTTCATTTTGTATTGTATATTTTGAGCGGGTAAAGAGCAGTACTCTGGCTCGACCAGCGCCCCGTCATTTTAAGGCACCACGCCTACTGGAATATTGACACATCTGCATACACACGTATAATAAACAAACATTTTTTATGTTCAATATCCGTTAGTGTGCTCGGAAATCAATTTTTTTCCTAAACAAGGTTTGTCAAAGGTACAATTTTTATTTATAATTTGAACATTCAAAAATATTCTTAAATATTCACGAGTTTGTTTACCTTTTATAGTATAATATCCTAAGAAAATTTAGTGTATGAATGTACACCAATGTACAATAAATATCCGTGGAATATTCTCGGAAAATGTTTCTAAAATTTGTGTTCGAATAACATGTAAAAAAAGTCTACTTTGGTTTGATTTTTTATTGTAAATCCTCCAAAAATGTTATACCTAAAAGAAAGGCTGTGAATTTTTTGTAATTGACTGAAATTTAATAAAATATACATATATCCACAAGGAATGACAAGAATTTTTTGTTAGGTATAATTTTTTTATACCATGAATATTCAAAAAATATTCCTTCCATATTGATATATTTTTTCCACAATTTTATACTACGATCTCCTAAGAAAATTCAATATGTAGGTAATATATATAAAAAAAGGTTTCATGATATACAAGTATATATGTACGAATGCCTATAGAACATCTAAAATCTCAAGATTATATTTACTTATCTATATATTTTTTGTACTGTTTTGTATTTTACAATACTTGTGCAATATTTTTTTTAATATTTCTATAACATTCTGCATTCAGGAGAAATATTTATTGTATTATTTTGCGTTTACTCTGAACATACATTGTAAAGATTGATGATGGCATGTTTATATGCATTTGGAGAAAGAAATAATTAATTTTCAGCTTTATATCGAATGACAAGGGATGTTATTAATAATAATTGAGGATTTTACTTAACTTTTATCCTTTTCTACAGATTTATCGGTGAAGAAATATTTCTCCGATATTCTGTGAATATTCACACATATCTAAAAATAATTTACAGAATCTTCTGGCTGTTATTAAGGAAATTAAAAAAACATGTATACTTCTGAAAATATAAAATTTGTTGGGTAAATTTTTAATTTTATTGTTTTTGTACATCTCTTGGGCGTATTTATGTACCGAAAAGGAAAAATACTTTTCTGGAACATTTTCACTCATTTATTCATCCTTACCCAGGTTGGAATTAGAACACCTGGAGAGAGAAAAAAGGGAGCGCGAAATAAGGGAACTCAGGGAGCGGGAGCTCAACGACAGGCTTAAGGAGGAAATAATGAAGAGCGGCATGAGGGGCCCCCCGAATCCCATGGACCCTCACTGGCTGGAAATACAAAGGCGGTATGCCGCTGCAGGTCTAGCCGGACCAGGAGGTATGTCGCTATCAATTTCGTCTAATCATTTACAAAGAAAATTTTCGAAAAATTCTATGGAATACGATTTTTTTTTAGGTCCTGCAGGACTTCCCCTCCATCACTTTGCCTTATATCCCGGGGGCGGTAGCGCACAGTTATCACAAATGGAGAGAGAGCGGCTGGAGAGACTCGGAATCCCGCCGCCTCCTGGCGCGCCAGGAGGCCCGGGCGGGCCTCCTCCGGGCCATCCCCACCACCCCGCCCACCAGGCGCAGTTGGAAGCTGCCGAAAGACTGGCGCTAGCAACGGACCCCATGGTAAGTAGTGCCAAGTAGTGTGTTGACTATATTGTGTGTATGTTTAGTCTTGGGATGATAAAAGTGTGTGTTTGGCCCAAATGGCTGTAAAGATGTACCATACATTTGTAGCACTTTATATTTTTTAAGATGTTTTTTTAACTGTTGGTATGTTATCTGAGTTATTTTGTTGTGATCTATGTAAATAAAACAGCATAATAAGAAATTACAAATTGCTTATAAGATTAGGAAAAATTTAATGAGACTTCAATACATTGAAAATCCTGAAATATAAACAATAGTGAATTAATTTTGGGACCAAGTGCATATGATTAATTCATAATTAATAATAAAGATAGGCAAAAATTTAATTGAAATGAAACTATTATTGTCTATAATACATGGGAAAGTGTCAAAAGTGTCCCATTACATTATTGCTCTCTGGTACATTTGAACTACTTTACACTTATTTTTTATAGGTTGTGTGTATGTGAAGTAGCCATTAATATCAATTAAACTAGAAGTTTCTTTTGTCCTTTATGAGTATAATAATAAAAACTAAGTATTTTTTTACTACACGCCGCCTGAAATTACGCCAATAATTAAAGGAAGCTGCAGAGAGTAAACTAAATAAATCTTTAAAGAAAGGCAAAGTATTTTGTTAAACAATATTTACCTTTTTTCTGTATTTATGCAAGTTATTATTTTTTAATAAAATGAAAACGTCGACTAAAGTGAAACAAAAAATTGGTTACAAATAAAATTTCGTTTCAAAATCAAACTAAATTAAATATTTTTTGTTATGCTCCATCGAAAGTGGCATGGAATATTAAACTGTAGAGCCAAATTTAAGGAAATCTCAAATTAAGAAAAAAATTGGTAATCAAGATCTATTTAGTGTTAGTGTGCAGAGGGCGCGAGAGCAGAGCAAAAACGAAAGTACAAATTAATAATGAAAGATTGGAGGAAGTTAAAGACTTCACTTATTTAGGAAGTAAAATAAATTGGGATGGAAGAAGCGATAAAGACATAAAACAAAGAATAGCGCAGGGTCGAGTAGCTTTTAACAAAAAGAAAGCACTTTTATGCTCGGGGGTAATAAACTTAGAAACAAGGAAGAGATTTTTGAAAACGTATGTATGGAGCACGGCACTTTACGGCTGCGAAACCTGGACGGTAGGGGAAGCAAGTAGGAAGAAATTAGAAGCTTTTGAGATGTGGTGTTACCGAAGAGTGATGAAAATACCGTGGACTGATAGGGTTAGAAACGAAGAAGTATTGGAGAAAGTCGGCGAAA
The DNA here is from genome assembly GCA_037954035.1 of Rosalia funebris. Lineage (NCBI taxonomy): Eukaryota > Metazoa > Arthropoda > Insecta > Coleoptera > Cerambycidae > Rosalia > Rosalia funebris. Next base: position 23,386,163 of record JAZFAV010000003.1, on the reverse strand, counting down.
AAAGAAGTATGTGGAAAAACTTAAAGAAGAGAAGAGATAGAATGGTAGGTCACTTGCTGAGACATGGGGGAATAGTCCGCGATATTTTGGAGGCAGAAATAGGAGTGAAGAAAGGCAGAGGTAGGCCTAGATTAGACTACTGCTCGCAAATAGTAAGGGATGTAGGTTGTAGCACAATTAGCGAAATGCGTAGGTTGGCACAAGATAGGAGAAGCTGGAGGTTAGCGTCCAACCAGTCTTAGGACTGATGATCTAATGATGATGAAGATCTATTATTTATTTACAATTTAGGGAATAAAGTTCCTTTAATATTTCAATACGAAAAATATCAAGCGAGTGGAATACAAAATTTTATGACATGAAATAAATGTTTATTTCTTGGTGGTACATTTGAACTACTTTGCAAGTATTTTTTTTAAACAGGTTCTGTGAATGTGACATCACAATAAACTTTAACTAAGCCAAGACTTCTTCCTCCTTTATGATTTTATAATAAAAAAAAAAACTATTTCTTTTCTTAAATGCCCCTAAAGTTGCACAAAATGAGAACAAAATTTAAATGAAGTGTTCATAAAAGTCACTATTGTGGTACTTATATGTATTATGTGGTATTACTTTACTAAGATTTCAATAATTATTATATACAAGACAATTACTACCCTTATCTGTCTTCTTTTATTTTATACTTAGGATGTAAAATAAAAGACACAAAGTTAACTTGAAGTCTATAATCTGTGTGACGTAAGAATCCATTAAATGTTTCGCTTTGGAAAATTGTTGGAAACTTTTATTTTAAAATTTTGCATAATAGCGGTCCATGGCCTTTGAAAAAATATATTACACCGTGTACACATTTCAATATACTGACAAAATTTACACACCCAAATATGATTCGGGGTTACGTGACTTTGTCGATTGAATGGAAACCGCATCGCTCGACGTTATTATCAAAATATTTTCACGCGTTGTTAAAGGTGAGGCTACAGATGGCGGGCATATCGCCCGAGTATCACGCGCACACCCATGCGCACACGCACGCGCACACCCACCTACACCTACACCCGCAACAGCAGCAGGCGCAGCAGGAGGCGGCGGCCGCGGCGGCTGGATTTCCTCTGCCAGGTTAGCAAACGATCTGATTTTTTCTTCGTTTTACTATTCCCACGTTCTCTAGCTTCAGGCAGTGCCGGCTACCCTCGACCTGGTTTGATCCCCGGCAGAGACGGGCCGCTGGGACTGCACCATCCGGACCTTCTGGGCAGACCGTACGCGGACCAATTGGCGCATCAGGTAAGAATATAACTCAACAAGGTCGCGCGGTAGATTTCAAACATGTCTTACGATATAATAAAATAAAATTGGCAACCCTGTTATTTAGGTGGGGCAAAGTAGTGTAGAGCGAGGCGTTGTAAGCGTGAAAATGTTAAAAATTGACATGAGTCCGTCTTACTTTTCCCCATTTAAAATATACGAAGGGTTAGCCTAGGCAAAATTCAAAGAACTACCCTTGAAAATAAAAATCGAGGCTGTTTTTGGACACATATCGGTAGTAGTGATGTTCGTAACGTATAAAATCTTCACATGTGGTCTTTGATGTTCAGGCTGCCGCACATGAACAGTTACAGAGGCAGATGCTGCTAGAAAGAGATAGATTTCCTCCCCACCCCTCGATTGTTGCTCAACATGAAGAGTACCTAAGGTCTGTTCATGTTTTTTTTTAAACCACTTTACAATGCATAATATTACCGCGATTATGAGTGCAGGAGAGGCACGGGAGGGCCGTACAAGTTACCCAAATTCGAAATGCTGACGTGAGGGCTATCGCTTTTAAAGACAACCTCAAATTATGCCACGGAATTTGTAATAACAGAATTTTGAGATTGTAATAACAGAATTTAATTTGGTTTTTAAAATACAACTGTCATAGCATAGTTTTTTGACGCTCTGAAGGTATTTGGGACATATTTTTTTATATTTCATAGATTTTTTTATAAAAATTAGCCTTGTAAGTGGATAAAAATGGTAGCACCATAAATAGCAATGCACTTTTGGTAACAACGTAGATGTAACAGTTCCGTCAGGCATTAGTCGAGTATGGAGACTTGTACGGAAGGCCTCCGAAGCAGGACCAATAAAAGACTAATATCCCTAGCTTTTCCTGTTTGTTGCATTCTCATTTTTAGTAACGCAGTATCCACAATTAGCTATAGAAACTCATCAACTCACATTTTTAACGATCGTTCTAGCAAATTAGTGTATTGGTGTTTGTTGCTTTTTAGTTTTGTACTAGGTTTAGTTTTTTTTTTTTTTTTGTTTTACTAGAAGTAATGCTTTTTTACAAGACTCACCGTTTTTTGTAGACCAGTCCATTTCTTTTTTTTTTTTTTATGAAAATAATGGGACGACGTTGCTTTCGCTTTACTGGAAGTTAAACCTGTGGGAATTATGTTTTATGTTGGCTTTTTATTATTTCATCAAAAAGTGGAATATCGTCGTTTTTAAACAGCTAATATGGGGAATTTTTCCAAATTATGACATAACCTCACAATCAGACAGGATGTTCTAGTGCATTGGGCATTTAAATCCCCTATCATATAGGGGAGGGATAATGAGCTCACCTTACCGTTCTAACCTTGCTTGTAAAGTTTTTTTTTTAATTTCAATTTCTTTTGTTGACAATTTTTTTATAAAGAAATATGTCAAGCAAAATAGAAAAATATATCTTATGCATTTTAAATAAATGTAAAAAACAAAACTCAATCGATCAACTAAAATAATTAAGCATTAACTTAACATTCACGAGAACTTTATCTTAACCTCAAATTCTCCATGTTGTGTTTTACCATTTTAATTGGCATTTTAGAATGTTTCTTTAAAAACTGCCATTGGATCAGTTCCTTTTCTTTTTAATTGGCTATTTTTTTATTAGCTATAAATATTTATAACGTTTTAAGTTATATAAAGTGCTGGTTTAAGAACTAGTGTAGTAATATGTCCCATCTTATTTTTCACCAATTTTTATTGACTAGGTAGATAACCCGAGACAATGTTATAATTTGTGTGGTAGAAGACGATCGATCGTGTTAAAAGGGGTGTAGTCTATAAAATGCAACATGCATTAAATGCATAGCCGAAGAACGGTAGTCTTTATAATAGTAGTTTTCATATTTTAGGCAGCAAAGAGAGAGAGAACTTAAAGTAAGAGCATTAGAGGAGGCGGCAAGAGGTTCTCGACAATAAGAACGGTAAGATTTGTGTTATTTTTGATATCATTACCAGTTTTCCATAGCAGAACGAGTTTGTTTTTGAAGTACTTAATTCTGTTCCTCTATTATTTCAGCGCGCAGTAAATAATATGTAAATATACGTATTACAGGGTGATTAAACAGAACTTTAATCTAACCTTAAAAATTATTTCCATGGCATTTGCAGCATGATCTCGTGATAATTCTACTGTTGTAAGGCAAAGTTCTAAAATATTTTCCTTGAATTATCTCTCCTTGGTTAGTTTTCGGCAAAAAATATGCTTTTTATATTTTTAAGAAAGTTTAGGTTACTCTGTATACAGAAATTGCAGATTAATGTTGTTAGAACGTTTGAAATATCTATCATGGTATAAAAAGTTTATATAAATACAAGTTTTTACACATTTACAAAACAAATACGTATTATACAGGGTGTTCACAAAGTTGAGGGTTTATTTTTAGTAGTTCGTATTTTTTTGATGATGGTGATGGGTACATAATAATTTTACTGTTGTAAGCGTAATCCGATTTGTGAAATACTTTCTTTGAATTCCGCCTTCTTGGTTAGTTTTCAGCAGAAAATAACCTTTTTATATCATAGGAAAAGGTTAGGTTATCCTGTATACAGAAATTGGAGAATAATATTGCAAAAATGTTTAAAATATGAATTATTTAAAAAAAAACAAAAAAATAGTTTTTTACATATTTAAAAAATGCATTATACAGGATGATCACAAAGTTGTAGATGTATTTTTAATAGGACGTACGTCTGGATGCCATTCATAGGATGGTCATATAATAATTGTACTGTTGTGAGGCAAAGGTATAAAGTACTTTTCTTTATTTTTCCTTTTTTTAGTTAGGTTTTGGCGGAAAATAAGCTTTGGGAAAGATTTCAGTTACCCTGTATACAGAAATTGGAAAATAATGTTGCCAAAATATTTAAAATACTAATTAGTGTAAGAGAACTTTGTCAAAAAATAATTTTTTACACATACCCACAAAAAAATTATTATACAGGGTGTTCACAAAGTTGGAGAATTTTTTTTAATTGTATATATGTCTGGTTGAAATAAATCATGTGGTGCAAAAAACTAAAAGCAACAAATAAAAACTGGTTTTTGTCCCATTAAATGTTCATGAGAAAATCAGTCGACCTTTTCAAGTATTGGTCGCACTTTTTTGCACTTGTAAAGACATTTATCTGTGTACTTTGAACCCATGATATGTCCATAATTATCTCAAAGTTTCCCCGGAAAGGTTTATAAAAATTTACTACATTTCTAGTGGTAGATAAATGATCCCAAAAGGGAATTATGTTCGAATTTCTTCAGATTGTTTTACAATTTCGCTGAAAAACGAACTGATTCAAGACGGTTTACTTTCAGTTTTGATAGTCTGTTTTTTGTTTGTTTCATTTTGCTTGTCTTGTCTTGCAGTTTTCTGTCCGCGTTGGCCCAAGGTACTGACATGAAAAAAGTAAGTTTGTAAACCACAAAAATCAAACAAAGAGTATATCATCTATAAGATTCTAAGGAAAAAAAATGTGTTTTAAAATTTTCTCATAGTTTCAATTGCTTAAAAAAATAGTACATAAGTAGTGAATATATTGCTAATTTATAAGAAAAAATTATATACATATATATACTATTTTAATTTTTTAAAATATATTTTGCAATCATAGAAGATAATTTTTGTAAAAATATTGATGTTAGTATTATATTAAGCGATAGGCAGGAAATGTGAATGAATTTTCGTTAAGGAAAATTTATTTCATAGGCAATTTTTGCGTTTTCTGCCTATCAATAAAATTACCTGTAAATAGTAGTGTAGGATTGAAATGGATTGTACCATTTGTATTTATATTATTGTGACAGTAACAGAATATTTTTTAATAATTTTTCGAGAATTGTACAGCGTCTTCCTGAGAACTTGCAGAAGGTCTTTGAAAATATTTTTCTGAAATACATCACCTGATGTACAGATGCGTGTTTATTTTTATTTATCGCGCTAGCGAAATATTTTCAATAGTTTTGTACTAGACAGCAGATAAACACTCAGTGCCCTGTAGATCTGAGGATATATTCTGCGTGGTGTTCACACACACTTTCTACAAATATAAGTCTAATTACCACAACATGCCCACATTATTTCGTCTAGTACGTTAATTTGGACAAGTTCAATACAGTAACTTTTTGTTTTCCACGTTTTTAACCTTGTTCATTAAGTATCTGCACAACAGTGTATTATTGTACTTATTTATATTTGTGTATTTATATCTTTTTGTACATTTTTGTTTATAATTTTAACCTAAATTAAAAAATATTGTCAATAAATGTTTTTACCAAAGAATCTCTTTCTGGTGGATTTTTTATACTCAGTGTTCTGTCCGAATAAAGAGTACAAAAAATGGTCTGTCGTAATTTAATAGCGAGATTTAGTCGTAGGTTAGTAAGCCAATGGGAAGGGGAAACAAAAACAATGGATATATGGGAGAGAAGTGGGATTGACAAAAATAAAAAACAATTTCCAATTAGTAAAAAAAAAAAAATAGTAAGACGGAAATTTAATTTTTTGTAAAAGGTGGTCCAACCAAAACGCACGATGTTAATTGTAAATAAAACAAAAAGTTTTGCAGAGAATTATCTTAATATTTTTTATTATGATAGAAGGATCTATGACAATTATGTGTGAAACAAAATTTCGGCCAAATGCTCGCCACGGCTTCGGTGGCATGCCTCTATCCGATGGTCCATATTTTCAATGACTCTGAGACATAACTGAGGTTCAATGTCGTTAATGTGCCGAATTATCTCATCCTTTAGCTCTTGAATTGTTCTTGGCTTATTGACGTACACTTTTTCTTTTAAATATCCCCAAAGAAAAAAGTCCAACAGTGTCAAATCACATGATCGCGGCGGCCAATTAACATCGCCACGACGTGAGATAACACGGCCATTGAATTTATCGCGCAAAAGTGCCATTGTTTCGTTGGCTGTGTGGCAAGTGGCACCATTCTGTTGGAATCACATATCGTCCAGGTCCATATCCTCAATTTCTGGCCACAAGAAGTCCGTCATCATCTCGCGATAGCGAACGCCATTCACGGTAACTGCTTGGCCGACCTCATTTTCGAAGAAGTACGGCCCGATGACGCCGCCAACCCATAAACCGCACTAAACAGTCACTCTTTGTGGATGCATCGGCTTTTCAACAATCACTCGTGGATTCTCATTTGCCCAAATGCGGCAATTCTGCTTGTTAACGAATCCACTGAGGTGAAAGTGTGCCTCGTCGCTGAAGATGATTTTCTTTGTAGTCACCATTCACTTCTGTCTATTCAACCAACCATTCGGCGTATTGACGACACTTGAGATGGTCAGTAGGCTTCAACTCTTGAGTCAATTGAACCTTGTAAGCGTGTAAATTCAAATCTTTATTCAAAATTCGCATCAGTGATGTTCGTGAGATGTTCAATTGTTGGGCACGACGACGAGTCGAGGTTGACGGATCTTCTGCTACACTATCGCGAACAACAGCAATGTTTTCCGCAGAACGAACTGGGCGAGCATGCACAGGTGTTTTCACATTTCCTACGGACCCGGTTTGCTGAAATTTGCGCACAATTCAGCCGATTGTGGACACATTTGGTCGATTATGCTGACCAAAAAAGTCACGAAGTGCACGAAATGCATTTTGATTTGAACGTCCATTTTCGTAAAAGGCTTCAACAATCTTAACGCGCTGCTCAATTGTGTAGAGCACAAAGAAATGTCAAATTAAGTTGGGCAAAAAAAAGACGTTAAGGTGTGACTCACAATTAACACCGTGCATTATGGTTGGACCACCCTTTATAAAAAAAATATACTTAACGCTCGATCTATTTACAACACTTATTTCCACACACACTTTAACAGTCAATTATGTTATTTATACTGTCTTCTGTTCTCTGTGCGTACGTAACCTCAATTTTAAGTGTTGTTTACTTACTATAGAGATTTTGGAAACATCTGAACGTCTGCGCGCGTTCCCACGGTCAACTATGATATTTTGGGGAAAGACCGACGTCGGTCTTAACAATCATATCGTTTACAGCAGACCCTAGAATTGTCCAGTAGTTCCACTGACGACTCTTAGATTTATTTTGCTAGAACACTTTGTATATGGTAGCTAACTTTTCTAATGCGTATTTTACGAAAACAAAATTGTTTAAAAAAAATATAATGAAAAAATACACAAAAAAAAAAAGCTTTGTACTAGCAGCTATAAAGTCAGGAGAAGTGTTTTAAAATATGTATACTATCTATAAATTATGGATTAGAAATAAACAGTGATTTTTCAGGCGTTTTTATTTCATTACGATCCTATCACGTCGACACGTAGGAACCGTCCGCAAGAGGTAAGGATTTTTCTAAAAACGACAACGGAGGTTTGTATAATTTTAATAAACGTCAATAAAATGTGTAAGGATAATACAAATTAATAAATTAAAACGGTTAACATGTTGACAATTGGTAAAAAGTTAAATTATTTTGTTCACATTTCGTATTCGAGTCTATTAATACGCAGGATAATACTTTAATTACACTAAAACAATATGACTTTGCCCTTCAAAATGTTTTCATTTTCAGCAGTATTATATTAAATGTTATACTCAATATTTTTGTCTAGCATTTATTAATTTCATTAGCTATTTAGACAAGATACATTAAACACATTGTATATGTTGTAAATATTAAATATGTACTGATTTGATCGAAAGGCTACCAACTCTTACTTTATTACGTAAGACCTATATATTTTTTTAAAGAGTAAACAACCTTCACTTAATGAAAAAATTAAGGTATCGGGAAATACGTTTTGGTTCAAATTACATGTATAAAATAAATATGATTTTCGATCTACGACTAGCTAACTAAGTTGGTTTTTTCTATCACAACAATTACTTTATAAGATAAGTAACGGAAGCTAAATGCTCAAAATACTATTCGGTCAATTTTCCTAAATTTGTCCAAGCAATTCCATTACTGCCTTTGCCTAGGTTCAAAAAATATATGATTTGTTCCAAACTTGTACGAGCAATCGTAATAACCACCGCTTCCATTTATCTCCCTTGGCGGTAGGCGGTGATTTTTGTTCAAACACAGATTGGTCCTATCATCTCGACTAATATTTGCAATCTCTAAATATCACTACTTTCTTTTTATTTCCTAAACGTGATTCCTAACATCGATAATATCGTTAATAAATATCAGATAAATAAAAAAGTAATACTGAAAAAGAAAAATTCACAAAACAATAGTTAGTGATTAAATTAAGCCGAGATTAGTCTAGCGTTAATTTGCGCCTCGTCTATAATGTTGTTAATGTCGTTACGTTCCTCTTGCTCGGCTTCCAGAAGCCACTGTGAGATCTCCAGTATGTACATGTGACGTTGCAAAACGTCTCTTGTACGCCTCCTCCTTCCAATGTAAGAAACTACACCCTGAAATTTAATTAAAACGATCACAATCCCGCGTCGCCTCTAAACTGTCCATGCCTAAACCCTATCTTCCCGCGAAGCCCACAATTGAACCTTGTCGTATGTGAAATTATTTGAAAAAATTTGAAAACGGAATTACACTTACCCCGACAACAAAGTCTATCTGTAGCAAGTCCAGCAGTTTAGTGTCTTGCACTTGCCTCTGAAGAGAATTCCAGTCGACGATGACTTCAGCGTGGAGCATTTGTTCCTCTAAAAAAACGCTCAATTAAGGAAAACCCTCCAAGACCCATACACACTATTATATTACCATCTCTTTTGGAGGTCTGTTTCTTGTATTGTATCCTAAATCTAAAGGCTTCTAGAACGGACGCGACTACTATCGTTAACACAACCATGGTCGCCAAGTAAAACATCATGAAGTAGGCTCTGGAGTAGGTATCGGACACGGAAGCGTAGGCGTCCATGATGATGAACCAATTATTGACGACCGTCAATTCGAAAAGCGTCACTCCTGACGTGAAGAGGTTAGAAAAGTTATTGAGGTAATAATAGCCGATGCCGCTGGTGCTGCTGTTGGAGCTGGATTTGTAGAAGTCTTCCACGGTCGAGTTGCTAAAACCAGCGATTCAAAATTCATCACGTAATTAACAGAAATAACCTTATTTTGTAATGTCAATTTTTGACATTTCAGAAATGTGACTACTCCAACCATAAACGTCAAAGAAACCTTTATATTTTCTTGTTATACATTAGTGTCGAATAATTTTGTGAGAGATTTAACCAACCAACATTCCTTTATATACAAAAGGGTTTTTTGAATCTCAAAAATAGTTATTTCAAATTTGCCGTTTATCAAGTGTGTATTTATTTTCATAAAACATGTGAAGGGCTATCTACTCATATGTTAATCATAAATGTCATCAGTTACTTTGTTGTTAATTGCCAATGTTAATAGATTTTGTATTACATTTTTAAAACAAATACTTTACCCTGACCTGATTATTATCTCTTATTTTATATCTGACCACTCATTTTTATTTATTCTCTATAAACCTAACCTCAATTTTAAACGTCAACTATTGACGTTTAACATTGAGGTTACGTTCATAGTTTGATATTGCATTATTGCAACATAGATACACCCTTTATGACGTTTTGAATTTTGTCGTACTTACACGCAACAATTTTTCAAATCGTATTCGGAAAACAGTTCCATACCGATGATGGCGAAGAAATAGTACATCACCATCATCACTATCGCTGTGGACCACATCAGTGGGGAGAGGAGCACCAGCGTTCCGAAAATGTCACGGTAACGCTTTTTCAGCTTGAATAATCGCAGCAGGCTGAAAGATACACTCATATTAACTGCAACCAAACCCGTTGGTAAACTTACCGTAAGGGTCTTAAAATAACCACGGCCGTCAACGAAGGAGTTACTAAAATGATTAGAGACCCACACAAGGCCAGGAGGGTTACAGAGAGGTCGAAGAAATTCCAACCCGAAGCAATGTATTCTGTCCAGCCCAGTCCCACTATTTTCAAGATTGCTTCCAGCAAGAATACTACAAGACCAATATGGATTAGAGATAACCTCATTTTTGAACTGCAAAACTTACAAGTTAAGAACAAGAACGTATCCCAGGACGCGCAAAAATTTCTTGCGCCACCTTCAAGGGAATCATTAGGTTCCAGAACCCTTACCAACATCGCCAGACCATTTGCCACTATTAAGAGGTCTGAAAAAATGCGTATATTTATTTATTTGTGTGTTAAACACAAATATGAATCTTACAATATGGTATAATACATATAGTAAATTGTGTTAAAATTCAAAAATATAAGAAAATGGACCAGCTCCTAGCACAATGGGCCCGATACGATGGCCTGAGTGCATGTGGGCTCTGTAATGTACTGTGCCCCCTGCACTATATAGAATCTGAACGCTTACAGATAGAAAAACATGTTTTACACTTACATATAATATGCTCAAAATACTGCCAAGTGACCATGGTCCTTGCTGCTCTGCAGAAAACTCTGAGAGGCGGCCAAGCGGCGGAGAACCACGGATCTGGCGGGTCCTTAAGTCTCCATTTGAGTGTAGTCGCGTCATATATATTCAAAAATTCGTCTTGGGTCAACAGGCCCGTATTGGAGGTATTTAGCTGGCGAAATATCAGTACCACATCCCTCTGACCTTAAAAAAAATATCATTTGAATATGCTTCGGTAGATCCCACTTCTGAAATATGCCAAAACGTCACCCAAAGGAAAACATCCCATTTCTGAGAAATAATCAAGTAATGTGTATTTATAAACATGTTTTATACACTTACTTATCTGGGGTGAATAGTACCGCATCAATCCTTGGAACTGTCTAAACCTGACGTTATTCGGCGTCTGCTTACTGACCAATAACCTAAAAGCCAATTTGCAGGCTTGCCTTTTGTGCAATAATAATTTTCGGAATTTATCCTTTTCGATACCCGTAAACGTTTCATACACCACTGCAAGCATCTACAATTGGAGCGTTATATGACGTGAACCGGAAATTTTTTTTATGAAACTTACCAAATTCATTAACACATAGAGCACCGTCGAAATATAACAAATGAAAAAGGCCGCGCTCCATTTTGAAATCGCATAGGAAGGCATCATTACGTCGGGAAAACTGAAATGGGCCGTATTTTTAATAAAAGTCGGTTAAAACACATTATGTTGAAAAAAAAAACATCAGACTATGAAGTTGACTATTGTGGAAGAAGAAGATTTCTAACATGTCTACTTCTCTTCTTCTTCTTCCAGATCAGCTCTAGCAGCATTCACTTACTTTGCGGTCGTCAGCAGTACAAACATACTGACGAAACTGTCGCTCAGAGTCTTGAAATACAAGTTGTTTTCGTGTCCTCCAAACAAAAAATACCCGAGGAGGCCGTATATGCACACGAAAAACAGGAGGAGCACCAACATGTCGAGAATAGGCGGCAACGATTGGAGGATCTGTCGGATATACCTGCGCACAGCACCGCACGCCTTCGTATCGACCAGGAAGATGGGTCGTAAGGCCCTTGTCACGCGAAAGTGTGACGACTGTCGCACCAGGACTGTTATCGCTTCAAGAACCATTATAGTCAGGGTGATACACTGAAAAACAGTTCCATATGTGTATTTATACTTTCTTTTATATTTACACCATTACCTTGACCATTGTGCGTTTATGTTTTAATATAGTCTTCCACCCGATCCATCTTAATTTTAAAGCCAGTTCTACACCGATAACACCTAGCGCCACCAATTCTAGAGTGCCATGGATCCCAACGGGGAACTCGAATTTGTCTACGGATGGCTTTTCTACTACGGCAAGTAGTAAAAGGACTATGGAAAACAAGAGATCTAATCCGTAGTACCACGAATTATGGACTAAGAGGTAGGCAGGCAAGGCGGAAGGGTGGCGGGGGTGAGAGTCGAATTTCTCATTGTTTTCTCCCTCCTAAGGAAGAAATAATAATAACTCAGTGTTCGAATCCAAGAAAAATTTTGAATACATAACAATTTTGATGTATCATCATGAGGTCATCAGCCCTAAGACTGGTTGGACGCTAACCTCCAACTTCGCCTATCTTGTGCTAACTGTATAATTGTGCAAAATATAGCGACTTGAATTGTTTGCATTCAAAAACAAAATATAGAAGATAATGAGTTCCTAAATATAGAAATGGAATTTTAATGTTATTTTATCTGTTCTGGATACTTTTTTATAACAAAAGTCTTAAAATGTTATATACATATACAACACAACTCATTTATGATTCACAGAAGATAACATTGACAGGTATTCAAGAGATTTTTAAGATAAAAAATGACTAATTTTGTTACTAATAACAAGGGATTTACGTGTTTTATTACGTTAAAACGGATTAAGATAAGAAACAGATTCCCATAAGGATTTTAATCAAGGCCTTCAGTATTAAGATTATACATTTTTTAAATGAATTTAATCCATCTGAATATACTACTGTCACATTTACGTCAGCCAAGAAAGAAAAAATTATGAATATTTATACCTATTCTTAATAATCCAATACAATTAATTTTTATTATATGAAAAGTGAATACCTACCTCTAAAAATATAGCAGCCTCATGATAGTTCATCTCCCAGTGGTCGATATCGGCATCCTCTCGACTGAGGCTCGATCTGCTTCCCATTTCGTCGACCGGGTCTATAATGTAAAACATTCTTCATATACCTGCGTAAATTTGCTTATGATAACGCAAAAACCGTACACTCAACAGCGCAATTCTTACAAGTGTTCAGGAAAGACGTCGTACAAACAAAATTAAAATTACTAAAGAAAAGTAACCTACATAAGAACATGATTTAAACCTCTTATCTACAGTCATAACACAACAGTCTGATTACCGAATTGCTCCTGGCGTGTGGCGTCGAATAAAACAAGTACAGAATATTTTGTAAAGCCAGGATAAATAGCAAGCAACAATGAGTTTTATATCTGGTGGCCATAAAGATTGATTAACCTCCAACCGTGACTCATCTATTTATTTATGCTGATAAGAACTTAACAGTCAGATTTTATCTACGTACTTGAAATATTCGAACCGTAAGAGACATTGTGGATATCTTCCGTAAACCTTTTGTATCCATCGTCGTCGGGTGAGTCCCTGCTGGAAGCCATGAAAAAATTTGGAACTGTCAAAAAGAGCCCATTGTTAGACTAGGCGGTTTCAAGGCCGCATAATTGGTTGCATAAGCAATATTTTTGTAAAATATTTTTGAAAATTAATATTCTACTTACATTTGAACAGCATTGTGTGCCTAGCACTGTCGCGATTTGTGTAAATTAACCGCGACTGGTTAATTGGTTCCGAATCGAACATTACGCTTTCTCTAAATTACTTAATTTGTTGCAAAACAATAATTGTATTTGAAATGTGTATCACCAAATTCTATACTACTGGCACGTCTTCTAACTTAGAGTAAAGAGACTGGACGAAAGAGACAAGCAATTTACAAATAATTGAATTAAATTTACTGAATTATTTCCAGTCTTATCTAGATATATTTATTCTAACTTGAAAAATCTGAAACTTTACTTTAAGAAAGAACAGGGCATGCTATTGTTTCATTTTTTATACAAATTTACCGCAACTTTTTGTATTTCCCAACAATAAACAAAATAATAATTTTTGTACTCTTTAAAAATTTGATTTGTCGGTAGTAGTTTCATTCCTTTGATCGACATAAATTGTACTTCAGATAAACTGCCAAGTAATAGGTATTCACACAGCGAATTTTACCTTAGATATACTTATATCATATTCCGCAAAAATTACATGGTAATGGTTTCAAGAATTACTGATTAATTAAAAGGACCATTTTTCGATATATCACTATCTATCTGTGAAGAAAAATCTTTATTTTAATAGTACAATTCTTACTTATATTACAATGTTTACCAATACTATTTTTTAATTCTTATTATTTTACTCGAAGAAATTTCCCCTATATCTATTAATTAAGTCATAAGTTAGATTATAAATATGGCAGACAAATGACGTCTTATTATAGAAGACTCATATCTACCAAGTAAAAACTTTCATCTAACAGAGTAGATTTGCAATTGATATCCTCTACATATTTTCTTAATGTCTAATTTCAATTTACACCTATGTACTGATAAATATAACTAACAACCATCTAAATACATAATCGATAAAGTATTGGAAAAGTGATCTCGTCTATTCGGAGGAGTTCGTATGTAATTGAAGCCACCTAATTCAAAGGGGAAATAAATAGATATACTTTGTAATTCATCCCTTGTAATGCAATAATAATTTAAAGATTATTGTATTCAGGGACCTTATTAAATTAAAAATAATGCTGTAAATCCTGTGCAATTACAATCATTAGTATCATTACGCAATAAATTCAAAAAATCAATTTTGCGCATTCCAATTTTACGCCAGGCGCACAAGGAAACCTTTGCCAAGAGCGCCTAGCGGTATACACTCAAAACACGTCTCACCATCCTGTTCGAGTTCGACCATGTTGGGTGCCGTGGCAAGAGCAACTTCTGGCCTTTTGGCTGGAAGAAGTATTGAAAAAGTTAGTGGTGAATCCGTAAAAGTTGTTTCCATTTACAACAGTTCCAGTAAGTACATTTTTTTTTAATTGCGGACCATTTTTTACTTGAAAAAAATGTCGGTTCTCGCCCTTGCCGGGTCCGATTTAATAATGGTCCATTAATTTTTATATCCGTGTATTTATGGAATAAAGACGATTGTAGGAAGAGGATTCGCCACGAATCCGAATTTATTTATAATTTTTTTCTGTACTTTACTCCGGTTTTTGTAGTTTTCGTAGGTTACATAATCGAGATGTGACCGATCGCCATTTTTAATCTTATGTAAAAAATGGTTTTGATAAAAAACTTTTAATCTGATTACTATATATTTATTTTAGAACGGGAGTATGCTGCTAAAGCTGCGCCAGCTGGCAGTATAGGCAAGGGGCAAGTTGTTGCTGTCATCGGTGCCGTAGTAGATGTACAATTCGACGAACAACTGCCCCCAATTCTCAATGCCTTGGAAGTCCAAAATCGTACCCCAAGACTGGTACTCGAGGTAAAACTCCTATTATAAACTCCTTGTAAATCCTTAATCGACGATATTTGAAGGTCGCCCAGCACTTGGGAGAGAGCACCGTCCGTACCATTGCTATGGACGGTACCGAAGGTTTGGTGCGTGGCCAACGTGTCAACGACACTGGCTACCCGATCCGTATCCCTGTCGGTGCCGAGACTCTGGGTCGCATTATGAACGTCATCGGTGAGCCTATCGATGAAAGGGGCCCCATTCCGACCGATAAACTGGCTTCTATCCATGCTGAAGCCCCCGAATTCGTCGACATGAGTGTAGAGCAGGAAATCTTAGTCACTGGCATCAAAGTGAGTGTCCATTTTAGTGTGTAATTTTTTTTATATTGTGCAATTGTAGGTTGTAGATCTTTTGGCCCCATACGCTAAAGGTGGTAAGATTGGTTTGTTCGGAGGCGCTGGTGTAGGAAAAACTGTATTGATTATGGAACTTATCAATAATGTAGCTAAGGCTCATGGTGGTTACTCGGTCTTTGCCGGAGTAGGCGAGCGTACCCGCGAGGGCAATGACTTGTACCACGAAATGATTGAGTCTGGTGTCATTTCCTTGAAGGATAAGACATCTAAAGTAGCTCTGGTGTACGGGCAAATGAACGAACCACCGGGTGCTCGTGCCCGTGTAGCCTTGACCGGATTAACTGTTGCTGAGTATTTCCGTGATGAGGAGGGACAGGACGTGTTACTCTTCATCGACAATATTTTCAGGTTCGTATGAAACGAAGCTGAAACTTTTTGTTCTTAACGTTTATTTTTAGGTTCACCCAGGCTGGTTCTGAAGTATCTGCTTTGCTGGGACGTATCCCATCTGCCGTAGGTTACCAACCCACCCTGGCCACTGACATGGGTAGCATGCAGGAAAGGATTACGACCACCAAGAAGGGTTCCATCACTTCTGTACAAGCTATCTACGTACCCGCTGATGATTTGACAGATCCTGCCCCTGCTACTACATTCGCTCACTTGGACGCCACCACTGTATTGTCTCGAGCTATAGCTGAGCTGGGTATCTACCCTGCGGTAGACCCTCTCGATTCCACCTCACGTATCATGGACCCCAACATCATCGGGCAGGAGCACTACCAAGTAGCCCGTGATGTTCAAAAGATCCTTCAAGATTACAAATCACTTCAAGTAAGCTATTTTTTGTTTAAAATCTTCCTACGTTGAGTAGTTAGAGAAGAAAAATACTTATTTTGTTTTTAGGATATTATTGCTATCTTGGGTATGGACGAGTTGTCTGAAGACGACAAATTGACTGTAGCTCGTGCCCGTAAGATCCAACGTTTCTTGTCACAACCTTTCCAAGTAGCTGAAGTTTTCACTGGTCACGCTGGTAAACTTGTACCTCTTGAAGAAACCATCAAGGTAACACAATTTTAATATTCAATTATATTTTTAACAGTATCTTAAGACGTGTTATTACTTGCAATTTACCTCTTAAAATTTCATAATCGTTTTGTATAGGGTTTCAAAAAAATTCTGCAAGGAGAATACGACCACTTGCCCGAAGTAGCATTCTACATGGTTGGGCCCATTGAGGAGGTCGTCCAGAAGGCAGAGAAATTAGCGGAAAGCTCGTAAACGCATAGAATAATTTATAAAGTTGGTTTATTTCTACCATACATTATGGACGTTGTAAAAACCGCCCTAGATAGAAACTGTTTCACCATCAGAAATTTTTTATATGCCATGTTCAGTCATTTTTATTTTTCTGTTAATGCAATAAGGTGTAATTGTTGTATCTACTTTAATTAATATAAAAAGAAATAGTCGTTAATCGTGGCTATGACTTTTTTTATTTGTTCGCAACAAAATAAATAACATCCAGGGATTGTGAAATGAAAAATTTATTTTCCCCGAGACCTGCTGTATTTTCCAGTAAAAATATTCCTCTGCTTTTGTTGGGTGGTGCTATGATTGAAGCTGTCTTTAAATTCTGCCTCTAACCTCACCCAAACACCACCTAAAAAAATAAACAATTGGGAGACATTTTAACAATTTAAAATAAAAAATCATTTCCAGATTTCTATACCAAACTAGGAAATAATCCAAAAATGTTCTTGCATT
Source organism: Rosalia funebris (assembly GCA_037954035.1). Classification (NCBI taxonomy): domain Eukaryota; kingdom Metazoa; phylum Arthropoda; class Insecta; order Coleoptera; family Cerambycidae; genus Rosalia; species Rosalia funebris. The sequence continues at coordinate 23,368,692 of JAZFAV010000003.1, read as the reverse complement.
TAAAAATTACTTAAAAGGAAATAGAACTTATTAAACCACATTTTAAATGCATTACATACCTAGTGGCGTAGTACTTCTAGCTCTCCCTCTGCTTCCACCAACACCTTCATGAACGTTATTCTTATTCAGAAGCGCAGTCATCAACCTAACGGCATTCTCCTCGTAAGCTCTTTGATTATCTTGATTACTCCTAGCGGATAAATTGTGTTGCCATAGATTCGAAGTAGTTTTTTTCTTCGGCTTTCTTGAAGGCGCCTATAAAAAAATAATATAACTATGGTAAACATTATTCTACGCCCGCTTACTTTCTTAGGCGCATGGTTACACTCTGTACTTCTCTCTTCGCTGTCTGTGGTAGTAGAAGATGAACTTTCTTCCTCTTCAGTACATTCATCAGTACTTTCCTCTGAGATATCGGGCTCTTGTCCTCTGTCAGAGAACGCTCGGATCAATCCCAGCTTGGGCCGGGGCGGAATGATCTCGAAACCGTCCCACCAGAACGTCTCCTTACAGACAAAAGCCGCCTCGTCGCTCGGGTCTGAAAATATGAATTTGTTGAAAAGTTGTGCCCAGATTAAATTTATGGCACGCCCCTGGCGAGCTATTTGAACTAACTGTCATACCAACATTACAACTGTTTTAGGTGTTCTATGATTGTAACTCTAACCTATTCTGTGAAGGAGTATGATTGTGGTGTAAATATTAAAGCAGATTCATAAAACCGTTTAAAAACTGCAATTATTTGTAAATAGAAAAGGTAGATATCACCAGCTGTTTTTTCAACCATGTGAAAGCGCCGCCTTCTACGCGATAAAGTTTATAATCGATAGGTTATATAAAATGGCTCCGCCCCCTGTTGTTACGGGGCTATCTCCGAACGAGGGCCCCCCTGGCACGCGAATTAAGATAAGAGGCGAATATTTCGGCACTACACCAATGGACCTTATAGGCCTGACGATTTGTGGGGTGGACTGCCTTCTGTCAGCCGAGTGGAAATCGGAAAATAAGATCATAGCGATATCGGGTCCCATTAAGGGCAAGGGGGAGGTTATCGTAACAACGAGACATGGCGGAGTGGGGACTTGCAACGTTACATTCAAGGGATACCACTTGGCGACTATAGGACCCATGAAGGAGAGTGCAGTGTGGGTGGAAGAAACGCCGTTATTTTCTTGGGGCAGGCATTCGCTAAGCCCTGGCAGTTATCAACAGGAGGACCCTTTAGGGTTGTCCATCGAGGAGAATGAAAATAAAATTAGCGAAGAAGATTTAATGATGAATTTCCCAGGTAGTTTTTTGAGTTAAAAAAACATTTAGGTTTATAATAAATATTTTTTAAAGGTAAATCTGGTGATATAGCAAGCACAAACTTCTCCTCTGGATGGTTCCTGCTAGAGAATCATCAGGCTACGAGCTTCAACGATCTCCAAGCCGGACTTGTTCACTTAAGACGGAAAGTCCAAGGGCAGAAAGAAGGTCAATTATCATTTCTCAAGGCCAACATAAGCGCTGTAATGGATCAAGTAGACACCCTAGTTAACTTGAAAGAAAAATACGAAAAAGATTTAGCCAAGTACGGGCCTGAACCCACTCTTAAGCTCGAAAAGGCCATAAAAGAATCTGAAAGAGAAGCGAGAAAGCTGTTTGACGATGTTTTGGCTAGGAAGGACAGAGCTGAAAAGACAAGGAATGCTCTCAATGTCTTGCAAAGGTTCAGGTTTCTATTCTGCCTGCCTTGCGTCATCGACAGGAACATAAAGAAAGGTGAATACGACATTGTGATTAACGATTATATTAGAGTGAAAAATTTATTTCACAAAACCGACATTCCAATTTTTATGGAGGCGTTGAACGAGGTGGAAAAGCGTATAGTCGATTTACAGAAAAAGATGCATGCGGATCTGCAAACCATGCCGATAACCGTCGAACAGCAAAAAAGGCTGATCCGTTACCTCGTCAACTTGGACTCCCCTTACGATCCCGCTTGGGACGCCATAAAGAGCCGCTCTGAATACATCAATAAAAAATTCAAATTGATCTATAACTACCATAAGTCTTTAGATAAGCCAGAATCAAGTAAGAAGCCGAACTCCACCACGAAGTATTCCAAGTATAATACACCGCAACCGGCAGAGATGACCGTCGTGCCCGCCTGTGTCAATTTCACGGATGAGATCTGCCTGACGATATCTGAAATTTTTCCTGATCTATGGAAGATCGGGCAGGCTTACTTTTCTGGAGAGTTGCAAGTGAAGGTCGAAGCAGGGAGACAGGTGAGTGTTTATAATTTTTTTAGTCTATATTTTATCTAGTTTTGTGTCATAGAAAAATTCTTCTGTATTCTTTAATATTTATATTACAAAATAAAATAATAAATGGAGGGGTCCTAACACTGACAAGTCATCGTCGATTTGTTACATCCAAGTCTTTTGTACATTTTTAAATGTTCTCTAAAATATTTTTTAAAAGTGTCTTTTTTATGACTGACTGTATATTAAACAATTTATCAAACTTGAAAATTATATTGCAATTGCCTGTATTGGGAAGCATATTAAGTGGTTTTTATTTTTATTCTATTTTTTAAATGGTCAAAAGCATTTTATTTAATTTTCATACTTCAATTATTACTTCTAACTAAAGAACTGGTAGAAAACAAAAATCTTCAAAATCTCTGTTCAATAAAATGTAAGAAAAATTTTTATAACATAAAATTTATTATTAAATTATCCGCCACCGGATTTTCCTCTTCATCCTAACAATATGCACGCAGGTGGAATACAAACATATGGTCATGGCCGTGATAGAAACCTTCTGTAAATATGTGAGGGCCAGCCTGATCCCCAACACCCTGGACAAGTTGGAGAGGCCACAGTTTGGCTCTCTCACCATGCCGGAGAGGGACGAGATCGCCCTGTACCTGCCGGAACTGCTCCGTTCCGTACGTTCGACTTATACGACGCTAATAAGGCTCGATCTCCCGAACGAGGCGCTGGACATAGTCAGCTCTCTCCTGCTCGATCTCAGGATCCACTGCATGAGTATCCTGTTCCAGCAGACGACCGAGCAAATAAAACAGCTGTCGGAGAATTGGAAGATCAATTTCGGCGGCAAACACACGGGAATAACGGAACTGCCTGTGAAGTTCTTGCAGTTAATAGAGGACGTTATACAGATTGTGAAGGAATCCGCCTTGTCCACGGAACAAAGGGAGAGCCCCTTGTTGAATAATCCGTCGGCGCAAAAGGAACTGGATAGACAGCTGGATTGTATGCTCACAGCCTTCCACAACGTGCTGAATAGCTTGACGTCGAGTGAGGATTACGACGATTGCGACGACTCATCGCCGGTGGTGTCGCAACTCATAGGCACTCCAGTAAGTTCGAATAAGATCGGCAACGCCAAAACTAGTTTACCAACGTGGGAACATCGTCTACTTATCACCCTGTCGAATTGTTTGTTCACTAAGAACACGATCTTAGACTCCGTCTCGGTTAAATTCAAGGAAGGCGGATTCCCATCCGTCGAAATCTCCATACGAAACGCCAAAATCAAACTGGACAACCTAGAGAAATCCATCCTGGACAAATATCTAGAGCAAAAGAGCGATCCCTTGGTAGGCACGATAGAGCCGTCGATGTACCTGGGACGCTTCGACTGGGACATAAACGTCCCCCCGACGGATATCCGCCCCTATGCGAAAGAGTGCATAAACAACCTCATCCACGTCCACTCGGAAGTGAACGGCGTTTCGGCGAAGCTCCTCGACAGCGTCCTGCCCAAAATCGTCGAGACTATCTCCGAGGAGCTGTACAGGCTCATGTCCTGCGTCCAGAAGTTCAGCAAGGAGGGGGCGCAACAGGCGAGGGCCGACATCTGCGCTTTGCAAGAGTTCTTCGGCTCCTATCTTTCGGAGAACGCGAGAGGGTACTTCAAGGAGGCCCTTGAAGTTATACCAACCCTAGAGAGGTCCGAGATGGTGCTGATCGAGGATATTCTGAGGCAGTGCAAGGCTAGGATGAGAACGCAGTTGACGTGTCTGAAGAAGACTGAGCACAGTTAATAAATATGTGGTCGGATGAGATTGTACCCTTAAGGAGTAGCAGTCCGCGAATGGGAGTGTGATATATTGTTTACGTTTATATTTCCTATATAGCACCAGGTATTAGAATGTTAGATGCAACTAGTGACACCATATTTTGTGACGTTTTGGATGACGGTAAAAAATAATTTTTTTAAAGTACAAAAGTAAAAAATTAATATACTAAACAAGGAAGCTGTCTTAACATTTCTTTTAATTTTGAAAAAAATTATTTAATGTTTTAAATTAAGTAAATTATGATAAAAAGTTGTATATATTTATTCGTCAAACGCTTTATAAGTTTTTTTTTCTTTAAATATATATCTTGTAATATTGAGAATAATCTTTCAAATATCCCCTACTTCATAACAATGTATTAAAAAAATGTATGTATATATAAACTTACCTCTAGCCACCAGCCTCGTCAACCGTTCCGGAATCAATAGCTCAGGAGGTTCCTCTTCTATCAGGTGCTGGTAAGTCTCGAGCAGCGTGAAAATCGCTGAATCTCTGACGTCTTGCGTGCAAACCTTAGTGAAACCATAAGCGCCGTTTATAGTGTGTCCCAAAAAAGCGCGATGTGTATACACAGACGTATTTTGTTTCGAGTGTCGAATTAAGGGCAATAATAGGGGTAATAAATATGAGTTTTAATAAAAAGCTAATTAAACACAATAATATATATTCTGTGAACATTATTGCAAGTCTAATTAAAAAAAAAAAAAACAAATGACAGCTGAAATATTACATTATTTCCCTGCATATCAAAACAACTTGTATTGCGATTGTACTCAAGATGAATCTCAAAGCATACTGACAATTCGAACAGTGTAACGCAAGTTTACAGCATGTTAAAAATAAGCAGTATTAATTTAGTCAAACATGTTTCTATAAGCTACTCTTAGACTACTAACTTTAACATAAAACCGATAAATATGGAAATTAATTAGAATTTAATTTAACATTTTTATATTTAATGATTGATTTAAACCCCACCATATCATAGAGCGCAATTTATTTTTTTTTGTGACACTATGTATTATAAATCGGAATAAGAAAATTGACACTCGTTTTTTCTAACCTATTGTAGGTTACATTTTCGTATTTAATAATTTAGATTTACCTCACAGCGCAAGTATTTTTTGGGCCACACTGTATATTATAAATCGGAATAAGAAAATTAACACTCGCTTTTTATAACTTCTTGCAGGTTACATTTTCGGATTTAATAATTTAGATTTGCCCCATTTTACCCCAGAGCGCAAACACATTTTTTTGGGACACTGTATATTATAAATCGGAGAACATTTACACTCGTTTTTTATAACTTATTGCAGGTACTGTAACATTCTTGGATGTTGTTGATAATAAAAAAATAATTTCTGCATAAAAAAATTGTATAACAAAAATACGAATTCGAAGAAAACTTAACTTCTAGGTGTATACTGACCATATGCTGCCGGAAATGGCATCCGGAGTGATGTTCCAGCAACTGGAACCTGTAGGCCCTCTCGCCGCAACAGGGAAACCGCCCGATGGGCAGGGGCGCCTTCTGGGCGTCCAAAGTGAAAAATTGCGGAGTGTCGGGGTGGAAACGGCACCACCCCACGCGGTTCAGGGGAAAATAATGTTTGCACGTGACGCAGAACAGGAAATGGCAGTTACCCCACAGCCTCCAGTAGACTTTGCGCCACGTTCTCAGCGTCTTGTGCAGCTTGACGATGTAGTCGTTTATGTTCCACGTTGTATCTCTGAAATATGACCCTACATACCGAGCGTGTGCTGTTTCCTAGTACCGTTACCTGACGTGTACGCTGATTATGGACCCGTCGGGCTGTAACCGCATACAAGAAGGCACGCAGGGAATATTAGTGGCGACCAGCGGAGTGATAAGCTGTTGGCACTTTTCGCACTTGAAGACCAGTGATAACGAACACCAGTGGCCGCGGACGCTCTCGGGCTCGGGCTCCGCCAACGACTGGATCAGCTTCGTGAAAAGGCGGGACTGGATCTTGTCTTTGCGGTCCTTTATGAGCTCCACCTCGATATTGGTGTACATGGCGGCCAATCTAAGAAATATCGTTTGTTAAATCGTCCCATAATTTTGTTAAAGTATCACCTCGTCAGTACTGAGTCGTTGAGGCACGACAAGTTGCTGCTGGTTCTTAGTATCTCATTCATGTGTTCGTGGCAGAATAAGAGGCAGTCGTTAAGCAGAGGCTCCATCTGTAGGAAGGCCGCCGAAACTAAAATAGGCACCACGCATTGGGGATCCAATTGCGGCCAGTCCTGCTCCAGGAGCGAGTCTTTTTTGACCCACTGCATCAGCCACTCGAAGATGCCTATGTCGCAATGTACGGATATATCCATGTCTTCCAAACGTTGGCCTTGTGTGACCTCGGCAAAGTAACCCATTTTCTCGACCAACAGCTTTTGGTTACATATAAAAGACTTCTTCATGCTTTTTATTTCGTCACAGACGTGTATTTCAACTTCAGAACTAAAAATTTTCTCAAAGTAAAATTTTGATAATCGTTATCGAGTTGCTTACTCTGTCTTGGTCGCCACTGGTCTAATAGAAAAGTCGCTGGACCTGCGCCTGGTAATAATTTTGTCGTTTGAGGAATGCAGCGATTGGTTGCTTTGTGATTTATCTTAAAAAAAAGTATTTATAACAACTTGTTTGTTGGCGATCACGACATACCATTTATCCTAACGTGACAATTTTTCTTTAACGAAGCCGAGCTGTGCACTAGGTATGGCAGCACCGAGTCTAGCAAGCCCTCGGAGAGCACCTCGTTTAACTGCACTTTAAACATGTCTGCGTTAGAAGCACCACTCCTTTTTCGAATTAATTCTGAAACAATCACAACTTGCTTTCCCTCGAATGCATAACCATTTCCATTTTACCTCTCTTATCTCCGTCTCCGGAAGCTTTGTTGGCGTCAACGAGTATACTGTCGGAAGTCTGGCAGCATATACTGTTCTGCTCTACAGCGAACTCGTGTTCCTTCCTCTTCAGCCAGTTTACCGCCTCGGTCATCCCTCCTGATAACAAAATCCCTTCGACGCTCTCTTGAACCTAAAAACCGCACTTAAATTTCCGTTTCTTTTCGTTATAGTTACGTATACTTGGTATGCAGTTTTCATGAAGTTCAAGAATTCTTGGATGGTGATCTGGGAGGTCTCGTAAGTCTGTTTCGGCTTATTGGCGGCCTTCGCAACGATATTGCTCTTCGATGCGTCCGGTTGGATCTCCATCTTTAAAGGAATCTGGGTGTAGGATTTAAATCGGGGTGTGGAATGGATTTTATTTTATTGATCAAACATTTCGTTCGATAACGAGAGAAAAAAATGGCAATTAATTTTTCATTTTCGTTACGTAAAATTGTACAAAGTTGAGATGTGACGGACGTGTCAAAATATTTGTTACTTTTTATTTATTAACTTACTAGGGAAGTAACTTCATTCATAGACTATTATATACAACCATAAATGTTGCATTTTCATTATACAAATCTTATATGATTCTGTTTAATTTTCGTTGCATAAAAATTTGTGAAATTTAGAAACATCTATTTTTTAAGATTTCATTTTAAATTTAAATGTTTTAAGATTTTGATACACGATTTCTTCTTCTTCCTCTGGAGATTGTATATGTAATGAAGGTATATTTGAACTACTACCCTGTAAGGTGTCATTTCTATAAATATAATTTTCAGTCGTTTACAAGTGAATATTGGTAAATAAAACTTACATTTTCGTTTAAACATTTATTAAAGCTAAAAATATATACATCTATAATGCATTGACTATGTATTTTTCAAGCTATTAAACAATCATCTTACAAACATTGCTCTTAATATACCCAAAAAGAAAACATATAAGTTTTAAAAATGTTTATTGTTTTTTTTTTGTATCTTAAATCACAAGTAAATACTTTTCATACATCTAATATCAAATACTCGTAAACAGTGGCACCGGAAACGTCACAGACGCTTCCGGTGCAAGTCCAAGTACTGTATGCTAACAATACCCTATATTTAATATGTGCAAATATATAACTAAAAAACGATTATCTCGTCAAACCCAAAACAGAACTTTTAATTCAGAGTCAAGGTAATAAATTTAACCAAGTGTTTACACATGTACTATCCTGTTAAAGAAAATATTAAAAATAAATGTTTATGTATTTTAAATTATTACATTTAAGTAAAATTATCAAGATATTATTTTACAGATCCTCGGCTCCATATACGTTTTCATCAGAATAGGCAATGTATAAAAAGAAATCTTCTTCATGGTGCTCCTAAAAGAGAGTAACAGATTTTTGTTTACAGTCTCCCAACGCATAAAGCTATTTCAAAATACAGTTTTCTCTTAATTTCAGATACTTATAAACCCAACGGATTTATAAACATTATTTGAGTAGATTAAAATCCATGGTTTGTTATATTAGTTCTAAATAAAGGCTCAGATGACGGGAAACTGTCAAGATTTTACAAATGTATTTGAAAAACCACTTCACAATTCAATCCGATGTATTACGGAAAATTTCTTGAGAAATGATGTAGTAAACTTTTGAAGTAAACAATCACCACTCATTCTCATGTTTATTTAACATTAACAAAAAAAAAAAAAAAATACCATTCGGTTAATCAAATGCATCATGAGTCAAAATATTATGATGATAATACTTGATAAAAAAACACTTCTGAGTATTTTATCAAACCTCTCAACTTGTCAGTTCAGCATATCCTTACCTGATATAAGGACCCCATCGTGGCAGATGTGGGAGGAATAACGTTATTTACGAAGAAAAATAGAGCATCCTCGGGCCTTAGGTGGATCCTCTTTCTGATCAAGAAATAAAATTGTCCAACTGTCAAATCAGATGGAACTAAATATTTCTTCTTATCCACGTCGCCGATACGGGCTTTCGGTGCCTTTTCGACTATTACCTAACAGGAAAGAGACGAAAACGCTCATTAGTGTCTAATCCCGTTATTTTTAAATATATTTTAAAAAAATACATTAGTCAGATCAGGTGACCTTCAAACGCCATTTTTGCGACGCAAGTGAAAACAACCGATTGCCACATTGGAATTACGTCAAATTTACGGGATTTCTGCTTATAAACACGATTGACAAAGCTAAAAATACCCCAAAATACCATATATAAACAACGCCCGAATTATTATAAACGAACAAATCGCCCGTCGAAAACTATATTTCTTTGTCTCGATATTACACAAATTTACAATATAATACTTACGGGCACCCTGTCAGGGTACTTTCTCCTAATTTTTTCGCCCTCCAACTTCCTCTTCTCGAATGGATGTTCTTCTTTGTATTGAAACTTCATCTTAACTGCAAATCACCAAAATTTTGCACTTCTACTTACTTGTGAATTGTTTGATACGTGCCCAGAGTTGCTTTTTGCTTGTTGTGAAACAAAAACAATCGATGTTGTACGAACGACGATGCCTTACTACCACTTAAGCCAATGAACAGTCTAAACTGTCAACAGAATATAAATAGATTTAGCTCCAATACGTAACGTACATGACGAAATAATTATTATTGTATATAATCAACTATAGGTTTATGTTTCTTGCTTGTTATATTTTTATAAGTTATCGTTGTCTTTTTGCTCGTAGGTTTCCAATAAATAGTCGTTGCATTGATTATCGCTAAAGTACGCAAGACAGGTAAATTATTTACCTTTAAAATCAAAATAACAATTGAAAGAAACGGAATTCTATTGGACATAGAGTGGGCGAAGAGTGTAAAACTACGATAAAAAAATTCTTTTAACTTCGTACAAGTATTATTTATTCAAAATGAAATGCGATATATTTCAATTTGTTCTCACTAGATGGCATTGTTAATGTGCTGTATGCTATTGCTATATGATGGTAGTGATGATGTACATATGAAAATAATAATTAGGCGGCTCTGTCCTTTGTGTTGTAGTTCTGTGATATTAAGTTAGTTAACCTTAAATTTCAAATGGGTTATCTTTAATAACAGCTTTTTAAGTTTGGTTTTTCCAAAATATTCCAAAAACAGTAAGATAATGGTACAAAAGGCTTTATTTGTATGTTTAGGTAACCGAAATAGGATTGTCGATTATACACGTCTGTTTATAACTTTTTTACAGGAAATATCTGTCGGTCACCCATCGCTGACGCAGTTTTCCTACATTTAGTGAAAGAAAGGGACATTGCGAGCGAATGGGAAGTGGACAGTGCCGGAATTGGCGGCTGGCATGCTGGGAAGCTGCCAGATGGAAGAGCTCGGACGGTTTTGCAGAAATACGGAATAGAATACAACGGTAGAGCAAGACAGGTACTGTAACTTATCTTATCTAGTTTAGTGACTGCATGGCATACGGTACGGTTTAAATAAGTCAAGATATGCTTGCGAATTAATTTATTTTCTACACAATACTCAACAAATCCTTAAGAATCTAATAATAAATACATATTTTAGTTTACTACATAATAAATATCTAAGCGAGTCTAAAAACCCGATTGTCATAATTTCGTTGTTGCGTTCCAACCACGTGGACCACGTCCCGTTGAACCTTAACGGGTTAGAATTAGGATCGATGGGACCGTTGGTCTGCGGAATTAATTGTGTGTAGAAATTACTCAGCCTGTTTTCCAGATTCTTGGCAATAACTCCGTTCTCGGGGTCTCCTATTACATTAACCGTCTCGCACGGATCGTTGTAGATATCGAACAAGCACAAGCCTCGACAAACAAAGTTGGGGGTGAAATTTTCTGCCCTACACCAGCTAATGTCCAATCGTTGTCTAGTATTTAAGATGTCTTGCGGAAATAACGGGGTATGGTTAGGTAGTGTTTGAATGGCCCGGTTCACCAGACTATTTACGATGCCTTCGACGTTGTAGGGTGGGTTTTCTGGTCCTCTTCCGTCGTCGCCATAATATTGGTCGTAGATGCCGTTTTGATATGTACCTAAAATAAATTGAGTTGATGTTGATGACATACTACATAAAAGGATACAACTATACACAAGTCTAATTATAATCAATGTAAGTCTGCGTTTACCATTTATAAGTTTATAGCGGCCTTCGTATCCCAATAACCCAGACGAGTTCTCCTTCTCGTCGATGTTCAGTAAAATTTCAGTCCTCGATGTCGTCAAATTCTTCGACAGTACTGGCCATTGATTGACACCGTCGATATTTCCAAGTCTCCGGACGTCTCCACCTGTAGAAGAGATTAATTGTAAAGTTCTGATAGTTCTATTACTTTTGTCTCACCTGCGGCATGGTATAGCGTCGGCAGCCAGTCGCTGATATGTATCAGTTGCCTGCTGATGTAGCCTCGTTTCTCCAGTAGGGGGCTGTAAAGGACTGCCGAGCCTCTTACGCCTCCTTCGAACAGTGTGAATTTCAGCTGGAAGGAAGAGATATATTTTAGGTATCCGAGAACGTTTGGTTGAACTATCGGTAGTTTTTTTTTTGTACTTACTCCTCTGAACGGCCACGAAGAACCGTGGTTTCGATATACGGTCCCGACGGATTGGGCTCCGTTGTCAGAGAGAACCAATATAATAGAGTTGCGAAGCATGTCTCTTTGCGAAAGCTTGTTCACGATTTCACCGACAGAATTGTCCATTATGTTCATAATATCTAAAAGTATATCACAAAATGATTGAGCTTCAGTACTCTTAATTATTAAGTATCAAGTAAAAAAGCAATGTTATCGTTTAATGTAAAGGGTCTTCCAATAAGGACGCTCGATTTTTAAACGTAAATAAAACAAGTTGTCTGTGAGATATCCACTAAATTTTTGCTTTGTTTGAAAGAATATTTTATGGCATTAAGTTAAAGTCGTTCAAAATGTCCCCCGCGGCTTTGCTTGGTGGCACGTATTCGGGAGGTCCCATTTTTGGTTAATTTGTCGCATAAATCTGGCTGACTTTGCTGGACGGCGTTCATTATGTTGACTTTGAGGGCATCAGTTGGTTGCGGTTTATTCACATAGACCTGCGATTTAACATAGCCCTAAAGGAAGAAGTCTAAAGGCGTTAATCGCACTATCTCGGTGGCCAGTTCAGGTCACCGCTGCGCGAGATAATCATGTCCTCAAATCGCTCGTATAGAATATCTATCGTGGCATGCGCTGTGTGGCACGTAGCGCCGTCCTGTTGGAACCACATGTCGGTATCCTCGTCCAGTTTAGGCCACAAGAAGTTGCTTATCATCGATCTGTAACGCTCACCGTTGACGGTTATGGCAATGCTAGTTTAGTTTTGGAAGAAGTACGGACCGATGCATGTTGAAGTCGCAGAAAGGCCAAGTTCTTGTGAACGACAAGAAATTGACTACCTCGGGTTATCCCGTACACTCTCACGCACAACAGCCATGTTTTCAGCAGAACTTGCGTTTCGGTGACGTACGGGTGTTGTCTGATTATTTATCAAAACGGTTGATTCGAATTTGGCCACCAAATGTCGAATAGTCGACTCGGAGGGACGGCTGTGGCGAAGATAAAAATCACGTAATGCGCGAAAAGTTTCTCGAACGAAGCACTGATTTTGAAAATAAAATTTAATGATTTGCACACGTTGTTGAACGTTATAACCTTCCGTGGTGATTTGCCATACACTATTGAATAATTCACAACAAATTTGACAGATGTTGTGTTAACAATAAGGCCGCTATAACCTAACAAATTTCGAACGTCCCTATTGAAAGACCCTTTATTTATTATCTAGTGTTTGTACCACTATAAATTTGTTTCTGGTACTACAAAATAAGCAATTGCATAGCTAAGGAAAATTAAGCCCTCTCATGAGTTGACTTCTCATAATTAACACCACAGTAATCCGTAGAATTAAACATGAACATGAAATATATTTTACCAGCGTATCGTCTTCGTTCAGGGTCGTCTATGTAATTATAAACTTGATTGGTCTTCGTGATGTTTGGCACCCCCAATTCCACCCCCTCCCTTCCCGTATGCGCCGCCAGATGTGTAACCAGCAAGAACATGGGTTCCTCTAGGGGGTGCTTGTCGATTACTTCCAAGGATTTCCTTGTGAACAGATCCGTTGCATACTGACCCGTGTACTGCCATTGGGGATCGAAAGCGTCATGCAAATCAAGACCATTGTATTTCTACAACATAATCGTTCATTCATTATTGTTGCTTCTATTCTATAAGTTATTTTTCGATATAATACTTACTGTAATATTGTCGCTAAGCGTTTGTTGTATCATGTGATCGAAATAGCCGATCCACCCGTTCCAATAGCCAAAGTGGCTGTCGAAACCCCTACCGGTTGGGGTATACTTTTTCAGTCCGTGCCCCAGGTGCCATTTTCCCACCAGGTGTGTGTGATATCCCAGTTCTTTTAGGCGTTCGGGTAGCAAGGGCATGTCTAGGGGTAGATATCTGTTCTCGCCCGCCGTAATAGGTGTCCCCTGCATGCCTAGAAAAGGATAAAACGTCTGTAGAGTTGTTAAAAGACATTTTTTTATGTGTAAATATAGGGTTTTAGGACAATTTCTGGTATAACTTTCGCAGGGCAACGGCCCCACTACCAGAGAGTTAAAACCCCACTGTAAATAATCCAATATGAAATAAGAAACCTCATGTCCCTTACGACAGAACGCCACTGTGTCGGGTCAATAAATTGTTAAGTTCATGCCGAATACAGCTAGCGCTTGTATTGTTGATATTCTGTGGATTGTCAACAATTGCTTTGCACTAATCTCTTTCACTAATCGCGACAGCTTCTTTTGACCTGTGGAATGTGAAATTTTAAGCATTTCATTTTGATAGTACTTGCCAAGTTAATAACACTTTGGTAATTTTCGCAAATATTTTTTTTGTGCAAGGAAAAAACGCTTCCTCTCGCATTTTAAAACGCAGGCTTGGAACTGTCAGCTTCAAATTGCTGGCACGTTTGAACTCGGTTAAGGACTTGTATTTTTGACCTGGCGAAATTGTTTTAATCTGCTATCAATTTAATCGAGGTTACGATTGTGTTACTATTCTGACGAAATAAACGAATAACATAAATCAACCTAAGATTAAAACTGGCCTTGGAAATATTATTGTTTATTGTCATCGTGCAGCTACAGTACGAAGAACAAGCACAGGGAAATTACATCTGTTTTTACTTCATGGAGAATTTTGGTAATTTTTTTTTATTAGGTATATATGTATGTATATATACTAGGCACAAAAATTAAGGGATGTAAAAAAATCATTAATTCTTGGGTGATTTTCAAAGGGCTGTAACTTGAAAAAAATTGTCACAGAGGAAGTTTAAAAGAAGAAAATTGAAGCCCCAAGTTTCTAGTCTTCAGATCTTGAGTTCAAAATTTGTTACCGTAAGCAGTTTTTGAGTAACCATAAGAAAACCATGAGAAAAAATTTTTTTGTGCTTTGAACGACGATAACTCAGCGAAAAATCATCGTTCAAAGCTTCTAGACCGCTCAAATTAAAGAAGATGAAATTATCTAAAACATCTTTATGATGAAATCATTGAAAGAAAGTTGTTGAAGCCCGTGGATCTTTTCAAAGGCAAGCAAAAATTTTGATTTTTTTTACCCATGGTTTTTTGATGATTACTCAAAAACTGCCGATGGTAAATCAAGATCTGAAAACTAGAAACTTAAAGCTTCAATTTGCTGTTTTTAAAATTGCTCTGCGATTATTTTTCTCCAAGTTACAGCCCTTTGAAAAACACCTAAAAAATTAGGATTTTTTTACATCCCTTAATTTTTGTGCCTAGTGTATAATGTTATGCCAGAAACTATCCTGAATCCTGTATGTGTATAAAACTTATCTTTAATTTAATACATGTTTTTCACAATACAATCTTACTGCGACCTTCCTAATAGTAAAAGCGTTTTACACATTTTTGTTGGATGGATCTAAATTTAATATAGCTTTTATTATATGCAAATAATTTTTTGTAAGCCTTTCTCTGACTTTGAATAAAACTTTCAGTCAACCCTATCACCAATGTCAGACCTTGCAGATCATGATCACTTCTTAGTAATTACTAGAACTTTCATTTAAATACGAATAGTGGGCTGGAGAATTTAATTAAAGATTTATAAGTAGTATGAAGGTTTTTTCTATTATGCTTTTGCTTCGAGTACATTTTCTTCACTATCTGTGCTTTTTAATAGCATGCAGTGATGATAAAGTTATTTTTAAAGATCCAGGTCTGGCACTAATAAGATAATGTAAATTGAGATAAGGGCAAAGAAAAATAAAACGCATATGGTCGTGTTGTAGATCAATGAACTTAAATTGTCAGAATTAAAAAAAGAATTTAAATAAAAATGTTCCTTGATTTAAAGACTTTGTAATGCAAAGTTTTACTTGGCAGAAGGTAACTTTCAAACTACTGAAGTAAGGTGATTATTATACTTCACCCCATCTGCAAATGCCTTATATAATAAGGGCTGAACAAATTAAGCCAAAACATCTATTCTCCTGTCTATATGCCTGTATATATATGCAAGATGTGAGTGTAAGCGAGTATACCTTTGACAGATGAGGCTCATATATTGTGGACGTGAGAAGTGTAAATTTTGCATTATATTGACGATTGAGATTTACTTCGATTTAGATCGTTCTCGAAACTACCGAGAGATGGCGCTTGGTACGTTCTGCTGCGGTAGAAAATAACGGCGTCTACAAGATGTGAGCCTCATCTGTCAAAGGTATGCTCGCTTACACTGCACTGACGAGTCCCAAGATAAGGTCGAAACCGGTCTGCAGTTAGCGGTATCCCGAGATAGGTGACACTTTGCATCATCTTTGTGGTTCTTGATCAATCTGAATCGCTGTATTTTAGTGCTGACTCTGCTAAACAAAATACGGCAAATTTCGCCATTTAATTCAGCGCTCGTTGATGGCAGATCAATAGCTGTTTTGGCTTAATTTGTTTAGTTCTTATATGTAATTATATAAGGCATTTGCAGATGGGGTGGAACATAATAATCTCCTTACTTCAGTAGTTTAAAGACTTTTTTATTTAAATTCCTTAAATTAAAAGACTTTAAATTAGATTTAAAGTCTTTTACATGCCTTTTACTTAGGAAATTTATACGAGGGCCAGGAATTAGGAGAGATATTAGAGGAAGAATCTAGCATCGATAGGGAAGATGTAGGAAAACCTATATTGAGAGAGGAATTTGAAATAGCACTAAGGGGGCTAAAGAATAATAGAGCGCCGGGTGTAGATAAAATACAGGCGGAAATTTTGAAATGTGCGGGACAGAAAATAGTAAATAGGATGTTTGAACTGGTAAAATACATATACGAAACGGGCGAGATGCCGGAGGATTATAAGAGGAACATTATCGTTACTATACCGAAAAAGAGAGGAGCCGACAAATGCGAGAACTTTAGAACGATTAGCCTAACTTCCCATGCGTCAAAAATCTTAACTAGAATAGTGCAGAAGAGGATGGAAAATAGAGCGGAGGAAATACTAGGAGAAGACCAATTCGGGTTTAGGCGAAATAGGGGAACTCGCGAAGCTATTCTGGCGCTAAGAGTAATGTTAGAGAAAACAATAGAAAAAGGAAAGAACGCTTATATAGGATTTGTAGATTTAGAAAAAGCTTTTGATAACGTAAGATGGGAAAAAATGTTCGAGATACTAAAGAGCGCGGGAATGAAGTATAGAGATAGGAGAGTAGTACACAATCTATACATACAGCAAACTGCTGTTATAGAAGTAGAAGGGGAAGAAAGGGAAGTAGGTATTAGGAAAGGAGTAAGACAAGGATGTACGCTATCACCACTAATTTTTAATCTGTACATCGAAGAGGCGATTAATGTGGTAAAAGATAGAGTAGATTTCGGGATTAAAGTACAGGGACAGAAACTAAAAATGCTGAGATTCGCGGATGATATAGCAGTATTAGCATCTAGTAAGGAGGAACTAGAATCAGCGGAACAGAATGTTGACAGAGGAATACGGAATGAGGGTGAATAAAAACAAAACTAAAGTGTTAGTGTGCAGAGGGCGCGAGAGCAGAGCAAAAACGAAAGTACAAATTAATAATGAAAGATTGGAGGAAGTTAAAGACTTCACTTATTTAGGAAGTAAAATAAATTGGGATGGAAGAAGCGATAAAGACATAAAACAAAGAATAGCGCAGGGTCGAGTAGCTTTTAACAAAAAGAAAGCACTTTTATGCTCGGGGGTAATAAACTTAGAAACAAGGAAGAGATTTTTGAAAACATATGTATGGAGCACGGCACTTTACGGCTGCGAAACCTGGACGGTAGGGGAAGCAAGTAGGAAGAAATTAGAAGCTTTTGAGATGTGGTGTTACCGAAGAATGATGAAAATACCATGGACTGATAGGGTTAGAAACGAAGAAGTATTGGAGAAAGTCGGCGAGAAAAGAAGTATGTGGAAAAACTTAAAGAAGAGAAGAGATAGAATGGTAGGCCACTTGCTGAGACATGGGGGAATAGTCCGCGATATTTTGGAGGCAGAAATAGGAGTGAAGAAAGGCAGAGGTAGGCCTAGATTAGACTACTGCTCGCAAATAGTAAGGGATGTAGGTTGTAGCACAATTAGCGAAATGCGTAGGTTAGCACAAGATAGGAGAAGCTGGAGGTTAGCGTCCAACCAGTCTTAGGACTGATGACCTAATGATGATGACATGCCTTTCGATTTCTTGATCATAGGTACGATTTCTATTTGACTTGCCTTTAATTTCATGGTATTAGTACTAATTAAAACGAAACAATATTATATGCTAATGCCTTAAATATACAAAATATAAAACATAATAATAAGACAATAAAATTCCACCTAGCAAATGAATGGATTTTTCTCTGAAAATGGTTATTAATTTGAAAATACGTTAGAATAAAAGCTCTTTTATTTTAATGTATTTTATATTTCAGGTATAGATTAAGAAATATAATAAAAAATTAATGATACTTTATTTTGCTCCTATAATTATTATAACTAGCTGCAATTATTTTGTATAAATACGAGTATGACTGTTGTTATTGTTCAACATGATTACAATGGATTAGTTAACTCAGGGGAAAACAATTTGTTTCTTAGAATTAACAAAAAAAAATGCTATATATTAATTCTGTATATGGATTACGTCACATTTGATTTACAAATCAAATTAGATTGGCTCGTAAGGTACGTTGATATGCTTGGCTAAGTTAATTATTTCGGATTTGCCAAGTTAACAATATGTGATTTTTTATACGACAAAATCATTTGAATAGAATAAAGTCATGGTCGTGATAACACAATTGCTGAATTAATTGTAGATGTCTAGGAAAATTTGCAAAATATCTTCTGTAAATCTTCTTTAAAATCTTATCCTGTAAACGAGTTACATTAAATAAACATTATCTAATGTTTATTTAATGTACGAGGGGCATTCAAATATAAACGAGCCTTTTACTTCTGAGAACAGAAAACGCGTCGCAGGTAAGCGGAGCGTCGGGAAGGGTAGGGGGATTCCCTCTAGATGACTCAAGGTCAAGCCAACCGCCCGATCGGTTTGTTTAGTTGTCCTCACAATGAGCGAAAGAGAGGTTCATCCTTCGGTTACGTAACGCATCATAATAAAGTTTTTAACGAACGAAGGCGTTGCACCAGCCAAAATTCGGTACTGAGTGCGTGCACAGTTCAGGGAGAATGCACTTTCATGGCCGCGAGTGAAAGCCTGGTGTGCCGAGTTCAAAGAAGGGCGTGAAAAAAGTAGAAAACGTGAGTCGCGAAACGCCCCCACTCCAACATTACGCGTGACAATGCTGCAGCTGTTCGCGAGCTCATTGGAAGTGTACACACCATCATCCGAGGCCACCTTGAATTCTGAAAAATCTCGGCGAGGTGGGTTCCACGTCTGTTTACCCAAGAAAACAAAAATGCAACATTTGAAGTTTGTCAGGCGCTTCTTGCTCGGTTACAAAATGAAGGGCAGGCTTTTTTGCAACGCATTGTGACGTGCGATGAATCTTGGGTTCACCACTACACTCCTCAGTCGAAAAAGGGCCAGTATGGAGTGGAGAAGAAAGCGGGAGCCAGGACCATCAAAAGCCAAAACTCTCTTGTCAGGTGGGAAGGTGATGTCAACGGTTTTTTGGGACTCTCAAGGAGTTTTACTCGTTGATTTTATTCACGATCGTCGCACAATAAACGCTGCCTACTACTGTGACCTTCTTAACCAGATTCGAGCTGCATATCGGTCAAAAAGGCGCCGTCAGCCCATCCGAGATGTCCTGCTCCTGCATGACAATGCAAGACCCCACACCGCAGCTCTAACAATCCAAAAATTGGCTGAAATACATTGGACTACACTTGACACCCTCCCTACAGCCGTGACCTTTCACCATGTGATTTCCGTTTGGGCCTCTCAAGGAAGCAACTTGGAGGAGAGCATTTTGCGAACGATCAACAGGTTGAATAGTTTGTGCGCAGTTGGTTGGATACCCGCCCGAAGTCATTCTTCGGAAACGGTATGAAAAAACAACTTGTTGGGTGGGAAAAATGCATTAATAAAGAGGGGAACTATGAAGAGAAATAATTATTAAATGTGTTTTCTTCTTAAAATGTAAAATAATTTGTTTTTGCAAAAGGCTCGTTTATATTTGAATGACCCTCGTATCTCGTTTACGGAACAGAATAGTATACGGGCCTAGGCTCGTATTATTATACGAGCCTGGGCTCTCATTTCTTACATTCGTAGGAGTTTGCGAGGTCACTTAGTGGTAGTGTGAACAACTCTGTGCACTGGGTTTATATATAATCGTTCTTAGTTACAACTGGGCGCTTAGAATTAATGAGGGGATGTACAGTCAAGAAAAAACATAATGAGACAACATTTCCACATGTTCCCATGGAATAAAAACAATAGTGAATTAATTTTAGATTTAACTATTATACACTTGGTCTTAAAATAGCCAACCATTCTATAGACCAAGACCGCAATTAATTGTAATATTCAATCATAGTAAAATTACTGTAAAATACATCATTTAGGGATTTGTCAAAATTTCTTTTAATATGAGTACATAGACTGAGTCTATGTACTCAACATCTGATGAAGCCACTGTGTTGGCGAAACAATTGTTACGTTTTACAAATAAAAAATGAAAATCTAACCATCAAAGGTTTTAATTTTGTCTTTTAAACATCTGATAAAGCCACTGTGTTGGCGAAACAATTGTTATGTTTAAAAAATAAGAAGTGAAAATCTAACCAGCAAAGGTTTTAATTTTGTATAAATATGGATTTTCATCAAGTAACGGTCCAATCAATTCAGAATACATTAAAAGAAATTTTCACAAGCCCCTAAATTATGAATTTCACAATAATTTTACTGTAATTGAATTTTTCAGCTAATTGCTGTGTTGGTCTATAGAAGGCTTGGCTATTTTGAGACCAAGTGTATAGTTAAATCTAAAATTAATTCATTATTGTTTTTATTCCATGGGAACGTGTGAAAAGTGTATCATTATGTCATTTCTTGATGGTACATAGCCTCTTTAATTCCATGTACTTCTTGCTTGATACATTGCCCAAGATTTTAATCTGATTTCTCGAGTAGGTACTTAAATGCATTTCTACTTATATTAATATCAAAGAGAAATCATAATACATAACGTAATATGTAAACATAGGATAATGAAGTATCGTAGGTTTTTGTTA
The DNA here is from genome assembly GCA_037954035.1 of Rosalia funebris. NCBI lineage: Eukaryota > Metazoa > Arthropoda > Insecta > Coleoptera > Cerambycidae > Rosalia > Rosalia funebris. The sequence goes on along the minus strand of JAZFAV010000003.1, from coordinate 23,347,906 downwards.
CATTACTATATAGTGGAAATAAAAAGTGTGTATGTTAAATTGGGAGAAATCATTTTTACAATCTGATAGATTGATATTGCGCAGCTTGTAGAAGTTGTACGCTGGTTGATATTGAATATGTTAGATTTATTATGTATTGTCTGTAAAATGAGAAAGGCTTAAAAATGAAAAGAAATAGTTTTTTGACCGAGATCTACTTTTCTCACTCCGCTATCTGATCCTGTATGATTTCAGGATAGTTTCGGGCATAACTTTGTGTATAATTACCTCAGATATTAAGCAATAGCCCAACAGAGTAGAAAAAGCCATAATTAACATCCTTCTACTTCTGCTTCGCTATATTACATTTACATTGAACGTTCATGATGTACCGCTGCACGCATTATGATAACGGCTCAAGCTTAGCAATATTAAAAATGATAGATCTTACCTGCCAGGAGTACGCAGATATCCCATTAGTTTACAGTACTAAAACAGTTCCGTGAGGTCGAAAATACAAGCCCTTAACCAATTTTAAGCATACCAGCAATTTGAAGCTGACGGTCTCAAGCCTGTATTTCAAAATGCGGGAGGAAGTTGTTTTTATTTTACACAAAAAAAAAAACAAAAACGCTGCGAACATCATTAAAGTTGTGTACTTCGTTCTAATGTGGCTCCTTTAACTGGGTAAGTACTATCAAAACAAGAAGCTAGCGTAAAATACCACTTTCCACAAGCCAAAAAAGCTGCCGCGGTTAATGGAGGAGAGAGATTAGCGTAAAGGAATAGTCGGCAGGACACGGAATATCAACGTCAACTACGCTAGCTCTATTCATCCTGAACCTAACAAGTTCTTGACCCGACCCAGTGGCGTTCGGGCCTAGGGGACATGAGGTTTTATTTTTGTCTTATTGCTTTACAATTTAAGTGTTACATCTCTGGTAATGGGGTTACTTTTTTGCTAAAGTAGTTAAAGACACTATCCTCAAAAAGTGCTGTGCTGAGTCTTAGTTGTATTATAGTATAAATGAACGTTTGTTGATAGATTTTTTAATGAGGAGAGATGCAGCTTGCATCACTTTTTGTGATTGGAAACATTTTTTCATATTATGAAAATTCCCGTTTATGACAAACTATGTTTTGAATCTTACCTGATCGAATGGGGTAATTTCCGGTGAGCAGGGCCGCCCGGGAGGGCGAGCATGTCTGCTGGGTATAAAATTTGTCCAAGATCACCCCGTTGTAGCCTAGCGCATCGATATTGGGGGTGGGGATTTGGTTGGATCCGTGGTAGCCGAAGTCGTTCCAACCCTGTAATATTATGCAAATATTATTAAGAATTTTGTCGTGTGGCGGTAGGAAAATTTTGTGTAGGACGTTGTTTTTTTGAGATGTCCCTCTGAGTTACATACAGGGTTGTCCAAATGTGTGGAATTATACAGTATTTCGAGATAGTTTCATAGGAGTTTCTGGACATTTAGATTTGAAAAATAATAGTTTTGGTACTATTTAAAGTATTGGGATGTAGGTTGTAGCACAATTAGCGAAATGCGTAGGTTAGCACAAGATAGGAGAAGCTGGAGGTTAGCGTCCAACCAGTCTTAGGACTGATGACCTAATGATGATGATACTATTTAAAGGTGAACTAGATGTTTTTATAGCTGTAAGGACCGAGAGATTATTTTTGAATTGCAAAATACGAGTTAAATAAACGTAGTAGGACAACAGTAATAAATTTCAGGATACTTTATAAATTTTATACTTATTTAACGTATTTATTTATAAATTTTATAATCTATGTTTTATTAATTCATTTGATTTATAAATTTAGTATTTTTTTATAAAAATAAAAAATATTTTGAGAAATCCGAGTTGAAAAGCCAAATCTACATGGCGTATGCTAAGTGTATTTTAAAAAATAATTTTTTAAGAAATGAGATTTTTTTATCAAATTTCCGTACTAAATTGTACATCCTGTATAACGATTGTCTTTTGCAGCGAGAGCCATTGGTGAGGCAATCGCAACTTATCTTTTTTGGCTCATTAAAAACAGTCACAAATATCTCGCAATTTTGATAAAAATTCCCGATTTTTTCCACCTCATTTTTACTTCCTGCATTCCCTCGAACAATTCCATAGCTATTTTTAAATTAAACATTCATATTTATTAAACAAAAACCAGGATTTCTGCTAAGTACGGTGTACTTGCGCGTTCAAGTAGGCTGCGACTTAAAAAATCTAGCAGCCGGTGAAACAATAACGTAACACAAAGCAAACTTGATAAAAACGTGGAAGGCAAAGTAAGCATGACTTTTTCCGTTGCGTTTTTTCCGTAAAGTGGTATAATTATTTATTTCAGATGGCGGATATGTCATTTATTATCCTATTAATAAAAGGAATAATGGACGTGATAGTGAACTAAATTGGGACATTAAATGTCACTTTATGTATATTTATTATTTATGTATATTTAAGTAACTTCTAATCGTATCTGGGATAAGTTATTATTTTTAGAGTACCATTATTTGTTGTCGTTAATTTGATTCGTTGATAATTTGACATTATTGTTTCGAGCTTTCCAATAGGTTTTTCGGTTTTGAATGTTTTGCATATACCTACGCCACTGAAACATCAGTCTGATTCGCTGTTCTGATGGACAGATCCATTTTAATTTTTCTGTACACTTTGTTGTCTTTGCTTTATTATTTTTCTTGTCCTTAACAAATTTTGGTCATATCAAGTTCTTGCCTAAATTCTGTCGTGAACATATTTCGAACTACACTAGGCACAAAAATTAATGGATGTGGAATAATCCAAAACTTTTAGGTGATTTTCAAAGGGCTGTAACTTGAAGAAAACTTATCGCAGAGCAATTAAAAGAAAAAACAAATTGAAGCTCCAAGTTTCTAGTTTTCAGATCGTAACTCTACTTAAATTTTCTGTACGATCATTTATTCCCGAGTAATTAATTATCAAAGTCAAAACTGACTTTTTTGCTTTGAACGACGGATGATAACTTGGTAAATATTCATCGTATAAGGATTTTAGACCGCTCAAATTAAAGAGGATAAAATTATCTAAAAAAGCTTTATAATGAAATTACTGAAAAATATTTGGAAAAAAAATTCCGATGGTTTTCTTATGATTACTCAAAAACTGCTGATGGTAAAGAAATTTGAACTCAAGATCTAAAAACTATAAACTTTTTACCCCAATTACCTTTTTTTACGACTTTACGACTATTTTTCTCCAAGTTACGGCCCTTTGAATATCACCTAAAGATTTAGGATTTTTTTACATCCCTTAATTTTTGTGCCTAGTGTAATATTATGAATTAACGTATGCACGTATTTCACCAAATTATGAATGCGTTTTATACTATACTTCTATAACTATCAGCAAGGCCACATCTAAAGAGGGTTTTAAAAAAACGACAACATAGCGTGTAATTACATTTTTAACATTTAATTATTCATTGTAATTGATGTGACGTTTTTGTTCTATTGTGAAGTCATCCAAGCACAGTTTTATGGTAAATGGTAAATTAACTGTGGTGTTTTTGTTTCCTGGGATGAATCCATTGATTAATTTAAAACGCTATTGTTATTCGTGTGACGTATTTAGATTTTTGTTTTTATGAAAGATGTATTTTCCATGTTTCCAAAGCAACCAACGCAAACAAATAAATTAGCTGTGTAGCGAGGAAATTGGCTGTGAATTTTTCGATGTGAAAATGTTAACAGAAAAGAAAACCCGCCACGGGTAGGATTCGACATCTGTCCCGGATGGGAACCGAACGACAGACAGCTGTGTCGAACTTATTAGTTCTCATCAGTGCCGTACACGGTGCGTCGATCCAGGACAAACGCCGAATCAAATCCGTGGGGTATTCATCAAAATCGATTCGATCTATGTCAGCAACTTATAAATACCCCACGGATTTGATTCGGCATTTGTCCTGGATCGGCGTACCGTGTACGGCACTGATGAGAACTAATAAGTTCGAAACAGCTGTATGTCGTTTGGTTCCCATCCGGGACAGATGTCGAATCCTACTCGTGGTGGGTTTATTTTTCTGAAACCTTGTCTGATCGTGCAGAAACACGAGAAAGGGATCGAGGATGGCTGTTAGGTATAATTCAATGCCTGGCGGGACTTTAGCCCGAGGAGTAGTTGTTTCCTATAGCGATTATGACTTAATAACGGCATTGCGGTTTGGTGGTTCCTTTCTCGATTCCCGACTTATGAGTTGGTGAATGTGTTAGCGCCCCCTTAAAGGAACCGCCCGTGTTGGCTGATTGAAAAATATTCTTACACTCTTTTCCAGAACCGCTGTATTAGTTTATTAAAATAATTTAGTGACTATTTTGTTTCTTAAAAATTTCGATTATACGTAAAATAAGATGTAAAACGTCAAGATAATTCTGAATTATTCATGCCTCAACAGTACAGATAAAAAACCGGCGAATAAGTGTCGCATATTAAGTGAAAATGTTAAAACATAACAGACATACTTTCTAATAAGGTCAATGCAAGCAATATATGTATGCACGTCTGAAATTATCATAGGTTCGGTATTTTCTTAGACCGTTTACGTTTTTACTAAATTTATACATTTCGGCACGCCTCAGTAGCGTACAACTTTCGTACAAGGATAAATAAGGTACATATGCAGACCTGGCAAATACAAATCATAAATGGTCTATTTATGCGTCGCGAAGAGAGACAGCAAACCGATGTATGTGATACGAGCCGACCATACTACCATGACGCGAATTTATCGTATTTTTACAACTCTATGAACATACATATCATGTATCTAAAACCGACATACTTTGTGGTTTATTAAATTATTTTAATATTATTTTTAATTAAATTTCCAATGTACTAAAAAATAACTAGATAAATGCATGTTTGACATTAGTAGTTCACTTATTTAGGGAACACGCACACCTTATCTTGTAATTGGATCTGTTTATGCCCTTCCATTCTTATTACTTCTGTTAGGGATTGAATGTTAATAAAAAGTATTATCAGCAACTTCCCCCTCAGAACATTTAGTACGTTTTAAGAGCAAAAAAACAAGATTCATTCGATGTTAAAATGTCTACTTGCAATATACTTTTCTTCTAGTATACATCGCTTCGATATTGATAATTTGTTATGTTTTATCTCGCTGTGTTTCATACCTTTAACTCTATATTGCAAAATGTACATTTCACCCGGCATCACTCTATATTAAATCCGATAACGATGTACCAGGTATGTAAATATGAAACGGGAATTTTTTGTATAGAAAATACACGTTTATTGTATGAAATTGATAAAAAATATTTTATTCGAAGCATTGCCCATTGCCAGCTATACATTTTCCCCATCTCTATGACAATTTGTGGATTCCATTCCAAAAAAAGTCTTACTCTTTTGAGGCAAACTAGTCATCTAACCATTTTCGTAAGAAGTGAAGCCCTCCTCAGCAAGTGCGTGTCCCATCCATGCAAATAAGTAATAATCGAACGGAGCCAAGTCTGGTGAGTAAGCTGCATGCGAAAGTATTTCCCAACTAAACGCCTCAGTAATTTCCTTGACCGGTTTTGCTGTGTATGATGGCGCATTGTCATGAAACAAAATCACTTTGTGTTGGCTTTTTTGATATTCTGGTCTTTTTTAACGCAAAGCTTGATTCATATCGATCATTTGTTGTCGGTAGTGTTCAGTATTAACGATTTTCGCAGCTCATAATAGATCATACTCTTCTGATCCCACCAAACACAGAGCATTGTCTTCCGTCTATAGCGATTTGGCCTTGCAGTCGATGTCAATGGTTCGTCTGGAGTTACGCATGATCTTTTACGCTTAGGATTCTCGAAATATATCCACTTGTCATCCAGTCACAATTCGATGGAGAAATGAATTCATTTCGTACCTGACTAGCAGCATTTCGCAAATCGGTTTTCGGTGTTCCTGCTGTCTTATTCAGTTCATGCGGAACCCATTTTCCCATCTTCTGGATCTTTCCCATGGCTTTCAAACGTATGGAGACGGCTTCTCGTGTCACATTTAATTGATCTGCGAGTTCTTGTTACGTTTGAACGTAATTCTCGTACAACAATGCTTGCAATTCGCTATCTTCAAACTTTTTCGGTGGTCTTCCACGTTCTTCGTATCTCACGTCCAAATTGCCACTTTTGAATTTTTTAAACCACTCAAAGCACTGCGATTTACCAAGAGCATGCTCACCGTAGGCTTCGACAAGCATTCAATGCGATTCTGCAGCAGTTTTCTTCAAATGGTACCAGAAAATCGATGCTGTCCGCAAATCGTAGTTTCCAGGCACCAAATTCATGTTCAACGCTATAAAAAACGATTGGCATACCTGGCATATGGCAGTAACTTGTACATATGCATGCGCATATTACAGTTTTTTTTGCATCAGGTTTCCATTAGGTAAATACGTAAGTGAATCGTACACTACCTATCGGCGCTACGTTAGCTGCTTTAATGTCTGCGATAAACTAGTTGACCTATCGATACATCATGGTGCAAAGTCGTTAGCCACGCCTAGTGGGCGTGGCGAAATGTACAGGTCTAATACGAATCATTGCTTCATTTGTTGTATTTATTTATCGTTATGTACAATATTTGTCATACATGAAAACTGTTTGTTAGTCTGAAGGCGACGTATGGATCACATCGAGTAACTTTTCACTATATTATATTATACTTGCCTTTTTTAGAACAATACACAGTTAATTTCAACTCCACCCAATATTAAAAACGCCTGCAATTTCCATTGTCCGATTTAGTAAAGCTTGCGATATGATCAACGTATTCGTGTTATTATTCCGAATTACATAATTTGTGTTTGAATTTTTTCAGCGGCTATTTATCCGTGCTTATTTTAAATACATGTCCTTTTAATGGGGGAAACAATGCCAAGAAGGTTGGAATTTCGCCGTTAACTTTTTAACTTGAAGGCTGTTTAGGTTCGTACGAGAATAAATTTACGCGATTTACGTGACTGGAGTAATTCTCTGCATATACAGGGATCGCCAAAAAGATTGCACCGAATGGAAGACATTTTTTTTTTAGTTTTTTTTTTGCGCCAATAATTTGTGCATGTTTGAAAATTGAATACGTATTTGTTAAATATACTGAGTGATTTAGTTCAGGAGGTAAATACGTGTCTTAATATCATCAATTACATAAATAGTTACAATTTTGCATATTTTTGTTTCATTTTTTCTGTTATTTATTGGTCGTCATGCTAAAAATTTTTAAAAATACACCAGGCACAAAAATTAAGAGATGCAGAAATAATCTAAAATATTTTAGGTGATTTTCAAAGGGCTATAACTTGCTTTTCAAAAGGTCCACGGACTTCAATAATTTATTTTTCAGTGATTTCATTAAAAAAAAATCGGAATGTTGATTGAAAAAGAGGTAAAAAAATTTGCGTATTTAGGGATATTCGCTTAACTTGGCATAGCATTGCAAATAATCAATAGACTAAGGATGTTGACTGTTTCTTTTCAACCTCAAAGTATCCCAAAGAAACCCTGAAAATATCAAAGCGCTACGATCTTTTTTCACTGTTCTGATTGAATTTCTCATTTTTGTTAAAAATGAATTTAAGGATCAATTTTTAGTTTTTATTATGAATCTTTTAAGTCTGAAAATGTTTTTTTTAGTAATAGCCCACATTTTTTATCAAAAAATGTAAATTATTGTATAAAAAAAAATTAAAAGAAGTTTTCTTATAATTAGTCAAAAACTGCTGATCGTGAAAAATTTTGAAAACTAGAGCTTCGATTTACTTTTTTTAAAATTGCTCTGCTACTATTTTTCTCCGAGTTACAGCCCTTTGAAAACCATCTAAATATTTAGAGATTTTTTTACATCCCTTAATTTTTGTGCCTAGTGTATTTACCGTTATGGGGATTCTTAATTTTTTCGACATAAAAAGAAATGTGCCATTGTCTAGTACTCCTTTTCTTTTCAAGCAGTACTACTTTTTTTTTTAAAACTATCATTACGATAATAAAGGGGTTTTCGCGTTTTATACTGCCAAGTTTTGGTATATTTACATAATAATAAATGAACCCAATAAAATAAACGAATGAAAATAAATAGTCCCTGAATATTTTCGAGAAATAACGTTATAGCTTTTTTTTCTTGACAATTCACAATCACAACACGATTTCGCGATTTTCTTGACGAATACAATCGATCTGCCATAATCCAAAAACACTCGGTATAGTTAAACCATGTCTATTTCATTTTCACATAGCGCTCGAATTATTAAAATAAGAACAAATATTGAAATCATTTTTTTTCATTTCATATAAACTTTTTGGCAGTCGCTGTATACGATGGAGTCACTTTGGTCTTGCACGTAAATAGGCTGTACAACGTAAATAGGTTGACATTGTTTATACAAGAATGTATACCTAATGTAATTATGAAAGAAAATATATTATTTGTAATTATAAAAAAGCCCGTGATACGCCACTGCATAAATTTCAACAGATGCAAACATTATATTCAGAGATCCATCTGCTTCTGCATTTTTGAAAAAAAAAAAGTCATTTAATAAAATACAGTTTCTACACAATTTTTTACAGTATGTTAAACTTCATAAATAATCAATCATTTTTTCAAGACGATTTTATTTTAATACTGTTTATGAAAGTTTATGTAAATTGTATAAGTTTCAAAACTACGAAATAAAATTCGTTTTTTTTTCTTGTTTTCTTTATAAAAACAGACTCGATTTTATCAATATCACAGTAAATTAGTGAAATTACTTTTTACTTGTGTTTTTATTTTAATGCTATTTATTGATTGAAATGACAAGTAAAATCCTGTTAGACCTACACCCAAGAAAATAATTAATAACTTATAGTTAACAGGAATTAATAACTTATATATTTTTTTAAATCGTTTTGCGTATTTTTTTCGAAAGCATAATTACGCTGGCTTCATTAATTAACTCGTTAAATTACTAAGCATGCATTTTTTGTCACAGTTACCAAGAAAGTGGTCTTTATAATTACAAAGAGCTCTGCGATACGCCACCGTGTAATTTTCAACAGATGCAGCAAATTTTATTTAAAAATAGATGAGCTTTGACATTTTTGCAAAATTACGATATTTCTTAAAATTATTCCATTTTGTCACATTTCAATAGTTTGTTAAATTTCGTATACACAGAGGAAAACACTCCCTTGGTTCAAATAACTATTCTTTAGGAATTTACAGGAATTGTTTCTTCCAATATCAATAAAATATTTATTGACTCAAACATTTCTACCCTATTTTTAATGATACACAAAATTGTATTAATTTAAGCCAATACAATGTTAATTTAAAAATAGATTTCTTATAATCAAAAGAATATAATTCGTATATAATAAGAATAAACAATGTATTTGTAACAGAATTAAAGGAAAACCGGGATTATAGAATCAAAGAAGTTGTTCTCTCAGTGTAGTTATATTGTTTTTATTAATTTTGTTTTCTTGAACCCGCAGAAACATAAATTAATATTTTAAATATAAATTGAATTTAATTTTAAACTTATATTGTAATTTTATCATAAATGGCAGACTTGTGGCATCAAATGTGTTTCTTAATAGAAAACTATTCTTTTCAAATATAAAAAGAGGGGATTCCACTAAATAATTGGATGATTTCGCCGTTATATTATATATAAATGCAGTAAACACGAGTTTTGTTAGATTTTGGCAAATCCGAAATATTAACTGACGTATTTTCCTCATTCTTAAACAGGGAACAGTAAAAAATATAATTTTATTTTCTACTGTTGAGATACAGCGTATTTCGAGCCTCCGGCGCTGAGGATGGCGCGAAAAAATGCCGAAACGTCGATCGAATCGACGAATCCTCGGTTTTCAAGGATCATTCTAGTCGCCAGTCGGACGTCTGGCAGGATAGAGCGGTCACGCGTACGTATGTACTTACGATATCATCTCCCAGGACTATAATGATGTGCGGCTTCTCCGACACCCTGCCAGCGTTCCCGGCGATAGCCGTCAGAACTAGAACACACACCACATTCCACGGCCTATCCATAACAGTGGCACACACTCTCACAGTTTTTATTAATTTTCGCTTTCACTGCTCCCGATCGATCACCATTTGACGGGTGATGGATTCTATATGGTAACTTATGTATGTGGAGCAACGGTCTACAGTACAGTTGCCGCCTTGGAAATGTGTCGACTGGTTTGTTTGGGTTGAAAGGTAATCGCTGGCCGCCGGTGTTGTTTCTCCCCCTGACTGTCGATCCGGGGATTTTTTCCGTAATATAGTCGACGGCAGTACTTGCGCGACGAGACGTATACGTTTTTCGCCCCACCTTTTTACATTTAATCGTATGTTCATATTATTTTTTTCTTTACCAAACTGTGTTATTTTAAATTCGGTTTTCTGGTGATTATAACGCAGTTTTATTAAGCGAGGATTAAATAACTACAAAATCGAATACGGTCGAGTAAAAATTGGGGAAATGTAAGTAAAGATATAGATGGGTGATTCGTTGGAAATTCGGCACCTTTCTCGGCTTGAAAGTGCCTGAAGAGCAAGGGGGTGAGTTGCATACAATTCGTTTTTAAAGTCGGTGTTTTTCGGCACAATTTTTTAATCAAAGTTGATTATATTCTCCCGATTTCCTTTTTTGTCGATGGGTCGTTTTTTATGCTTGATTTTTTGTGTGTCTGTCTGATTGTTTAGAATACTGATATACTCTAGAATGTTTAGAATGAAATTTACTTAAACAATACACTAGGCACAAAAACCAAGGGATGTAAAAAATCCTAAATTTTTAGGTGGTTTTTAAAGGGCTGTAACTTGGAGAAAAATAGCCGCACAACAATTAAAAACAAGCAAATTGAAGCTCGCAAGTTTCTGGTTTTTAGATCTTGAGTTCAACATTTTACGCCATCAGCAGTTTTTGAGTAATCATAAGAAAACAATAGGAAAACAATTTTCAATCTTTTGCTTGGCTTTCAAACGGTCCACGGACAATAATATCTTTTCAGTGATTTCATCATAAAGCTTTTTTAGATTTAGATTTTTTTAATGAAAAAACTACCATATTTTTAGTATTTTTGAGATAACACAATTTAAGAAAAATCACCATTCCTTAAATAGACTATACAAACTTTCGATATTCACCAAATACATCTCTTGGAGTGTCTATTAAGACATTCTAAAAGCAGAATATCTCAAATATTTTTTTAGGGACGCTACGGTTCTTTTTTTATGAAAAACTACCATATTTTTAGTATTTTTGAGATAACACAATTTAAGAAAAATCACCATTCCCTAAATAGACTATACAAACTTTCGATATTCACCAAATACATCTCTTGGAGTGTCTACTAAGACATTCTAAAAGCAGAATATCTCAAATATTTTTTTAGGGACGCTACGGTTCTTTTTTTATGAAAAACTACCATATTTTTAGTATTTTTGAGATAACACAATTTAAGAAAAATCACCATTCCCTAAATAGACTATACAAACTTTCGATATTCACCAAATACATCTCTTGGAGTGTCTACTAAGACATTCTAAAAGCAGAATATCTCAAATATTTTTTTAGGGACGCTACGGGTCTTTTTTTATGAAAAACTACCATATTTTTAGTATTTTTGAGATAACACAATTTAAGAAAAATCACCATTCCCTAAATAGACTATACAAACTTTCGATATTCACCAAATACATCTCTTGGAGTGTCTACTAAGACATTCTAAAAGCAGAATATCTCAAATATTTTTTTAGGGACGTTACGATTTTTTTAATGAAAGAAATACCATATCTTTAGTATTTTTGAGGCAACACAATTTAATAAAAATCACCATTCCCTAAGTAGACTATACAAACTCTCGATATTCACCACATACATCTCTTGGAGTGTCGGCTAACACATTCTAAAAGCAGAATACCTCAAATATTTTTCTAGGGACGTTACGATTTTTTTAATGAAAGAGGTACCATATTTTCAGTATTTTTAGGCAACACAATTTAAAATAAAATCACCATTCCCTAGATAGACTGTACAAACTCTGGATATTCACCACATACATCTCTTGGAGTGTGTACTAACACATTATAAAAACAGAATACCTCAAATATTTTTTAGGGACGCTACGATTTTTTTATTGAAAGAAATACCATAGTTTTAGTATTTTTGAGGCAACACAATTTAAGAAGAATCACCATCCCCTAAATAGACCATACAAACGTTCGATATTCACCACATACATCTCTTGGAGTATAATATACTAAGACATTCTAAAAGCTGAATACCTAAAATATTTTTTTAGGAACGTTACGATTTTTTTTAATGAAAGAAGTACCATATTTTCAGTATTTTTTAAGGAACACAACTTAAAAAAATCACCACTCCCCACGTGGAACATACACACTCTCGATATTTATCACAGCCATCTCTTGGAGTGTCTACAAAGACACCCTAAATGCAGAATACCTCAAATATTTTTTTAGGGACGTTACGATTTTTTTAATGAAAGAAGTGCCATATTTTCAGTATTTTTTGGACAATACAACTTAAAAAAATCAATCCTTCCGACGTAGACTGTACACACTCTCAATATTCACCACATATAGCTCTTGAGGTCTCTACGAAGACACTCTAATGCCTCAAATATTTTTTTAGGGACGTTACGATTTTTTTAATGACAAAAGTACTATATTTTTAGTAATTTTGAGGCAACATAATTTAAAAATAAATAATCACCTACGTACACTGGACACACTCTTGATATTCATCACATACATTTCTTGGGGTGTCTACTAAGACACTCTAAAAGCAGAACGCTTCAACTATTTGTTAAAGGACGCTATGATTTTTTTAAGAAGTTTTCTTTTACACACAGTTTGTGACTGTTAAACATATCCTGTTATTTAACTACACAGGACGGAACATGTCTTAAGAAACTTAAGAAAAATATCCTGTATAATTAAGTTTTCTAAAAGCGTGTGAAGATTTCGTGAAAAATTGTAAAAAAATCTATATATACAACCAAAATTATTGCCATAGCATACGATATTGTAGTTATCTATAAAATCTGGCAGACATTCCTAAGAATGTTACTCGACTTTAAAAACTTTAATGGACTGTAAAACCTCACTTGTTAAAATCATCTCGAAGTACAGCCTACAAGTATATATTAAAAAAAAACGTCGCCGCAAATTCAAGCAGTGTATTAAAAAAAAAATCGTTTGTTTCCATTGAAACCTTCTACCTCATTTGGCAGCGGATTTTCGTTTCTCTCCGAGACGAAGGTAAAGGTTAGTTTTATAATAACTGACGCACCATTAACTATATTTGGGCATAAATTTCATAAATGGAACGCGCTCGTGTGGCAAGGCGATCTAAAAAGCGTTTCGATGCTCGAAAGTTGCAAATCAAAAAAAAAAAATGTATCGATATTTATTATAATAAACAAATCTCGCTCGGGTTACTCATTGTTGGTTAATTCCATTGCTTCATTGATAAATCGCGGCCTATTTTTGTAACCCGTGTATTCGATGGTGTTGAAATCGCGTCTGTCGTTTTTTAAGGGTTGCCATAACGTTGCTACATCGCCGAAATATCTAGGGTTTCATAGGTAATGCATTATGTGATGTATTGCATTTCTCGTGTTTAATTTGAAGGTTACATACTATTCATTTCATCGCTATTTGCCAAATAAAAAACTCTGTTATCTTGCCGATAAACGGAAGAGTCTAGTCTGAGCCTAGCCATAAAAACAAGCCACGGTATGTTTTGAGATTTTTTTATTTGGCAAATAGCGATGAAATAAACTATACATGATTACACATTTTACTGTCTAATAATTTAGAACAAAAACTCCTTTTTTAATTACTGATCGACAAAGAAAAAGTTTTGTTATGTTACCATTTTTTTAATGAAAGAAGTACCATATTTTCAGTATTTTTTAGGCAACACAGCCTTAAACAAATCATCGCACCCCACGTAGAATATACACATTCTCGATATTTATCACATACATCTCTTGGAGTGTCTACGAAGACACCCTAAATGCAGAATACCTCAAATATATTTTTAGGGGCGCTAAGATTTTTTTAATGAAAAAATTACCATATTTTTAGTAATTTTTAGACAACACAACTTCAAAAAATCACCCCTTCCGACGTAAACTATACACACTCTCGATATTTATAACAGACGGATCTTTGAGTGTCTACTAAGACATTCTAAAAGGAGAATATCTCAAATATTTTTTTAGGGACGCTACGATTTTTTTAATGAAAATAGTACCCTATTTTTAGACACCATAACTTCAAAAAATCACCCCTCCCGACGTAGACTATACACACTATCAATATTTACCACAGACAGCTCTTTGAGTGTCTACTAAGGCATTCTAAAAGCAGAATACCTCAAATGTTTTTTTATAGACGCTACGATTTTTTTAATGAAAGGAGTACCATATTTTCAGTATTTTTAGGCAAGACAACTTTAAAAAAATCACCACTCCTCACGCAGAACATACACACTCTCAATATTTGTCGCGGACATCTCTTGGAGTGTCTACTAAGACATTCTAAAAGCAGAATACCTCAAATACTTTTTTAGGGACGCTACGACTTTTTTATTGAAAAAAGTACCATATTTTTAGAAATTTTTAGAGAACACAACTTCAAAAAATCACCCTTCCCGACGTAGACCATACACACTCTCAATATTTACCACAGACTGCTCTTCAGAGTGTCTACTAAGACATTCTGAAAGCAGAATACATCAAATATTTTTTTAGGGACGCTACGGTTTTTTAATGAAAAAGTACCATATTTTTAGTAATTTTTAAACAGCACAATTTCAAAGAATCACCCCTCCTGACGTAGACCATACACACTCGCAATATTTACCACAGACAGCTCTTGGAGTGTCTACTAAGGCATTCTAAAAGCAGAATACCTCAAATGTTTTTTTATAGACGCTACGATGTTTTTAATGAAAGGAGTACCATATTTTCTGTATTTTTAGGCAAGACAACTTTAAAAAAATCACCACTCCTCACGCAGAACATACACACTCTCAATATTTGTCGCGGACATCTCTTGGAGTGTCTACTAAGACATTCTAAAAGCAGAATACCTCAAATATTTTTTTAGGGACGCTACGACTTTTTTAATGAAAAAAGTACCAATTTTTAGTAATTTTTAGACAACACAACTTAAAAAAATCACCCCTCCCGACGGAGACTATACACACTCTCAATATTTACCACAGACGGCTCTTGGAGTGTCTACTAAGACATTCTAAAAGTAGAATACTTCAAATGTTTTTTAGGGACGCTACGATTTTTTTAATGAAAGGAGTACCATATTTTCAGTATTTTTAGGCAAGGCAGCTTTAAAAAGATCACCACTCCCCACGTAGAACATACACACTCTCGATATTTGTCACAGACATCTCTTGGAGTATCTACTAAGACATTCTAAAAGCAGAATACCTCAAATATTTTTTTAGGGACGCTACGATTTTTTTAATGAAAGGAGTACCATATTTTCAGTATTTTTAGGCAAGGCAGCTTTAAAAAGATCACCACTCCCCACGTAGAACATACACACTCTCGATATTTGTCACAGACATCTCTTGGAGTGTCTACTAAGACATTATAAAAGCAGGTAATGCATTATGATGATGTATTGCATTGTTTGCGTTTAATTTGAAGGTTACATACATGATGGTGGTAAAGTTGATCGTAACATTCCACATTTTACTGCCTAATGATTTAGAACAAAAACTTTTAATACGCCTTTTTTAATTACTAATTGACAAAGAAAAAGGTTTGTTATCGTATTTCAGAACTCCCCTAAGTACATCCCCAACAGGTTTCACGCAATGTCGATATTTAAGGCAGACAACGTTTGGAGCCTCTATAAGTCACTCTAAAACATAGAGAGTATTTCATTGCTTCCTTTTTCAATGGTACTTATTTTTTACCGCCGATTGTTTACTTCTGAATAAAGTAAATGAAGCTTAGTATGATATAATGTAGTGCATACTTTTTTCAAGTGGAAAGTCCAAGAAAATGTGAATTGACTGATAACAAACTAAGTGACAGAATTGTCCGTCTCTAATCTTGAAAAAACTATGCGCTGAGAATCATTGAAAAATAAGAAAAGTGTATGTATTTTTTTTATTATGGTGTACATATTAGTTACAATTCTAAATATATATTCAGGCCAAGTCGTTCAAATTCCTTTATTTCTTGCCGACTGGACCCACTGTCGAAGACACATAAAATTTAAGTGCCCTGTGTAGTATTAAACCGAATTGATTCAAACATGTATTGAAAGTCAGTTCGATATTATAATAAGTACAAAACTATTAATTTTTTACTGCTGCCTTTTTCACGACAATTACTTTGTTCCACAATTTAGATAAGTGTAAATTGAAAATTACTCATACGAGCCTAGACTCACAATAGTTTGGTCAGGCATAATTTTACAACTGATATATTTAAATAAAGGCGATAACATTCTCAAAACTATTTTATTAAAGAAAAATATTGGTAACAGAAACAGTTTTTTAAGTAAAAACATTTTACTTAAATACTCCAGCGTCCAAAACACACAGTCTAATATCCGTTTCACTTGGACAACAATTGAGAATCTATTTTGTTTTAAAACGGTACAAAGGTTTAACCTACTATGCATTCCAGCAATTGGCCGAATTATTCTGAACCGCGAATCTTAATGTTCTTTATTAACAAAGCCAGTGACACATCATAACGTAGTAATATTTCTTCGTACCACTACTTAAATATATTAGTTGTAAAATTATGCCTGACCGAAATGTTACGAGCCTGAGCTCGATATTCAAACCGACGAGGGCTTCAATATGCAATTTTTTTCGCCCCAGCTCAGATGTGGCCAGGTTCCTTTCCGTCTACCGTGGTCCTATGCCCTTGACATTGCTTTTTGCCCGGCCATTTGCGAAGTGTGTGCCTCAAATTCGCCTTGATTCGATCTGCGATAAAATGTATGGTTACTTTTACACTTCTAATTCATTGAAAGCGTTATATAACATTATTAGACGGGGAAAAAAAGTGTTTGTGGTCTATCGGAAACAAACATTCATTTTTATACCTTTCCGTTATTGATTAGGAATAAGTTTATTTGTTTAGATTGTAGTAGTCTGTGTGAATGCATTGTTTAATAAGTTGTATCAGTAACATATAAGTCGGAAATCGAGAAATATATGTTACTGACAGAGATCGTATCGATGAAGATGTATACGCCATAGAGTTCATTCGGCATTTGTCCTGAATCGGCGTACCGCGTACGGCACTGATGAGAACTGATAAGTTCGAAACAGCTGTGTGTCGTTCGGTTCCGATCCGGGACAAATGTCGAATCCTACCTATGGGGGTTTTATTTTTTGAAATAATAAGTTGTATAATGTAGGTACTGTCAAGAAATAATGTAATGAGACACTTTTGATGTATTTCTCTGAAATGTAGGAGTATATTAAATGGATTTTTGGGCTAATTAGGCTTTTGTCGATAAATAGTGTGGCCATATTGAGTGCAAGAGCGTGATTAGATTCATTATTGCCTATATTTCAAGAGAACATGCATGAGAGAATGATAGCGTCTCATTACTTTATTTCTTCATAGTACATAGGTAGGTAAGAATAATTTTTTTTAGATCCAAGATGAGGACTTTTCGCAGTTCGATTATATTTTTGGAATGGACGACGACAATATATCCGACTTGAAGGGTCAGGCTCCGCCTGGGAGCAAAGCGAAGATACTGCTTTTGGGGAAATTCGATCCCGAAGGAGAGAGGATTATCAGAGACCCATACTATGTAAGAATAATTCTAGTGTCGATACAAATAGAAGTAATTATAGTAGAATTATTTTATGAAGACCAAGTCGGCAATAAATCGTGCGACAAAGACAGATGCATGTCTGACTGAATAAGAGACACAGACCTGCCTATAAATCATTTGCGCGCGCTGACCTAAGTAAAATTATTTTACTGCATTGGCGTGGGAGAAGGTAAGCTATACGTTGCTCTTTGTTGCACGGTTTATTGCCGACTTGCTCTTCATAAAATAATTCTACTATAGAATTGTTTCCCGCATTTATAAAATGCTTTACGACTGAAAATTTAACTCCGCCTTAAGTGTTATAAATCAAAATTTTAAAATATCATCTTTATATGAATAATAATTTACAGACAACCCTTAAAGTCTCTATTAAGCCACCCTTAAAGAAAAACCACTATAATGTTTTTTACGAAAGCTACGAATATTTTAATGAAACTAGATGATTCTTAAAGACGAATATCAAAAAAGAAATCATCACATCTCTAGTATGCTTCACACAACCTTAGAACCCCTGTTAAGCCATTCTCAAAGATAACGCTATAATATTTTTTTAAGAAATTTAGAGACGATTTTTTTTATTAACCACATCAACAGTAGGCTTCCAGTCACCTCGATATGTAAGACAGGCAACTTTTAGAGCCTCTATTAAGTCACCCGAAACATAAAACATTCCTTAATATTTTTTTACAAGCGCTACGAATTTTTTTTTATGAAATTACAAGATTTTTGAGGAAGACAATTACAAAAAAAGATCAATACATCCTCAGTAGGCTTTACACAACTTTTAAATTTACGATCGACCGCCTTTAGAGAGCCACTCTAAATATAAAAGGGACATTATAATTTTTTACAGAGACTATGAATTGTTTTATGAAATATTACATTTTTCTGAAAAGAAATATTAAAAAATACTACATCTCCAGTAGGCCTGTAGGCAGTAAGTCACAGTCTCGATATTTACGACAGACAACCCTTAGAGTTTCTACAAAGTATTTCTTAAGATAAAATCGCCCTAGTAATTTTTTTATAGGCGCTACAAATTTTTTCATAAAAAAGTACAAGATGTTTAGGGAAGTAAATTAAAAAGAAATCAGTATATCCTCAGTAGGCTTCAGACAACCGCGATATTTAGGACAGACTACCCCTAAAGTCTCTACTAAGTCACTCTAAAAGATAAAACCATTATAATATTTTTTATGGATAGTGCGGATGTTTTAATGAAAAAGTACAAGATTGTTGGGGCGAAAATTTTTTAAAAATTCATTACATGCTTAATATGCTTCATGCAACCTCGAAATTTCCTTAAGACAACCCTTATAGTCTCCATTAAGCCAGTCTAAAAGTTAAAACTACTATAATATGTTTTTACGAACACTACGAATATTTTTATGAAAAAGTACGATATTTTTGGGGACGAGATTTTGAAAAATTCACCACATCCCTAGTATGCTTCACGCAACCTCTATATTTACGACAGACAATCCTTAGTGTCCCTATTAAGTCCCTTTCAATCATAAATTACTGTAATATTTTTTTACGGATGCTATGAATATTTTAATGAAAAAGTAAGATTTTTGGGGCGAACATTTTTTAAAACTTCATTACATCCCTAATATGCTTCATGCAACTTCGAAATTTACTTAAGAGTGTCTATTAAGCCAGTCTAAAAGATAAAACTACTATAATATGTTTTTACGGACACTACGAATATTTTCATGAAAAAGTACAATATTTCTGGGGACGAAACTTTGAAAAATTCACCACATCCCTCGACGAAATTTTGAAAAATTCACCACATCCCCAGTATGCTTCACGCAACCTCTCAATTGTTACAATAAAAGGTGAAACCATTATAACATGTTTTACAGTCGCTATGAATATTTTAATGAAAAAGTACGATATTTTTGGGGACGAAATTTTTTTTAAATTCTCCACATCCTCAGTAGGCTTCACACAAACTCGTTATTCGCGACAGACAGCCCTTAAAGCTTCTGTTAACTCACTTTAAAAGATAAAACTCACTATGAAATTGTTTACTAAGATTTTTAGAGACGAAAGTTTCTGAAAAAATTCATCACTTTCCCAGTAGGCTTCAACACAACCTCAATTTTCACGACAGGCATCCCCGAAAGCCTCTATTAAGTTCCTCTGAAATATAAAACCACTATAATTTTTTTCAGGTTAGTACCTTTAAATCTGGAAACATTTTCTTCTCGTTTTTTAAGAATACTAACAGCAAAAAATAATTACTAAGAAGTTTCTATATTCACTTAAGTTATATATTACACATTTTTTATAATAGAAAAACAATAGGTATGAAAAGTATGTGTAAGAGCCTGTTAATAAAGCTGGGCATTGGTAGAATGTTAATTAATTAGGATAACCTGTATGTAGGCTCATTTTAAGGTTAGATCATTTCAAAAGAGAAAATTTTAACCTTTATTTTCGTTGCTTCTTTAAAAAAAAAATGCTCTGTGTATAAAATGGCTTCGTTAAAAATATTACACGAGAAACATAAATGTCCGAGTAAAACAAATGAACTGTTTATTTCGTATTCGTAATTTTCTCCCTTATTTGGTTTCAGGACCGAGGGTCAGAAGGCTTCGAAAAGTGTTACCAGCAATGCCTGCGTTCGTGCAACGCCTTCTTAGATCAATTGAAATAGCCAGGCTCCCAGGTTTTTAATTGGATTTTTCTTATACGTACTAAGAAAATATATTATTGCTAGGCGTTTTTATTTTTCCCTTTCTAGAATCTCATATCAAGGTCTCGTTAATTTTCTGGCGATTTTTTTGCCGTCTCTCCTCTCCTTTTTGTTGCGCCAGGTTCACTATGTAAATTGTAAAAAGGTCGCCGTTTTTTTCAGCGTTATGTAATCTTAAAAGTTATTACTGACAATTTAATTTATTGTTGCATTAAAGTTGGTTATTGATTACGTTTATGGGCGAATATGATTCGCGATTATTAGAGACAGACTACGTTTTCATTCTAATGGGCCAGATGAATGATACTATGAACGCTCCTGGAATATCTGGACAATTCGATAGGTTCTTGAGATTGTTTTTTATATATTACTTATAAAGCAACCCTCTACTGCAAACATAATCACGTCTTATTTACATGTCATGGTAAACAAATTATTTTATTTTAGAAGATACGAGGGGCACTATTTATGTTTTGAGCTTTGTCAATCGTGTCAGACCATCACCCACTGAATAACAAGGCCTTAGTACTTGTCGTGTGACGTCATCAATGTAGGCCGTGAAATTTTAATCATATAAGGGGATACATACACTAATATTTATGAAAACTATCAATAGTTAACTTATTTTAAAGAACGCTAGTTATATGACAGGCTTCTTGACAAATCCCAAAAATTATGTTTGAGTTTTGGTTTAATACTAGGTGTAGTATTAAGTGCAGGCTCCCAACTCCCCTACACCTGCGCCAAAATTCAGGATATGTATTTATGTATAATAAACATTTTTCACACTACTGAAAAGAGGTTATTACACATAAATACATATACTGAACTATTCCACACCTTCTCTTAATTATTATTGCTTAGTAGGTATAATGTAGGTATGCATGTTCATGTTATGCAGTTTCAAATTTCATTTACCTACCTAACATCGTGCATGACTTAGTGTTGAAGTGAGAGTTTAGGTATAAAAAGTATATTATAGAACACAAGCCATGAAAATACATTAATTAAACTTTTAAAGAAATAGGTCCCAAATTATATACGTTTAGTTATAAAAAATATTTATGCATGTATAGGTAGGTATTCTTCGTTAATGTATCGAGTTTTCTTTTTTTATTTCCTTTTTTTAAATGGTCGTTATTTTTAGCGCAATAATTTTTTAACAGGGTTTTGGAAATACTTTTGAGAATAATTGAGAGACCCATAATCTCTTAAGTATTTGTATGCATGTGGACTAATAGTATAGAGAATAGAATATAAAATTATTATACTACTTGAATACCTATATCTTTCCTTTGCAGTTGTAAGCAATGCTAATTGTTCACAAATAAAATCTAAAGCATGTACTATTTTGTTATCATCAAGATTTCGAAAATTTTTTAGTATATTTGACACAAAATCGAATACAGGTTTAATTTTATTTATGTTATTTGATGATTTGACAGAATTAGGCATGGTCTTGCTATTAAACTCCCAGTCGGGGTTGTCATTATGGGTAATATTTTCCTCTCGATTTTCCTCTAAAGGTAGGGTAATAACCTCGGTAATAACAGTCTCATCTATGGCTTCAAGTATTGACTGTATATCGTCCAAACTATGTGAAATAAACGGTGATTTAAATTTTGATGTTGAAATACAAACTGACTCGCTATACAAAAAAGTTTCAATATTCAGGTTATAATTATTAACAATCGCCCAATTAATGCATGGGCCAGGTGTATATTCAATTTTAAAAATAGTTAATCTTTCACCTTCTTGAGACAAACTTTGAGCAGAAAACCAGTCTTTTGGTAGTTTAAATGTAGAAAATTTTACTGTAAATTCATCAAAATTGTCAAAATGTATGTTTTTTTCGTGCTTCTCAAACTCAATTGTGCTCATTTCAAGGCCTTTTGACAAATTTAACTCATCAATATTTTTGAGCTTTTCATCTTTACTTGGCCGTATTTTGACATCTTTTGATAAATAAATGGGGCAATTTAAAAAAATAGATGGTATACAGTCTTCTTTTAGCCGTGGTTTTAATAAATCTATTGTAAAAATCTTACCAGTGTTTGAGCCTTGAACTGTTGTACTTTTTATTATACTACCTTCAGGAAAATGAGCTTCACATACTCTCGTGTTGTTTGTGGGCTGAAAGTTATCTCGGAGTATCGCTTTTAGCCATTTTTGTCGTAAACTTACGTCCTTTGGAAAACCGAAAACATGAACTTTAGGCCCATTTTTATAGTTTCCGTTACAGCGAAGAACACAACACTTTTGAGGCATAATTTCACTAAGTATTAGTTACCACAAAACTAGCCGAAACCAAGAGAAAAACATACAATTAAACACGAAACAAACTTATAAACTGTGCTGTAAACAAACCGATGGACCGCCAAAAAAGCAACAGTTTATAAGTCCGAAATATATGGTTTTACGTATTTAAAAATACGCCTAACAATATAAATTGTATACCTAAATATACAATGAAATATTAGGTACAAGTTTCACGCACTTAAAAGCACATAAATAGTTCTGATTTCAGAAAAATACAAGAAATAACGCTGATTATAGCAACTTTTATGTTTAGAGGTTAGCGTACCAGATGAGCGCTGTTGCCGGCTCCGTAAGGAAAGTATTTTTGTTAGGGAAGTCGAACAAGGTAGTAGTATTTGATAATTAAATAAATAAATTACGAAATACCACATTAAAAAAAGAGGAAAGAACATCTTATGGAAATATGTGTTTTACGATATTGAAGAAGAAAATGGTAATTTAAGAGAAAGAGATACATCCTTTATATACTGGAATCAGTGGAATCCTAATATTCGCTAGTATCGTAGTAGTCTCGCAACATTGCAAACATCTGTCTCTCGATCGTGTCTACGCCACCTGTAAGCTGGTTTCCTACATCTTCGCTCCATATCGGAAGGGCCTACATTCATGACGCCACGAGCTAAAATTTTGTGAACGCTTTGTCCTTATGTAGAGGTGTTGTTGGTCAGACGCCATCTGACATTCCCAATAGAAAGTTTGATATTTTTGACCAAACCCTCTTCAGAACATTTAAACGCGATTTGTGTTGTTGGTTGACAGTGATTTGAAAATTGTATCACAGCGAAAAAAGGGATTAATTAACTCGTGAATATTTTCGTGCTTTGATTTATTACGACTTTCGACGTGGATTATCAAGACAAGAGTGCATCGATCAACTTACTTCCACTTTTAGCGATAAAGCCCCATCCTTTGCCACTCTGAAACGCTGGTATAACGAGATTAATGGTGGCCGCCATTCGCTCACCGACGAAAGTCGTGAAGGTCGTCCAAAATCAGTTGTGCCAGAAAACATTGATGCTGTGCAGGAACTGATCATGCCAGATCGTCATGTGATGTACTGTGAGATCGAGGCAACTTTAGGCATTAGTTCGACTAGTATATATAAAATATTGCATGATCATTTAGCTGTAAAAAAGGTTTGTGCTTGGTGGATCCCACATAATTTGAAAAAATCTCAAAAAGATGCTCGTGTCCATTGGTGCAAACATGCTCAATAAATACAATGGCTGTGCTTCAAAAGATGTATATCACATTGTAACAGGTGACGAATCATGGATCTATGCGTATGAGCCGGAAAGTAAACAGCAGTCGACTGTATGGGCGTTTCAAGATGAACCAAATCCAACAGAAGTTGTTCGCGCTAGAAGCACTTCGAAACAATTGGTCGCCTGTTTTTTGGGAAAAACTGGTCATGTGACAACAGCGCCTTTAGAGGAACGTAAAACGGTCAATTCTGAACGGTACACAACCATTTTTTTGCCGAAATCCTTTGGTGAAATAAGGAAAACAAATAAGCGCCGTCGGATCATTCTTCATCATGACAATGCGAGCTCTCACACATCTCATCTAACAACCGAATGTTTGAACACTCAAGAAATCGAATAAATGGGTCATCCGCCGTGCAGTCCTGATTTGGCACCCAATGACTTTTTTGTTCCCGAACGTCACCAAAAGAGGCCGTTGATGCATTCAAAAGCCATGTTTTGGAGGTATCACAAACGGAAGGGAAAAAATGACAAATGGTGCCCCTCGCATGTAAATCTTTTATAACGTCTATGTTAAAGCATTGGTTTTTAATAGACAAGAACAACAAAATTATACAATGACGACTAATATTTAACAGTTTTTCCGTTGTCAACTTTCTTAATATCACTTATTTCACAACTTTTCGTAAGCAGGAAAATAAAATTTTCCTAAATATTCTTGTTCGTGGATCATATGGCAACATTGCTTTTAAACCCCAAATTGCATAAACCATCGAATAGATCCTCATGTCTTATGTGTAACTTGTCTTGAAAATACGTTTTCGTTAGGTAGTGAACTACTGTTTATTAAACATCAGAGATACGAAAAATGTTTTCGGTTATGCTATTTCTTTATAATTGGAAAAGGATAAGTCCGTATTATGTAATCGCAATATTTATTACAGCTACCCGTTATGTTAATTTTATCATAAATAAATATTTAATTATTTAAATGAAACACCTATTCAGTAGCTGATACATATTCAAGAAGTGCTCGGTTGAATCGATTTTTATTTTAATTTTTGGCGTTAATTAATGATGTCAATATTTATGAGTACATGCTATGGAAGGCCCTCATAATAATGATTACAATAATAGATAGTAAAATCTTATCCTATAAATATTAATGTTATGTAAAAGCCATTAATTTTTGTGTGTTTTAAATAGTATGGAAATGTTGTGACGTTTTGTACTAATATGATTATTTTATAGATCAGATTTTAAGTATACTTATATACAAATAGAGCCGTGTGAAGTGTGCAAAAATATTTGGAATACAGAAATTTCAAGTGCGTTTATTTAGTTTCCTCGTTTTTACAGCGAAATATAATTTTTATGTTACTGTGTTTGAAAAAGTGCTGAGATCTACAAAAGGGGTGTAATGGAATTTGAACAGTTCTAAATTCAATCAACTCCTGGTTAATAAAACAGGTAAGTATATGGATAATTTTTTATATCTTAATACAATGTTAAAATCAATTTTTTTTTTAACTGAAAAGTTTAAAATATCAATTTGCCAGAATTTATATCAGAAAATACAGGTTTTCAGCGTAGTTTCTGGCATCAATTTATAGTTTATTTCATCGCTATTTGCCAAATAAAGAATCTCAAAAACTTCCGGTGTCTTGTTTTTATGGCTAGGCTCAGGTAGACTACTCCGTTTATCGGCAAGATACGAGAGTTTCTTATTTGGCAAATAGCGATGAAATGAATAGTACATACATACCTCGGATACTAAGCTATACAAACAAAAATAATTGAAGCGCCTTATGAAGCAAAAAAGTTGTAATTAATACCTTTCTACCTTTGCTTTAGGTTACATTCATAGTATGATAGCAAAAATAACAGACTTCTCACCAGGGATACATAGGTATCGTGTTGGTTTACAGTCCTAAAACAATTTAGTGAGGTCAAAAATACAAGTCCTTATCCAATTTTAAACATTCAGCAATTTGAAGCTGATAATTTCGGGCCTATGTTTTAAAATGTGTGAGGAAGTGTTTCTTTTTCTTTTCACAAAAGAATCACTTATGTACTATTTATTTCATCGCTATTTGCCAAATAAAAAACTCTTATCTTGCTGATAAACGGAACAGTCTACCTGAGCCTAGCCATAAAACAAGCCACGGTATGTTTTGAGATTTTTTATTTGGTAAATAGCCATGAAATAAACTATACTTTGTTCTAATGTGGCTGCTCTAACTGGATAAGTACTATCAAAGTAAGACATTAGCTTAAAATTCTACATGTCAAAAAAGAAAACCTCGCGATTAGTAAAAGATTAATGTAAATAAAGCAACTGTCGACAGGACAGGGAATATTGACGTTAACTATGCTAACTGTTCGTTCTGAATTTATTGACCCGAGGTGGTGCCGTTCTGTCGTAGGGGCATGAGGTTTTCTATTAGATTCTTATAATTTAAGTTTTAGGTCTCTGGTAATATTTGGGACACATTTTTTTAAAATGTACAATTTTATACAAAATTAACAAATGTATTTTAATCACGTTTTGAATTATAAAATTATGAGAATGAGGAAATTATTAGTTTGATATTTTAAGCCACAGGTTACTATGTGGAAGAAGATGAAATAATGTAGCAAATGACATAACCTCACGGAATTTTCAGTTTAAAATGGCTTTTTATTTAAAACTGGCGAAATACCTTGTAATTATGTTTTTGGTATCCCAAAATGAGAAGCTTACTTGTAAACTCACATGACCATTCAAGTTTTATCGTAAATTAATACACGTTGACTTTCCAAATCCGAACCAACTACTTTTTGTACAATGCAAGTTTCTCGTACTAGTAACACATGAAATGTTACGTCCGCTATGGATTAAAATTATTGCCAAGGTAGGTAAGTGTATTAATATAGATATTTGTACTTTAATCGCATTGTGCATCATCGCCTCTTAAATTGTAGCAACAGGAAATTTGTCTAATGAAAAACTGAGTCATGAACCATGCGTGGAAGAGGAAGAATTAACGTAGTTAAGATATAACCTTACTAAAATTTTTAGTTTAATATGGCTTTTTATTTAAAGCTTTGGCAAAATACCTTGTAATTATGTTTTTGGTATCCCAAAATGAGAAGCTTACTTGTAAACATATGACGATTCAAGTTTTACCGTAAATTAATACACGTTGACTTTCCAAATCCGAACCAACTACTTTTTTGTACAATGCAAGTATCTCGTACTGATAACACATGAAATGTTACGTCCGCTATGGATTAAAATTATTGACAAGGTAAGGAAAGGAATTATATAGATATTTATACTTTAATCGGATTGTGCGACATCGGCTCTTAAATTGTAGCAACAGGAGATTTGTCTAATGAAAAACTGAGTCTTGAACCATGCGTGGAAGAAGAAGAAATAAAATTACAAGTGACATAACCTCTCAATAATTTCAATTCGTGAAAGCAGTAAGTAAAGTTTTCTTCTTATTCAAACTCGATGTTAAATAGCACTCACTTATTTTTAGGTACCTTAAAATGTTGTCTGCACTAAGGAACTCACTCTTAAATGTTACAAGGACCTTAAATTTATCGTTTACCATGATGGCTCAACGTTATCACTTACTTTCCAAACCAACTAATTTCACTGCGCTGCAACAGAAGTTTCTCGTACCGATAGTGCAAAATATTACGCCCTCGTGTGGATTTAAAGTAATGGGCAAAGTAAGGAGGAGATGCAAGGATTGTTTCTTTGTACGCCGTGAGGAGAGGCTATATGTTCTATGTAAAACGCATCCTAGGCATAAGCAGATGTCTATGGTCAAGAAACCTAAGAATACGTGGATATTGTCTCATGCTACGCAGTCTAAGATAAGGCCGTGGTAGAATTAGAGTTTATGTAGCGTGAACGTTTGTAAATAAATGTGACTAATAAATTGGTTTTATTAACTCGTGTCGAAATAGGAACATTTTAATATTTGTTATAAAATTTAATTCAAAGGGTATCTAATTTTATAAGGAAGCATTTAGCGTGGTACATTTTGCTTAAAATAATTTAAATTTATATATATGTATGCAATTAGACACTAGTGTATTTAGATCAAATACACTTTGGTGTATTTGATCTACGTCATTTCTATATAAAATTCTGTGATCGTTGATGACATTGCTCGTAGCATGAGAATATCTACCATAGATATAAAGAAATTATGTATCTACGCTTTCTCTTCGTCTTCTTCCTCTTTTTTTGTTACACTTGTTCGGCACACGTCTATTGATCTTCAGTAATCATTTAAAGTAATTAGGCAGATTTATTCTCACACATTTAGAAAACGTTTTTGCTAAAGCCACGATTTTTCTACCGTTTCGTTTTTGCAATCTGTCATACAAATTTTGCAGTACAGCTTAATTGTTGAGAATTTGTTTAGTTCTCTTCTACTGGGGATTTAACTGTTCCCAGTCAGTTATTTCTTTGCTAGATGCAAAAATATGTTTGATGATGCAAATTTTGATTTCGACGATGACGACGATGCTGTAAGTAAATGATACCTCACTGTAGGAGTAACTTCTAACTGTAGTGCTTTTAGGCTATATTACGTACCTCTTTCACTCCGGTTATCAGTAGCATTCAAACCTCTTCCCCGCGGAAGAGGCTCAGTCAAGAAATTGGTAAAGAAAATTTAAAAAAACTTAAATTATCCGATGACGAAGCGTCTAATTTCTCAAGATGTAACTTTGCATTGCCCACGAAAACTGACACAACCGTACAAAGTTCAGTGGATACCACAAACAGAGTTGTGAAAAGAAAGTTTCCTGGGCCTGCCGGTCTCTTGCCGGAAAGAACAGAAAGCAACAAGTCTATTTTAGACATTTCAGCTGAAGGATATAAAGTTGATATGCCAGAAGTAAGTACGTGAATAATTATAAGGTTCTGTTTATTTAATGCTGTTTGTCAATAGATGACATTCTGTTCACAACAGACAGTATCAGTTTTTGAGGACGGCCCTTGGAAAGAAATGACAAAGGATTTCTGTTTACCTAATGGAGAATGTCTCTATAGGATGTTCAATATAAGTTGGATAAAGAAGCAAGCATCATTAAAGAAACTGCTTATGAATTACAAAGCGCCATTTTTAGCAGCTGTAATACAAAGTTTGGAAATACTGGATGGTAGAGTGCCTACGGTTAATGTTACTTTAAAGGATGGAACAGGTAATTATATTTATGCTGTTCGAATAGCCATATATTTATATATATGCCATTTTTAGGTGATATTCAAGGTACAGTACTGCACAGTCTCTATGAAGAATACAGCGATTTTTTTACCATTGGATCCGTGTTGGTATTGAAGGAATTTGGTGTGTTGTCGGCTGGGTACAACAACCATTGTTTAACGATAACGCCCAATAATCTCATGACAATTTATTGTGTGGACATTTCTAAACATCTGTCAAATGACGGGGATACAGCAATTTCACATGCGAGTGGGCATAACATAGTAAAAAAGATTATTATTCAGGGATGTATCGCTGACGAGATCTTGAAAAAGTATAATGAAGATGTTTTAATAAATGAGGAAAAAGAAAAGCATATAAATTTTAGGAATATCTATCAGAATCATAGGAAACTGTCGAGGAATAGTAGCGATGAGAATAATAGGTTACAGGAGAATAGTAACAAGCATCAGGAAAATGATTTTGTGGTACCAAAGCTTAGAGATCATTTCAACAGGAGCTACAGTGAAAGTAATACCCTATGTTCTCCATTGGAGGTTTTATCGAAAGCCATATCGAGTGATATGTCAAAGAAAAAGTTTAATTTTAAGTCAGGTTGTTTGCAAAAGTTGCTGGATTCTAGTAAGGTATTGACTAAGTCTAAAGATTTAAATGCATTAGCCGGTAGTCAGAAAGTGAGTTTTGGTGATGCACATTGTGATATTGTTGTAAGTAATAGCCAGAGTCGGATATCGGTTAGAGCAGACAATAAGGAACACTCTGAGATCTGGAAGAATTTATTGGAAGACATGGATACTGATTCTTTTTTCGACGAGTTTTGATATTAATATATATATATATATGGGCCTGTTTATTATTGTAATAAAATGTTTTTACAGTTTTTTAATGTTTCCGATAATCGTTCGCAAATGAAAATAAGATATATTGTATTATAGTAAGAATATAATTAATGAAAGCGTTGGTATCAGATTATCTTTAATACTATTACAAGCTATCTTCAATTAATAACTTGTGACTATTTGTAGTACATCAAATTAGTTAATAACTACAATATTTCCAATTCTGACTTTTTATCTTCATTTGAGACTTGCAAGCTTTGTAAAGACATCGCTGGTGTCAGATATATCAGTTAATTGTAGATCAAGTGATTGGTAGGTGTTTAGTCTTGTATAACGCGAGTATTTTTTTTTTTTGATTTTAATGCCTACTGTTTTAAATATTTTAAGATGTTTGAACATTACAGAACAGACGTTTTATAGATATCTGATGAACAATTAATTATTTTGCTCAGTGTAGGACCACATATAATATTAACTTGCAATCCTAGAAAATAATCCTAAGCTTAACTATGTAAAATATTATTACTATCACATGCTCTGGCGGATGGCCTAAATGTTATGTAATAACAATTTTAAATGCCCTGATTTCTTTTGTTTACAGATCATCTTTGTTATTGAAAATATATTACAGAGGGTAAGTCTATTTTTATATTATTCTACTATTCTCTACTTTAAAATTCACTAAGTAAAACCAAATCATTTCTGTTATTCTAATTTTTCAAAATTCCTTGTAAAATATATATAGTATTATGTTGACTTGTAAAATACAGGTACATGTGTGTAAATTTATTTCATCGCTATTTGCCAAATAAAGGATCTCAAAACATAACCTTGGCTTGTTTTTATGGCTAAGCTCAGGTAGAATTCCGGTTATCGACAAGATAAAGAGTTTTTTATTCGGCAAATAGCAATGAGATGAATAGAATGTATTTTTGTATACAAAAAGTTTCTCCTAGAAAGAAATAGTATCCTAAGCCGTACCTTTTTTAGTCATATAAAACTTTAGTGTTTTTTTGGTAAAAATCAAATATGTATTTTAGTCCATGTTCAATTATTTTTGTACTTTATTTACATACAATGGATAATAATTACAGTAGTTCATTTCGGTGGTAGGTAAAAACTACAGTAGATCACAAATGAATGGCAGGTGATATCTTGTTATACATTACCAAACCTATTTTTATCCATTTCATTTTAGACCTGTAATAATTACTTGCTACAACTATAATATTCATTACTTTATTATAAGATAAGCATTACTATTTCTTATTCAATTTGGTCAGAGATGGTACAATTGGGACATCTGGCGAACGGTAGCAGTTTACTGGTAAATCTTTTGTTTTAACAATAGAGTTCGGTACGAATGATGGCGCAATATTTACTTGCGCCATCTAACATCGGTAGCGTGAATTAAACAGATAGGTTACTTTTGTGATGTAGATCTCTGTAGTAACATAATAGTAGGATGCTTTTTTAGCCTTCTAGTTCTGTGCAATGCTTTGTGTGCAAAATATTTCTTTCAGATTCACAAAAATATTTATTCTTTATAAAACTTTAAACGTATTTTTTTCAAATGATGTTTATTATTAACTACATTCATTTTAGAAGGTTAACAGAAACAAGTCCATTTATATTTAATTGTCATTTACGGATTTATTTATTCATAATTACATTCATTTATGAAAATTATAATTTTGCATAAAAATTTCTTTATTTTTCTGAATAAAAATTCACGACGACTTTGCAGTAATAAAATGAGGATACAGCCAGTAAAGTGGCGATAAAATTTCCAGATGGCCTTTGATTTTATGATTGTAGATACTTTTCTTGATTATTTTTGTAATTAAATACTTTATCTAAATAAAGTTTTTTTTTCTTTACTTAGTCTCTTACTTACCTATAATACTTATCTTATGAAATTATATTCTAAAATGTTATGAAAAAAAAAACAACATATTTATCAATAGATGGCGCTCTAAATGTCACCGACACTATTATTTCGTGGTTTAATAAACCCAACACAATGTTGATGGAGAGAAGTTGCGCGTAGAAAAAGGCGTCTTCTTGTTTTATATGTTAATCCTCAGAGAAACATTCTTTGTAAAATGAAAGTTGTGTCAGCTTGTGTGTCAGTGCTCGCCAGCGACATGTGTCAGCGACATACAAGTAGCGCCATCTATCGGCATGATGAGAAACGCGCTTCCTGGTAGTTCCAAGGTTCATCAATAGATCGCGCTGTAAATGTCACCGACACTGATGGATTGTGATTTAATAAAGGTAAGGTATCCACAAGAGTGGGGAAGAGTTGGGATCCTTAAGCAACTCAACTCAGACACGATTCTTAAAGAAACGACTTTTCGCGTCAAAAAGAGATACTTTTTGGTTTCTTGCGTTAACATAGTGACAGTTACTGTCGGCGAAACGAAAATTTTCCGGCGCATATGTGTCGGTGAGACATAAGTGACGCCATCTACCGGCATCTCGTGGGATGAATTTTTCAGTAGTTCCAATGTTTACCGATAGATGGCGCTGTACATGTCGCAGATACTGTCATGCCCTGGTTTAATAAAGGTACGGTACCCGCAAGGGCGGGAGAAGGGTTGGGGTCCTTAAGCAACTCGACTCGGACACGATTCTTAAGGAAACGATTTTTCGCGTTAAAGAGAGATACTTTTTGATTTCTTGCGTCAACTTAGTGAGAGTCATTGTCGGCGAAATGAAAATTTTCCGATCGATATGTGTCGGTGAGATATAAGTGGCGCCATCTACCGGCATCTCGTGGAACGCATTTTCCAGTAGTTCCAACGTTTACCGATAGATGGCGCTGTACATGTCGCAGATACCGCCATGCCATGGTTTAATAAAGGTACGGTAGGGCGGGAGAAGGGTTGGGGTCCTTAAGCAACTCGACTCGGACACGATTCTTAAGGAAACGATTTTTCGCGTTAAAGAGAGATACTTTTTGATTTCTTGCGTCAACTTAGTGAGAGTCATTGTCGGCGAAATGAAAATTTTCCGGTCGATATGTGTCGGTGAGATATAAGTGGCGCCATCTACCGGCATCTCGTGGAACGCATTTTCCAGTAGTTCCAACGTTTACCGATAGATGGCGCTGTACATGTCGCAGACACCGCCATGCCATGGTTTAATAAAGGTACGGTACCCGCAAGGGCGGGAGAAGGGTTGGGGTCCTTAAGCAACTCGACTCGGACACGATTCTTAAGGAAACGATTTTTCGCGTTAAAGAGAGATACTTTTTGATTTCTTGCGTCAACTTAGTGAGAGTCATTGTCGGCGAAATGAAAATTTTCCGGTCGATATGTGTCGGTGAGATATAAGTGGCGCCATCTACCGGCATCTCGTGGAACGCATTTTCCAGTAGTTCCAACGTTTACCGATAGATGGCGCTGTATATGTCGCAGATACTGCCATGCCATTTGGGGTCCTTAAGCAACTCGACTCGGACACGATTCTTAAGGAAACGATTTTTCGCGTTAAAGAGAGATACTTTTTGATTTCTTGTGTGTCAACTTAGTGAGAGTCATTGTCGGCGAAATGAAAATTTTCCGGTCGATATGTGTCGGTGAGATATAAGTGGCGCCATCTACCGGCATCTCGTGGAACGCATTTTCCAGTAGTTCCAATGTTTACCGATAGATGGCGCTGTACATGTCGCAGATACTGTCATGCCATGGTTTAATAAAGGTACGGTACCCCCAAGGGTGGGAAAGGGGTTGGGGTCCTTAAGCAACTCGACTCGGACACGATTCTTAAGGAAACGATTTTTCGCGTTAAAGAGAGATACTTTTTGATTTCTTGTGTGTCAACTTAGTGAGAGTCATTGTCGGCGAAATGAAAATTTTCCGATCGATATGTGTCGGTGAGATATAAGTGGCGCCATCTACCGGCATCTCGTGGAAAGCATTTTCCAGTAGTTCCAACGTTTACCGATAGATGGCGCTGTACATGTCGCAGATACTGCCATGCCATGGTATAATAAAGGTACGGTACCCGCAAGGGTGGGAGAAGGGTTGGGGTCCTTCAGCAATTCGACTCGGACACGATTCTTAAGGAAACGATTTTTCGCGTTAAAGAGAGATACTTTTTGATTTCTTGTGTCAACTTAGTGAGAGTCATTGTCGGCGAAATGAAAATTTTCCGGTCGATATGTGTCGGTGAGATATAAGTGGCGCCATCTACCGGCATCTCGTGGAACGCATTTTCCAGTAGTTCCAACGTTTACCGATAGATGGCGCTGTATATGTCGCAGATACTGCCATGCCATTTGGGGTCCTTAAGCAACTCGACTCGGACACGATTCTTAAGGAAACGATTTTTCGCGTTAAAGAGAGATACTTTTTGATTTCTTGTGTCAACTTAGTGAGAGTCATTGTCGGCGAAATGAAAATTTTCCGATCGATATGTGTCGGTGAGATATAAGTGGCGCCATCTACCGGCATCTCGTGGAACGCATTTTCCAGTAGTTCCAACGTTTACCGATAGATGGCGCTGTACATGTCGCAGATACTGCCATGCCATGGTATAATAAAGGTACGGTACCCGCAAGGGTGGGAGAAGGGTTGGGGTCCTTCAGCAATTCGACTCGGACACGATTCTTAAGGAAACGATTTTTCGCGTTAAAGAGAGATACTTTTTGATTTCTTGTGTCAACTTAGTGAGAGTCATTGTCGGCGAAATGAAAAATTTCCGGTCGATATGTGTCGGTGAGATATAAGTGGCGCCATCTACCGGCATCTCGTGGAACGCATTTTCCAGTAGTTCCAATGTTTACCGATAGATGGCGCTGTATATGTCGCAGATACTGTCATGCCATGGTTTAATAAAGGTACGGTACCCCCAAGGGTGGGAAAGGGGTTGGGGTCCTTAAGCAACTCGACTCGGACACGATTCTTAAGGAAACGATTTTTCGCGTTAAAGAGAGATACTTTTTGATTCCTTGCGTCAACTTAGTGAGAGTCATTGTCGGCGAAA
The DNA here is from genome assembly GCA_037954035.1 of Rosalia funebris. NCBI lineage: Eukaryota > Metazoa > Arthropoda > Insecta > Coleoptera > Cerambycidae > Rosalia > Rosalia funebris. Next base: position 23,312,709 of record JAZFAV010000003.1, on the reverse strand, counting down.
TGAAAATTTTCCGGTCGATATGTGTCGGTGAGATGTAAGTGGCGCCATCTACCGGCATCTCGTGGAACGCATTTTCCAGTAGTTCCAACGTTTACCGATAGATGGCGCTGTACATGTCGCAGATACCGCCATGCCATGGTTTAATAAAGGTACGGTACCCGCAAGGGCGGGAGAAGGGTTGGGGTCCTTAAGCAACTCGACTCGGACACGATTCTTAAGGAAACGATTTTTCGCGTTAAAGAGAGATACTTTTTGATTTCTTGCGTCAACTTAGTGAGAGTCATTGTCGGCGAAATGAAAATTTTCCGATCGATATGTGTCGGTGAGATATAAGTGGCGCCATCTACCGGCATCTCGTGGAACGCATTTTCCAGTAGTTCCAACGTTTACCGATAGATGGCGCTGTACATGTCGCAGATACCGCCATGCCATGGTTTAATAAAGGTACGGTACCCACAAGGGTGGGGAAGGGTTGGGATCATTAAGCAACTCAACTCAGACACGATTCTTAAAGAAACGACTTTTCGCGTCAAAAAGAGATACTTTTTGGTTTCTTGCGTTAACATAGTGACAGTCATTGTCGGCGACACGAAAACTTTCCGGCGTATATGTGTCGGTGAGATATAAATGGCGCCATCTACCGGCATCTCGTGGGACGAATTTTTCAGTAGTTCCAATGTTTACCGATAGATGGCGCTGTACATGTCGCAGATACTGTCATGCCATGGTTTAATAAAGGTACGGTACCCACAAGGGTGGCGAAGGGTTGGGATCATTAAGCAACTCAACTCAGACACGATTCTTAAAGAAACGACTTTTCGCGTCAAAAAGAGATACTTTTTGGTTTCTTGCGTTAACATAGTGACAGTCATTGTCGGCGAAACGAAAACTTTCCGGCGTATATGTGTCGGTGAGATATAAGTGGCGCCATCTACCGGCATCTCGTGGGACGAATTTTTCAGTAGTTCCAATGTTTACCGATAGATGGCGCTGTACATGTCGCAGATACTGTCATGCCATGATTTAATAAAGGTACGGTACCCACAAGGGAGGGGAAGGGTTGGGATCATTAAGCAGCTCGATTCCGACACGATTCTTAAAGAAACGATTTTTCGCGTTAAATAGAGTTACTTTTTGGTTTCTTGTGTTAAGATGGTGAGTTATTGTCGGCGAAACGAAAATTTTCCGGCCGATGTGTGCCGGTGAGATATAAGTGGCGCCATCTACCGGTATCTCGTGGAACGATTTTTCAGTAGTTCCAATGTTTACCGATAGATGGCGCTGTACATGTCGCAGATACTGTCATGCCATGATTTAATAAAGGTACGGTACCCGCAAGGGCGGGAGAAGGGTTGGGGTCCTTAAGCAACTCGACTCGGACACGATTCTTAAAGAAACGATTTTTCGCGTTAAAGAGAGATACTTTTTGGTTTCTTCTGTTAACTTAGTGAGAGTCATTGTCGGCGAAGTGAAAATTTTCCGGTCGAGATGTGTCGGTGAGATATAAGTGGCGCCATCTACCGGCATCTCGTGGAACGCATTTTCCAGTAGTTCCAACGTTTGCCGATAGATGGCGCTGTACATGTCGCAGATACCGCCATGCCATGGTTTAATAAAGGTACGGTACCCGCAAGGGCGGGAGAAGGGTTGGGGTCCTTAAGCAACTCGACTCGGACACGATTCTTAAGGAAACGATTTTTCGCGTTAAAGAGAGATACTTTTTGATTTCTTGCGTCAACTTAGTGAGAGTCATTGTCGGCGAAATGAAAATTTTCCGGTCGATATGTGTCGGTGAGATATAAGTGACGCCATCTACCGGCATCTCGTGGAACGCATTTTCCAGTAGTTCCAACGTTTACCGATAGATGGCGCTGTACATGTCGCAGATACTGCCATGCCATGGTTTAATAAAGGTACGGTACCCCCAAGGGTGGGAGAAGGGTCGGGGTCCTTAAGCAACTCGACTCGGACACGATTCTTAAGGAAACGATTTTTCGCGTTAAAGAGAGATACTTTTTGATTTATTGTGTCAACTTAGTGAGAGTCATTGTCGGCGAAATGAAAATTTTCCGGTCGATATGTGTCGGTGAGATATAAGTGGCGCCATCTAACGGCATCTCGTGGAACGCATTTTCCAGTAGTTCCAATGTTTACCGATAGATGGCGCTGTACATGTCGCAGATACTGCCATGCCATGGTTTAATAAAGGTACGGTACCCCCAAGGGCGGGAGAAGGGCTGGGGTCCTTAAGCAACTCGACTCGGACACGATTCTTAAGGAAACGATTTTTCGCGTTAAAGAGAGATACTTTTTGATTTCTTGTGTCAACTTAGTGAGAGTCATTGTCGGCGAAATGAAAATTTTCCGGTCGATATGTGTCGGTGAGATATAAGTGGCGCCATCTACCGGCATCTCGTGGAACGCATTTTCCAGTAGTTCCAACGTTTACCGATAGATGGCGCTGTACATGTCGCAGATACCGCCATGCCATGGTTTAATAAAGGTACGGTACCCGCAAGGGCGGGAGAAGGGTTGGGGTCCTTAAGCAACTCGACTCGGACACGATTCTTAAGGAAACGATTTTTCGCGTTAAAGAGAGATACTTTTTGATTTCTTGCGTCAACTTAGTGAGAGTCATTGTCGGCGAAATGAAAATTTTCCGATCGATATGTGTCGGTGAGATATAAGTGGCGCCATCTACCGGCATCTCGTGGAACGCATTTTCCAGTAGTTCCAACGTTTACCGATAGATGGCGCTGTACATGTCGCAGATACTGTCATGCCATGGTTTAATAAAGGTACGGTACCCACAAGGGTGGGGAAGGGTTGGGATCATTAAGGAACTCAACTCAGACACGATTCTTAAAGAAACGACTTTTCGCGTCAAAAAGAGATACTTTTTGGTTTCTTGCCTTAACATAGTGACAGTTACTGTCGGCGAAACGAAAATTTTCCGGCCGATATGTGTCGGTGAGATATAAGTGCCATCTACCGGCATCTTGTGGTACGAACTTTTCAGTAGTTCCAATGTTTACCGATAGATGGCGCTGTACATGTCGCAGATACTGTCATGCCATGGTTTAATAAAGGTACGGTACCCACAAGGGTGGGGAAGGGTTGGGATCATTAAGCAACTCAACTCAGACACGATTCTTAAAGAAACGACTTTTCGCGTCAAAAAGAGATACTTTTTGGTTTCTTGCGTTAACATAGTGACAGTCATTGTCGGCGACACGAAAACTTTCCGGCGTATATGTGTCGGTGAGATATAAATGGCGCCATCTACCGGCATCTCGTGGGACGAATTTTTCAGTAGTTCCAATGTTTACCGATAGATGGCGCTGTACATGTCGCAGATACTGTCATGCCATGGTTTAATAAAGGTACGGTACCCACAAGGGTGGCGAAGGGTTGGGATCATTAAGCAACTCAACTCAGACACGATTCTTAAAGAAACGACTTTTCGCGTCAAAGAGAGATACTTTTTGGTTTCTTGCGTTAACATAGTGACAGTCATTGTCGGCGAAACGAAAACTTTCCGGCGTATATGTGTCGGTGAGATATAAGTGGCGCCATCTACCGGCATCTCGTGGGACGAATTTTTCAGTAGTTCCAATGTTTACCGATAGATGGCGCTGTACATGTCGCAGATACTGTCATGCCATGATTTAATAAAGGTACGGTACCCACAAGGGAGGGGAAGGGTTGGGATCATTAAGCAGCTCGACTCCGACACGATTCTTAAAGAAACGATTTTTCGCGTTAAATAGAGTTACTTTTTGGTTTCTTGCGTTAAGATGGTGAGTTATTGTCGGCGAAACGAAAATTTTCCGGCCGATATGTGTCGGTGAGATATAAGTGGCGCCATCTACCGGCATCTCGTGGAACGCATTTTCCAGTAGTTCCAACGTTTACCGATAGATGGCGCTGTACATGTCGCAGATACCGCCATGCCATGGTTTAATAAAGGTACGGTACCCGCAAGGGCGGGAGAAGGGTTGGGGTCCTTAAGCAACTCGACTCGGACACGATTCTTAAGGAAACGATTTTTCGCGTTAAAGAGAGATACTTTTTGATTTCTTGCGTCAACTTAGTGAGAGTCATTGTCGGCGAAATGAAAATTTTCCGGTCGATATGTGTCGGTGAGATATAAGTGGCGCCATCTACCGGCATCTCGTGGAACGCATTTTCCAGTAGTTCCAACGTTTACCGATAGATGGCGCTGTACATGTCGCAGATACTGCCATGCCATGGTTTAATAAAGGTACGGTACCCCCAAGGGTGGGAGAAGGGTCGGGGTCCTTAAGCAACTCGACTCGGACACGATTCTTAAGGAAACGATTTTTCGCGTTAAAGAGAGATACTTTTTGATTTCTTGTGTCAACTTAGTGAGAGTCATTGTCGGCGAAATGAAAATTTTCCGGTCGATATGTGTCGGTGAGATATAAGTGGCGCCATCTAACGGCATCTCGTGGAACGCATTTTCCAGTAGTTCCAATGTTTACCGATAGATGGCGCTGTACATGTCGCAGATACTGCCATGCCATGGTTTAATAAAGGTACGGTACCCCCAAGGGCGGGAGAAGGGCTGGGGTCCTTAAGCAACTCGACTCGGACACGATTCTTAAGGAAACGATTTTTCGCGTTAAAGAGAGATACTTTTTGATTTCTTGCGTCAACTTAGTGAGAGTCATTGTCGGCGAAATGAAAATTTTCCGGTCGATATGTGTCGGTGAGATATAAGTGGCGCCATCTACCGGCATCTCGTGGAACGCATTTTCCAGTAGTTCCAACGTTTACCGATAGATGGCGCTGTACATGTCGCAGATACTGCCATGCCATGGTTTAATAAAGGTACGGTACCCCCAAGGGTGGGAGAAGGGTCGGGGTCCTTAAGCAACTCGACTCGGACACGATTCTTAAGGAAACGATTTTTCGCGTCAAAAAGAGATACTTTTTGGTTTCTTGCCTTAACATAGTGACAGTTACTGTCGGCGAAACGAAAATTTTCCGGCCGATATGTGTCGGTGAGATATAAGTGCCATCTACCGGCATCTTGTGGTACGAACTTTTCAGTAGTTCCAATGTTTACCGATAGATGGCGCTGTACATGTCGCAGATACTGTCATGCCATGGTTTAATAAAGGTACGGTACCCACAAGGGTGGGGAAGGGTTGGGATCATTAAGCAACTCAACTCAGACACGATTCTTAAAGAAACGACTTTTCGCGTCAAAAAGAGATACTTTTTGGTTTCTTGCGTTAACATAGTGACAGTCATTGTCGGCGACACGAAAACTTTCCGGCGTATATGTGTCGGTGAGATATAAATGGCGCCATCTACCGGCATCTCGTGGGACGAATTTTTCAGTAGTTCCAATGTTTACCGATAGATGGCGCTGTACATGTCGCAGATACTGTCATGCCATGGTTTAATAAAGGTACGGTACCCACAAGGGTGGCGAAGGGTTGGGATCATTAAGCAACTCAACTCAGACACGATTCTTAAAGAAACGACTCTTCGCGTCAAAAAGAGATACTTTTTGGTTTCTTGCGTTAACATAGTGACAGTCATTGTCGGCGAAACGAAAATTTTCCGGCCGATGTGTGCCGGTGAGATATAAGTGGCGCCATCTACCGGTATCTCGTGGAACGATTTTTCAGTAGTTCCAATGTTTACCGATAGATGGCGCTGTACATGTCGCAGATACTGTCATGCCATGATTTAATAAAGGTACGGTACCCGCAAGGGCGGGAGAAGGGTTGGGGTCCTTAAGCAACTCGACTCGGACACGATTCTTAAGGAAACGATTTTTCGCGTTAAAGAGAGATACTTTTTGGTTTCTTCTGTTAACTTAGTGAGAGTCATTGTCGGCGAAGTGAAAATTTTCCGGTTGAGATGTGTCGGTGAGATATAAGTGGCGCCATCTACCGGCATCTCGTGGAACGCATTTTCCAGTAGTTCCAACGTTTGCCGATAGATGGCGCTGTACATGTCGCAGATACCGCCATGCCATGGTTTAATAAAGGTACGGTACCCGCAAGGGCGGGAGAAGGGTCGGGGTCCTTAAGCAACTCGACTCGGACACGATTCTTAAGGAAACGATTTTTCGCGTTAAAGAGAGATACTTTTTGGTTTCTTCTGTTAACTTAGTGAGAGTCATTGTCGGCGAAACGAAAACTTTCCGGCGTATATGTGTCGGTGAGATATAAATGGCGCCATCTACCGGCATCTCGTGGGACGAATTTTTCAGTAGTTCCAATGTTTACCGATAGATGGCGCTGTACATGTCGCAGATACTGTCATGCCATGATTTAATAAAGGTACGGTACCCACAAGGGAGGGGAAGGGTTGGGATCATTAAGCAGCTCGACTCCGACACGATTCTTAAAGAAACGATTTTTCGCGTTAAATAGAGTTACTTTTTGGTTTCTTGCGTTAAGATGGTGAGTTATTGTCGGCGAAACGAAAATTTTCCGGCCGATGTGTGCCGGTGAGATATAAGTGGCGCCATCTACCGGTATCTCGTGGAACGATTTTTCAGTAGTTCCAATGTTTACCGATAGATGGCGCTGTACATGTCGCAGATACTGTCATGCCATGATTTAATAAAGGTACGGTACCCACAAGGGTGGCGAAGGGTTGGGATCATTAAGCAGCTCCACTCCGACACGATTCTTAAAGAAACGACTTTTCGCGTCAAAAAGAGATACTTTTTGGTTTCTTGCCTTAACATAGTGACAGTTACTGTCGGCGAAACGAAAATTTTCCGGCCGATATGTGTCGGTGAGATATAAGTGCCATCTACCGGCATCTTGTGGTACGAACTTTTCAGTAGTTCCAATGTTTACCGATAGATGGCGCTGTACATGCCGCAGATACTGTCATGCCATGGTTTAATAAAGGTACGGTACCCACAAGGGTGGGGAAGGGTTGGGATCATTAAGCAACTCAACTCAGACACGATTCTTAAAGAAACGACTTTTCGCGTCAAAAAGAGATACTTTTTGGTTTCTTGCGTTAACATAGTGACAGTCATTGTCGGCGAAACGAAAACTTTCCGGCGTATATGTGTCGGTGAGATATAAGTGGCGCCATCTACCGGCATCTCGTGGGACGAATTTTTCAGTAGTTCCAATGTTTACCGATAGATGGCGCTGTACATGTCGCAGATACTGTCATGCCATGGTTTAATAAAGGTACGGTACCCACAAGGGTGGCGAAGGGTTGGGATCATTAAGCAGCTCGACTCCGACACGATTCTTAAAGAAACGATTTTTCGCGTTAAAGAGAGATACTTTTTGATTTCTTGCGTCAACTTAGTGAGAGTCATTGTCGGCGAAATGAAAATTTTCCGATCGATATGTGTCGGTGAGATATAAGTGGCGCCATCTACCGGCATCTCGTGGAACGCATTTTCCAGTAGTTCCAACGTTTACCGATAGATGGCGCTGTACATGTCGCAGATACTGTCATGCCATGGTTTAATAAAGGTACGGTACCCACAAGGGTGGGGAAGGGTTGGGATCATTAAGGAACTCAACTCAGACACGATTCTTAAAGAAACGACTTTTCGCGTCAAAAAGAGATACTTTTTGGTTTCTTGCCTTAACATAGTGACAGTTACTGTCGGCGAAACGAAAATTTTCCGGCCGATATGTGTCGGTGAGATATAAGTGCCATCTACCGGCATCTTGTGGTACGAACTTTTCAGTAGTTCCAATGTTTACCGATAGATGGCGCTGTACATGTCGCAGATACTGTCATGCCATGGTTTAATAAAGGTACGGTACCCACAAGGGTGGGGAAGGGTTGGGATCATTAAGCAACTCAACTCAGACACGATTCTTAAAGAAACGACTTTTCGCGTCAAAAAGAGATACTTTTTGGTTTCTTGCGTTAACATAGTGACAGTCATTGTCGGCGACACGAAAACTTTCCGGCGTATATGTGTCGGTGAGATATAAATGGCGCCATCTACCGGCATCTCGTGGGACGAATTTTTCAGTAGTTCCAATGTTTACCGATAGATGGCGCTGTACATGTCGCAGATACTGTCATGCCATGGTTTAATAAAGGTACGGTACCCACAAGGGTGGCGAAGGGTTGGGATCATTAAGCAACTCAACTCAGACACGATTCTTAAAGAAACGACTTTTCGCGTCAAAGAGAGATACTTTTTGGTTTCTTGCGTTAACATAGTGACAGTCATTGTCGGCGAAACGAAAACTTTCCGGCGTATATGTGTCGGTGAGATATAAGTGGCGCCATCTACCGGCATCTCGTGGGACGAATTTTTCAGTAGTTCCAATGTTTACCGATAGATGGCGCTGTACATGTCGCAGATACTGTCATGCCATGATTTAATAAAGGTACGGTACCCACAAGGGAGGGGAAGGGTTGGGATCATTAAGCAGCTCGACTCCGACACGATTCTTAAAGAAACGATTTTTCGCGTTAAATAGAGTTACTTTTTGGTTTCTTGCGTTAAGATGGTGAGTTATTGTCGGCGAAACGAAAATTTTCCGGCCGATATGTGTCGGTGAGATATAAGTGGCGCCATCTACCGGCATCTCGTGGAACGCATTTTCCAGTAGTTCCAACGTTTACCGATAGATGGCGCTGTACATGTCGCAGATACCGCCATGCCATGGTTTAATAAAGGTACGGTACCCGCAAGGGCGGGAGAAGGGTTGGGGTCCTTAAGCAACTCGACTCGGACACGATTCTTAAGGAAACGATTTTTCGCGTTAAAGAGAGATACTTTTTGATTTCTTGCGTCAACTTAGTGAGAGTCATTGTCGGCGAAATGAAAATTTTCCGGTCGATATGTGTCGGTGAGATATAAGTGGCGCCATCTACCGGCATCTCGTGGAACGCATTTTCCAGTAGTTCCAACGTTTACCGATAGATGGCGCTGTACATGTCGCAGATACTGCCATGCCATGGTTTAATAAAGGTACGGTACCCCCAAGGGTGGGAGAAGGGTCGGGGTCCTTAAGCAACTCGACTCGGACACGATTCTTAAGGAAACGATTTTTCGCGTTAAAGAGAGATACTTTTTGATTTCTTGTGTCAACTTAGTGAGAGTCATTGTCGGCGAAATGAAAATTTTCCGGTCGATATGTGTCGGTGAGATATAAGTGGCGCCATCTAACGGCATCTCGTGGAACGCATTTTCCAGTAGTTCCAATGTTTACCGATAGATGGCGCTGTACATGTCGCAGATACTGCCATGCCATGGTTTAATAAAGGTACGGTACCCCCAAGGGCGGGAGAAGGGCTGGGGTCCTTAAGCAACTCGACTCGGACACGATTCTTAAGGAAACGATTTTTCGCGTTAAAGAGAGATACTTTTTGATTTCTTGCGTCAACTTAGTGAGAGTCATTGTCGGCGAAATGAAAATTTTCCGGTCGATATGTGTCGGTGAGATATAAGTGGCGCCATCTACCGGCATCTCGTGGAACGCATTTTCCAGTAGTTCCAACGTTTACCGATAGATGGCGCTGTACATGTCGCAGATACTGCCATGCCATGGTTTAATAAAGGTACGGTACCCCCAAGGGTGGGAGAAGGGTCGGGGTCCTTAAGCAACTCGACTCGGACACGATTCTTAAGGAAACGATTTTTCGCGTCAAAAAGAGATACTTTTTGGTTTCTTGCCTTAACATAGTGACAGTTACTGTCGGCGAAACGAAAATTTTCCGGCCGATATGTGTCGGTGAGATATAAGTGCCATCTACCGGCATCTTGTGGTACGAACTTTTCAGTAGTTCCAATGTTTACCGATAGATGGCGCTGTACATGTCGCAGATACTGTCATGCCATGGTTTAATAAAGGTACGGTACCCACAAGGGTGGGGAAGGGTTGGGATCATTAAGCAACTCAACTCAGACACGATTCTTAAAGAAACGACTTTTCGCGTCAAAAAGAGATACTTTTTGGTTTCTTGCGTTAACATAGTGACAGTCATTGTCGGCGACACGAAAACTTTCCGGCGTATATGTGTCGGTGAGATATAAATGGCGCCATCTACCGGCATCTCGTGGGACGAATTTTTCAGTAGTTCCAATGTTTACCGATAGATGGCGCTGTACATGTCGCAGATACTGTCATGCCATGGTTTAATAAAGGTACGGTACCCACAAGGGTGGCGAAGGGTTGGGATCATTAAGCAACTCAACTCAGACACGATTCTTAAAGAAACGACTCTTCGCGTCAAAAAGAGATACTTTTTGGTTTCTTGCGTTAACATAGTGACAGTCATTGTCGGCGAAACGAAAATTTTCCGGCCGATGTGTGCCGGTGAGATATAAGTGGCGCCATCTACCGGTATCTCGTGGAACGATTTTTCAGTAGTTCCAATGTTTACCGATAGATGGCGCTGTACATGTCGCAGATACTGTCATGCCATGATTTAATAAAGGTACGGTACCCGCAAGGGCGGGAGAAGGGTTGGGGTCCTTAAGCAACTCGACTCGGACACGATTCTTAAGGAAACGATTTTTCGCGTTAAAGAGAGATACTTTTTGGTTTCTTCTGTTAACTTAGTGAGAGTCATTGTCGGCGAAGTGAAAATTTTCCGGTTGAGATGTGTCGGTGAGATATAAGTGGCGCCATCTACCGGCATCTCGTGGAACGCATTTTCCAGTAGTTCCAACGTTTGCCGATAGATGGCGCTGTACATGTCGCAGATACCGCCATGCCATGGTTTAATAAAGGTACGGTACCCGCAAGGGCGGGAGAAGGGTCGGGGTCCTTAAGCAACTCGACTCGGACACGATTCTTAAGGAAACGATTTTTCGCGTTAAAGAGAGATACTTTTTGGTTTCTTCTGTTAACTTAGTGAGAGTCATTGTCGGCGAAACGAAAACTTTCCGGCGTATATGTGTCGGTGAGATATAAATGGCGCCATCTACCGGCATCTCGTGGGACGAATTTTTCAGTAGTTCCAATGTTTACCGATAGATGGCGCTGTACATGTCGCAGATACTGTCATGCCATGATTTAATAAAGGTACGGTACCCACAAGGGAGGGGAAGGGTTGGGATCATTAAGCAGCTCGACTCCGACACGATTCTTAAAGAAACGATTTTTCGCGTTAAATAGAGTTACTTTTTGGTTTCTTGCGTTAAGATGGTGAGTTATTGTCGGCGAAACGAAAATTTTCCGGCCGATGTGTGCCGGTGAGATATAAGTGGCGCCATCTACCGGTATCTCGTGGAACGATTTTTCAGTAGTTCCAATGTTTACCGATAGATGGCGCTGTACATGTCGCAGATACTGTCATGCCATGATTTAATAAAGGTACGGTACCCACAAGGGTGGCGAAGGGTTGGGATCATTAAGCAGCTCCACTCCGACACGATTCTTAAAGAAACGACTTTTCGCGTCAAAAAGAGATACTTTTTGGTTTCTTGCCTTAACATAGTGACAGTTACTGTCGGCGAAACGAAAATTTTCCGGCCGATATGTGTCGGTGAGATATAAGTGCCATCTACCGGCATCTTGTGGTACGAACTTTTCAGTAGTTCCAATGTTTACCGATAGATGGCGCTGTACATGCCGCAGATACTGTCATGCCATGGTTTAATAAAGGTACGGTACCCACAAGGGTGGGGAAGGGTTGGGATCATTAAGCAACTCAACTCAGACACGATTCTTAAAGAAACGACTTTTCGCGTCAAAAAGAGATACTTTTTGGTTTCTTGCGTTAACATAGTGACAGTCATTGTCGGCGAAACGAAAACTTTCCGGCGTATATGTGTCGGTGAGATATAAGTGGCGCCATCTACCGGCATCTCGTGGGACGAATTTTTCAGTAGTTCCAATGTTTACCGATAGATGGCGCTGTACATGTCGCAGATACTGTCATGCCATGGTTTAATAAAGGTACGGTACCCACAAGGGTGGCGAAGGGTTGGGATCATTAAGCAGCTCGACTCCGACACGATTCTTAAAGAAACGATTTTTCGCGTTAAATAGAGTTACTTTTTGGTTTCTTGCGTTAAGATGGTGAGTTATTGTCGGCGAAACGAAAATTTTCCGGCCGATGTGTGCCGGTGAGATATAAGTGGCGCCATCTACCGGTATCTCGTGGAACGATTTTTCAGTAGTTCCAATGTTTACCAATAGATGGCGCTGTACATGTCGCAGATACTGTCATGCCATGATTTAATAAAGGTACGGTACCCGCAAGGGCGGGAGAAGGGTTGGGGTCCTTAAGCAACTCGACTCGGACACGATTCTTAAGGAAACGATTTTTCGCGTTAAAGAGAGATACTTTTTGGTTTCTTGCCTTAACATAGTGACAGTTACTGTCGGCGAAACGAAAATTTTCCGGCCGATATGTGTCGGTGAGATATAAGTGCCATCTACCGGCATCTTGTGGTACGAACTTTTCAGTAGTTCCAATGTTTACCGATAGATGGCGCTGTACATGTCGCAGATACTGTCATGCCATGGTTTAATAAAGGTACGGTACCCGCAAGGGCGGGTGAAGGGTTGGGGTCCTTAAGCAACTCGACTCGGACACGATTCTTAAGGAAACGATTTTTCGCGTTAAAGAGAGATACTTTTTGATTTCTTGCGTCAACTTAGTGAGAGTCATTGTCGGCGAAATGAAAATTTTCCGGTCGATATGTGTCGGTGAGATATAAGTGGCGCCATCTACCGGCATCTCGTGGAACGCATTTTCCAGTAGTTCCAACGTTTACCGATAGATGGCGCTGTACATGTCGCAGATACCGCCATGCCATGGTTTAATAAAGGTACGGTACCCGCAAGGGCGGGAGAAGGGTTGGGGTCCTTAAGCAACTCGACTCGGACACGATTCTTAAGGAAACGATTTTTCGCGTTAAAGAGAGATACTTTTTGATTTCTTGCGTCAACTTAGTGAGAGTCATTGTCGGCGAAATGAAAATTTTCCGGTCGATATGTGTCGGTGAGATATAAGTGGCGCCATCTACCGGCATCTCGTGGAACGCATTTTCCAGTAGTTCCAACGTTTACCGATAGATGGCGCTGTACATGTCGCAGATACCGCCATGCCATGGTTTAATAAAGGTACGGTACCCGCAAGGGCGGGAGAAGGGTTGGGGTCCTTAAGCAACTCGACTCGGACACGATTCTTAAGGAAACGATTTTTCGCGTTAAAGAGAGATACTTTTTGATTTCTTGCGTCAACTTAGTGAGAGTCATTGTCGGCGAAATGAAAATTTTCCGATCGATATGTGTCGGTGAGATATAAGTGGCGCCATCTACCGGCATCTCGTGGAACGCATTTTCCAGTAGTTCCAACGTTTACCGATAGATGGCGCTGTACATGTCGCAGATACTGTCATGCCATGGTTTAATAAAGGTACGGTACCCACAAGGGTGGGGAAGGGTTGGGATCATTAAGGAACTCAACTCAGACACGATTCTTAAAGAAACGACTTTTCGCGTCAAAAAGAGATACTTTTTGGTTTCTTGCCTTAACATAGTGACAGTTACTGTCGGCGAAACGAAAATTTTCCGGCCGATATGTGTCGGTGAGATATAAGTGCCATCTACCGGCATCTTGTGGTACGAACTTTTCAGTAGTTCCAATGTTTACCGATAGATGGCGCTGTACATGTCGCAGATACTGTCATGCCATGGTTTAATAAAGGTACGGTACCCACAAGGGTGGGGAAGGGTTGGGATCATTAAGCAACTCAACTCAGACACGATTCTTAAAGAAACGACTTTTCGCGTCAAAAAGAGATACTTTTTGGTTTCTTGCGTTAACATAGTGACAGTCATTGTCGGCGACACGAAAACTTTCCGGCGTATATGTGTCGGTGAGATATAAATGGCGCCATCTACCGGCATCTCGTGGGACGAATTTTTCAGTAGTTCCAATGTTTACCGATAGATGGCGCTGTACATGTCGCAGATACTGTCATGCCATGATTTAATAAAGGTACGGTACCCACAAGGGAGGGGAAGGGTTGGGATCATTAAGCAGCTCGATTCCGACACGATTCTTAAAGAAACGATTTTTCGCGTTAAATAGAGTTACTTTTTGGTTTCTTGTGTTAAGATGGTGAGTTATTGTCGGCGAAACGAAAATTTTCCGGCCGATGTGTGCCGGTGAGATATAAGTGGCGCCATCTACCGGTATCTCGTGGAACGATTTTTCAGTAGTTCCAATGTTTACCGATAGATGGCGCTGTACATGTCGCAGATACTGTCATGCCATGATTTAATAAAGGTACGGTACCCGCAAGGGCGGGAGAAGGGTTGGGGTCCTTAAGCAACTCGACTCGGACACGATTCTTAAAGAAACGATTTTTCGCGTTAAAGAGAGATACTTTTTGGTTTCTTCTGTTAACTTAGTGAGAGTCATTGTCGGCGAAGTGAAAATTTTCCGGTCGAGATGTGTCGGTGAGATATAAGTGGCGCCATCTACCGGCATCTCGTGGAACGCATTTTCCAGTAGTTCCAACGTTTGCCGATAGATGGCGCTGTACATGTCGCAGATACCGCCATGCCATGGTTTAATAAAGGTACGGTACCCGCAAGGGCGGGAGAAGGGTTGGGGTCCTTAAGCAACTCGACTCGGACACGATTCTTAAGGAAACGATTTTTCGCGTTAAAGAGAGATACTTTTTGATTTCTTGCGTCAACTTAGTGAGAGTCATTGTCGGCGAAATGAAAATTTTCCGGTCGATATGTGTCGGTGAGATATAAGTGACGCCATCTACCGGCATCTCGTGGAACGCATTTTCCAGTAGTTCCAACGTTTACCGATAGATGGCGCTGTACATGTCGCAGATACTGCCATGCCATGGTTTAATAAAGGTACGGTACCCCCAAGGGTGGGAGAAGGGTCGGGGTCCTTAAGCAACTCGACTCGGACACGATTCTTAAGGAAACGATTTTTCGCGTTAAAGAGAGATACTTTTTGATTTATTGTGTCAACTTAGTGAGAGTCATTGTCGGCGAAATGAAAATTTTCCGGTCGATATGTGTCGGTGAGATATAAGTGGCGCCATCTAACGGCATCTCGTGGAACGCATTTTCCAGTAGTTCCAATGTTTACCGATAGATGGCGCTGTACATGTCGCAGATACTGCCATGCCATGGTTTAATAAAGGTACGGTACCCCCAAGGGCGGGAGAAGGGCTGGGGTCCTTAAGCAACTCGACTCGGACACGATTCTTAAGGAAACGATTTTTCGCGTTAAAGAGAGATACTTTTTGATTTCTTGTGTCAACTTAGTGAGAGTCATTGTCGGCGAAATGAAAATTTTCCGGTCGATATGTGTCGGTGAGATATAAGTGGCGCCATCTACCGGCATCTCGTGGAACGCATTTTCCAGTAGTTCCAACGTTTACCGATAGATGGCGCTGTACATGTCGCAGATACCGCCATGCCATGGTTTAATAAAGGTACGGTACCCGCAAGGGCGGGAGAAGGGTTGGGGTCCTTAAGCAACTCGACTCGGACACGATTCTTAAGGAAACGATTTTTCGCGTTAAAGAGAGATACTTTTTGATTTCTTGCGTCAACTTAGTGAGAGTCATTGTCGGCGAAATGAAAATTTTCCGATCGATATGTGTCGGTGAGATATAAGTGGCGCCATCTACCGGCATCTCGTGGAACGCATTTTCCAGTAGTTCCAACGTTTACCGATAGATGGCGCTGTACATGTCGCAGATACTGTCATGCCATGGTTTAATAAAGGTACGGTACCCACAAGGGTGGGGAAGGGTTGGGATCATTAAGGAACTCAACTCAGACACGATTCTTAAAGAAACGACTTTTCGCGTCAAAAAGAGATACTTTTTGGTTTCTTGCCTTAACATAGTGACAGTTACTGTCGGCGAAACGAAAATTTTCCGGCCGATATGTGTCGGTGAGATATAAGTGCCATCTACCGGCATCTTGTGGTACGAACTTTTCAGTAGTTCCAATGTTTACCGATAGATGGCGCTGTACATGTCGCAGATACTGTCATGCCATGGTTTAATAAAGGTACGGTACCCACAAGGGTGGGGAAGGGTTGGGATCATTAAGCAACTCAACTCAGACACGATTCTTAAAGAAACGACTTTTCGCGTCAAAAAGAGATACTTTTTGGTTTCTTGCGTTAACATAGTGACAGTCATTGTCGGCGACACGAAAACTTTCCGGCGTATATGTGTCGGTGAGATATAAATGGCGCCATCTACCGGCATCTCGTGGGACGAATTTTTCAGTAGTTCCAATGTTTACCGATAGATGGCGCTGTACATGTCGCAGATACTGTCATGCCATGGTTTAATAAAGGTACGGTACCCACAAGGGTGGCGAAGGGTTGGGATCATTAAGCAACTCAACTCAGACACGATTCTTAAAGAAACGACTTTTCGCGTCAAAGAGAGATACTTTTTGGTTTCTTGCGTTAACATAGTGACAGTCATTGTCGGCGAAACGAAAACTTTCCGGCGTATATGTGTCGGTGAGATATAAGTGGCGCCATCTACCGGCATCTCGTGGGACGAATTTTTCAGTAGTTCCAATGTTTACCGATAGATGGCGCTGTACATGTCGCAGATACTGTCATGCCATGATTTAATAAAGGTACGGTACCCACAAGGGAGGGGAAGGGTTGGGATCATTAAGCAGCTCGACTCCGACACGATTCTTAAAGAAACGATTTTTCGCGTTAAATAGAGTTACTTTTTGGTTTCTTGCGTTAAGATGGTGAGTTATTGTCGGCGAAACGAAAATTTTCCGGCCGATATGTGTCGGTGAGATATAAGTGGCGCCATCTACCGGCATCTCGTGGAACGCATTTTCCAGTAGTTCCAACGTTTACCGATAGATGGCGCTGTACATGTCGCAGATACCGCCATGCCATGGTTTAATAAAGGTACGGTACCCGCAAGGGCGGGAGAAGGGTTGGGGTCCTTAAGCAACTCGACTCGGACACGATTCTTAAGGAAACGATTTTTCGCGTTAAAGAGAGATACTTTTTGATTTCTTGCGTCAACTTAGTGAGAGTCATTGTCGGCGAAATGAAAATTTTCCGGTCGATATGTGTCGGTGAGATATAAGTGGCGCCATCTACCGGCATCTCGTGGAACGCATTTTCCAGTAGTTCCAACGTTTACCGATAGATGGCGCTGTACATGTCGCAGATACTGCCATGCCATGGTTTAATAAAGGTACGGTACCCCCAAGGGTGGGAGAAGGGTCGGGGTCCTTAAGCAACTCGACTCGGACACGATTCTTAAGGAAACGATTTTTCGCGTTAAAGAGAGATACTTTTTGATTTCTTGTGTCAACTTAGTGAGAGTCATTGTCGGCGAAATGAAAATTTTCCGGTCGATATGTGTCGGTGAGATATAAGTGGCGCCATCTAACGGCATCTCGTGGAACGCATTTTCCAGTAGTTCCAATGTTTACCGATAGATGGCGCTGTACATGTCGCAGATACTGCCATGCCATGGTTTAATAAAGGTACGGTACCCCCAAGGGCGGGAGAAGGGCTGGGGTCCTTAAGCAACTCGACTCGGACACGATTCTTAAGGAAACGATTTTTCGCGTTAAAGAGAGATACTTTTTGATTTCTTGCGTCAACTTAGTGAGAGTCATTGTCGGCGAAATGAAAATTTTCCGGTCGATATGTGTCGGTGAGATATAAGTGGCGCCATCTACCGGCATCTCGTGGAACGCATTTTCCAGTAGTTCCAACGTTTACCGATAGATGGCGCTGTACATGTCGCAGATACTGCCATGCCATGGTTTAATAAAGGTACGGTACCCCCAAGGGTGGGAGAAGGGTCGGGGTCCTTAAGCAACTCGACTCGGACACGATTCTTAAGGAAACGATTTTTCGCGTCAAAAAGAGATACTTTTTGGTTTCTTGCCTTAACATAGTGACAGTTACTGTCGGCGAAACGAAAATTTTCCGGCCGATATGTGTCGGTGAGATATAAGTGCCATCTACCGGCATCTTGTGGTACGAACTTTTCAGTAGTTCCAATGTTTACCGATAGATGGCGCTGTACATGTCGCAGATACTGTCATGCCATGGTTTAATAAAGGTACGGTACCCACAAGGGTGGGGAAGGGTTGGGATCATTAAGCAACTCAACTCAGACACGATTCTTAAAGAAACGACTTTTCGCGTCAAAAAGAGATACTTTTTGGTTTCTTGCGTTAACATAGTGACAGTCATTGTCGGCGACACGAAAACTTTCCGGCGTATATGTGTCGGTGAGATATAAATGGCGCCATCTACCGGCATCTCGTGGGACGAATTTTTCAGTAGTTCCAATGTTTACCGATAGATGGCGCTGTACATGTCGCAGATACTGTCATGCCATGGTTTAATAAAGGTACGGTACCCACAAGGGTGGCGAAGGGTTGGGATCATTAAGCAACTCAACTCAGACACGATTCTTAAAGAAACGACTCTTCGCGTCAAAAAGAGATACTTTTTGGTTTCTTGCGTTAACATAGTGACAGTCATTGTCGGCGAAACGAAAATTTTCCGGCCGATGTGTGCCGGTGAGATATAAGTGGCGCCATCTACCGGTATCTCGTGGAACGATTTTTCAGTAGTTCCAATGTTTACCGATAGATGGCGCTGTACATGTCGCAGATACTGTCATGCCATGATTTAATAAAGGTACGGTACCCGCAAGGGCGGGAGAAGGGTTGGGGTCCTTAAGCAACTCGACTCGGACACGATTCTTAAGGAAACGATTTTTCGCGTTAAAGAGAGATACTTTTTGGTTTCTTCTGTTAACTTAGTGAGAGTCATTGTCGGCGAAGTGAAAATTTTCCGGTTGAGATGTGTCGGTGAGATATAAGTGGCGCCATCTACCGGCATCTCGTGGAACGCATTTTCCAGTAGTTCCAACGTTTGCCGATAGATGGCGCTGTACATGTCGCAGATACCGCCATGCCATGGTTTAATAAAGGTACGGTACCCGCAAGGGCGGGAGAAGGGTCGGGGTCCTTAAGCAACTCGACTCGGACACGATTCTTAAGGAAACGATTTTTCGCGTTAAAGAGAGATACTTTTTGGTTTCTTCTGTTAACTTAGTGAGAGTCATTGTCGGCGAAACGAAAACTTTCCGGCGTATATGTGTCGGTGAGATATAAATGGCGCCATCTACCGGCATCTCGTGGGACGAATTTTTCAGTAGTTCCAATGTTTACCGATAGATGGCGCTGTACATGTCGCAGATACTGTCATGCCATGATTTAATAAAGGTACGGTACCCACAAGGGAGGGGAAGGGTTGGGATCATTAAGCAGCTCGACTCCGACACGATTCTTAAAGAAACGATTTTTCGCGTTAAATAGAGTTACTTTTTGGTTTCTTGCGTTAAGATGGTGAGTTATTGTCGGCGAAACGAAAATTTTCCGGCCGATGTGTGCCGGTGAGATATAAGTGGCGCCATCTACCGGTATCTCGTGGAACGATTTTTCAGTAGTTCCAATGTTTACCGATAGATGGCGCTGTACATGTCGCAGATACTGTCATGCCATGATTTAATAAAGGTACGGTACCCACAAGGGTGGCGAAGGGTTGGGATCATTAAGCAGCTCCACTCCGACACGATTCTTAAAGAAACGACTTTTCGCGTCAAAAAGAGATACTTTTTGGTTTCTTGCCTTAACATAGTGACAGTTACTGTCGGCGAAACGAAAATTTTCCGGCCGATATGTGTCGGTGAGATATAAGTGCCATCTACCGGCATCTTGTGGTACGAACTTTTCAGTAGTTCCAATGTTTACCGATAGATGGCGCTGTACATGCCGCAGATACTGTCATGCCATGGTTTAATAAAGGTACGGTACCCACAAGGGTGGGGAAGGGTTGGGATCATTAAGCAACTCAACTCAGACACGATTCTTAAAGAAACGACTTTTCGCGTCAAAAAGAGATACTTTTTGGTTTCTTGCGTTAACATAGTGACAGTCATTGTCGGCGAAACGAAAACTTTCCGGCGTATATGTGTCGGTGAGATATAAGTGGCGCCATCTACCGGCATCTCGTGGGACGAATTTTTCAGTAGTTCCAATGTTTACCGATAGATGGCGCTGTACATGTCGCAGATACTGTCATGCCATGGTTTAATAAAGGTACGGTACCCACAAGGGTGGCGAAGGGTTGGGATCATTAAGCAGCTCGACTCCGACACGATTCTTAAAGAAACGATTTTTCGCGTTAAATAGAGTTACTTTTTGGTTTCTTGCGTTAAGATGGTGAGTTATTGTCGGCGAAACGAAAATTTTCCGGCCGATGTGTGCCGGTGAGATATAAGTGGCGCCATCTACCGGTATCTCGTGGAACGATTTTTCAGTAGTTCCAATGTTTACCAATAGATGGCGCTGTACATGTCGCAGATACTGTCATGCCATGATTTAATAAAGGTACGGTACCCGCAAGGGCGGGAGAAGGGTTGGGGTCCTTAAGCAACTCGACTCGGACACGATTCTTAAGGAAACGATTTTTCGCGTTAAAGAGAGATACTTTTTGGTTTCTTGCCTTAACATAGTGACAGTTACTGTCGGCGAAACGAAAATTTTCCGGCCGATATGTGTCGGTGAGATATAAGTGCCATCTACCGGCATCTTGTGGTACGAACTTTTCAGTAGTTCCAATGTTTACCGATAGATGGCGCTGTACATGTCGCAGATACTGTCATGCCATGGTTTAATAAAGGTACGGTACCCGCAAGGGCGGGTGAAGGGTTGGGGTCCTTAAGCAACTCGACTCGGACACGATTCTTAAGGAAACGATTTTTCGCGTTAAAGAGAGATACTTTTTGGTTTCTTCTGTTAACTTAGTGAGAGTCATTGTCGGCGAAGTGAAAATTTTCCGGTCGATATGTGTCGGTGAGATATAAGTGGCGCCATCTACCGGCATCTCGTGGAACGAATTTTTCCAGTAGTTCCAATGTTTACCGATAGATGGCGCTGTACATGTCGCAGATACTGTCATGCCATGATTTAATAAAGGTACGGTACCCGCAAGGGCGGGAGAAGGGTTGGGGTCCTTAAGCAACTCGACTCGGACACGATTCTTAAGGAAACGATTTTTCGCGTTAAAGAGAGATACTTTTTGGTTTCTTGCCTTAACATAGTGACAGTTACTGTCGGCGAAACGAAAATTTTCCGGCCGATATGTGTCGGTAAGATATAAGTGCCATCTACCGGCATCTTGTGGTACGAACTTTTCAGTAGTTCCAATGTTTACCGATAGATGGCGCTGTACATGTCGCAGATACTGTCATGCCATGGTTTAATAAAGGTACGGTACCCGCAAGGGCGGGTGTAGGGTTGGGGTCCTTAAGCAACTCGACTCGGACACGATTCTTAAGGAAACGATTTTTCGCGTTAAAGAGAGATACTTTTTGGTTTCTTCTGTTAACTTAGTGAGAGTCAGTGTCGGCGAAGTGAAAATTTTCCGGTCGATATGTGCCGGTGAGATATAAGTGGCGCCATCTACCGGCATCTCGTGGAACGAATTTTTCAGTAGTTCCAATGTTTACCGATAGATGGCGCTGTACATGTCGCAGATACTGTCATGCCATGATTTAATAAAGGTACGGTACCCGCAAGGGCGGGAGAAGGGTTGGGGTCCTTAAGCAACTCGACTCGGACACGATTCTTAAGGAAACGATTTTTCGCGTTAAAGAGAGATACTTTTTGGTTTCTTCTGTTAACTTAGTGAGAGTCATTGTCGGCGAAGTGAAAATTTTCCGGTCGATATGTGTCGGTGAGATATAAGTGGCGCCATCTACCGGCATCTCGTGGAACGAATTTTTCAGTAGTTCCAATGTTTACCGATAGATGGCGCTGTACATGTCGCAGATACTGTCATGCCATGGTTTAATAAAGGTACGGTACCCGCAAGGGCGGGTGAAGGGTTGGGGTCCTTAAGCAACTCGACTCGGACACGATTCTTAAGGAAACGATTTTTCGCGTTAAAGAGAGATACTTTTTGGTTTCTTCTGTTAACTTAGTGAGAGTCATTGTCGGCGACGTGAAAATTTTCCGGTCGATATGTGTCGGTGAGATATAAGTGGCGCCATCTACCGGCATCTCGTGGAACGAATTTTTCAGTAGTTCCAATGTTTACCGATAGATGGCGCTGTACATGTCGCAGATACTGTCATGCCATGATTTAATAAAGGTACGGTACCCGCAAGGGCGGGAGAAGGGTTGGGGTCCTTAAGCAACTCGACTCGGACACGATTCTTAAGGAAACGATTTTTCGCGTTAAAGAGAGATACTTTTTGGTTTCTTGCCTTAACATAGTGACAGTTACTGTCGGCGAAACGAAAATTTTCCGGCCGATATGTGTCGGTAAGATATAAGTGCCATCTACCGGCATCTTGTGGTACGAACTTTTCAGTAGTTCCAATGTTTACCGATAGATGGCGCTGTACATGTCGCAGATACTGTCATGCCATGGTTTAATAAAGGTACGGTACCCGCAAGGGCGGGTGTAGGGTTGGGGTCCTTAAGCAACTCGACTCGGACACGATTCTTAAGGAAACGATTTTTCGCGTTAAAGAGAGATACTTTTTGGTTTCTTCTGTTAACTTAGTGAGAGTCATTGTCGGCGAAGTGAAAATTTTCCGGTCGATATGTGTCGGTGAGATATAAGTGGCGCCATCTACCGGCATCTCGTGGAACGAATTTTTCAGTAGTTCCAATGTTTACCGATAGATGGCGCTGTACATGTCGCAGATACTGTCATGCCATGATTTAATAAAGGTACGGTACCCACAAGGGTGGGGGTTGGGGTCCTTAAGCAACTCGACTCGGAGACGATTCTTAAAGAAACGATTTTTCGCGTTAAGAAGAGATACTTTTTAGTTTTTTGCGTTAACATAGTGACAGTTACTGTCGGCGAAACGAAAATTTTCCCGCCGATATGTGCCGGTGAGATATAAGTGGCGCCATCTACCGGTATCTCGTGGAACGCATTTTCCAGTAGTTCCAACGTTTACCGATAGATGGCGCTGTACATGTCTCCGGCACTATCACGTGATTCAATTCAGAGTACTGTGACGACACCCTCTTTTCTCAGTACATTCACGCCATCATAAATGAAACAACATTACCCTTCCACAATGATTTTATTTTAAACAACTTACGAATTAATAACATTAAATAAATATATATCCCTCTAATAAAAATTAACATTTCTGAATATTATTGTCTCGATAATTGACTTTATAAATGCCCTAACGATGAATGCCATTATTTGAACAATACAAATATTTTACATTATAAATTACAGAACTAACAAATTAGAGATCCGCGTAATTATTACAAAGAAAAAAAAATAGGAGAAAAATACAATTATCTTACAGCTAGTTATTATATACTGGCCCCTAGTACTGGCAAAAATTACAAAATAAATTATTCCATACGTAAATACAGCTAAGAATTAAAAAAAGGAGTATAATACCTGCTAACTGAATAATAATACCTACTAAGGTTGTTACAACATTCTCAGATAAAACATAATATATTTTCTTGAGAAACCTATTAGGGTAGTACGTGATTTTAGCGAACGATGAATTTTCTAACAACCCACAGAGGCGTTATATTCTTCTTAATAAATGAGAGAACGATTTATAAAAATGTAACCGCTTAAAATTGCTCCTAACATTAGAATTAATTATATAAAATATTAATGATAATTAAAAATATATATAAACTTAACAAAAAATCATACATATCGATCTTTATTCTAAATGTAATTGCACTTAGGTAGGGAGTAGATAATATAGGGGTTTGCTGGCTCCAGAAGAAATTGTAGAAAAAATAATTGCAAAGAGAAGTATATAAATTAAGTAAGAAGATAGTATAGGAACTTTAAAAGGGCCTGTTCCCTTTATAACACTCAACCGAAGTGGGTATCCATATTTTCCCTACAATTCCTTCTCAGAAATATTTGGACTTTCACAATGCAAATCTGACCGTTTACTGGCACCTGTTCCATTAGATTTAACCTTAAAACTACTAGACAAAACATCCTTTATGAAAATATTTTTATGTACACATAAATTCTTAACGATGCGGCTAAAGATTTCCGATAAAAAAAAAATAACATAACAAGATTTCTAACAATTCTAACCGTTACCAATACATCGACGCGATTTGTATTTGCAACAAAGAACCTGTGCGAGAATAAACTCGTATTTTTTTATGTACAACAATAAAATAAATAATAAGAGGTAACAAATTATAAATTTACGCGTTTTGTTCACGACGCTTTTACGCAACAGCAAATCCACGCGCGAAAAAACCGTATCCCACACAATCCGCCTGACTTTTACTCGAAAAAAATCGCGCCTCTAACGATCTAACCTATTATATCGCGCGCGCGAGGCCTTCTCTTATTTCGACATGTCAGCAATTGTGCTCGGCCACCGTTCACCGGCTCCCGACTGTCAATCCGGCCGTCTGATAGACATGTCAGCGCGATACATATCAAAACCATGACTTCTTTTGTGCCTTTGCCATGTCCCCGGTGATATATACGCGTCACGGCACTGTCGACACACAATACCGCGATAGGATTTTTACGGAGCGATGAGCTACTGTCACGGCGCATTTGCATACGAGGCCGAAAAACGCCGGGACGCACGCTTTACGTAACGAGTTCGCGAAGCAGCCGCGCGAGCGCGGTCGTCGTGCCGCAAGGATCCGTTCTAGGGCCGCCGTAGACGCGCGTCATCGGCCAGAGGCGTTTAAATTTCATAATATGCGTATAACGACATGCCGTACAAAAAATCATAGGTAAATATAACTAAGAATTAAAAAATGAGTATAATACCTGCTAATTGAATTAATTTGTTTGTATGGCGTTTCTTTTTCGTCCATTTACTGTTGCATACAAGACGTGTATTAAAGCTCGTTTTAGAACATTTAAATCGAAACATTTAACATCGAAACCAGTTTAGCACCAATCGAATTGATTTTCAAACAGTATTTATCACATTACTAATACAATCGACGTATCACGAGCGTTCCTATGGCAATTGGCGTCCTCCTATTACTCTACCATTCGAATTTTACCCCCGTTCGGTTTTCACCCCCTCACTTCCTGATCTCTATCCACTTGATTTTTCGGTGGAACTACACATTTTAAACAGCACGCCGGAACAATTACAATAGGATCGCCCGTACACGTAGGATCGAGTATTGCCAGGAAATTTCAACGTCGCTAGGAAAAAGGAAATAACTTACGATATACCAAAAACAAAAAAAAATTAACCTAGAATTTCGCTATACAATTTACTATTGGGTTCCATGCGTCCTAAATTAGTGTCTTTTCATGTGCAGCGAAAGGTGGTCAGATCGGCTGAACGACCTTTGGCACAGGTTGCAGCTGAACGGCTTCTGGCCGGTGTGCTTCCTGTAGTGCCTGGTCAGCTCGTCGGATCTGGCGAATTTCCAGGTGCATCCTTCCCAGGAACACTGGTAGGGCTTCTCGCCTGAAACAAGAGAAAACATCCCGATGTTGAAGATGG
The DNA here is from genome assembly GCA_037954035.1 of Rosalia funebris. Taxonomy (NCBI): domain Eukaryota; kingdom Metazoa; phylum Arthropoda; class Insecta; order Coleoptera; family Cerambycidae; genus Rosalia; species Rosalia funebris. The sequence continues at coordinate 23,287,181 of JAZFAV010000003.1, read as the reverse complement.
ACAATCTATGGATGGAGTAGGTAGATCAATTGATCGGCCTACATATTCGCCTGATCTAACACCCCTAACATTTCTTGAATTACGCTCAAACTGCACTCAAATTGCACGTGTTTGATACAACACAACCTTTTTAGTTCTACTGTCACAATTTACATCGTATATTTATTTATTTCTGTTTCTTACATTAAGATTGTTGAGAAATAGGGCTGGATAACATGAGTAGTATTGTCAGCATAGTTTGGGACTAACCAATGAGTTAACATAAACGCTTTGAAGACGTCCACATGTCATTTTTGATGTACAGGATGTTTTATAATGTGTGGGACAAACTTCGAGGGGTAGTCTAGGACCACAAAAAATATCAAAAGTTTCTATAAACAAATGCTTAAAGCCCTGTTGTTGAAATACTAAGTGTGTTAAAATAGAAAATTTTTATATATTTCGATTAAATTAAGTGAACAAAAGTTGGTGCACAATTCCTTATAGATATTATATAAATCCATATCTTATGAAAATATTAAACTTCGTAGGTCACCAGTAGGGGGGCGTGTCATTGAATTGATTAAAAAAATACGGCGATAGTAATTTTTTGGATAGAGGCTTTTGGATTAATTTTCTACAAAGAGTGCCTTTTCTACAAAGAGAGTTTTAAGTTATTGTTTTGATAATAAATTTAATTATTCTTTTAATAATAACATAGGGTGTCTCAGTTGGAACTATTGGATTTAAATTGCGCGCCATTTGCGTCCTGTCAAAGATAGGGTGTCAATATTTAACAACTGTCATCTACAAACAACACGACGTCAACATTATTGCTATTAACATTTCAACAACGAATAGTTTGTGTACAACTATTTTATGAAAGTGAGCGATCACTTACAATTACATTAAGAAAAACTCGCACAAAATTAGGCCAAATAAAGTGCCTACAGAGTTAACAGTTCGTAGCTTAATCAAGAAATTTGAAGAGACGGGTTCTGCTGTTGATAAGGCAACACCAATACATCCTCGTCATGGTCGATCAGATGAAAATATTGCTGCAGTGAGAGAAAGTGTACGGGAGTATCCAAACACATCAATTCGACGTCGTGCGCAACAATTGAATCTGTCAAGAGCCACCACGCATCGAATTTTAAAGAAAGATCTGCATCTGTCAGCATACAAAATTCAGTTGCCATAAGAATTAAAAGTTACAGACAATTTACAACGTCCTACTCATTTATTAATGAGGTGTTAGGAAAGAAAGAAGGCGATGATGATTTTTGCAACAGAATTGCAATCCAAATTTCATCTTGACGGATACGTCAACAAACAAAATTGTCCAATTTGGGGTGCTGAAAATCTGCTGCTCACGAAAAAGAAATGCGTCCACAAAGATGCACGGATTGATGCGTATTTTGAAGTGGTGGAGTAATTGGACCATACTTCTTTGAAAATTAAGCTGGTATTGCTATCACAGGCATATAACAACACAAATATCTTTTTTAATTGTCTCCAGATGTAAAAATCTATTATACTATAATCTATCTTGCCAAAATCCAGCCCAACACCGACCCGTTGATGATCTCTCGCGTATGAATCACTTCAGACTCTTCCGGCACCGTACTATAGGACATACGAACTACTTTCCAAATACTGTTTCGTTCGATAACCTTATTATCAAACCTTCGAATTCCGCACACAGTCTTAATTCGTTTTTTTGTACCCCCAAACTATCTGTTACATTTTTTTTCTACCGCGAATTGCTCGAATTCCCCGAGCAGGCATTTCGAGTTATCCTTATTGCTAGGGCGTAAGAGGAAGAAATAGAGATAATCAATCATTCCTAGTGCCGATTTAGATCAATTAGATAATATCATTATCTAATTTTACAAAATGAAAAAAATTAATTGTTTTATTATACATTTCGTCGGCTGGCCAATTAAAGGCACACCATAGCTCCGCGTGTGTGCTGTCGGGGGCTTTTTTCAAGTTTAGATTGCCTCGATATTAACTGGGCATTTTTTTTTCATATATATATATATATATATATATATATATATATATATATATATATATATATATATATATATATATAAACAAAAACAATGGCGAGTTGTTAATTTTCACACGTATCCGCATTGGCCCAGGTAAAGTAACGAAATAATTAGGGGGGATTGTTGATGGATTTACGTATCAAATTAATTATTTTAGAAATAAACTTGTAAACGCCATGAGCTATTTACATGTACGAGGTGTGTTCAGGTATCAGAATATGAGGTATCAGAATATCAAAGATAAGTTCCAGGAGAAAACAGATCAATTAATAAATAAAACGAGTAAGGACGAAATCAAGAACGCAGAAACTGAGTGGGAGGGTATCAAGAATAGTCTAGCTTCCGCGGCTACGGACGTTTTAGGATACGATAAAAGGGAAGCTAGGAAACCCTGGATAACGGACGAAATCTTAAACTTAATGCAAAAGAGAAGAGGCTACAAAAACAGACGAGACGAAGAAGGACTGAAAACTTATAAGTCAATAAAGTGGGAAATCATTAGAAAATGTAGAAAAGCGAAAGAACAATGGATAGAGGATAAATGCAAAGAAGTAGAAGATAAGTTGCAAGTAGGTAAGACCGATGAGGCTTACAAAATAATTAAGAGGAACTTCAGGGATATAGGAACAATAAGTAGAAACGTTAGGAGTCAATCGGGGGACATACTGATAGGAAGAGAGGAGAAAGCGGATAGATGGAAGCAGTACTTAGGAAATTTATACGAGGGTCAGGAATTAGGAGAGATATTAGAGGAAGAATCTAGCATCGATAGGGAAGATGTAGGAAAACCTATATTGAGAGAGGAATTTGAAATAGCACTAAGGGGGCTAAAGAATAATAGAGCGCCGGGTGTAGATAAAATACAGGCGGAAATTTTGAAATGTGCGGGACAGAAAGTAGTAAATAGGATGTTTGAACTGGTAAAATACATATACGAAACGGGCGAGATGCCGGAGGATTATAAGAGGAACATTATCGTTACTATACCGAAAAAGAGAGGAGCCGACAAATGCGAGAACTTTAGAACGATTAGCCTAACTTCCCATGCGTCAAAAATCTTAACTAGAATAGTGCAGAAGAGGATGGAAAATAGAGCGGAGGAAATACTAGGAGAAGACCAATTCGGGTTTAGGCGAAATAGGGGAACTCGCGAAGCTATTCTGGCGCTAAGAGTAATGTTAGAGAAAACAATAGAAAAAGGAAAGAACGCTTATATAGGATTTGTAGATTTAGAAAAAGCTTTTGATAACGTAAGATGGGAAAAAAATGTTCGAGATACTAAAGAGCGCGGGAATGAAGTATAGAGATAGGAGAGTAGTACACAATCTATACATAGAGCAAACTGCTGTTATAGAAGTAGAAGGGGAAAAAAGGGAAGTAGGTATTAGGAAAGGAGTAAGACAAGGATGCACGCTATCACAACTCTTTTTTTAATCTGTACATCGAAGAGGCGATCAATGTGGTAAAAGATAGAGTGGATTTCGGGATTAATGTACAGGGACAGAAACTAAAAATGCTGAGATTCGCGGATGATATAGCAGTATTAGCATCTGGTAAGGAGGAACTAGAATCAGCATTGAACGAAATGGAGGCAGTGTTGACAGAGGAATACGGAATGAGGGTGAATAAAAACAAAACTAAAGTGTTAGTGTGCAGAGGGCGCGAGAGCAGAGCAAAAACGAAAGTACAAATTAATAATGAAAGATTGGAGGAAGTTAAAGATTTCACTTATTCAGGAAGTAAAATAAATTGGGATGGAAGAAGCGATAAAGGCATAAAACAAAGAATAGCGCAGGGTCGAGTAGCTTTTAACAAAAAGAAAGCACTTTTATGCTCGGGGGTAATAAACTTAGAAACAAGGAAGAGATTTTTGAAAACATATGTATGGAGCACGGCACTATACGGCTGCGAAACCTGGACGGTAGGGGAAGCAAGTAGGAAGAAATTAGAAGCTTTTGAGATGTGGTGTTGCCGAAGAATGATGAAAATACCATGGACTGATAGGGTTAGAAACGAAGAAGTATTGGACAAAGTCGGCGAGAAAAGAAGTATGTGGAAAAACTTAAAGAAGAGAAGAGATAGAATGGTAGGCCACTTGCTGAGACATGGGGGAATAGTCCGCGATATTTTGGAGGCAGAAATAGGAGTGAAGAAAGGCAGAGGTAGGCCTAGATTAGACTACTGCTCACAAATAGTAAGGGATGTAGGTTGTAGCACAATTAGCGAAATGCGTAGGTTAGCACAAGATAGGAGAAGCTGGAGGTTAGCGTCCAACCAGTCTTAGGACTGATGACCTAATGATGATGATGATGAGGTGTGTTCAAAAAATAACCGGAATTTTCATTTTTTGGAAAGAATTTTATATATTCGTCTACGCCAATGTCATCCCCTTCAAAATAGTCCCTATTAGATATTATACATTTATGGCAGCGCTTCTTCCGATCCCTGAAACACTTCTGGAACTCGATCTTTGGGATAGTGTTTAGTGATCTCAACGATGTGCTTTTAATCTCATCTATGCTTGCAAGACGACGGCCTTTTAGGGTTCTCTTTATTTTTGGGAACAGAAAAAAGTCACACGGAGCCATATCTGGCGAATATTTAGGCTGGGACATCATTACAGTGTTGCTTTTGGCCAAAAATTCACGAACAAAGCATGCATCGTGATGCAAAAGCCATGAATTGTTTCGCCACAAATCGTTTCTTTCGAATTGCTTCACGCAAACGGCATGGAACTCGTAGGTAGTACTCCTTATTGATCGTTTAATATTGTGGTGATAACTCATGGTGCACTATGCCGGTAAAATAGAAGAACACAGTGAGGAAAACCTTCACATTAGACCGCACTTATGGAGCTTTTTTCGGTCTGGACGATCCAGAATGCCTCAACTAGGATGATTGAGCCTTATGTTTACCAACACAACAACGAAAAATCGCGCAAATCGGACTAATACAACTCGCGAAACTACAAAATTCCCGTTACTTTTTGAACAGACCTCGTATAGTAATTTACATCAATTTGCATTCGCCATACGGTTTTTTGAGTATCAAAATTTAATCAACCGCTGCAGGACTGAAATTTATTAACTAATTTTTTTCAAGGGATTATTTTCCTTGAACAGGGGATGGAATAAAGATCGTTAACTTACCGGTGTGGGTCCTTTTGTGCGCCTTGAGGTGAGAGCTCTTCGTGTACACCTTGTGGCACCCCTCCACGTCGCACCTGTGTATCTTCCTCCTGCGTATCGTCACTTCCGGTACCCTGTTGTCGTCGTAGATGTTGTTATTGTTGGATTTGCTGGGGGACGAATCCGATGGTGTTCTCGAAATCGATCTAGAACGAAATAATCGAGTAACGGCACAGTGTTACGATGAGATTGCGCAAGAGCGAACACTACCACGAGTGACTTGAGTTTATATTCAATGAGGTTCAGAAGCGCGATGTTTTAAAGTGAAAAATATTGTATGATATACTCGTACTTACAGAGATGCGTCCTTTATCCTTTGTAGAGCTAATAGAGCTGCCGTAGATGTAAGAGATCTGGTGGGGTTCGCTAGCGATAGGCTTATATCTTGGGGATTTATCACATTACATTTAGGAATATCTGTAACAAAAAAAGGGGTCTGATTTATCGGTAACGTTTTTGCCGGTCGTATCCGTATGTAACTTGAACATAAAATATACTTCAACAAAAAATTAGGCAGATAAACAGCTGACATTATTCAAACCGACTTTGATTTAGGATATATACTGCGTTTCATAATAGTTCCTAATAACTTTATATACACTCGTATATATGTATATGTATGTACGTACATATGTCAAATTTATATAAAAATAGTCGTAATATCGATTAAATGACTCTGAGGAATGTCTGTGGTAAATATTGACGTCGTACAAGGCTTATTGACAAAGCAATGATTTTTTCAAATTTTGTTTACTAAAAATCTTCATAAAAAAAATCGTAGCGCCGTTAAATATATTGTTTTAAGGGCTTCACCTTTAAAATTATATCGTAGAGACTCCGAGGAATGTCAGTGATAAATACCAATCTTGTAGAAGGCCTACTGACAGAGCAGTGATTTTTTAAAATTTTGTTAACTAAGAATCTTGTACTTTTCTCATAAAAAAAATTCGTAGCTATGTTACACGAATTTTCGAGGAGATTCGCCTTTTAAAGTGGTTTAGCAGAGACTCTGGGGAATATTTTTGGTAAATACAGATGTTGTAGAAGGTCTATTGACAAAGCAGTCAATTTTTTAAATCTTGTTGACTAAAAATTTTGTACCTTTTTCATAAAAAAATTCGTAACACCCATAAACGAATTGTTCGAGGAGCTTCGGCTTTAAAGTGGCTTAGTAAGACTCTGAGGAATATCTGTGGTAAATACCCTTGCTGTAGAAGGTCTACTGACGAAGCAATGATTTTTTAAAGTTTTGTGAACTAAGCATTTTGTACTTTTTTTATAAAAAAATTTGTAGCATCGCTAAAGAAATTGTTTGAGGAGCTTGGCCTCTAAAGTGACTTAGTAGACACTCTGATCAATGTCTGTGGTACATGCCGATGTTGTAGAAGGCCTACTGACAAAGCAGTGAAATTTTTTAAAAAATTCGTAGTGTCGGTAAAGAAATTGTTTGAGGAGCATCGCCTCTAAAGTGGCTTAGACACTCTGAGGACTGTCGGTAGTGAATATCGATATTGTAGAAGGCCTACTGACAAAGTAGTGATTTTTTAAAATTTTGTTGACTAAAAATCTTATACTTTTTTCATAAAACCATTCGTAGCGCGGTTACGAATTGTTTGAGAAGCTTCGCCTTTAAAGTGGCTTAGTAGATATTCTGGGGAATATCTGTGGTACATACCGATGTTGTAGAAGGCCTACTGACAAAGCAGTGAATTCTTTAAATTTTGTTGACTAAAAATATTGTACATTTTTCATAAAAAAATTCGTAGCGTCGTTAAACGAATTGTTTCAAGAGCTTCCCCTTTAAAGTGGCTTAGTACGGCCGACTGTCTGTGGTCAATACCCATGTTGTAGAAGACCTACTGACAATGCAGTGATTTGTTTAGTTTTCTTGACTAAAAATCTTGTACTTTTTTCGTAAAAAAATTTGTAGCGCCGATAAACAAATTATTTGAGAGGCTTCTCCTTGAAAGTGATATAGTAGAGACCCTAAGGAATGTCCGTGGTAAATAGCGATGTTGTAGAAGGCCTACTGACAAAGCAGTGATTCCTTTTTTTTGCAAAACTAGTTATCAATAAAACCAAATAAATATAAAATGTATTTATATTTATTAATAAGTCTTTCCATCAACGGTGTAAATTTCCATCAACTGAAAATTCATTTCTGTGTCTACAATTCTATTTTACTCATCTAATATAAATTTGAATCGAATATATAATAACGATTTAATGTGAAGAGGATTACTACGATGTATACAACAATTCCATATCACTGCTAATAAAACAAAATTAATTCTGTACATTCCCAGGCACTTACAATAAAAGGTATCCGTCGATTAAAAAAAAATAAACCAATACATTTAGATAACTCAAAACCGGGTCCATTAAAGCTAAACTAGAGCAATCCATTGCGCTGTAATCGATTATGATTATTTAGTTGTAACATTAACGGTCTCTTTTATGTTAGAATTATATCGAAAAAAGCGTTTTTACGTTTTATCGCCGACGAGCTTATAATAGGTTATACATCTTGAAAGTATTCATATTATTACAATATTTGATTTGTACATACATATCAGCGTATTTCTCTTCCAAATTTATTTCTATAAAAAATAACGGACGAGTATTTTCCATTTTGGGAATATTTCGCGAACACCCTGTGCACGCTTTTCGTTTTTCGTTTTTCGTCGAAAACATTTCGACTTATTAGTAAAAATGTATAAAATTCGATATCGGCCCTTCTGCATCTATTCCGTCTTAGTTTAAACTTATTTAACATGATAATGAATATGCATCCATAATGTCATTCTTAAGATATAACTGACCTAATACATTTTTCAAAATACAAAGTGCATTGAAAATAGTAGGTACAAAAACGACTTTTAAGGTTAGAGTCTCTATTACCTTTACAGTCTCTATTACGTCATTCTAAAAGATAAAACCGCTAATATTGTTTTACGAACGCATTTAATATAGTTTTTTAATTCGCGGATATTTTATACAAAATGTTTTAACTTTACACCCTCGATATATTAGTAAAAATTAATCAAAATTCGACTTCGACTTCCGCATACATTCCCTCTCAATTGAAACATATTTAGCACGATAATAAAAATTAATGACCGTTCATCCGAGCTTGCTTAATTAAAGCGGGGCCTTATCGCGCCGATATGACATGTTTTGACGCGGTTAAACGTTTTAGAAATAGACCAACAATGGATATGTAAATACCGATAAAACTCGATAAATATTACCGACACTTCCTGCTTAAAAAACTAGTTTCTTACGTGTCTAGGCATCCGAGTAAATTTACGAACAAGGACCAGTCGACGTTCTACTGTTGTTCAGAAGCAAATATAATCTATCAGAACAGGATTAGAATATTCATATCTTTGCCTACCGTTTTTTGATTGAATTGTTAACTCGCAAAGGATAGGCGAGAGTTGTTATCTGCGTCCAAGTAACACGGTAGTGTTTTGCAGCTCACGCGATGACATGGGCATGGGCGGCGTCACGAAAAAATTTGCAAAGGGGTCTATGGCAAAAAAATATGTGCAGCGTGGTTCCAATTTGTACTTCATCCAAAGGGTGTTTTGTATACGAGGCTGTAGTGACGCAGTAAAATTGGCGCATTAGCAGGGATAATGAGTGTGCCTCGATAGCTCAGCGGTCAGAGCAACTAGCCGGAAACTGGGAGAGCCGGGTTCGATTCCCGGTCGAGGCAAAATGCACTTTTATCCTTGCTATCGCCAAAGAGGCATTATTTATAAGTGCTTAGTCTAAGATTTTACCTAGCCATTACGAAGTCTCTAAATCTCTCGACTTAATTCTTACAGACTCTTCCTTTGGAGGCTGTTAAGAAGTCGCATCTTCAAAGCAAGTTACTAGCTAATGTAATTAAATAATCCCCATTATTTATATATAATTTTAAAATAGCAATGTCGAATAATTTGCTTGTTGCGATTAATTTTTACTTGCTTAAATATGTCTAGCAATTCCCCAAAATCATTCTGTAAGTACTTATATTACAAATTGTTTGACTTATACGAATCTCAGTAACTTATAAGTCGGAAATCGAGAAAGGAACCACCAAGCCGCCAAGCGGTTATCAAAGTAGTTCCCGAATAGCAAAGCTATTACATAATCGCTCTAGGAAACAACTACTCCTCGGGCTAAAGCCCCGGCAGGCATTGAATTATACCCAGAAGCGATCCTCGACCCCTTTTTCGTGTTTCTGCACGATCAGATAAGGTTTCAAAAAATAAAACCCGCCACAGGTAGGATTCGACATTTGTCCCGGATCGGAACCGAACGACATACAGCTGTTTCCAACTTGTTAGTTCTCATCAGTGGCGCACACGGTACACCGATTCAGGACAAATGCCGAATGAACTTTATGGCCTATACATCTTTATTGATACGATCTCTGTCAGTAACTTATAAGTCGGAAATCGAGAAAGGAACCACCAAGCCGCCAAGCGGTTATCAAAGTAGTTCCCGAATAGCAAAGCTATTACATAATCGCTCTAGGAAACAACTACTCCTTTCTCGACTTATAAGTTACTGACAGAGATCGTATCGATAAATGTATAGGCCATAAAGTTCATTCGGCATTTGTCCTGAATCGGTGTACCGTGTGCGGCACTGATGAGAACTAACAAGTTCGAAACAGCTGTATGTCGTTCGGTTCCGATCCGGGACAAATGTCGAATCCTACCTGTGGCGGGTTTTATTTTTTGGAAAAAATTATACGAATCTGTTGGTCTTTCTTACTCCATGGCCGATCTTTCGGAACATCCTGTATATATAGCATACTGGCTTGACCTCGTATGAAAAAAGATGATTCATTATAACGAAATATTAATTTTAGGCAACTTATTTATTTAATTTAGGCAACTTATTTGTGTTATATGATTAATATAACAGACTAATAAAAACTAAATTGAAATAGCGGAAAAAACATATGTGTTCGTTTTTGTCTGTAGAATGATTCTTTTGTTTGTAGAAAATGGATTGTTGTAATTAATCACAAATTTCAAGACTGTGGGTACTCGTATATGTATATTAATTATTACTGATTGGTCAGAATTAATTACTCAATAATATACAGTTTCAATATATTCAATGTTTCAATAAATGAGCTGATTTGATTTAAACTTATGAAAAACACTAAATATTTCTGTAGATTTCTGTCCGAAAACCATTTAGGGCTACCAACTACGTGATTGGGGACTATTTGATTTCAAATTGAAGCTGCAGCTTAGTAAAACAAAACCAGCATCTGCGTTATTGTAGAAAAGACGATAGGAATAGTAGGCTGCAGTTGCTAGTAGTATAGGGTGTCTCAGTTGGAACAATAGGATTTGAATTGCGCGCCATTTGTGTTCTATCAAAGATAGGTGATCTACAAACCATACGACGTCAACAACTAGCGATTAACAGTTCAACAACGAATAGTTTGCACAACTGTTTTATGAAGGTTGGCGATAATTTACAGTTGTATTGAGAAAAATTCGCACAAAACTAGGACAAAATAAAGAGCCTACAGAGTTAACAGTTCGTAAATTAACCAAGAAATTTGAAGATACGTGTTCTGTTATTGATAAGGTAACAGCAATACATCTTCATCATGGTCAGTCCTATGAAAATATTATTGTGTGAGAGAAAATGTACGGGAGTAACCAAATACATCAATTTGATGTTGCGTCCAACAATTGAATCTGTCAAGAGCCACCACGCATCGGATTTTAAAGAAAGATCTGCATCTGTCAGTATACAAAATTTAGTTCACACAACAATTAAATGTTACAAACCATTTACAACGTCGTACATTTGTTAACTGGGTGTTAGAAAAGAAAGAAGGAAGAAATATTTCGAAATTTTTAACGAAGAAAGGACATATGTTTGGGGCATATAACACACGGTAAAATAAAAAAGGGACATAACAAAATGTGCATTTTACTTTTCCGCACTTCACTATACTAGCGGAAAAGTAATGTAATCGAGTAAAGAAAAAGTGAAAAAACAAATTTTTTTTTGGGTTTATTTTTCGCTTTTCGGCCTAAAGACAAAAAAAAATGGTTTTTAAAAGTTTTTTGTTGTGTGTGTCGTCGTTGTCGTCGGCACTTATTCTTGTTAGCACGATAACTCAACTAAATTGTGTCGGATCGATCGGGTTTTGACTGATTCTAATCGAGGACGTCTCCCGGATGACATCTATTGATTTTGAGGTGGATAGGACACACCCCACCCTATCCATGGGTCATAAGAAAGCACGACGGTTATTTGAGAAATTTTTTTTCTTAACACGATAACTCAATTATGTCATGTCGGGTCGATCGGGTTTTGACTGATTCTGATCGGGGACGTCTCCCAGATGACACCTATTGATTTTGAGGTGGATAGCACACACCACCCCCTCCTTTGGGCCTATTTGAGTTTTTTTTTTAGCACGATAACTCAAATGAATCGTGTCGGATCGATCGGGTTTTGACCGATTCTGATCGGGGACGTCTCCCAGACGACACCTATTGATTTTGAGGTGGATAGGACACACTATACCATGTACATGGGTCATGAGAAAGTACAATGGTGGGCTGGCTATTTGAACATTTTTTTTTGTTAGCACGATCACTCAATTAACGACACGATCGTGTCGGATCGATCGGATTTCGACTGATTCTGATTAGGGACGTCTACCAGACGACATGTTTTGAGGTGGATACGACATCCCACCTTGTCCATGGGTCATGAGAAAGCACGATGGTGGACTATTTGAGAAAAATTGAAAAAAGTAAAACTGTCGCATGAAACACATATTCTGCATTTATGTGTTGGTTAATTCTTTCCCGGACCCTCAATGTCGAGATAGAGATGTTCTACGTGCGGAAAAGTCCGTTTTAAGGTTTTAAAACCGTGTTTTATATTTTTTTAAAGAAGTTAATTTAAAAAAATTAGTTAGTATATATTGCAATTTCCTTGAAATTATACTAATTGGATTTCTAACTGAACAGCAAACGCAAACCGGCGGTCAATATTTATTTCCCATTGGAGGAAATAAGAAAAAAACGTATCGAAAATTATTGCCATACGCTTTTTTCTGTTAATTATACTTTGCTTGCTGGACACAAAGAAGTGTATTCGACTTAATAATTTTTAATAATGGAATTGAATTAACCTTGAATTAATACAAATTACATGTGTATGGGTATATATCTAAAACGGGCTACCGGTCGGCGAGATTTTTGTTTTTTTTTTTGTTACTTGTAATTAACTAAATTTATACAGTGCAGTTGAGAAACACAAATCGGGTAAGATTTTTTTAAACCAGAAAATTTTTGTGTGAATTGACGATTTTCCGAAAAAAAAAACTTAAGAAAGCTGACGATATAAATATATTTTTATAAATTTTTCCATCCAATTGTCTCATATACGAGGTGTGTTAAAAAAATAACGGAAGTTTTCGTTTCTTGGAATGAATTTTATTTATTCGTCTACAGTAATGTTATCCCCTTCAACATAATCCCCATGAGATAATATACACTTATGCTAGCGTTTCTTCCCGAAATACTTCAGGAACTCGATCTTTGGGATAGCGTTTAGCTCTCTCAGCGATTCGCTTTTAGTCTCATCTATACTTGCAAGACGACGGCCCTTCAGGGTTCTCTTTATTTTTGGGAATAGAAAAAAGTCACACGGAGCCATATCTGACGAATATGGAGGCTGGGTCTTCATTACAGTGTTGGTTTTGGCCAAAAATTCACGAACAGGAATTCATTGAAGTGTGAGCAGGTGTATTGTTGTGCTGCAAAGCTATGAATTGTTTCGCACAAATCCGGCCGTTTTTTTCGAATTGCTTCACGTAAACAGCGTTGAACTTGTAGTTAGTACTCCTTGTTGTGTATGTGGCATACTGTGAGACTGAGGCAGCCTTAGATATTAGTTCGACTAGCATATATAAAATATTGTGTCGATTGGTGCAAACAAACGCTCAAGAAATACAATGGCGGTGCTTCAAAAGACGTATATAATATTGTAACAGGTGACGAATCATGTATCTATGCGTATAAGCCGGAAAGTAAACAGCAGTCGACTGTATGAATGTTTCAAGATGAACCACATCCAACAAAAGCTGTTCGCGCTCGAAGCACTTCGAGCTCAAAACAATTGGTCGCCTGTTTTTTCGGAAAATCTAGTCATGCGGCAACAGTGCCTTTAGAGAAGCATAAAACGGTCAATTCTGAATGGTACACAACCGTTTGTTTGCCGGAAGTATTCGGTGAAATAAGGAAAACAAACAAGCGCCGTCGGATCATTCTTCATCATGACAACGCGAGCTCTCACACATCTCGTCTAACAACCGAATGTTTGAACACTAAAAAATAGAGTTAATGGGTCATCCGCCGTACAGCCCTGATTTGGCACCCGATGACTTCTTTTTGTTCCACAACATTAAAAATAGATTGCGTGGACAACGATTTTCGTCGGTCGAACCCGTTGATGCGTTCAAGGACCATGTTTTGGAGATATCTCAAGCGGAATGGAAAAAATGCTTTGACAAACGGTTCGAACGCATGCAAAGGTGTATAGATCCTGAAGGAGAATATTTTGAAAAACGATAAAGTAATTTTCAATGACAAATTAATGTTTTTTACTATTAGGTTCAAAATATAAAGAATGCCCCTCGTATCAACGGTTTATACTGTCATGAAGCTGTAGATAACGACCATAAATCATTGCTGTGAAAGATAAATCAATTCATTCTGTTGATATGGAAAAATGAGTATCGAAAAAAAATCGCGATGCATCTTCCTCGAAAACTCCTCTTCTTCACGTGACTCTCTCGAGTACTTCTTCGCAACGTTACGGGTCACCATTCCACTCGTTAATCTATAGATATATATTCTTTATTTGACGTCCGTACGCCGAGATATAATTGGAGATATATCTGAATCAATAAATTTAAATTATTATTGCGCAACCGCCGACCGAGACGCGATTGAGATAAAAATCGCGTTCTCTATACCTGTATAATTTACTGTTTAGACTGGTAGCAGAAATATCTATCGCTTTAATCGACAATTAAAATATTTTGAAATTAGATTGTGGCTACTCTTAGCTGCGGCGATATAGAAAACGTACAGCTGACGGGAAAAAAAGGTTCCGATAAGTGATATAAGTTACGAGAGATATAGCACACAGTAACCAAACCTTTTTACATAAAAATAGTTATAGTTCGTAAAATATATATTCGTTGTTACAAGATAATACTGATATCTAATTAACCCTGCTTTTTAAGAGGCTATATCCACCTAAAAACATGAAAAAATAGTCGATCTTCGGGATGAATTTTCTTGGGAACCATTAACGATAAATAAACATTTTTTTAATTGTAGATAAACTTATTGTAAACATGGTTAAATTAACACAATTTAAGAATATTTAAAACCGGAAGAGATATGCCCGCCGGAAGTGGAGCGTCTATTTTGCGACCCGGTTTGTGGTGACCCATCTCCTGCTAAAGCTAATCATCTGGGATCAAAGATAGTAAGCTATCATGAAGTTAAGTGCATACGAAACATATTGACGTTCGCCGTTTCCGAAAATTGTTCTTAAAAAAACGGGACATGGAACTGAAGTACGAGAATTCGGTAAAGAATTCAGTTGTTATCGCAATTTGTTTAAACAATCTTGGCTATTTTTGAACAATCCTATCGTTGTTCTGTTAACAATGGCCTAAAGCGTGACTGTGCCAAATTTCAAAAGAATATGTCGATCGGTTCTCGAGATATGACGGGCACCGTTTCGGATTCAAAGGACGATGGACTTTTTTTATGAATTATCGTGCTTGTTACATCTTACTTAGCCCGAGAAATTTAATGCGTATACGTTATTACGATATAGTAGGGAAAAATGCATGAAACAATGATTCCTCAAGTTTGTGGCTGATTAGTTAAATCGATTATTGTCCGCGCCCGACGAGGGCGCTCATTGAGGAGCACAAGTATCAGTATTAGACTCCCTCAATTGTGCGACTGAAAGCTTTGTATCTCTGTAAGTTGTAAGATATCGACTTGAAACTTTCAGAATATATTCTTCAGCCTTCATACTATAATAATATACAAAAGAAATTATCGAAAATTTTAAAGATTTTTAGATGGTAGCCCCTTAAGTAAACTCAGTTGTTTTGAAAAAAAAAAGGGTGTACCTACCCTTATTTAATATAAATTACATGTATACTTCATGTTTTACATGAAGTATAATACATCCTCCAAATAATTTTAAACCTTGCATATGTTCGCTCGTGCGCAATCTTGGTTATTCTTCTAAATTTAATAAAGGGTGTCTCAGTTGGAACTATATGATTTGAGTTGTGCGCCATTTTTATTCTGTCAAAGATAAGGCGTTAATATTTAACGAGTGTCATCTACAAAAAAAGTCTACGAAAGTCGCTATTAATGGTCCATCGGCGAATAGTTTGTGTACAACTGTTTTATGAAAGTGAAGCGCCTACAGAGTTAACAGTTCGTAACTTAATCAAGAACGAAGAGATGGTTTTCACAATTTTGTTTACTGACGTATCCGTCGAGATGAAGATGTGCAACAAAATGTTGTTGCAAAAATTAGCAGCACCTTCTTTCTTCTCTAACGCCCAATTAACAAATGGACGACGTCGTAAATGGCCTGTAACTTTTGATTGCTGTGTCAACTGAATTTTGTGTGCTGGTAGATGCAGATCTTTCTTTAACATCCGATGCGTGGTGGCTCTTGACAGATTCAGTTGTTGTGCACGACATCGAATTGATGTGTTTGGATCCTCCCTTACACTTTCTCTCATTGCTGCAATATTTTTATCTGACTGACCACGACGAGGACGTATTGCCGTTGTATTATCAATAACAGAACCCGCCTCTTTGAATTTATTAATTAAATTACGAATTGTGAACTCTGAAAGCGTTTCATTTTGTTCTAAATTTGTACGAATTCTTCTTAATTTAACTGTAAATGATCGCTCACTTTCATAAAACAGTTGTACGCAAACTATTCGTTGTTGAACTGTTAATCGCGGTGTGTTGATGTCGTATGGTTAGTATATGACAGTCCTTAAATATTGATGGGGGAAGGAAAAGGCGACGGTTTTGAAGAGACAATGAATGAATGGAGCAGAAGGTGGACAGAGTGCGCTTATGTGGAATGGACTAGACACTAGACGGATAGTTAGGGACCTGCAAAGATGGTAGCAGAAGTGGGGGGGGGGGGAGATGGATTATTATCTCTCTCAGCTAACTATTGACTGGACACGGAACTTTCGGGACATACCAAGAGGATCAGGAAAACGATAGACGATAGATGCCATCACTGTGGCGTGTTGGACGATTCGAGACATACTTTTGCGGGCGTAAGGTGGAGTCGGGAAAAACAGAGGCGTGATAGTCGGGGAAGAGAACCTCCAGAAAATAGCGTTAAGCGGAAAAGAAGCATGGTAGGCGATTAAGAGATTCGCGCGAGAGGTTTTTAAAAGGAAAGGGGAGGAAGAAAGGGCGATACAAAGGGAGAAAGGTGGGTAATCGTAGCCGGAGCAGTACAGGGAGTAGATAGAGTAAGAATCAAAGCAGAAATAGAACAGTAGAGTAGAGTATCTTAAAAACAGGAGAGAACCTAGACGTAATGTCGAAAGGTGAGTACCTAGGTAAAGGGGCTGGAGTTTTGAGTCGGTAGGCGTGAAGCAGCAGACCTGTATCACGAATCCGACACTACCTGGACTTCCAGGTGTCTTTCGAATATTTTCTTCTGCCTCACCACCACCAAAAAAAAGCCGTTAAATATTGACGCCCTATCTTCGACAGAACACAAATGGTGCGCAATTCAAATCCTATACTTCCAACTGAGACATCCTATACTTAGCTCTACTTGTAGGAACGCTCTATACCATTTTTCGACGCCATTGCTCGCGCCATTTTCTCCCTAATTATTGTCAGTTATCTCCCTGTAAGGTCTATGATATTTAGTACTCACACCGCGGTGATTTACTTTGCATATAGCAGACTTCAAATTCGTATTTAATGAACAGTTCCCTTGCAAAGCGTTGCAATCATTTCGCGATTACTCAAAAGAGCGTTTGACCCGCCACGATTCTCGACCTGGGATTCACCGTTAGGGTCAAAACTTTATAGATATACTGCCCTTTTCGTTCACGCAATTTCCTTTGTGTCAAATACATTTTTCCTCGGTTATTTTTACATGCCATGGTGGTATATTTTAGAAAGCAGTGAGAAGTTTTCGATTTGACGAATTGCTAATTCTACAGGATGTTTACGAACTTCCGAGAGTTGTTTTGAAGAGAAGATATGTACGAGTATGTCTTGATATAATACGTCGAGAGAGAAAAATTGAGTTTAATACTTGCGTGCGATTTAAATGATAGAAAAAGCCCTTCAGAAGAAAAATTGTCCGTTTATAATGCACAGAATAAGTCGAGGACCGTTGACTTATTTTACGTAATAATTATAGTGGTGGTATCAAAATTTATCTTGGTCAAATTTGATTGTAGGTAAAACGTCATTAGTAGAGATACCTACTTATTTGTCTTATCACTGGAAGCATCTGATTTATAAAGGGTATTTCGATAAGGACGCTCGATTTTTAAACGTAAATTGTGTGTGAGATATACTAAATTCTCTTCTTATTCTTATCTATTTGAAAGAATATTTTATGGCATTAAGTGCGGAATATAACGCCGTTCAAATATCCACCGCGGCTTTGCTTGGTGGCACGTATTCGAGAGGTCTAATTTTCGATGAATTTGTCGCATAAATCTGACTGAATTTGCTGGATGGCGTTCGCTATGTTGACTTTGAAGGCATCATTTGTTTGCGGTTTATTCGCATAGACCTGCGATTTAATTTAGCCCCAAAGGAAGAAGCTTAAAGGCGTTAAATCGCACGATCTCTTTGGACCGTTCACGTCGCCGCTGCGCAAGATAGCGAGGCTATGCCCTCAAATCGTTCGTGCAGAATGTCCATCGTGGCATGTAGCGCCATCTTGTTGGAACCACATGTCGTCGGTATCCATATCATCCAGTTTAGGCCTCAAGAGGTGCTTATCAGTGATCTGTAGCACTCACAGTTGACGGTTGTGGCAATGCCAGTTTCGTTTTGGAAGAAGTATGGACCGATGATTCGGCCAGATCAAAATTCGCACCAAACAGTGACTTTCTCGGGATGCATTTGGTGCTGGTGTATCTCGTGTGGATTGGTATCGTCCCAAATCCGACAATTTTGCTTGTTCCACATATACATTCACCCAAAAATTGGCCTCGTTGCTAAATATCATTTTTTTGGCGAAATTTGTGTCAACTTCCAACTGCTCCAGAGCCAATCAGCGAACACTCGGCGTTGTCTATGGTCGTTTGCCTTAAGTTCCTGGGTTACTTGGATATTATACGGGTGTAGACCCAAGTCCCGACGCAAAATTCGCCAGAAAGTAGAAGTCGCAGAAAGTCTAAGTTCTTGTGAACGACGAGAAATTGGCTGCCTCGGCTTTTCCCGTACACTATCACGCACAGCAGCGATGTTTTCAGCATATCTTGCGTTTCGGTGACATACGGGTGTTGGATAATTACTTATCAAACCGGTTGACTCGAATTTGGCTACCAAACGTCGAATAGTCGACTCGGCGAGACGGTTGTGGCGAGGATAAAAATCAGGTAATATGCGGAAAGTTTCTCGAATGGAGCACTGATTTTGAAAATAAAATTTGATGATTTGCACAGGTTATTGAACGCTATAGCCTTCCATTGTGATTTGCCATACATTGCTGAACAATTCACAACAAATTTGACAGATGTTGCTTTAACAATATGGCCGCTATAGCCTAACAAATTTCAAGCGTCCTTATTGAAAGATCCTGTGTAATATGAACTGCCACCACGAACAAAACAACAGGCGACTGAATTGAATTGTTTGTGCCTACGTTGATTCAAATATGTTAACTCTAAGGGACGGAATCTCGGCTGTCACGAAGTTACGCGACCGTTACATCATTGATGTAGCAGCCGTCACAGCAGGCAGCCTTAATAATATGTATTAATTCTACATCGCGTTGATATGATTGCTGAAATTTAAATTTGCACTGAATTTAGTCTAACAAATGATTCGTAGGTCGGTCTCCCTTATTTATATTATAAGTATTTTTCCTCTTACAGTTTCCTGGGGAATTTAATGACAATTGCGTAGTAAAGTTCTTGTATTATCATTTTTTGTGACGGTGAATATTTTTAGAAAGAAAATTCAGGACAGAAAACATCAAACAGCATATTTATAGGAATATATGTGTACGTATATTTTGTCTTAATTTTTTTTGTGAGTTTCGTTACAGTTTTATGAACATTCTTCAACGAAATCACGTTAAAATATTCTACAGTGCACTAGAAATCTATTTTCTATTGCCCATACCCACAGCCCACTGTGGAGAATGAAAGTGAGTGCACCTATGAAAAATTGTAACCTTGCACTTAGTGTATAATTGCTCCAGATTCGGTCAGAGCAATTTAAGTGAAAAAATATCTACGTCAATTATATCGCGGCCTAATGGGTATCAATAAATATACATATAGTCGGTTGGAACCAAGCGCCTTCTTATCTTCGTAAATCTATCTAATTAACAATAATCATTTATATAATTAATAATATATATACACATATACACTAAACTAGTATATAACCAGCTGAATTAGACTTAGTTGGCTGCCTAACTGCGCTGGCAATTGTTTGTTGATCTCTTTTGGAAAAATAGTCGCTGCGATTTAGATCTGGACTATTAGAAGGCCAGTTTCTGACTATCGTAAACATTATTACGGAGTTTATCAACAAACGCAACGGTATAGTGTGCAGTAAGTTCTGAAAACGTATGCACTTCTGCGATCACGAACTCAACATGTCTATTTCAAGTAAAATGTTCACAAAGTATTTCAGAAATCTTTAAAACAAGTCATCAAATTGGTAACACTGACGAAAGCGTCAAGTGCTATTATACGAAAGTAGTTTTAATATATTAGAAATTAGTTTTAATAACGTCAGTGTATTTTCTGTGTGATATCATATCCAATCAGTCTGGATCTCTCTGTATACCACCAAAATTAATTTCTACATATTTAAAACATGTGGAATCTCTAAAAAAATTGAATTATTATAATTCCATATGTATTTACTTAAAATATTAATTATAGTTATTATCACATCACATCTTTGAAATTACTCGGTGTTAGTCTGTTTGATTTTAGAAGTCGTGACGGCGATGCACGTAGTAATTTATAGCAACCTAGTGAGTATTTGAAAGTACCTTTTACTTTATGCAACTTTTTAAATATGAAAAATATTGCAAAAATTAGTAATTTTTGTTTCAGGTTGTTTAAAATTAAATCAATTTCTAGCCGCCCATTTCTTAAACAACATTAAAACAGGAAGTTTAATAATCTTAGTGTACTTTCTATGTGATCGCATTCAATCTATCTGGATCTCTCTGTATACTACAAAAATTAATTTCTACATATCCAAAATGTGTACCCGATAATTTGACGAGTTTCTAGATAAAGTGAATTATTATAATTCCATATTTATTTATTTCAAATACTAATTATGGTGATTGTCACATCTTTTGAAAATTTTCGGTGAAAAATAAATAAAAGATTGCGTATTTAGGGATATTCGCTTGGCTTGTCATAACTTTGCAAATAATGGATCGACTAAGGATGTTGACTGTTTCTTCTCAACCTCGAAGTATCCCAAAGAAACCTTGGAAATTTCAAAGTACTGCCATTTTTTTTTTTCATTTTGTTCGGAATTATTGAATTTGTCGTTTTTGCTAAAAATCAATTTAAGGTAAATTTTTCATTTTTTGTTCATTTTTTGAGGTTGAAAATGTTTTTTTTATAAATAATTCGTATTTTGTCATTAAAAAATGTTAATTATTGTCCGAACAAAATGATTTTTTTTTCAGAAAAAAGTCAAAACTGGCTTTTTTTGTTTTGAACGACGATATCTCAGTGAAAAATCATCGTACAAGGCTTTTATGCCGCTCAAATTAAAGAGGATAAAACACCTAAAAAGCTATTATGATGAAATCATCGAGAAAAATTTATTGAACTCCGCGGGCCTTTGGAAAGTCCAACAAAAATTTAGAAATATTTTTTCGATGGATTTCTTATGATTGCTTAAAAACTGTCGATGGTAAGAAATTTTTAATTCAAGATCTGAAAACTAGAAACTTGGAACCTTGATATGCTTTTTTTAAATTGCTCTGCGATTATTTTTCTTCAAGTTACAGCCCTTTGAAAATCACCGAAAAATTTAGGATTTTTTAACTGAAACCTGACTTTTTTGCTTTGAACAACGATAACTCAGCAAAAAATCATCGTACAAGGCTTTTAAACCATTCAAATTAAAGAGGATAAAACTAACTAAAAAATCTTCATGATGAAATCACTGAAAAAAAATTATTTAAATCTGTGGACCTTTTGAAAGGCAAGCAAAAATTTTATTTTTTTTCCGATCCTTTTCTTATGATTCCTCAAAAACTGCTGACGATAAAAAATGTTGAACTCAAGATGTGAAAACTAGAAACTTGCAGCTTCGATTTGCTTTTTTTTAAATTGCTCTGCAACTATTTTTCTCCAAATTACAGCCCTTTGAAAATCACCTAAAAATTTACGATTTCTTTACACCCCTTAATTTTTGTGCCTAGTGTATTAGGCGGCAATTATAGTACTTCATCGTACCATAAAATTATAGTACAGTAGTACAGTAAAAATTCATAGTGGTGTAACATATCCCTTACCGGACTTGTGACGTAAACGCCTATTATTACGTATCTGGTCCAGCATTACACAATCGCATATAAAAAAGCGTTAGAATTTGTCTCAAGGAGCAATGAAAGTACCCCAGTTCCCAACAGTACCAATTAATAACAGTACCTTTTAACACCACGCATCGGCCGGCTAAAATTCACCAGGTAGATACGTATAATTACGTCTCTAATAAGCTATCATTTATTCGGCTGTTGCCGCCCTTACGGCTGCCGGTCGAGCCGTTTCCTTTGTCTCGCCCATTATGTTAACTTAATTCTCGATACAATACGGGTATCGATTAGATTTTGGAGTACCATTAATTCTCGCATATGACATATCCGTTATACGAAGGGCATTCGTTCCATTCTATCCATACGCCAGGCATAATAAAGCGGCTAACAAAGTATTGAATATGTGTATTATTAAACCGTCGTTATGTAACAGCTTTTTAAAGCACTACTAAACGCGCCACACCTATCTAATAATTATCCAATTTATTGCCTGTTCTAATTATTTATTTTTTCAGCATTAAGGTCAGGCATATTTGTTTTATACATTTTTTTTGCTCGGCGATCGGTGTTGTAGGCAGCAGGTAGAGTGTCGTAGTCCAGTAGGGAATTTATTTCGGCCCTCGCCCGTTTCGCTTCACATCACGTAGTCCTCCGTTATCTATAGGGTGTCAGGATAGTTTCAGGCATAACACTAACTGAGTTTCCACAAAACACCAAAACACTATATACTATACTCGACGCGCGTTTCGCCAACAAAGTTATGCAGCATAACTAATAAAGCTATGCAGTTTTAATCATCTCCAGATGATGCCAACTTTGTTGGCGAAACACGCGTCGGATATAGTATAACGTGCTTTCATTTTAAAACTGTACATAGGTTCCACCGTTCGGTCCTTCTCGGGAAATTAGCCACCGCTCAGGTGGGGAGTCCGGCCGTACGCCGTGATGATCGACGACTTAGATTTCACATTTACCGTCGCATACGTGTTTGGCATTTAGACGAGTGAACTTCGTAGTAATACGTGTAATTTTAAATAGATTCTTTTAATTCAAAACTTAGTAATTATGACGTACTCACTTTAGGAAAATATCGATTTGATATCATAGTCTCTTCAAGGACATTCATTACGTGCAATAAGGGACCTTCTCTCAGTCAAATATATAAATCGTCCGATCCCTGCCTTGAACACAATATCGACAGTAGTCGAAAATTTTAAGTCAACGGGATGCATTTTAGGTTGTAAATGCCACAAGACACCTAGAATTAACGAGGATGCTGAAATGCAGGAATTAATGGTGTGTGCAATGGTAGAAGAAGATTGAAATATTTCTATCCCAAAAATTTCCGAGGAGACTGGTTTTAGTGTGGGTAAAATTCACAAAATTTTAAAGAAAAATAAATATCATTCCCATAAATACGAAGCCCATCAAGAAATTTTCGATGAAGACCAGTACCGTAGAATGGAATTTTGTAACACGGTAACGGAACGTGCAAATGCGGATGACAATTTTATTTATAACATCGTGTTCACCGATGAATCCACGTTTCCGTTACATGGTAGGCACAATCCATCAATTCTATGGTATTGGGCTATTGAAAATTAGTATCGCCTGTTAAATACAAGGACACAATATCCCGAAAAATTGAATGTTTGGGCTGGTATTTATGGGGATGATATTATTGGACCATTCTTTATTGATGGAAATTTAAATGGGGAGACTTATTTGAATTTTCTTCAAAACCAAATTGTTCCTGCATTGGCAAACGTTAACCCCAATTTTGACAACGTTTGGTTCCAGCACGATGGGTGTTCGGCCCATAACTCAAGAATAGTCATTGACTATTTGAATACGATATTCCCCCAAAGAATTATATCTACGAGAGGCGTAATTCAATGGCCACCAATATCGCCAGATTTGGCCCCTAATGATTTTTTATTATGGGGGTATATTAAATCAAAGTTATACAGGCATCCTCATGAAAGAGCTAATAATTTAAATCGACTGAGGGCTAATATTGAAAATTTATTTCAAACTATTAGCCCTCTTATGCTGACCAACGTTCGTTCAGAATTTTACGACAGGTTGGGTTATTGTTTGGCGCAAGACGGAGGCATCTTCGAAAATTTTCTTTAGTTTTTTTTCTTATTCAAGGGGATATTTTTTAAGTTTTAAGAGTTTGTATTTTATTTTTAATTATTTTAAGAGAATCTATTTATTTTTAAACGTTTTATTAGAAGGCACTTTTTTCAATGCAAAACCAATTATAAAAATAATGCAAAAAAGATCATAATTTGCTGTTAAATATGGCCAAGATATTTTTTATTTAAATACCTTGATCATCTTTGAACAGTAAACCCATCAACATCACTTCCGACGTAAAAGTTTTTCCCCGTTACAAATACGATGTACACTCCCTCACGTGTAGAACGTAACTGTCGTAGCGCCGCTAATTATCGACACTGGACAACCTGAAGCAGGGCGTACCGTCCGCGTCCCCTCCCTACACATTATACGAAGCAACCGATTGACTTGCTGTCTAGTAAAAAAATGAAAGAACGGTATAGTGTTTTATGGAAAACTTAGTTAGTGTTATCTTCACCAAAGGTTCCAACCTACTCCAGTTTCAGGCATAACTTTAAATATGTATACTTTAGATACTAGGTACATAGTACAAAACTAAATTTAAAGCGTCCCATAAAGAAAAAAATATTCTAATTTACATCCTTTCATTTCTACTCAATGCTACTGGTAATATCCCTAGTAACATACTCGACATCACACACAGACAGCGATGGCTGCACAGACCTAGCACGGCCCCACGCGTTGTCATGACTCAAATTTAGCAATATTAAAAATGGCACGCTTTCATTGTGTAAGTCTCCAGGGCTTGGTGGAAGAATATCTCTAAGTAAACTTCGTCCTCATAAAAATAAAAACGTATAACAAATAAAATATGTTTTAATTAATGATTTTGAACTCGTCGTACCGTAGACTAGGCACAAAAATTAAGGGATGTAAAAAAATCATAAATGTTTAGGTTAAAATATTTTCAAAGGGCTGTAACTTGGAGAAAAATAGTCGCAGAGCAATTTAAAAAAAAGCAAATTGAAGCTCCAAGTTTTTAATTTTCAGATCTCGAGTTCAGAGATTGTTGACCCTCAGCAGTTTTTGGATAATCATTAGAAAACTATCGGAAAAAAAATCAAAATTTTTGCTTGCCTTTCAAAAGGCACACGGACTTCAATACATTTTTTTTTCAATAATTTCATCATAAATTTTGTTTAGAAAATTTTTTCCTCTTTAATTTGAGGAGTCTAAAAGTTTGGTACGATGATTTTTCGCTGAGTTATCGTCGTTCAAAGCAAAAAAATCAGTTTTAACTTTGGTAATTAATTACTCGGGAAATAATGATCGTATAGAAAATTCAAGTAGGGTTTTGAAAACTGCAAAGTATTCTTTATAAGTTGTAGTTATTGGTATTTGATGAAAAAAAAAATTTCGATGTCAGAATGTTGACTGAAAAAGAGGTAAAAAATTGGGTATTTAGTGATATTCGCTGAAATTGGCATAACAATGCAAATAATGGATAGACTAACAATTAACGATGTTGACTATTTCCGTTCAACCTCAGAGTATCCCAAAGAAATCATGAAAATTTCAAAACGCTACGATTTTTTTTTTCATCGCTAAAATCAATTTAAGAATGAATTTTTCGTTTCTTATTCATTTTTTGATGCTGAAACTGTTTTTTCTAGTAATAATCCATATTGTTGTATTAAAAAATTTTAATCGTTATAAGAAAAAAGGAAAACAAAATAAAAAAAATTAAAGAGGATAAAACTATCTAAAAAAGCTTTATGACAAAATCACCGAAAAAAATTTATTAAACTCCGTGGACGTTTTGAAAGACAAGCAAAAATTAAAAAAAAAATTTACGATGGTTTTTTTGATTACACAAAAACTGCTCTTAAAAAAATTTGAACTCAAGATCTGAGAACTAGAAACTTGGAGCTCCTCCAATTCTCTCCTTGGTCCTCCAGGGAGAGAATTTCCTTGCGATTTAGCCGCTAGATGGCTCTACTAGTATTCTGCGTGTATGAGATAATTCTGTAGATAATTAAATAGGTACTAATACACTACCGTCTTTTTCTACAAATTTTCAATATAATTTAGCTGCAAAATATAAGTTATTCTCGACTTTTGGGCACAATTTCCGAAATCCCACTTCTGAAAATTTCATTCCGGAAAACGCGAAAAAGATCCGGGAGCATCTCCATCACGTAGTTTTATATCGCGCGATTCCACATCGTCATGCACGTTGCGGCGCGCACCCTGTACATCCAGTCACGAATTAAGAAAGTCCGGTAATGCTGATGAGCTGTGCGCGCCATCCAACTCGCTGCGGCTTGGCTGGGAGCGCCCAAGGTCGCTTTTGAAGATGAGTCCGCTAACTAGCAAGTGTACTACATCGGATGACTTTCACAGAAGACGATAATAGAGTCGTTAGTCCGGTAAAATCGAGGCGGCGGGCAAAAAGTCCGGCAAGAAGCCGCACAATGCACTTCCTGCTTTAACGAGCCCATGCAGCGTCCTAATATAGTGGAAATTACTGTTCCGAGCCGGTTTTATTTCGCCTATAATGGGCAGTTACATCGGTCGTTGTAAAAAACGGGATGACAGCCACGCCGATTATGATGCTTCGGCTTTTTTTTCTACAAGGATTGTCTATTGATGTTTGACTTCGGTTTTCCGTCTTACTCGAAAAGGTTATCGGAAAAACTATGCATGTTCCTAATGTCGATTCAACGTTAAAGTCATTGCAAGTTTTAGTTTTTACAACGTACACTTCACTCATCTACAATTATGTCTAACACCAATACACCAATATTCATTGACAGGCGTAATGGCCTTGATGGGTTTGCAGCAAATCGAGCGAGATTACAGCTCTTTACTCGCCCATCGTTTAGACCGGGACCGTCGTACGAAGGTGGGTCGAGCTTTGCTACCACTTTCGCGGATCTCCGTGCGAGAGGCAAGTGCCGCCCGCAAACGAGACCCGCGCTACTGGCAGCGGTTCGCTTCCTGACGCCTTTAGTCTCGCTGGCAGGGACTTATTCTCGGCTTTTTTTTTGTAGTTGGTCGTCTTGGTTTACCGCATCGCTTCGCCAGCGTCAGCCCGCCGGGGGTGTCTCGTCGTGGGCGCCGCGATCAGCGCGGCGTCCGGGAAATTAGGTCATATCAGGCGATCTTCGACGACAATGCGTCGCTTGGATCGCCGTCAGGAGATGAATCTTATTACTCGGGAGGGGTCCTTTTCAATTCGAGAAGGATCCCATTCCATCTCGAATTTCCATTATTATACATACTGTGTACACAAGTCGGCGATGTGCCACTACTGACTATCAGTCAGTAGTGGAAGTAGTAATATAGACCACAAACAACTCGTCAAAGTCCGAGGGAAATCTATCAGGGTCTACAGGTAACCAAATGCGCGTTTCGACAACGTATTTTGCACGATGGATCCAATATTACAGCTCGTCAAAAATAGGAAAAAGGGTGAGATTCTATAGGTATACGTAGAAGTAAGAGTGAAGCAGCATTCGGAGAGAAAGGGATGCATATTACGAGCGGCCAGATCGAACTCTGTGTACATTCACATTCGCTATATATTCATCGATATTCGCTCTGCAAAGATCTCAATTCGACTGAGTAAAGACCAGGCTATTTACTGCGCACCTCGTGGGCGGTCCGATATTGCAATTGTGAGGCCTGTTCCTATTCTTGATGATCTGTAATAATCGTAAATCATGTAGATCACTCCTGGTCCTGAGATACAAGTTAGGATCTAGTTGATGATCGGAAGGCGCGAGAGTATGAAGAATTTCATAGCTCAAAACAACTAATTAACTTTCCTAAGTTATTTACAGGTTAACTAGTGTATTTTTACGCTGGATTAAGAGCAACTGGGCCGCAATGTCAAGTTTTAGAAAACATCGCCATTTAGTCTTTAGGGGCTTAATATATGTCTTCAGGGACTTCAATTACAGAGTCATGGAGAGGGAAGAAGAAGGAGATTGATCACCTCCGACCTCCGCTTGCAAATATTTGATTGACAGAGGAGATTCATGAACCAGAACCGGTTTCTAGAAATCAGCAAACTGGGATAGCTGGAATAGGTCTACATAAAGGAACAGTCCATCGAAATAAGAAATAAACGACCTTAGCTGGCAGAAATCTTCATCGGGCTTGAATGGTTTGCAGAATGTACCACCATGTATAAAGAGGATCCGTAAGAGAAATAAAGGAAGGAGATTCTGAACCCTAGCTTAAAAAGGTCTGTAGAGGTATGGAGAGAATCTGCAAGAGAAATAAAGAAAGGAGATTCTGAATCTTAGCTTGAAAAGGCCTGCATCAAACTTGGATATTCCTCTGCTCAATGGACAAACCATGGACAACTAGACTCAATTGAATATGCCCAGAAGTATACCATAAAATTCCTCAATTTTGGGGCGATACTAGCCAGATCTTTAATGATAATAAGCCTTTCCAAGCATGTTGAAAACATCCTTTGGGGACCTTTGATGTTTGAAAGGCAATGGAAGAAAATTTTTGTCTTCCCTAGACAGAATTACAGAGGCTAAAAAGGTCTGTAGAGGTATGGAGAGAATCTGCAAGAGAAATAAAGAAAGGAGATTCTGAATCTTAGCTTGAAAAGGCCTGCATCAAACTTGGATATTCCTCTGCTCAATGGACAAACCATGGACAACTAGACTCAATTGAATATGCCCAGAACTATACCATAAAATTCCTCAATTTTGGGGCGATACTAGCCAGATCTTTAATGATAATAAGTCTTTCCAAGCATGTTGAAAACATCCTTTGGGTGCCTTTGATATTTGAAAGGCAATGGAAGAAAATGTTTGTCTTCCCTAGACAGAATTACAGAGGCATCATTTGTGTTTAATTTCCGCATTTGTTTCTTCTTAGTAGAACTTTCTTAGTTCACGTAGATGTAACATCGGACTAACATCGAATCAGAATACGCTTTTTTAGAATCCAGAAAACAGAACGACTGTCTAACTTTTATGCAGCTGTCATGGACGAGAAAAAAACTTATACTCCATTATACGTTCCTAGGACGAGCATCCAAGTTGCCTTATTTAAACTCTGTTCCACCGTGCTATAACGTGTGATTCCATAATAGACGAAACCAGTTTGCAAAATTATGGGCGGATGAAATAGCATCGATTACTGTGCTGTACACGATGTGAATTCTGATGCAAACCCAATAAAAATGCAAGGAGGCAGTCTGAACTGACGGGATTGCGTAAAAGTTTACGAGGCTCATTTTCTGTTACGGAAAAATAAACAGGAATGGACAGTTCGTCAGGGGCTGTCCAGATAGATGACTTTTCGGAATTGAAAAGAAACCAAGTGACCATAGTTTTAGAGGAATACCAAACAATTAATTGGACTACTTATGACGCGAGATGCGCAACCACCAGTTTCGGCCTTCGCCGAAAGTATTTATGCTAGGTATTACACATTCGCGATAATCACTTCCCCATTCGATTTCTTTGTTTGACGACTCGCGTCGACGAAAAGCAAAAGTGAAGAAACAATTTACCCATCGCTCATCATCAATTAAACCGTCTCTAATGGCTTCCTGAGTTAACCAGTTTGTCGGCCGGACCAACGTGTCGTCTCCAAATTGGGAATTTGGGTGCGTCAAACGTGACCTCCCGAGAAAAGAGCTCCGCCAAAGAGAGACGGACGGGTCCGGGGGAAGGACGACGAGTTGAAGATGACACTAGGCGCGGTCGCCGTGTGCTATGGAAACGTAATAAACTGGGGAACGAGCCTACCTAACCTACGCGATCGCGCGATTACATCACACGGGCGGGAAACGGTCGAGAACGCGGTGGGTGCGATGACATAAAAAGTATGCCTGTGTCCCACTTCATCCTATCGATTGTTCCGTTTGTTTGCGTGTCGTTTTTTTCTCTTCCACTTCCATTTAGCTTGATAAATACGCTTACCAGAACGTTGCGTGTATCCGAAAATATAAAAAGAACGCACTCCCTAATCCTTACGGAATTCGGAACATTTACGTCCTTGATTCGAACAAATATCTGTGCCTGATATTTAACCCCATCAACCGTGTTGCATTCCCACTATTCTAGTCTAAAATCTTGGTTCTAAGCGGTCTGTTGACATTTGTCGTTAACTTGTTAAAAAATGGTTTGCTCCAGAATATTCTCGACACATTAAATAATCAGAATGCTTCTGGAGCATACAAAATACGAATAAGGTGCCTATTGATGACATCTCACGCATATTTTTATACAGCTCTTGGTGCACAGCCGGAGAGGAGTAAGGAAAAATTCCAGTCCCCTTGGCCGGAAGCACCTGGTTCACGGATGGCTCTAGGGGCTAATATATACGGGCATAATAGAAGAGAAGAGTACTCGAGTCCTCTTGAATGTTATTCCACAGTACTCCAGGTGGTGGTGATGGCCATTCACGCCATTCAGCAGTTACGTTTGTACACAACTGCTGAATGGCTTTGTTGGTAAGTGCATTACCATATGCTACGACAGCAGGCTGGCCCTAGATGCTTTAGAGACCCCAGGAGTACAATCTTGGTTGGTAAAGGAATGCAGAGATGTTGCAAAACCGCTAGCCAAGAGTAACAAGCTGGCGTTGGTATGATGCCGGATCTTACTAGTATACGGGACAACAAGGCATACAATCCGACCAGAGAAGGAACCGAGAGAGTGTTAATGGGACCTGAACCAACGCCATCAGGATTGCACACTGTCTCGGCGAGATGGCATTCCGGGAACGGCAGGAAATTGAAAGACTCAATTGCTGGCTGAGTACCCAGAGATGCAGGCAAGCTAAGCTACTGTTGGGTTTGACGCCTAGCAGCGTTTGGACGGCAAAGCTCCTGAGAGAAGATAGGAAACTCATAGGGTTGTTAACCGAACACTTTTATCTTACCTACCACCTTAGCGAATTGGATTGAGTGCTAACAAGGAATGCAGATGATGCGGAGGAGATACCTCTGAACATGTGTTATGCTAGTGCTCGGATCTGGCCTGGCGCTCTCGCGTTTGTTCTGTTTCTCTTGGACTCAAGAGAGCTGAGAAAAATCGGCCTGGAAGAGATACTGAGCTTTTGGGAAAAAGGCAAATCTGTACTCCAGCGCCGACTGCTTTACCAGGAAATACAATGGCCGATAGCCTGAGTATTGCAGGACTTGGGCAAATCCGCTCAGAAAACTAGAGCTAAACCTAACCCAGTTCATAGGCGTGTCATAAACTCCTTTTTATCTTCTAAGTAAGGATCTCCTTTCGAGGACTGCTTTGTTGAAACCAAAGTATGTTCCTCTAATATATTCGCCACAATTATTATAGATAATCAAGTACAATAGATAACTAGAGCGGAGAATGAGATAGTGAATGCTACTTGATTTAGTTAAACTGTGAAAAACTATAAAGATTTAACTGTGAAGAACTTGTATTTAATAGGTGAATTATATACCAAAATGCAGAGAAAAATGTCGCATAGACACTAGATACTAGAGACATGTGTCTTTCATATACAGCTACATAAATACGTCTGGTTCTAGTAACTTAATAAAATTCGAAATGAAAGCGTCGAACCCGCGTCCACGTGTTTGTGATCGTTACCCGGCGGTCTTCTATGTACACACGACAAGGGCGTGCCACGCTGTTAAACGAGGGGTCAAAGTGCGTTGCGTCCAACCTCGTTACTGGCGAGCTGGCGACGCATGTGTTGTTTTTCGCATTTGGAAAAACAAACAAATAAAAATTACAGTGACTGTTAGTTGTCACGATACTATCGAGGCAATAGCAATTGTAATGCGGTTGGGAGCGATTCTATTATTAATAGATTACAAATGGGATGATTACGTTTTTATTGATATGTTATGTTATGATAGCCAGCCGGTTTGTTGCATAAATATTTAGAGTTGTGCTTGTGTAAGCAAATAGGAGGTGCTGGCGCTGTTCGATTGTTCACAATAAGTAAAACTGTCCATAGTGAGTGTTGCATCAATAGTGCAACACTCGGGTAACTTCGCGGCAGCCGAAATTCCGTCCCTTAGACTTGAGACATTTGATTAGATATAGAGATCATAAATTAATTCAGTTTAACATTGCAGTCATATTTGACTGTATCTCGTGAAAAATGCACAATACTAGCTTTAACGATTAGTTTAAAATCTTCGAATGTCTTATCTTTGAGCAAGACAGTCGATAACTCAGTAGTACTACCTTCGTTATTATTAAAAAAACAATGTTGAGAAATGTAGGAAGTTTTAGGAAATAATAAGGACGATCCCAATTACAGAATTGACAAATATCTCGAACGAACGTAGAATCAGTCAATTCTGTCGACACAGTCGTTTTTACAGTACTCAAAAAAATTAAGGCAACAAAAAATTCCGAAAATTTTTCAATGATCTCTGAAAGGTTGTAACTTTATGAAAAATGGTTGTATAGAGATGGAAAAAACCTATTTTGGGAATTGAACCGTCTAGTTTTAAAATATTCTGGCAAATAATTTTGTGAGATACGGTTACTGTGCAATCCGAAGAAATAAATATGTCAGACAAAAATTTTTCCAATTATTTTTTTAAGTGCATCCCTGGCCTTAGAAATTTTTTTTGGACAAAATCAATGCTGAAGATGGGCAAGGTTGGTTAGTCTGTGTATTCTGTCTTCTTTTTCTTTTTAAATTTGATGAGTATTATAAGTGAAATTATGAACAAAGTAAAGATAAATTTTTGTCCCATCTTGATAATCATTAAATGATGCTTTAAAACAATACTTCTTGTTCATTTAATTCTTTTCCGAACTTTGATCATTCGGAATAAAAAACAGTGTGATGGATCAATTTGAAAATACACTAGGCACAAAAATTAAGGGACGTAAGAAATCCTAAATTTTTAGGTGATTTTCAAAGGGCTGTAACATGGAGAAAAATAGCCGCAGAACAATTTTAAAAAAAGCAAGTTGAAGCTCCAAATCTCTAGTTTTCAGATCTTGAATTCAACATTTTTTGTGAAAGCAGTTTCTGAGTAATCATAAGAAGAAAATCGGAAAAGATTTTTTCCAAATTTTTACTTGCCTTTCAAATAGTCCACGGCCTTTAACAATTTTTTAATGATTTCATCATAAAACTTTTTGGACTATTTTATCCTTTTTAATTTGAGTGGTCTAAAAGCCTTAGATTATTGCTAAAAGAACATTTTCAAACTCAAAAAATGAATAAAAAATGAAAAATTCATCCTTAAATTGATCTTTAGCAGCAACAACAAATTCAATCACTCCAAACACAATGAAAAAAAAAGTCTCAGCGCTTTGAAATTCTCAGGGTTTCTTTGGGATACTTTGAGGTTGAAGAAAACCAGTCAACATCCTTAGTTTATCCATTATTTGCAAAAGTTAAGCGAACATTCCTAAATACATAATTTTCTACCTGTTTTTCAATCAACAGTCTCGCACAAATTTTTTTTTTATCAAAAACCAATAACTACGACTTGTAAAGAATACTTTGCAGTTTTTAAAATCTTACTTGAATTATCTGTATGATCACTATTTCGCGAGTAACTAATTATCAAAGCGAAAATTAACTCTTTTGTTTTGAACGACGATAACTCAAAGAAAAATCATTGTACAAGGCTTTTAGATCGCTCAAATTAAAGAGAACAAAAGCATCTAAAAACAGCTTTATGATCAAATCACTGAAAAACATTTAAAAGTCCGTGGAACTTTTGAGAGGTAAGCAAAAATTAGATATTTTTTACGATGGTTTTTTTATGTTTATTCGAAAATTGCGCAGTGTCCGTAGCTCAGAAAACTTTTTGTTAGAAAATTTCAAAACTAGAAACTTCAAGCTTCAAAACGATTCTATTTTCATCTCGATACGGCTATTTTTCATGAAGTTACAGTCCTTCAAAAATCACTGAAATGTTTTCCGAATTCTTTTGTTCCTTTAACTTTTTTGAGTAGTGTATCTCGAACTAACGTAAATGTCAGTCAATTCTGTGGTTACAGGCCGTCTTTAATTTACCCAAAACTGTCCCTATATCAAAATCGCCGTTCGCTGTAAACCTCGCATCCTCTTCCATCAATCTTCATAGGTTAAACGACCACAACCTAAATTAGAAAAGGCGAGAAACCATCCACGACCGGGCCCACCTTTATTTCGCAACGCTTAAAAAAAAATTAAAAGCTCATCCGAGCGGGCCACGTTAGGTGTGATAAGATTGGGTTCATCTTCACCGTTACCAGACAATGGGGGCCGCGCCTGCCTTTTGGAAAACTGAAATTACACCGCTCCTAATGGGGCGACGCCCTCCGTACCGCCTCAGATGAGACGGATCATTATTTATTTATCGAAATCGCTTGGTATTAACCCACCACGCCAGAGAGAATCACCAGTATATCCGTGATATTTCGAATATTAATAAGAAGCGACTGCGATTTTATGATAATTATACTTAATGGGAGTGGGCAGAGTATGCACGCTACAATGTAGCATCATCGTAAACGTCTGTAGATAGCTCCCTGATTGAAAAGGGCAATAAATTCCCATAATGGTATTTGCGTATATGATTACAAGTCAGATTAGGCGGAAAAAGGCAGGCGTGGACGCTGTCCACGTGGAAAAATAAAAAGGAGACACTAACCTAAAATGATTATGCCGAGGTATATATCCTAATTTTTAAAATGAAGATCAATTCTTCGCTTTTTGTTTGTTCAGCGAAAACGTCTATCACTGTTTCTTCAAATGTTGGAGATGATCTCATATCTTCTAAAAAGGCACTTTTCAATATTTATTAATGCTAAAGCTGACGGTATTTCTCGCTTTTCAGAATCTCGCAGATAAGTCTTTATTCCCTTTAAACATGAAAATGATCTTTCCGCGGATCTGCTTGTGGCAGGAATAGTCAAAATTAAACGACACAATAATTTTGATGACTCCGGGAAAACAGAAGATACTTGAAAGAACATAATATATTGGTGAAGCTCAAACACAGTGCTCTTTTTCATATCGGGATCACTATAAATCACTGAAAGTTCACTTTTTTAACGATTTGCTTCAAAGAATGTTCCATATGTATCTACTAAAGAAGAACAAATTCGTCAGGAAAACGTTTCACGAATGAAGTAAATTGTGTGGAATCTAAATTTAAGAATATCAAGAAATTTCACTAAACCGTTCACTAATATTCAAAGTAATAACGTCCAAAATTTCATAAAACAATCGTGCGTAGGTGCTTTTCTTATCTTCTTCAGGAATTAAATCCAAACGTATTCTTTTACTTGGTGGTTGATTTTCTAACACAAATCTGTCCATATGATTCCAAATGTCACTAAACTCGTTTCTCATTTTTGGAATATGTGATTTGAAATCGGCGATACTTTTATTGCAGTAACTAATATCTGATATTTTTGTCTGTAGAATGTTAAACAGACTCTCGGAATATGGGAATATGGCAGAAAATACTGCTAAGAAAAAATTAAAATCAAAGTCGCCGCAATAAAGTTAAAAGGCCTCTAGCACAAATAACGGTTTCTCGATCCCATTCCTCATTTTGATTTTCCACAATTACCTGAAACAGCGCTTTCAAATCTTCCTTATGTTATGGATACAATCGCCAAGATGCGTTCACATGATCGCATAACTGAGTCCAGAAATAACGACAACACCCACTCGAGGTTCCACTGTTGACTATGTAAGATCACTGACCTTTTCGCCCATCTAACGCGTGGCTTGGATGTAACGTGGACCATCGCATTTCAGCACTGCAGCAAGTAACGCAGGAGTCCAATAATTTCGGGCGCCTTCACGGCCTATTTGAAATAAAAGTTGATGGCAGCGTTTAAAGTAAGTAATGTATGTTTGCGGTCGGTTTAAAATAATTAAAAAATTGTAATAATTGAGTAAATCGATTAAAATTTTAAATAACACTAGTTTGACAATTGTTTAAAGGATGCGACGCATCACTCACATCCATGTACGATACGCCTCTGCTTGCTACCATAACACCGAGGTTACATTTAAAATTGCCGAGGACCGGCATTCGCATTGCTAACATCGTATGGCACCAACTTCAAAATTATACAAAACGATTAATAATAATTCCATAATAAACAATAATTTCTTAATTACATTAAACGGAACAACAAATAAGTATTAAATTGTTGTAGAAAACATTTATTTCTTGCTTGTTAGTTAAGTTACTTTTTTGTTGTTGTTGGAAGTCTTATTATTATTACCTCCTAGAATTATCGAAAACCTTTAAGAAAAACCAAATCCAAATCTGTCCGGTCCTAGATCGTTTCGAAAAATACAATCCGCGGCCTCAATCGCGAGTATAATAGTCGAACCAATTGCAAAACGCCGTTGGTGACAGTACAATTACCATAATCTCCGTAGGCTTTCGCACAGGGTTACGACAACAATTAAATTGCCAGTAAAAGTATATCAATTGTCTTTGCTAATTATTTTACACATTCATCAAGCACTAAATTCGAGTGTAGGATCTGAAGTTTACGGCTCGAAAGGGAATTGGGGGCGATCGGAGCAACAGCGTTACATGCCATACAAGATGGGGAACATTTCATAAATAGAAGTTTTAAACTCCCAGCAGAAATAGTAAGTCTATCCGAATAGAGCCAGGAACTGTTTAGATCTTCGATAAAAAGTTAAATGTTCGTACTCGAGGATTGATTTTTTAAAAAGGCAAACAAACACTTCACAAACTTTATTACAGTCTAAAGGAAGAGATGTTACAGCTTCTATAGTCAATACCCGAATCTCTTTTACAATACTTAAGGGAACTATATCTAGTCTTAATTATCAGCTTATCTCTAATGATACAACAAACATACATAAATACTTATGAGTAATGAGTACATAAACTTCTTAGTCACTAATAGGGATAGATTCCATAACTAAAAAAGGAAATAACAGACGACGAAAAGGTGTTTCGTTTACACTACGTCAGCTGTTTCGCCAACCAAATTGGCATAATCGGGAGAACCTGGGAAGAATTCATATCGTTTCTTTAAACTAGAAACGCACAAACCTTCAACAAAGTAGGCCAATCGATTTAAATCGATTTAATAACGTATCAAACATATAATGGACGCAGCATCAAGCTATCCAGAATCAACAAGCTCCTTCCATGGCGTCCTATGACTTTCGTCCTCCAGTAACCCCCAAATGGTAAAAAAAAACGGAAAATGGATTTAAATCTATCGAACAATGTATCAAGCACAGAATAAAGTGCAGTATAAATCTATCTAACCAACAGGCTCCTTTCATTGCTTCTTATGCATTTCCTACTCCACTCACTCTCCACACGTTAAAATAAAACTGAAAGCAAAGCCATTTGCAGCTAAAAATAATATGACGACAAAGGAAGTTTTGTATCAAAAATGGCGGATGCGCCGGTAATTCAAGTACGTCATAATTCTCATCGCTTTGTTCAGCGAAATACTATCGCCATATTGGGTAAATAATGGCCTACTTCTGAAAATAAATAAAGAAATTTCCACACTACACCGTGCGCATTGAAATAATGTGTTATATCGTTCACAAACAGATTAAATAAAGATAAACGAATTCTAGTGTTTTGCTATCAAAATAACAGAACCGCGTTTTGTTTAATCACATACTCTCTATCCACACATTTCTTGACGTTTGGAAAGTAACAAAGATCTGCTGTATAATAAAATGTGGCACTCCATCTGACAAAAAATTATCGTCCAATCGTCATTCGGTTTTCGAAATGTTTCATTTACACTCATATTACCCACCCATTATATATCTATATTTATCTTTATGTGTAACCCGTTTTATCTCCTAATCAACATGGGTTCGCAGCAAAACGCTCCACAGTAGCAAATTTAATAGAATGTATCTAAAAATCGCAAATCACATAGCTAAAGTTCAAGTAGATGTGGTGTATACTGATTTTTCGAAGGCCTTTGACAAGATGAATCATAATATACTAATTTCAAAGTTAGAATTATATGGATTCAGTCAGGGGCGTAGCGTACATGGATGCGACTGATGCGTCGCATCCCTTAAAAAATTGGCAAATCAGTGTTATTTAAAAGTTCAATCGATTTATTCAATTATTACAATTTTTTAATTATTTTAAACCGATCGCAAACATACATTATTTACTTTAAACGCTACCATCAACTTTTTTATTTCAAATCGGCCGTGAAGGCGCCCGAAATTATTGGACTCCGGTGTTACTTGCTGCAGTGCTGAAATGCGATGGTCCACGTTACATCCAAGCTACGTGTTAGATGGGCGAAAAGGTCAGTGATCTTACGCAGTCAACAGTGGAACCTCGAGTGGGTGTTGTCGTTATTTCCGGACTCAGTTATGCGATTATGTGAACGCATCTTGGCGACTGTCTCCATAACATAAGGAAGATTTGGAAGCGCTCTTTCAGGTAATGGTGGAAAATGCAAATGAGGAATGGGATCGAGAAACCGTTATTTGTACTAGAGGCCTATTAATTTTATTGCGCGACTCTATTTTAATTTTTTCTTAGCAGTGTTTTCTGTAATATTCCCACGTTCCAAGAGTCTGTTTGAAATTCTACAGACAAAAATATCAGATATTAGTTACTGCAATAAAAAGATCGCCGATTTCAAATCACATATTCAAAAAATGAGAAACGAGTTTAGTGACATTTGGAATAATATGGACAGATTTATGTTAGAAAATCAACCACCAAGTAAGAGAATGCGTTTGGATTTAATTCCTGAAGAAGATAAGAAAAGCACCTACGCACGATTGTTTCATGAAATTTTGGACGTTATTACTTTGAACAGTAGTGAACGGTTTAGTGAAATTTCTAAACTGAAATTCTTAAATCTAGATTCCGCACAATTTACTTTATTCGTGAAACGTTTTCCTGGCGAACTTTTTTCTTCTTTAGTAGGTACATATGGAACATTCTTTGACGCAAATCGTTTAAAATGTGATC
Organism: Rosalia funebris; assembly: GCA_037954035.1. Classification (NCBI taxonomy): domain Eukaryota; kingdom Metazoa; phylum Arthropoda; class Insecta; order Coleoptera; family Cerambycidae; genus Rosalia; species Rosalia funebris. Next base: position 23,248,053 of record JAZFAV010000003.1, on the reverse strand, counting down.
TTTCAGTGATTTATTCAGTGATCCCGATATGAAAAACAGCACTGTGTTTGAGCTTCCCCAATATATTATGTCCCTTCAATTATCTTCTGTTTTCCCGGAGTCATCAAAATTGTGTCGTTTAATTTTGACTATTTCTGCCACAAGCAGTTCCGCGGAAATATCATTTTCATGTTTAAAGAGAATAAAGATTATCTGCGAAAATTTCAAAAGCAAGAGAGACTGTCAGCTTTAGCATTAATAAATATTGAAAGTGCCTTGTTAGAAGACATTAGATCGTCTCCAACATTTGGTGAAACAGTGATAGACATTTTCGCTGGATAAACAAAACCGAAGAATTGATCTTCATTTAAAAATTAGGATATATATCTAGGCATAATCATTTTAGGTTAGTGTCTTTTTTATTTTTACCATTTTCATATGGCCTACAATACATCCGACTATACTTCTTCCGCTTATAAAATTTTTATCACATCCCTAGATTCTTTCCTCACGCTACGCCCCTGGGTTCAGTAATACTCTTCTTCGCTTTCTAAAATCGTATGTATCCAGACGGAATATATTTGTTTCATATATTGCCTTCTCAGCAAATCCGAGATTTTCTCAGCGTCCTCTGGAGCACGTCAAAGTTCAAATTTGGGACCATCATTCTTTATATTATTTATTAATGATTTATCTCTAATGCTACCATCCTCTCTTTGCCGGTACAATTACATTTAAATATAATCTGCTTAGATGATCACTTGAGGTTGCAAAAATTCATCGACCTTTTCGTGTCGTGGTGTTCAGAGAATAAACTATCAATAAACATAGATAAATGAAAAGTTTTTTCGTATACCTCAATGTAGCCAACCACTAATATACAATTATTCTCTTGGTGGTACAGTTTTAATACGTCCTGAAAATATTAAGGATCTTGGTGTGTACTTTGATGATAGACTATCGTTCTTTGGGCATATCAATCGTGTGGCTCAAAAGGCATATAAAACCCTTGGTTTCGTGATTAGAAACTCGACATCGTTTAATAACACTAGATACTAGCTTAAAATGTTTATATTCTGCGTTAGTTGGTTCGAAATTAGAATATAATAGCCTTGACACTTTTTATTTTAAAATGACGAGAAGAAATGAAAATGAGGGTATTTCATTTCATAACCACCTTTGATCAAAATAATTTTTGGTATCGGTCTTTATCACGCGGAAAACAAGACAGAGGGTCGTATTTGACAATTCCGCACACGTTTCGATTAAATTTATGCCATACTGTATATCACATATCAACAAAAAAAAAAACAACTGTTAAATCAATTCCCCGCGTATAAAAGAACAAAATTACAGCTTGAACTTGAACAGAAATGTTAAGGTCAAGTATTTATGGGAGACCAGCCGAGGTGCCACCTTATCCGAAAAAAAACTTGATCGAATTGATGTTGTTTATTACTGATTTAATCGATATTCCTAATCTCTAATAGATATCTGACGTACGAATCGCTCTTTTACGCTCCGTGATATATGGAAATTTATTCTAGACATAACTTTGGCTAGGGCCTAATCTAAAATTGATCGTACCGGTCAAGTACCGGATCCGCCCGACGTCGTTCACGTTATTTGGACAAACTTGGACGAAGGTACCGATACTGACGTAAGGATACTGTTGGTAAATATTGCTGTAAAAAGATAACAGTTTTACAGAGAACGCCTACCTGGTGTTTGACAAGATATGCCTTACAATTAGGCCTAATTGCTGTCGAACAAGTCAACTGAAGTTCATTACAAAACAATATTATTACACTAGGCACTAAAACTGTAATGTAATTTTTTTTTTATTTTTAAGTTGTTTTCAAAAGGCTGTAACTTGGAGAAAAATAGTCGCAGACCAATTTTAAAAAAAGAAAATCGAAGCTCCAAGTCTTTAATTTTCAGATCTTGAGTTCAAAACTTTTTACCATCAGCAGTTTTTGAGTAATCTTAAATGAACCATCGGAAAAAAGATTTTCCAAATTTTTGCTTGCCTTTCAAAACGTCAATCACGGAGTTCAATAATATCTTTTTTAATAATTTCATCCTATACCTTTTTAAGATTGTTTTATCTTATTTAATTTCAGTGGTCATACGATGACTTTTCGCTGAGTTATCGTCGTTCAAAGCAAAAAAGTCAAATTTGGTTTTGGTAATTAATTACTCGGGAAATAATGATCGCACAGAAAATTCAAGTAAGGTTTTAAAAACTGCAAAGTACTCTTTACAAGTCGTAGTTATGGGGTTTTCATAAAAAAATTTTCGATGCGAGAATGTTGATTGAAAAAAGGTAAAATATTGCGTATTTAGGGATATTCGCTTAACTTAGTATAACTTTGCAAATAATGAATAGACTAAAGATGTTGACTGTTTCCTCTCAACTTCAACGCATCCCAAAGAAACTCTGAAAATTTTAAAGTGCTGCGCTGTTTATTACTTTTTTCTTGGAATGATTGAATGTTTTTGACCAAAATCAATTTAAAGCTGAATTTTTCATTTTTTTTAGCAATAATACATATTTCTTTATCAAAAAATGTTAACTATTGTAAAAATAAAAAATGAAAAAATGTTTTTCAAAAAAAAAAACAAAACTGACTTTTTGCTTTGAACGATGACAACTCAGCGAAAAATCATAGTACAAGGGTTTTATTTTAGACCACTCAAATTAAACAGGATAAAAGTATCTAAAAAGTTTTATGATGAAATCACTGAAAACAATTATTGCGGTCCGGGGACCTTTTGAAAAACAAGTAAGTTGTTAATTCTTTTTCCGATGGTTTTCTTATGTTTACTCAAAAACTGCTAATCGTAAGAATTTTTTAACTCAAGGTCTGCAAACTAGAAACGTGGTGCTTCAATTTGCTTTTTTTAAAATTACTCTTACCCTTTGAAAAAAACGTAAAAATTTAGGATTTTTTTACATCCTTTAATTTTTGTGCCTAGTGTACATTCTTTATTCACAGGTACCTGTTCTTATTAATATGTCAAAAGGATTTGGAAGCAAGGCTGTACTCATTGAACGAAGACGAGTTTTACTGAAGTATCTTAAAAATAGTACTGTAACTCTAAAAATTATTCAACGATTTATAACTTTCCCAATTTACCTAAAACATCACTAACATTCCCATTCCAGTCACAGCTACATAATAACCTACGGACACACAATAGGAACCACCAAATACTTGAAAATTTGGAATTACAATACAAACTACAGAGATGCAGATTGATTGGAATTGTCGCTTCTTAAAGATGTTTTTCAAACAATTGGCAACAATAAGATAACTCAACGCAAATATTCAAGTCTAAAAAACAATCCAAATGATTTCAAACGTAACACCACTTTTTCCATACCCTGTACGCAACTCCACGCCAGGGGCCGGGGCTTAATGGCCCTTTTACTACGCGTATTTCATCTCAAAGGTTTTGTAATTAGACCATGAATAGCGTAACGCAGATGCCGCGCATAAAATAAAACGATTGTGAACGAAAAAAAAACGCTCTCCTGAAATTGCGAAATAGAGAGGGGACCCAAAATAGCCGTTAACTATCAAAGGAGCCTAAGATCGCGACCTACCTTGGACTCTAGTTTACGATCGAAGCAATAAATTGGCATTGAAGGCAAGTCCGCTATAATTGTATAAATGTTGATACAATTAGATAGCAATACGTAACGCAAGTAATAGTAAATAGTAGTCGGGACTGATTGAATATCGGTATCTTTGTAAACACGTCCACGCCGCATACCGCGAATTGTTGATCGCTTTTTTCCAAAGCGTAATGAGTCAAATGTTCATCTATTAAAATGCTACGCTGCCACTGACAAATAATTAAGTGACATTTGCCTTATTCGGCCCGAATCGTATTTAACCTGATGAAATGGATGGATTTTTTACGGGTTCGTTTGAGATGCGGTTTCGAACGACGACCAGTAACGTCGGGAGAATGGTTTGCGCAGACGCCGAAGCCGCACTCCTTTGTGTCGGCCCGAAAGGACGGAAAATGTCGCGCAATATCGAGCAAAGCAAATAAGTCAAAGACGTTTGTAACAAGGATGTAGTGAGTTGAAAGAACAAAAACTGTCGGCTTATATGAATAGCTTGCCTAATTTTCAACAAAAAAAAATGATGGTGTCAAATCGGGTGATCGTGGAGGCCACAGGTTACGGCCAACAGGTCTCTTATGTTATGTTTGATTTGGCCTTTTTGAATGGCTTATTCTTTGAGTAACGGCGGGGGTTATGACACTCACTGAAATGATTTAAATTGCTTCTAGCGAGATCATCCAATCTATAATCATCGATCATTTCTTCGTCACTGAATAAGCAATATCTGATCTACGGCATTATGTAAAGATATTATGGGTAAATTAACGCGTTTTTTCTTTTGACTACGTTTTTCCTTTTGACTTTCTTGACAGAGAAATGATTTTGTTGCTATTTTCTCTCTGCTTTAATCTGTCTCATCGAGTCGAGCAGTTTCCTCTTCATGATCGTTCAAATTTTTGGAATCGTACGTTAAAACCGAAACGTCTTTAAAAACAAAACCTTAGAAATCACTTAATTGTAAGGAAATCGAATACAAAATAAAAATTTTATACGACATTACTACGACAGAACGCGATTGGATCCGGTCGACAAATTGTTAGGTTCAAAGAGAATACAGCTAGCGCAGTTGGCGTTGATATTCCGTGTCCTGTCGGCTGTGATTTTACACTAATCGCGACAGCTTTTTCTGCTAGTGTCTTATTTTGATAGTTCTTACCTAGTTAGATCAGCCATATTAGAACGAAGTACACACTTCAATTATTTTCGCAGTGTTATTTTTTCTGTGAAAAGAAAAAACACTTCCTCTCACATTTTAAAAAAACAGACTTGAGACTGTCGGCTTAAGATTGCTGGCATGTTTAAAATTGGGCAAGGGCTTGCATTTTTGACCGCGCTGACCTGTTTTAATCTGAGATTATAATCGATGTTGACTGTCTTAGTATTCTGACGAGATAAATGAATAATATAATCCGAACACCGATTAACCTAACACTGGAACTAGCCCTGGATAATCTTATTACATATACTTCACTATTTTCATAACATAGACAGTAAATTAACATTTCTGCGTATTCCTGGTGAGTATAGTTTGCCACTTTTAATATTGCTAAATGTGACTCATTATGACACCGTGTATGGTGGTACAGATGTAATTTTTGTGTTGATTCATATCTGGGGTATGTATATACATTAGGGACAAAAATTAAGAGATTTAAAAAAATCCTAAATTTTTAGGAGATTTTCAAAAGGCTGTAACTTGCGACCAATAGAAACGCAGATTTCAGCGAGGCGCGAGCCGATCACTGTTTATACGCACTGAATCTCGGATTTGAATACATCGTAGTTACAACTCGCACACATTAAAGCACAAAACATTTCAACAAAGACAATCATCGGGACGAGTTCCTCCCGTCGAGATCGCTTAGGGAAACGTTCACATATATATGCAGGCGTGGTATGTATTTCTCAAAACCGGCACCTATTTCTAGGTATTACATCACACATCGCATGCATTATTAATAATTGTAATAGAATTAGCAACAAAATTGTGCGGCCAGATGAGAAATTAATCACAATGCGCGGCTGTAATTCGCGTAGTTGGCGTAGCTTTGATTCTCTTTTTTTTTTATTGTTGCTGTTGGGGCGTTCAGCTGACCTTGAGATTGCTGCCTGCTATTTTTCAGTACGTCATATTGATTATGTTTATTTAGCTAATGAGAAATTGCAATATGGAAAATGAAAACGCCTTCATACAGGGTGGAATCAATAAAGAAACAGGTTTAGCCAATATTTGTGGTATTTTATATCTATTGAAGAAGAATATGGGCAAAAAAGATGTATTTTTATCACAATGCTACTTATTTTTTGTTATAATATTTGTTTAGAAGCACAAAGAAGGAACTGAATGAAGTGGAACAATACTGAAACAGAAAAGAGAATATTTTCGTGTTGTCCCACTTCAGCAATGTCTATAGCGGGAGAAATACACTAGGCACGAATATTAAGGGATGTAAAAAATCCTAAATTTTTAGGTGATTTTTAAAGGGCTGTAACTTGGAGAAAGATAGTCGCAGAGTAATTTTAAAAAAGGCAAATTGAAGCTCCAAGTTTCTAGTTTTCAGATATTGTTCAAATTTTTTTACTATCAGCAGGTTTTGAGTAATGATAAGAAAATAATCAGAAAAAGAATTTTCCAAATATTTGCTTGCCTTTCAAAAGACCCAGGGACTCTAATATATTTATTTCAGTAATTTAGCCAAGAAGCCTTTTTAAATAATTTTATTCTCTTTAATTTGAGTGGCTAAAAGCCTTGTACGATGATTTTTTGTTGAGTTATCGTCGTTCAAAGCAAAAAAGTCAGTTTTGACTTTTTTCTCTTACAATAATTAACATTTTTTGATAAAAAAATATGGATCATTGCTAAAAACATTTTCAATCTCAAAAAAAATGAATAAAAAAAGTCAAAAGTTTTTCTAGCAAAAACGACAAATTCAATCATTCCGAACACAATAAAAAAAATCGCAGCGCTTTGTAATTTTCAGTTCTTCTTTGGGATATTTTGACGTTGAAGAGAAATTGTCAACATCCTTAGTCTGTCCATTATTTGCAAAGTTATGCTAAGTTAAGCGAATATCCCTAAATACGTAATTTTTTACCTCCTTTTCAATCAATATTCTCGCAGCGAAAAATTTTTTATTATCAAATACCAACAACTACGACTTGTAAATAATATTTTATAGCCTTTAAAACCCTACTTGAATTTTTTGCACCATCATTATTTCCCGAGTAATTAATTACCAAAGTCAAAACTGACTTTATTAGTTTGAACGACGATAACTCAGCGAAAAATCATCGGCCAAAGCTTTTAGATAGCTCAAATTAAAGAGGATGAAACTATCTAAAAAAGCATTATGATTAAATCACTGAAAAAAATGTACTGAAGTCCATGGACGTTTTGAAAAGCAAGTAAAAATTTGGAATTTTTCTTATGATGGTTATCTTACGATTACTCTAAAACTGCCCATGATAAAAAAATGTTGAATCTGAAATCTGAGAACTAGAAACTTAGAGCTTTAATTTGCTTTTTTTAAAATTCCTGCGCGACAATTTTTTTCCAAATTACAGCCCATTGAAAGTGGCCTAAAAATTTAGGATATTTTTACATCCCTTAATTTTTGTGCCGAGTGTATATTTGGACTAAATATTCAAACAGATACCCCCTTTCAACGACCGGTTTCCTTTTTTTTTTTTGCACGCCCCGTAACAGCGCAACGGCTTCCACGTGGTACACATCGCCGTGATGAAACTATTTTATGATCTGAATACGTTTCGACACTATCGCTGCGGGACGGCGATCGCTCAGCTATCCAAGAGATCCTCCACCATTCGATTTTCCCACGTTACATAGTAAGGATAGTATCGCAATCAAGGTTGGCCCTGCTTTATGCCATCCCACCTACTATCGACCGTTTCGCTATTGCCTTTCTTGAAATAAGTGACACGTTCTAAATGAGCCATTCATCGTTGCGTCGCATATTTGCCGGCGATGGCGAATTTTTTTCGCGGCGGTTGCCTCACAGAGCGAAGTGCCCGGATTTCTTGCAAGAGGCATTCTTTATAAGAGGGCCTGGTTCGTATACCAAATTTTATGTGAGCTAGATTTGGAAGTAATTTGGCATTTCAGTATGGTATGGTGTCGTTTCTACTTTTGGAATCGGTTTTTAGTAGTTTGTTAGTTTCAAATATGTTCACTATTCAGCCAGCTTTAGAAATGCCAGGCTATGACAAGCGCTTAAAGTACAGGGTGACCCAAAGTCGATGGGGTTTACGGTTTTCTCGATAGGCTGTATAGAAGATGGGGATAGAGAAAAACTGATGAAACGTTGCAGAGATGTGCGTTTTTCAATAACGCGAATTCTAAATCGACTGCTGTATCTCAAAATTTGTACTGGATAAACACAGATGTTAAAACATTATTAAGCCACCTCTCGAAGTCAAATTGAGTAATGTTAAAAATAAATTAACGTATACATCAATTTTTGTGATACACAACTTGCATTTTTATATAGAATACCCTGTATGTATCCTATTACACCATTTAATTGCAACTTAAATATGCTGTTCGATGATATACGAGGGGGTACCCAAAAGCAACCGAACTGATGTTATGGTGGGGGAGTTCTTGTAGTACAGCGTTCTGCCGCTAGGAGCATATAGAGCCACCATCTCCAAATCAGTAAGCCAAAGAAGGTTCCGCTCGGCCTGTGTCAATTTTTTAGTGAGAGTCGTTTCGTGTCAAAGTTTTGCTTCTTGCTGGGAAAAACTGGCACAGGAATTCTAGAAATGTTAAAAACGGCCTACAAGGACGATGCTATTGGGAAAACTCAAGTGGTTGAGTGGTTTTACCGTTTGAAAAGAGTAGGAATGTTAGTTGATGACAAGCCTCGCTCTGGTCGTCCCTTCACGACTTGAACCAATGAAAATGTTGAAGTAAATCACGAAAGATCGAAGATGGACCACCGACGAAGTTGTGTAAATTTTTGGTCAAAATTGGCACATAGATAGCGCTGTGTGAGCAAGGGCGTTATCGTGATGGAAAAACCAGTCGCCCGACTACTACAAATCAAATCTCTTCCGCCTCAAACTGTTGCGCAATCTTTTCGAAAGTTCCAAGTAGAAAGCCTCGTTAACTGTCTGATCCTGTGGAACAAACTTTGATTGGACAACTCCTCTCATATCGAAAAAACAAAGAAATGGCGAGCACACAAAACAACTCTTACTAAAAAAATTCACACGAGCCGAACGGACCCTTTTTAGCGACGACGCTTGGCTCACCGCCTCGAGAATGGTAGCTCTACATGCTCCTAGCGGCAGAACGCGGTACTACAAAAACTCCGGCCACATCAGCTTGGTTTCTTTTGGGTACCCCCTCATACAGTGTGTTATATATTGTTTGAAGAATAGGATAAATATTACCAATGTTAATAAGCAACAATTATTGGAAAAATCATGGAAATTAGTATGTTTTAGTAAGGAAAGTTATTGTTAGAAAATGGCATAACTCGAAACATGTAATAATAATGACAGTGAAAAATAAGGTACTGAATAAAATGATACAAAGTAAAAGCAGGACATCAAGATAAATGTTCAAATTATGAAATTCGTTGCTTGGTTCGCTCCAATATTGCAACCAAACATCAAAAATGAACCATATTGTCATTCCTAATGCTCAATAGCCTATTTTGATTTTCTTAAAAGACTTAAATAACTTAACTATAAGTGCGGAATACATATATCAAGAATTCAAATTTGTTACATACCAAATTTCATGCAGAACAGGAATGTTAAAATACACAGGGTGTTGTAACACAATTATTCAAAAATAAGAGGCACTTTCTCCAATATATTTGAAAATCACTGAAGTTAATTCTTTAAAATGTAAAATATAGTATTATTATTTATATATTTTGATGATATTAAGGAATTATAATATATGTATATATCTCAAAGATTTTGGAGATGTGGAAAAGTATTTATTAAACCAATTTGTCTGCTGTTAACCAATCAGGGACAATATAAGCAAATTTCCGTAATTCTTATGAGCATATCATACGGAAATGAGCCGATAGTCCCCAGGCGGTATCAGGCATTAGCAGGACTACATACTTATGTAAATCTAGGTTATTTTTTACTCACCACTAATCTTAAAGGCCCACATATTACCTGCAACAAAAGTAAAATCATTAACATTGCATTGGATTTTAGATACGACGAAATAAATGTCATTCTCTTAAAGGAATAAGAACTTATAAACAGATCAGATAGGATTCGATGTATTAGGGAAGAAACATTAACTATGTCAAAAAAATAGTATACGAGGAGTGTTCAAATATGAGAATTTCAGGCAGGCGACCTCGGAGGAAGCAAGGTTTAGTCGGGTATGGGCGGGGGCTGTAGGAGGGGGTAATCTCGTCTATCGTAGGGCCCCGGATGTGGGTTTTGACCGTCTTCGCCGTTCTGGTTTCGTTCGCCGAGAGAGTACCCAGTATATAGTTTAAATTTGTTATTTATCCTATTCATAAGTACATCATCAACAGTTTATATTAATATATAGAACAAATATTTGATTCTTAACATTGCAATTTTTAAACTACAGAAATAATGAGATTATATTCCAACCCATCTGCAAATGCCTTATATAATAAGGAATAAACAAATTAGGTCAAAACAGCTATTCTCCTGGCTATATGCCAAACGCCGAGCGCTGAATTACATGACAAAATTTGCCGTATTTTGTCTAACAGAGTTAGCACTAAAATACAGTGATTCAGATTGTTGCAAAACCACAAGGAAGATGCAAAGTGTCACCTATCATATGATATCGTTAACTGCAGACCGGTTTCGACCTTACATTGGGTCTCGTCAGTGCAGTGTAAACGAGTACCTTCGACAGATGAAGCTCACATCTAGTAGACGTTGCTACTTAACAACGTTTTAGCGTACTTAGCGACGACTTAGCAATTGTTGCTTTATTATATAAGGCATTTGCAGATGGGTTGGAGTATAATCTCCTTATCTCTGTAGTTTGAATATTACCCTCTGCGTAGTAAAACCTTGCATTATACTGATGATCTCAAGTTTACTCCAATTTAGATTGTTCTCGAAACTACCAAGAGATGGCGTTTGGTACTTTCTATTGAGGTGGAACGTAGCAACGTCTACTAGATGTGGGCTTCATCTGTCAAAGGTATACTCGTTTACACTGCACTGACGAGACCCAAGATAAGGTCGAAACCGGTCCGCACTTAACGATATCCTGAAATAGGAGACACTTTGCATCTTCCGTGTGGTTTTGGAACAATCTGAACCACTGTATTTTAGTGCTAATTCAAAAATACGGCAAATTTTGTCATGTAATTCAGCGCTCGACGTTTGCCATATAGCCAGGAGAATATCTGTTTTGACCTAATTTGTTTAGTCCTTCTTATATAAGGCATTTGCAGATGGGTTGGAGTATAACCTCCTTATTTCTGTAGTTTGAATATTACCCTGTGCGTAGTAAAACTGCATTATATTGCAATTTTTTATTTGAACTTTGATTTGTTAATATAGATTATCTTATCTATTTAATTTTAGAAAGAGATAAAGATCATTTTAATGCAAAACGAATTAAATTAGCTACAATTTGGCATGTTTACGTTACGTGAAATAAACGATTTGTTCCTATCAGACACGAACTGTTTTCTCGGTGTACCTTTCAGTTGACTATAAAGAAAAAAAATCACCCGCGTTATATAAGCCTTGACGTTTTTGCATGCAGTAGTTTGCATTATAACATTACAGAACTGGTTATAATAAAAATATAGTTAATAGAATGCGATTTTACAATGTTGCGAATTATTAACGAGTCTCTTTATAACCGGCAGCTCCTGTGCGAAACGAATAAGGCGTGAACATTTTTTTATTCGGCACTAACCATTATCGGCTCGGCGATTTGTTCGCATCGCTCTCATGTCTTTCATTGTGACTGTAGATGACTGCTAATGTTGGCACAGTTTTTATAACTTTTACTATGATGTTAATTAATTCTACAAACGCCTTTTTATAGTATCAGTAATAACATTGACTATGTCCATCGATAAAAATACTCCATAGATCCACACCACTCTCACTCTCACCAATACGGTTTGTATAATGAGATAGAGACGCTATATTGTTCTTGGCTTTAGGCAAGATATTTGTTGCTAATGAAAGAGAGCAACAGCATTTTAAATATAATGTCACCAACGCCTCGAGCGATCCCGAACGCCGGGAATATTCGAAACCATCAAGAGCGTGTGGAGCCGACTTCCAGTGCGTTCTATACTAGAACGTTCGCCAAAGTTCTTTATCTAGAAACGTGTGGAGAGACGTCCTACTGCCTATATAAGAATTGAAGAAAGTGATATTGTGTAATACAGTACGAAAGTTAGTTTATAAAGTTAAAGTAGAAAGAAAGTTAGTTAGTTAGTTGGACTTGTAAATAGTTGATTTGTAAATAAATGTTCTAGAACTTTCTAGTAAATTCGTTACAATAAATTAATGATGGTATATAAGAATTACAAAAATACCTCACAACACTAGGCATTTTCTTACACTGCATACAAAATACCGCCAGTCACAGACCCCGCAGATATATTTTTGACTAATTGTGTTCGCGTAAGGACCACCTACCTCCCTTCCCCTCCCTTATGGGGTACCCTATATTTATTGAATCCAAATAGGATTAAGTCGGCGACATGTACAGCCCCATCTATTGGAAAATTTCGAAATTATAAAAAACTGTTTTCGAGAAATGTCCGACAGATGTCTTGCACTTACTTGCACTTACATCTCGCCGACAAGTATAGACTAAAATTTTTACACTGAGCGCACGATCTTCAAAATATCGATATTGAAAACTATATACTTTACACCATACCATAAAAGGCTCGCAAAATTGGAAATTAAATTTTCTTTAAGATCCTTGTCTGGTCAAAACTACTGCTCGTTACATCGCTCAGCAAGTCAAGATAATTAAAGTAAATAGTATCTTATATATAAAAAGGAGATCGTATAATATGTATGTAATTTTTCAATCAGCGGTGGAAACTCTGCGGCAGTGGAGACGCCGTCGTGTTAACCTCAAATATTTGAATCGATGTGTATCATGTGTAGTCTACACCAAAGCGGCTTGTGACTGTACAATATTACATCTTTAGATGTCGACTGGTCGTTGTATTTACATAAACATATTTTCATCGCACTGGACATCGCTCACGGAATCGACTTTGGAGGCGTATGCAATGGCACCGATCCAATTCAGCTCTACTGATTACATATCAGGGTTCTGTCTAATTAAGGGTACTGTTACAAATAAATTATTTTAATGATATATGTACATGCGTATGGTGTTCTGTACACGTAATTTTTCTTGGGAAGTAACCAGTGATGACTTTATGATTAAAATAGTTGAACGATATGCCATAATTACATTCTGATTGCTAACAATACCCATGATATCACCCTGTATGCACCTCAACAAGCGAAATAATTTCACAAGCGTATTCCTATTAGTTTTTTTCCTTTCACAAGTCGATGTATTTATAGATAATCTCGTAATTAGATGAAATACCCTATCCATCGACGTATACCAGTATCTGGTGTATTACAATCGCCTTCCTATAGTTCTTTGTTATCGTACCACAGGGAATAGTCGGAACAAATCGAGGCTAGTGTTCGATTCAGAATAACAGAAGAAAAATCGTTTAGTAAATAGGAAGGTAACGAGGCCTGCAGGCAAGGTCGCGTGCGGATTCTAAGTAATGGTAACAGTAAGAGTTCGACAATATGGGACAGTAAATATTTTATTTAGTTTAGACGGTACAAATTTACTTTTTGTACATATACTCGTACTTTCCAAATACATATGTGACCAATTTTACATCTTCAACATTCGACTCGTACAAGACGATCATCTGGATATTAAACAATGTTCAATGAAAATTAATAGACATTTCCTCCAAACTACACTCCTCAAAAAAATTAAGGGAACAAAAAAATTCCGAAAAATGTTGTGATTTTTGAAAGGCTGTAACTTTATGAAAAACAGTTGCACCGAGATGATAAAAAAATCATTTTGAAGTTTCTAGTTTTGAAATATGTTTGTTGGAATATTACATTCAACAATAATTATTTTTAAAAATAGTCTTCATGCGGTGCCTGAAATTAAACATAAACATTAGGTCAGCATTTATGAGTTCGGGTAACTCAATATCGAATGTTTAACTGTTCAAATGTCTAAAATAGTCTATTTAGCAAGTTAGTCTGAAAGATTATACGTTAGAATACACATCTTAATTTCTTTGTACGTAATTTAGTTGTTATACAGGGTATCAATAAACTCGTATTGTCCTCAAATTGTATCTTTAATTATTTATTCTCCCAAGTACTTCGAACAGGTTATGGGCCCAGGTGCGTCGCGTAAGCTCACTTGTAAGGGAGAATAATTAAAAGGTACATCGCGAGTGATAACTATTGTTGTATAGACAACTGGAAAATGGCGGAAAGTGCTAAGTATAACATCGAAAAGTTGAACGGGCAAAACTACCAGTCCTGGAACTATTTAGTGAAAATGTTATTAATAAATGCGGATTTATGGGATGTAGTTTCGACTGAATTACCAACACCGGAGGAACGAAACGGCACCTGGCAGAAGAAAAATGACAAGGCCTTATCAACCATAGCCTTACTTGTCGATGTTAGTCAACTAGTGCATATCAGATATAAGGAATACGCGCATGATGCGTGGGAAGCACTAAAGGAGTATCATCAAAAATCGAGTTTATCTAGCATGGTTTTTCTGTTAAAGCAAATTTGCAGGCTATCGCTAGATGAGAATGGTGATATGGAAGCACACATAAGTTCATTCTTGGAATTATTGAATAAACTGGCCGCTTTAGGGGAAGAAATTAAGGACAGGTTTGCGGCAGGCATTTTGCTGGGAAGTCTTCCAGACTCATACAGTTTTTTAATCACAGCGCTGGAAAGTAAGTCATCGAGTGAATTCACGCTTGAATTCGTAAAAACTAAATTAATCGATGAGTACAGGAGGCGTCAAGGAGCTTTGAAAAGTCAAAACGAGTCAGCCATGAAATCAGTATATAATAAAAGGATCCAAAGTAATCAAACTGCAAGTACAGAACAATCTTGTGGCAGCGATAACAGCTATCAACCAAGTGAAGAGTTCTATATAGAGCACGGAGGTGATCGTAGATCAAATAGAATAAATAAAGGAGTCCCACCTGAGCGCTACACAGCAAAGTTAGCTGAACTTCGGGAAATAGAACCTAAAACATTTAAAGAAGCTCTTGCCAGCAGTGATAGCGAAAAATGGAGGAAAGCTATTGAAGAAGAAATGAAATCTTTGAAGAATAACGGAGTATGGGATTTAGTACTTACACCGGAAGACAAAAACATCATATCTTGTAAATGGGTGTTTAAGCTAAAGACAGGTGAAGATAAGATCTCGAACAAGTACAAGGCACGATTGGTAGCGAGAGGTTTTAGTCAGAAATTCGGTGTGGATTACGATGAAGTGTTTGCGCCTGTAGTGCGGCAAGCAACTCTTCGAATATTGTTAACAGACGCATGGAATCAAAAACTAATAATAAAACATCTAGACGCCGATTGGGCGGAAAATAAAGAGGATAGAAAGTCAAATAGTGGATACATATTTATGTTTCGGGGTGCACCTATTAATTGGGGATGCAGAAAGCAGAGTTGCGTATCACTATCATCGACCGAAGCTGAATACATAGCACTGGCCGAAGGATGCCAAGAGGCAATCTGGTTAAAGCAGGCGATAAAGGAGTTTACAAATTTAGAACCGAAAGTGGTTATGTACGAAGATAATCAAAGGTGTTTAAAGCAGCTAGCAAACCATAAATTTAGCAATCGAACGAAGCATATTGATACAAAGTATCATTTTTTAAAAGAATTGTATGAAAATCAGATTATTGCATTCGAGTATTTTCCGACTGAAAAAATGATAGCTATGTTAACCAAGCCGCTAAATAAAGTAAAGCTAGAACATTTAAATACCAAGGGTGGTCTGGTTGACTGATTGAAAAATAATTATAGTTGCGAGGGGGTGTTGGAATATTACATTCAACAATAATTATTTTTAAAAATAGTCTTCATGCGGTGCCTGAAATTAAACATAAACATTAGGTCAGCATTTATGAGTTCGGGTAACTCAATATCGAATGTTTAACTGTTCAAATGTCGTTGAAATAAAAATAGTCTATTTAGCAAGTTAGTCTGAAAGATTATACGTTAGAATACACATCTTAATTTCTTTGTACGTAATTTAGTTGTTATACAGGGTATCAATAAACTCGTATTGTCTTCAAATTGTATCTTTAATTATTTATTCTCCCAAGTACTTCGAACAATGTTGACAAACAAAAGAAAAGAATTTTTAAAAATGTGAAAATGTTTTTTCTTCAAAATTTGTTTTTCTTTTTTGAAATTTTATGTGTATTGTAAGCAAAGTAAAGATTTCTTTTCCATCTTGTTAATCATTAAATTATTTTTCAAAGCAATAATCTTGTTCCTTTAATTCTTTTCAAAACTTTGATAATTCGGGAGAAAAAATGGTTCGATGGATCAATTTGAAAACTTATAATTTTGAAATCTAAATTATAAACTTAAAGCTTCAATGTTTTTTTTTTCATCTCGATACGACCATTTTTCAGAAAGTTACAGCCTTTCAAAAATTACTAAAAATTTCTCGGAATTTTTTTTGAGTAGTGTATAAGACTCTACAACATAATCGATGCTGACTTACACAATCTTATAGAAAACACTAAGGACTAATAAACGTATATATCAGAATAATGGGATGTCACTTTTTTGAAGAATAGGCGATTTTGAGACAAAACTTCTACGTTTTGACTTTTAATAATTCCAACTTTATCAGTTGGACAATTCGTCCAAACCATGAAAAGTTGTCCTAACAAGTTGGAGTCCATCACCATATCAGTATAAATCTTGATCACCTCTTAACGATATGATGTGATGAAGGCCGTCGGATAGCCAGCGCGTGCACCTGATTTAACACCTTTAGAATACAATTTTTATGATTTAAAAATTAACCTCACGTCGCGTCGGCGTCGGTGCGCGTAATAATTTCAATTTACAAGTTGAGTTTAAAACATCAAAGCAGTCCAATTGACTCACAACTATCTTGCTTAGGAAAAGACTACTTGTGCCAAAACATGTTGCAATATAAATTCTCTTGTAGGAAATTCACCAATACCTCTAACAGTTCTATCACACCGACTTCGTCTAAAATTACGTAGTTCCGCAAGGTACCATTACAGACCCACTTATGTTGTTTACTTCAAGCATAAACGACTATCCGACTCTATTACTACTTATTTTGCATTGCAAACATCAGATTATGTGTTCACGATGAAGGCTTTTTCTTATACATAATCTAATTTATACTAAGTAATTTCTCATCTGCTACTAATATATGTATTTATGACGCATATCTGAATACTATTGAGGCCTGTATTATTTCGGGTTCGTTTAGCAAATGAAAAGCGAGAAAATACCGTAGGTAATACAAAATTACGCATTTGAAGTTATCCGGCTCGAAGGACCATCCTTATTTTCCACAACATTAGAATTAATAGCCACATCATTAACAGAAATAATTGTTACGACAATACTGGATTTCAAAGTAGTTTAACTATTTTACTTTTCTTGTCACAACTTATAATACAGTGGGTTAAATCTAGATGGAAATTATCGTGCGAATATGATTTTAGATGTGTATTAAGCCCTTGTAGAAATTTGGAAGGGCAATATAAATACGGCAATAATATACCACTCCAAGTTGATCCGGCCCGAAGGACCATATTTAAAAAAATAATATTTGTAAATATGTATCTGTCAGATAATGCATACTTGATAGCCTCTCATTACTGGAGTGGGCTATTAAAACACTGATAAATTCGTAAAACGTAGAATAAATAGTAAAAGTATGAGAAGTAATAATACGATGGGCACTTGGTCTAGGGCTTAGGGTGCGGAGATAATAAAAATCAAGCACTTGCGTTGGTATTCGTAAAGTGGATGAACAAACTTATATCTATAGAGGTTGTCTGGAACAAAATAAACGATATTACATTTCCAAGTAGGTACAAGAAATTTAAAGATTTATTTGAATAGTTCTCCAGGCAAATCTTTAGTAAAAGGCGAAAGGTATTTGTTTGAAGAGAAACCTGAGTGGAGTAGATACGGTAAAGGGCGTCAGCCTATGTTTGGGTTCGAGTTCCAATGGAGAGTTTGGTATTTCTTTCAGAACGTAAGTGTATATGTATGTCTTCTAAGTGTACCCTGTCTCTCCGTAGCCTGAGGCTTTAGGGAAAGGAAGTTAATTTCTGTAAATATGATGTTTAAACATATCATATCTAATAGCCTTTCCCCTCATAACCTGGAGCTTTAGGAAAAAGAAGTCTATTTCTGTAAATCTAATGTTCAATCGTGTCATCTCTAACTACATCGTCTAAAATGGAATAGTTCCACAAGGTTCCATTACAAGCCCCTTTATATTTGTTCTACATATAAACGACCTGATCAATCTATTACAATATCGTCTTATATTGTAATTGTGATGCATTCTAAATTTTTCACAACATTTAAAAGTTATTCATCTACGTTATGATAATGAAAAGCGGTATTCTATGATTGTAAATAATCACAAAATCACAAATGTGAGGTTATGTGCTCGTTTGACGCAGTTCTTTATACATTACGACCTCATAAACTGTTTAAAAGACGCCGTAGGCCGTTGCCATTGTCTCCTGCGACCGTGTCGTATTCTCGCCTTCAGCCTTCCGTCAATTGCTGCCCATAGAACACCTTCTTGTTCGCGCCTTTCGTCCGGCGACCACGGCCACCTGTACGTCGCGTTATTAGATGACGAGATAACAATGGATGAGCGGCGTGGGCGTTAGTGTAAAGTTCGAGGAACATCGACGGTTATGTTAAAAAGTGTGCCGCGTACAACGCGACCCGTGACCCTACGGGGTTCATCTCTTACGGCCGCCTGCATAATCCGGTGTCAACCGTCGTAGAATTTGTGCGCGTTTGCGCGGGACCCACGCGTGTATCATTTGGCTTCCGCATACCGGATAGATGGGACTTCGGAGCTTCGACTGTTGTCCTTGAAGTCTTTGGAATGTACGTGCAGTGGGTCGAGTTATTACCCTTTACATCATCAGTAAGCGGAAAATAAAGGGTGTTTCAATAAGGACGCTCGATTTTTAAACGTAAATAAAACAAGTTGTGTGTGAGATATCCACTTATTGTTTTCTTTATTTGAAGGAATATTTTATGGCATTAAGTATGGATATAATGGTGTTCAAATGCCCGTCGCGGCTTTGCTTGGTGGCACGTATTTGGAAGTTTTCGATAACTTTGTCGCATAAATCTGGCTGAATTTGCTGGATGGCATTCGTTAGGTTGACCTTGATGGCATCAACTGTTTGCGGCTTATTCACATAGACCTGCGATTTAAGATAGCCCCAAGGGAAGAAGTCTTCTTCTTTATGTGCCATATCAGAGGTATCCGACGTTGGCGATCATCATAGCAAAGGCTTCTCGATCTTCTGCCATGTGGAAAAGTTGACCTGCATTTTGTATGTCTGTCCAGGCTCGGATGTTTTTCAGCCAAGACATCTGTTTTCGGCCTACACCCCGTCGACCTTCTATTTTTCCCTTGAGGATGAGTTGTAAAATACGATATCGATCACCTCTCAATATATGACCCAAATAAGTAATTTCTCTACGTTTGATAGTCCTGAATAGTTCCCCGTCTTTGTTGACTTTCCTCAGCACTTCCTCGTTTGTGATATGTGCTATCCACGGTATTTTTAACATTCGCCTATGTATCCACATTTCCAGCGCCTCTATGCGATTAGTTGTTGATATTTTAAGCGTCCACGCCTCCACTCCATACAACAGTACAGGCCAAACATAACACTTGACCATCCTTTGTCTAATTTCTAAATTTAGATGGTGGTTGCAAAGAAATGATTTCATCTTTAGAAAGGTTGTTTTGGCCATTGCAATTTTGCGTTTTATTCCTTTGTCTGGATCTAGTTGGTCTGTTATGATAGTTCCTAAGTATGTAAATTTGTGGACCCTTTCAACCTCAACTCCATTTAATTCTAGTTTCGTATCTGGGTGAGGGTTACGACTATAGACTAAAAACTTGGTTTTATTTTCATTTATTTTGATGCCCATTCCTCCCCCTGCTTCGTGGATTCGATTCAGCAGTATTTGGAGACCTTCGATATTGTCCGCCAAGATTACTGTGTCATTCACATATCTAATTACATTAAGTAATTCACCATCTATTTTTATTCCATGTGGTTGATCCTCAAGTGCTGTCTTAAATAAAAGATCAGAATATAAATTGAATAGAGTTGGGGATAAAATACAACCTTGTCTAACTCATCGTTGTATGGATATTTCGTTAGTAAGACTATTTCCAATCTTAACGTTAGCGGTTTGTTTCCAGTACAAATTCTTAATGATACGAATATCTCTATCATCTATTTCCGTCTTTTTCAGAATCTCTATTAATTTTGTATGTTGCACTTTATCAAATGCCTTTTCAAAATCCACGAAGCATGCAAAAATGTCTTTTCTTTGATCTTGGCATTTCTGTAATAGGACGTTCAGCGCAAAAAGCGCCTCCCTAGTTCCGAGTGCATTCCTAAAACCGAACTGAGTTTCTTCCATGTTTTCTTCGCATTTGAGTCTAATTCTGCTGTGTATTAATCTTAAGAAAATTTTGAGGGTGTGGCTCATTAGACTAATCAGTCGGTATTCTGAGCATTTTCTTGCTTTATGTTTTTTAGGAATTGCAATAAATGTGGATTTGAGCCAGTCTGAGGGGATCACTCCGGTGTTATATATTGCATTGAAGAGTTTAACTATTATTTTTATATTTTCTTCATCTATCAGTTTTATTAACTCAGTGGGTGTTTCATCCGGTCCTAGAGCTTTTCTGGTTTTTGCATTGTTTATAGCATGTTCTACTTCGGATCTCATAATTTCTGGACCTTCTGTGCAATGTTGATACAGTACCATATCATTATCTCTATCATCATTATTATTCTAAGAAGAAGTCTAAAGGCGTTAAATTGCACGATCTCGGTGGCCATTTCATGTAGAATTCATGTCAAATCACTCATGTACGATGTCCATCGTGGCATGCGCTGTGTGGCACGTAGCGCCGCGGATTCCTGTTGGAACCACATGTCGTCGGTATCCATATCATCCAGTTTAGGACACAAAAAGTTGTTTATCATCGATCTGTAGCGCTCGCCGTTGACGGTTATGGCAATGCCAGTTTCGTTTTGGAAGAACTACGAACCATGATTCCGCCAGACCAAAATCCGCACCAAACAGTGACTTTCTCGGGGTGCATTTGGTGCTGGTGTATCTCGTGTGGATTGGTATCGTCCCAAATCCGACAATTTTGCTTGTTCACATATCCATTCATCCAAAAATGGGCCCCGTCGCTAAAGATGTTTTTTTGGCGAAATTTGGGTCAACTTCCAACTGCTCTAGAGCCCAATCAGCGAACACACGGCGTTGTCTATGGTCGTTTACCTTAAGTTCCTTGGGTCAGTTGGATCTTATACGGGTGCACACCCAAGTCCCGACACAAAATTCGCCAAGCTGAAGTCGCAGAAAGGCCAAGCAAAGGCCGCGTAAGACAAATAACGAAAATACCAGTGTCCAACACGTAAGTCACTTTTCTTCATATTAATTATTGTTTGTTTAATAATCTTGTATGATTATTTTAGGAAGCAACTGGATTCTAATTAAAGCCATGTGCGTTTAATCATATACAAATGAAAGGCATTTTTCTTTATCCTTAATAGTTAATCAACTTAAGTGATTTAATGTATTTCATAGGTAACTAATGTTAATTAATAAAACTAGTGGTAATTATATGTATGTACATACTATCTAAAACAAGCCGCTGTATACACACATGTATGTATAATATTTTCAAATAGGCGTGTTACGATATGTTTCAGCCTGAGAAATGAAAAACGTTAAATCGATTCATCACGGGAAAGGATGATTCTCAGATTGCTGCATCTTTATAATACCAACCCGCGAACTGCGATTTTGCGCTTAAATATAGGATGGTTGGCGCCAGTGGCGTGCGTATTTGCGCAAAAATGGGATTACAAAAAGTAATTCAAAATAATAGTTCGTTTTTAGTTCAGTAAAATATTGAAAGCTTTATAAATTTATTACGCTACAGTATTTTTCTCATCAAAATAAATATGAGAACTGCATTGTATTTTCACCTTTGTGTTTTTCTATACACGAGGTATTTACCGATTTGGCGAGTTGTTTCAGTGACAAAGACACTTCAATTACATTCAGACCTACACAATAACACGGTGGCGCACAACAAGCTTTTTTCGCCGTTAACAAACTAATAATTGAGAAACTAAACCATTTAAAGCTACTAATAGTTGAGAACTTTTAATATCTAATTATTATTATGCGACTACACATAAAATTGTATCCTGAAAAAATAATATACCAGGCGAATAAGTACTATATGCATGGTCTCCTAATACTGATATCTAAAAAAGTGTGTCGACATAACATATAGAAACTATGCTTTTGTGAAATTTACAATTATTAGGCGTATTTTTTTTTTAACTAGATTTAAAATATTCACACAGTTTATTCTGCTCGAAATGACCAAATTTTGGAAGCGTTCTCCTGCTGAAAAAGAACACTGATTATGTATTTATAAAAAGTATTATATTTATTTTATTATTTCTGAGGCAAACTCAAACGAGGACCTTAAAAGTGTACTAGACACGAACAATTAAAATTCAAAAAACAAAAAAGAAAAGCATCCACAGAGATGCATGGTTTGATGCGCATTTAAACCAATTGAACCATACTTTAAAAATGAAGTTGATAATAGGCATGTTGACGTCGTATGGTTTGTGGATAACAGTTGTTAAATATTAACAACCTATCTTTGACAGAACACAAATGGCGCGCACTTCAAATACTATCGTGCAAATGAGAGACCCTATATTATCACGGTATTTTAAATGTTAGTGAGCCTTGAAAAATTTAAACTTCATCTATTATTAGATAGGTTTAATAAGTGTAATTATTTTTACAAAAAAGAAAGTAATATTTTTGATAAATGAAGTCAAATAATTCGATCCGTTTTGCTATCAATTTAACTGATTCTCTTACACAAGACCGTTCTTCTTTTTTTTTTAAGTGAAACTTCTATAGCGAGGTAGCGAGTCCGAACAACTGAAACGTAATTCAAAGTGAAACACTTTAGTGGACGGGATAAAAGCAGTGTATGTGAGTGAACAAAGAGTGGGGACGCGTGAGGGGTGTAGAGGGGATACGCATAGGCTTGTGCGTACGTAGTGTAAAGAATGAATGGCTGTGCATTATGTAGCACAGAGCACGGTCAAGAGGTGTTCTTGGTAGCCCTATACATATCTCTAAATCAATCTATTAAAAAGTAACTCTGTTTCTCCACTCAAAGCTACTTCCATATTCATTAGAAGTAGCTACAATCTCTAATTTAGGTTTTGAAAAAATTCCGAAGATTCTTGGGAGATAATTCAATATAAATTTTGCCGCAGAATCATCAGCACCTCTTATAACTCTTTTGAGAGAAAAATTTGATCTGATAATGTCGACTGATCCTGCGACATCGGCATGGAACAACAATAGACGCCATTTTTAGTCGACATTTACACACAGTACAAACGTAAATTAAGCCACTTGTGACATTTGTAAAAGAAAATGATCCAATTAACCAATAATATTATAAAACACACATAACTCTAATAATTACTTTGAAACTCAGTTTATAATATCTCCTTCAGAAGTTTCACTTCAATTGTGTGCTTATAAATGTGAGACACATAATTCCTTTTCAATTATCAACTTAATTCTATCAATGGGAATAATACACTTCCGACTTCCGATTCGATTCATTTCGAACAAAAATAATCCCAGCGCGCCGCCACTGGCTGCCTGTGCCACCATAACGGGCCCATAGGTTACGGTGGTACAGTCTAGTGGTTTTTCTGGGGTACTAGCGGGCCCCCGTCTCCAGGTCACGATTTGAACTATCACACGCCCTAGAGAGCGCATCTTCGTCGGCGTGTGCTCCACCCAGCTCTCCGCAGGAGGTAGCCGTGTCACATCCTAGATATTTATATGCGGCTGCGATAACTATTGCGAGGATTGTTAGCGTGCCTTTTTTTCCCCCGTCCTCTCTCTCTCTCTCACTCTCTCTCTCCTTCTCCGGCATAATTAATGCCTCTCATTACCGGCACCCGATTTGATATCAAATTTCGTAGTAGCATAATTAATTAATACGGCGAGAAGGCTCTGTCTACCGTATTTACTGCGCATATCTCTATAATGTAGTGAAGCTGGTACCAGTGTCGTTCGGCGATTGCCAAAAATAAAAAAAATATCCGGTCCGAAGGACCACGTGCCTTTTTCGCAGTACTATATTCAATAGCCCATCGCTACCGGCGCCCATTAGTGCATTAATAAAACATTTCAAAATAGCGTGAAACTAATTAAAAACGCAAGAAATCCATCACATTTATGACGCATATTTCTATAATATACTGAACTTGATGCGGATAGCCACAGTTTAGCAACTGGAAATTGCAAAAATAATGCAGTTAATACAAAATGAAGAATACCAAGTTATCCGGCCCGAAGGACCACGTTGATTTTTCACGGTGTTATAATAAATGTTCCATCTTTTTCGATACCCATTGCTACGGCGTTGATATCCAATATCAAAATGGAATATAACTAATTAAAACTCGAAGAATATTGTCTCATCATCATATACATGACAAATTTACATAATATACTGAACCTGTTACCGATAGCAGTGTCGTTTAGCAACTTAAAATCTCGAAAATGATGCCGATAATGCAGAATTGCGAATGCACAATTATCCGGCCCGAAGGACCACGTGTATTTTTCAGGGTATCCTCGATACCGAGAAAAATCACAATATATCAAACCGACAAGACTATTTATGACATGTTGGTGCATGGAAGTCCATAAGGATTAATTTTAAACGTAATTGAAACTAAGCGAAAAACTGTAGGCGATAATAAAAGTTTTTTTAAAGTAAAGACCATATTTTACTTACTGCTCTTTCATTACTGGTACATATATATATATTAGATGCTGATAATTAACTTCAAATCACAACCAATAATTAAAATAAGTAGAGGTGGATATAACTGAGAGAAAAAAATATAAATAAGACGATGATATAAATTTATTCGGCCCGAAGGACCACATTTAATTTTGTATAATTTCTTATTCGCTCTTTCATTACTGCTACCGATAGATTAGATACCGATAATTAATTTTAAATTAGAATCAATAACTAAAAGTGAAAATAACCGAGAGAAAAACAGTATAAATAAGACGATAATATAACTTTATCCGGCCCGAAGGACCATATATTATTTACTGTGATGAGTTGAACATTTTTTCATTACAGGTACCGGTAGATTAGATGCCGATAATTAATTTCAAATCAGAATAAATAATTAAAAGGCTATAAATCAGGCTATAACTTGATAATAAGCGGCCATTTTATTACATGTTTCCATTCAGGTATACGATATTCATAAAATCAGTGAATTTTTAACATTAATAAAGGAAAAGATAATGTAAATAATATAATAGTAGATTCAAAACGTATTCGGATCGAAGGACCATATTTTTAAAAATAATACCGATGCCATCGAATACACGATTAATCGTCACAATTGCACCATAAAACAAAATCGCGGGTACCTTAGAATTACCGATTAATTTTGGTTTACTTTGATCTTATAGCAACTGTATTGGAATTTTAGTGGCCTCGTATTTTCTATAGCAAACGGACAAATCGTTTTCAAAAGCGAGGATTTTTTAATAATACTGTAAGCTGAAACGTGTGTTTTCTTCAAATAATTTGTATGTTCTTTGCGATATTTCTTAACGTTCTATCGGTTTGTCCTATGTCCATCTATTACGTGACGGCAAACTTAAGGTAGTGAATAACTTTGTCTTAATTAAGTAAGGGATGGAGGTTACCGGCGAAACTTGACCCTGTATGTATTAAAAAAAATAGTAAATTATAATACTGAATTTGTATGTTCTTTTTCTTATAAATGTCTTATTTTTTTTTAGTCGTCTCTTATTTATGCCGGACAAAAATAGAATCCAGCCGGCCATGACATATTCTCAAAGGTTGTGATGTTGGCAGATTGGTGAGATAAAATTTTCTAAATTTTTTAACGATAAAAATATAGACTACACTCAATTGTTTTGGATGTGGATAGACTTTGAAGCAAGCAAAGTTGCTTTCACATTTTTTTTTCGATATCGGTATAATCCACTTTTTTTCTCTCTCTCCAGTTTGTTAGGCTCGCTTATATAACGGGCGGTTTTATTATGTTTAAAATACGATTTCTATTTTCCTAAAGTTATGGCTGTTCATGCAAAAACGATCCGCTACACAAGTAATAATTGAAGGCACATTCTTATTTAACTATGTGGATAACTAATTCATAAAATATTAGCATTTAAATTGTTTAAGAACTGCAAATAATGTTAGTTTTTTAGCAAGTACTTGTTAGATAATCTGGTGGAAATAATTGATTATTAGTTTTACTGAAAGTGCGGATTTTTTTCTACTAACTGCCTGTTAGATAATAAATATACATTTCAACAATTTTAACTATAATTATGCTGATATGCGGCTTGCCCTTTGAGTTTGACATTTTTCCATGCAGTGCACGGACCGCTCTGAGGTGAGCAGGACCGCACTCAGCAGCGCCGTTAAGCAGAACCGTACTTAAGTTCTTTATACTGTAAATACAATGAGAATTTCCAATAGTTCGGCAATACATCATGGTATTTTAACTTCGACTCATTTAGTATTTGTTCAATTTAGCCAATAATAACATTAAATTAAATAAACCATCAATTTTGTTCATGGATTCTTTTCTGCGTATTACGTAGAGCATACGTTGAGGCTTTCTATGCTAAATAAGTATGAAGTAAATCATACTCGGAGTATGACGTCATTATGCCCCTATTTTCAAATTATTAATATAAAACCAAAGACAGTGGTTGTACATCATTTTGCAAATAAACGTCAAACGCGACATACGTCAAATTGAAAACGGATCTTGTCCCCTCTTGAGAAAACCACGATATAAGACAACGATGCGCGTGTTTTAATTTTGCTTCAAAACCAGAAAACAGTTTCTGCTATCATGTTAGGAGCTATAGCGCAAAAGACTTCCAGCCTTTTAACGAAGAGAATATTTGGAAGAACAACTACTGAGTTCCTAAATCGTCTAGAAACTATTTCTACATGCGGAAGCTCAGGTAAATACTTTTGCTCTAACCTAAGCCAATAAATTAACGCATTTTTAAGTTTAGATCCCGGATAGGTTAGTAAATTTGTCTATTTCTTATCCAGATCTGGGTCCTATATATTCATGGGACCCAGAGACCAGGGACCCATGGTAAGAACTATTTCAAATTGTTACAAGAACAATTACAAGGTACCTTAAGCCGTTAAGAACAACTGCAGAACTCCTAGATCATCTAATTTTTTTTACGTACGGAAACTTAATTGACCTATTACTAATCCCAGATCTTACGTAACTTACTAAACTGATCTATGTATTGTCTAAATATTGATTTCATACAACAACAGACAACTATAAAGCTTCTAAATTGTACAACAATTCGTTCTACGTGTAGAAGCTCAGCTGAATAACTTCCACCACTGTTTAGGACGATCTCTATCATGTATATAGATATGGTTATTTAGTGTCTTCATCGAGTTTGTATCTCTTCCAGACGATAACGATAAAAAAGGGCCACCTGCGGAGAAGCCTCCAGCTGCCAAAACACCTCCTCCAGCTGCTGAAAAATCTTCTCCACCTGCTGAAAACCCACCCGCTGAAGCTGCTGTTAAGGGACCCGGGAAGGTCGTCGCCGTGATTGGTCCAGTGGTTGACGTTCAATTCGAGGAAGAACCCCCGTTGATCCTGAACGCCCTAGTCGTCGAAAATCGCATCCCCAAGTTGGTCTTGGAGGTAACCACCAATAGTAGTATTTTCTATTGTTAAGCGTTTTCTTCCGCGTAGGTAGCGCAACACATCGGAGATAATACGGTGCGCACCATAGCCATGGACGGTACTGAAGGTCTGACACGTGGAGCCTCCGTAGTCGACACGGGCTACCCAATACGAGTGCCCGTAGGTGCTGAAACACTAGGACGGATCATCAACGTCATAGGCGAACCTATCGACGAGTTGGGACCGATAAACACCACGAAACTCGCCCCCATTCACGCGGAGGCGCCACCGTTTATAGAAATGAGTGTACAACAAGAAATTTTGGCCACCGGCATCAAGGTATAACCGCTCAACACGATTCCAAAACGTTTTAAAAGATTCTCGTTCAAAGGTGGTCGATCTTCTAGCGCCTTACTCCAAGGGAGGCAAAATCGGTCTCTTCGGAGGCGCCGGTGTAGGAAAGACCGTCCTAATCATGGAGCTCATCAATAATATAGCTAAAGCCCACGGTGGTTTTTCGGTGTTTGCGGGCGTAGGTGAACGTACGCGCGAAGGGAACGACTTATACCATGAAATGCAGGAGTCAGGGGTCATCAACTTGAAAGATAAATCATCAAAGGTGACTCTTGTTTATGGTCAGATGAACGAACCTCCTGGCGCGCGAGCTCGAGTCGCCTTGACAGGCCTGACGGTTGCCGAACATTTTCGCGACCAAGAAGGCCAAGATGTGCTGCTCTTCATCGACAATATATTCAGGTATATCCTATAGTAAATTATAAATTAGTCTTCTACCTTATAGACACTTTCAGATTCACCCAAGCAGGCTCAGAAGTGTCTGCCCTACTAGGCCGAATACCTTCCGCCGTAGGCTACCAGCCTACGCTAGCCACAGACATGGGGAACCTCCAGGAGAGAATCACCACAACCAAGAAGGGTTCCATCACTTCCGTCCAGGCCATCTACGTACCAGCTGACGATCTGACAGATCCCGCGCCTGCAACGACGTTCGCCCACTTGGACGCCACCACCGTTTTGTCTCGAGCTATATCCGAGCTGGGTATTTACCCCGCTGTAGATCCTTTGGATTCCACGTCCCGGATAATGGACCCTAACGTCATCGGGCAAGAACATTACCAAACGGCACGTGGTGTACAGAAGATACTTCAGAGCTACAAGTCGCTTCAGGTACGAACCGAATTGTTATAGACGTGAATGAGTGGCGTTATGTTTTAGGATATCATCGCGATCCTGGGGATGGACGAACTCTCGGAGGATGACAAAGTGACAGTGGCCAGGGCCAGGAAGATCCAGAAGTTCCTGTCGCAGCCCTTCCAGGTGGCGGAGGTGTTCACTGGGATGCCAGGGAAGCTGGTGCCAGTCGATGCCACAGTCAAGGTACGTAAAATACATGTTAAAATTGAAGTTTGGTGGATAATTTCGGTGCCCTAGGGTTTCAAGAGGATTCTTCAAGGAGAATTCGATAATTTACCGGAAGTGGCGTTTTACATGGTCGGAAGCATTGACGAAGCAATAGATAAGGCTAAGCATCTAGCAGAGCATCATTGATATATGTTTTATAATTTATAAATTTTTTGATATATTTTTATCGTTGACGACGATGCTAAGGGGTGTTCTAAAGTTATATTTTTCGTTATTATTATATACACTCCATTAGACTTTATATTTTCATTAGTATATTGTATTGTTTCGTACAATTAAAATATGTAATTATTTACCTGAATGCATGTTTTATTAAATTTGATATGTAATTGATGATTTGATGAAATACACTCGATGCGTGTTTCATCAGTCAAGTGGGTACCATGGAGAGTGCATAAAATTTAATTTAAATCACATATTTCGCACCGAAAGCTTCAACTTATCACTAGGATTTAGCAACGCAGTTTACAGTCCGTTTTTTTTTCTCAATATCATTAATAGATTTCTGTTAAAACGATCGTCTGCCATGAAAATTTTACGAAAACCACAAAATATCTCATAGTAATGTATATTACTGATTGTGCAAGTACGGCCCTGTCGTTCCAAATCAAAATAGAAATATATCAATTTTAGCGTGTTGTGTTTGTGCCTACAATATTATTCATAGTCGCAGACAATCACCTGTCAATTTTTAACTTAATTTCCAATACCTCTTAAGAAAATTTAAAAGAAATTTTGTTGATTTATGCCAAGTTGGTCTGGGATGAAACTTTAATATATTTCAGTGATTTATGTTTCTAATTAAGCGAGTACGTCCCTGCCGACAAAAGTGGAAATGTGTTGCCAAGTGTTTGTGCATTATGTTTACACATACAATGTTGTTTATGGCACCGAGTGATCATATGCCACGTGCCACTTTTTTATTTCCAATGTTCCACGAAATGATGTTAATTAATTTCGGTTTAAGATCGTCTGTGATTGAAATTCGATGGAACCCCTGAAATACCCCCATAACCCGTAAGATTTACGTAACGATTGGACGAATACAGCCTTGTAGCCATAGACGAAAGTAGCAATATACTAAGTGTTCCTGTATTTATGTTGTATGAACGATGTTTATAATAATAGTTGATCATACGTGTTTAACTTAACTTCAAGTAAAAAAATTGAATAAAGTGCTCGTGTGCTGATGTGCGGATTCAGTTTTTGGGTTAATGCTTTTACACTTAGCAGAAAATATGCTTAATTACTTTTATTGTTTTACTTATGTTAAAAATGTCTTGGAAACAAACCTGGACGAAATACGTACAAAAATCTCACCGCGCCTTACGTTACTGATTGGGCGAGTACGTCCCTGTCGTTACTGACGAAAGTGGGCATATACGAAGTGTATCGATCTGGTTATCATACAGCCGACCAGGTTATTTATGTTTACATTTGCATAAGCGGAAAATAATCGAAATAAACTTATTCTTTTATTATAGATACGACAGGGAATCACGCCCACATTTTAACGGTGTATATTAAGACGACTTTAGACCAAATAACAAATAGTGTCACAGGCCAAACGGTTGTTTGATATGGTTTGTATAACGACTCTTTGCGTGTGCGTCACAGATAACAATCGTATGAATCAAGCAACTGATATTTTTGAACGTGTCGTGCCGAAAACACATTTTAGGATAACAGTTAGTACAATATATGACAGAGTAATGAAAAGGTTCTCCACAAAAACATTAAATGGAAGTGATATTTCCATCAAAATAAATGAAATAAATTTTACAGAAATTATGAGACGCGAATGAATCAAATTATACAATAAAGCTAAGACATGACTTCACAATTGCATTTTGTTCGGCAAATTATTAACCATCTATCCCGTACGTAGTTGATTGAAACATATGTCGCTAGACATACGTGCTGGTAATTGTGGCATATCAGTAACAATTGCGACTGGTGTAGCATGTGATCCGTGCGTCGTCATTAAATCAACCACGCGCAAAGATCCATTATACAAATTGTATTTGTGCACGATTAATTTCAATTAGTAGTCGTTTTAAGTAGATTTTCACACCTCTTCTTAACCAAACTTATATATAATAAGTATATGTACATAAAATGAAACACCCATGACATAACAATCTGGAAAAAAATGTTTCCGTGTTTCCGTATATATACAGATAAATTAAATATACATAAATATAATCAATTATCTAAATGTAACTACTTAATTAAAAAAAATATCTATTTAGCAAACGATCAGAATTGATTGTTTTCTGTGTGGATATTTTTTTTCCATCGGGCGCGGACAATACCGAACGATAAACATAAACGATTACAATAATTATTATTACCGTCCATTCAAAAGCTACGTAGGTGGTTCTCACAACAATTAACGACTTGTGTCGTGACTCTAATAAATAATAAATCATATTTAAATCATTAGTAACAATCTACTGATTTTTTAAATACGTTTTTAATAATACCGAGTGACTTGTTACCTTGTTTAACTATATTAGAGTACAATAACTGGTGTTTCAACATATGTTAACTGTTCGCTACCTCGGGCCGTCTCTCGACATCGCCGGATCAGTAGTTAGTACCACTGCGCACATCTCCGAGATTTTATGTACAGGGTGTCCCGACTTTACTTACGACAAAAATAACGTCGGAAACATTTTTACTAAAGTCGGGAATCGAGAAAGTTACTGACATGAATCGTATCGATTTAGACGAATACCCCACGGATTTGATTCGGTATTTGTCCTGGACCGGCGTACCGTGTACGGCACTGATGAGAACTAAAGCTCGAAACAGCTGTCTGTCGTTCGGTTACCATCCGGGACAGATGTTGAATCCTATCCGGGGCGAGTTAACTTTTCTGAAGCCTTGCTGATCGTGCAGGAACACGAGAAAGGGGTCGAGGATCGCTATTAGGTATAATTCAATGCATGGCCGGGCTTTAGCCCGAGGAGTAGTTGTTTCCTATAGCGATTATGTAATAGCCTTGCTATTCGGGAACTACTCGATAACCGCTTTGCGGTTTCATGGTTCCATTCTCGACTCTCGATTTATAAGTTGCTGACTTTTGTACACACAATATCTCATGTCATTCTAAACAGTTTTCATTAACTTTTCTCTCGTGCGTCATCTGGGGAGCAAGCGTCAGCTGCTGCCTCTGTCGCGGCAAAGATTTCAAATTAAATCATTGACATTGACTGAATAAATGACAATTTATGTGTAAGGGATGAAAATACTGTCATTCATCAACTGTCATCTCGTTAGTTAAATTGATCAAAGAGGGGATACTCGAAGGAACAGTTATAGCACCACTTTATCTTTATTAGTCATTAATGATCAGACTACTAGATCCAACAATGAAACGTGGAAATAAAATATTCGATAAAATCTACTTAAATCAGCGTTATAGCTTTAGATCTGAATAAATTGGGACCATAAAAGAGGATTTGAAGAAGGATATCAATTGAAATGGCAGAAATCTAATTGGGTTTCACCCTGAGAATTGTAAGATCATTTTTAATCCTGAAAAACGTCATGGGTTACTGCTTTGGTGTAAATAATGGCTTTATGGCTATAATTGTTTATATACCAAGAAGTAACGTCGCGATTAGAATACCCTAAAACCTCCTATCTGATATTTAGGATACCCTAAAATATCAGATAAATTCTCAATCACACTCGTCGGCCTATTCATCTACCACACTCCAAGCCAATATTTTACCGGGATAAGACTCGTTTGGCGTCTGCTGAAGAAAATCGTCGAACGAAGACCACTTTTTACGTCTCCCACGCCGATGAAGCGTTTTCTTACGCGTCTGTCTGTCGGTAAACTATGATCGCGGTCGTAGTGATGTGTCGAGAATCCGAAGACTAGGAATCGTGCCGACTTTATCTCGTCGATACAAGATGCGCAGCCTACTTATACCCGCGGGAGAGACGGTGCCATTGTCAATACCCATCGATTTCGCGTCTCAAAAGTCATGACTTGCCATCACGTGTCATATATCGTTGGGATTTCGAGTCCGGGTCGCGGATTTTATTCGGTTTCTAGCTGGCCGCCTGAGATTCGCGTGTATTTTCAACGAGATAACCGTTTTACATCGTCGCGGTCTTTCCACGCGATACTCATAACCACCCCTTCCTTCGCTCACGTCAAAAAAAATTTGGTACATACGCAATGAGAAGACTACTGCTGTTTATACCGATATATCAACAATTGAAGACCATAAGTAAGAAACAGGCTAAGTATCAAAACAACAAAACAGAGTTATTAAAGAAAAACATTTTATTAGCAACATTTTTCAAAATTTTGAAATATAACTTAACACAAGGATGTAAACGATTACGCAAATACACCCTGTACAAAAATCAAATAAAAATTCTTATAAATATTGAAAAAATATATTGTTTTTATTTAAAATGTTTGAAAAGAGCTAAGTGCTACTTAAGAAATATTCGTATAAAAATCTTTATGCTTTTCGTCATTTAAAAAAGGAATCATGGCCCGTAAGTTTTGTTTGTTTTCTTCGCTAATAGAATTATTCACTGCAGGTGAATCTCATGCACTCTTCCCTTTTTTAAGAATATTAGTTTTTGACCAAATTTCTATTGAATAGGCAGTTTTTGATAAAACCACTGATGGATCATTTGATTCATGTCCCGCTTTCATGATATTTAGTTTAGAAGTATTGATGATCATCTGCACAAACCTGAAAATTGAAGAAATTGTGTCCTTCCATTTCTACCACACGATAAGGTATAGTAACTCTTGCCGATTTAACCACATCAATAAAATCAGACGGAATTATAGACTTCATCGCTCTCTTTCTCTTTTCCACCTGCGCAAAGTCACGGTCGCAACTCAAAAAACTGTGGCCACTTACTAAAAGCTTTTGTTCAATAATGTCAAAGACACCCAATGATACCAAAAAAAGACATGTAAGTACCATCATGCGGCTTTTATTAGCCCTATTTTGATCATATTCTTCCATCTCTCGGTAATATCAAAGTTTACCAATACTGCACAAAATTAAACTAGTCAGTAACCACAAACAAGCAACAAGTGCACGTTTAAATAACATGTGTTACCATCTGAACGTCAAGTGAAACACTGAAATTCCCAATAAAAATGAATACAAAACGATCAACACACAGGCACTTAGCATATTTCTAACTTAACAGTGGGGGTACATAGCAGATACGCTAATTTTATACGCGTCGGCTGTAACGAC
The DNA here is from genome assembly GCA_037954035.1 of Rosalia funebris. Classification (NCBI taxonomy): domain Eukaryota; kingdom Metazoa; phylum Arthropoda; class Insecta; order Coleoptera; family Cerambycidae; genus Rosalia; species Rosalia funebris. Next base: position 23,213,554 of record JAZFAV010000003.1, on the reverse strand, counting down.
AATTTTATGTTTAGCACTTAGACCAATCGGTATATTATTCTTAAGGGTACTGAAACACCCCATACCCCCACTCTCTTTGTCGTCGTATTTTATCGTTAAACAAAAATCCCAATTATAAAAATCCTGGTCATTACGGTACCAGTAAAACCCATCCCCCCTACACTCTTACTTTATTTTACGAAGCACTAAATGAGGAACGTCCTCTTGCGCGAACGTTCCACCCTCAGAGGTTATATTGATATCACACCAGGGAGTGGACGTACAAGTTCGAAGATTTGGCCTGATCGTTTAATATTGTCTAGTGGTAGGAACCTTTGCTACGTTGTGTTTTTAATTCTTACTCCCCAGATTCTTTATATAAACTTTGGTATTACTTGTTTTAATTTTCTTAATTATGAACTGCTCTGGATAATTTAAGTTAAGATTTAACTAATTTAATTTAGATTTTATTGATTTGAATTTATGTCTGATTTGCTTATTTGATTTACTACGAGCAGGAGGCAATAAAAGAAAACTCAAGATCCACTCGAATTTACATTTATTATCCAAACTTGGATAGGTGGAAATAATGTTCTTGACAAACAACAGAACACTGTTATTTGTATAACGGAAACTTCCGTTACATTTAAACAATGGCTAGCGTACGCAGAACTCTGCAGTAAGAGGAACTCGTCTTGCCAAACATTCTGTGAGTTTCCCCACTGGGGAGACATTAAAACACCTAAGCCCAACCACGAACTCCCAGTTAGCAAATGGCTTGTTGCCATAGGTTGTGTACAAAATCACCTCAGTAAATGTATATATTTTAACCAATGGCTGGCCATACGCAGAACTCTGCAGTATACCGAGAGGAACTCCTCTCGCCAAACACCCTGTATAAGTGAGACACTGTCTCAGTAATGGCTTTGTGTCACGTACCCGCTCGCTCTGAGATACCCAGGTAGAGACTTATAGCCAATGCGAAGTTTTAACCTTCTGTGGTGACAAACTATGCACCCTAGAGCGCTAAACACTAATTATCATTATCATTTTAAACACCAGGTAAACATCACCGATGATTTGAAACCATCGAACGAAATTCACCTGTAGTAACTGCTAATATACATATAAGAATTGTGGTTGACCCTAGACACATCAATGCCCCCGTATCGAGACGCTAACAGATGTTATACAAAATGCAATAAATTATAAACAGAGGGTTGTTAATCCGTCAATAACTTTCCATATCGTGTTATTTACATTGGTGTAAATTAGGTCAATACAGGGACGTAGACCCCACATGAAAGCTAACAAATATAAATGAAAATATAATAGTAAAATAAATAATAAACGAAAAGTGAACTAGCAGGTGAACATAATTTATCTAAAGAATAAGAATTAATAATTGAATATCAAATGCAGATTAATTTACAGTTACGTAAAATATCTGAAATCTTTGTAATAGAAATAATTTGGACATAAGTTACCTGAATAACCCTAAATAACAAATTGACTATAAAAGAAATAATTAAAAATGAATTAAAAACAAAGAGAGGCAGTCACTAGCCTGCACTGAACTTAAAACAGTGATTTATTATTATCAAAGAAATTACCTAAAAAGTATTTAATTATATTGAAGTACTACAGTAAAATAACGGCGCAGATATAGCATCCCTAATTAAATAAATTCCCCTATTATCGATAATGCGTATTCGAGATAAACGGTAAATACGAGTGATTAAATAAGACTCACCTACTGGGGCACCGGTAGGTGCGGCGGTGGAGAGCTCTCCCCCAGGTTCGCAAACTCTACCCTCGGTAACGTCCATGATGGAGGAACCCGGACTACGCGGCGGATGTCTGGATTGTCGCCCGGAGCCCACGACAACCCGGTCTCACAACTTCCTGGTGATGCAGGTGGTATAACCCTCCTGATGTGACATCAATTAAATTAACCTATTATTTTGGTTTTCGGTGTTCAGTCTTCTGGTTTTCTGATCTTCGGATTTTCTGGTCTTCAAGTCTTCGGTTCTTCGGATCTTCTGGTCTTCTTGTCTTCCTGGCTTCCTGTTCCCGGATCCACCTTGAACTTCTTCGTTGTAGATCAATTTCAAAACTCAACTCGACTGTCCTCTTACATCGCGGAACTGGTTTTAAATAAACTCGTAGTTCCTTGCGAGAGGGATAACAGATTCCCGAAACCCCCGGTATGACAGAAACAGCTAGCACGCGGCGAAACAGCGTTCACGAATCTTACTAAATTGACAGTATAGTTAATGTTTATAAATATTATAGTTAATGTTTATAAATATTTAATCTAGTTTTCTGGACTTTATTTCATGACTTAAAAAATAATGGACCGCTAATGCCGCTCCAAGAGAAGCCCCAATCAGCACGACTCCATCTTCGAGTGCGAAAAGAGAAAGTCACGGACAGAAGATTCCTGAGACCAGAGACAATGTTCATCGGTCTGATCTTCCTGTAAGTACCTTTCCAATTTCATAGTTATAAGCCCCGTCTTTCCCTAACAACGTTTTCTCAAATAAAATAGGTATAAAAAAAAATATTTTTTTACATAGGTATTTAATTGTGAAATTATTTCAAATTAATTGCACCTATAAACGTTTATTTTATTAGTGAGAGTACGGTTAAAACCCGACTCCACGATATAATTTAAAATATTTCATGTCAAAAGACCTCGTAAATATTGAAATAATTCCAAGTTCTGCAAAAAGCAAAACAAAAAGTTTAAGAAAAAAACCTCTCGTCTCTCAAGACATACCTGTTGAGCTTATCACAACCTCGACTTCGCAAATAAATTTACCTGAATCGGCTATCGAAACAATTCGCTTAGAATTAGTTGAAATAAGTTTAAATTTAAATACCAATAACACATTAAAAATGGCTCTTTCGATCAAGGAGGTCTCTGAAATGTTGAAAACTCTTCCTACTTTTGGCCCTCACGACAATTTACCGCATTTTATCCAAAATATAGATAATGTGCTCGAAATATTTTCAAAGTTTCAACTGTCAGAATTTCAACATTCCTTTATTAAGTTAGGCATTTTAAATAAATTGCGCGGACAAGTTGTTGATGACGTATCGCAAGAACCTACCAATGATTGGCCTCAAATTAAAGCTGCTCTATTAAAATACTACGGTAATCACCAAAACGAGAACTTGTTATACGCCCAATTAAAAGGTTGTAGACAACACCTTAACGAAGATATCACGCAATTTTATCATAGAGTTGTTAAATGTAGGAACGCCTTAAATAATCACGCACAGCTATATTCCTCCAATATAACAGAAATTGAATGGAAAAGGTCACATATTGCTAAAATAACCTTAGAACAATTCACATTAGGTGTTAGAGACCCGTATTTCACCCTATTTACTTATATACCACCTGATACTATCGAGACAGCCCTCACTCGCTGCCACGAATACGACAACAGACAACATGCTCACAAGCAAATATTCGCGTACCAAAATTCAAGTTCCTTCTCGCAAAAAGTTCAACCAAAACCAGTACCAAACCAAAGCCTACCTCAACAAAACCCTCGACCTAACGTACAAAGCCCAAATACGAACCAAAATTCAAATCAAAGAACTTTCGGAGATATTAATAAACCATTACCACATAGACCTATGCAAAATAATTTTCAAAATTCAAACAATAATTTTGGAAGATCACAATTTTCTAATTACCAACAAAAAACCCCTCAAAATTACAAGCCAACGCCTATGTCTGTCTCAACTATAGCGTCTAAACCAAAAATCTATAACATAGAAAGTAACACACCTTTAGAAAACGAAACATCACAATCGCAAACAAATAATTATGAATATGAATATTACGACTCTGACCAACACGAACGATATATAGACGTTTGTGACGGACAATTACAAGACACAGAAGATCAAGAAAATTTTATAATAGATGCCTCGAATCAACGAAACACCACATAATAAATATAGATTTAAATAATATTAACTCAAAACCTAAACTGCCATTTTTCTTTTTACCTGACATTAATTTAAAAATTTTAATAGACACCGGAGCTACAGATTCCGTTATTAACCCGAATCTTTTGCACCGTTTTAAAAAACATATATTTCTCGAACCTTTCGAATTAACAGGCTTACATCGCACAGTAAGATCCGACAAAAATCTTAAACTCAGACTGTTTGAAGAATTAGGTGTCAAAAATGAAATAAAAATTAGAGTAATTCCCTGGCACAAAAATTTTGATTTGCTAATTGGATCGCACGATCTTAAAAGATTAAAAGCTAATATAGACTATGAAAATCAAATTTTAACTCTAAATAAAACTACAAGTATACCATTTTATTTTGAATTTAAATTAGACGAACAAATAAACTTTTTGTCTACCGAAAGAGACAAAATATTAATACCTACATCAATTGAAAATGGCCCTGTCTATATTCCAAGTATCAAAATTGACGAAAACCACACTATACCTGACTGCCTGACTATTACAAAAAATGGCATCTCCGAAATCCCATTTGAAAAATCACTTGACTCCCAAATTATATTTCCAAATCGCATACAGGTTATCCCTTGCGAATATTTTAATATCGAATCTAAAATTACGCAAGATAATAAAAAACTCGAATTTGCTAAATTAATACGCACTGACCATCTCAATCGTGAAGAAAGAGAAAAAGTAATCGACCTATGTCACAAATTTAAAAATGTTTTTTATCATGAAGACTGCGATCTGTCTTTCACATCGCACGTCAAACATAATATTAGAACTGTTGATAACCATCCCATATACACTAAATCCTTTAGACACCCTCAATCAATGCAAGAGGAAATCCAACGCCAAATTTCAAAATTGCTTAGAGATAAAATCATCAGACCCAGTATATCCCCTTACAGCTCACCTGTTTGGATTGTTCCAAAAAAGGTTGACGCATCTGGAAAAAAAAGTATAGAATGGTAATTGATTACAGGAAACTTAACGAGGTAACTATCGAGGATAAATATCCCCTACCACAAATAGAGGAAATCCTTGATAATTTAGGTAAATGCACCTATTTTTCGACCCTTGACCTTGCCCAAGGTTTTCATCAAATTGAAATGGATCCTGAATCCATTGAAAAAACTGCATTTAGCGTAAATAATGGCCATTACGAATATTTACGTATGCCGTTCGGCCTGAAAAACGCACCTGCAACTTTTCATCGTATGATGGACCAAGTTCTAAAAGAATTTCAGTACAAAATATGTTTCGTGTACATGGACGACATCGTTATATTTTCAAAATCACTTCAAGAACATTTAATTCATTTAAAACAGATTTTTCAAAAATTGCAAAGTGTAAATCTAAAAATTCAATTAGATAAAAGCGAATTTCTTCGTAAAGAAGTCGCGTTTCTTGGACATGTAATTACACCTGAAGGTATTATCCCAAATCCAATTAAAATTGATTCAATCACGAAATTCCCCATCCCGAAAACAACAAAGGAAATAAAGTCATTCCTAGGCCTAGTAGGATATTATCGAAAATTTATACCAGGTTTTGCGAAATTAGTCCAACCTCTTACTAAATGTCTACGGAAAAATGAAAAAATCAATATATCTGATCATGACTATAAGCAAGCATTTGAAAATGCAAAAACATCAATAACAAACGCCCCCGTACTAATTTACCCAGACTTCGAAAAGGAATTCACGCTGACGACCGACGCAAGCAACGTCGCTATCGGTTCGGTACTCAGTCAGAACAACAGACCCGTTGCATACTATTCGCGCACATTAAATTCTGCGGAACGTAACTAAGCACTATCGAAAAAGAGTTATTGTCAATTGTCGATTCTGCAAAACATTTTAGGCCGTATTTATTTGGACGAAAATTTACGATAGAAACCGATCACAACCCTCTCGTATGGCTTTCGAAATTAAAAGAACCAAACTCGCGTCTTGTTCGCTGGAAAATCAAACTGGCAGAATTCGATTTCGACATTAAATATCATAAAGGTAAAGAAAATCACGTCGCCGATGCTCTCTCCAGAATAGAAATTAATGTAAACGAAACCGAATCTTTGATAGCCAATATTTCTGAAAATCCTCCCGTACTCGCCGATGACGAGATAGAACAACTGCTTTTGTCACCTAATAATTTACCGGAGTTTGAACCTGACGAACTCGGAGATCTACTTGGGCAGAATCAGATTGAAGATAATGGCTTACCTATGGAAATTAGTTCGGTACATAACGATGATACCGGGCTTGTTATTCCAATAACTGAAAAATCGGTAAATACCTTTAAAAACCAATTAGTCATTCAAAAACGCGAAGGCCATGTCGAAAAACGAGTAATCACAATTTTTGAAAATAAGAAACGAATAACAATCTCCACCCCTAATACTAACGAATTATTTATGGATATGCTAATCCAGTCAATCTCACCAAACGATATAACATGTTTGCACATTCCGGACCCAGATTTTAGACAACTTAGAGTACTTAGGTTACTGAAAAATAAATTCAATAAAAGAACAAAAATTGTAATTTCGTCCATTCTATTAACTGACATACTTGAAGCTGAAAAACAGGAACAGTATATTCATAACTACCATAACCAAACTCACAATGGTATTAACGAAACATACCTACACCTTTCAAAAAATGTTTATTTTCCTAAAATAAAAGACAAAATTACCACCATTATTAATCACTGTAATGTATGTCAGATGTCGAAATACGAACGTCAACCACTAAACCCACCTTTACAAGGCCCAATGATCTACAACAAACCCTTTGAAAACATTCATCTGGACATATTTCAGTATTTGAACATGAAGTTTTTAACAATTATAGACTCATTTTCAAAATACGCCCAGGCATACGCTCTAAAATCTGCAAATACTTTATGCACACTCCTAAAATTACGACATTTCTTCAGCCACCATCACATACCGAAAACAATTGTATGCGACGGAGGCACAAATTTTAATAATACTCAGTTTAAAGAATTTTGCCAACTCTTTAACATAGAATTGCACTTTATCACCCCTCACAACCCGAACTTAAACTCACATATCGAACGATTCCACTCGACAATAATCGAGAAACTTAGAATAATTAACCTTAAGAACCCTAAAGAGACCCCAGATAGCCAGATGATTACAGCTACCTGGATATACAATCAGTCAATCCACTCCAGCACTGGCCACTCACCTTTTTCAGTTTTATATGGTCCCTATATGCAGGAAGTTGACTTTAGCTTAACCCCACAAAATTATCAAAATTATATAGAACAAAGAAGGCGAGAACTTTTACCGTTTTTAGAGCAGATAAAAACAAAAAATCAAGAAAAGGCACAAAGTGCACTTACGATGAGAAATCGCAATAGTCAAAATATTCCACCTCTACAATTAGGTCAAACCGTTTACCATAAATCAGCAGAAAAAACTGGCTCCCAAAAAATGCACCTATTTACCAACGAGGTACTGTAATATCACAAAAAGACAAACAAGTTCAAATCGAAACCCTTAAAGGAACAATTACTACCCAACCATTAAAAAAATTAAAACCTATTAGAAAAACTGTTTCTTTGCAGGAACATCCTGACATGTCAAGCAATGATAAAAACCCCGCTCAAGACCCAAGGTTACTACCAGGAACCTCTAGGGACAGCGAAAACACTCAATTACTTCCATAAACTCTATTTTTCATACGACCTCATTCAATTGCGCTCAAAGTTCGAAAACCTTTCAAACGGTACATTAACTCTAATTCACAAAACCAAACAACCGGAAATAATCCCAGTAATACAAAATAAACAATCACTACTAAACATCTTAACAAGAACAAAAAATTCGCTAAATAAAATTATACATTGTAGAAATAAAAGAGGCCTAATCAATGGCCTTGGGTCCGTCGTCAAATTTATATCGGGAAATTTAGATCAAGAAGATCTTGAAAACATAAACCAAAATCTGGAAAAGCTTTCAAAGAATCAACAAAAGATAAATCAGAGGCTAACTCAAACTGCTACAATTCTCTCAAAATTGACAACCTCAATACGTATAGAATTTGACAACTTATATTCAAATCAAAAACAACTAGAAAAATCAATTAAAAATTATACGTACTACCTGGACTCAATGCTAATCATAAATTCGCAAAAAGAATTGCTACTTGAATTCGAAAACCGATTAAATTTATTGATTAGAACGATCACACTAACAAATCGAGAAATACCAAATTTAGAAATAATTGACCACAACGAACTTGAAATGATAGAGGACGAACTATTAAAACATTACTCAAGGTCAATGTTGCTCTCGTACGATGAAAATCACCCTTTTGAAATCCTAGGAAATTCAAAACTTGGAATTATCTCGGTAAACGACATTCTTTTAATGGTACTGAAAATACCTATTTTAAATCCAACTACTTATAATATTTCTAAAATCTACCCTATACCGAGTCCGACAAAAACCGTTTTAATCCCCCCTGCTACCTTTTACATACAATCCCCATTCGAAGACCGATGGACTGACAGCTGTCGAAGAGCTAATAACATGTTTGTTTGCG